>HG992153.1:15875033-17334000 GCA_905220505.1 Laothoe populi
CCCTTCATATTTTTCCCCCCCTTGAGGTACAAACAAATTGAAAAACGGTACAATCCGGTACAAACCCGGTACAATCAAATGGCTATAGCTAAATTCCATTATTCCACACTCACTTGCTAACTTCACATAGGTCTTTCAAGGTTGTTTTTTGAGAAAAAGATAGCCTATGTCCTTCTCCAGGATATAATCTATCCCCTTACCAAATTTCATTACGATCCGTTCAGCCGTTTAGGCGTGAAAAGGTAACAAACAAAGAAACAGAGTTACTTTCGCATTTATAGTATTAGTATGGATTAACATAATATTGATATAAACTTACATAAACTTGGGCACTCGAAACGTCTAATTTACTCACTTTTTGCATTTGTATTGCAACTTTACTTTTCCTTAACAACCGGCACCAAAGACTTGTTTTCTTAAAAAAATACTGTTATTATACTTTACTGATAATAATTTTTGTCCTTATTTTTTACAGGTGAAGACACTTTGCCACCATGTCTCAAGACAACGGCAACTCCACATTAGAGATGGGGACCAGTGACCAGGTAAGATTATCTACCAATGGCGAATGGTAGTTTCTTTTAGCTACAGGATCTAATTTTAAACATTAGCCTCTCATGTATCAAAAGGATACCGGTGTTCGGAAAAAGGTAATAAATATGGAGTAAATACAAGCCAAAATCAATTTTATTTCCATAATGATAAAGTTAAAAATAGCATGTAAGAACGGCGAGTCTTGCCAGTATTTGTCGGCAAGCCAATGATGACATGTCTGGTTAAACGGTTTCAACCTGTTAAATATCATCTGGTCATATTTGGCCGCACAAAACTGGCAATGCTCGCCGTTATTGACGTGCGTATTAAGCGTATTTTTAACATTAATGTTATGGAAATAAAGTTGATTTTGGCTTGTATTTTTACTCACTACTTATTACTTTTCCTAACACTTAACTAACTTTAAGTTTATCGATATCATGGTATATTAAATATATCTAGATATATATT
This sequence comes from Laothoe populi, assembly GCA_905220505.1. NCBI lineage: Eukaryota > Metazoa > Arthropoda > Insecta > Lepidoptera > Sphingidae > Laothoe > Laothoe populi. The sequence goes on from HG992153.1 coordinate 15,876,039, forward strand.
CATTAGATAAAGAATAATTCACGTCGGTTTGCACTCATCCTTCGCAACTGTTATCTACTATTAAACAATCGCGTGTCATGGATTGGTAGTATCATATTATGTCTGCTCTCAGTCTAAGTTTCCAATGAGATTAGTTTGGTCCGATAGTAATAGTTTGCCAGATATTGTACATACATACATAGACACTCACGCCTGTAATCCCCGAAGGGGTAGGCAGATGTGCAATCAGTACACTTTTTGACGATATTGCATTAGTGCTTAATTTTACAAAATTCTTTCAAATCATGAATGTTGAACTTTTGACTTCTTAAGGGATACGTTAGTGTTAGTGTGAGACGACAAACCTCCACAAAGATATAACTGGCGATGACTAAAAAGATCCTGAAAATAGCAATGAGGAAATATTAGGGATACTGAATGCAGATCGTTGCGGAAAATAATTTGCAACAACTACTGAAATACATAAATAGCATATGTTGGTTCATGTCAATAATGATAATAGCTGAATAAATATAAAATAACTAGCTGTTGCTCGCGGCTCCGCCCGCGTGGAGGTCATGTATGGGAAAAAAGTATACCTTACAAAATACCAATTTTCATGCGTTTAACTTCAAAAATGACGGATTTTCATACAAACTTTCTTCCCCTATTTTACCCCGTTAGGGGTGGTATTTCCAAAAACCCTTCCTTAGTGGATGCCTACGTGATAAAAGGTACCTACTGTCAAAATTTCAAGTCTCTAACCCTAGCCGTTTCGGCTGTGCGTTGATTGATCAGTCAGTCAGTCAGTTTCTTCTTTTATATATACAGATAGACTCTATTGATACGGTGTTGGTAATATCAAAGTAATAAAGATGTGAGCGCCATCTGATCAAACTTTGGTATCGTCTGGTTTATAACGTCTTCATATTTTGCTAAAAATAAAAACTTAAGACAGTCACACAGAAGACAAAAATGTGGAATTTTAAGTTAAAGTAATAAAGTCTTTACACGCAACTGATGTTTAAGTATACTTGACATTTTTTTTTGTCCTGGCATGGCAAAGTAACCACATCTGATGGTAAGCGCAGTGAATACCAGTTAGAGTATCAAGTAGCGAGAGAAAATCTATCCCTCGCTACTTAACACAATCATGCCGGCCTGCTGTGTAGCTTCTTCACACTACGCCATGGGGCAAGGAGGGGAAAAGGCATTGAAACATTTTTAACGATAGGATATACTGTAACAATATTATTACGCCATGACGTCTTAATACTCGCATAACTCGCATACTCGTCTAAGTAAAGATGCAATGGTGCATCCATATATTGCTAACGGTATAAGCGTCCAATGATAAGCAATTTGCATAGTCTAATACCATGTCAAATGTGTGTGTATAATTAATATTTGTAATCAAACGCATGTTAGTAGACTCAGTTTTCACTTTATTTGAATAAGAATCAGTGTAAGCTATATTCTATCAATCATTTCGTTAGAATTCGTGTGAGTTAATAAAATTAGAAATTATTGCGAGAGTTTTTATCTGTTGGTTCTGAAATATGAAAAAAATATAGCCCTGCATTCTATACTGCCTCACTGCTGGGCACGGGCCTCCTCTATGAGAGGTGTTAGGCCTTGTACAAGGGCCCACTTCTGCGGAGGTTGCGGCTGCATACAATTGCGTAACTTTTATAAAGGAGAGAGTGGAATATCGCGGGGTTTAGTTGGTAGGACGGTCTAGGCCGGTGAGTCCGACATACTTCCTTAGAACATCCATAAATCCATAAATGGATTTTGGATGAAAAAAGGCCTGACTCCTCCACGCTGGCCAAGTGTTTGGTAGACTTAAACATACCTTTGAAATTCCTATGGTGAATTAGCTATGCAGGTTTCCTCGCGATGTTCATCTTCGCCGTTAAAGCAAGCGATTATTAACAATGAATGTACACGCCGTTTGGGCTGGTATCGAACCCGGGACTTTCGTCTCGGCAGTCTGTACCACTTCCAACTAGGCTATCGCTGCTTCTACGATTTGTAGATTTTTTTTATCCTTGTACGGCAAAGTGACTACACTGCACCTGATGGTAAGCGAAGTGCCGTCCAGTTAAAGTATCAAGTAGCGAGAAACAATCTATCCCTCGCTACTTAACACAATCATGCCGGTCTGTTATGTGGCTTCTTCACACGCCATGGGGCAAGATGAAGAAGCGGTCGAGGGTCTAGAGTCAGAGTACTCAGAACGCCGCAACACGGCCAAACTTTATCGAAATATTAATTGGTCAAATTGTCTTTTTATTAATTTTAGGCGGTTGGTTTAACAACATAATTCCAATTATCATGTGCTCAGCTTCACACTTTTTACTACTGCTCTATTTACTTAAATACTGTTAACTATTCCGCTTATCTTAAACATTATTTCGTACAAGTCGATGATATTATATCATTAAGAAAAACCAACCGTCTAGTTAAAAACCGTTGAACGTATATGTTGATGAACTCTTGACTCAATGTCAATATACTCAATTACTCGCACTAACCTCAGATAGCCTCGAAATAATTACCAGTGTAATACCTAATGAAGGTCTAATACAGTTCGGTCATTTCAGTTCAATTCTCTGTGTAGAATGACCGGTTGTACGCATAAATATTAATTCATGATAATAACGTGTTTGTGAACTTGTGTGATAGTTTATATTCGAGTATTATTGCGTGATGCTGTGTGTATGGTGTGCGGGATTATGTATTGTTTTTAAGAGGTTCCTATAGTAAGTTAGTGATGTAAAATTGAAATCATAAAACAAATCTTTAGTGTCCAAAATTTTTGGAAAAACTGGTACTATTGATTGATTAATTTCAAAAATAGATCTCAGTACCGTTGTATTTAAAAATGTTCATTATAGAGAGTCCTGCCAACATGAATAATCTGAAATTGTTAATCCAAAATTATGCTAATTCCATATTTAATTTTCTAATATGATTTATATAATATTGCTAGCTTTTGCGAGTGGCTTCTTTCACGTTGATGTTATTGATTTTAAGCTCTTTTCATGTATTTCTTTGATTTTTTAGTATGGTAAAGTATACCAAGTGTATTGCTTAGTCGTTTTAAGCTTAAACAAACTGAAAGATAGACAGCACATACATTTTATTTTTTTATTCTATTTATAAATTATCTACGTGATAGAACGCAAATTTTTATTATATTATATTTTTTTTTGCATATAAAATGTACGTTTTTCTGAAAATAAATTACGAATTAACATGGTAAAAAGTAAGTAGCAGCGATAGCCTAGTTGGTTGCGGTACGGACTGTCAAGACGAAAGTCGTAGGTTCGAAACCCAAGTGGCACACACACACACACACACACCTCTGACTTTTCTAAAGTTATGTGTGTATTAAATGTTAATTATCGCTTGCTTTAACGGTGAAGGAAAACATCGTGAGGAGACCTGCATATCTGAGAATTCTCTTATACGAATTTCGAAGGTATGTGAAGTCTACCAACCCGCATTAGGCCAGCGTGGTGGACTAAGGCCTAACCCCTCTCATTAGTAGAGGAGGCCCGTGCCCAGCAGTGGGCCAATGTTTAATACAGGGCTTTTATTATTATTTTGTGTATGATGTAAATTATCTCAGCTATTTCGCTGGTATCATGCTGCATTTACGGGACAGTGCCAAGTAAATGCAGTGTTTTATATCTTACTATATTATATCGTTAGTAGGTGTAATATGGTGTCAGGCTGTGTCATTTTCATCTATTTGCAAGAACTTCCTCACAATTCTGCATGTATTTAAAATGGCAGCTTTTTGGAGAGTTATGTAAAGAGATTTGTTTAGATCTAATAATTTAATACTGTGATGAATATGTTTAGGGATAACACCTGTAGTTGAGAGAACTATTGGGACTACGTAGACCTTGTCTTGGTTCCAAATCCGTACGACTTCTTCTTTTAACTCAGCGTATTTACTGATTTTCTCTGTTATTGTTTTTTGGATATTGTGAGTGTTTGGAATTGCAATATCAATTAGGTATGTAGTCTTATTTCTTTTATCCATCAGTGTTATATCAGGTCTATTGTAGTGAATAGTTCTATCAGTAAGAATGGCTCGATCGTAGTAGAGTTTGTATGACGTATTTTCCAAAATAGTTTCAGGTTTGTAATTGTAATATGGTGTGTTCGTGTTTTGGATAAGTGAGTATTTAAGTGCAAGTTTTTGATGAATTATGTTAGTTACTTGGTTGTGCCTATGGGTGTAGTCGGTTTGTGTTATACTTATGCATGCTCCAGTGATATGCTGAATAGTTTCAGGTTGACTATGGCATCTTCGGCATTTATCATTTATAATAGTAGGATCTTTGATGATATATTTCCGGTAGTTTTTTGTATTAATAACCTGGTCTTGAATGGCTATCATAAAACCTTCTGTTTCCGGAAATATATTACCAATTTTGAGCCACTTATTTGAAGCTACGGTGTCTATGTGAGTTTGCTGTAAATCATGCGGATGTCGACCATGCAGAACTTTCTTTTTCCAGTCTTCCATTTTCTGTTGTTGTGGATCATTATTGTAAGGGTTTGGTTGGTTAGTTTGTTCATGTAGATTTAATGGGGTGAAATTATGGTCATTATAGTTTATGGCTTTATGTATATTGCTAGTGTGGGATTTGGAATAAAAAAATGTTTTCAGATTAAAGAGTTGTTTCTGCCAAAGTTGATGAATATCTATGAGGCCTCTGCCTCCGTCTTGTCTTTTTATAGATAACCGTTCTATTGCTGATTTTGGATGGTGGTGATTATGTTTTGTTAGTGTGGTTCTTGTTATTCTTTCTATTTTTTCTATATCTGTTTTTGACCATTTTATTATACCAAATGAGTAAGTTAGTATTGGAATTGCGTAGGTGTTAAATGCTTTAATGAGGTGTTTTCCTGAAAGTTGAGTTTTTGATATTAAGTTTATTCTTCTCTGATATTCATTAGACAAGGTGTTTTTGATGGTCATGTGGTCAAGTCCTTTGAGTTGCTTATACCCAAGGTATTTATAAAGATCGGATGGCTCCATTGCACTTATGGTTTCCGTATTGTTCACTGTATAGTCGCCAGGTCGTATTTTACCTTTTATTATATGCAATGATTTACATTTATCTAAGCCGAATTGCATGTTAATATCTTTGCTAAAATAGGAAGTGGTATCGATTAATTTTTTCATATCTTTGGCTGTTTTTGCATATAGTTTTAAATCATCCATATATATCAGATGCGAAATTGTTGTCTCTTCGCTATCGTGCTTTAAGTGATATCCGGCTCCGCAGTGGTGCAATAGATGTGATAGTGGGTTCAGGGCAAGACAAAACCACATGGGACTCAACGAATCACCCTGGTAGATTCCTTTTTTAATGTAAATTTGTCTTGTTATTATAGAATTATTGTGGATATTCAAATTTAATGTAGTTTTCCAATGTTTCATTATGTTTTGTAGAAAATTTATTATCTTGTTATTAATTTTATATATTTTAAGTATTTGTATCAACCAGGAATGCGGAACACTATCAAATGCTTTTTTATAGTCTATATATGTACAGTGTAAATTTCTATTTTTCGCTGTAGCATGTTTGTGTATGGTTGAATCTATTACAAGCTGTTCCTTGCATCCCATGTGGCCTCGCCTGCACCCTTTTTGTTCTTCCGCTATAATATTATGGTGATCAATGTGTTGGTTAATTTTAGAAGAGATGACGGCGGTTAGAATCTTATATATTGTCGGGAGACATGTAATTGGTCTGTATTGAGAAGGTTCGGATGTGATTTTATCTTTTGGTAGCATATAAGTTATTCCAGTTGCAATGAAATGTGGGATGTTCTGTGTTCCTAATATGATTTCTGTTAAGTTTTTAGCTATTGTTTTGTGTAAAGATGTTAACTTTTTATACCAGAAATTATGTATTTTGTCAATGCCAGGTGATTTCCAATTATGTAACCTATTTGTTATGAATTTAATATCCGCCTCTGTCACTTCACTAAAGACCATTTCATCAGTTGTTCTCCATCTGTCTTCTTCTTCTTTTATCCAGTCTGCATTCTGGTTGTGTTGAACTTGTTTTTCCCATATACCTGCCCAGAATGTTTCTAATTGTTCTTTTGTTGGACTTTTATCAGTGTTAATGTTTGTGTTTGTTTTCCATAAGTTTCGGTAAAATGTTTTTTCGTTATTCATAAATAAAATGTTATCATTCTTACGTTGTTGGGTTTTCTTGTATCGTTTTAGTCGGTGAACTTTAAGTGCTAATTTTTGTTTTAGAGTGTCCAAAAATTCTTGTGGCGTCTTATTACAGGCTTCATGTGTCGTATGGATCGTTTTGCTTTTAAATATCTCTTCAACTTTTCTGACCACTTTCTTAGATCTATTGTTGTTAACGTATTGGGTGAGTCTTCCACAATCTGCTCTGAGTTTTTCTATGTCTGTCTCAAGCCTACGTTGCCATGCTGGTTTACTGTTATTTCTCGATCGATTGTATCTAGTGGGTTCTACGATTCTGTAACCAAGTTCTTGTGATATAACTATTGAGGTGGAATAAATAAGCGTATGAGTGTCTATTAGCTTTGTGTCATCGGTCAGAAATTGGTTTAATATGTTATTATTAAATATTTTTAAAAGTTCGTTAAGTTTGTAGCTGTATTTTAGTTTGGGCAATTTTGGTCGTGCTGTAGGATCGAGTCCAGAATACAGTGTTAAGGATGTTCTGAATTTTTCGTCTATTTCACGAATGTAAGCATCTGTTGTAGAGTTGGGCTCCATCAGGGTTTCAATGTCGTTTTCTAGCATAAATGTAATGGATTCAGTTTGTGTGCATGAATGTGATGTTTGTGTAGTAAAATTAATAGATATATTATTTTCTGTTTCTGGCCCTAAATGTACCAGACTTTGTTGTGAGGCCTGTATAAATGATGGCTTATGATAGTTAGGTACTGATTGTGCTTCATGAGTTTGGGATAAAAATTGAGAGTGGTTTTGATCTTGGTATGTTAGGGTTGGGAAATCACTGTGTACATTGTTGTCTTTATCCGCTTGTAACTGTCTTCTAACATCATCTTTAAGTTTGTTTAGTGTATCTTGAGATAGTAGCTTATTTCTTTCTATTGTTCTTCTTTGGTCTGATATTCGCTGTTCTGTAACTTTAATATTTGGGAACTCTCGTGAGAAACGTTCATGCAAGTGTTTTCGGTAAGCGGTCATGTCGGTTTCTAATTTTGTTATATAGTAATAAGTGCGCATTATAAATAGGTTTACATCTTTACTCCATGACATGCGCACTCTAGGTTTCCCAGCTTTGGTGGACACGGGTAAAAAGGCATTCGCCTCCCGTGCAACATCCAAGGCTGTTGTGGGCGGGTCTCTATAGTTGTTAATGGTTGGTGATGAAGGTGTTGATGATGATGAACGTGTTGATGGTGCATATGATGTGGTACTTGGGCTATAAGGTTCTATTGGGCTATTTATCCTATCTGTTAGTGTGTCATGTCGGTAGTTGTCGGCTGTAGTATTTTCGGGTGACCCGGTGGGAGTCCGCCTGTTCAACTCCTCACCGCTGACGGATCGTATGCTGAAACACCCAGCGTCAGCTCCAGGTGTGCCCCGGCGATCGCCCCCGGGAAGCGGCCCTCTCAGTTTCTTTTTAGAACGAGTCTCCATATTGAATGGGTTACCAGTGCCACGTTGGCCACGCCAGTATTTATTAAGTCGTGTGTCCGCCCCCTACGTGGGCCAGATGTTCGGCCCGGACGAGTGGTTGGATTTTAGGGGGCTTATTATTATTATTATTATTATTATTATTATGGTAAAAAGGTACATTTGCCCTGGTCTCTTTTTGAGATAAGAGTAAATAATCACACCCTAGTCCAACTAAGCTCTTGTGTTCTATTTAAAACAATACATATTAATCAAATACAATTTAATTATATTCTATATTATAATATTTTCTTAAATACAAATATTATTGGCATTAAAGATATGCCAAAAACGCAATTACTTAACAATATAAAGTATTGTTTTTCTACAACTAATTACGGTAGGCTTTGGTGTGCCCTGGCATTGCAGAAGTCTATGGTCAGCGGTATCTACTTACCATCTGGTAGCTCGTCTGCTCCTCTGTCTACCCAGACAGTAAAAAAAATAATTAAATTCATGATATTTTTTGATACAATATCTTAAGCAAATTACCTAATGAGATTAATTTTCAGGTCCTGGTCGCTACTAAGAGGAAAAAGACTCTGACGTACGTAATCGGCGGCGTCGTTATGGTAGCAATTATCGCTGTGGTCGTAACCCTCGTGGTCGTATTTACTGGCAACGATGGCACGGCAGAACCCATAGTTTCGACTACAGAGGGGCCGACTACTCCTATTTCAACCACGACTCTTTCTCCTACCACGACTACGCCAACTCCGGTCGCGCCAACTACCACCGAAGCGCCAGTAACCGAGCCACCACCGGAACCCCTTGATTTAGAGTCCGTTATAAGTGGAGTGTTCGCGCCAAACTCGTTTAATGCTACTTGGTCACAAGGTAAATTGTTATCCAAATCTAATTTTTCATCTCACTATACTACGTGTAACGGGAATAACGCATATCCTCAGACACCCCAAATTAAAAATATTATTACAAACATAATTCATGTATTGAAATTAGACTGCGATGAATATAAATATTGTTTTTTATGAAATTAATTGTACTAATTTTCCACATAAAGTTCGTAATTTTAATTATTATATTTTTAAAGTGTTCGTTTATTATTGCATTTAGAAAAGACTTTATCGTATCGAGTTATGTTTCAGTTTCGTTTGTCTTGAACGTTAAATTAAAGGGTGACTATTATTTACCTGAGTGTTAATTGTTTTTGGAAATCCAAAACGTCTATTAAAAAATTGTTGATATCGATTCAGTCGCTTATTCTGAACAAACTACTTTCAGAGTGTGCGTTAATCATGTTACATGTTGTATATGTTTATTGTTTCATGGTTATTATTTTTTTATAAGAAAAAAACAACCGAAAACAATTTAAGATGGAAATAAAAAAAAAAGCACACAATAGCCAGTTGATAACCTCCGTGGCGTAGCGAGCGAGTAACCGCCTTTGAAATGAGAGGCCGTGAGTTCGATACCGCACGAGAAAATTATTTGTGTGACAGATAGATATTTGTTTCGGGTCTGGGTGTTGTGGGACCGTAGTCCTTCGTAGTTCTTGATACCCACGATACAGGTTTTACCTAGTGTGGGGTCAGAACTATGTGTGTGACTGTTGGGTGTATTTATTATTATTAGTAAATATTGTATAAAATTTAAAATAAACTTAGAGTGTTGATTCTGCTACTCCATCCAAAAGAAGTACATTTTAAATCAGCTAAGAATAAGCTACACACAGTGCCTAAGTAATATATCCCCCAATGTTTATGATTGCAGGAAGCGATGTGCTTTTCCGAAACGCGAATGGGGATTTGGTGATGTACGATGTTGACACCGACACCACTGTGCAGCTCATTTCTAATACGTCACTGGTAAGATTTAATTGTATCCTAGAATATATTCTATATCAAAATCATGTTTTTTTGTTAATGTAGATCTAGAATGCCTACAACCATGATTTATATCCAGCTTCTCAAGACGTAAATATCCTAATTTTTGTAGTTGACATTTTTTATATTGCGACATTCCGCGGCGCAGCGGGTGCGTAGTTAGCTGGAAATAATACCAACAGCCACATACATAGTTCTGACACCCTTCGTGTGGGGGTCAAAACTACACACACCTCTATCATGGGTATCAAGAACTACGAGGGAGTACGGTCTCACAACACCCAGACACGAAACAAATATCTATCTCTCACACAAACATTTGCGTTCACAACTCGCTGCGCCACAGAGGCTGTCTAACTATAGAAACTTTGTTTCAATTGAATATGTTGAGAGTGTTTTCCTGTGACATGATGTATATATTACACGGCAGCATTCAGCTAATCCTCAGCTCAGCATATTTGATGCCGTTTTGGAACACGCCTGCCGATTTATTTCACCATTTCACGGTTCGCAAACACAATATCAATTTTATATGAGAACTGATAAATCTCCGTTTACACGGACGGGAATAACGAAAACCTTGCCAAAATGAGAAACTGGAAACTGAATTTGAGCAGCGAATCATATTTTAGAAATTAGGCCATTATATATTATGTGTATAAAGATATAACATTCTAGGTATATAAGGCATATAGAGTACTATCAAGATAAATTGTACCTATATATCAACAGTGTGTCAGTCACACATTTAGCTTCGACTCCATAATAAGATATAATCTTGTATCGCGGGCATCGAAAACTATGAAAGACTTTCCATCGCACTGCACCCAGACCCGATACAAGTATAATTATTTGAGGTTTTTTTTATAACTATCTCGCCTGATGGTAAGTGATGATGTGTTCTACGGTGGAGCACGCTTGCCTAGAAGATACCTATTCGCCCTTGACTTAAACATACCCAGGTTATAATTTTCGGGAAAATAGACTCCGGCAAAGAGTTCCAATCTCTAGCGGTGCACATGATATATGTACTAGCAAAAGCTTCGTGCGCACTGGTGGAATATCAACCATGTATCGATGATGCTTCGCCGAGTCTCACACAAATATTTGTCTCGTTGCGGAAGTTGAACCCATGGCCTCTCGTTTCACAGCCGACACGGATGCTGTTCATAATTTTCGAATCGAAAACATAAACAAGAAGTCAATGTGCACTGCCACTACACCAATTAGGCATGTATATTCATAAATTAAAGAAATTCTTGGCGATTAGATCGGTACCTATGCATGTAGGCATGCAAATTCAATTATCTACATTCATGTGTTATAAATAATATCTATAAAACGATAAGATATTCATTGTTGTGGCGCCTATTACGTAACTGGTACATTGAAGTTAGACAAAATGTATTACATTCGTACATGGGACATCTATAGATGCTATGTATAATTAATCAGAGATATTCAAAATTAGAAATTACTTTTTAAAATCAGATTTCATTACCGCATAAACGTTTGTTGAGACTTAGATTTCATATATCTTATGCCTTTAGATTTAAAGGCTTATTTGCACGTTGCGAAATAGCAATTTAATTGGCAGGTAATCCAGGTTGATTAAGTACGGTTTCAACTTTCAATAGAAAATGTAAAAGGATTAACTTATCAAAAAAAAAATCTCGCTTGTTCTGTAATTGATTTCTCAAAGAAATTTTTTCTTATAACGACCATCTATTTTCATAAGTTTTGTTTGATTAATATTAGATTATGTATACTATCTTGTGGATATTATATATTTGTTATCTTACTCATATTATAAATGCGAATGTTTGGATGGATGGATGTTTACTCAATTACGACAGAACGGCTGAACGGATCTTGATGAAATTTGGCACAGAGATAGATAATAGTTTGGAATAGCACATAGGCTTTTTATCCCGGAAAAAACACGGTTCCTATGGGATAGCAAAATATAGAAAGATGTGATAGCTTCAAATGACTGAATTTTATACCTTTTCTTTCAAAAAAAACTACGACGCGGTCGGAGCCGCGGGCAAAAGCTATCCGTAATAAATGTAAGCCTTTGTCCATGTGATTTCGATGTTAAATTTTTGTGTAGACGACTAAATAAATAAATGAATAGCATAATATATTAAATAAACGTTGTTTTTTAATTCATAAAAGTACACCGACTTCAATAAAAAACAAATTATGCGTCACTATAAAATTTTATGGTTGTCCTTGATTTTTCTGAGATCCCATCATCAGATCCTGACTTGGTGCCAATGGGACCACCTGGAAAGTATTCCCTTTTAAACAAAAAAATAATTTCTCATATCGGTCCAGGCGTCTTGGAGTAGTCGGGGAACATACATAAAAAAAAAATATTCCGACGAATTGTTAACCTCCTCCTTTTTTCGAAGTCGGTTAAAATGAACAACATTAACAACATTATTTACATCTGTGATCTATGATGTATATAAGTTTGCAAAGCGTAACCACAACTTCGCTGTGAAGTAAATAAAATTACATCTATAACTTGATATTTATCTCGTATATTGTATGTTTCAAGACTATTTTGTAATATGAATTATCTTCAGTGAAATACTAAAAGTGCGAAAGCCAAAAATTCATAATGTGATAGGGGACGAGCCTATCGCCATACCGGGCGTAATTCCAGACTCCGGGTTGATACTGAGTATTTCTAAATAGAAAAACCCAATATCACTTTACCCGAACCAAATACACAGGCATACATACAGTGGGCATTAATTCTATCTTTAAAAGTGTGAAAATAATGTGTTCAAAGGAAGCCGAGCCAAACCAGATAACACTTTACAAGAAGTTAATATTTCCTTTATTTCCAATACTGCTTTGTTGTTTTCAAACATATTGTATATTTTTTTGGTTTAACTTCATTTACACAGTGTTTTATTTTTCCTTTGTAAAATAGGAATTGTTGACTATCTCATACTTAACCACTCGTGAATCACAAGTTCACCGCAGTTCAAAAAGGTAAAAAGTAGAGTCTGTCCAAAATCAATTTTATTTCCATAATATTGAAGTTAAAAATAGCATGTAAGAACGGTGAGTGTTGCCAGTATTTTGTGCATGCCTGCATGCAATTGATACGTGACTGGTTAAAACATCACCAAAGATATGTGGAGGCTAAGAAAATTACTCATGATAAAGTTTGCTAGGGTTTCTATATTCTTAATAAAACTTGAATAAAGTGAAAACGCTTGTTAACAATTATGACGTTTGTTTAATCATTTTATTCCTAAATTTAGTAATTAATCAAGTGATTAAAATCAATGCTAGTAATTATTTGTTGCACGTATCTTTATGCCTACTTGTTGATTTGAGATTATGAATCGATAAAGTGCAGTTGTATGCATTTGGTAATTTTTTTAAGTCTCATTTAATCATTTGTGACGTTATGCAGTAAACATTGAAATTATTAAAATAAATAAATACATCCAACGGCCAGACAAATAACCATCCCACACTAGGTCAAACCTTTATAATGGGTACAAACAACCACGAGGGACTACGGTCCCACAAGATTCAAACTTCCAAAAAATATTTGTGGATAAGATTTACTTTAATTTTCTCCGTGCGGGATCGAACCCGCGGCCTCTCGATACACTAAATGTCGCCCATTCGCCACGAAGGCTGGTGAAAGAAATACATATAATTGCATGCCCAGAAAACTCAGAAATCCTTGTCCATTGTGGCAGCAGGCCAGCCACTATTATCACATCATAAGAGGATAATAAACCCGGCAAACTATTTATCTTGCACCTCTGCCTTCAGTGAATACATGTGTGACATTATGTAATTATAAACAAATATAATCATCAGAAAACTGGGGAATATAACCTGCCCCTCTGCTTGGCGTTTGTGGACTACGAGAAAGCTTTCGATTCGATCGAAACCTGGGCTGTACTACAATCTCTCCAGCGGTGCCAAGTGGACTACCGCTATATCGAAGTGCTGAAGTGTTTGTACGAGAACGCCACTATGTCAGTCCGACTCCAGGATCGGAATTCGAAACCCGTTGCAGCGGGGAGTAAGGCAAGATGTTATTTCTCCTAAACTATTTACCGCTGCACTGGTGTTTTCAAGACTCTGGACTGGAGAAGGCTTGGCATCAACATAAATGGCGAGTACATCACTCACCTTCGGTTTGCTGACGATATAGTAGTCTTGGCTGAGAACATGGAGGACTTGAGTGCGATGCTCGATAACCTCAGTAAAGCTTCGAAGCGACATGGATAAGACGAAGATCATGTCAAATGCCCATGTAGTACCAACTACCATAAAAAACGGAGACTTTACACTCGAAGTTAGTATAGACGATTATATATACCTAGGACAGACTATCCAGTTAGGTAGGTCTAACTTCGAGAAAGAGGTTAATCGTCGAATCCGACTCGGTTGGGCAGCGTTCGGGAAGTTACGGCACATCTTTTCGTCCAATAATTTGCAATGTCTCAAGACGAAAGTCTTTGACCAGTGTATGTTGCCAGTGATGACATACGGAACTGAAACGTGGTCCGTTACTATGGGCCCCATAAGAAGGCTCAAAGTCACCCAAAGGACAATGGATAGGGTTATGCTGGGAGTCTCTCTGCGTGATCGCATCAGAAATGAGGCCATCCGCAGAAGAACCAAAGTAACCGATATAGCCCTCCGAATCGCTAAACTTAAGTGGCAGTGGGCGGTGCAAATTGCGCGTAGAACCGATGGCCGTTGGGGCGGAAAGGTTCTCGACTGGCGACCACGTACCGGAAGGCGCAGCATGGGTAGACCCCCCACTGACTGGTCTGGGTGGATTGATGACCTGGTAAAGGTCGCGGGAGTCCGCTAGATGCGGGTGGCGCAGGACCGGTCATTGTGGCACTCTTTGGGGGAGGCCTATGTCCAGCAGTGGACGTCCTTCGGCTGACATGATGATGATGAGGATAATCATGTTGAACTTTCTTTTTAGCTAGCCTGTTTAATGTCCCACTGCTGGGCAAAGGCCTCCCCTCTATTCTTCCACTTCACTCTGTCTTCCGTGATCTTGCGCCATTCCCTATCGAATGCATCTAGCTCGTCTCTCCATGTTGAAATTAATTAACCTGTATTGAGCTGCTTTAATACTATACACAGCAACTCAAGTATTTTCTCGAATTTACTCCTACACAAAATATGATTGCCCTACCTGGAATTTGAACCGGTTTCTTAACTTATTCAAGCTGCCGCTACCGCATAAGGCGATTATATAAATAAATATCTTCTTAAAATATCCACATATCTTGAAGCGGAATACTTCAGTTATTTAAAGACACTAAATATATGCAATAGCAGCGATAGCCTAGTTGGTTGCGGTACGGACTGTCAAAACGAAAGTCGTATGTTCGAAACCCAATTGGCATAAACCTCTGACTTTTCTAAAGTTATGTGTGTATTAATTATCGATTGCTTTAACGGTGAAGGAAAACATCGTGAGGAAACCTGCATACCTAAGAATTCTCATAAGAATTTCGACGGTATGTGAAGTCTACCAACCCGCATTAGGCCATCGTGGTGGACTAATGCCTAACCTAACTCTCATTAGTAGAGGAGGCCTGTGCCCAGCAGTGGGACAATGCTTATAATACAGGGATTGTATTATTTTTATTTATTATAAATATATGTATTATAAAAAGAATACATCTTGAAAATTACACGAAGCTGGCTTAGTTAACAAGTTACCGTCTCGAGGCTTCGTCTTATAAATATAGACAATGTAATTGAGGTGGATCTAGGTAGGGCGGCGTGTGCTTCTAGTTAGTTTAGAATTTACGATCTAGTTCGGGTACTATACCATTCACCCGGGGTGTTCTAATTAACGGCATGAAATTTTGATATCGAACAACAAATAATGTTTCAATATTTTTTATGTTTTCAGTCATAGACATACATATACACTCACGACTGTAATACCCGAAGGGATAGGCACAGGTGTAACCAGTACACCCACTTTTCGCTAAGTTTATTACGGTCCCATAACGTGATAGGCGCGCCTATCGCCATACCGGGCGCAATTCCAGACTCCGGGTTGATACTGAGTATTTCTAAATAGAAAAACCCAATATCACTTTACCCGACCCGTGGATCCAACCCAAGACCTCAGCACAGCAGTCGTAGCGCATGCGCAATTGCAATTGTGCCACCGAGACAGTCTCGGTAGAGAGTACTATATTCTTTGATAGTAACGCACCTTTGGTTAACGTCTCTATTTTATCAAAGTAGAGTTTTTATTTCTTGTTCATAGGTCTTTGTGGAGGAACTATTCCACAGTGTTACCAATGTCACGTAAGAAAATATAAAATTCTCGGGCCGAGGTAAAAATAAGAAAAGTCTGGAGTCGAAGTAGACATAATATTTTCCAAATCTTTTTAGCTGACGTTCGTATCAATACCAATGTTAGAAATCGTGACAAATGAAGGCAATATTAATTAATTGAAGTTTTCAATTGCCCTCAACAAAAGAAATTAGATCTACGTAAAACAAGATCGTTTTACGAAATGAAAATGGCTTTGATATTTTAGACGGTAACTGAAATTTTATAATTTGTTGATCAGAAATAGTGTAGTAAAACATTGCTGTAACTAATAAACCACATGACAGTCGTAAATAGTTTAGCATAATAGGTTCACAAATAAAATCCCCCGATAAAATGAGGGGTGGTCTTTATCCAGCAGCAGGAGTGAATAAGTTATAGTAATAACCATTTATGCAATACTAGCCGTTGCTCGCGGCTCCTCCCGCGTGGAGGTCATGTTTGGGAGAAAAAGTATACAATACAAAATACCAATTTTTATGCGTTTAACTTCAAAAATTCCGGATTTTCATACAAACTTTCAGCCTCTATTTTACCCTATTACGGGTGGTATTTCCAAAAACCCTTCCTTAGTGGATGCCTACGTCATAAAAGGTATTTACTGTCAAAATTTCAAGTCTCTAACCCCAGCCTTTTAGGCTGTGCGTTGATATGTCAGTCAGTCAATCAGTTTCTTCTTTTATGTATACAGATCCACTGTTTTATATTGCAGACGCTGCAGCAATCCGCGCGAGTGACCGAGCTGTCTGCAGACCAGACCCACGTGGTCTTAGCGTACAACCTTTTGCCGGTAAGTTATTAGTAATTCGTAAATATATGTATTCCTCCCTCTCCCTTCCCATTATTCCGACGGCAAGCGACTTGTATGATTTATTAGGTACGTTTAAATAGAATTCTACTATTTAAATAAAATGGATGCTACTATAAAATCACAAATCTCAAATTTTCTAATAATATAAGTGTTCTACCGCATTAAAAAGATTTGTTTAATTGATCATTTAAATTCAATTGTATAGAAATTTTATACATTTTTTTTATATAGCATAGTCCGACAAACGAGCCAGTGGGTCACCTGATGTTAAGTGATCTCCTCCGCCCATGAACATCCACAATACCGAAAGTATCATGTATGCGCTGTCGGCCTTAAAGGACAGGAATAGGGATTAGGGAAGGGAAGGAGGAATCTGGGTTTCCGGATATCTCACTTATCATACGAAACGCGACAGTAAACTGTCACTTTACGTTGGTTTTCTGTGAGATAGTGGTACTACCCCGGTCGAGCCGGCCCATTCATGCTGTAGACAAATATGTCTACAGCGTGGCTCTACCACTTTGTACATACTTTGACATAATTTTTGTTGTCAATTTTGTTAAGAAAATGGATCTGAATATGATACCTTTACCATTTACTTAGTTTATAATGCCAAGTGGTGACATTACATTATCGTAGGTATTTTAATATTATAAAAAGCTGGAAAAATATGGACTACAAAAAGAACCTGTCATTGGCAAAAAGTTGTTTTTATTTACAAAGGTAATAGAATCCTTTGTTGTCATAAAACGTAACATTATTTGATATGTTTATCGTACCAGAAGGCTAATTAATGTAATAACAAATGTTGAAAATATCGTATGTCATCACATATCGATTTGGTCTTGAAGTCATGTCAAAATGGGTATATAACGTTAATCGTGACATTGTATTTAAATAAGATTGAAAAGAGATCGAATGTTAGTAGAAGATAAAACACATTTAATAGCATACACATGTAATACAATTTTAGTTAATCAATAATCCAACATCATTTCAGTGAAAATGGTATTATAGCTGCTATGTTTTAATTGTATAACTCGCAGAGTTGTGGTCCTTCGAACATAAGCTATTGGTAAATCTTTAACGTTACTAATAGCGGTAACCTTTTACCAGATTTTCAGATACAGTTTCATGGCAAGATATGCTGTTGTGGATCTGGTCAGTGGTAATGAGACTGACATCCTGCCCCCAACCCTTCGCTCCTCGGAAGCGCTCCTGCAGAACTTCGTCTGGGGCCCCTCAGGCACTACCTTCGCTTTCGTGTACATGAATAATATCTATTACCAGCCTAGCCTGACAAGCAAGCCTGAACAGATCACCACTACTGGACAGTTCAATGTGGTATACCATGGAATTCCTGATTGGGTTTATGAAGGTAATTGCATTTTAAAATACATACATACAATACATTGAATCCGAAATTTTAGTGTTTATAATAATAAAACAACTTGTCTCCTACACAAAAATAGCAAACACATGTAAATCAAATGATAGAGACCCAAAAAAAATAAGACAATAGAAAAAATTACTGGATTTTCTAAAAAACCGGTTAGTTTTGGGATATGGTGTTTCATAGTGAAAGAAATCAGAAATGATGGAAACTACAACCTCTTAAAAGATCTAGGTCGACTTAACCTGTAACCCTGTATAGTTCAATCAATGATTACTTCTCAATCAAAGATTATTATTGCAACCTTCATGCTATGCTACAAACCGCTTTCCCATACATTTTTAGATACTCTTGTCTACTTTTTTGGATCCTCGAAAATGGAACCATTGACTCATGTCTCTCTGGATATTTTTTTATGCGACTACTATGGTATGCATTGTATGTTTACTAACTTGAGTGCAGTAGGTAGGTGTAAAAAGCATGTAGTTATTTTTTTTACTGGCATAGCAGCCGACCCGCCTTATGGTAAATGGACATCGCCACGCATAGACATCTTTAATGCTAGCCAAGCCGCCGTCTAACGCTACCAGAGGATCTTTTAAAAATTTGGCTTATTGTCTCTCGCAACTTAATACTCTACCTGGACGGCACTGGGTTTACCACCAGGTGCAGTGTGGTCACTTTGTGCATTCTGAGTACTCTGATACTAGTCCATCGACCGCTTCTTCACCTTTTGCCCATGGCGTAGTGTGAAGAAGCAGGCCGGCATGATGTTGAATAGCAGGGGATAGATTGTCTCGCACTTCTCGATACTTTAATTGGATGGCACTTACCATTAGGTGCAGTGTGGTCACTTTGCCGTGCTAGAATAAAAAAAAAGTGTTTGGGGAATGCTGAAGCAGGAATTAATTTCCAGAGGTGGAAGCGCTTGGTATAATACTGGAAGCACCGTGCTCGACGAGATTGTTTCCAAGTAATATGGATGAAGTTTGTTGCCTTGTAGGGTGGTGCGATGGTAAAACGTCGATTTTGGAATCAGATCCTCAGTTTGAATTATCCGTACTTTTATGCGAAGAGACAATCCTGCTCAATTCATCAGCAGATTTACTCAAATATTCCCAAACTTTTTCCAGAGGAAGTATTTGGCTCAAGCAACGCGATGTACTTCTCCGCTGATGGTAGTAAGTTGGCTTACGTGACGTTTGATGACACGAACGTTCGCGTAATGAAGGTACCTCATTACGGCGTCCCTGGATCCTTGGACTACCAATATACGCAGCACCACGAGATTCGATACCCCAAGGTACGTTCAGTCTTTTATTGTGACAGATTACAGATAACTTTAATGGACCTTCTTCAAGTGTAACAAAGTTTTTCGAGTAGATTTATATTAAATACACCCAATAGTCACACACATAGCCCTGACCTCACTCTAGGTTGAACCTGTATCGTAGGTATCAACAACTACGAGGGACTGCGGTTCCTAAACACCCGGACCCGTATCTGTCTGTCACACAAACTTTTGTCTCACCCGAGAATAATTTATGTTCAATATGTCGATAGACTCGTCATGTATCATTTTATGGGACGAAAATACGTTGACCATGGGTTTAGGCTGTGCGTTGTGTTTACAATATATGTTTAAAGCAGTCTAAGAATAAAAGTGTTGATATGTATACATTCCTATTCCCTATTTGTAATTTACACTTGAAGGCAAATGGTAACATGTAACTTATTAGAATTGACTGAGGGCATATTTTAGATTAACGCGGATATAATATACTTACTACATTTCAACATATCATCATTTTTTGATTAAGTTGTAAATACCTTCAAGAGGTGAACACAATCGTAGATATCTGCATTGTCGTCATATATGTATGTGCTGTGTATTACCTAATGGTATTTCAAAATAAAATAAATAAATACTGTCTACAGTACACAACAAAGGTACACGAGATTGCAGTGAAAGTGAACCAGAACCTGTTTATAATATGAACGTAATATGCCCATACAAGACATAATCTGAGTCGGGCCTTATCATGAGCGACAATGGCACTTAACACAAGTCATTGGGTCATAATTGGAAATCCCACTAAAGATAACGATTGTTATTAAAACAATTGAATATATAAAACAATGGTAAATCAGCTACTAAATAAAATACAATGTTATGAATTATATTTTGTCCCTTATGGCAAGGGGGGATAATAAGATTAATTTCATTGTCAGATACAATTTTGAAAGAATGAATATATTCAAGATCCCAATACATCTAGCAGTAAGGCATAAGTCCTGACACTACATTTTTTGAGTCCTAGAACGAATTACTACGACCGCCAATTCCCCAACACCCAGATGGGAAAAAAATATTTGCAGATATTATAAACTGTGTTGGGACTTTATCCGCAACATCACGCAAACTGTTTTTATCGAATCTAATGTTTTCACAATAGCCGAGAATAAAAATACAACGCTTGAAAATATTGCGTCATAATATATATCAAAATTTTAATTATTTAACTAAATTCATAATTATTTTTAGTGGCCGTAGTTTTAACCGTTGCATAATGTCACGGACATCATGGTCATTGTACTCAAATTGTGGTAATGTTCAATACGTGCTAATTGATAACTGGATAAGTTGTTTTGTATGGGTAATTCGATTAAGGAAATCAGATTTTTATTAACTCTATCATAGTATAAAATAGCATTACAAATGTAGCTCTGCGAAGACGCGAATATATTTTTAACAGATTTCAAAAAAGGACTATCTCAAACATACGTTTTTATATTTTAATGTAAGTAAGTGTAACCCTCTACTTGATGATAGATCCCTCTTATGCAAGAGTCCATCTGAATAGTTCCATGAACCATTTATTTCTGTCTCCAAGAAGCAGGAAAGCCAGCACTCTTTGTTGTCGTTGTCTGTTAGTTGTCTGATTAATTTGAAGCTAGTGAAATCGCAGGGCTTGTTATGTGTAAATCTTGGTAAGATGAGAGGGATGCAATCTGATACATTACTTTGTAATTTAAAATTCTGGGTGGTGGTACCGATTTTCATAGACAGATGTCGCTGTTTAACCAGCTCGTTTTGTTATGGAGAAAAAAGTATGTTAACTGATATCTCCGTGAGATATGGACATAATTTGATGGTTGTGTTTCTAGTCAATAGTAAATTAGAAGTATGATGGGAAATTGGAAATTCCGAATTTAACTAAGTTTTAGGTGAATTTTTGAATATGATCGTGTTATATTTGTTATATCTTATTGACGTGCCGGATATTAAATACTAAAACCTTAAATTATAAAATCTATATTTCTATTTCAGACTGGAACCACGAACCCAACTGTGTCAGTAACCATCAGAGAACTGGTGTCTGGAAATAACACTGTCTTTAATGGCCCTACTGATCTTCAAGAGTAAGTAACACTTACTAAGTATATCATTTTTTTTCTGGCACGGCAAATTAACGAACCGAGCGTGACCACGGCAAAATGAGTAAGCGGGGTGCCGTCCAGGCAGAGTATTCAGTAGCCAGAGACAACTTTTTTTCGCTACTCGACACAGTTATGTCGGCCTGCAGAGTAGGTTCTTCACACTACGCTTAAAGAATCCCGGGTTATAGGAATATATATGTATTTATACACCTTAATAAATGATAAGTGGGTGTACTGGTTACACCTCTGGGGATTACAGGCGTGAGTGTATATGATTTAGCTGTGTTAAGTGTTGATAACCATATGGTAAACTAGCTGTTGCTCGCGGCTCCACCCGCGTGGAGGTTATTTTCGGGAGCAGAAGTATACAATCCAAGTAGTTATTTTTTCTTGCAATTAAAATAGCCTGGTGTTTCTGTAGCTATTTCTATAATTCTTTTTTTATTAAATTAAATAGGTAATAATGTTAACATTTATTAATTAGGGATGATTGAGAGTGTTATAAACGTAAGAGTAGACAAATATAATCAGAAATCTCCGAACTGCTAAGCTATCGGGAGTTACACGTGTTATTGTGAGTCAACCATAAAATATAGACATTTGCTGTCGTGGAATATTTTTTATATAATTTTAAGGAGAACATTTCCGTCATACATGATTTCTGTGTAGCTTTAACTATTAAGGCTGCACACGCGACGGAAGCTTAAAAAATGGAGTAAGTTCTCCTGTTTTCCTAACATTTCCCTTCACTGCTCTGCTCCTATTGATCGTAGCGTGATGAAAAGTATACTATAACCTGCCCAGGAGTATGATGAACAATTATACCAAGTTTTGTTGAAATCCGTCAAGTGGTTTTTGTTTCTATAACGAACATACAGACAGACAGACAGACAGACAGACAGACAAAAATTTTACTGATTGCATTTTTGGCGTCAGTATCGATCACTAATCACCCGCTGATAGTTATTTTGGAAATATATTTCATGTACAGAATTGACCTCTCTACAGATTTATTATAAGTATAATAATAATAATAAATATAGATATTGTATTTTCAATTAATAGATTGTAAATTTTATTGAGTGTAAGGGACAGTAATGAACATCTTTAGAACCCCAAATCAAACCTGCTTTAAATGAACATGGTGGAAACACACTAAAGCTCTTATACTTAAATGTAGAATGTTCTTTACCCAGCAGTAGAACAGCGAAATCGATTAAATGGTCTCTGAAATCTGTAACTTTTGAGTTTTCTTGTAACAGCCTCTGTGGCGCAGTGGGTGAGTAGTCACCTGTGAAATGGGAAGTCGCAGGTTCGATCCCAGCCTCGATACAAATGTTTGTGGGATTCACATAGATTTGTTTAGGTCTGGGTGTTGTGAGACTCTCTCGTATTTCCCGATACCTACGACACAAGATTCGTATCTCAGTGTGGGGTCAGGACTATGTGTGTAACTGTTGGGTTTTCTTTATTTATTTTTTGTTCTAGAATAATTACCACAATCCACGAATGTCAAGGATTATATTTTCCCGTGCTAACCATATTTTTACAATTTTAGGCCAATTCTGAAGTCGGTGCGTTTTGTAGACAACGACACAATCGCTGTATTGTGGACCAACCGTGTGCAAAATACATTAAGAATATTGTTGTGTACAGAAGGACAAGCGGCTTGCAATGTGGTAAATGGCTGTTATTCTTGTAGTTAAAATATTGACTGCCTCGGTGGCGCAGTTGTAAATGCGCATGCGTAACGACTGCTGTGCCGAAGTCTCGGGTTCGATGCCCGGGTCGGATAAACTGATATTGAGTTTTTCTATTTAGAAATACTCAGTATCATCCCGGAGTCTGGAATTGTGTTCGGTATGGCGATAGGCTCGCCCCCACTTTATAGGACCGTAATAAATTCGGCGAAAAGTGGGTGTAGTGTTTACACCACTGCCTACCCGGGGATTACAGGCGTGAGTGTATATGTATTTTTTTGACCAAAGATGGCAAATTGACCACACTGCACCTGATGGTAAGCGCAGTACGGTCCAATTAGAGTATCGAGTAGTGAGATACAATCTATCCCCCGCTACTCAACACAATCATGCCGGCCTGCTTCTTCACACTACGCCATGGGCAAGAAGGTGAAGAAGAGGTCGAGGGTCTAGTGTAGAGTACTCAGAAGGCCGCAAAACAGCCAAACAACGTACCCCAATTCTAGACCCCCGACAAAAACCGGATTACACTGGCTGATCCCGGAACGCGACACACTTGCGTGTGCCACTATGGCGGGTTTTACACCCTGTGTACGGTGGTCGCTATCCGGGCGGATATGAATATCCTACCACCAGCTGTATGTATTCAAATATAAAATAAAATTTAAGAAATAGTTCAAAAATCTATATTTATACATATTTTTTACATCCGAAACCCACTTTAAGCAACGGTGATGATAACCCAAATTATCAATTAGTGTAGACAGATGATGCAGAAATCTTTTGTAGATGTTTCCTTAAGTCGAAGATTTTTATTTAATGTTTCATTATTATTTACAGATATACTCCTACAATGAAACCGATGGGTGGATTGATAATATCCCTGTCATTTTCAACCAACTTGGAAATGCTTTCGTCACAATTTTACCACAGGTAGGAGTTTTTCACTTTATAATTTTATTGATAAGTTATTAATCCCATATTATTGTTATACACATATTTTACGTACTGACTTAAGACTCCATATTGGATTCATCAACTTTCACAACACTTGTATAGAATTAACTGATGGTAATAAATTGTTATTGAAATAATTTAGAAATAAAAAATCATTCCAAACTTATCAATCCCAACATCACTTATATTGTGTACAGTAGGCGTCATTTTAAGTTTGACAATATCTGATATCTGCCTCGTGAAATCAGTTCCGTATTAATTGACAAAGTTCTATATACCCAAATGTAGTGAAGAACATTGCTTTATACTTATTAATATTACAGGCCGTGGGAGGAGTGTCATACAGACAGATAGTGCAAATTTCTCAGTCCACTGGAACCAATTTGTGGACGAGCAGCCCACGCATAAACACACCAAACACTGTCAGCGAAATCATGGACTGGACTCAAGATGACGTCATGTAAGAACTAAATATCCATTTACTATAATTTAATGATCTTAATACAATAACGATTTTCGAAGCAAGTCAAAAAACTGTTCATACTGGTGGCACGGTATTAGTCGTGCGTTTAAAGAGGTCACCATTAACGTTGGCGAAAACTTCATCTCAGTGACTTATTATTGGACTGCTCACTTCTGTCAAATAGAAGACTTATTATTTTTAATGTTAACCTCCTTAATGGTTTCTTATGTTTACCCGAATATTATACATTTTAATAAAACGAAATTTACGGATTCTATCGCGGTTTATTTTACTTTTTTAACCCGGCGTTTCGAAGGATTTACAGACTTCATGGTCACGGGGGAGACTGAGTTGTATGTCGTCACGAAAGTATAGTGTCAATATTATTAATATTATTATGTATTTATGCTAGTGTCTTCGGACATACAAGTCCATCTATATTTGTTTTTATTTTTTTCTGTCTTTTGTAATTATGCACCTACCCTGCTCATCTCTGCACCACCTTAAGGTTGACTGGGAGAGAATGCTTTTGGCATTAAGTCCGCCTATATACAATGTATATAAAGTGTATAAATAAATAAATAAATAAATATAGTGCAATGTTACTACCCTCCATATAGTTGATATTTAATTTTTATTTTGTTGTAGTCCGATCTACGCAGAAAGAGCTCACAATGTCTTGAGGTCTGGCAGTTGGTCTTTTGGGTTCGGATTTAATTAAATGTATAATTGGATCCCAGGCTGGTGCTAGCTTCCAACCATCTTCTCTATTGAAATTTGGATGTTTTTTAATTTCAATAGCCTCGCGGATCATCCTAGACAGGAATCGGTGTTTTTTGGCAAGGATTTGTGGTTTGTCAAATCGAAGATAATGCTTGGAGCCTTCCTCGGAATGTTCAGCAACTGCAGACTTCTGAAGTCTGCAGTTGCTGAACATACCAACTGCCAGACCGCAAGACATTGTGAGCTCTTTCTGCGTAGATCGGACTACAACAAAATAAAAATTAAATATCAACTATATGGAGGGTAGAAACATTGCACTATACTTTCGTGACGACATACAACTCAGTCTCCCCCGTGACCATGAAGGCTGTAAAGCCTTCGAAACGTCGGGTTAAAAAAGTAAAATAAACCGCGATAGAATTCGTAAATTTCGTTTTATTAAAATGTTAACCTCCTTGATCAAAACTTTGGATGCTTTGTTACTTATTTACTTTATCTACCCTCTTTGAATTAAATGTAAAGATTGCTTCAAGAAAGGCTATTAATACATTTCCAGTTGGTATCGCGCCACAAACGTCAACGATTCTGCTGAGCAGCACATTTACACTGTCAATGCCACTGGTTACATCTCCTGCTTCACGTGCAACATCAGAAGATCTGACGGTGGCGAGTGCCTCTACAACGATGGCATCCTCAGCGCCTCTAGGAACAGGATCACCGTCAACTGTGCTGGACCAGATGTACCACAAATCTTTATTTATGACACTGTAAGTTGAATCGTTAACTACCAAATCTAGTTACGCTAAACTACGGTGCCAATTTAAGTTATTTAAAAGAGTAGCTATATTTCCACCTGGAGAATTACTACACTAGATAGAAGGAAGAACATGTCGTATTGTAGGTATAGGGCTTAATTTAAATAAATAATGCATCTATTAAATCTTTACCAGCTCAGCCACCAAAATAAATAAACAGACCTAATAGTCACACACATAGTCATGAACCCCACGAAACAATATGTCGAGTCTTGTTGGCATAAGAAATTACGAATTCACGGCTGCTTCACAAGCGATAACTTGCCGCCCAGTCCCAGAGAGGCTGTCAAAGAGACAAGACAAGTCAACACGTGTATATAGTATGCTGGGTGCACCCAGTTGTGTGTTTCTAACTTGCAACTTAGGTCTTCCTCTGTCGTTTGCGTGTAACGTTATTATTAACGCATGTGTCAATATATGGGAATTGATAACTCACAGTTCATGCAAGAAGACTTTTAACTTCATCATTAATCGATATATGCTTTATAACATACATATTTTAATCATTTTAGAATGGTAATTACATAAGAACCTGGGATGACAACGCTGAGCTGTCTGCAATGTTGGAGAATAGAACACAATCGACCACGATCCGTCTGACGGTGCCGATGGAAGGTAATCAGGTAGCGGCCGCGCAGCTCGAAGTGCCAGCTGATTATTTGACGCGTACTAATGTGCCTCTTCTCGTATATGTGTAAGTAGGCTTTCCAGTCCGTTTTGTCAGTATTTTAGAATTATAAAGCATAGATGTGACCGGTGTTGACAAAAAACTATAAAAAATAAATAAACATTTAACAAGTACGTTTATTCCGATTCGCGAGGGTATTATAGAAAGAATATCAATGTCATCAGTGCATCTTTAAGTAGTCTTAAATGTTACGAGGGACATTTGAGGGGTAATAAGGTTTTTAAGTACCTACGTGAATTAGTTCTTGGGTTGTTTGCCAGTGCCACATAAATCAAATGGATTGTATGACAACTAATGTAATACTGTAATATTTTTCTGCTTTAGTTATTCTAAATTTAACTATGGCTTTCCAGCATTTTTTTATAATTTCTAAGTTGCTGGTGGTAGGATATTCATATCCGCCCGGATAGCGACCACCATACACAGGGTGTAAAACCCGCCATGTGCCAAGTGGCACACGCAAGTGTGTCGCGTTTCGGGATCAGCCAGTGTATATCCGGTTTCTGTCGGGGGTCTAGAGTTGGGGTACGATGTTTGGCAATTTTGCGGCTTTCTGAATACTCTGACACTAGACCCTCGACCACTTCTTCACCTTCTTGCCCATGGCGTAGTGTGAAGAAGCAGGCCGGCATGATTGTGTTGAGTAGCGGGGGACTTAGATCGCCTCTCGCTACTCGATACTCTAATTGGACCGCACTGTGCTTACCATCAGGTGCAGTGTGGTCACTTTGCCGTGCCAGTATATAAAAAAAAAAAATATGAAGAACTATAACTGATTGAATATATCTACTTCATAAAATAAAGTCTCTATGGCAAAGTCCTCTTCCCCCCGGACTGCCGTGAGGTATAAACGTCTACACTCACCGTATTTCTTTCATTTACGAAAATAAAATAATAAATTTTAATTAAACAAATTGGATACAAAAATAGGAGCGCATAAGTGAGAGAGGTAACTGTTGTAAATAGATTGCGAATTGGAAGCAAACTCCGAGGAACGTCTAACTCCCTGGTACTCGGCTCTAATAAGGTATTGTAAACACCTATATAATTACATCAACCAATCAGCGCAAACGCATCTGCCGCCATTACCATCTAAGTGCAAAGCTCCACCTACTTACACATACTATTGGTGCTACGTGATCGTTGCTTTGTGCGTAAAGCTATTGTCAACGCTACAGTAGTTATAATCTCCTAGTGACAGAAATGGAAGAATTGAGTGGCAAATCTCTTTCGGAAACAAATATATTTGATCAAACTAAACAAAGTACTCCACCGAACTATGTATATCAACGAAACAAACGGGGCAGAGAACATGATTTTTATTCAGAGTTTAGTGCCTTCAAGGACGAAATAAAAACTCTAATTTCAACTTTGATGGCACCTCATCATGATGAAATTAAAAAAACTAACATGGCACTAATGGAGATTAAGAATACGAATGGTAACATCGAGAATTCTGTAGCTTTTCTCGCAGCTCAAAATGAAGAGTTAAAAAAACACATAGAAAAGCTTGAGTTACAGTCCAAAAAAGACAAAGAATATATAATAGTGTTAGAGGATGGATTGGAGAATTTACAACGGGAGAGTCGCAAGTCCAACATAGAAATAAAAAATGTGCCAAATATCACAAAAGAATCTAAAGAAGACTTGATAAAAATGGCTACTACTCTAACGAAGTCAATAAATTGTGATATAGGAATAAATGATATAAAAGACATATACAGAGTACAAAAGAAACGAGGTAATACAAATAATAGTTCAGTCATATTAGAGATGACAACCACAATCACGAAAAATAGTATTTTAAAGATGACTAAAATCTTTAATATTAAACATAAAGAAAAATTATGTGCCAAGCATCTCGGACTCAAAACCGACGTGGATACCCCAATTTTTGTGTCTGAGCAGCTGACTACAAAAGCGTCTCGCTTATTTTTTCTATCTAGAGATCTGGCGAAGTCAAAAGGGTATAAATTCTGTTGGACATCTTATGGAAGAGTATACCTTAGAAAAGACGAGAACTCCCCTATCACTATTATAAAAAACGAGTCACAAGTGAACAACCTTATGCAGCTTAAATGACTATATGAAAGTTCGATAATGAGATTACAGCTTATTTTATTCATATTTTTATATTTCCTAAACAACCATAATGATTGTAAACTACGTAATATTGTATTTTTTAATCAATTAGAATATGTGAAACCAATGCGCAAATACACTCAAAACAGCCTAATAAATGCTCCCACAATAAAGTTGACTACCACATATACAAAAGCCACATATAATTTACCACTAAAATCAGTTTTACATAACACAATAATTCATAAACATACATACATGAACATACCCATCCAACACGCACAAATGACTAACCTCACCATAAATATAATTGGATTTATCCCACTGGTTTTCTTTAGTGGTTGTCTTAATGGATAGCACTTTAATAACTCAGAATGATATAGATAACACTGAAATAGCTCAGGTGTATAATTGTGCAATCGAGGATTTCAATAGGCTTATGAAGATAGAAAAATCAGACTTTACAATTGTATCCCAGAATATTAGAAGTATTTATTCCAATTTCGAAGACCTATTATTAAACCTTACAAAACTTAAGTATGACACAGATCTGATAATTCTTGGTGAATGTAGATTAAATTCAAATAAAAATATACCTAATATAAAAAACTACGCATCATATCAGACAACTAAACATTTGAACAAAGCAGATGGAGTGGTTGCTTATATTAAAAATATACACAATGTAAAGATAAAAGAAATAACACTCACAAATGCTTCGTGCTTACAGATAACCATCTTGCCCGATTTAATAATCCTTGGTATTTATCGGTCTCCTTCGAGAAAAAACGCTGAAGATTTTATAAATTCCTTAAACCACCACCTTAATACTATTACTCAAACCAAAAATGTTGTTATCACTGGCGACATCAATATAAATTTAATACACAAACAAGAGGAGCAATCATATGAGCGGTCAAATAGATTAATGTATTTAAACATGTTGGCAATGCAAGGAATGCTCCCTGGGCATTCACTTCCCACGAGAGATGGTAACTGTCTTGATCATTTTATTATAAAACTTAACCCTAAAAATAAAAATGTGTCTATAGCTATCATCAACACCACTATTACAGACCACTTCATGATTGTCTTAAAAATATCTAACCATTCAAACATAAGCAAAAATACGAAAATTAAAATAACTATTGATATGGCGGGAGCACTGAATGATCTTGCAAATAATAAGCTGTTTGACTTGTTGGATATAACAGACCCTGACATACTAGCAAATTCCTTAATATATAGACTGCAAAAGTGTTTGTCAATCAATAGTCTAACTAATAAAATCCCCATAAAAATTAGAATGATTAAACCGTGGATGAGTATTGGTTTATTACGCTGTATTTTTAACCGAAATAATATGCAAAAAAAACTAAGGCTGGACCCCCACAACGATATTTTAAAAATCACCTTTAAAAGGTATCGAAACTTCTGCAATTGTATAATTAAAAAACAAAAACGTAAATATGACCGAGAACAGTTAACTAAAGCATGCAAAAATCCCAAAAAACTATGGCGTACAATAAACAAAATAACACATCGAAAGCCCGCTAAAACCCAACATTTGGAGCTATTAAATACTTCAATGACACCCCAGGAATCTGTAAATAATTTGAATAGATACTTTAGTAATGTAGGTAAAACACTTGCTGAAGATATTTTAACTACGACACCGCCAATGCCGAATCTCCACCTGCAAATATCAAAAAACCCACCACTTTCATCTTTCGCTCTTCTTGATACCGACCCAGCCGAAATATGTTCAATATTAATGAGCCTGAAATCTGACAGTGCACCAGGCTGGGATAAAATACCGACTAGCTTTCTTAAAGCTGCCAGAGAAATGATTGTACCGGTTTTGTGTCACCTCACAAATCTATGTTTTCAACAGGGAGTTTTCCCTGTGGCACTAAAGCAGGCCCTTATAACACCTGTGCATAAGAGTGGAGACACAAGCGATTACTCTAATTACAGACCAATCTCTGTGCTACCAGCCATTTCGAAAATTATAGAAAAAATTATAAACATACGCCTAGTTAATTATCTAACTAAGTTTAGCATACTCTCACCTTCACAGTTTGGCTTCAGACAAGGAATGTCAACAGAGGACGCAGTGCTAGCGCTTAGTTCCATTGTTACTAAAAAAGTAGATAGTGGAAGTCAATGTCTCGCTATATTTCTTGACCTCAAAAAAGCATTTGATACAGTGTCTGTTTCTATTCTTATGCAAAGGCTCGAAGACATTGGCATAAGAGGACTTCCTCTGGAATTGTTTAGGGGATATTTAAGTGAACGCAAACAAAGGGTTAAAATGGGAGAATTCATCAGCTCTGCCGAAACTATCACATATGGCGTCCCACAGGGTAGTGTCCTTGGGCCAACACTGTTTCTTATTTACATTAACAACCTTTGTAATATGAAAATCGATAAGGGATATATTTTCTCGTACGCTGATGATACAGTCATTGTTCTCGCTGAGAGGACATGGGAAGTGGTTCAAAGATTAGCTGAGACCAGTCTGACAAAGATAGCTAATTGGCTGGATTGTAACCTCCTGACTTTAAATACTACCAAAACGAACTACATTTGCTTCACAAAGTATGAATGTACTCAACCCCCAGCTGAATTTCAAATTAAAATACACAAGTGTTCAAATCATATTAATGACAGCTGTTCCTGTGGAATAATTCAAAAGGTGAAACACACTAAATACTTAGGCATAATTGTGGATCAGCGGCTTTCCTGGCACATGCAGACTGAATGTGTTATGAATAGAGTCCGTAAACTTATTTGGACATTCAAAACCCTGCGACACGTAGCCACAAAAAGCCTTCTGCGGCAAACCTATATCTCTCTGGCCCAATCCATCTTAACATACTGTCTGCCTATCTGGGGAGGAGCGACAAAAATCAAATTCCTAGAACTAGAGAGGGCACAGAGATCGCTGCTTAAGGTTATGTTTTTTAAGCCATATAGGTACCCCACAGAAACGCTTTTTATAACATCTGATGTTCTTACCGTAAGAAAGCTATATTTATTACATCTCTTACTAAAAATGCATACATCGGTGTCGTTTGATTCTAATAAAATGAAGGGCAGAAGGAATTACATTGTCGCTCCGACGGTTCAGGTAAAATCTTTTTTTGCGAGGAGACAATACGAAAAACAATCATCCCGTTTATACAATACAATAAACAAAGAACTTAACATATACTGCCTCACTCATTATCACTGCAAAGTTGTTTTAACTGAATGGCTTAAAACTAAAAGTTATGAGGAAGTGGAAAGCATGGTACAATCGATATAATAATCTTCAAGTACACTGTTGTCGTCTCTATCTCTCTCATACACACACAACATACACCCAAACATACACACACACACACATACACACACACACATACACACACACACATACACACACATACGCACACGCATATACACACGCGCGCGCACCCACATACATACACCGGTTATAAGCGCTTATTGGTTGCTATTTAATTTTTTGATTTTCTTTCACTGGTATTCTTATAAGACTAATGTCAACTGTAGTAATAATTATGTGTTATGTTTGATCTCTTGTATTATATAAACTTATAGTTATAGAAGAGCGGAATCTCCTAATACAAGCAAATCCTTGCTTAAAAGGAGACTCCTAACCCAGAAATGTAAATATTTATAAGTTATCGCAATAAACATATTATTATTATTATTATTAAGTTGTAATTGCGCATGCGTTACGAATGCTGTGCTGAGGTCTCTGGTTCGATCCCCGAGTCGGGTAAAGTGATATTGACTTTTTCTGTTTAGAAATACTCAGTATGAGCCGGAAGTCTGTAATTGTGCCCGGTATGGAGATAGGATCGCCCACTATCCCATTATGGGACCGTAATAAATACGGCAAAAAGTGGGTGTACTGGTTACACCTCTGCCTACCCCTTCGGGTATTACAGGCGTGAGTGTATATGTATGTATGTACATATTTCAGATATGGTGGTCCCGATATCTCTCTCGTGACCAAACAATGGTCCCTGGACTGGGGCAGCTCTTTGGTCAGTCGATGGGGCATCGCCGTAGCTCAAATCGACGGGCGAGGCTCCGGTCTTCGCGATGTCTCCAATCTATTCGCTGTGAATAGACGTTTGGGTACTGTGGAGGTTGACGACCAAATCAATGTTACTAGGTTAGTAATTAATACATAGATAATTTTTTTTAATGCCTCGATAGGCAGGCGAGCAGAAGGGCCACCTGATGGTAAGTAGTCACCGCCGCCCATAGACTTCTGCAATGCCAGGGAACAGTAAAACCGCTGTCTACCGTAGACAAATTTTAAAAGGAAATAAGCACTACCCATTGATGATATAAACGATACTTCCATTTTTATGCTCATTTTTAAGCTCTGCAAAGTGACTACACTTCGCCTGATGGTAAGTACAGTACTTGCTAGATAGAATATCGAGGCTATCGAGCTTCTTCTCACTTCACTTAAAATATCCATTGTCAAAAGAAGGAGGGAATTTGTCAGTCGGAAAACTGTTCTATAGCTTGATGGTTCCATAAAGATATGAAGTAGCGAACTTCTTCGTTCGTGCTGAAACGGTACTTACCACAAAGCTGTGGCTCATTGTAAAAATATATGATTTAAGTTAGTATAATAACACAGCTCCCAAAACAGAGAGTAATAGTGGGCTTAGGTAATATGAGAACATTTTTGTAGACATATGTTTTTTTTATCATGGCCAGGAATGTAACCACTGTGGACCTGATGATAAGCGCAGTGCTATCCAGTTAGTATATCAAGCAGTGAGAGACGATATATCTCGCTTCTCGACACAATTTCTTCGCACTAGTCCTAAAGGACTCAGAATTATATTGGTTCCAATAACCTATGGCATGGATTATCATTGTTCCTCTATTTGTCAACTATGAGATTACCATTTCAAGTCCTTGATTTCTATATTCAGATATCTCCAAGATAATCTAAGTTGGGTGGACCGCAACCGCACCTGCATCTGGGGCTGGTCGTACGGTGGCTACGCAGCGTCCCTCGCCTTGGCTCGAGGAGAGAACGTGTTCAGATGTGCTGCGGCCATTGCACCTGTTGTTGACTGGCGATTTTATGGTACGTGGATTTCATGTATAGCAGATTGACTAACGACTAATGGTTCAACTATATATCCTCCGCTAAACAAAGTTTTAAACGGTAGGCAGCGGCTTTGCTGTGCCCTGGCATTGCAGAAGTCTATGGGCGGTGGTGACTACTTATGATCAGGTGGCCCGTCTGCTCGTCTGCCTATCCAGGCACTAAAAAAAACAATATAAACACCGGCAAAACTTGAAGAATCGTGGATACATTGCTAGCCCATAGGAGAAGGGATTTAGGCTACAAGAATCATACTCACTGTACGGAACGTAACACCAAGCCTAAACTTCTCATATTTTCTGTCAGGGAGTGGTTTGGAGGTTCGGCGCGGAACTCCGAATAAATGTTATTGATTTTATTTTAATATATTATTTTATTACCTTGCAGATAGCATCTACACTGAAAGGTATATGGATCTACCGTCAGCTAACCCGCAAGCATATGAGGTTTCTTCATTACTAACAGAAGACCTGGTAAGTGTCATGATAAAATATAAGTTTTACAACGACAAAAAATGAAACAGCACAATTTAATAATGAGTGTTCTTATTTTCTAAATCACGCCATCATCAACATAAAACCTAGTACGTTATGTCTAATGTGTATTAGTGTAATGTTACCAACCTATTCTCGAAAGAATTTTATGAATCCGAACGAAAATAAGTAAATTAGACGCCATTGAAATCTGCTGGAAGGGGTCTAGGGGGCTGCTAGTTTTCAAATGACAGTAAAAGGATACATGATATATCCCATGACGTCACGGTTCTCAGAATGGCCATTACTGCGCCCTTGTGCGAAGGAGATAGTGATATGATCCCACTGTGCATCCAATTTTGCTCATACCAATATTTAAAATGAATATTGTGACCTCAATTTTCAAGCAATTTTGATTCTGTTCCCATAATGTGACAGGGGGCGAGCCTATCGCTATACCGGGCACAATTCCAGACTCCGGGATAATACTGAGAATTTCTAGCTGGAAAAACCTAATATCACTTTACCCGACCCGGGATCGAACCCGAAACCTCAGCACAGCAGTCGTAACGCATGCGCAATTACAACTGCGCCACCGAGGCAGTCATTACCATTCATTAAATATCAGATGATATTTTAAGAAATTCAATATTTAAATGACCGATGCTAGATGCTGGTACAACTACCGACATAATAAAAGATTTTTATTCATAAAAAGTACACCGACTTCAATAAAAAACATATTATGCGTCACTATAAAATTTGAGGGTTGCCCTTGATTTTTCTGAGATCCTATCATCTCCTCCTTTTTTGAAGTCGGTTAAAAAGGGTTTCTTTTGCGTATTATATTCGGTTGCATGTTAAATAATGTACAAAACTAAACACAGGAAACTACCCTATTGTAATTTAAACTATAACGTTTTATTCTGGCGTTCATAACACTATAGAACTTTTATTATTCTTTAAGGAAGAATATTAAAGAATGGAATTGATCTAAAAAGGTTTACAGTTTAAATTTAGAAGTAACTATTTAAAATTTTTCATTATTATATTTATTATTATTATATTTAATAGCTATTCTCATTGATATATTATTGTTAACTTGTGTACCGTATTGTTCCAAGAGTAAACAACTTTTCTTTCTGTTCATTAATTCATTTCATGTTTTACACATGTAGTAATTTTAACCCTTCCGATATTTATTGCTATATCTATTAATCATATAGGATTTAGTAGCATTATCTGTATTTAAAGTATATATATGTATTTCTTCCCAAGGTGGAAGCCTACCGAAACAAGAGCTACTTCCTGATCCACGGCACGGCTGACGACAATGTGCATTACCAGCAGTCCATGTTGATATCGCGTCTACTGCAGAGGCGGAACGTGTATTTTACGCAAATGGTAAGATTATGCGGTGATTATGTGGTTATTTATATAAAAAAATCTCCGTTTTCATTTTATTCTGGCGCGACAAAGTGACCTCACTGCACCTGTTAGTAAGCGCAGTGCCGTCCAGATAGAGTATCAAGTAGCGAGAGACAATCTATCCCTCGTTACACAACACAATCATGCCGGCCTGCCGTTCTTTAGTATCGCTAAAACCCAAAAATGGCTTGACCGATTTGAATTTTTTGTGTATATTTTAATGGGTTCCTGGATGGTTTAAAACGCAATTGGAACCGGTAGGTGGTGCTGCTATCGGTATGTCACCAAATTTGATTTGCTGGGATTTGTGGAAGGAATGCCAAAGATTGCGATATTTAAAATATCGTATTTAATGTGGCGCTTTTCCGGGCAGGACGACGTCTGCCGGGCCCGCTAGTATATGATACATAAAAAAAAAGATTCATGAATGCCAACCGAGTGTCGCTTTAAAAATATAACTAGTGCGTGTCGTGTAGAGACGCAAGGATGTAACTGTAGTAAGGTAAAGGTTTTCAGCAAGCAATGAAGTTATACGTCATACTTTTATTTTTATTAATCGATCTGGTATGTCTCATAGAGCAAAGGAATCTTTTGTTTACTTTCGTCCTTATTCAGTACTTTAGGAAACGAAATAAATAGTACAATAAATCACCCTAAATGTTAGTTAGTTTTCTCTGGCTACTTGATACTCTAACTGGGCAGTGCCAGAATAAAAAATACAAAGTTATAACTTTTTTTAACATTCAGCAAGAATAGTTACATTTTATCTAAAAATATAGCATGGAAGTTTGAGGAAGCGGTCGGCCATTTGCACAAATTTATTGCCTTTTTAGGACATTAACGGTGTCAGCATATAGTCCCCTTGTGGATTTCATCGCGTTATTTTGATATATTAAACGACCGTTAATAAAACTGGATGAATATAGGTAATAATACATTATTTTATGCGATTTGAATGTGCGTACCATTGACTTTAATCTCGTAATAAAATTAGAATAAAAATAAATGATGTAGACGTAGCGTTTCGTGTGTTACCACAAATAAGTATTTACGAGAATAATTGTATCCTCTTTATATCAAAATTATATCTTTATATTGTTATCCGATGTACAAAATAAATAAAATTCAAGTTCTACATTATTAAATGGACATATTTCACATTTTCATAATTTAGTATATTGATACTAAATGATGAAAATGTGAAATATGTCCATTATAATCAGTTTTTCATGAATTTTCCTGGCCGTTTCCAATTTCTTTGACTATAATAATCGTAAAAAACAACAAATCTGTGTTACAATGAACAGCATTTAATTTTTGGATATCGAAGGTTAGCGGGCTATTTGTTTTTAGAGATTTTTTTTATTATTGAGTTATAAACATTTTCGGAATCAGCGAATCTTTCTGTATCTTTTCATCTTTTGAGCCTTGTTTGAAAACTAAGCAAAAATGTCGCTTAAATGAAATAGTCTGGCAGCCGTCGACATATACTTATATGCTGTGTTTATTCCTGAAGATGTATTTCCAACAAATGGTTTTTTTTTCACAGAGCTACACCGACGAAGACCACGGTTTAAGCGGCGTGAGGCCGCATCTCTACCACGCGCTAGAAACTTTCCTCGAAGAACACATGTTATAAACTTTAGGCATTAACAACGAGTCATATTGTTATAACAGTTTTAATAAATAACTACAATAAAGAGGCTATTGGAAAATACAGTAGAATTAAAAAACATCACATTAAATGCGGATTTAGATCGGCATTAGCTATATGTTTACCAAATAATACGATTTCATGTTACAATTAAATTATGCAGTTTTATACATCGCACAATGAAAATCAAACTGACATAAACAATTTAAAAAAAAAAAGAAATTTTTCAAACAATCAAATTATATGCAGGATAATAAGTACAATTAAAACAAACTACAGCGCTATGAAAAATCACAACATAAAGTTGTTTAATAATAGATTTAACAATTTCTTCTGCAACCCACCATTTATTCGACACTTTAAGAGTGAAATTGAACAACAAAAAAATTGTGTCAGTTTGATTTTCAAACTACGACATCTACGACATGTTAAACTCGGTTCACACAAAATTTTCATAATGCATCGTATTATGTAAATTTAATTTATAACATTATACGATTAATTTAATTAAAATCAATCTTATAATGTAGACGTCAGATTTTTTTCTACCTTACTGTAACGTTACGATGCAGGAGGGTTACTCTTGACACTCGATTTCAATATAAAATTGGGATTGGGTTTGAAAACTATACAATTGGCACTCTTGAACGCAACATCAGCACACGATTTAACTGAATACGGCGGAATTTTAAGTATCTAAACGAAATAGAGTATTTACGATCGCTAGTTCGTAAATACCCAATTTAAGTTAGAGTGTCAATCAATATCTTCTAGATCAGAATTTGCAATAAATGTTTTTAGACTCTCGCGATTTGGTTTGGCAACTCGGTCGAAACGTCGGGAAATAATTGCGGTATTTATACCATTAAAATATTGCGCGATTAAGACCCGTTCCTAATTTTATAATATAGATCAGAATTGAAACTATATCAAGTTCGAGATTGGAATTGATTTCAAGAGTAGGCCTACAGGTTTTAGTGTGCGGTGGGCCTTAACGCTAATATATCGCCGATTTCTTGCGTAGTAACTGAACAAGCAATACATTAATTGTAATAATACATAGTTACCTGTTTATAGCAATAATTAAAATAATTAAAAATCAAAAGATGTAAATATTATTAAATTATTATGTAAAGAGTATTTTACAGTTACTTAATGTTCCAATGTGTTATTACCGTATGAGACAGGGTTCCGATGGACATTTTATTTAACAACTATTTATATATTTCATTTAGTTTCAATTATGGAATGCATGTAAATATGAGTATTTCAAGTACTTTAAGTACAAAATAAATGTGTTTTTCTATTGTGGACTGTTATTTCTGCTTATTTCCTACTAGATGTTGCTCGCGACCGCGCTCGCGTTTTTTTTATTGCCTGGATAGGCAGGCGAGCACCTGATGGTAAGTAGTCACCGCCGCCCATAGACTTCTGCAATTCTAGGGCACAGCAAAGCCGCTGCCTACCGCATGTAGGTTATTTTTGGAAGAAAAGGTATACAATCCACGGAGGCATCTTAAGCTATTATACCTTTCTACATTTTGCTATCCTATAGGAAGCGTGTATTTTTCCGAGATAAAAAGTGGCATCACTAAACTGTCATTATGCAAAAAATCATGTCGATCTCTTGCTCTGTGAAAAACTATCCCACGGGAACTGTACATTTTCCGGGACAAAAAGTATACAAATCTATCTCTGTGACAAATTTCAACCATATCCGTCCAGCCATTGTAGCGTGATTGAGTAACAAGCATCCATCCGTCCAAACATTAGCATTTACAATATTAGTAGGATTTATATTTATACAGACAGCCTCCATAGCACTACAGGCAACTAGCTGGCTATGAAAGGAGAGATTGTGGGTTCGACTCCCGCACCAATACAAATATTTGTGTAATAGATATTGGTGTTGTGATGTTAGACCCTCGTAGATCTTGATACCCACAGGTTTTATTTATTGTGGGATCAGAAATATGTGTGTATTTATTATATATCAACCGCGAGTAAATAAGAACGTGCTTTACGCTTATAAATGATCTCCACCGCCCATAAAGACTCCCTAAACTAAATGAAATCAAAAATGATAAGAAAAGAAGGGATTTTGACCTCCGGAAATCCCACTGACCATACAAAATACAACAGCGTGCTGCAACATCTTATTGGTTTTCACTAACACGGTCGTACTACCGCGAGGCCCATAGTACAAAACTACGTAGCCTTACCACTCTGCAATAGAAAATGCATTTTGCTGCCTTCTTAGTACTCTGACACTAGACCCTCGACCCCTTCTTCACCTTCTTGCTTATGGCTTAGTGTGAAGAAGCAGGCCGGCATGAGTGTGTTGAGTAGCGGGGATAGATCGTCTCTCGCTACTCAGTACTCTATTTGGACCGCACTGCGCTTACCATCAGGTACAGTGCGGTCACTTTGCCGTGCCAGGATAAAAAAAAAACTCATATAGTTATTGGAAGCAGAAATCAAATCTATAATCTTTCTGTGATTGATTCCCATGCTATAAATATCGCGTAGTGAGTATAAAGTACGTATGTAAGTATAAGGAGTGAGTATCATATTTTCCAATTTTCAAAGTTCAGTAGGTACAACACCGGTCAAACACCAATATAAACTAAGCTTTTTTATCCTGGTACGGCAAAGTGACCACACTGCACCTGCACTCCACAGTTAAAGTGTCAAGTAGCGAGAAACAATGTATATCTCGCTACTCAACACAATCATACCGGCCTGCTGTGTAGCTTCTTCACACTACGCCATAGGGCAAGGAGGCAAAGAAGCGGTCGAGGGTCTAGTATCAGATTACTCAGAAGGCCGCAACACGGCAAAATATTGTGTTCCAACTCTAGACCCCCGACAAAAAACCGGATGTACACTGCTATACATTTTACGAGTAAATCCATACTATTATCTTAAACTCAAAAAACTTAAATATATAGAAATAAAAATACATTATCAGTGCAAACAAACAACGCTTCCCAAAAATAACATTAAGCCAAACCTCAAATGATCCAGGACACGTTTTCCCACACCGCATCACTCTATAACTTAAAAGCTTACTGTTCTGACGGGCTCCATTAGCAGTAGATATAAAATCACTTAGCCGCCGTTGTACCGTAATGGTTTTTTATTTTTGTTTTAACACCCCTGAGTTTTGTGCCAGCCTGTATTTATTACCTTGTTTTTGTGAAATAAAGAATTACTCATTCTTATTTATATTCTCCTTTTATTATGGTGTCAGATTTTATTTTGTTTTTGTCGATGGCCAGTATTATGGGCTATATGATGTTTTTCAGTACACTTATTTTATTGATTTGAAGATAATAAGTTAAATTTGCAAACCATAGACACAGATTGGACTGAGCGCTCTCTTAAGTAAATACGGGCAGAAAATGTGAGAGATAGAGCAGTTGTCTTTTTCTAGTATTTTGATTAGCCTAAGTCACAGACTTGCAGGAGCGAAAAGAAAGAGGTATTGGCCGCACAGTCGGTTTGTCTCTTTCTACGAAGTGGACAATTTTATGAGGATACTAGCTGTTGCTCGCGGCTCCGCCCGCGTGGAGGTCATTTTCGGGAGCAGAAGTATGCAATCCAAGGAGTTGTCTTCGGCACTGTGGCACCTGTAGCGATTGTCCAGCCTCTCAGGTGTTGTGCCGGAATCTTGAGATTGCATCTAAAGAATAACTCATAAGTTTAACCTCACTTTGCCCCTTTTAGGGATTCTTTTTCAAAAATGTTGAAATACGTATTTCTTTATTTCCTACCAAAACCCTAAATATGAATTTCCAGATCCCTAAGTTGAGGAATTATGGATTTCCCAAACAAATTTTCTATTTGACCCCTTTCGAGGTTGTTTATTGAGAAAAAAGATAGCCTATGTCCTTCTCCAGGACATAATGTATCTCCTTGCCAAATTTCAGCACAATCCGGTCAGCCGTTTAGTCGTGAAAAGGTAACAAACAAACAAACTTTCTTTCTTTCTTTACTTTCGCATTTATAGTATTGGTATGGATTATTGGACTACGCACCAATTTTCTATGTCTATAATGCAAACACATCCACAGATTAATCTATCAAAATGACTACACCCAGATACATAATCAATATATGTAGCAGTCCTAATATGATTACTGAAAAAACGAACCCTAGTTGTCACATATGGTGCCTGACATAGGAGAAGCATTTGCTTAAGGGTGGGGCAAAATCTAGGAAACTCGATAAGTAGTAGGCATTTTAAATGCTTTTTATAATTATTTTTTTATACACTTCATATACAAGGTATTTAGGCGGGCCTAATGACAAAGGCATTATCTTCCAGTCAACCTTAGGGTGATGCAGAGATGAACAAGGTAGGTGCATAAGATATAGAGAAAGAAGAAAAGCCAGCGCGGGGTTTTGGTGAAATTGGTTACAAATTTTTTTTCAAACTTACTTTATTATTCTAGAAACCTCTTCGTCGATAGTGTATTGTTTCACGCGGTGATTTAGAATTTTATTAAATTATGAAATAAATAAATAACACCCAACAGTCACACACATAGCCTCGACCCCACACTAAGATACTTCGTTAGTCTTGTGTTGTGGGTATCAGGAACTACGAGAGACTTTCGGTCTCACAACACCCAGACCCTGGACATACATATCTATCTGTCACACAAACATTTGCCAGTATTGGAATAGAACCCACGGCCTCTCGTTTCAGAGCCGGCTACTCGCCAACTGCGCCACGGAGGCTGTGAAATAATTCATTTCGTTACTTATTAGATCACATCATATCGTCAATTTTTATCGTAACGGCAGGGTGCTGGGTGGGGCATGACTCCTGACTTATTATTCAACAGCGACGTCAAATGTCCATATGTACTTACAAAAAAGGATAAATATTTTACCTGGTACCTATTACTATTGTCACAAGGATTATTACATAGAAACTATGTACCCAATCCACCTGGCCACACACAAATTGAGACGCTCTTAGGCTTTATTTTTGCCCGCGATCGTAAATCACGGGCTCGGTTAGACGAGGGGTTTCCCTAAATTGGGTTTAATTAAAGGCGTCAAAGCGGCGGCCGAACGTTTTTCTGAATCTCCCAACGACCGAATATCGTTTTTGTACAATTTTCTGGCCAAAATCTTGTTGCAAGTTTTTGCGTGATAATAAACATTGAAATCTAAAGTTCGTTGGTTATATAATAATAATATAATAATACTAGCCCTGTATTAAACATTGTCCCACTGCTGGGCACACAGGCCTTGGTCCACCACGCTGGCCTAATGCGGGTTGGTAGACTAAGTTCGTTGGTTAATTCATATTTAAAATGGAGAGAACATTCTTATGTATGGAAATGTTCCTAACTTAACCTCTGATTTGCTATACTTAGTCCAAATGGTCATTATGTTAGAAGTGCTTCTAGACTGTTGATAATTACAAATTTACGAAGGAAAAATATTTTAAAGGTATGAAGAAGCATATTATTAATGTAAACTTGTTATATTGTGATCACTTCTTTTACTATCATAATTAAATTTGTTTGTTATTAATTGGGGCCATTCATATTAGAAACCACAAATACAATGAAGAACGTGCAAAACTCTCTGGGCGCAATATTATTCTTGATGTGCCATTACAGGTTTGTACTGGAGGGGTTTCGACGTGTTTTACTTGAAAGTCCAGAAGCTCTGTTTGCTTGCAGATGGAGACAATGGTAGCGTTTTATGTCAGTAAAAATCTACTATACCCTCACATAACGACAGGAATCCAAGAAAACAGTCCCCATGTAAATAATAAATATTAAAATAACATAGATAATAATAAATACACCCAACAGTCACACACATAGTTCTGACCACATACTAGGTAAACCTGTATCGTGGGTATCAAGAACTACGAGAGACTTCGGTCCCAAAACACCCAGACCCGAAACCAATCTGTCTGTCACACAAACATTTATCTCGGTGCGGGAATCGAACCACGGCTTCTCGTTTCACAGCCGGCTCGCCCGATGCGCCACGCAGGCTGCCAAAATGAAGTTGTATTTACGTATTTCCTCAAAACCTTGTATTCATTTGAGTTTCAAATATATTAAATAACTTCATACTTGATACTTTAGCTGCCCTTTTACAATTTATTGTATCGTTTGATAAATGTCCTGTCGTAATAACTATATATGCTATAAGCATCTTATTTATGACACCTCCGCCTTTATATCCAAGTCATTTATCTGTATAGAAAACATCAGCCTGAAGGTAGATTTATGTGCTTACTTTTATACCAGCTATATTGTGGCGAAAAGGCATTATTAAAATTGATTATGATGTGGCTAGCTTAATGTATCATTATTGGATCTCCTTTAATAATGTGGTTAGTTAAGCCGTAACATCTACGATGATCCAATCAATGTTGGTAGATAAATTAAATTCACCATGATTGGTTGCTGTCTGCTAGGCGTCTAAATAGGGTGACATACAGTTATCAAGATAAAAAAACTCAAAACAGCCTTTGTAAATGAATATAAAAAAGATAACTTTATTTTGTTATATGAAAAATAGTGAAGTTGAATTACTACCAGAGTCCGTGCCGATGCTAATACTGGTTAACTGAGATTTCAAAAACCTCCACTTTACTATAGAAATATATAAATTAATGTGATTCGGGATTCGGCTAGTTATGTTTCTATATTCTTTTCTCAAAGATTGATTAGAACATACGAAATTAAATGTGGCTTTATACAAAGTATTATACCTAGTCAGGTCATAAATTCTGTCACATGTTTAATATAAAATAATTGAAACAAGTTTATTCATTATGTAACCATTTATATACCAAAATGAACTAAACAAAACATAGATTCTTATGACACTAAAGTTTATTCAAAGTGACCTCCGTAATTTTGAATACAGGCCTTCAATCTGCGCGGCCAGTTGTCTATCGCAGCACGAACGAGGTCCATGTCAATATCGGCGGCTGCCTTAATCAAGGATGTCTTGAGTGACTCCAAATTGGGATGAGGCTTTGAGCACGCCTTTTCCTCCAAGTGTTTCCATATCTTGTAATCTAACGGATTCAAATCTGGAC
Source organism: Laothoe populi (assembly GCA_905220505.1). NCBI lineage: Eukaryota > Metazoa > Arthropoda > Insecta > Lepidoptera > Sphingidae > Laothoe > Laothoe populi. Next base: position 15,920,816 of record HG992153.1, read on the forward strand.
TGGAGGAGGGCCAGTCTTCGTGCCGGATGAAGTCGATTTCACGCGCCGCCAGCCAGTCTTGTGTGCTCTTCGCTCTATGAGCTGGCGCCGAATCTTGTTGGAATACCCAGTGCCTGTTATTGAACATGGTATGAGAAACAGGTTCCACAAGGTTCGTCAGGACTGTATTTTGATACACAACTGCATTCGTTTTTACACCTTTCTCACAAAAATGTACCTCTGTTAAGCCCCAATAAGAAACTCCCAACCATACCATGAGCGAGGATGGAAAATGACCTCGTTGGACACGCGGAATACGGTTGCTCGCTTCTTCACTACTGTGTGCGTACACCTTATCATTTTGTTTGTTGTAGCTCTCTTCTACGGTAAAATTTTTTTCATCTGAAAAAAGAATTTCCCGATATTTTTTTCCCGCGTACCGCTTCAACAAAGCGCGGCATCTCTTCAGTCTCAGGTCCATTAGACGAGCATTCAAACGATGTCCTGTTTTTCTTCGATATGCCCGAAGCCCTAAGTCTTCATTTAACACCCTTTTCACCGTGGTTCTGCTTAACCCCATCTGAAGGGCCAACAGTTTCTGCTTACGTTTGGGATTTCTTTGAATTCGCGCCTTCACAGCTTTTATCACTGCTGGAGTCCTAACAGACCGAGGGCGACCACTTCTTGACCTGTCATCTACACTAGAGTCTTCATTGTATTGTTTGAGGGTACGATAAACGAATCGTTTGGTTATATTCAAATTTTTCAGTATGTCAAAAATTTGAATTGGCGCGTAACCGCAACGATGCAACGCAATTACTGCAACACGGTCTTCTTTAAGCGTCCACTCCATATTTAAAAATGAGTAAAATTCTAAAAAGTATACATTTTTATTTTCATGAACAATTTGAAATTCGAATTCAATAAACTTTTTTGTGGCCAGCATTCTAAAATAAAAGTTTTTACTGTGTGACAATACTTATGACCTGACTGTGTATATCTGAAGGGGAAAATATGTGTATGAACCGGTAATAATAGCAATTTCTAGAACTTTATCTTAAAACGTTAAAAGAAACGCATTGGGTGGAAACAGGACACTGCTCAGATAGTGACAACTTGACAAATTGGGTAGCAGGTGGCGACTGTGACCCTTTCTGTCGCCAAACCTGATTAGTGGCAAGCCCGGCTTCGAGGCGTTCTCAAACATTTTCCTCAAGTTTACCTCTATTGGTTATATGTTTTCTGTTTTCCTAGTGAATATTACAATAGTTTTTATCTTGTTTTGCAAAAAAACATAGTTGATTACTTCATTGTCAATAATTTAATTATTGACAATGAATTACCTTCAACTTTAAAATCATTTCTGGGATCAGCAAAATGATTTTAGTTAAATTATTATTAGAACCTAAAATTAAATATTCCATAATCAGAATCATATTTAATAAAATAAAAAAAATCCTTGAGTGTTGCAGATCTTATGAAAATGAAATTTATGGACCTATGCCTACATAAGGCAATTAAATAGCACCTGGGTCGTCTAGGCGTAGTGTGAAGAAGCTACAGAGCAGACCGCTATAATTGTATTGAGTAGCGAGGGATAGAGTTTATCTCGCTACTTGATACTCTAACTGGTTGGCACTGCGCTTACCATCAGGCGCAGTGTGGTCACTTTGCCAAAAAAGGTCCTAACAAGTCAGTAGAAAAAAAAACGTAACAAAAAAAGGAATGTATTATTTATACCTTTGGCTTCATAGTATTATCAATACACTAGCGTAAATATATACATTTTAAAATGAAATAAAATGGAAGCTTTTTGTACAGTCTTAGAAATGATTGGAGGACATTACGATAATCACATTCGATGTCGGACGGAACTCTCGGCAGCAGGTGTTGATAATGTGGCAACTTTATGAACATTCCACTAACGAGTCTAAGAAGGTTTCGTTCAAACAAAAAACGGAACTCTGGATTTGTGGCTATTTATCTTGTTCTAAGTGTTATGCTGCGAAAATGTGTTACGATGCGATTGATGAGATAATAAATGTTCATCGGACGTACATTATGTTGGGAATGGGTCTTTGTGATTCTCATTCGTTCTCAATAATATAAGCGATAATATCGACGGTCAGCGGGCTATTTGATTTGAGGGACATATTTGAAAAGTTACAGGAGAGAGGTTTAAAGTTTTTTTTGTTTTTCGAAAAAAAAACACTATAAAAAAAGTATTGCGTGGTTTTTAGTAGAATTAATATATTACTTGTGTAGTCACGTACTGCATTTTTATGACTTATTACATACAATAAATGCACCCTGTTGTACCAGTTGATTCAAGCGTCAAGAAAGTGCACGCAAAAATTGAAACTAAGTTCAAAAGATGCAGAAAATTTTGCTGATTCCGAATATGTATACCTATAACTCACTTTATTATTATTATATAACTCACTATCGCCAAAAATGGCTTTTAAATTTTAAATTGCCCGCCAACCGTGGTAATATAGATAAGATAAGTTTTGTGTTCTTAAAGTCATTCTATGTCAAAGAAGACAAATAAAATAGACTTTAACTATGATAGTCCTCTGTCACACCAAGGCTATAAATAGAACGATAAATCCTTCAAAAAGCCCAATAAACAATGAAAGCAGTCACAACACCGTAAATTTTCTTTTCACTTATAAAAACAACGACGCTAAATATTTGGGGTCAAAAACCCCACGAGACCAAACACTTAACTAATTATTTTGTAGCAACCCTAGTGGATAGTGAAGAAAAGTTCGCTAATTTATTCCGGTGTTTTTGTCCGGGGCCCATGTAAGAGCTTCCATCTATCTTCATTTGTGAAAAAGACGCGTTGCGGCCAGAGTGACAGGCTTAATGAACGCGAAAATTGCCAAGTACCGATTTAAAACTAAGAAAAAGGGGCCACGTAAGAACGCATTAATTTTACCTAACTCCCCGGTGTCAATTAGGGTTGCCATTAATCTCGACATACGTTTCGAATTTGCTAAAATCACATAAAACTATCTAATGAGCTCCAAAGCTGTACAAAGTGGAGTAATAAATAAAGGTGTAACATTTATTGGCATGTAGCATAGACTGTATAAAGAGTAAATAAGAGAAATATTGCTGTTGACGGCCTCGGTGGCGCAGTTGTAATCGCGCATGCGTTAAGACTGCTGTGCTGAGGTCTCGGGTTCGATCCCCGGTACGGGTAAAGGTATATTGGGCTATCTAGAAATTCTGGGTACTAGCCCGGAGTCTAGAAATTGTTGCCGGTGTGGCGATAGGCTCGCCGAATGGGACTAAAATAAATTCGGCGAAAAGTGGGTGTAGGTACTTTTTGCACCTCTGCCTACCCATTCGGGTATTACAGGCGTGAGTGTATATATATTTTTGTAAGAAAAATATTGCTGTTTCTGACAATGGAAAATTATCAAGGGAATGCCACAGTTTGCATACCTACTGGTTGTCTGTATATATAAAAGAAGAAGCTGGCTGACTGACTGACTGACTGACTGACTGATCGATCAACGCACAGCCTAAACGGCTGGGGTTAGAGACTTGAAATTTTGACAGTAGGTACCTTTTATCACGTAGGCATCTACTAAGGAAGGGTTTTTGGAAATACCACCCCTAAGGGGGTAAAATAGGGGATGAAAGTTTGCATGAAAATCCGTCATTTTTGCAGTTAAACGCATGAAATTTGGTATTTGGCCTTACAGTTAAAAATTAAAAACACATATTTCAGGGTTTTTGGAAATTCCACCCCTAAGGGGGTTAAATAGGGTAAGAAAGTTTGTATGAAAATCCTTCATTTTTGAAGTTAAATGCATGAAAATTGGTATTTTGTAGTGTATACTTTTTGTCTCCAACATGACCTCCACGCGGGCGGAGCCGCGAGCAACAGCTAGTTACTTATATATGAACTTATAAAGAAAAATAATAATGATCTATCAATCTGACTATTAACCTTTGAGTATTTAACACCTATTAACCTACTATTTTTTTGCATCGGAATATAATCAATTTTAATCCAATAACACGTCATCTTTAGTTAAGGTGTTTTACTTTGGCGGTTAGATTGGTACCTACAAATAATATGCCGCCAGATGGTACAAGTAAATAGGGCAGCTAGACAACGAGAATGTTGCAAGAAATTTGAAGGCGATAGGCTTGTTAAACGTGGCAAACTTGTATTGGATATAAGAAAAGTTAGAGGGAACCATCTTGTCTACGCCGAGTCACGATTCCCATTTCAGTGTGTATGTGTTAAGTCACCTTGTATAGATAATATTATTTTTTAATATATCGATTGACGAACGAATACACACACATACATACACTCCCCGAAGGTGTAAGCGAGGTGTAATTAGTACATCCACTTTTCGCCGTATTTATTACGGCCCCATAATGTAACAGGGGCGAGCCTATCGCCATACCGGGCACAATGCCAGACTCCGGGCTGATACCGAGTATATCTAAATAGACAAACCCAATATTACGAAGAACGAAATGCAGTAATAAATGGAACAATAGTTGGAAAAAGATTTGCTCAGTTCAATGAAACAGATACGTGTATACATATATCAGTGATACGAAAGCGTTAAAGAGAAATATGTAAAATATTTACATTTTTGCAAAACCCATTTCATTACATCAATTCATGTGGGAACTGAAAAAAATAATTTCGGCTGCAGTTTTCGTGTAAATTTTATTTGCACAAACAGTGACGGTAAACGCTCGGCTCGACGCCTATAGGAACTACGCTGTTCACAAATAACCGCGGGAAAAATATTAAAACGAAAAACTTGGCTTAAAATTTGGCACACTCGGTTTTAAATCCGCCAACGGGGGAATAAAACATTTGCTTTATTAGGCATTTGAAGGTGCCTTTTAATTTTAACCTGCCACAGATTAAAGGAAATAAAAAGGTTTAATTAATTTTGTACATAAAAATAAATTTAATAAATTGGATTTGTAGTGGAATTTTAAATACATACATAAAATCGAGTCAACCGTGTATTTAGGTAAGCCGCTTTTGTTTTTTATAGCAGGCTTATTACAATGTATAAGTCCGAGTGTTCGGAATGGCAGAGCCCTATTCAGCTTCATTTAAAGCTCACTTGATTTATTTTGAAAACTTTAATTCGTCTGGAGGACTTTTTAGATAATAAATATATTGAATTTCCGACCATTGCGTCCATAGACAGACGCGCATAATAAAACGAACACTTCTACCATCTATTACTAAAAGTGTGTGGGACCCGCGTAGGCTCTTTCAGTAGGAAATTGATAGATGTACACGTTATAGACATGTATCTTACATACATACATATACACTCACGCCTATAATACCCGAAGGGGTAGGCAGAGGTGTAACCACTACACCCACTTTTCGCCGAATTTCGGTCCCATAATGTGATAGGGGGCGAGCCTATCGCCATACTGGGCACAGGTTCCATACTCCGGGCTAATACTGAGAATTTCTAGATAGAAAAACCCAATATCACTTTACCCAACCCGGGGATCGAACCCGAGACCTCAGTACAGTGGTCGTAACGCATGCGCAATTACAACTGCACCACCAAGGCAGCAAGACATGTATCTTGTGGTGCATTTATCCCTTAACGGGATGGTCTGTAGTATATCTTAAGACTTGAACAACTTAGCCGAATATGATATTTCAAATTAAAACGTATCATCAATTCGATAAAAATAAAATGACGTAAACAGCGTTAGAAAATCAAAGCTCGAAGATGTTATTGAAAATTTGTGTATTTTATTGTTACGAGAATTGCTTGCAATTAATGAAAGGAGTTTTATTTGAACTATTTTGTTCATATAATTTGTAGAGATATAATAGAGATAGAATAGAAGACAATAGAAGAGAAAGAATAGATAGAGATAAAATAATTTGTTCATATAATTCTTGAAGAAATTCAAGTTGATACACGTTCGTCGTACTAAAATTTTCGATGTAAATGTCACATTGGAATAAGATCAATACGAGTAATTATGAGTTGCTAAGTCGGCATACGAATCTCTTAACATACTATATTACGAAACAATAATGATTTTCTGTGTGTATATTGAAAGGGGCTTTTCGGGGAGAATGTTCTTTACAAGCTTGAACAACGTTAGAGCCAATGTTATTAGAGAATATACATTCAAATTACACCACTTTAGCATACTCGTTTACTCTGTTATCCGGTTTTATGAAATCCATACTAATACTATAAATGCGAAAGTAACTCTGTTTCTTTGTTTGTTTGTTTGTTACCTCTTCACGACTAAACGGCTGAACGGATTGTAATGAAATTTGGTAAGGGAATAGATTATATCTTGGAGAAGGACATAGGCTATCTTTTTTCTCAAAAATCAACCTTGAAAGGGGTCAAATAGGAGTTCAAAACTTGTATGGGAAATCCATAATTCCTCGACTTAGGGATCTGTAAATTCATATATAGGCTTTTGGTAGGAAATAAAGAAATACGTGTTTCAACGTTTTTGAATAATCATCCCTAAAAGGGGCAAAGTGAGGTTAAACTTATGGGGTATTCTTTAGATGAAATCTCAAGATTCAGGCACAACACCTGAGAGGCTGAAAAATCGCTATAGGTGCCTCAGTACAGAAGACAACTCCTTGGATTGTATACTTCTGCTCCCGAATATAACCTCCACGCAGGCGGAGCCGCGAGCAACAGCTAGTATATAAATAAAATAAAATAGAGATCGCTCTTAGCGATCAGACCGCCTTTTGTAACATTGTGTAGTTTTAAGGTTTCTAGTTATGTAAGATCTTATGTTGGTGTGTGCAATAAAGAATTATCTAGCTATCTATCTATAATGATAATTATGGAGGATGAATATTATTGGAATGGAATTCCTTAACGCGCGTTATCATTTGTTTGCGGGCTGAGGAAAAAAAGTGTTGCTAGACCGAAAAAAGTGTTACAATGACAAACTACACCAAAAACTCTTTTTGCAGTAATTTTTGAGGCACTTCCCAGTCACCTTTTATTTTCCCCGCGGGGAAAATCCATCTTACGGATACCTTCTGCTCCTCGGGGGAGGAGAGATGGTTGATGGAGAGACCTTCCGACCCGGTTCGCCCGAAGGACTACTAGATCGGGACCCTAACCAATTTTCCTACGCCGGTGTACCGACTAAAAACTCCGCGGTAGCCTTCTGCAGCACATGTGTGACGATCCCGGGGGATCCTGAGTATACTCTGGATTGCTGCCGGAACCATCCCTGTGCCATGCCTTTACGGCCCGTCTCTTCTTGGGCTAGATGCCCCCCACAATTTACAGCAGCAGCGTCAGGGTCTCACCATAAGATGTATATGAAGGCCGCACATCCCCCGCTGTGCAGCCGCGACCCCCGTTATCCCTTTTAGTCGCCTCTTACGACAGGCAGGGTATACCGTGGTAGAATTCTTCAGGGCCCCCATTCCACAGGGCGGACTTCCTAGTCACCTAGGAAACTAAAACTTTTTTCTATTGATTCAGCTTGCCGTCAATTTTAATATTAATATTTTAGTTAAGATATTTATAATTTTATTTAATAATTATTATTTTATATTTCATACTGCTAACATAAAACTTACGTAAAATGATAATTTTTATTCGAAGAATGGACAACCGTGTAGTTACATCAACTGTCGATAAATGATCACATCTATGCCACATGTAATACCAACATTATCAGTTGCATGCCTTTCAAGAAAAACATAAGCTCTTTTCTTGAATTCACTTCGTTATTTATTCATTTCATTTTCATTCATTAATTCTTCGTTGTCAGGCCTTACCGAATCTTGACGTAAACTCTATTCACAACAAAGATAATTCACAAAGTTGACCTCCCTTTTAAGACTGTTTTAAAGAGCGTGCTGCGGGAAAGAAGACATCGGTGGGGCTGCGGGCTGAAGGGCATTAATACAAGTAATTCGGAACGACTTTTGCTGGTCGTAGGATATTCATATCCACCCGGATAGCGACCACCGTACACAGGGTTTAAAACCCGCTATAGTGGCACACGCAAGTGTGTCGCGTTCTGGGATCAGCCAGTGTACATCCGGTTTTTGTCGGGGGTCTAAAGTTTTGGTATGATGTTTGGCCTGTTTCGCGGCCTTCTGAGTACCGTTCTGAGTAGTTCTGAGTACAATAGACCGTCTCTCGCTACTCGATACTTTAATTTGACCGTACTGCACTTACTATCAGGTGCAGTGTGGTCACTTTTCCGTGCCAGGATAAAAAAAAAGACTGCTTTGTCGCCGCGCACATAATTTCATTTTCATGTAATATATTTACACATATATACACACGCATGCACTCCGACTATTGAGTACTACAAGCTACGATCCTGACACACTTTTTTCTCCATCGAATGTCTTTCATCGTTTCATATATTTTCAGGGGTTATTTGAAAACGATAACTGTTGTCACCGACTTATTTAAAAATCATTTGTTGTCCTGCCTATGCTTTAAAGTCTACAAAAAGCCATGAAAATCACAACTTCCGTGATTTTCATGGGGATGCTAAATATGATGATATCTAGCACAGACAGCGCTGTAAACAAACGTTAGTTTAGAATATGTTAACTTAGCGTCAACATTAAGGACCACCAATTACTCAGCTGGTTGGCATTGTTGACCTTCCAGAAAGGATGGAAAGCCGATCTGGCGAGCGTTGTTTGTATATAATAACATTTACAATTCAGATGTTGGTCGAGCGACCGCTGGTCGTTTACAAATCCTTACTAGTGCGCTCTAAGTCGGGTAGAGACCTCTTTAATTTAACGGTCTTCCATCAAGCTACGTTTGTTTGATTATGGAAATAGTTGAATCATTTGTACGGTTGCTAGTGACGGGTAGTTGTACTTGTTTTATATTAACAAAAGAGAACAATGATAGGTACCTACATAGTTTATTTAAAGGATTAATGTTTACTCTAGTTTGTTTAAACTAATATTTTTAGAGTAGGTCAGTTTAGAAAAGGCATTGTGCATTAACCTAATTTTTAACCGACTTCAAAAAAAGGAAGAGGTCAACAATTCTTCGGAATCTTTTTTTTTATGTACCTATGTTACCCGATTACTCGAAGACGCCGGGACCGATTCTAGAAATTCTTTTTTTGTTTAAAAGGGTATACTTCCCAGGTGGTCCCATTGCCACCAAGTCAGGATCTGATGATGGGATCTCAGAAAAATCGAGGGAAACCTTCAAATTTTATAGAGACGCATAATTTGAATTTGTTTTTCATTGAAGTCGGTGTACTTTTTATGAATTAAAAAAACTTTTTAACAACTACAAGGGGAAAGTAATGTTAAAATTAAATCTGATATAAATGTAACATGCTTTAAATAAGGTATTGATCGTGATTAGTCATTAAACTAATCACGAAACATGTTGATAATAACAACGGTACATAATCTCAACAGATTACATAAAAATATCTATTTACTACGAATCTTAAAGAAAATAGTTTACCTAACTTGGTCCAGCCATGGTAATCTATATACTAAATCTGTACCTAAAAATGCAGATTGATAGATATATCAAACTAGACACTTAGTAATTCTGAATACTTATTGTTGATTTGATTCATATTTGGATAGTACTGCCTCGGTGACGCAGTTGTAATTGCACATGCGTTACGACTGCTGTGCTGAGTTCTCGGGTTCGATCCCCGGGACGGGTAAAGTGATATTGGGTTTTTCTATCTTGAAATTCTCTTGACCGGAATCTGGTATCTGTGCCCGTATGGCGATAGGCTCGCCCCCTATCACAGAAATACGGCAGAAATACGGCAAAAGTGGGTGTACTAGTTACACCTCTGCCTACCCCTTCGGAGATTACAGGCGTGAGCGTATATTGGATATAGTACAAACAAAATTGACATTCATTTTAATATAAATATGATTTTAAAATTCAAAAACGATGAAACAAGCCAAGGCATGTTACAAGTGGTATAGTTTACGACCCATTGTATCCTGGTTACTTTCATTCCGGCACGAACCAACGGTATTTATGCAGCTTTATTAAGAAGTGTAACAGCTTGGCTATTATTTTATCTTCCTTCTACAATATGGCGTAATTTAAGCGAAACCTACTACTGGCTGGAAATTAGAATAATTAGTGTAGAAAGACAATATATTTATGGATTTAAGCGTTCGATATTGTTATTTAAGCGTTCGGTATTGTTATTTTCCTACAGAGTCTACTTACTACGGAGTACAATATTGAAATAGAGTTATGGTATAGAATGAAATCCTAAGTAAATGATTGTCAGATTCTCTTTACCAAAGGTTGTCTCAAACGCAGTCATTTTAACTATTATTATAAGCTTTCGACTATAGTATTTTTGGTACTGTTCTGCCAAGTTTGCCGTTTTTGATTGGTCATTGACTTCATGTGAAATGGATTGTTGACTTGACAGACGCTTCTGATTGGTTGATAGTGAAATATTACCCACTTTGATCCTGAAGTAACTTTTGTTTTGTGTTTTAGAAGGCCTTATAGCCGTTTTTAATTATAAAACATTGGAATAGCAGATTTTAATTTCCTATATGGCCATATATTTTTTTATTTTTGCCCAACTACTTAATTTGCCGACTTTGATTCTGTGCGACTCATATAGAAGAGTAATGACGGTATAAAACTAAATATATTTATATTTGAAACCTCGACAACTCGCCAATGAAAGCGTATAAAGCACCTGTATAAAGAAATTGCATTTTATGAAATGAAATTCTGTTATTGTAATTACAACTGCCTCGGTGGCGCAGTTGTAATTGCGCATGCGTTACGACTGCTGTGCTGAGGTCTCGGGTTCGATCCCTGGGTCGGGTAAATTGATATTGAGTTTTTCTATCTAGAAATTCCTCAGTATTAGCCCGGAGTCTGGAATTTGTGCCCGGTATGGCGATAGGCTCGCCCCCTATCACATTATGGGACCGAAATTCGGCGAAAAGTGGACGTACTCGTTACACCTCTGCCTACCCCTTTGGGGATTACAGGCGTGAGTGTATATGTATGTATGTGTATATGTTAATTAACAAATTTAAATTTAGGAGCTATTGGTACTTCGCCGTCGATACAGTAGAATGCCTATGAATAAAACTAAATATAGATATTTGAAACCTCGACAACTCGACACTGAAAGCGTGTAAAGCACCTGTCTAAAGAAAATTGCATTTTATGAAATGAAATTCTGTTATAGTAATGAATTTTTTGCAAAATTCATTCTTATCTAGGTATTGTTCATTTGGAATATTTGTATTTTGCGCTATTTTTATAGAGGTATTACAACCAAATTGTATAAATGTAATAAATAATTTGTACATGACGTTTACAAATAAAGTTTTAATTTAAAATTATGGTTAACATTCAAACGTCAACTTATAACCTGGGTATCTTTAAGTCAAGAGTGAATAGGGATCTTTTAGGCAAACGTGGTCTACCGTAGACCACATCATCACTTACCATCAGGCGAGATAGTAGTCAAACGTAAACCTATTTATATAAAAAAAGTACTATAAAAATTTATGTTCGTGAATTTGGCGGTACTACATATATGTATATCATTTTTTCAGACTCACGCTTCTGTTATGTGATATTTCACAGCCTTCGTGGCGCGGGCGCAGCGGACGAGATGCCGGCTATGAGACGAAAGGCCGCGGCTTTAATCCCCGCACCGAAACAAATGTTTATGTGCTCCACAAATATTTTATTTGTTGAGAAGGTTTCCAACGAGCTGCTCTGGGAACACTGTAGTGAAGTCCGGATTGACCAGCAAATCAAACGCCGCAAATGGAGTTAGCCCACAGCCTCCAAAGGGATCCAAACCGCATCCCGAGGCAAGCCCTAGACTGGAATCCCCAAGGAAAACGCAAACGTGGCCGTCCAAAACAGACCTGGCGGCGACTATCACTATCGCGGCGAAGGCTTTTGGAAAGACCTGGAGCGAAAAAAAACATCAAGCGTTGGACTGAACGGGATGGCGAAGCACTGTAGACGCCCTCTGCCTCATCTAGGGGACACAGGAACATAAATGAATGAAATATTTTATTTCGGTCTGGATGTTGTGGAACTATAGTACCTCGTAGTGGTTCATACCCACGATATAGAAACTATAATGGAGTCAGAATAAAGTACAAAATCATCTATATGGAGGTTAGAAACATAATTTGTACTATACTTTCGTGACCACATACAACTTTGTCCGCCGCGTGACCACGAAGGCTGTAAAGACTTCGAAAGGAAGTAAAATAAGCCGCGGTAAAATTAGTTTTAATTCAATGTGCAATATTTACGTCAACATAAACAAATCATTAACTAATTTGTATGCTTATAAATAATTATTAACATAAGCTGGACTTTCCATTACATTGTTTATCAGTAAAGTATCATTGTTTAATAAGAAGTCACGTTCCCAACGTATACCAAATAAAAAATGTAATAGTCAAACAGGTGTATTACAGCGTCGTATAAAAATACAAATTGCCAAACACGATACAACGGCAGCTGCTAAAACGGAATAATAATCTATAAATGTATATGTTTGTTAAATAGCTGTAAGGAGAAATTGAAGGGAAATACTGAGGCCTAAGTGTGGGTCTCGCTATCATATTTCCGGCGTCCATTGAGTGAAACATGGAGTAGTCGGCTAGGACACATGGTTATGTTGTTTGTAGAATACCATTATAAAATACGATGGAAACTTTATCGCAAATTACATTAAAATAAATATGTCTTTATATATTCCATAGTTAGATGTTGTTGATGGAGTTTCTCCGAAGGACAAAATTAACGGTCACACACTTAGCCTCGACCCCACATTAAGATACGAGTCCTGTGTTGTGGGTATCAGGGACTACGTGAGACTTTCTATCTCAGAACACCCAGACCTCGGACATAAATATCTGTCTGTCACACAAACATTTGTCCCGGTGTGGGAATCGAACCCACGGCCTCTCGTTTCACAGCCGGCTACGAGTTGGCTGTGAAACGAGAGCCCGTGCCCAACTGCGCCACGGAGGCTGTCATAATTCGTAACGAGGTTATCCAACAGAGAACCCAAGTCATCGACATAGCACACAGGATTAGAAAGCTGAAATGGCAGTGGGCTGGCCATATCTGTCGAAGGACCGATAACCGCTGGGGTAAACTAGTTCTTCAGTAGAGACCGCGACTCGGCAAGCGTAGGACGCCCTCCAGCTAGGTGGAATGACGATTTGCGAAAGGTAGCTGGCAGAAGCTGGATGAGACACGCTGAAGACAGGGTTAAATGGCGCGTTTTAGGGGAGGCCAACGTCTACCGACTACACACACGACTACTACAGGCCGCTGATGATGATAGTTGGAGGGTGGTGTCTGGATGTTGTGGGACCGTAGTCCCTCGTAGTTCTTGATACGATATTGATGTAATGTGAAGTCAGGAAATGTGACTGTTGGATTTATTATTATGTTTGTCTTGCCATTATCTCGGGAATATAGAGTCTAGTTTTAAGGTTTCTAGTTATGTAAGTTCTTATGTTGGTGTGTGCAATAAAGAGTTATTTGTCTATCTATCTATAATGATAATTATGGAGGATGAATATTATTGGAATGGAATTCCTTTAGCGCGCGTTATCATTTGTTTGCAGGCTGAGGGAAAGTGTTGCTAGACCGAAAAAAGTGTTACAATGACAAACGACACCAAAAACTCTTTTTGCAGTGATTTTTGAGGCATTTCCCAGTCACCTAGGAAACTAAAACTTTTTTCTATTGATTTAGCTTGCCGTCAATTTTAATATTAATATTTTAGTTAAGATATTTATAATTTTATTTAATAATTATTATTTTATATTTCATACTGCTAACATAAAACTTACGTAAAATGATCATTTTTATTCGAAGAATGGACAACCGTGTAGTTACATCAACTGTCGATAAATGATCACATCTATGCCACACGTAATACCAACATTATCAGTTGCATGCCTTTCAAGAAAAACATAAGCTCGTTTCTTGAATTCACTTCGTTATTTATTCATTTCATTTTCATTCATTAACTCTTCGTTGTCAGACCTTACCGAATCTTGACGTAAACTCTATTCACAACAAAGATAATTCTCAAAGTTGGCCTCCCTTTTAAGACTGTTTTAAAGAGCGTGCTGCGGGAAAGAAGACATCGGTGGGGCTGCGGGCTGAAAGGCATTAATACAAGTAATTCGGGACGACTTTTGCTGGTCGTAGGATATTCATATCCACCCGGATAGCGACCACCGTACACAGGGTGTAAAATCCGCCATAGTGGCACACGCAAGTGTGTCGCGTTCTGGGATCAGCCAGTGTACATCCGGTTTTTGTCGGGGGTCTAAAGTTTTGGTATGATGTTTGGCCTGTTTCGCGACCTTCTGAGTACTCTGATAATAGACCCTCGACCGCTTCTTCACCTTCTTGTTAGCGGGGGATAGATCGTCTCTTGCTACTCGATACTTTAATTTGACCGTACTGCACTTACTATCAGGTGCAGTGTGGTCACATTTCCGTGCCAGGATAAAAAAAGACTGCTTTGTCGCCGCGCACATAATTTCATTTTCATTAATATATATATTTTTTTTTATCGAAATAGGCTTGCGTTTGACCACTATCTCGCCTGATGGAAAGTGATGATGTGGTCTACGGTGGAGCACGCTTGCCTAGAAGATTCACTCTATACATATTATACATATATACACACGCATGCACTCCGACTATTGAGTTCTACAAGCTACGATCCTGACACACTTTTTCTCCTTCGAATGTCTTTCATCATTTCATATATTTTCAAGGGTTATTTGAAAACAACAAAAAGCTTTGGGATGCTAAATATGATGATATCTAGCACAGACAGCGCTGTAAACAAACGTTAGTTTAGAATATGTTAACTTAGCGTCAACATTAAGGACCACCAATTACTCAGCTGGTTGGCATTGTTGACCTTCCAGAAAGGATGGAAAGCCGATCTGGCGAGCGTTGTTTGTATATAATAACATTTACAATTCAGATGTTGGTCGAGCGACCGCTGGTCGTTTACAAATCCTTACTAGTGCGCTCTAAGTCGGGTAGAGACCTCTTTAATTTAACGGTCTTCCATCAAGCTACGTTTGTTTGATTATGGAAATAGTTGAATCATTTGTACGGTTGCTAGTGACGGGTAGTTGCACTTGTTTTATATTAACAAAAGAGAACAATGATAGGTACCTACATAGTTTATTTAAAGGATTAATGTTTACTTTAGTTTGTTTAAACTAATATTTTTAGAGTAGGTCAGTTTAGAAAAGGCATTGTGCATTAACCTAATTTTTAACAACAACAAGCGGAAAGTAATGCTTAAATTAAATCTGATTTAAATGTAACATGCTTTAAATAATGTATTGATCGTGATTAGTCAGTAAAACTAATAACGAAAAATGTTGATAATCACAACGGTACATAATCTCAACAGATTACATAAAAATATCTATTTACTACGAATCTTATAGAAAATAGTTTACCTAACTTGGTCCAGCCATGGTTATCATTACACTAAATCTGTACCTAAAAATGCAGATTGATAGATATATCAAACTAGACACTTAGTAATTCTGAATACTAATTGTTAATTTGATTCATATTTGGATATAGTAATGCCTCGGTGACGCAGTTGTAATTGGACATGCGTTACGACTGCTGTGCTGAGTTCTCGGGTTCGATCCCCGGGACGGGTAAAGTGATATTGGGTTTTTCTATCTTGAAATTCTCTTGACCGGAATCTGGTATCTGTGCCCGTATGGCGATAGGCTCGCCCCCTATCACAGAAATACGGCAGAAATACGGCAAAAGTGGGTGTACTAGTTACACCTCTGCCTACCCCTTCGGAGATTACAGGCGTGAGCGTATATTGGATATAGTACAAACAAAATTGACATTCATTTTAATATAAATATGATTTTAAAATTCAAAAACGATGAAACAAGCCAAGGCATGTTACAAGTGGTATAGTTTACGACCCATTGTATCCTGGTTACTTTCATTCCGGCACGAACCAACGGTATTTATGCAGCTTTATTAAGAAGTGTAACAGCTTGGCTATTATTTTATCTTCCTTCTACAATATGGCGTAATTTAAGCGAAACCTACTACTGGCTGGAAATTAGAATAATTAGTGTAGAAAGACAATATATTTATGGATTTAAGCGTTCGATATTGTTATTTAAGCGTTCGGTATTGTTATTTTCCTACAGAGTCTACTTACTACGGAGTACAATATTGAAATAGAGTTATGGTATAGAATGAAATCCTAAGTAAATGATTGTCAGATTCTCTTTACCAAAGGTTGTCTCAAACGCAGTCATTTTAACTATTATTATAAGCTTTCGACTATAGTATTTTTGGTACTGTTCTGCCAAGTTTGCCGTTTTTGATTGGTCATTGACTTCATGTGAAATGGATTGTTGACTTGACAGACGCTTCTGATTGGTTGATAGTGAAATATTACCCACTTTGATCCTGAAGTAACTTTTGTTTTGTGTTTTAGAAGGCCTTATAGCCGTTTTTAATTATAAAACATTGGAATAGCAGATTTTAATTTCCTATATGGCCATATATTTTTTTATTTTTGCCCAACTACTTAATTTGCCGACTTTGATTCTGTGCGACTCATATAGAAGAGTAATGACGGTATAAAACTAAATATATTTATATTTGAAACCTCGACAACTCGCCAATGAAAGCGTATAAAGCACCTGTATAAAGAAATTGCATTTTATGAAATGAAATTCTGTTATTGTAATTACAACTGCCTCGGTGGCGCAGTTGTAATTGCGCATGCGTTACGACTGCTGTGCTGAGGTCTCGGGTTCGATCCCTGGGTCGGGTAAATTGATATTGAGTTTTTCTATCTAGAAATTCCTCAGTATTAGCCCGGAGTCTGGAATTTGTGCCCGGTATGGCGATAGGCTCGCCCCCTATCACATTATGGGACCGAAATTCGGCGAAAAGTGGATGTACTCGTTACACCTCTGCCTACCCCTTTGGGGATTACAGGCGTGAGTGTATATGTATGTATGTGTATATGTTAATTAACAAATTTAAATTTAGGAGCTATTGGTACTTCGCCGTCGATACAGTAGAATGCCTATGAATAAAACTAAATATAGATATTTGAAACCTCGACAACTCGACACTGAAAGCGTGTAAAGCACCTGTCTAAAGAAAATTGCATTTTATGAAATGAAATTCTGTTATAGTAATGAATTTTTTGCAAAATTCATTCTTATCTAGGTATTGTTCATTTGGAATATTTGTATTTTGCGCTATTTTTATAGAGGTATTACAACCAAATTGTATAAATGTAATAAATAATTTGTACATGACGTTTACAAATAAAGTTTTAATTTAAAATTATGGTTAACATTCAAACGTCAACTTATAACCTGGGTATCTTTAAGTCAAGAGTGAATAGGGATCTTTTAGGCAAACGTGGTCTACCGTAGACCACATCATCACTTACCATCAGGCGAGATAGTAGTCAAACGTAAACCTATTTATATAAAAAAAGTACTATAAAAATTTATGTTCGTGAATTTGGCGGTACTACATATATGTATATCATTTTTTCAGACTCACGCTTCTGTTATGTGATATTTCACAGCCTTCGTGGCGCGGGCGCAGCGGACGAGATGCCGGCTATGAGACGAAAGGCCGCGGCTTTAATCCCCGCACCGAAACAAATGTTTATGTGCTCCACAAATATTTTATTTGTTGAGAAGGTTTCCAACGAGCTGCTCTGGGAACACTGTAGTGAAGTCCGGATTGACCAGCAAATCAAACGCCGCAAATGGAGTTAGCCCACAGCCTCCAAAGGGATCCAAACCGCATCCCGAGGCAAGCCCTAGACTGGAATCCCCAAGGAAAACGCAAACGTGGCCGTCCAAAACAGACCTGGCGGCGACTATCACTATCGCGGCGAAGGCTTTTGGAAAGACCTGGAGCGAAAAAAAACATCAAGCGTTGGACTGAACGGGATGGCGAAGCACTGTAGACGCCCTCTGCCTCATCTAGGGGACACAGGAACATAAATGAATGAAATATTTTATTTCGGTCTGGATGTTGTGGAACTATAGTACCTCGTAGTGGTTCATACCCACGATATAGAAACTATAATGGAGTCAGAATAAAGTACAAAATCATCTATATGGAGGTTAGAAACATAATTTGTACTATACTTTCGTGACCACATACAACTTTGTCCGCCGCGTGACCACGAAGGCTGTAAAGACTTCGAAAGGAAGTAAAATAAGCCGCGGTAAAATTAGTTTTAATTCAATGTGCAATATTTACGTCAACATAAACAAATCATTAACTAATTTGTATGCTTATAAATAATTATTAACATAAGCTGGACTTTCCATTACATTGTTTATCAGTAAAGTATCATTGTTTAATAAGAAGTCACGTTCCCAACGTATACCAAATAAAAAATGTAATAGTCAAACAGGTGTATTACAGCGTCGTATAAAAATACAAATTGCCAAACACGATACAACGGCAGCTGCTAAAACGGAATAATAATCTATAAATGTATATGTTTGTTAAATAGCTGTAAGGAGAAATTGAAGGGAAATACTGAGGCCTAAGTGTGGGTCTCGCTATCATATTTCCGGCGTCCATTGAGTGAAACATGGAGTAGTCGGCTAGGACACATGGTTATGTTGTTTGTAGAATACCATTATAAAATACGATGGAAACTTTATCGCAAATTACATTAAAATAAATATGTCTTTATATATTCCATAGTTAGATGTTGTTGATGGAGTTTCTCCGAAGGACAAAATTAACGGTCACACACTTAGCCTCGACCCCACATTAAGATACGAGTCCTGTGTTGTGGGTATCAGGGACTACGTGAGACTTTCTATCTCAGAACACCCAGACCTCGGACATAAATATCTGTCTGTCACACAAACATTTGTCCCGGTGTGGGAATCGAACCCACGGCCTCTCGTTTCACAGCCGGCTACGAGTTGGCTGTGAAACGAGAGCCCGTGCCCAACTGCGCCACGGAGGCTGTCATAATTCGTAACGAGGTTATCCAACAGAGAACCCAAGTCATCGACATAGCACACAGGATTAGAAAGCTGAAATGGCAGTGGGCTTGCCATAACTGTCGAAGGACCGATAACCGCTGGGGTAAACTAGTTCTTCAGTAGAGACCGCGACTCGGCAAGCGTAGGACGCCCTCCAGCTAGGTGGAATGACGATTTGCGAAACGTAGCTGGCAGAAGCTGGATGAGATAAGCTGAAGACAGGGTTAAATGGTGCGTTTTAGGGGAGGCCTACGTCCACCGACTACACACACGACTACTACAGGCCGCTGATGATGATAGTTGGATGGTGGAGTCTGGATGTTGTGGGACCGTAGTCCCTAGTAGTTCCTGATACGATATTGATGTAATGTGAAGTCAGGAAATGTGAATGTTGGATTTATTATTATGTTTGTCTTGCCATTATCTCGGGACTATAGAGCCCCGGGATTTTGGAAGGCGTGCGTGCAGCCGAAGCCAACACGTAGAGGTCCGTTAGACAATTTTAATCCAGTCTTGTCATGTGACAACTGTCATCCCTGTATACATTATACAAGTGCACCCAAGATCAATTCGCGGTCGGAGTGGGGTATTATTGTTATTTTAAGGTTGTACTTCTCCCATTTCTGGGGGATAACGCCAAAGTTGTGGGGCTTTGGGAAAACCACTTCGATGGTCGATTTTTTAATCTATTGACGGACTGTTTTGTTATAAATGTTATAATTCAGTGAGTAAGGGACAATCCATTAAACATGTGACCTGGTTGAGTGGAGAATGGATAATTAAAATAACTCAAAATCGCTTCAGAGTATTTAAAAATACTATGTTCCAATTAAAACGGGTAGAGAGTGAGGGCGGCAAAAATTATGTTTGGCTACACGGAGTAAGCAAGGAGTTCAAAAGAGACCAAAATAGTGGCACGTAGTTTATGGGCATTTGTTACTGTTTAAGATCAAATACGAGTTAGAGATTCTTATTATTATTATAATAAAAAATACGAATTTGTAAATGAATACCAAAAAGCCTACATTCTTGGTCTCTAGAGCACGTACAGCTAGTTATTAGTCAAAATCAAACATATCGATTAAAAATTCTAAAGCCAGAGTCCCGCCATAGTTGATAATAATAATCAGGGTGTACGCTAACTTATATACATAGGAAGAGTATAAAAACCTAAAATGAAGTACAAGCTATTTTGTTATTCTATCGCCATGTCCTTATGTAACAGAGTCTTAAGAGAGATTTACTTGAAATGTTTCCGAACTATCCGGTTACCCGTCAGAACGTGTTTTATTCCTTTGCCGGCGATAGTTGGTAACCCTATGTGTCAGAATCCATATAAAACAGCTTTCAATGTCAAACCTAATATACACAGATCTCTTTGATGTTTATATGGTTCGGGCTATGGGTTCGGGTGAGTGATAAAAAATATCATCTGAATATGTTTCTGGCAATGTCTTTTATTTTTGTCATAAATCGTGCAGTACCGGGAGGGGCTGTTTTGTGGCCTTTAATATAGACTTACAATCATAGTTTTAGACATATCGCGAATTTAAGCGCGGAGCGCCCAAAGAAAAGCGACTAAATCAGAGATTTCGGGCGCCCGAAATTAGACTTATTGCAAGGATTTCACAAGGATTCTTTAGTATAGGACACACGTGCATAGTATAATTGGTTTTAAAAACAAATTGAATTCAAAATCGGTATTAACGTTGTCTAAGATTATTTATATACATATTTTTAACATCTAAAACGCTGAGCGAAATGTCTATTAGTTTTGCGGTTGGAGAGGCCATGATAGTTGGTAGCGTTTTGGTGGGAAAAATAAAGTTGGTTTATAAAAATGCAAATTAAATCTTGAAAACTCATGTTTTATGTTGATTAATAATAATATTTTTATAATATAGACAATGAAGAATAAAATAAAACGGTTTCCCAAAAACAGTCAACAAGCCTATTGGAGAATTCTATCACTACGGATGTAATTATGATGATTAAAAAGTAACAACTTTATTCGGTTATAATAATAAATAAATATTATAATACTAGCCCTATATTAAACAGTGTCCCACTGCTGGGCACGGGCCTTCTCTACTAATGACAGTGGTTAGGCCTTAGTCCACCACGCTGGCCTAATGCGGGTTGGTCGACTTCACATACCTTCGAAATTCTTATGAGAATTCTCAGGTATGCAGGTTTCCTCACGATGTTTTCCTTCACCGTTAAAGCAAGCGATAATTAACATTTAATACACACATAACTTTAGAAAAGTCAGACGTGTATGCTGTACGTATGTGTATGTATGCTGTGTACGTGTATGCACTTGTATAAAGTTATAAATTACCATATATTTCGACAAGTAATGCACAGAGAAATACATATAAATCTATTTTGATTGCGAATTTCATTCACAATATATCAAAGAAACGAAAACAACCTTCTTAATAAAGCAATATATCTATAAACTTCGAAATTTCTTGAAGTGGAATTAATTTATTTCTCGTTGTGAATATATGGATTCCAGCTATATTAAATTCGAAGTTTTAGACCTCGTTAATATCATTATAATATATTATAGTTTATTGATATAAATTTAATTGAATATAGAAAACAAAATAAACAACTCTGATAAAACTAATTTTACATGAAATGCCAAAGTGCATAAAAAATTACGCACACGTTTAATAACACTATGTATAACATTTAGGTAACACTGCAAGTGTATTGTATCATTACAAATATTGTATTTGCCAACCCTATACAACTTAGTATACATACATATACAGAGGCAGAGGTGTAACCAGTACACCCACTGTTCGCCGAATTTCGGTCCCATGATGTGATAGGGGGCGAGCCTAACGCTGTACCGGGCACAATTCCAGACTCCGGGCTAATACTGAGAATTTATAGATAAAAAACCCAATATCAGTTTACCCGACCCGGGGATCGAACCCGAGACCTCAGCACAGCAGTCGTAACGCATGCGCAATTACAACTGCGCCACCGAGGCAGTCATAAGATTTGTGTATCGTCACAATAGTCTAGTAACAGTGTGGTCTACGTGTAACGGGAATAACGCACATCCTCAGACACCCTAATTTAAAAATATTATTACGATCATAATTCATATTGAAATTACACTGCAATGAATATAAATATTGTTTTTTATGAAATTAGTTGTAATAATTTTCGACATAAATTTCGTAATTTTAATTATTTTATTTTTTGAAGTGTTCGTTTATTATTGCTTTTAGAAAAGACTTTATCGCATCGAGTTATGTTTCAGTTTTGTTTGTCTTTAACGTTAAATTAAAGGGTGACTATTATTTACCTGAGTGTTAATTATTTTTGAAAAAAGAAATAGCTGTTAAAAAATTGTTGATATCGATTAAGTCGCTTATTCTGAACAAACTACTTTCAGAGTGTGCGTTAATCATGTTACATGTTGTATATGTGTATATATGAGAAAACCGTGAGGTCGTGGGTTCGATTCTCAGAACGGGCAATAAAGGATTTTGCATCTGTAAAATCTTACATGCAGGGTTCGGGATTGAAATTTGTTTTCGATCTGGT
Organism: Laothoe populi; assembly: GCA_905220505.1. NCBI lineage: Eukaryota > Metazoa > Arthropoda > Insecta > Lepidoptera > Sphingidae > Laothoe > Laothoe populi. Next base: position 15,943,458 of record HG992153.1, read on the forward strand.
GATGTGACACCTCTCATATCATGGGATGGAAAATAGGTACATAGACTTGAGCTTATGTATGCATGTATGTTTTTGCTTTGAAATAATGTTATCGAACTGCTTCTTTCATTTCATGTTATTATTTTTAAAAACAATTTAATTGCCCAACCCCCTTTCTATCATCGGACGAAAAGAGACTCGGCGAAGCGTCATCGATACATGGTTGATATTCCACCAGTGCGCACGAAGCGTTTTGCTACTACATTTATCATGCGCACCGCTAGAGAGTGGAACTCTTTGCCGGAGTCTATATTTCCCGAAAGTTATAACCTGGGTATCTTTAAGTCAAGGGTGAATAGGTATCTTCTAGGCAAGCGTACTCCACCGTAGACCACATCATCACTTACCATCAGGCGAGATAGTGGTCAAACGCAAGCACATTTGTAGTAAAAAAAAAAGAAAAAAAAACAAAGATTGTTACTATTAATCTCTAAAATAGTAATTTCATACTCTTTATTCCTATTTGGCAACCTCCGTGGCGCAGTTGGCGAGTAGCCCAATTTCGATTACCGCACCACCGGGACAAATGTTTGTGTAACAGACAGATATTTTTGTCCGGGGTATGGGTGTTGTGAGACCGTACGTCTCTCGTAGTCCCTGATACCCACAACACAAGACTCGTATCTTAGTGTGGGGTCGGGGCTATGTGTGTGACTGTTGGGTGTTATTTATTTAGAAATTTTGTTGGATAACGTATAAAAATCGACAATGCCACATAAAAAAATATGAAACAACATAAATATTATCACGCCTTTATCTTACAGGGGTAGGCGAAGATTTCCAGTCAACACGATCCTGGCACACCATTTTAACTTTTTTTTTTATTCTGGCGCGGCAAAGTGGCCACACTGCACCTGATGGTAAGCGCAGTGCCGTCCAGATAGAGTATCAAGTAGCGAGAGACAGTCTATCCCCCGCTACTCAACACAATCATGCCGGCCTGCTGTTTAGCTTCTTCACATTACGCCTAAAGGACCCAGGATCATAGGAGGGAGGGAACACGGTAGCTGGCAAACTGTTCCACAGCTTGATGGTGCGGCAAAAATACGAATTTGCGAACCTTTTGGTTCAGGCCGGGGTAGTAGACACCACGAAGCTGTAGCTCCGCAAGCCAGTACGCGTGGTTCTGTTAACTGTACCTACTTTCACTAATCTCTTCATACATTCATGTTGTTTAAGGAGTACTCTCCGGCGTGAATGCATGAACGTTATAATAAAACAAACCGAAGAAGCTCAAAGAGTTTCATTGTGCTCATTCAATTATGTTATAATGTAATTAGTGTTATAACATACCGACCTCTGCTCTGACCGCTGTATGATAAGAATGTCCGAAGATCATTTTGGGACTTATTCTCAGTACAATATTTACTTCGAGTGCGAACACGTCAGTGTTATACATAATTAAATATGGACGATAAAGGTATGTGAGAAATCTAGAATTTTCCTAAAATTATTCTGTTTTAATTTGTATGTTCATTCTTTAATATCGCTTGTTTTAACGGTGAAGGAAACCTGAGAATTCTTATACGAATTTCAAAGGTGTGTGAAGTCTACCAACCCGCTTTAGGCTAGCGTGGTGGACTAATTCCCAATCTCTCTAATTATTAGCCCGTGCCCACCAGTAGGACAGTCTTTAATGCAGGGCTAGTATTATTTATAGTTTGTAAAAAAAAATTAAGACCATTTTTAGGTATATATTCCCTAATTCCTAAATGATGTAAATAATCAGATTTTTATATCTTCATTTATAAAATGCTTGTGTGACATATACACTCACGCCTGTAATCCCCGAAGGGGTAGGCAGAGGTGTAACTAGTACACCCACGATTCGCCGATTTCGGTCCGATAATGTGATAGGGGGCGAGTCTATCGTTATACTGGGCACAGATTCCAGACAGCGGGGTAATACTGAGAATTTCTAGATAGAAAATCCCGATATCACTTTACCCGACCCAGGGATCGAACCCAAGACCTCAGCACAGTAGTCGTAATGCATGCGCAATTACAGTTGCGCCACCAAGGCAGTCACCTATGTAATATAAAAAAAACATATTTTCAACAGAAATACAAAAGGTGGTCGCAGTAAAAGGCGCGCTTGAGGTATATTTCACGGATTCGAAGAAAATTAGATTTGAAGAATGCTGGCTTCGTGATCATTGCAGGTATTCACGATTACCCTTTTGATTACGAAGAATTCTGGAATAAAACTAATTTTACGGCATTCATAACGGTTTATTTTACATATTAGTTTCGTTAAAATCCATATAAATAATTTTATTTTGGTGTATAATATTTTCGTAAACATAAAAAACCAATATTATTCTGTTACAACAGTACATAGGACTTTTAATGTATTAAACAATTAAACACAAAATTGGAAAGATCTCCAGAGATTCAAACCTCGATTCCTTTCCCATTCCTTTGTATCAAAATTCGTTGTTCTGGCATAGGCTAGTTGACTGATTTTGGGAAACCGTTTTATTTTATTCTTCATGTATTATTAACATATCATTAATAAACATAAAACATAAGTTTTCAAGATTTAATTTGCATTTTTTATTTTTCCCACCAAAACGCTACCATCTGTCATGGCCTCTTGTGACGTGACCATCCGCAAAACTAATAGAGGTTTGGCTCAGCGTTTAATAGATGTTTCAGCCGTTTCATGCATGACTGATGGTTGTATCATGTCACGTGATAAAGTGCTTTATTTTTGCATATTTGTTTCTTGAAAATATTAAAAAAATCATATATAAATGAACGAATTGGTTTAATTTGCGATATTTTAAGACTAAATTCTATTATAAATAAATTAATTCTATCAGGGTTTCACTTACTATCAACTACCATATTGTGGACTTTCATTCTACTCTAAAACTATACTGACAATAGAAAAACGAATAGGTACTAATATGAGGGTGTTATTGAATCTACCCGAAGATATTTTACTGACCATGTTCTATAAAATAAACCATAAATTGTTTCAGATGCGCTTCATGTTACCACGCCGATACCATCCAGAGAGCTAAGCATATACTCGAAATTCCTGAAGCGACGGTAGCTTCTTTTCATTACGATAAATATCAGATGCTTGTTAAATGTGAGTCGAGTGGTAGTTTTTGGTAATTAACACGATATAGTTCTATGTAACTATATCGTGCTATAATACACATATACAAGTTGATGCATACAAGTGGTATACATAAAAAAAGACATAAAGGAAGGATGTAAACCATGTCTTTTTTGGAATTGAGGTTTCCATAGAACTATTCGCATTATGATCCTTGATGCCAATTATAAATTGTAAAAATCTTCTTTTGCTATTTTTAGGTATTTTAAGGCTTATATAAGCGATTGACAATTTAACAAGTGTTTTAAAGTCGTATTACAATTTTGAGATTACGTTACAATAATGACAAGAAAATTTTAAAATACCATAATTATTTTGATTTTAAGTTTACCATTAAGTTACTAATCACAAACCCTATATGTGGAGTTTATCATTAATACCACCTTTCTGGAACACACTGTATACGGAAAACAGAAATAATGGAAGAAATGTACCGCGAGAAAGTAACAGAAACATTTTCGGCTGATGTAAACGACTGCATTATTTTTTTTAATCTTAATATTTTTACACTTCAACAAAATAAAGCAAATACTATTTTATTTTTTTCAGGGGACGACGAACATCAGTCATTTTATACATCCGAATTCTTATCACAATTCGACTACAAAACATGGAAAGACGGCAGAAAACTCAAGCCCAAACTGTGGCGTGGACCAAAAGTCAGTGAGAAAATAACAAAGATCCACGTCGATAAGTTTGTGAACTCTATGGAGGGACAGAAGAGTGTTTTCCAATCACTTCTCGACTACGGCGTCGCTTTGATTGAGGGCGTAAGTATCTAATTGCGTTTTTCTTTATCTACACTGTTGAAAGAGGGTCATGTCTACACATACTTAGATATTTATTTGAAACCTAATAGCAAGAGACTTTGTCTTTATTTATTTTTACACTTTTTATTAACACTTTTTAAGTTTTGTTTAGACTGCCTCGGTGGCGCAGTTGTAAATGCGCATGCGTTACGGCTGCTGTGCTGAGGACTAGGGTTTGATCCCCGGGTCGGGTAAAGTGATATTGGGTTTTTTTATTTACAAATACTCAGTATCAGCCCGGAGTCTGGAAGTGTGCCCGGTATGGCGGTAGGCTCGCCCCTATTACATTATGGGACCGTAATAAATTCGGCGAAAAATGGTGTACTAGTTACACCTCTACCTACCACTTCAGGGATTACAGGCCTGAGTGAGTGTATATGTTTTGTTTAGGCAAAAGACCTGGCACATTCTCTATCTAATAATAAATTAATAGCATCGAACTCACGCCTGTAATCCCTGAAGGGGTAGCAGATGTATAACTAGTACACTCACGTTTTGCCGAGCTCATTACATATTTTTAACAAGGGGCGTACCTATATCGATATCCGGCACTTCGTGATAGCAAAACCGAATATCATTTTTACCCGACCCGGGGATTGAACCCGATACGTCAGCACACCAGTACTACGTACGCAATTACAACTGCACCACTAAGGCAGTCTATTAATTAATTTTTATATATCAACGTTCTTAGGTGGACCCTACACTTGAGGCTACAGAAGTCGTATGCAAGGCTATGGGAGGAGTTCAACATACAATTTTCGGCGGCATGTGGCAGTTTACCACTAATGCTGTACATGCCGACACAGCTTACACGAACATTCCCCTAGCTGTTCATAATGATAATACTTACTTCACTGAGGCTGCTGGGTATGAATCATGTGTCATTTTGATATTTATAGATAAAACAAGGCATTTTTCAAAAATTCTTGAATTATTTACGTTTGTATTTATGAAAAACTAGCTGTTGCTCGCGGCTCCGCACGCGTGGAGGTCATGTTTGGGAAAAAAGTATACGATACAAAATACCAATTTTCGTGCGTTTAACTTAAAAAATGACGGATTTTCATACAAACTTTCATTCCCTATTTTACCCCCTTAGGGATGGTATTTCCAAAAACCCTTCCATAGTGGATGCCTACGTCATAAAAGATACCTTCTGTCAAAATTTCAAATGTCTAACCCCAGCCGTTTAGGCTGTGCGTTGATCGATCAGTCAGTCAGTCAGTTTCTTCTTTTATAAATACAGATGTATTGGCCTAAGCAATCTTATCTGCCATTTCTAATCCAATCAGAATACAAACAAATTATAACTTTGGTCTAAATACGTTTAAGAAAATCATTTCTCAAATAAATCAAATGTATGCATAAATTTTAGAATATTTATTATAAGAAATCTTTTGGAATCCAGCAATTTGTGTTAAATCACGTCAGACATTCAGATATTTAAGTTACATTTTCATTTTTCTTACATCCATTCGAAGATTGTGTAGAAATTACAATTGATTTCTCGTTCTATTATATTAAATTACTTCGAAGCAGCGAAATCTTCTCGCATAAATATGTCAGAATTGATTGAACCATCAAACAAATCACTGGTTTCGTCAAAACGATTCAGAATTAACAAAAAAGAAAAAGTAGGCCTGAAAAAAAAGATTCATTAAACGGAACACAAATTGTGACTGTGGGAGTAATATCAATTTCCCTAAGTGGTTTTTTCATGCCACGATTTTTATTTACAGTTCCCTTAAATTAATTGAACCGTGAGAACAATACAATTCTTTTCGTTTCTGAACGACGCAGGGCTTGGGTACTCAAACCTTTTTTATACAATAATGAGGCTAGTTATTTTTTTAAGACGTCGTCTATTTGTGACCCACTTCAGGAGGGATCCTTTCCGTCATTATTATTTCAAGGCCCGTTCGAAAAGCTTTCGCATTTTGGTCGCTTTCAAATTCTGTTTAACAATTCGTTCACGGCTTCTCAGTCATTCAGCTTCCGTCCTTTGAATACAGCCAAAATAATGCCACTCTCAATTGGCCCACATCCGACTCAATTGTAGGGGACTTAAAAAGAACGACTTCATGTCGATGTTGTATACATTTGATTTGTTCGACCTTTGACTTTTTCTCCGAACGAACAATTTTATTCCGAAAATTCTTATGAAGCCCTCACGAAGTATTCAAGTTTTGACCGTAATAATGAAGGACGATATTTCACCTCGAGCGGCTTATATTTTTAGAGGGATCTTTTTTAAAAAAAATCTCTAACGTTCGAGATTATAAGCTTTCATTCTTTTGACGTCGTTATTAAATAAAAATGTGTGAAAATGTCTTCAAAGATTATATTTTGCGGTGAATATGGAGAGTGTCTTATTTCCAATGAATATAGATCGCAAGAGTTTATTTATGTTGTAGGTTATTTGTAAAAGTATTCTTTTATTGTTATACATTTATTCTTGTATTCATTTTTTATAACATAGTCTGACAAACGAGCCAGTGGGTCACCTGATGTTAAGTGATCTCCACCGCCCATGAACATCCACAATACCGAAAGTATCATGTATGCGCTGTCGGCCTTAAAGGACAGGAATAGGGATTAGGAAAGGGTAGGGAGAATCTGGGCCTCCGGATATCCCACTTACCATACGAAACGCGACAGTAAACCGTCACTTTACGTTGGTTTTCTGTGAGACAGTGGTACTACCCCGGTCAAGCCGGCCCATTCATGCTGTAGACAAATATGTACAGCGTTGCTCTACCAATATTCAATTAAATTAATTTAATTAAAGCAATGGCTCTATACTGCAGGATAGAAGGTAGCTCAGGTTCCTACCGTACCTCTTGGTAGGTAGCTTAATGTGAGTGGACAAAGCTTAAATCGGCAAGGTCATTGATGTGGGGATGAACATAAAAAACTAAGTATACTTTGATAAATAACATTTAATTACTCTCAAAATAAGTCTATTATTATCTCCCAAACTCTATAAATTTGTTTATAGACTTCAAATTCTGCATTGCATCGAGCATACAAACGGCGTTGGCGGTGAGACAATACTTGCTGACGGGTTTTATGGTGCCACTTGCTTGAAAGAAGATCATCCTGAATACTTTGAATTTCTCACAACATTCGATGTAGAAGCAGAATACATAGAGGAAGGTCATCATCACGCCTTTGCAGCACCAGTTATACAAGTTGATAGGAAGACGCAAGATTTGAAACAGATAAGGTAGTCCTAATATATGGCTTAATAAGGCTCTCGTAGTCCCTGATACCCACAACACAAGACTTCATATCTTAGTGTAGGGTTGGGGCTATGTGTGTGACTGTTAAAGTTCGACTTAACAGTCCTTTAACCTTACGGCCGACTTCAAAAATGACCACCAAAAATTCAAAATAACTTTATACATAAATAAGAACACGATAAGACCTCTTATCGGAGTCAGAGCCAATGCATGACAATTAATTTCTCGTAATTTCTAATTCTTAAAGTCTGGTTTTAAATTTTAATTATACCAAGCCAAATTTGAATATAATAATCCAATTGTAGCATAAGTATTAATCGTTGAGGAATCTCATTTTATTGATTTATATGATCTAAAGAAAAAAAATATTTCACCATAGCACAAGAAACAAAAACGGTACACATGATATTAATATACGCCGCAAAATATTTCATGATTAGCTTTCATCAAGTTTGGTTTTTTTTATTTTATATTGTCACGGACTAAAAGGCAATTTGCTGTGCATCTTATATTATGCTGAGTTTGTCCATTGGAGATAAGATAAACTTAAATAGTTCCATGAAGACAATCTAATGTTAAACACAACGCAATTGAATTATTTAAAGGGGTTAATTATTATTTTTTAGGTACAACGTTTACGATCGTTCAGCGATGGCTTTCAGTAACACCGATAATTGTAAACTGTACTATCGTTCTCTAAAAACCTTGGCTCGATACTACGAAGCTCCAGAAAGCCAATGGAAGTTCAAATTGACACCAGGTACTTGCTGATTAGAAATCCAAAACACATTTTAGTAATAATATTGCTCTACTGGCTTTTGCTTCGCATGCGTGAATACATCTATTGGTACCATAGGAAACTAAATGCCATACAAAAAAACATCTCCAGATTTTTCAAAACTTTCCGGGCAAGTTCTTCTAAAAACCTTATTGGGACAATTACGCACAGTAACATGCTAAATCAGTCCAGCCGTTCGCATGTGATGTGCTTACTGGTGAACAGCATTTCATTTTTATTTACATTGGTTTGATATTGACGTTAAGCTAATGTTGCATTGTCTTTTATCTCTTTTGGTTCTGTTCTGTACAATAACTTAAATAAAAAAATGAAAATATGAGATCATTAATCGATCATGAATAATGAAATTACCCAGCATTATGACCCATTATGTTTCGAGTGACGATCAGCTCAATGTAGATGCCATTCAGTTCCATTTCCATAATGCTGTTGTCATGTTGTCACGATGCTTCCTCTGTTAATGTAGCTGTTCATGGCTGGGCTGTGGGAATGGCTTACGTGAAACGAGAGGCTGCGGGTTCGATCTTCACATCAAGATAAATGTTTGTGTGATCTACAAATATTTGTTTGGGTCCAGACCCAACACCCAGGTGTTGAAGGACTGTAGTCCTTCGATGATTTTGATACCCACAATACAGGTTTAACTATAAGTGAGATAGTTCAGTGTATTTATTTATTTTACCATCAAATGATTAATTTAGTCATTTGCCTGTTCTACCATAAAAGTAGCACTTTCAAGCGAGCATCCTATCGTCTCTAACGTATGTTTATAGAAACCAACGCTTGTTGCGAACGTTTTAACAGAATCTTTTTATCAATATTAAAATTTATCTTATAAATATCAACTTTAAGGGACCGTGATGGTGATGGATAACTTCAGAGTCCTGCACGGTAGGACGGGGTTCTCTGGCACACGAGTCTTGTGCGGCAGCTACGTGGCACGCTCTGATTGGCTGGACAGAGCACGGGCACTTGGACTTATTCTATAAAACTACTAAAATTTATCGAATAAAACATTTCTAATCTAGTTTTATTATTTCATAATTGTTTATAACTATGTTAGTTTTCTTTTTTTTTTATCCTAGCACGGCAAGTGACCGCACTTCACCTGATGGTAAGCGCAGTACGGTCCAATTAGAGTATCGAGTAGCGAGAGACCATCTATCCCCCGCTACTCAACACAATCATGCCGGCTTGCTCCTTCACACTACGCCATGGGCAAGAAGGTGAAGAAGCGGTCGAGGGTCTATTGTTAGAGTACTCAGAAGGCCGCAAAATGGCCAAACATTGTACCCCAACTCTAGACCCCCAAAAAACCGGATGTACACTGGCTGATCCCGGAACGCGACACACTTGCGTGTGCCACTATGGCGGGTTTTTCACCCTGTGTACGGTAGTCGCTATCCGGGCGGATATGAATATCCTACCACCAGCAACAGTTTTGTTTTATTTATTTGTAAACCCATTTAGAAAAGTATCTACTGTAAATAAGAAGTTGTTGGTACATCTGCTAATTATTATGTTATCAGAAATTACAAACAAAACAATTTAAATAAAGATACATATTAGCATAAGTTGATTTCCTCTAATTTGTGTATCAAATCTATTAAGAATACTCAGCATAAGAAAGAGAGTTCTCGTAAATTAAACAAGTAAACATATTTTGAATTAAAACAAAAATATGTCGAAGCGATGTCATTCGGTAGGTAGGTAGGTTGAATACAATTTGTACCAAGACAACATTTACCTACGAGGACTGATTATTTAGCTTCTCAGGTGTCGCTATATAAAAAGTTGTACGTCAATTCCACTTTTAAAGTTATGTCAAATCCCGGAGAGGTTAGGCTCCCAATCCCACAAACATCATCATTCAACGCCAACTCTCATTTCACAAACATATTTAAAACAATGGTACCACTACGGCCGAGCCTCTACACATACAAAAGTGTTTTCTGCTTGGCTTGACTTCATAAAACTACCTTTTTTTAAAAGTGTTTTCTGCTTGGCTTGACTTCATAAAACTACCTGGGTTTTAGATGTTAATACTTCAATAGCGAAGGATCTTTAATAAACTTCCATTCCATTAGGCTTCCATTTATAAACGTGTTAAAAGTAATTACCGTATCTTTTTTATACTGGCGAGGCAGTGCAGTGGCACCTTTTTTTTTTTTGTTGTTGTCGCGGGGAAAGCGTTTTATTACTGCCGCCCGCTCCGGAGGGAAGCGGATTAAGAATAAAACGGGTATGCTGGACTAGCCGGTCTTACGACCCAGCATCCCCCTCGCACGGATGATGGCTATCCGTGCTGCCGCTGGGCCGAGTCCCTAACCCCTATATACAACCCACCCGACACTACCAGCTAAAACCCCGCGGTGGCCTTCTTCGGCGCTTACGGAGCGATCCCGGGGTATTCTAAGGAGTGCTAGAATTGCAGCCGGAATCGCCCCTGCGCGGTGCTGCGTAGCAGCCCATCTCCATGGAGGGCTAAGGAGCCCCCGCGCACCGAAAAACGACAGCTAACGAGGCCTTACCACCCGCGCTGCCGTCCATCTCGGGGTCGCACGATGCTCCGAATTTGGGAGTGCATCGATACGGGCTGACAGCCCTCCGCTGCGCGCCCGCGACCCCCGATGGCCCCTATTAGTCGCCTCGTACGACAGGCAGGGGTTACCGTGGTGGAATTCAAACGCCCCCATTCCACAGGGCGGGAGACGCCGGTCAGTCGTCAACCCGGCGCCTCCTACGTCTTCTCTGGCGGCGGGAGGGATCATATCGTTCCCGATCCCTCTCAGCACTCTCCTTCTGCGAGATGACGTTCTCGCAGAAGTGGGCCACCGCACGCCAGGACCTCCGGCTGGCGACCATGGACGACACCACGGCCGGCAGCGAGAGGTCTCCTCCAACGACTGCTCTGAGAGCGCTGCGCTCTTCGTCCCAGGCTGGGCACTCCTCCAACGTATGTTGGGCCGTGTCCTCGCGGCAGTTGCCACAGTGGTGGCACACGGCGGACACCTCCTTTCCGATCCGACACAGGAAGGAACCGAAACACCCATGGTCCGTTAATACCTGTGTCAGTCGGAACGTAGGCGCCCCGTGGCGCCTGTCTAGCCATCTCTTTAGGACAGGACGCACTGCCGCGACAGTCCTCAAGCCCCCAGTCGGGCTCTCCAGCCTGGAATGCCACTCCTCCACGGCGGTTCTGCGAAACCGGGCCGCAATCTCCCTCGGGGCCAGTCTCTCCTGACGGCGGCTGGACGCCTCCTCCCGCCAGAGGAACGCTGACGAGAGGAGTTTGGCGTCCAACTCCCAAGGGAGTGTGCCGGCCAATACGCAGGCCGCCTCGTGGGAGACCGTGCGGTAGCCCCTTACTATTCGCTGCGCCACCAAACGCTGCGGTTTGCGCAGCAAGGCGACGCAGCGGGCTTTCAGGGACTCGGCCCATACGGGACATCCGTACAGGGCCATTGACCGCACGACTCCGGCGTATAAATTTCGGCAAGGGTTACTAGGTCCCTCCAGGTTCGGTAGCAGGCGTCCGAGTGCGCCCGCCGCCCGCACCAATTTCGGCGACAACTCCTCAAAATGGGCACGGAAATCCCATCGGCTGTCCAGAATCAATCCCAAGTACTTCATTTTACAGCCGATGGGAATCCGCACCCCCTCCACAATTATGTGGAGCCCAAAAGGTGGCCGAATCCGAGGCCTGTGAAAACAAAGGGCCTCGGTTTTGTTGAGGGCCACCTTAAGGCCCAGTCGCCGAATCCTGGCCACCACCTGTTCGGTTGCGAACGAGGCGAGCAGGGTGGCCTCCTAGAAAGACCTGGCCGTCGCTGTCACCAGTGTGTCGTCCGCGTAACAGACGACAGCGACACCTTGGGGGTTGGTACCACGGAGCACCCAATCGTAGCCGATGTTCCACAAGAGAGGGCCCAAGACTGAGCCCTGTGGAACACCGCATGCCATCGCTCTTCGGTGCCAACCGTTGGCGCCCGGATACACTATGTATCTATCTGAGAGATACGAGTGCACCAGGCGCCGAAGATACGGTGGCACCACGTGGTACCGCAGTGCTTCCATTATGCAGGCCCAGGGTAAAGTGTTAAACGCGTTGGCGATGTCTAGAGACACCGCCACCACCACTTCACCACGAGCCACTGCATCCTCCGCGTGTGCCTTGACCGGCAAAATCGCGTGTATTGTCGATCGGCCTTGCCGGAACCCGTACTGGCACTGTGCCAGGTCCGGCCCGACTCCTTCAAGATGCTCGACGAGGCGAGCGTGAACAATACGCTCGAAGAGCTTGCAAACCTCATCGAGCAACACGATGGGCCGGTAGGCCGATGGCGACTCTGCGGGCCGCCCCTCCTTCTTGAGCAGGACCAATTTCCCAGTTTTCCACTGAGACGGAAAACGGCCCTGCTCCAGACACGCGGAGAACAGGCCACGGAGCCTAGTACCCAGATGCTCGACGGCTAACACCCATGCACGTCCGGGGATACCGTCGAGACCTGGGGCCGTCTTCTTGCCCCGTAGCCGAAGCACTACCGCCCGAAATTCTTCGGGCGAAACCTCCGAAACAACCCTTGCCGAACTTAACGACGATGGCGTCGACGTGTGTGACGCCATCGCTGGAGGAGTGACATTCACAGTGGCAGGGAACAAAGCTGCGACGACCTCTTCAACTAGATCGCCCCGGAGACTCTGAGTCAGTGGGGGCGCCCAGGGGCGATACCTTCTCATCGCCACGCGATATGGACGCCCCCAAGGGTCGTTATCGAGAGTTCCCCGGAACTCCTCCTGAGCTGCAGACTTTGCCCTTGTTATTGCCACGCGCAGCGCTCTCTTAGCCTCCCTGTGGAGGCCGTGGAGCAGCCGCTCCTGGTCCTCGTCGCCAGAAAGTCGGATCCGACGACGACGGTGTCTGGCGAGGCGACGAAGTGCGGCCACGCTGGAGACACGTAACCGCGTAAGTTCCGCCGACCACCAGAACACCTGGCGCTTCTCGGGACGACGTCGGACTCGGGGCATGGCCGCGTCGCAGACGCGCGACATCGCTGCCCCAAACCACGACGCCTCCTGCTCGACCTGCATCAGTGCCTCCGGTGCAGGGAGCCACGCCTGGGCCAGTGCGGCCTCCTTCAGGGCCTCAACATCGAGGCGTTTTACCGACCAACGTGGGCCGTCCGACCGCGGGCCAGTCGGTCCTCCACTGGACTGGGGGTTAGGGGACAAGGCGACGTCGAACCGAATGTATCGGTGATCCGACAACGTCTCCTCATCCTCCAGAACTCTCCAGTCACGGACACGGCGGGCAATAGCTGGGGTGGCGAACGTGAGGTCCACCACCGATCCGCCATTATGCCGCACGCACGTGTTAACCGACCCGCGATTCACGACGGCCAGGTTGGCCAAGATCTCCCATTCCTCCAGGGCCTCGCCGCGCCTGCTGGTGACCGACGAACCCCAAGCCAGAGACTTGGCGTTGAAGTCGCCGGCAACGAGAACGGGGCGAGGCTGACTGCCTTGCACCACCAGGGCCCCTAGCCGAGTGAGAAAGGTGCAGTGGCACCTGATGGTGCGTAATGGAAGTGTCGTCCAGTTAGAGTATCAAGTAGCGAGAGACAACTATACCTCTTTACTTAACACAATCGTACCGACCTGCTGAGTAGCTTCTTCACACTACGCACAAAGGACCCAGGATCATAGGAAAGAGAGAACACGGTAGCTGTCAAGCTGTTCCACAGCTTGGTGGTGCGGTAGTGATCCCAATTTGCAAACCTCTTGGTTCGGGCCGAGGTTGTAGTCACCACGAAACTGTAGCTCCGCAAGCCAGTACGCGTGATTCTAGTGTGGAAGGGAGAAGATGGGATAAGGTTAAACAATTATTCGAATTCTTATAATCCGAGTTATAAGTAATAATAATATTACTAGCCCTGTATTAAACATTGTCCCGCTGCTGGACACGGGCCTCCTCTACTAATGAGAGGGGTTAGGCCTTAGTCCACCACGCTGGCCTAATGCGGGTTGGCAGACTTCTCATACCTTCGAAAAATTCTCAGATATGCAGGTTTCCTCACGATGTTTTCCTTCACCATTAAAGCAAGCGATAATTAACATTTTTATACACACATAACTTTAGAAAAGTCAGAGGTGTATGCCACTTGGGTTTCGAACCTACGACTTTCGTCTTGACAGTCCGTACCGCAACAAACTAGGCTATCGCTGCTAGTTATAAGTACTATTGACAAAACAATTTATCTTAATAGAGGATAGTAGTTTGATAACAATCCATAACAATAAATCTATTGTACACAATATACTCTATCAACAGAACAGGGAAATTTTTAATATAATAATAATTAACAACCTTTTATCCCGGGTATACAAATATTTCATAACGTGAAATATAGGTTGGCGTGAACTGCGCAGCTCTAGATATCACGAAATATTTTAAAAAATCCATCACAATGGGAAGATGGATTGACGCTGAAACCAAAGCGGGTGTGCTAAATGGTTGATAACGCCTGACTGATGGCAGCAAAAATATTGAACAGTATGATGACAAACTACAGTAATATTTTTAATATTGTCTTTGCAGCAAAGAATACTGATAATGCCTTATAGCTAGCTGTGTAGATCTACGTCGTTTAATACTATTACTTTCCGAACTTGATTGTTGAAAAAGCTTTAATTGTTTTAATATAAATATTTTATGCAAAGATTTATTATTCAAAAAGTTTATTGTAAAAGCGGTTATAGCCTAGTGTGGAGTGGACCTGACTACCAAGATAGGTGTCGTGGATTAAGACAGAGGTCCCAATCTCTGCACACCTTTGATATTTTGAAGCTACGAGTGTATACAATATTTATTATAAACTAGCTGTTGCTCGCGGCTCCGCCCGCGTGGAGGTTATTTTCGGGAGCAGAAGTATACAATCCAAGTAGTTATTTTTTCTTGCAATTAAAATAGCCTGGTGTTTCTGTACCTATTTCTATAATTCTTTTTTTATTAAATTAAATAGGCAATAATGTTAACATTTATTAATTAGGGATGATTGAGAGTGTTATAAACGTAAGAGTAGACAAATATAATCAGAAATCTCCGAACTGCTAAGCTATCGGGAGTTACACGTGTTATTGTGAGTCAACCATAAAATATAGACATTTGCTGTCGTGGAATATTTTTTATATAATTTTAAGTAGAACATTTCCGTCATACATGATTTCTGTGTAGCTTTAACTATTAAGGCTGCACACGCGACGGAAGCTTAAAAATGGAGTAAGTTCTCCTGTTTTCCTAACATTTCCCTTCACTGCTCTGCTCCTATTGATCGTAGCGTGATGAAAAGTATACTATAACCTGCCCAGGAGTATGAAGAACAATTATACCAAGTTTTGTTGAAATCCGTCGAGTGGTTTTTGTTTCTATAACGAACATACAGACAGACAGACAGACAGACAGACAGACAAAAATTTTACTGATTGCATTTTTGGCGTCAGTATCGATCACTAATCACCCGCTGATAGTTATTTTGGAAATATATTTCATGTACAGAATTGACCTCTCTACAGATTTATTATAAGTATAGATATAGACAATATTATACACAGCGCACGCACTTCAACGTTTAATCCTACTAATATTATAAATGGGAATGTTTGGATGGATGTTTGTTACTCAATCACGCTACAACGGCTGGACGGATCTGGTTGAAATTTGGCACAGAGATACATTATAACCTGCAATAGCACGTAGGCTACTTTTTATCCCGGAAAAATGTACAGTTCGCGTGGGATAGTTTAGTTTTTCAGAGAGCAACGGATCGACATGATTTTTTCCCACGGGATAGCAAAATATAGCCTTCTAGCGGGCGGAGCTGCGGGCAACATCTAATATATCATATTTTTACGGAATCATACATAATATGATTCGATCTGCATAAGCTGGACATTCATTCGCTGACTACGGAACGTGACTTATCAAAACGAACCACGATTTTGGGGTTTTTCATAATGTCCCTCCATCTATGATAGCTACTATCAAGTCGGGCATAGTTACGTATCAAATATCACAAACATGTTTAGTACTTTATAATATAAACGTGCTCGTATTGGGAAACGGAGCTATTAATACTTGCAATAACAACAGCAAACAAAGCTAAAATAATTCAACGTTATAACAAGCTGGCTAATCCCCAACTTGCGCATAAACTAAGGCACTTAGTAAATTTAATGGTTTTACAGAAATTTGCTTACCCAAAAGTTCATTGCTACATTTTATGCTACGCACACGAGTTCAAATTTACTTCGGAACAGTTTTGTTTGGCACAAAGGGTTACGATATCGGTTAAGGTTAAGACAAGGTTGTGGACAGCTCACACTTTAAGACAAAATTTATGGAGGCCGATGCGGTTGGGTCCAATTGATTGATACTAGCTAAGTAAGTGCTTTCTTTAGTGCGTGACGTTTGTGGTGCTAGCAATTTTGAACAGAATAAAATTATTTTATAATAATGTTATGTGATGTGATGTGATGCGAGCCTCTCGCCTCCTATCACATTATGGGGCCGAAATTTGTCGAAAAGTGGGTGCACTAGTTACACCTCTGCCGACACTTTCGGGGATTACAGGCGTGATTGTATGTGTAAAATTATTTTATTCCGTTCAAAAATGTCCAAATTATTTTTATGTGCCTTTCTAATTTCCTCACGTGTAAGTTTTTTAGCGTAGATACTTTAAAATCAGTTATTTTTTTTATTTATGTATTTGATACAAGATTTTAAGGAAGACTGGACTAAATTAAAGGAAAACCTGCCATTTTTAAAGTAAAAAACATATTCGAAAATTCTGAGGAATATTTACGGTTCAGCGGAAAAAACACTTTTGTAACAAGTAAAAGATGACAATGCCCTAAAAAATTTAATAAAAAGTCACGAGCTAAATTAAGCGAGGGCGTTTGGAACGCTTATGATAATATTTTTAAAACTGTTGTATATTTCGTAAATTGACTTAAATTTAGAAGTGTACGTAACACAGGCTGAAACTTTTGAAATTAAGGTCATAAAGGCTCACAATCTAGTAGATATTTTGGTAATCATATAAGGTTGAGACATTAGTTTGTAAATCAGCTTAAACATATTCAAGGAAAAATAGATAATTTTAAAAATAAATTTCATTAACATAATCTCAACCAGTATGATGAGTTGAAATATCAGTTTTTTACATCTTATCCCTATTTTAAAACCATAATATACTAGGTGTGTTTTGACAGCCTCCGTTGCGCAGCGGGCGAGTAGCCGGTTGTGAAACGAAAGGCTTCGATTCCCGCACGAGAAAAATGTTTGTGTGCTGTCACACAAATATTTTTCTCGTGAGGGAAGGGAGGGACTACGGTCCCACGGTCTGTCTGTATGTTTGTTGTGGGACCGTGGTCCCTCGTAGTTCTTGATACCCACGATACAGTTTATATCTAGTGTGGGGTCAGAACTATGTGTGTGACTATTGTGTGTATTTATTTATATAATTAGTTTTGAAAACTTCTTGATCTTTGATTCGTTTAACTTATCGCATCTAGTACACTGTATTCTAAGATAATCTAGAAACTAAAATCTATTAAGCAAAAAACAGTATTTTAGCTCCAAATAATATAACTGAATGATTAATGAATTTGAAAAAAGCTACTCGTACCGTACAAATGGCTTGGGTCACATGTCAAGACCCTAAGTTTTGTAGGGCTAGGTAAAAAGCAATATCTGGATTAGTTTCCTGATATTTTGCCTGTACATAATATGACATGGGTCGAGCATTATGTAACTGGCAAGGAAAAAATCATTTGTTAGAGGTATTTATTTACCTGATTTCTTACATACAATTTTTTTCATAGTATAGTTGATGTATATTTTTTTCTACCTATTCACTTTGTCAAAATTATATGAAAAAGCTCATGAGTCCAAGATGTTTTTTCTTAGAATGAATTGTCCAAGATAACCTAAAACCAGATGGTTCCACGATATTACATTACTTTCTCATTATTTGTATAAAATAATTATAAATCAAACTCAATAGTGACCTGACCCAAAATTAAGATACGAATGTGAGAGATTTTCTTTCTCACAATATCCAGAATCGAATCAGATATTCTTGACAAACATTTTAAATAGGTGTCGGGATCGAACCTGTGGCCTCCCATCTCACAGCCGGCTACTCAATCACTGCGCCATGAAGGTTGCCAATTTATAAGTAACATAATGAATAAGTAGTAACACTTCTATACATTATGAGTGTATGTATTGGAAATGTAATGTGGCTTCGTCATACGCTAAGGTTTTAAGATCATCAGCACTAATCCAGAATACTAATACATAATCCTCGATAAGTTTTTAAAAATCGAATTATAAACCAATGGCCAGTAACAAACGTAAAACTTCTTTTCTCGCACAGTTGCTTTTATTCCAACCAGCATCGTAGGAAATGTTACCCGCAATAAATTCAAATTCTTCAACCGGAGCGCTGTAATCGAAGGCCGGAGATAAATGTTCTCTGCCACGGAAGGTCCCGATGAAATCGAGCCGGAATAATTTGTGTCATCACCACGTCCGCCCGTTTTGACCCATCAAGCGGTTGGTCAGTTATTAGGGCCTCGCAAATAGTGAAAAAACGTGGCGTTCCAATTCCTTAAAAAATCGATATTCCAAAAATATACGTTAAATACAAACCAAATAAAAATATTTTTTTACCAATAGAATTTCTACAAGTGTTTTCAAATAGTGCACAAAAATCGTAAAAGTAGATGGTACCTATAAATAATACTATATATATATAATACTAGCCCTGTATTAAACATTGTCCCACTGCTGGGCACGGGCCTCCTCTACTAATGAGAGGGGTTAGGCCTTAGTCCACCACGCTGGCCTAATGCGGGTTGGCAGACTTGGCCTAATGCGGGTTGGCAGACTAGACAGAGATGGTACCTATATTTAATTCAAATTGTTTGGTCTCCTTACTAAGGCGTTATAGCATCCCTACAAAACAGATCTAACCATCGACTTTATTAACAAAAAAATTAAATAACATAAAAAACGCTGTCCGAAACCTCCGCTTCTAGTGTTGTGCTGTCTGCGTGGACTGAGATACAGTGTTAAATGTAAATAAGTATTTCCAGAATTGTTGAGAACCACATAATGTTCAGTAACGAAGAACACCTTTATTCTAGTCCCTGTATTAAACGTTGTTTATATAATACCTGTCATATACTATTTTGTCATATTCTAGTTTTATTTACCCGACTTAGGATTTGAACTTTGGGTTTTCAATCTAAGCATGCTACTAATCTAGATAAATAAGGCGATAACTTTAAACTCACACTACTTAATTACATAGTTAGTCGAATTTGGGAATACGTCAATAGCCAAACCTGAATTAAATAAAAATTATAATACTACACCCTGGAGTGAATAAACTTAAGCTACCAGGACTTCATAAAAATGCAAATGACATCAGTCTTCTCTCAATTTGATACGATAGTCTTCCGATAAAGAAGAGGAGACACGCAATACTTTAAGTGAGTACAGGCTCGCCTAATTTCTCACGAAAAATTGTTACTTAAACTCATTGAATATTGGAAGTTGCTTTCTTAGTAAACATTAAGGTCTTGATATCTATATACTCGTAATATTGAGTGGTATTTTTTACGGTGCTTTAAAACGTTGTCTTTTTGTAGTGTGAACATAGGTAACAATTCGATAATTAGATATACCCATCTATCTAGTTCTCGGAATCAAATTGTTTGATATATCATAGGATAAGAGCAAAACAAGAAAATATTTAATTTCGATAATTCAAATTAACATTCTCAATAAAAATATCGTTATATATGATCATATAAACAGTTAAAATTCTTCAGTGAACACTTTCATTGCGGCGCGAAATAATACGGCAATTCCCCCTACGCGGATCGACTCGCGATATGGTCATTTTTTTTTAATACATACATATACACTCACGCCTGTAATCCCCGAAGGGGTGGGCAGAGGTGTAACTAGTACACCCACTTTTCGCAAAATTTCGCTCCCATGATGTGATAGGGGGCGAGCCTATCGCCATACCGGGCACAGGTTCCAGACTACGGGCTAATACTGGGAATTTCTGGATAGAAAAACCCAACATCACTTTACCCGACCCGGGGATCGAACGCGAGACCTCAGCATAGCAGTCGTAAACGCATGCGCAATTACAACTGCGCCACCGAGGCAGTTTTAATTGCGCAATAGAGATTTTTTTTTATATTTTAAATTCAAAAAGTATTTAAAAATACACTAGGTGCGATAGCCGCAGGGAAGGTGTTAAAAATACTAACTTCATTAGTTATAAGATATTATTCAATAAATGTATATTGTATACTCTCAATATGTTAGTTATGAAAGGTCATAACTAACATTTTGAGAGTAACAGCCCTACAAATTTATAAAATCAGAAGCATGGAGCTCATAATAAAACTAACCTGAATCAACACGATTTTTTTACAAAACCCCTGTTAGAACATCCGCATTAGTTTTAATGGAAATACTGATCTCCTTTTGGAAACATTTGTTCGGGGGCCCTTGGTAGGGATCAAGGCTCGACAGTCTATTGTTTCAGCTATCCTGAAATAAGGTTATCTTATGGTAATGCAAAACGGCTTCAATTTTATGTCACATGCTCGATTAGCTTTGATTCTGTTCGTCGGGAGCCAATTTCGTGCCTTATCTACTACTATAACCAGATTTCATTTGAATGATGATGTTATTTCGCTCAGTATTTTTATAGAAATTCCATTTTCATCAGGGTTCATTGTAATATTGAAACTTAATTTTCTTAATATATATTCTCGTTTGTGTAAGTTTTGCTGGAAATTATATTATGACTATATCTGTGTCTCTTTTGTTGATTTTTTAAATAATAATTTCAGACAAGTTTAGTTAAGCTGTCTTATTCATATACAATATTAGGCCAGTTCCCCGAAATACTTCCAAAAACATGTAAAGATAGTTTAAAACATCATTCTAAATGATTTTCAGAACTTTCTAACTAAATACACAGTATGAATATTGGTCTAGCAGAGTCCTGCCGAGTGCCTGGAGTGAATTGAACGAATAGTTTTACACTAGGCGTAAACTTGTAACAATACAATAGTTTTTTTTATACTGGCACGGCAAAGTGACCACACTGTACTTAATGGTAAGCGCAGTGCGGTCCAATTAGAGTATCGAGTAGCGAGAGAATATATCCCCCGTTACTAACACAATCATGCCGGCCTGCTTCTTCACACTACGCCACGGGCAAGAAGGTGTAGAAGCGGCCGAGGGTCTATTGACAGAGTACTAAGAAGGCCGCGAAGTGGCCAAACATCGTATCCCAACCCTAGACCCTCGACAAAAAAAAACTAGTTTTAATGAAAGTAAAATCTAGACACGCCGTAGCGTGTCAAGCCAAGTTCAAGCTAACAGAACGGCGAGCGGTACCGTGTGTAATATTACACGCACCATTTGGAGCCACTTTTGACCCCCTCATAACTCAAAAACGATTTCATATAAACATGTCAAATTTGGCTCATGTATTGAGACTTGCGAGATACACATGTGTTTCAAATTTCATAAACACACCTCAAACAGATACATATCTTCTTTAGATATTAACGTCCAAAAATCGTCATTTTTATCACTGACTGACCTATAGATCAAAACTCTAACCCAGTTCCAGATGACCTAGAAAGTTCAAATTTGGCATCCAGATAGGTAGTTGGCTGAATACAAAGGAATATATCAGAAACTAGTAAATTTTCATCATTTTATTATTATTTTTCAATTAATTGATTCTATTAGGAACACTTACTTATAGTGCATGTAATGTAAGAATCAACAATCAAAATTTATGACAGCCGGTCTTTATGTAGATTTTAAGGTCTTCACCTGAATATATATGTACAAAAAGTAATGATATCCCATAAAAAACATAAATGTGAAATGAGAGCCAAGTTCAATATTATGATATATGCCTCTGTTGTTGATTTCAACGACAAAAGAAGTGAGATCATAATGGGTACCAAGTTCAATGGTCAGTCCTGAAATATATTTATAACAACGTAAAATATTTTATAACAACTTAAAATATCATTTCTTCTTACAACTTATGATAATATATTGAAGCCTCAGGTCTCCTAAAATTAATTTATAACAACGTAAAATATTTTATAACAACTTAAAATATAATTTCTTCTTACAACTTAGGATAATATATTAAAGCCTAAAGTCTAACTTGGCTAGTGTTCATATACGAATTATAGCCTTCGCAAGTTCTAATGCTGTAAGTTCTTATTTTATTCTTCCGAAAATTGGGCTTGCTGGTAGAAACTAGCCATCGAACATAGGGCTCTTCTATGACTGTTTTAGTACTTACTTAATAATAATTCTTATATTCGAACTAGCCAAGTGAGACCTGAGGCTTCAATATATTATCCTAAGTTGTAAGAAGAAATTATATTTTAAGTTGTTATAAAATATTTTACGTTGTTATAAATAAATTTCAGGACTGACCATTGAACTTGGCACCCATTATGATCTCACTTCTTTTTGTTCTTCTTTTCGTTGAAATCAACAACTGAGGCATATATCATAATATTGAACTTGGCTCTCATTTCACATTTATGTTTTTTATGAGATTTGTTTAACAGAAAAGTATCTAGATATAAAATGATGTCCAAGGCAGGTACTAGATATCAGTTCACTCTATTTTCCGTATCCAACAAAAGTGAATCCACTTTAGTATGGTTCATTCCAATCAATTCGTCTCGTTCCATCCTTCCCAACTAGATGGATGAGGTATGAGGTGGAATTTGCATGCAGTTTCCTGCCTTGTACATTATCCCTTGTAGAATCAACTTTCGCTTGCGGTATTTTCAAACCGGACCCAACCTTCAACCTTCAAGAAAAAGCCCATTCTTTCAAAGGCTTGTGACGTATAGATATTTCTTTCGGTTTTACTAACCGACTTCAAAAAGGAGGAGGTTCTCAATTCATCGGAACCTTTTTTATGTATGTTCCCCGATTACTCGAAGCCGCCTGGACCGATTCGAGAAATTCTTTTTTTGATTAAAAGAATATACTTCCCAGGTGGTCCCACTGGCACCAAGTCAGGATCTGATGATGGGATCTCAGAAAAGTCTAGGGAAAACCCTCAAATGTTATAGGGACGCATAATGTGTTTTTTATTGAAGTCGGTGTACTTTTGGCGCTATAATAATACTTTTTCTTATAACTGTAAGTTTTGATAGTGGCGCTGGTGACCACTCACCATCTTTTTGGGATAGCAAAATATAGAAAGGATAAGATAAGATAATAGCTTAATGCCTCCATGGATTTCATACTTTTTCTTACAAAAATAATCTGCACGCGGGTGGAGCCGCGGGCAACAGCTAGTAAGATATAGGAGCCCGACTCTATGCTTGTTTGCAGTCACAATTAAAACTCCAAAGTTCACTTCGAATTGAAGCCGTCTCTCTTGTACTATAAAAAACAATTCCCAACTCACACTCGAAAAGTCGCCACTCCTACATTTTGTTTGGAAGCAAACGAAAGTCAAATTGTTCAATTTACAAAATGGGAGTGGAACTTTATCCAATAACCGAATTAAACTTGACTTTCTCGGCATATTTGAGATAGAAAAAAAAGTGTTCAATGGAAATATACTTCTGTAGATATATGTAGAAGGTTTGAGATAAAACTAAGAACTTCTAGTCTCTAATGATTGGAGTAGAATCTATGAACGTGATTGAAATTGCTGAATCTATGCTACTGGAACTGCTGAAGTGGGAATTAGGGCAAATTTTAAGCCGTAATAATATAAGATTATGCGACGAGCAGAGCCAGCAGAAGATAATTAAATGTAGTTTATTAAATTTAATATTCACGTGTGTATACGGACTCATTGGATGAGCTCCTTTTTTTATAATGATGCTGTACATAACAATAACATTCGACAACCCACTGAACCTCGATTTGTTATAATCAAATGATGATTATAGCAATTATAATAATAATCTTTCAAAGTTTCCAGTTTCCCGCTTTCCTTATTAAGCCATTTCATTTTATGTTAATTTAGCTAAGTCTTTATTACGTCCGTTTGAAACTCAATTATCACTAGGCCTGGGTCCTTTAGGCGTAGTGAGAAGAAGCTACACAGCAGGCCGGCAGGGTTGTGTTGAGTAGCAAGGCATAAATTGTCTCTCGCTATTTGATACTCTAACTAGACGGCACTGCACTTACTATCAGGTGCAGTGCGGTCAGTTTGCCGTGCCACGATAAAAAAGGCATTAGATATGCGAGCGTATACTTAATTTAGTCAATAAAACCCTAGAAAATCTTAATGAGATACCGGTGCCGGCTCGATTCTCGTTAAAACAAAAATAAAAGCGGGAGGTTTGCGTCCGGGGAAGTTGTCATTTTATACCGACGGTAAGCCGTTGCAATACTATAATGGGAGCTATAAAAAACGAGATTATCTTTCCTGTAATTTTCTCTATCCGCAACGTTCCGTTTGCCTCGAGCAACAATAAAACAGTCGTTAGAGCAAAAATAAAGTCGCGAAGTGGGACGATGCATAGCGTGAAACTCGAGGGCCCGAGAAAAGTGTCGCTCGAGGCAAATAACATGAAAATTGGAGTAGAATTTAGTGAAAATAAAAACGTGTGAGAGTTAATAGCAGTAGTTGATATATCATTGTCAGCAAGCGGCGTCGCATAGGGATTGTTTGGGAATAAAATAATCTTTTGCTATGACGTAAATGCTATATTAACTTTTAGATTACATGAATACTATTTGTATAATAAAGTAAAAATTAAAAGTTGTGTTTACTTGCCCGCTGTTCAAAATGTCTACGTCATGGTGCCGGTCCTTGCGTATTGGCTTGTTGCATGTATGCTATGCGTCTACCTGTCCACCGAGGTCGTCTAACAGAGCACCACCCTCAAATAACAAAACAACTGCTTGTACCCAAAATTTATTATAAATCGAGTTACTCGCAAGTTCAATTCAGAGTGCATATTCCTGAGGCTCCGACATACATTACAGATTAAATATGGAAAACAATAATTTTCATATGATATCACTGTTCGATAAATATTATATTTAGTATAACCACATATATTAATGAATACAACAACGGCACCTAAATTATAAATCCTACTAATATTATAAATGCGAATGTTTGGATGGATGGATGTTTGTAACTCAATCACGCTAAAACGGCTCGAAGGATCTGGTTGTAATTTGGCACAGAGATAGATTATAGTCTGGAATAGCACATAGGCTACGTTAATCCCGGAAAAATGTACGGTTCCGTGGGATAGTTTTGTTTTTGTTTTAGACTGAGCAAGGGATCTACATGATTTTTTGCAAAGTGTTAGTTGAGAGGCAACTTTGTATACCAGAAAATGCACGGTTCCTACGGGATAGCATAATACAGGAAGATGTAAGAGCTTAAGAGGTGTCCATGGATTTTATACCTTTTCTTCCAAAAATAACTAACACGCGGGCGTAGCCGCGGGCAAAAGCTAGTACGTTTATATTCAGCAAGGCTGATAAAGTAATTCATTATGTGTAAGACATTTTATGGTACTAGCCTGTTTAATTAATTACACGAATCGTATTATTACTTTAGGGACTTATGAAATATAGTAACATATTACGACACCAGCATGTTTGTATGAAATTTTGGTTATTAACCTAATTTTCGGGCGACGTGTTAGCTTTCATACAGCTCCAGACAGATTTAATTTGGTAAAATAGTGCTGTTTTGTTTACGAAATTTTTGGTGTTATATTTTAAGTAAAATAATCACTAGAGATAATATATAAATGTTAAGCTGTCAAGTATCATCTGGCCATATTTGTCCGCGCTAAAACTGGTAACACTCACCTTTATTGTCGGGCGTAATAAAGTATGTATTTGTAACCTTAACTTAATAGAAATAAAGTTGGTCTTGGCTTGTATATTTACTCACTACTTATTCCTTTACCTTTTTCCGAACACCGGTGTCCTTGTAATGCTTGATAGATTAATGCAGCAAAGAAAAAAATATATTTATAATAGAGTAATTGATAGGTACATTTGTATTGATTTATTGATATTATTATGTACAAATATCTACATATTTTAAAAAATATCTTTATATTTGAAAGGCGAAAATATTTTGGATCAGAATACATTAATCATACAGATAGAGACCATCGTATTAATGATGCAAAATTCATCAAAGAGTTCCAACAAATCGGAGTCCGGGGCCAGCGGTGTATATCCAGTTACTTCATTGAACTGGTATTATTATTAGGATATTTCCTATTATTAGAAATACCGAAGGTATAATGGAGGTATTTAGGAGACTAGTTGGGGGTAGTTAATAATGACAACCAAAGTGGGAGTAGTAAATGTTTAATATAAAACGGAGTGCCTTCCGCGCTCCGGTGTTCAGTTCAGTTGTTTTGTAAAGTAGACGAGACGACAGCCAGTATATTCGTGGTTCGGTGTTGTAAGAGTTAAACGTAATCAGTTCAATGGCGTTGTTCAGTTTAAAAGGGTAATGCTGGTAGATTCATTA
This sequence comes from Laothoe populi, assembly GCA_905220505.1. Taxonomy (NCBI): domain Eukaryota; kingdom Metazoa; phylum Arthropoda; class Insecta; order Lepidoptera; family Sphingidae; genus Laothoe; species Laothoe populi. The sequence continues at coordinate 15,970,106 of HG992153.1, forward strand.
TAAAGAGAAGCCTTAAGTGAATCCTGACATGCGTGTGTGTTAATATTAAGCACTGAACAGTGCCGTGAAAATCAATCAATAAATTATAAACATTGTATTTGTGCCTTTTAAATATCCATCTTGCATAGTTTTGTTGATGTTCTTAACATTATTTAGTAGGGTAGTTTTCTGTGTTTAATTTTACACATAATTCAATATGCAACTGAATATAATACGCAAAAGAAATCGTTTTGCGAAACAGAAACAAAATTGCTTAGAAAATCAGTGCACTTTATTTATTTTAAATATTGGTATAAGCAAAAATGGGTGCGTAGTGGGAATATCTCACTATCTCCCTCCCACAACGGCACAGTATAACGCCATTTTGAGAGGTGATGTCATGGCTCATGTCATGCATCCTTTTATTGTCATTTGACAATTACCCCTTCAAGCAGATTTGAATGGAGTATGATTTACTTATTTATTTTCGGATTTATAAAATTCTTTCGATTATATGTTTAAGGTACTGTAAATTGTTAATTAATCACTCGTGTCTAGTACGGATATTAAAAAAAAGTAGGGAGTAAAATACAAGCCAACGTCATTTTTATTTCCATAACATTAAAGTTAAAAATAGCATGTAAGAACGGCGAAACTGGCCAGTATTTGAACGCACCTCCGCATCGCCGGCGAGCCTATGTGTCATGACTAGTTAAAATAATCGTGTCAATTGCTTTATTCTGGCGGTCGTTGAGAGACACAGTTCCTGAAAATCGATTAATTGATTGATCGATACATTTGAACTACAATGTAGTTACTTACTTTTGTGCAGTGCAAAAAATATGCCTGTATAAAAAGCAGTGTTCTGCAATCATTTCTATAGATTGTTTTTATCTATGAGAACAGTGCATTTTACTTCAACTATAATCTTATGCATTTGTATCAAACCTAATTCAACTGAAGAAATAAAAACACCAATGCAATATGTTCGTAAAACACTGCGAAGGAAGGATATAAAGTACGAAGATTTATGGAATGGAACGTTCGCACACTCCAGTATAGAGTGAAGTAAAAACGCCACAATTTTTTCGTATGTTTATCTTCCAACCTTCCTTGATATTGCGAATATTTCGTGAATGTTTTTTGATTCCATAGAGCATTCTTTATTCCAAAATGAAATCAGTCAAATAAAATACACATTTTATTTTATACTTTTTTTTATTGCATAGTCCGACAAACAAGCCAGTGGGTCACCTGATGTTAAGTGATCTCCACCGCCCATGAACATCCACAATACTGAAAGTGTCATGTATGCGCTGTCGGCCTTGAAGGACAGGAATAAGGATTAGGGAAGGGAAGGGGGAATCTGGGCCCCCGGATATACTTACCATACGAAACGCGACAGTAAACAGACACTTAACGTTGGTATTCTGTGAGACAGTGGTACCACCTCTGTCGAGCCGGCCCATGCTGTAGACAAATATGTCTACAGCGTGGCTCTACCACTTCTAAAGTCTATTTTAATCCAAAAGGTATGGCAGTAGTGGAGTACTAACTGATGTCAAGTCAGCTATGCTTCGTTAAGTGAAAATCTTCAAATGAATATTAAATTCTGGACTAGGTTAATGTGTTATATAATTAGGAACGGGTCTTAATCGCGCAATATTTTAATGGTATAAATACCACAATTATTTCCCGACGTTTCGACCGAGTTGCATCGGCCGTGGTCACGGGCTGACTGTAGGTTAATGTGTATAGTGAGTGAGTGGCATATAATGTATATGGTAAAATTTTATTTGTGTAAGTAAAAGTACGAGCAAGAAGTTGTAGCTAAGGGTAATTTAGAATGCGTGAATAGTTACAGTGATGAAATACCAACAGCGAATATAGACAAGAAATATCAATATGTAGCAGAAAGTAACTACGCGACAAAAAGTTGACGTCGAACAAATCTTATGCAGCCGGTTTTTTAGGAAAAAAACTTCTACACTCTCACCAGCTTTTACTTTAACTGGTTGCCGGCTGGTCTGTCGTCCTAGTTATCGCTAGAGCCTGTCAGTAAAATTCCATTTCACTGTAAAAAGACCCCTACTATTGTATTTGTCATATGCTGCAGCGTCACATATTATGACAACTCGAATTTTCGCGTTCGCCAAATTTTTGCGAATACTTCGGTTTTTCGGAGCCGAAGATACTTCACTCAGTTGTCACATACACATTAAAGGAGTACACACATTGAGTAGCTGGCATAAATAAGGTTATTATGTTGTCCGTTTGACGTCCAAAGTCCTTTATGAGAGTACATCGTTATCATTCCTTACACATCCGCTAGATTTGACTAATTTCCGCCCGGTATACGCCTTGATCGCCCTCTAGGTACCTTAACTGAAACTATTAATGATGACAGAAGCCGCCATCTTTTGCTCATTGTTGCAAAGTTTTTCAAACTGTGCACACCGTTAGATAAAATTATTATAGTGCGATAATTTTTCTTAAAATTTTCGAGATTAAAGTAGAAAATTTACTTAGTAATATTTAAAAGTGATTAGTTTCCGTCCGTTTTGTTATTGTAGTTATGCAAAGAAAACGGTCGAAATATGTTTTCGCCAAATGCGGGCCGTAGCAACAGCGTGCCAGACCGCGGCACCGTACAACTTGCAGTAAGATAACATGGAATAAAGGTTTGAATTGTCTCAGCACCTGGTAAGTCTGCTTAACAACATTATAAAAATAATTATTCTGTTACCGTCACTACCAAATCTAATTTGATCACGCGACTATTTTTCTTACGTACTACATAAGATTTTCATCAAGCATCCACCTTCAGGAGGAATTGATATAATTGCCAACATGAGTGTTTAAAGAAAGTCACTTTAGCTGTTCTTGACATGTCACAGTATGCAAAGATTCAATTCTTCTGGTTGGAAAAGGTGCTCTTTATGCAGATATATGATGGAGAATACGCATTTTTGCGGCGCTGTCTAACGCCCCTGTGGTGCAATATTAAAATATTAAACAATAAATTTAGTGTAGAAATTTCGAGCGTGTGACTCTCCTCGCGATGTTTACCTGCATCGTTGAAACAAGTGAATATATGGTGAATGCGCGTGTAAATTGGAGGAGTCAGAGGTGTATACTACATTTGGGCTGAATCGAGCCCGCGACTTTCGTCTGGACGATCGGTACTGTTTTTAGCTGGGCTATGGCTGCTTATAACTATTTAGTTATTATTATTATTATTTTTTATTTTCTTTTATTTTTTTTAAGTGGGTATACATGTAGACATACCACCATCTTTTAAATAATTTCATCCACAAAACTTGCAAAAATATTTGCAACAACAGTTTTGAGGACAAAAAGGAGGAGGGGGCGATAAGAAAGGCGCCCGTAAACAGGAAAAACCCTTAGTTACGTTTCAATCCAAACAAAGCTGTTTTGAAAATTATATCTGGGTGTCATTCAACCGTACACTTCTTTTAATTTTACCACCATTAGTTGTCATGACTTTCTTTTAAAATTAATTCATCAGAAATGAAAGGGGGGTAAATAATAATCTAATAATTTTATAGCCCGATTGTCTGACTCCTTCTTTTTATATGCGCGTTGCTTTAATAACCAAAGACATCTGGAAGCAAAACCCTCCGGGATTATGCTCAAATAATATTGTAAGCATTCATCGATTTGTTTTCGCATCGACCACAGCCAACGTCCATACCACTTTGAATACACCGGTTCTCGTCCGATCACCAAAGTCAAGCTACGTTAGGCGCGGTCAGTACTTGGATGGGTGACCGCCGAGAACATCGCGTGATGTTACACAAGGCGCACACACAATTGGTGGCACTCGGTGACGCAGTTGTAATGTAAACGTGCGCGTTGCTGCTGCTGTGCTGGGGTTTTGGATTCGTTCCCCGGGTCGGGTAGAGTGATATTAATAATAATAAGTAACACCCAGTAGTCACACACACACACACACACACACGGCCTCGACCCCGTCACACTAAGATGCGAGTCTTGTGTTGTGGGTGTCTGGGACTGCGAGAGACTTTCGATCTCACACCACCCAGACCCCGGACACAGATGTCTGTCACACAAACATTTGTCCCGGTGTGGGGATCGAACCCACGGCCTCCCGTTTCACAGCCGGCTGCTCGCCAACTGTGCCACGGAGGCTGTTGAATATTGGGTTTTTCTATTACGAAATATCAGTATCAGTTCAGTATGGCAAGAGTCACAACGTACGATGGTTATGGGTTCGGGGAAGTGTGGGTGTGCTATTTGCATCTCTCGTGTAACTGAAATGATCGCGTAATGTTCAGCTTAAATGCTTTATATCTATTTATGGCGCCGCCAAATTGCGTTTTTTCCATCAAAATCGCGTAACAAAATTCTGAGTCATATAAGAGCCAGATATGTTACCTACTACGACCTGCCATTTGGCCAGGCAGCGGCACCGAAGTGGTTCACTTTATTGAGTAAATCGATCACTGCCCCGACGAGATCGATAGAATATCTGAGTATCAATTGGGGCACAGGAAACAACAGAATCCTTGCCGCAAGACACAAGATACACTAGAGCCTGTTAACACATCCCGCTGCTGGCAATTAAGCAGGTTCAACGCCTCTTAGGGTACCCAAATTATGCAATCTTCATCACCCTCTGGGGAAGGTTGCTTTTCCATTCTTTGCAGCGTCAGAACCTCTACCACAAGACACACCAGAGCCTGCCTACACGCCCCGCTGCCGGCAATTAGGCCCTCTAGCAGGCTCAACGCCTCTAAGGGTACCTAAATTATGCGACCTTCATCACCCTCCGGGGAAGGTTGCTTTGCCATTCTCTGCAGCGTCAAAGTCTTTACCACAAGACACAAGATACACCAGAGCCTGCCAACACGCCCCGCTGCCGGCAATTAGGCCCTTAAGCAGGCTCAACGCCTCTTAGGGTACCTAAATTATGCGACCTTCATCACCCTCCGGGGAAGGATGCATTGCCATTCTCTGCAGCGTCAGCAATTTGAAAAATACCACGCGAGCCTTCTGTATATTTCGAAATAGTCCTTGATAGATCTCAAGTGGTGGCTAGAAAACATTGCTCTAGAGTCCGATACATATATAGATGCTTCCTATGACATCTATCATGACAGATGCTTCGCATAGACAATGGGGCCATTTAGTAAATTACAAAACCAGTCAGATTTATTTATTTAAAGAAATGTACAAAAAGAGCAACATCAAATTTAGCACGGTGATTGCTGCAACATCAAGAAGCAGCAGCTGTCGCACACACACCAGTGATTCTTAATGAGCGAAAACAGAACAGTATATCAGATCATAACCATCTCCTACTGAAGTTGCTGTTGAAGGCCAACCGTCTCTGATGGACAAGCTCAGTATTGTACTCATCTCTCACTACTTTCCGGGATTGTACAATACGGAAGCCGGCAAACTCTCACGCAATCGCACGGGCTCCGAGTGGCACCTTATAAACAAGGCTACGTCAAAGTTTTTGAAACGATGGGAACACCAAGTAGCGACCTGTTCTTCGTACCAATATCGCATAACACTTATCGAACGCCTATTATTACGAGTCAGCTCCCTGATTCCCATCAACAAAGTACATTTCAGTTGAGACTGGTTAGCCACTATTTGGCAGCAGATTCCTCCCTTCTTCTGAAGGGAGGAATCTGCTATCATGCTGGAGACCATAAGTCTTATTTCTCAATTGTGATTAAACATTCACATTAGGGCTGTCAAAATAATCTAACTTATTATTACCAGATATAGAATAATCTTATTACCAGAACTCGGACAGTGAGATAAGTGCTTAGCAAATTCGTTTTCATTAAATAATTTGCTGTAAAAATCTTATGCATTTTTCAACAATAGCGTTTGGGTGTAAAACTACTTACAGATGTAAAAGTTTCAAGTAATTTTATTATAAAACGTATTACTAACAATTAGCTAATTAACATTGGCTAAGTCATAACCAATATGAAGGTAAAGTTGGTTAAAAATTACATAAAAATTATTTTTCATAAATAATTTTATCACTATCATTACATTACATTTTATTAATCCTGTTTTTGGATCAAAGGCAATCATTTGAATACCAACATTCTGGGTTGAAAATTATTTCAAATAATATATATTAATATTAATTTATGGGTGGATTATGAGTTAAGGATGTAGGTTTACAGATTTCCATATGAGAACACTAGGCCGAAGTAGCTACTTTGGCTTAGGACGATAGTAAATACAACTAAAGATTTATGAGGTTCTATCAAAGTTTGTCTAAAGTTCCAGTTCGGATAGCCATGCCAACGGGCGATTACGTATTAATGGCGATTACGTACTTATTAGGACTATTAGTTGTGGCTGGAATATATGCATTACCTCGTAAAAATAGAGCAGCAGTTTCAACCTTTAACTGGGTACAAATTATCCTAATACTGAAATCCTTACCAACGCCAATTGGAAGTAGGCATGTATCTTTAGAAAATTCTAGCTGAAACTAATTTCAGAAAATTCTATCTCAATAGCTTTTATCTATCTGAATAAATATTTATCGTTGTAATATGTAATTACTTATGAAAATAATTATGTGAATTCAATTGTGGCACATATATTATTACTCTTTCTATTCTCACATTGTTGCATTTAAATGTCATAAGCCGCCAGGAGATAACAAACACGTCTCTCATAAAGGACTTTGGACGTCAAACGGACAACATAATATAAAAATTTTACCTTCCAATAAAATTTGTATTATGTTTCCTCAGACGTCCAAAGTCCAGGTAAGCTCTTCCTGGGCTTAATTAATATCATTATGAACCAAACAATGAGCAAAAGATGGCGGCTTCTGTCATCATTAATAGTTTCAGTTAAGGTACCTAGAGGGCGATCAAGGCGTATACCGGGCGGAAATTAGTCAAATCTAGCGGATGTGTAAGGAATGATAACGATGTACTCTCATAAAGGACTTTGGACGTCTGAGGAAACATAATACAAATTTTATTGGAAGGTAAAATTTTTATATTATACTACTTATAAGATCTATTTTTATTGGAGGAACGAGAAAAATTTACAGTTTTCTTAGCAATTACCAGGCGGAACTGATATTAGGATACCCAAAAGAACCGCGTCCCAAGGCAAAGGGCATAATTTATTAAAAAAGTAATTTGAGGTGGAAGTATACAATAGATGATTTAAATAATAGATTTTTCATAGTACAGACATAATTATAAAATGTAGTTAATAATTTGCCGGAAGCGACCGATCACCGAGAACGACCCTTCAAAAAAAGGAGGAGGTTAACAATTCGTTGGAATCTTTTTTTTATGTATGTTACCTGAATACGCCTGGACCAATTCGAGAAATTATTTTTTTGTTTAAAAGGGTATACTTTCCAGGTGGTCCCATTGGCACCAAGTCAGGATCTGATGATGGGATCTCAGAAAAATCAAGGGCAAACCTCAAATTTTGTAGTGACGCATATTTATTTTTTATTGAAGTCGGTGTACTTTTTTGCTTTAGTTGTGTGTCACCTGTAGCCAGCCACTCTACAGTTTGTCGCTAGTCATATTCATCCAGGCCGAATACGAAAATTCCACTTACTGTCTGATGATGTATGATGTGTAATGCCTCATTCATACAAGAACTTTTTAGTATCATAACTTCAGCACTGTTTTAAGTAACAAACATACACATTTACAAAAGATAGAAATATGTTACATTAAAATTACTGGCAAACATACAAAACAAAACAGTTTTTTATTCTAAAAGCAACAGCGGGCAAACTCAACAAAGGGTTGCAAAACTCATTTCTTTTAAAATAATCGACCTTCCGTATGCCGTAAAAAGCGCAAATGTAACAATATTGCTGATTTTTTGTGACGTTAAATAAAACGATACTTTGTTTTTATAACCTTTCTGTTTCTCTTGTTTTTATTCGTGTGGTGAATTTGTCAGTTGCAATTTTTTTTTATCCTAGCACGGCATAGTGACCGCAATGCACCTGATGGTAAGCGCAGTGCGGTCCAATTAGAGTATCGAGTAGCGAGAGACGATCTATCCCCCGCTACTCAACACAATCATGCCGGCCTGCTCCTTCACACTACGCCATAGGCAAGAAGGTGAAGAAGCGGTCGAGGGTCTATTATCAGAGTACTCAGAAGGCCGATATATACTCAATTTGATATATAGCTTATGTATATGTATAGCTTATCATTTTGTTTTAGGGCATGGCTACCATTGTCGGGTTGAAAAAGCGTTCCAATAATAATTGCTATCATACCTAAATCGTATAGTTTCAAAAACAGAGAAATTTAAATATTTTATATCACTAGTATTTTTAGAGTAAAGAAATCACTTCAAATAATAATTCGAATAACTAGTAAATTTAAAACAAAGATTAAATAATGGCAGGTATTAAAACTAAGATACATAAGCTTAGTGCAAGTGTATATACATTGATTTACACTTATTTTATATAACAAAGATTTTCTAATGTTGTTTTTCAAATGGTACTTTCATGATTTGCGTATCTTCTTTATATACAATAATTCTACTGTACGTGTGTATGTACTGAACTCCTCCTAAACGGCTGAACCGATTTGAATTAGATTCACAATTGGACCAGTAGGCCTACTCTTGAAATCAATTCCAATCTCGAACTCGATACAGTTTCAATTCCAATCTAGAAGATGTTGGAACTCTAAACTCACTCCACTAAATTAGATAGAATATTTACGAACTAGCGATCGTAAATACTCTATTTCATTTAGTTAATAAAAATTCCGCCGCATTCAGTTAAATAGTGCGCTGGTGTTGCGTTCAAGAGTGCCAACTGTACAGTTTTCGAACCTAATCCCAATTTTAAATTGGAATCGAGTGTCAAGAGTAACCCTCCCGGTAGGTGGTGCTGCTGTCGATGTGGCACTACTTTTCCGGCAGAACGACGTCTGCACGGTCCGCTAGTATTTATACAACATTATTTTTAGTATACTACAAAGCCGAAAGTAGTTTATTGAGAACCAGTAGCACAATACATTGCACAAATTTTTTACGTGTTATATTGGTATCCCACAAACTTATAAAAATTTTCGTCAACATGGTTACCTTGTTTATTACTTAATAAAAATGCGGCGCAATATGCGTAAACGGGACCGCTTATGTATGAGGAAAAGTGGTTGACATTTTGAACAAACTACAGCGCACGGCGCGCGTATGCCCATGCATCGTTCAAGAAACGGGATACATTATTTTTGCATGTCACCGCGTGAGTTTTCCTTATTATTATTATATCATATCTTTATCTGAACTTTTATACCAAAATCTAATTTGGGTGTTTCGGCTTTATGGTATACAAAAACTAATCTTGTATAATTAAAAATCTATGACACGTTACCTCTCCAAAGGAAAAGCACGCATTTCAAAAATCTTTTATATGGATGCATTTAATCTCCGAAGTGGTAAGCAAAGTGTAACCAGTACACCCACATTTCTCCAAGCTTAATACCGCCCCATGATGTGATAAGGGGCGAGCCTGTCACCGTACCGGTGGCAATATGGCGATAAGCCCGTAGGCTGGACTCCTAGCTGATACTGAGTATTTTGTGATAAAAAACCCAAGATCACTTTTCCCCGACTCTGGGATCGAACCCGAGCCCTCAGCACAACAGTCGTACCGTGTGCGCAATCACAACTGCGCCACCGCGGCACTCATCTTTTGTATATATTATGTTGTACATTTTTTTATGTAGCCTAGTCTGACAAACGAGCCAGTGGGTCACCTGATGTTAAGTGGTCTCCACCGCCCATGAACATCCACATTACCGAAAGTATCATGTATGTGCTGTCGGCCTTAAAGGCCAAGGAATAGGGATTAGGGAAGGGAAGGGGGAATCTGGGCCTCCGGATATCTCACTTACCATACGAAACACGACAGTAAACTGTCACTTTAAGTTGGTTTTCTGTGAGACAGTGGTACTACCCCGGTCGAGCCGGCCAATTCATGCTGTAGACAAATATGGCTTCAGCGTGGCTTTTCCACTATAATATTATCTTATTAATACAATATTTATTCCGATTACAAATAAATATTGGCATTTGTAATATCTTCTACATTCATTAGATAGGTCATATTGTCAACATACTCGTAGATTGTCTGACAAATATGAGAATCGCAGACAAATACCTAAATATATTTCGCAATATTATATTCCGACTCCATCTATGATATCAAATATAATTTCGTTAATGTCTGTGATTTTCCCAATTGGAAACAACGCTCAATGTTTCTGTGAAAATATTATTCTAGAATTATTTCAAGACAAATACTTTTAGAAAAATATACTATTAACAAGAGGGGTAGAGTCCCGCTGTAGACAGATTTATCTGCAGCATGAATGGACTGGCTCATTGGGATACCACTGTCCCGACTAAAACTGACGTGAAGTGACAATTTGCTTGCTTCGTAGGGTAAGTGAGTTTACTGGATGCCTAAATCTTCATCACCTTCTCAACTCTCATTCCTTAACTTTAAGGCCGGCACAATACCCATGGTTCTTCTAATATAGTGGATTTTATGGGCGGAGATCATTTACTGTCAAGACTTATATATTGAACTTTAACTATAACATAAGCTTGAATCTGTATGCTCGAAAGGGTAGGGAAAGATGTAACAAATGCTCCACCAATCACCACTCGTGTGTGATTTTTCGACTTGGAATTTGATCCCAGGAATCTACTATGACTATATCAGTCAGGTGAAGCTCGTATTATTCGGTGAAATATTGTAAAGTTTTATACCATACATGCTATATAATCCTGAATCTATATAAAAAAACATTAGTAGTTTAAATCTTTCACTAACCTATTATTCATACATACATATACACTCTCCCCTGTAATCCCCGAAAGGGTAGGCAGAGGTGCAACAGGTACGCCCACTTTTTGCGGAATTTATTTCGGTCCCACAATGTGATAGGAGGCGAGCCTATCGCCATACCGGGCACCAATTCCAGACCAGGGCTAGTACTGAGAATTTCTGGATAGAAAGACCTAATATCAATTTACCCGACCCGGGGATTTATCTCGATGGATCAGCACAGCAGTCGTAACGCATGCGCAATTACTACGCCACCAAGGCAGTCAAACCTATTATTCAACATGAAAAACTGTTTTGTCAGCAAGTCCGTGTTACAAAGAAATTGTTTTCATAAACTGTTTACTAATACCAATATATCGTGCGTACTTCGAAGCGAACTTAAGGTTTATGTGCCCTTGAATATAAAACAGTTCGATCAAGATAAGATTTATTATACTAAAGTACGAGGTCTCTAGAAAACGTATGTTTTGTGTCACTGATAAAGTTTGTATTTTGATAATTACGATATATCTCACGGTTGGTCATTTATGAAATTTTACAGGAGAGAGGTTTAAAGTTTTATTGACTTTCGGAAAGAAATACATTAAAGAAACTATTGCGTGGATTTTAGTAGAATTAATATATTACTTGTGTAAGTACGTACTGCATTCTTATGAGTTATTTTCATGCATTTATAAGCATCATTTTCTAAAAGCAATATGCGCTGAAAAAAATAAGCTCTGTATTATTAGTTGATTTGAGTGTCAAAGAAGTGCACAAAAAATTCAAACTAGGCTCAAAAGATGCAGAAAAATTTGCTGATTCCGAATATATAACTCAATATTGCAAAAAAAATCGCTTAAATGAAATAGCTCGCTAAACATCGATCTTATTAAAAATAAAACATGTTTATTGCCTTATTATCTACTTACACAGTTTAAATTCTAAGAACTAAAAATTTAAATTAAAAATAATAATGTTTACCGTCAGCGCAAGTATCCATGACCCATTCTCAGCCTTGCTTGCTTTTTGTACTATATAAAATGATGGTAGACCATTTGACCCTCGAAAGTTTCACTAGCTAAGCCACTAAGATATTCAAATTATTCCTGCAAATTGTCTGATCTACGTTATTTAATGTTTAAAGATTTTATTTTGGTAAATATCGAAAATAAGATTTTAAATGTAAAAAGGTCTAACACGCATACATTTAAAATTTGCAATTTCATGCATTAATAAGCTCCTAACTATATCTATCTTCAAGGGCCATGCAGGGCGCAACTAGACCACCCACAGCATAATTTATTTGTAAATATACAAAAATAGCTACAAAGTGCATATATATGGATTTTAATTATAAAGCATGATTACTTCAATTTATCCGCAACAGACGAGTACAAAATAAACGAGCGTCATTTTCCTGTAAGTGGTGGTTTTGTGTGCGGTTATTGAACACCCGTTTTGTATTCACAATGTCATGATTCGACATTGGATTTACATTTGTATGGAATTACTAGGCAGTATGAGAAGTGAAATACCTTATATGCGGTATGGTATACACACATGTAGTAGCCTTCAATGTCCTACTGCTGACCACGGGCCTTCTCTACTATTGGGGTTAGACTTTAGTCCATCTTGTTGGGTAGGCTTCAAATACCTTTGAAATTCTTAAGAGATTTCCCTCATATATTTTCTTCACTATTAATGCAAGCTATAATTAACCAAGAATAACTTTAGATAAGACAGCGGTATATGCCATTTTTAGGATTGTTTCCAACCCACGACATTGGTATTGGAAGTCCGCATCTAACCCAATTATGTTATCGCTGCTTTTTAAAAGCCTTATTACAAAGAATATACAAGTTTATTCGGTTATAGTAATTTTGGAGATTTTGTATGTACCTATATATCCTCCTACTCCCGTGGCGAGTATAATAACTAAGTAGTAATTTCTATTACAAAAAATTGAAACAATAAATACGGATGCCCAATCTGAGATTCGTATTAAGAACATAATTGATTTCTCAGCGTAAGTACGTTGGAACTAAACTTAGAGAAGTTGGAACACTAGTTAGTAATTAATATTACTTGGGGAATTTGTAATAGGAATTAAAGCCCTCAAATATAATTCATTAACTGTAAGTCTATATGGACGATGTAACTCGGAAATCATTACATACATACATACATATACACTCACGCCTGTAATTCCCGAAGGGTAGGCAGAGGTGTAATCAGTAAACGGACTTTTCGCCAAATTTTGGTCCCATAAGGTGACAGGGGGCGAGCCTATCGCCATACCGGGCACAATTCCAGACTCCGGGCTAATAATGACAATTTCTAGCTAGAAAAACCTAATATCACTTTAGCCGACCCGGGGATCGAACCTGAGACCTCAGCACAGCAGTCGTAATGCATGCGGAATTACAACTGCGCCACCGATGCAGTCATTACAATTAATTAGATATCAATAGTCTCATAATTATTTTGATTTTTCTATTGTTCAATACTACATCAAAATCTACAAGTTCATCAATCTTAATTCCAAACTCATTGAACTACGCCACGGCATCTGTAAACCAAGCATAGTATTGATAGGGTCTTATTACCAGTGATTAATCATCTAATGACATTAAATACTAGACGTTGCTACTTGCTCCCTGCAAATTGATTTATCGATGAGTAATTTATCTTGGCCTCGATGTCGGCTTTACAGTTATGTGTATTGATGATGTATTCGAAAAGTAATTAAATATCAATTTGATGATCAGTGGAGCAATATAGCTAAATCAAGGTTATAACTGGTGTGCTTTTCGCGGGTAACCAAATAGAGTTGAAATTGAAAATTTTAGGTGGATATTTCAATGCGTTTTGAATGTCTGATATTGTATTAGGGTATTTCCTTTTATTACAAATATCGAAGGTGTTTTAGAAAGTTACTGCAGGTATATTAATAATTACAATCTCAGTAAATGATTGGGATAAATTGGAGCACTTCCGCGCTCCGGTGACCATTGGTGCAGCAGACGTGCTGGTATTGAGTACATTCGTGCTTGGTTCGCGGTGCAGTAAGTGTAATCAGTTCAATTGCGCGTAGTTCAGCTTAGAGGGTAATGGTGTCCGTACGCATATGAGATTAATTATAAAGAGAAGCCTTTAGTAAATCCTAACATGCAGTTTATATTAAGCACTGTGTAACGGTGATAATGAAATCAATCCATAAAGTGTTCATCATGGCATTTGTGCCTTTTAATAATATCCATCTTACATAGTTTTGTTGGTGTTGCTAACATTTGTTTTAGAAATAACGTTATATAATTTGTAAATCACCATACCTGATAATTGTAAATAATAACTGCGCGTGCGTAAAGTCTACCAACCCACATTAGACCGGCGTGGTGGGCTAAGGCCTAATCCTTCTCATTATTACAGGAGACCCGTGCCCAGCAGTTGTATGGTTAGTATTGTTATTAAGTAGATTAAAAGTTGAAATTGGGTGTAGTCGTATACAACAAAATCCTCCAAAATATATATTTAAACCGAAATATGAACAATGAAAACTCTGAAAGCGGTACATCTATCTCCTAGTTAATAGAATGGAATAGAAAATTTATTACAAATATAGGATGTGAATACATAATACAAAACTCGAAAGAAAGCATATTACGGCTTATCGAAATATCCGTAATAGAGGCTGATGGGTTTTTGAAGGATAATAGAATACAAATTGAATTCGCTTCAGAAGGGATAGATACTAAATAAAGTGAAGGTTTTAGAGAGTGTTTTATTGTGATCCTTTAAAAATAAATGTTAGTCTAGACAGACGATCGACATTTATTTGCTTGATTAGCAATACCAAAATAGCTGAAAGTTTAAATCGATTATTCGTTTGCTATATTTAACAGAAATTGCTGCAGCTATATTGAAATAAAGTCGAACGGTTTAACTTTTTTAACAGAGCAGTTACTAGCAACTATTTGAATCTTATCTTAAAGGATATAATGCCTAATAGTAGGTATAAAGTCTTTATTCCTAACGCTATGCCGATTATTGTGATTATTGTTACTAATTAATCTGTCGTATTTTAAAATCATAGATTTATCAACTAACGATATAGGATTTGTAATAACGCGCTAAAAAACATAGGCAGTCATGGGGACTACCGACAGAAGCTAAAACTTAGAACTTTGGAATTACTGTGTTCTTTTTTGAAACAGCGCCCATGAAGTAGTAACTTTTTTGTTTATGATTGCTTGTCAATATTTATAGGACTTCATAAGGCCTACTACTTATGACAAAAGTAAAATAATTTGAGCGTCAAAGTCACGCGAGTTCAGCGCTTTTTCACCATGCCAAAAGTGCTCAACGTGCCTAAAGAAGTTTTCACTTCAACATTTGAACCTGGTCCAAATGGGCGTTTTTATTGCCGTGCCGCTCATTCCTACTAACAGCTTCACATTTGTAATTTGACTTAATTTGTAGTTTTAAATTAAATATTATTATTCAGTGCAAACGCCTTCGCGATATCACTTGCGCGTCGACAAATTCCGTTCATCTCAAACAGACATATCAATTCCCCAAAGTTATCCTCACTTCTTCTGCTAAGTGCCCTTTTAGTCGATATTTTAATTCATGTTCAATTATAATATATAATAATACTCTAGCCCTGTGTTAAACATTGTCCCACTGTTAAGCACGGGCATACTCTACTAATGAGACGGGTTAGGTCTTAGTCCACCGCGCTGGCCTAATGCGGGTTGGTAGACTTCATATACCTTCTAAATTCTTATGAGAATTCTCAGGTATGCAGGTTTCATCACGATGTTTTCCTTCGCCGTTAAAGCAAGCGATAATTAACAATGAGCACAGAAATAACTTTAGAAAAGTCAGAGGTGTATGGGCTGGTTTAGAACATACTACTTTCGTCTTGACTGTCCGTTTCGCAACCAACTAGGCTATCGCTGCTATTTTGATCACGATGATTTGATTAAATCAAAAATTTTCTTTTCACTGTGTATGTTAATATGTCCACAATAGGCAATAAGCACCCGTACATTATCGAAAATTAATTATAAGGATCTATTTTCACAATAAATAATTCTTATTTCTCTTTCAATTTATTTTGGATGTTTGTTTCTAGAAATTCAAGTTTATGTGTCGAGTTTTACACTAACGAAGTGATGTTTTACCTCAGACTCACGTTCTAGGCGTTAAAATACAAAACAATTAAAAAAACAACAATTTAAAGTATCGAAATTATTTATTTCTCGATCGAAATCTGTCAATCATACACATCACAATCACTGTTCAAAACTAAATTGTCATTAAAGTACTAGTCGATCGTACGCATACGATAATACGCCTTATAAAAGCTCTCTAAAGCCTGTTAGTACTTAAACTTTTTGTTTCATTACTCGCCAGCTTCTGGAGTCCATTGTTAGTCGTTTGTTTGTTAATGTATTAACTAGATAATCGGATAAAGTTTCTGCTAATGTATTAAAGCTCCTTTTATATTGGATATAGAACATATATTATAGGTTATATTTGCCAAATTCTCAGACACAGATTTGGCAAGAAAGGTTGCTGTTATATCTAACAATATATATTTATATCGAACCTATTAGAAAACTTAGTTGAATTCGAGAATATTCTTTTAAAATATGATAATTTATTCCTTCTTGGTTAAAGTCCTTTAAACAGGTAGTCTTAGAGGCCAAAAGTATTTTTTTACAATAATGATAGATCTCAATTCTTCAAATAAATACTTTGTATCCAGATAGATTTATCATAAACATATATGAAAAAAGGGGGCAAATAGGTAGGAGGCTCACCTGAAGGAAAGTGATCACCGCCGCCCATGAACAGCTGCAACACCAGAGGGCTTGCAAATGCGTTGCCGGCTTTTAAAATAACATAAAATACACTTAGCTTTTTAAAATTAGAATCTTATTTGTCATTCAGTGTGAAAGACCCTTATGAATGTTAACAACACATTAACACGCTGCTTAGAAAAAAAACTGCCAAAACTTCGCAACAAACTTGAAGGAGCAGGGCGCAAGTAATCTGTAAAACTCGGAAAGTACAAGCCTCATTAACCGCAAACTTGTGTTTATTCCGAAAGGAAGCGTTACTTATTGTGGTACTTTCTTGTTTTATGCATTTGGGAATTTTATGTTTTGACACTGTGTGAGGGATTAAGAGTTAACTTTGATATTATACCAACACTGACTGATGGGACTTTGGCCAGTTTACCTAAAATACTCAGTTACTCTTAGTTAGTTAGTAACGTTGTTTTTTTATTTATGCCGTGTTATATCATCTGCACCAAATTCAATTATTTAAATCCTTTTCCATAATCATATTGACAGCCTCCGTGGCGCAGTAGACGAGTAGCCGGCTGTGAAATGAGAGGCCGTGGGTTCGATTCCCACACCGGGACAAATGTTTGTGTGACAAACAGATATTTGTGTCCTGGTTCTGGGCGTTGACAAGACTCGTATCTTAGTTTGGGATCGGGGCTTTGTATGTGACTTTTATTATTAACTAGCTGTTGCCCGCGGCTCCGCCCCCGTGGAGGTTATTTTCGGGAGCAGAAGTATCAATGCAAGGAGTTGTCTTCTGCACTGAGACACCTATAGCGATGTCCTGAATCTCAGGTGTTGTGACTGTCTAGATAGGCACAACTCCTAACTTAAACTTCTAGCACTCCTTATAATACCCCGGGATCACTCCGTAAGTGTCGAAGAAGGCCACCGCGGGTTTTTATCTGGTAGTGTCCGGTTGGGTGTACATAAGTAGTAGGGACTCGGCCCAGCGGCAGCCCGGATAGCCATCATCCGGGCGAGGGGGTGCTGGGTCGTAAGACCGGCTAGTCCAGCATAACCGTTTTATTCTCATTTCGCTTCCCCCGAAGCGGACGGCAGTAATAAAATGCTTTCCCCGCGACAAAAAAAAAGTGTTGTACCTGAAGCTTGAGATTACATTTAAAGAATACCTCATAAGTTAACTCCTCACTTCGCCCTTTAAGGGATGATTTGCTAAAAACATTGAAACACGTATTTCTTTATTTTTTACGAAAAGCCTAAATATGAATTTTGAGATCCCTAAGTTGAAATATTACGGATTGCCCATACAAACTTTTAACCTCTATTTCACCCCTTTCAAGATAATTTGTTAGGAGATACCCTATGTCCTTCCCTAGGATATATTCTATCCCTCTACTGAATTTCATTAGGATTCGTTCACCCGTTTAGTCATGAAAAGGTAAGAAACAGACATACAAACAACAATATTAATTTTGCTGCGGAGATATTTTAAAACTGTTATATCTCCTAATATATTCATTGAAATCAAATGACGTAAAGGGCAACTTTGTTCAAAATTAAATACTTGTGATGAATAAACTATTTATTTGGATAAGGATTAATACCATGTTTATACAAACCCTTTTCCAAATAATGCATTGTTTCGGAACAAATTCGATAACCATTAAAAAGGTTATAGTGAGCCAACCGAAATAGATAGGCATATGCTATCGCGGACTTTTTTTTAGAACTTTTTAAGAGGAACAATTTCGTCGTACATGATTGTTATGTAACTTTAACCGTTAACGCAGCGTACGCAACGGAAGCTCTCAAAAGGAATCAATTTTCCCCGTTTTTGCAACATTTTTCATTGCTGCTCCGCTCCTATTGGACATAGCGTGATCTTATATAGCCTAAAGCGCTCCTCGATAAATGGGCTATCCAACACTAAAAGGTTTTTTCAATTCGAACCAGTAGTTCCTGAGATTAGCCCGTTCAAATAAACAAACAAACAAACAAACAAACAAACTCTTCAGCTTTATATAATAGTATAGATTTAAATAAAGAATCATAGAGTTGTAGTTTTATTTACAAAAGTGACTGTAGCTGGAACTATTCGATGACGTCATAACTTATTACGTCATAGGCTTATTAAAGCTAATTTTATAAGGGTTGTCAAAATGTACAAAAAAATAATAATTTTATTACAAAAACGATACTTGCTACTACAAGAAAGAGTAATGACAGATTACAAGTTCTAGTGTGGCCAACACAAAAAATACTTATACATAAGTTCGCGTTCTCAATCTCCAACAATAATGAATACATGTGTCTATGTCATAAGGGATTGAAAATTAGATTTATAGATATAGTACATTACATATTCCTACACACCCCCCGTACATCAGTAGCAAATTATCACAAATAGAAACTACATTTCTCGAATACGATGACATTATTTCAGCGGTGGGAACCTAAAAGGTTTCATATGTAAGTGTGGTTCTATACAATCTGATCACTATATTCACGCTATTATAGCAACATTGTCTCATACAAATTAATATTTCTAATTAATATAATAGTAGCCGTCTATTAAACATTGTCCCACTGCTGGGCACGGGCCTCCTCTACCAATGAGAGGGGTTAGGCTTTAGTCCACCACGCCAGCCTAATGAGGGTTGGTAGACTTCACATACCTTTAATTATTCGTATAAGAATTCTCAGGTATGCAGGTTTCCTCACAATGTTTTCCTTCACCGTTTAAGCAAGCGATAATTAACAATGAATAGACACAAAACTTTAGAAAAGTCAGAGGTTAATGCCATTTAGACTGGTTTCGAACATATTTTCGTCTTGACAGTTTGTAGCGCAACCAACTAGGTTATTTCTGCTATCTATATCTAATTTCTAAGTGAATGGAGCTATTTTGTAATGAGTTTTGTCTCCTCGCACAGAAATGCGGACGGTGTTATCTGTATATATAAAAGAAGAAACTGACTGACTGACTGACTGCCTGACTGACTGACTGACTGACTGATCGATCAACGCACAGCCTAAACGGCTGGGGTTAGAGACTTGAAATTTTGACAGTAGGTACCTTTTATCACGTAGGCATCCACTAAGGAAGGGTTTTTCGAAATACAGCCCCTAAGGGGGTAAAATAGGGGATGAAAATTTGTATGAAAATCCGTCATTTTTGAAGATAAATTCATGAAAATTAGGATTTGGCATTTTAGTTAAAAATAAAAAATATATGTTTTAAGATTTTTGGAAATTCCGACCCTAAGGGGGTAAAATAAGGAATGAAAGTTTGTATGAAAATCCGTCATTTTTAAGTTAAACACATGAATATTGGTATTTTGTATTGTATACATTTTCTCCCAAACATGACCTCCACGCGGGCGGAGCCGCGAGCAACATCTAGTCACACATACAGGATGAACGCAGATTTACGAATATCTACTCTCACCTCGACATATAAAACATATTGTACCAAGGTGTTCCTTTCACTCTAAATTATCGAGTGACATTATAAAAGATGTGGCAGCGGACAGGGAGCGATGGTTCGTTTTTATATACCTACAACATGTAACATGATTAACGCACACTCTGAAAGTATTGTTCAGAATAAGCGACTGAATCGATATCAACAATTTTTTAATAGACGATTTTTTTTCCAAAAATAATTAACACTCAGGTAAATAATAGTCACCCTTTAATTCAACGTTCAAGACAAACGAATCTGAAACATAACTCGATGCGATAAAGTCTTTTCTAAATGCAATAATAAACGAAAACTTTAAAAAATCAAATAATTAAAATTACGAACTTTATGTCGAAAATTAGTACAACAAATTTTATAAAAAACAATATTTATATTCATCGCAGTCTAATTTCAATACATGAATTATGATTGTAATAATATTTTTAAATTGGGGTGTCTGAGGATGTGCGTTATTCCCGTTACACGTAGTATATTGTGGTTATAACTATGCAGTTTATATTCATTTTTTTTGTTATTCTGGAGCCTTATATTTCTGACAAACATGAATAATGAAATAAATAAAAGCCTTATATTTCTTGCAATAACAAAGTAAATTTAAACTAAATATCTAGGTAAAATTTAGTTTTTAATAATTTAGGTTACGAAATGCTTATAATATAACTAGCTGACCCGGCAAACGTTGTTTTGCCATATAAATAATCGGGGATAACTAATTAAATGACGATTGATCAGTTTTCGACCGGAGAGGAAAATGATTAAATTACTAAAATGGCTATTAAAAAATAAGGGTTGATCGTAGAAGGGTGAAAATTGAGGATTGTATGTATTTTTGTATGTTGTATTATAAAAAAATAGAAATTAAAAATTTTGTCTAAAAAATAAAAAAAAAATTTAGGGGTGACTACCCCTAACATTTAGGGGGATGAAAAATAGATGTTGGCCGATTCTCATAGATACCGGATAAGCACAAAAAAATTCATCAAAATCGGTCAAGCCGTTTCGGAGGAGTATGGCATCGAAAACTGTGACACGAAAATTTTATATATTAGACTAGCTTTTGCCCGCGGCTACGCCCGCGTGGTGGTTATTTTTGGAAAAAAAGGTATAACATCCATGGAGACATCTTCCTGTATTATGCTATCCCGTAGGAACCGTGCATTTTCCGTGATGTCTATGTGCTATTCCGGACTATAATATATATCTGTGCCAAATTTCAACCAGATCCGTCGAGCCGTTGTACCCAGATTGAGTAACAAACATCCATCCATCCAAACATTCGTATTTATAATATTAGTAGGATTATTGATAAGCCCCGATAAAAGAGTTCATACAAAATTTCTTCCCCTGTTTTACCCCCTTAGGGGTGGAATTTCCAAAGATTCTGAAATATATATTTTTAACTGAGAGGCAAAATACTAATATTCATGTGTTTAACTACAAAAATGACGGATTTTCATACAAACTTTCTTCCTCTATTTTAGCCCCTTAGGGGTGGAATTTCCAAAAATCCTAAAATATGTATTTTTTATTTTTAACCGAAAGGCCGAATACAAATTTTTATGCGTTTAAGTTCAAAAACGACGGATTTTTCATACAAACTTTCTTTCCTATTTTACCCCCTTAGGGGTGGTATTTCCAAAACCCCTGAAATATATTTGTTTTATTTTTAACTAAAAGGCCAAATACAAATGTTCATGCCTTTAACTTCATAAATGACGGGTTTCCATACAAACTATCATCCCCTATTTTACCCTCTCAGGGGTTGTATTTCCAAAAACCCTTCCTTAGTGGATGCCTACGTGATAAAAGGTACCTACTGTCAAAATTTCAAGTCTCTAACCCCAGCCGTTTAGGCTGTGCGTTGATCGATCAGTCAGTCAGTCAGTTTCTTCTTTTATATATACAGACTAGCTGTTGCTCGCGGCTCCGCCCGCGTGGAGGTCATGTTTGGGAGAAAAAGTATACAATACAAAATACAATATTCATGCGTTTAACTTGAAAATGACGGATTTTCATACAAACTTTCATTCCCTATTTTACCCCCTTAGGGGCGGAATTTCCAAAAATCCTGAAACATATATTTTTTATTTTTAACTAAAATGCCAATCACTAATTTTCATGAATTTAACTTCATAAATGACGGATTTTCATACAAACTTTCATCCCCTATTTTACCCCCTTAGGGGTTGTATTTCGAAAAACCCTTCCTTAGTGGATGCCTACGTGTTAAAAGGTACCTACTGTCAAAATTTCAAGTCTCTAACCCCAGCCGTTTAGGCTGTGCGTTGATCGATCAGTCAGTCAGTCAGTCAGTCAGTCAGTCAGTCAGTCAGTCAGTTTCTTCTTTTATATATACAGATAATATCGTCAATGTTACATTTAATATAGTCTTTAATAAATTTTGACTACTAAAATTTTACTCTGCAAGAAACCCTCCTTGGGTGAAGGCCTCCAAAAGATGAAACATGAATACTCACTGTTAATTATCACATTATAATAATTTAAATAGTTACATTATGGCATAATAACTTACCTTTTAAATAAAACCATATTTTAAATACCAATATCCATATTGGTTAGATGGTACTTTTATATGATTGCTTATTAATTTAATAAAATACTCTACTTCGTTTAAATTTAATCTGATAAATTGTTATATTTACCAAAAACAATACAAAATTTTTATATCCTGTTCATTTAACGTTACCGTCTATCGAGTCACGTAATTTCCATTAATATCCGACATTATCTCTGTATACAGGGTAGATAATTCACCACAGCAATTTTCAACGAAAATTGGAACGTGCCTCGGTGGCGCAGTCGTAATTGCGCATGCTTTACACTGCTGCGCTGAGTTCTCCGGTTCGATCCCCGATCGGGTAAAGTAATATTGGGTTTTTCTATTTAGAAATAATCAGTTTCAGTTCGGAGTCTGGAATTGTGCCCGGTATAGGCCCGCCCCGTATCACAATATGGTAATAAATGGTACGAAAAGTGGGTGTACTGGTTACATGCCGACCCCATGCCTTAAGAGTTTACAGGCGTGTATAATATGTATGTGTATGGAACCGGCTATAAATTATTAGTTTTGATCAAAATTAACTTCGATCAACAATACATTAAGCATCAATTGATCACGGTAATAATGAACACCTTCGCAAGAATTATTTAGAATTTTGTTCGCGAATTTGTGATTTTATTGTTCATTTTGTTTGTTCGGGTACAAGCTATCTCCACCTGTCGCTTTCCAATGTTTGAATTGATTTATCGTCCTGTACATATTCGCACATTACTTTATCGGAATTCGTTATAAATTGGCCAAACTTTTGACATTTTGATATATTCGCGTACTCAATTTGGGGTACACATCGAATATAAAGTTTTACGCCGTGTTAATTATTGTTTGATCAGGTTTCTAAATATTGTTAACAATACTTAATGGTATTTATAAACTGCGCAGAAATCACAGTTGTAATAATAATAATACTAGCCCTGTATTAAACATTGTCCTACTCCTGGGCACGGGCCTCCTCTACTAGTGAGAGTGGTTAGGCCTTAGCCCACCACGCTGGCCTAATGCGAGTTGGTAGACTTTTTTTTTTTTTTTTTAGTGCCTCGATAGGCAGACGAGCAGACGGGCCAGCTGATGGTAAGTAGTCACCGCCGCCCATAGACTTCTGCAATACCAGGGCACAGCAAAGCCGCTGCCTACCGTTGAAGGACTACTCTCCTTAAGCCTCGTTTAAAGAAGGACATGTCATAGCGCTCAGGGAACACCGCAGCAGGGAGTTCATTCCAGAGCTTGCACGTACGTGGTAAAAATGAACGCCGGAAACGAACCGTGCTAGACGGAATCGTTTCCAGGTGGTATGGATGAACTCTGTTGCGGTGTCGGGTGGTGCGATGATAAAATGGTGATGTAGGCACCATTTTAAACAGTTCCTCGGAGCACTCCCCGTGGTACAACCGATAGAACAAGCAGAGAGACCCGAAGTCTCTCCGCAGCCCCAACGGTTCCAGGCTATCCGTAATATCAGGATCCCCGACAATCCGAACGGCCCGCCTCTGTAAGGAGTCAAGTGGGTCCAGCAAGTATTTTGGGGCCCCTGCCCAGAGATGAGAACAGTACTCCACGTGGGGCCGGACTTGCGCTTTATAAAGCGCCAATCTATGGCCCGACGTGAAATACCGCCTCGCTCTGTTCAGGATCCCCAATTTTTTGCTCGCCAATTTGGCTTTGTCCTCCACTTGACTCCTAAACTGGACCGTGTTAGATATATTGACGCCGAGGATCCCAATACCCTCGGAAACCTGGAGAGTGACTCCTTGAAACTGTGGCGCCATGACAAATGGGTCCTTCTTAGCGGTGAACGCGCAAACTTGTGTCTTCGTGGGGTTGAAGTGAACTAGGTTCCTTTCACCCCATTCAGAGGCCCGCCCTAGAGAGCTCTCGATTTCCGACACAAGTTCTAGCCGTCTTTCTTCCAAAGTGCTCCGAGGGATACCCTGCTGGCCGGTGTATCGCACGTCGATAGTACTATCATCTGCATAGCAATGCATGCTATCAATAGACAGCATGTCATTGATATGCAGTATGAATAGTGTCGGCGACAACACCGAGCCTTGTGGAACGCCAGCATTAATGGATAAAGCCTCGGAGCAGTAGCCGTCTACGACGACTTTAATGCTCCGACCATCCAAAAAACTAGCGATCCAGTTGCAGAGCCCCTCGGGGATTCCATATGATGGAAGCTTTGATAGAAGGCCCCCATGCCATACCCGATCAAACGCCTTCGCGATGTCTAGACCGACGGCCATAGCCTCACCCTTGCTCTCTATAGCCTCCGCCCAGCGATGTGTGAGGTAAACAAGAAGATCACCAGCCGAGCGACCGTGACGGAAACCGTACTGACGATCGCTAATCAGCTGGTGCTCCTCCAGATACCCCATAAGCTGGGCGTTAATTATTCTCTCCATGACTTTAGAGAGCAAGGATGTGATGGCTATCGGTCTATAACACGAAGGGTCCGACCGGTCACCTTTTTTAGGGATCGGATGGACATGGGCAACCTTCCACGAAGCGGGAACCCTTCTGGAGTTGTACGAAAGACGATAAAGGCGCGTGAGAATGGGGGTCAACTCAGGGGCGCACGTCTTAAGAACCACTGCGGGGATGCAGTCCGGCCCACTCGACTTTCGGATGTTAAGGAGCCTAAGCTCCCGCCTGACCGCACGCTGATTGATGCGGATTTCAGGCAGGGAGTACTCGCACCGGGGAAGTTTTGGTGGAGTGGCTCCTCCATCATCCAAAGTCGAGTTCGAGGCAAAGGATTGGGCCAAGATATCGGCCTTTTCCTTTGCACTATGGACCAAACTGTCATCAGTCTTACGCAGTGGCGGGAGACTGGACAGGCAGAAGTTACCTTGGACAGCCTTGGCGAGCGACCAGAAGGCCCGACTGCCAGACGGATAACTCTCTAGCCGCTCACCAATTCTGCCAATATGTTCTGCCTTGGCCTTGGCTATAGCCCTTTTGTTGGACCTAGAAGCGGCATTAAATTTCCGCCTCTCCTCCTTCGCGCTTGGACCCTGATGCTTTTGGGCATCGTTCCACGCCCCGTATGCGGACCGCTTAAGGCGTGCAGCTTCGGCACAGGTACTATTATACCAGGGCCGGCTGCGAAGCCCGACAGGTACACTGGAATTGGGGATGAACAGATCCATCCCCATGACCACCAGGTCCCTGACGCGGTCCGCACAAGCATCAGGATCTTCGGAAGAGAAGCAGAACCGCTTCCATGGGAAGGACGCAAAGAATTCACGCATCCCTTCCCAATCCGCTGATCCATACCGCCAAACCCTGCGGAACCCTATTTTTCCTCGTCTTTATAAACGATATATGCGATAATATCGATTCCAAATATAAATTGTTTGCTGATGATTTAAAATTATATCGCACAATTGAAACCACCGCTGACATTAGAACCCTTCAATCTGACATTGACAAAATATTTGGATGGTGTCTACAAAATAGCATGTTTTTAAACTACGATAAATGTAATTTTATTAAATTCAGTCGGAAAAAAACATCTTCTACAGTGCATTACTTCATACACAATAATGCTCTTTCTGAAGTTGCTTATATCAAAGACCTAGGTATAATCTTTGACAGTAAATTAAGTTTTAAAAATCACTTTGACCATATTATAAGCAAATCCTCTAAATTATCTGGCTTTATAGTACGTGAAATGAAAATATTTAGGGAACCCCGATTAACAATATCTATTTACAATAGCATAATTAGGAGTATTTTAGAGTACTGTAGTCCTGCCTGGAATCCATTTTACCAAGTGCACTCTAATAGAATAGAGATGGTCCAAAAGAGATTTCTATATCATTTATGTTACTCGGACAATAAATGCCGCATCTTAAATTCATATGCAGAAAGACTGGATCAATACAAAATGACGACCCTCAAGGTCCGTCGTAAAACTTGTGATCTGATGTTTTTATATAAATTACTGCACGGTAAAATTAATTCACCCCAACTGCTCCAATCAATAAATATAAGTATCCCACGTCCGTGTAGTCGCCTGTGCAACCGGAAAACATTTGCACCGTCACGGTGCCGAACAAATTTAGGTTCAAACTCGCCCATATGCAGAATACTTCACTTAGCAAACTCCGTAGGCAATGATCTCGACGTCTTTAATGGTTCGGTGGCCTCAGTAAAAAATAAATTAAAGCAACTTGTAAAATCCTAAAACATTTCCTTCTTATTCATTGTACCTAAACTTATTTTTTCTTTCTTTAACTCTGTAAACTAGAATTAAGTACCGTAAATTAGTATAGTAATTTAATATGCGCTAGCTGTATTCACATCGAGTAGATGTCAATAATTGTGAAAGTAGTTGATACATTTTTATTTATCTTTTTTGTAATATTGTACATCAGTTTTGTGAATCGAATAAAAAAAAAAAAAAAAAAAAAAAAAAAAAAAAAAAAAAAAAAAAAAAAAAACCCAGTCGCTGAGGAGCGATCGGGATAAACCGCAGGGGCTGAGGTTCGAATAAGGCAGTGGTCTGATGACTCCAAAGGGGGATCGACCACTACCTTGTATCCCTCAGGATTTGTGGTCAGCAGAAGGTCCAACAGAGAGGGCTCATGGGTCTCAACATCTGGAACTCGGGTGGGCTGAGCTACCAATTGTGTGAGACCGTAAGCCAAAGCCATCTCATAAGCAGACCGACCCGCAGCGTTAGTGGTCCGAGAACCCAACCACTCAGCATGATGAGCGTTGAAGTCCCCAAGGACCACCACTTCCGCGGATGGGTACTGCTCTAGAGATCGGCCAGTCCCCATTTGGACGTTCTCGAATAAATGAGAAGACCCCGTTTCACCGGCATGGGACCTGTAAAGGCAAGCGTACACTCGGGTACGACCCCCGTACTCTACGCATAGCCACAAGATTGACAGGTCCCGATGCTCGAGGCCCCGAAGGCGGCGACAACATATATCATCCCTGACGAAAACGCACACCCCGGCTTTACGTAGGAACGAATGTTCCAGTACGTAACCGGGGTAATTAAGGTACGAGATATCGTCAGGGGTAGATATCTGAGTCTCAGTTAAAAAGAGTAGGGCAGGCCGCGCCGACTCTAGGTGGTAATGTACAGCGTCCAGGTTACTGTGCAGACCCCTGACATTGCAGAAGTCTACTGTTAAAGTGGATATGGTATCCGCCGAAGTACGCTTACTCTTTTTTTTATTTGCCTTCATTTTTAAATTTTTGATTTGGTAGTGGGGGAAAGGAGATGTGAGGGGGCAGTGAAATTTAGACGGCACTCGAAACATAAAGTCGCAGAACAAGGTGCAGGATGGTTACGCAGGTAATGCGAGGAGCCAGCGCGAAGCACGGAAGGGCCCCCGATGCCCCCCTGTATACAGTCGCCGGGATCCACTCCAGTCTCCCACGCTGGCACGACGACTGTATTACAGGATTTTCGCCAGTTGGCGGGACAGCTTCCCGGGGAGGGAATTTTTGAAAAGTGTATCCCCGGGTTCAGGTCCCCTACTGACTGGCAGGCGGCCGGCGGTGGCCGTTCCCATCGGGTCTCCCTGTACCCCACGCCAGCCCCCCACAGATGATACCCACGCGACGACCAACACCAAAGTTCCGCATATTACGAGTACCGTCCAAACTGCACCACCAGGGAAAGGAGAGGAGAGAGGGAACGGCTATCTAGCCCTTCCGCCGGAACGCATTTCTACTTCGCGGCAGAAATAGGCTGGACGGTGGTACCAATCCGTTCGGGCCCAACTCTAAGTAAATAAAATTCACTCAAAGTTAAGCCCTACCACCAGTAACGGGACGGGAAGGGATGGAGGAGGACATCAGAGCCACGGGTGGAGTGATGGAACGCGGCACTGACGGCTCAAGTGGCCGGGGTTGCACTCCCGAACCGCTCTAAATGACAACCGGACAGACTGACATAAGAACGGCCTCTGGCACTACAGACTTCACGCACCCTCGAAATTCATATGAGAATTTTTAGGTATGCAGGTTTCCTCATGATTGGCGGGAGGAGGCATCCAGTCGCCGTCAGGAGAGACTGGCCCCAAGGGAGATTGCGGCCCGGTTTCGCAGAACCGCTGTGGAGGAGTGGCATACCAGGCTGGAAAGCCCAAGTGCGGGTTTGAGAACCGTCGCGGCAGTGCGTCCTGTCCTAAAGAGATGGCTAGACAGGCGCCACGGTGCGCCAACCTTCCGTCTGACGCAGGTACTGACGGACCACGGGTGTTTCGGTTCGTTCCTGTGTCGGATCGGAAAGGAGGTGTCTGCCGTGTGCCACCATTGTGGCAACTGCCGCGAGGACACGGCCCAACACACGTTGGAGGAGTGCCCAGCCTGGGACGAAGAGCGCAGCGCTCTCAGAGCAGTCGTCGGAGGAGACCTCTCGCTGCCGGCCGTGGTGTCATCCATGGTCGCCAGCCGGAGGTCCTGGCGTGCGTTGGCCCACTTCTGCGAGAGCGTCATCTCGCAGAAGGAGAGTGCCGAGAGGGATCGGGAACGAAATTATCCCTCCCGCCGCCAGAGAAGACGTAGGAGGCGCCGGGTGGACGACTGACCGGCGTCTCCCGCCCTGTGGAACGGGGGCGTTTGAATTCCACCACGGTAACCCCTGCCTGGCACGTACGAGGCGACTAATTGGGGCCATCGGGGGTCGCGGGCTCGCAGCGGGGAGCTGTCAGCCCGAATCGATGCACTCCCAGTTTCGGAGCATCGTGCGATCCCGAGATGGACGGCAGCGCGTGTCGTAAGGCCTCGTTCGCTGTCGTTGTTCGGTGCGCGGGGGCTCCTAAGCCCTCCCATGGAGATGGGCTGCTACGCAGCACCGCGCAGGGGCGGTTCCGGCAGCAATTCTAGCACTCCTTAGAATACCCCGGGATCGCTCCGTAAGCGCCGATGAAGGCCACCGCGGGGTTTTAGCTGGTAGTGTCGGGTGGGGTGTACATAGGGGGTAGGGACTCGGCCCAGCGGCTGCCCGGATAGCCATCATCCGGGCGAGGGGGATGCTGGGTCGTAAGACCGGCTAGTCCAGCATAACCGTTTTATTCTTATTCCGCTTCCCCCCGAAGCGGGCGGTAGTAATAAAACGCTTTCCACGCGACAACAAAAAAAAAAGGTTTCCTCATGATGTTAAGCGGTAATTAACAATGAATACACACGTAACTTTAGAAAAGTCAGAGGTGTATTCTATTTGGGTTTCGAACACATACCTTTTTTTTTTATCTTAAATTAATGAGCTTGGTCGAAATTCGACTATGCCGCTCCATAAATCCACAGCTTATATGTCAACTACTAAATGTTAATACATTTAAAATATTTTTCAATTAAAATTCTGGCCCTTTTTGAAGTCGGAACTACTAAATCTCGAATATAATTCTTAGTCTTAACAGTCCGTGCCGCAACCAACCAGGCTTACGCTGCTTACAGTTACATTTTGGTCAAATATATAAAACACTGCAAGCCAGCAGTCGTAAAGATAAAGCATAATAGGCATATTCGTGGCAAAATGTGGCCAGATAAAAAAGTTGGAAGAAAAAGTAGTCATTCGCAGAACTAGCAGCGATTGATTTATAGAGTGTAATAAATGATTTACGGCTATCGTTACTTTCTTGCGATGTGATGTGTAGACTCTTTGATGTTTTGATGACTAAGACTGTATCGTTTCAGCCTTAGTAAATGTAATTCATTGTTAAAGTATTTTTTGACAGCCTCCGTGGCGCAGCGGGTGAGTGGCTGTGAAACGAGAGGCCGTGAGTTCGATTCCCGCACCGACACAATAGTTTGTGTGACATACAGACATTTGTATCGGGTCTGGGTGTGTGGGACCGTAGTCCCTCGTTGTTCTTGATAGCCACGATACAGGTTTTACATAGCGTGGAGTCAAAACTATGTGTGTGACTGTTGGGTGTATTTATTTTTCTATAGTACAATATAAAGTTACCTTGTAGATTTAGCTATTGTTCTGATTTAGCCTGTTGCCGTCCACTGTTGGACGTAGGTCTCCCCAAGTGAACGCCAACCATCCAGGTCTTGGGTAGCCCGCATCCATCCACTACCCGCCACCTTCTTCAAGTCGTCGGTCTATCGTGTAGCAGGGCGTCCCACACTACGTTTGCCTGAGTTCGGAATCGTTACGAGTTTCTTGATAGTGTTTAAAGATTAATAAGTTTTTCTAAATTATAAAAATAACTTATTGTAGACAACATACGAATAGCAAGATAAATCAAAAGTAAAAATGCCACAAGACAAGCAATAAAATTGATCTAAATTACTATATAATTAAAATAATTAGATATTAATATATCATTGAACGTATAGTGTTAAATTCTCTATTGATATATATTAGAAATGTTTCGTAGTATGATAAACGCAGTAGTTATTAGTTGCGAATAGTAAGGGGCTACCGCACGGTCTCCCACGAGGCGGCCTGCGTATTGGCCGGCACACTCCCTTGGGAGTTGGACGCCAAACTCCTCTCGTCAGCGTTCCTCTGGCGGGAGGAGGCGTCCAGCCGCCGTCAGGAGAGACTGGCCCCGAGGGAGATTGCGGCCCGGTTTCGCAGAACCGCCGTGGAGGAGTGGCATACCAGGCTGGAGAGCCCGACTGCGGGCTTGAGGACTGTCGCGGCAGTGCGTCCTGTCCTAAAGAGATGGCTAGACAGGCGCCACGGGGCGCCTACGTTCCGACTGACACAGGTATTAACGGACCATGGGTGTTTCGGTTCGTTCCTGTGTCGGATCGGAAAGGAGGTGTCCGCCGTGTGCCACCACTGTGGCAACTGCCGCGAAGACACGGCCCAACATACGTTGGAGGAGTGCCCAGCCTGGGACGAAGAGCGCAGCGCTCTCAGAGCAGTCGTCGGAGGAGACCTCTCGCTGCCGGCCGTGGTGTCGTCCATGGTCGCCAGCCGGAGGTCCTGGCGTGCGGTGGCCCACTTCTGCGAGAACGTCATCTCGCAGAAGGAGAGTGCTGAGAGGGATCGGGAACGATATGATCCCTCCCGCCGCCAGAGAAGACGTAGGAGGCGCCAGGTGGACGACTGACCGGCGTCTCCCGCCCTGTGGAATGGGGGCGTTTGAATTCCACCACGGTAACCCCTGCCTGTCGTACGAGGCGACTAATAGGGGCCATCGGGGGTCGCGGGCGCGCAGCGGAGGGCTGTCAGCCCGTATCGATGCACTCCCAAATTCGGAGCATCGTGCGACCCCGCGATGGACGGCAGCGCGTGTGGTAAGGCCTCGTTCGCTGTCGTTGTTCGGTGCGCGGGGGCTCCTTAGCCCTCCATGGAGATGGGCTGCTACGCAGCACCGCGCAGGGGCGATTCCGGCTGCAATTCTAGCACTCCTTAGAATACCCCGGGATCGCTCCGTAAGCGCCGAAGAAGGCCACCGCGGGGTTTTAGCTGGTAGTGTCGGGTGGGTTGTATATAGGGGTTAGGGACTCGGCCCAGCGGCAGCACGGATAGCCATCATCCGTGCGAGGGGGATGCTGGGTCGTAAGACCGGCTAGTCCAGCATACCCGTTTTATTCTTAATCCGCTTCCCTCCGGAGCGGGCGGCAGTAATAAAACGCTTTCCCCGCGACAACAAAAAAAAAAAAGTAGTTATTAGTTATTAATCAAAATTCGATACATCAGTTCTTTATAATTAAATTTTCTTTAATTCAGAAATGGTAATAACAATAATGCTATGTCAGTTCCATCGTATCCTGAACATTATATAGTCTTAAATAACTTATAATGGTAAATAAAAGTTAAATTAGTCTTTCATACAAATTTAGCTATGCAGTGAAATAGCTTAATGAATTATATCGATTTTAAATTTTACTTTATTGCATATATAATAGGCATATGCTATTAGAATGAACACTTGAAACCACAAACAATTAGATGAGGAACGATTACGCGAACAATTCAAATTATCCCACCAACGCAATCACTGTTCAACCTAAAATAATTGCGAAAATTGGTTGAATTTATTCGAACAGACCGTACGACAATAACCGATGATTGGCCGAATTGCGGCTGAACGAGAGCAATTCAGAATACTTGCCGACATAGAATATACTTAAATTAATATGTGTCATTGTTCGTAGTATATGATTTTTGTT
Source organism: Laothoe populi (assembly GCA_905220505.1). Lineage (NCBI taxonomy): Eukaryota > Metazoa > Arthropoda > Insecta > Lepidoptera > Sphingidae > Laothoe > Laothoe populi. Next base: position 16,002,940 of record HG992153.1, read on the forward strand.
GAATGGTAATTTATTGTATTCAGTAGACTTGTGGCACGTAAAAAGTGCTCTAATTTACTAAATAAATGGTTGGATTGGATTTGATTATAGATCTTTGGAATATGGCAAAATTTCATAATAATGTCATAGATTTTCATTGATTAACCTTATGTGAAACAACCAATGAGGAAATAATATATTTTTTCGTCTAAGGAAACGGCACACTGTATCTGCGTTATTTCAAAATAAAATAAGGTATAGTGTATTCATTGTGTCAAAACTCATCTCAGCTCAAGCTACATTGGCAGCCATTTTTATAACGAGTTGGTGGTCTATACTTGATCTTTGACTAATATGTTTCTAACGAAACATTACAATTTTGATAAATAGAGCTTGGAAAGCTGATTTATTTTCATGTAAATAATATGCACCATGATATTGTGACCTCACTAAGCCTTTACTACAATCTATATTATTTTAGTGATGATGTCCTCCACGACGAATCCGTGGACGGCGAACCTTGCACTTTCAGATTTTTTTCGCCGATGTGACTAGTTAGCCTTAACTTAGTTTTAAAAGTCCTATCACGGGACGCTCATATCAGTTGTAAGGAAGAGTTGTAGGTGAAAGTTTACACAGTTTTGGATCAAAAATTTGCCGAGCTTATTACCATTCAACGTGTAAACCTAACACCATCCGGGAACTAATTCAAATCCTGCGAATTGATGTGTGATATTTCGAATCGAAATCTCAAACACAATTAAGGTGGATTTGAACCCAGGATCTCCCAATTTTTCTACATGTCCACGAATCAATGAGGTGATATATTATGATATAACATGTCAATGTAATATCCAAAATCTTTACAAAATATTACATCTATTCCAAAGAAAGTTTTATTGTCTGACTCATTTCTTAATCAGTTGGACAAATATTAGCTAATTCACTTCCTTAAGCCTTAATTAAGCCGATCTAAATTAACACAATCGAAATAAATTTTACTCACTAATAAATCTTCACAACACAAAAGGGGGAATGACGACGTAGCTCCAATGATCTGCTATCATTAATTTCTTCAACAAATCCATTGCGATGGCATTAGTTTAATGTTTGAGTTTATTCTTGTCATTCGGGTTTATTATGTACCGAATAATACATAAACAATAAACACCATGTACTTTAGTAATTCTAAATTTGTGGATAATCCACTCTGTAGATTTTGTCAAAGGTCGTCCAGAGCGGCATCTGTGCAATAAATTGTGTGCAAGTTTTTTTAATTATTTTAGTTTAACTAATTGGGTATAACTTTAGAATAAGGAATGTAACTTGATAAATCAGGTCCGATAAATCGCGATCCTTCGTCAGTCTGTGCAATTTTTTTATGGTGGCATGGCAAAGTGGCACTGCAAATTAGAGTATCGAGTAGCAAGAGACAGTCTATCTCCCGCTACTCAACACAATCATGCCGGCCTGGTTCCTCACACTACGCCACGGGCAAGAAGGTGAAGGCGGTCGAGGATGTAGTGTTAGAGTAAGCCGCAAAACGGCCAAACATGGTACCCCACTCTAGACCCCCGACAAAAACCGAATGTACACTGGCTGATCCCGGAACTGATGCGTTCCACTTGCGTGTGACACTATGGTGGGTTTGACGTCCTGTGTACGATGGTCGCTATTCGGGCGGATATGAATACCCTACCATCAGCATTTCAGCCCGATATAATTTGGGCAATCATCGACCATCGATATTTCTCACAGTTGAAACAATATTTGGACACCGCTGCATCTTACGCTCAGGTGCAGTATAGTCAAAATGCCGCTCCAGGATAAAAACAAAGCATAAATGTTTTTCACTATGATGTGAATTTAAGAGTAGATAATGCAAGAAGAACACTTTCTTGTTACTTTAAGAATTATTAATAGATTTTTTTGGACAACAAGATCATTTATCGGTCAATAATAATAAATAGACGACACCGAACAATGACACACTCGCATCGCAGTAAAAAATAATTATTTTTTATCGTGGCCCAACGAGGTATCTCGATTTTACAAAAGTCTTGGTCTCACAATACCCAGACCTGATACAAATAATTATTACAAAGCAATCAAGGATTTTGTTGTTTTCGTTGCTAGAATTTATGTAAAATTATCACAATAAGAGCTATATTGAGTGTGAACCACTTCAAATTGATGTCAATTGCATAACTAGTTGCATCAAGTATCATCCGTTTAACACGTACATTATCGCTCCCCTACACAAATTATAAACTAAGCATCAATTTTAAATAACCGTCAACCAAGTGTGGACGTACACAGTAAAATGACTTTAATATTGCCATTGGGTTTCGTGATTTTAATTTCAGTGTGTCAAAGTGTTCCAATAGAAGATAGCAATGAAAAATCAATCCAGTGTATTTCGAGAGAATTAAAGGAAGAAATTGCCTCATACGAAACCATAGTAATGGCTATAATAGACTATGTGTCTGGACAGTTCAAAGGGAAGACTTATAAGGAGTTAGTACCAATTGTTAACTTTGAATTAGTTCTGTTCATTTCTCATATTCTTGGTATATTATGAGATTGACTTTTATGATTATTTCTTGTAACCTCGCTGTTGTGTATCATAACATGGTTGATACTGTAATTATTAAAATTTTAAATGTCTACTACTATGTCGTTACTCAATACTTTATCAATATAAGAAATACCGTCAAGTGGAATGGTTAGACAATTTATATTTTACGCTTAACCTGATAAGATATGAACTAAATCCTCCCAATACATCCAATAGTCCCGTCAGATAACGGTGTCTGTCAAACATCTTGAGTAAATGAATAAAGTTGTTAGAGATAGTGGACCAAATTTTACTAAGATAGACGATAAGATATAAAATAAAGACGATACAAAAAGTCTTACTTATACAGAATCTGTTTATTCTATCAGACGTAAACGAAGACATGAATGTCTTTATATTCCTAGTCGCCTGTAGTGTTGCAAGTGCTCATGTCTTGTCAAAGGAATCTGACCAGTGCCAAAATATTTTAGGAGATGAATTGGTCCAAGAGATATGGTCTTACGAAAGTGTTAAAGATGAGATACTGCAATATGTATTAAACGGAGATTTTAAAGATAAAACTTATAATGAGTACGTTTTGATACAAAAAATATGTTTTTTGTAGACAAATTTGTTTGGGTAATTTAATTTGAATATATTTTTCACGGAGAACATAAATTGCTATACTTGTGTTTCCAGATTGGCTAAATTTGTCGACAAGTTTGGAGCTCGGCCGTCTGGATCAGAAGTTCTCGAACAATCTATTGACTATATGATTGAGTTAACCCGAGAAGAAGACATTCATGATATTATAACCGAGGAGCTAGAGGTATTAAAGTTACAGTATAAATTAATACACGCTACAACACACACAGCATTTTCATACTTATACGAGTCTTGTCTCGTCAGTATTAGGAACTACCAGAGACTTTGGGACTCGATACTCTGAATCGAAACGAATGTTCGCCTGCTGTGCCAATGAAGTTGTAAAAGTAGTTTGTACTATTTTATTATTTCTGAGATTATTTTGTGTTACTCACTGAAAATATGATACTTTTCCAGTAATAAATGTACAAAAAACTCCACATAAGTTAAAGTCATTCAGAAATAGATTACTTCGAAGACCGCATACATTTTTTTAAGCAAGGTTTATTGTTTACTGTCTGCTTGTTTGGGGGTGTAGTGGGGCATCAAGTGGTAGCATCTTTGAGATTCTGTCAGCCGACCCTAATGAAAGGGGGATAGACTTTTCACTGATCCACCGATGTTCTGCAATCTCTCGCCAGTGGCTCCAAGAAGCTGTTGTACACGCAGCGGCCACACCCTGGTACACCACGTCGGCTCGTGGGCAAAACCTGGTCGAGGGGAACCAGTGCATTAATATGCACAGGTCTGAATGCGGTCACCTCCCGCAATGTGTATGAAGACTGACTTGGCGGGAAAGGCAACCCACCGCTGATAAGCAACAGGTGTTGGCAGACTCGGCAAGCTAGCGAGGCCTCGTTGACGGCTTAGGGCGGCGTTAGAGGACTATAGTTAACGTCGGCCAGATACTGCATCTGAATTCCTCTCTGATTGTAACGGTCTACCGTTCCATCGGGCATAGAGGGGTTAGGACTAGAGGGTGCTCCTGTGTCTGCGCGTACACTTGAGCACCAAAATATCTCCTGCGCAAATGACTGTTTCCGATCTCTGGACTCTGGATTGATTTGAAAGACCTGTGGCGATGGGTAGAAGCAGAGAGGTCTAGTTGTGATGCCAACTGGGTTTTGGCTAATACCTGCACGTGGGCGGTTTGGAGAGAGTGGTCGCTTCTGCGCTGCACTGGGTTAACAGCGTAGGCTCGGCAGCACTCTGAGCGACGAAGCAGCCCTATTTAGGGAGGCACTGCTTCCCCCGCTCAGCCGGGAGGGGGCTAGAAAAGGTGCCCCAAACAAATGCTTAACCCACACTCATTCGGAAGTAGTAACCACGGCTGCTTCTGCATCTCCTAACACGTGGTCGAAAGAAAACAATAAAATGTAAAAAGAAGATCAATAAAAAAATCCGTACTATGACATTTGGTGCATGGAATGTGCGCACCCTCCTTGATCGTGACAGAAACCTCTGTCCGGAACGAAAGACCGCCATAGTGGCCCGTGAACTGTGTCGTTATGGTGTGGACATCGCGGCTTTGAGTGAGACGCATCTGGCTGACGAGGGGGAACTGGTGGAGCACGGCGGTGGGTATACTTTTTATTGGAAGGGTACTTCCGTATCCGAACCCAGGCGATCCGGAGTCGGATTTGCTATAAGAACTAGCATTGCTAATAAGCTGAAAGAGTATCCAGTGCACATCTCAGACCGCGTTAGCTCCTTGCGCTTACACCTGGACAATAACAACCACCTCACGGTAATTAGCGTATATGCACCGACAATGGATAGAGATGATGAAGTGAAGGATAAGTTCTACGAAGAGATCACGCAGCTGCTGTCTGGGATCAGACATAGAGAGCAGATACTGCTTTTAGGTGACTTTAACGCAAGAGTCGGGCGTGATTTCGAGGCTTGGCCTAAGGTTTTAGGAAGACATGGTGTTGGCAACATGAACAGTAATGGTCAGCTGTTACTGTCTCTCTGTGCTCAATTCGAACTGGCTATCACCAACACTATGTTCAGACTTCCCGCTAAATACAAGACCACCTGGATGCATCCTCGTTCAAAGCACTGGCACCTGATTGATTATGCAATTGTCAGACAGAGGGACATCTCACAAGTCCTCATCACGCGTGTAATGCGAGGTGCACACTGTTGGAGCGATCACCGGCTCGTTCTGACGAAGCTCAGACTCTGTCTCTATCCTCCAAGTAGATCTCAAGGAGAGAAACAAAGACGATTGGATGTGGATAAACTCCAGAACAATGAGAGTCGAGAGGCCTATACCCAGGCAGTAAATGACACGGTTAATGCAATAAAAACTGAGAGTGGTGATCCCCTAGTACACTGGCAAACGCTCTCGTCAAGCCTACTCGAGATTGCCTCAAAGACACTGGGTGTAAGACGCGGCAAAATTGAAGACTGGTTCGACGAAAACGACGAGATGCTAACCGAGGCAATTAGGAAGCACCGAGAACTCTTGCGTCGTAGCCGTGGCATTCAAACGGAAGAAGTCAGGCAAAGTTGCTCCGAACTGCGGCGTGTGGTACGGGAAGTGAAAGATAGGTGGTGGAAAAATAAAGCTACCTACATTCAGTGGCTCTCAGACTCAAACCAGTCAAGTGCATTTTATGAGGAGGTACGTAAGCTTATTGGTGCAACACATCGCATCAACGTACCTTTAAAGTCTCAGGATGGCACAAAGCTACTTACTAACGAGCTAGATGTAATTAACCGGTGGGGAGAGCATTTTAACAACTTGCTGAATGTCGATCGAGCAGCAGATATGCATTATATAAGCTCTATGACATCACTCCCCACGTTTAGTGAACTGGATGATCCGCTAACTTTGAGCGAGGTTGCTACCGCTATCAAGCAACAGAAAAATAAAAAGGCGACTGGTATTGACAATGTTCCTGGTGAGTTATTTAGACACGGTGGAGACGAGTTGCAGGTCACTATATGGAGACTGTTCGTACGCATGTGGGAGGAAGAACGAGTGCCCACTGATTTCAGAATCTCTCGGATCTGCTCCCTGTACAAGAACAGAGGAGACCGCTCCGACTGCAATTCTTACAGGGGGATCTCTCTTTTAACTTCATCAGGGAAAGTTTTCGCCCGGATTTTACTAAATCGCCTCATGTCGCTTTCGGAAAATATTCTGCCTGAAACACAATTCGGCTTCCGGCCTGACCGAGGAACTTGTGAGGCTATTTTCTCTGTACGCCAACTCCAGGAGAAAAGTAAAGAACAAGGTCAACCACTGTATCTCTGTTTCGTTGACTTAGAGAAAGCTTTCGACAGTGTCCCTCGTGAAGCTCTTTGGATGATTCTGGCGAAACTGGGATGTACGGACAAGTTTGTGAGGCTAATTCGACTCCTGCATGACGACAGGCAATGCTGCGTCAGTGTAAAAGGGGAATACTCAGAGTATTTCGGTGTCACCTGTGACGTCAAACAAGGTTGCGTACTGGCGCCAACACTCTTCGCACTCTACTTTGCAGTGGTAGTTCGAGAATCCTTACAAGCTATGTCTGAGGGCATTCGTATTCGCTTCCGTACCAGTGGCAGCGTTTTCAATTTGTCTAGACTGAGGGCCTACACGAAAGTGTCTCACGCAACCATCACTGAGATAATGTATGCGGATGACTTATGTTTTGTGGCGGAATCCCTTGATGGTCTCCAGCGGCTTATGTTGAGTCTCGATGTGTCATGTCAGCGGTTTGGGCTTCGAATTAATGTCAAAAAGACAGAAATCATGACTACGAACACAATAAACACACCAATTGACATAAAACTTGGTGAACACTCGCTTAGGCAGGTAGAGAAATTTAAATATCTGGGCAGCACAATAACATCTCAGTGCCACCTTGACGATGAAGTTCACAGCAGAATTGGAGCCGCTGCTGCAGCTTTCGGCAAACTTCGCGTCAAAGTGTTTCGTTCACACGACATAAAGCTTTCTACCAAGGTATCTGTGTACATGGCAATGGTTCTGTCGAATCTGCTTTACTCCTCTGAAACGTGGTGTCCGTACCGCAAGCATATCCGCACATTGGATAGGTTTCACATTAAATGCCTGCGTAATATCATGAACATCCATTGGTCGCATCGTGTAAGGAACACGGAAGTATTACGACGTGCAAATGTCGGTGGGATTGAGGCCTACCTTATGAGGCGGCAGCTGCGGTGGTGCGGGCATGTCGCCCGAATGTCCGATGACAGAGTGTCCAAGCGCATCTTCTATTCGGAGCTGGAGGAGGGCAAGCGGAAACAAGGCGGTCAACTCCTTCGGTATAAAGATGTGTTAAAGCGTCACATGAAGCGTTGTGACGTGGACCCATCACAGTGGGAGACACTGGCTACAGACCAGTGGAGGAGTATCGTAACCTCTAAGGTCCAGGTATTCGAGGATAAAAGAAAAGTGGAGCTCGACGCTAAGCATGACGAGCTACAGGCCCGACCACCCGCGGTCATATCCTACAACTATGTCGGAGGAGTGTTAACGTGCGGTATTTGTGGCCGCACATTCACTGCGAAGATTGGTTACATCAGTCACTTGAGAGCGCACCAGAGACGTGGCTCTTAATAGTCACAAAACAGTCGCCAAGGCCGAACACGGTCGGATATATATATATAATGTACTTATTTACAAAGTTGATATTTAACAGAAGACGTAAAAATTGTCAAAGATTTTCGATGTATTTTCCTATTCATGTAGTTTACTCTTATACACATGCGTATTTTGAAGTCAATTATGAGGATATTCATTTAATTTATCTTGTTTCTCAAAATGAAACATCATGTATATATGTATTTAGGAAAACTATAAGTTATCGCATGATAAATACTTGTCAAAACGACATATTTACACATACCAATAATACATTTTATACATTCAAATTTATTACGTTTATATTATTAATTATTACGTTTTAATACTTCTTATTAAAGGTTCCCCACTGGGTACGAGGCGAAGAGAAAATCACAATGCTGGAACCGAGAATAAAAAACATAGATCTGTTGGGTCTAGGCCGCAGTGTAAGCACACCCCCAGAAGGCATCACAGGAGAAGTAGTAGTATTCAAAAGCTTTTCTGAACTTAATAGTGTGGCAGATGAAGACGTTGCCGGGAAAATTGTACTTTATGATCCAATTTTCACAACCTACAGTGAAACTAATCAATATAGAACCCAGGGTGCTGCAAGAGCAGGGGCTAAGGGTGCCATAGCATCATTAGTAAGATCAATTGCCCCTTTCTCAATTAATACTCCACATACTGGATCTCAGACTTATAGTGATGACGCACCTCAAATCCCAACAGCGGCAATAACCTTAGAGGACGCTGATTTAATAAGAAGAATTTATGATCGTGGCCAAAAAGTTGTCTTGAATATTCATATGACATCAAGCTTTGACACGAAGATATCCCGTAATACTCTCATTGATTTTAAAGGCAGTGAGAAGCCCGAGCAGCTTGTTATAGTTTCAGGACACATCGATAGTTGGGACGTTGGTCAGGGCGCTATGGATGACGGCGGTGGTCTTTTTATTAGCTGGGCAGTTCCTGTTATTCTAAAGCGTCTCAACTTAAAGCCTAGAAGATCTATTCGAACAATATTCTGGACTGCAGAGGAATTGGGACTGGTTGGAGCTCGTGCTTACGAAGAATCTCATAGAAATGAGAGCCACAATATAAATTTCATCATGGAATCTGACGAGGGCACATTCGCTCCTTTAGGTTTAGAAGTAGGTGGTACTAAAGAAGCACGCTGTATTATTAAAGAAATTCTCAAATTATTCAAATCCATAAATGCATCAACTTTGATTGAAGGTGACAGTCCCGGTTCTGACATATCTATATTTACTAGTAATGGTATTCCGGGAGCTAGTCTTTACAATGCAAATGACAGATATTTCTGGTACCATCATACTGAAGGCGATACCATGAATGTTGAAAGTCCAGAAGAACTTGACCTTGGTACGGCATTTTGGACGGCAGTTTCTTTTATCATTGCTGACATATCAGTTGACATCCCTCGTGTTTAAATTTTTATTCATTTGTATAATAATCATTTTTTTATTCCCATGTTACGAAAATTCTTATTTTAGATTTTAAATTTCGAGTACCTGAAACATAAGTGTAATAATTCTTTATCCATGCTACATTCTCTCGGATATCGGATCCTAGGGACCCATAAATATGGTAGAAGATATTATAAAGATATTTTCTACGCCACGGCAAAAAGAAAGGAGAATTTTCGTTGGCAAATGCGATCTACCTCACGATAAAGGTCTTAAATTATGTTATCGTCTCTTGCTATTGTAATAAAAATAAAAGTTTAGCTTTCCGGTGAAACGCTCCCTTGAGCACGCAAGTAAGGTGAAAAATGAGTAAGTAAGATAGAATGATTTTACAATTTGTCATGACAAATAAAGATAAAAAAAAGAAGCCCTTTTAAATTTATGTTATTCTATCTATATTCTATCAAATATTTCGTTTATAAACTAGGTCACACACAAAAATAAAAATATTTATTTTACTTTAATATAATACTAATAAAATTATTATAGTTTCATCTGTTTTAATTATAAAGTACTTATTTTATCTCTCTATGCTGAGTCATCTATAAAAAAACATTGTATATCTAACAGGATTAAGGCCTAACCCCTCTCATTAGTAGAGGAGGCCCGTGTCCAGCAGTGGGATAATATTTAATACAGGGCTAGTATTATTATATATCTAACAGACTTTTAATTAAAAATTACATAAAGTGCTACTTTTGGCAGCTAATTGTTGTGCTCTTTCTAGTTATATTTTTAACATTGTCATTCCCTAAATACTTAGTATGTAGTACAAAATATACAAAGCAATTCCAATTTGGTTTGTTCTCAAACAATATCGAATATTGGGCCAAAATTAAAATCGTGCCTTGTTTTGTATTCATTCCCTTGAACGTGAAAGAATATTATGTGACTTTAGGAAAAAAGTTAGGTGATTTCCATTTACATTGGCTTTCAATGGAACAATGTACAAAAAGTCGATTTTGTTTTAATTAACTTATAACAAACTGGACTATGCTCTATTTAAATTGTAATAGCTAGATCAATATATTTAGTGTCATATTGCTTAAGTAACTATGTACATAATTAGTTAAGACAGATAAGATATTTGACGTTACTATGTTGAAAATGGGCAGAATTCAAAAATAGGTTTTCTTAATAAGAAGCCTACACATCTGAAAACAATAAATTTTATTTCTTTGTTTCATAATAAAAATTACCTTTGTAATTTGGGAATATAAAAATTCTTTCGCGATGACTTTTTCTTTTGAAGTGTTCACTTTGATTATTTCTTACTACGGCTTCATTTGGTAATTATATTGGTAGTCCGGTTATGCATGTTTATATAACAAGTACTATGTTTTTTTTATAGCATAGTCCGACATACGAGCCAGTGGGTCACCTGATGTTAAGTGATCTCGACCGCCCATGAACATCCACAATATCGAAAGTATCATGTGTGCGCTGTCGGCCTTAAAGGGACAGGAATAGGGATTAGGGAAGGGAAGGGGGAATCTGGGCCTCCGGATTTATGTTTCGTAGATTCTGTAATAGTGTGAATAATTAGATGCGACAGGGTATCAAACAGATATATTGAGTTTAAAATATTTGACAGGTTTTAAGCAGTAATATGTTTTCCTAACAACCAGGTGTTTGATTAAAATAATAAATAGCCAGGCTTATGTTCTGTTTGTTTTATGTTTTTTTAAACAAAATTTATATAACAAAATATTAGAAAACAAAATACAATACTTCAGCACTGTCAATATAGTACTTACATGAACAATAATAATAATAATAATACTAGCCCTGTATTAAACATTGTCCCACTGCTGGGCACGGGCCTCCTCTACTAATGAGAGGGGTTAGGCCTTAGTCCACCACGCTGGCCTAATGCGGGTTGGCAGACTTCTCATACCTTCGAAAAATTCTCAGGTATGCAGGTTTCCTCACGATGTTTTCCTTCACCGTTAAAGCAAGCGATAATTAATATTTTAATACACACATAACTTTAGAAAAGTCAGAGGTGTATGCCACTTGGGTTTCGAACCTTCGACTTTCGTCTTGGCAGTCCGTACCGCAACCAACTAGGCTATCGCTGCTGTTACATGTTTACATGAACAAGCACATGTCAAATTAGTATTTGCTGAACTGCCGTCGAATGCACCTAAGAATTAAAATTTAATCGGAAATTATGAAACAGGCAGTTAGTATACGGAGAAAATAATTTAAATCAGCTTATAAATTTTAACAGAGCGTTTGGTGTGATTGGGAAGGAATGTTTGCTCTTTCTATCTCAAATAGATCTATCAAAGCGAGTGCAGTATGGAATTCATAGGTCCTTGCAAGTGACGTCATTTGTCAGTATACAGCGCTCTCTTTCTACTAAGACATTAAAAATCTTAATTCTTCCTTAATCATGAAAATACTTAATAATGACTAAAATATTAGTCAGTCAATCCTACATAATAAACACTTACCATCAGGTGCAGTGTGGTCACTTTGCCGCGGCAGAATAAAAAAAATAAAAAACTTGTAAACTTAGCATTTTAATTTAACGCAATACAACGCCCAACGTTATTCATAATTCTGACCAACAATAGTGAGCGAACTGCTCTTCTTTGTAAATAGCAATATATTTTCCAAGGGATATTTTCGAGTATAATTTTATTGTTCTGTTTTTGTTATTCATTTGCGAGAATCTCACGATTTTCTTATAGCGCGATCCCTAATTTGTAACGGGTAATTGAATTCGAACGAATTGTTCGTGTTTATTGTTTTATTTGTAGATAGCGATATTTAAAACATTTTTTAGGCTTCGATAATTTAATTTCTACTTTGAAAATTAGTTTTAAATTTTGCACCATTTGCAACTATATGTACTAACTGAAGTTGTAAAAATTGGATAAAGCAATCTAGCTAGTGGCATTGTGGCATTAGATTGTTAAGGCATTGTATTGGCTTAGGGAGCCACAGCTTCGTGGTGTCTTCTATGCTGGCTCGAACCAAGAGGTTCGCTAATTTGTATCTTTGTTGTACAATCCAGCTGTGGAACAGTTTGCCAGCTACCGTGTTCCCTCTATGTGATATTTTCTATATGGGTATCAACATCTAATACTGTTATTAAAGTGTGTATTTACTTATATATTCCTATAATCCTGGGTCCTTTAATAGTAGTGTGAAGAAGCAGTAACAGCAGGCCGGCATGATTGTGTTGAGTAGCGAGGGATAGACTATCTCTCGCTACTTGATACTCTATCTGGACGGCACTGCGCTTACCATCAGGTGCAGTGTAGTCACTTTGCCGTGCCATAATTTAAAAAAAAATCTACTCAGCAGGCCCGCTTGATTGTGTCGGATAGCGAGATATTTGTCTCTCGCTACTTGATACTCTAACTGGATGACAATATCAGAAAAAAACGCAATAAGCAATAAATAGAGCAAAATTTTAAAAATAAAAACAACCAATGTACACGTGGAACATACATTTCCAATCCGACACCAAGCAGAATTTACTGTTGTATCGACATGGGCTGAAACAGAACATTGAATTTACACTGCTGTTGGCAACGGAAATGACTAACATTTCCTTTTAATCGTTTCTCTTTCATTGTTTTAATATGCAATTCTATATTTCTTATAAAGTTTATGCATTATTTTAAATTAAATACTATTAAGCTTATTATTTTAGTAAAATATAGAATGAATGGTAGAATTACGTTGACTTGTTTTTGTATAAAATTTATTTATATGTTTGGTAGTACTGCTCTCTCCAAATGAAAATATATTTCAAGATATGTTTCCACAATCGATACTACTCGTTTTTCTCACCCAATACAACTGCATAATGTCCATGTAGATTTATGTATGTAATAAGATAAAATAAATTTCGCTTTACACTGGAAAGCTATGGTTCAGTGAGGCTTCCGATGGTCCCACGAAAGACGCTACCATCGAATGCGTCTGAATTAATGGCGGTGTAGTTGTAATTACGACGTGTACGGTCTCGGATTCAATCCTCGGGTCGGGTAAAAGTAATATTGGGTTTTTTCTATTACGAAACACTCAGTATTAACCCCGAGTCTGGAATCGTGCCTGGTATGTCAATAGACTCGCCCCCTTTCACATTATTTTGATGGATGGATGGATGGAAATAACAGATTACAGGTATGTAAGTATCTACCTATTTATTCGACTGACTACGGCGAGTCATAGTGGTTACGATCGATGCAACTTGGTTAAACCGAAACAAATTGGTATTGATACCATTAAGTATTGCACGATTAAGGCCCGTTACTTAATTTTTACCCAACTGCCAAAGAAGGGTTATGTTTTTCGCGCGTATCTTTTATGTATGGTTGTAAATTTCTTTATTACCTCGTATCTTCCAAACGACTGGATGGATTTCGACAATTAAGGTATCGTTATATTCGTCTTTAAACCCCAAGTGTTCTTAGCTAAGTGTTGGACAAAAAAATATCAAAATGGCGATTTATTTGGTGCGAAATAGTGATACATTAATAAAAAAAATTGTTATCAAACCTATCGAGTAGGGTATCAAAATAAAGGAAATCAAAAGGGGATTACAAAAATATACATAAGTTATATGATTAAATTAATTTTCATTTGGGTACCGGTTTTTTCATTTGGGCATCGGTTTTAAACTCCAACAAGTAACGCACTATATTCACCAATAAAGTATCATAAGAGTCTGCTGGGACACTAAAAAGTCTATAATAAAATAAATAATTAAAGAAATCAAAAACCCGACTGCAATAAAGTTATGCACTAAACAGACCAAACAAGATTGAGAATAGAAAATAAAATTAGTAGAAGGCGGCACACAATTGCAAATTATAAACCGAAACAAAATTAATGGGTTCCGCTTGCAACTAATTTTATTTTCTATTCTCAATCTTGTTTGGTCTGTTTAGTGCATAACTTTTTTGCAGTCGGGTTTTTGATTTCTTTAATTATTTTATAATATGTTTACAAATCGCGACAGTCTGAAAGCATGCATTGATGCTCTCCCTGGCGGTTGACACGACCGTGAGAGGTAGTGAATATAGCGATTGCAACTAAACATAACATACTAATCCATCAAAAGGATGTAACAAGGGTATTTATCTGAAGAAATCTGTCTTAAATTCGGACGGTTACTTCAATATTGTTAATGTAGCTGTACTTAAGAAAAGAAAGCAGCGACTACCAACCTCGTAAAAAGGAATTAAAGAACTTCCCTAATATTATAAAACATAAAGCACAGCTCTTTATGTGACGGTTAAAATTAATTGGTGTAATTAAATATTAAAATTCCAGCGATGTAAAACGTCATCCATTATTCTCTTTTATCTCCCAAAATTAGTACGCATTCAACCTAATTTGGGTATCCTTTTAATTACAATGAAAATCGCTGCGATGCTTTTTGGTATAAGATATTATTTAAAACGGGAAACATTAAAATATACCGGCCGGGTATTTGCATGTAGCGTGAATGATTTTTATCTTTATTATTATTTTCTGTAAGAAAATTATCATGAAGCCCGTGTTTAAAATGTATCTTTAGCATACCAAAAGACCTAACCCCCCTCATTAGTAGAGGAGGCCCATGCAGTGGGAGAATGTTTAATACAGGGCTAGTATTATATACCAAAAGTGATATCCTAAGACAGAGTTCGAAACCAGCCCAAATGTCATACACCTTTGACTTTTCGAAGTTACGTGTATATTGACTATTGCTTGCATAAAGGGTGAACGAAAACATCTTTAGGAAACCTGCATGCCTGAGAATTTTAAATAAGAATTTCGATGGAGTGAGAAGTCTACTAATCCGTTTTAGGCCACAGTGGCCACGAAGGCCTAACCCTTCTCATGATTAGAGAAGGCCCGAAACACTAAATAATACTCGGCTGATAAAATTATTATTATTATTAAACTTTAAATATAAAATCGTATTAAATCTAATTCAAGTTTACTTTTGTTACATTCTTAATATCGAAAAAATAAAGTAAGAATATTTGATTTCACCAAGAATCAAAAGTGGATGAGTCTCGGGAGCAGTAATTTAATTTAATAAAACTACACTTATCGAACCAGATATTTATCTATCAGGTAAACAAAACTATATTTTCGGCGAAACTATTTACTATCCATGAATATTTTTTTGCTCGGTGTTAGCAGAGGTTACATGTGGTTTCCTTTAGTAACGCAATGTCGAAATGACACTGTATACAGATTGTATCATTTATGTAAATGTTAAGTCAGATGTATCGAATCGTGCAATTCATTTACTCGTTGGAAGAAGTATATTGCTGGTTAGGGGCAGAAATTGATAAAGAAAATACCTACCGAGACAGAGAATGAATAATGCTAAGTATAAGAAATATAGAAGTAAACATATTTTAAACTAAAAGTACTACCTATAATACTAAACTCATGCATACCATTAGTTGTTTACTCGAAGTTTTAAAACATCGTAATTAATTTTGATGCCATCAAGACAATCCTCAAGACAAAAAAGAGACTTAGTTGCTTATTTACATTTATTCCAAAAAAGTAAACATTGAGTGTTTTGAATAAAACGTCAAAACAAATAAAATATAAAAAACATTCTTATTTTTCAACGAATGAAAATGCTTAGGACCATTTTCTACTCTAATGAGTACTTTAACGCAGCAATTAACTCCAGTCGATTTTATTAGGTGATTCGAGGGACCAGGGGTGCAGAAGATAGCGCTGGTTGTTTTCAGCAGCCGGCGGCGAATGATAAGAAGTACTAGTGCGCAGTTTAATTGATATCACGGAGGCTAAACGACAAGCGCCGGGTGTTCAGTGCAGACACAAACTAAGTGACTTACAGAGTGCTCGCTATACTTATTTCATATTCCAATAACATCAGTTATACAGATACAGATCCCTCGACAGAAAAAATTATAGTTTAAAAAAACGCTTTAATAGCTACTAGCTGAACTAAACAGTAGAGAATAACTCGATTGAAAAATTCACTTCTAATTAGTATAATGAGATTAAGCGGTGAAATCAAGCAGAAAACAATATTAAAAGTACTTTTAACTCAAAGCTCTTACAGGATTTAAAATACAAAAGTATAATGCGCTATTAGTTTAACATCTGAGAGCCTGTTCTTTTTATCTAAAAACATTTGTCCTAGTGCGGGAATCGAACCCACGGCCTCTCATTTTACTCGCACGCTGAGCCACGGAAGCAAATATTTCTCAATTATTTCTTTTTGTCTGGTTCAATCCATGTGCATCTTATTATTTAGCTGCCACTTCGCTCGGTTTTGAGCATTCTCCTCAGTGATACCATTAAACCGTTACCTCTCATGTCTACCTCTGATATATCAAGCCTGCAGTTCTGGGCTGCCCGCCGGATCGATCTATCTCTCTGTTTTCACACAATCATTTCAACTATCTGTGCGATCATGGTTAATATAAAGAAAAGCTAATCATTTGTCACACTCATTATCCTTTAACATCCAATATAATACAGATAAAAACAAAATAACTAAAATACATTTTGGTGCTGTATCACCCACCATGACTGTGTTAGGCTAGTGATGATGATGCTGTGATGTGATGTAATCATCAGTGATCATCTTAAGTGTCGTGTATTATATACAAACTCAATTTAAATAAATAACAAACAGACAACACATAGCCCCGATCCCACACTAAGATACGAGTCTTGTGTCGGGGGTATCAGGGACTACGAGAGACTTTTGGTCTCACCCAGACCCCGGACATAAATATCTGTCTGTCACACAAACATTTGTCCCGGTTTGGAAATCGAACCCACGGCCTCTTATTTCACAGCCGGCAATTTGTGACTAGACTCAATATAAGATGCGAAAATAATCGATTGTATTCAGTTTTATCTGCTGCATTGAGGCGTTAATCTTATCTTGGGGAATTTAAAAGAGTGTCCCTGAAGTGTTTGCCTCTCTAAGTGCCAACTTAATTCAAGGATAGATGTTATTTACAGACGCAATTGTGTACACAAGTAACTCTTATTTGCTTGCTGTGAAATACGTTTCAATTCTGTTTCGTATTAAGTTATTTGTGAGACAGTCTGGTGGTTTTAATCTGAATGCTGAAATTTTGAAATAGATTCCCGGAGCGACTAATTATTTTTATATACTGAACGTTACTTTTAAGGAATATAAAGTGTCTGATAAAGATGTGATGTGTGATGCGGTGACATGCAAAAATAATTTATCCCGTTTCTTGAACGATGCATGGTAATACGCGCGCCCCGCGCTGCTGTTTGTTTCCCGCCAATGTATTATGTAGGTATAGGTGAACGACCGACACGCGCTGCATTTTTATTAAGTAATAAACAAGGTAATCAGGTTGACGAAAATTTTTATATGTTTTTGGGATACCAACATAACACGTTAAAAATTAGTGCAATAGATTGTGCTACTGATTCACGACAATGTACTTTCGGCTTTGTAGTATACCAAAAATAATGTTGTATATCTGCTCAACCATGAGTTTATACAAAAAGTTTAGATAGGTAAATGAATTTGCTAGTGTTGTTTTTTATGTAAAGTAAAGGTGAAGTTTTGTAAATGTTAATAATTCTGACCTGTCAAAAGTAACCCTAGTAGGCTAATTTACTAAATAAATTATTTGATTTATGTATCGAAATGTTTCTTTTAGATTTCGTGTAAATTTAGTTCCTCACGTAACCGCCAGAGGCGCTGTTTATTTTGTCATATAGATATTTGACGTTGTCGCTAGCGTTTTACGTGAGAAAAACTCGTGGGTCTGCTACTGTAGTCAGCCGTAATATTTCTACCTACAAATTAAGATACTCGTTGATGCCCAGCAGGTTTTGTATTAACCTCACACGGGCCACAAGGACAAGGAGTGGGTGTTAGGAGAAAGGTAATAAGTAGTGATTAAAAATCAACTTTATTTCCATAAAAACGTTACAAATACGCACGTCAATCGGTAAAGTCAATATAATCAATTCTCAGAAATAAATACTAAATAATAATATACACTCACGCCTGATATCCCGAAGGAATAGGCAGAGGTATAGAGAGTACATCCACATTTCGACGAGCTTATTACCGTCCCATGATGTGATAGCGGGCGAGCCTTTCGTCGTACCGGGCACAATGCCAGGACCCGGGCATTTCGTGATAGAAAAATCCAATATCACTTTACCCTACCCGAGGATCGAACCCGTCACCTCAGCACAGCAGTTGTACCGCGTACGCAATTACATCTGCGCCACCGAGGCAGTCAGAAATAAATATAATTATGAAACCATTTAACGCATTTATTTTATAAAAATACTAATATTTACTTGCGTCGTATTAAAAACCTTGCTGTAAATAAATAAAAAAACAATGACTTTTTTAACCGACTTCAAAAAAAGGAGGAGGTTAACAATCCATCGGAATCTTTTTTTTATGTATATTCCCCGATTACTCGAAGACGCCTGGACCGATTCGAGAAATTCTTTTTTTGTTTAAAAGGATATACTTGCCAGGTATTCCCATTGGCATCAAGTCAGGATCTGATGTTGGGATCTCAGGAAAATCAAGGGCAACCCTCAAATTTTATAGTGACGCATAATTCGTTTTTATTGAAGTCGGTGTACTTTTTATGAATTAAAAACTTTTTAACTTCAGATGAAGCTGAAGGCAATATAGTGCTTGACATTTCGTGTCTTAATTCTTTTTCGAAATTCCATTTAATTTATGTTGAGACAAAAACTTTTAAAAGAAATAATGTGGTGAATATTCATTTGTCATTTTAAAGTAATAAATATTTCATTTCATCTGAAGTGACGTATTTGACAGGCCGTATTAAGCTAACAAGGTTTTTGATGGGCCATTATTTTCATTTGGCTATATTAATATAGAAATTCTTTCAATAAAAATATATTATTTTAATTTTATCTTAACTCATAGCGTGGTATAACCAGAGTTTGTAATTCCATATTGATTTGGTTATTACCAAATAAATACAATAAATAAATGCAATAAAGACAAAGACTTACAATGCAATTAATTATTTTATGCTTTTATTTATTTACAAGTCGAAATTCAAATTATAAGACCATTACAGTAAACCAATTCGATGCTATAACTGATACATATCGACGATTGGCGCTTGATTTAAGCGACATTTTTAGGAGCGAGATTTTTGTTTGTGTAATTTACTGAAAAAATTCTTAAAAAGCTATTGCGTGGATTTCAGTAGAATTTACATAAATTGAATTTATTGAAAGTGGTAGAGCCACGCTGTAGACATATTTGTCCACAACATGAACGGGCCGGCCCGACCGGGGTAGTACCACTGTCTCACAGAAAACCAACGTAAAGTGACAGTTTACTGTCGCGTTTCGTATGGTAAGTGAGATATCCGGAGGCCCAGATTCCCCCTTCACTTCCCTAATCCCTATTCATGTCCTTTAAGCCGACAGCGCACACATGATACTTTCGGTATTGTGGTTGTTCATGGGCGGTGGAGATCACTTAACATCAGGTGAACCACTGGCTCGTTGGTCGGACTATGATAAAAAAAATGTGTAAGCACGGACTGCATCTTTATGACTTATTTTAAAACTGAAAATGATATCAAAATCCATTAAATAAAAATAACTAAGCGCCCACAAAATGGTGTAAATTTTTTATATAGAGTTAAATGACTAAAATAATCATGCAATAACATAAGTTGCCGATCGAGTTTTGAACATCAATCATTTACATTTCGCTTATATCAAGGGCGCGGTGAGTTAATAAAACTTTGATCAAACTGGAAATTACATTTTTGGGACATGACCGTTGTCACAGTTATTTCTTCACAGATGGGATTTGATATTCAAATCTTTTTATATTGGAAACTGGATTTTATGTTTCAAAGTCTTCTTTATCGTATATTAATATAAGCATGTAACATTAGCCCTGCTTTTTATTGTCCCACAGCTGGCCACGGAGTTCCTTCATGGATGTGTAAACTGGGACTTAGATTATTATGCGAGCCTAAAACAGATTAAGATATAGTAATAATAATAATAATAATACATTCGAGCTACACCGTGCCATGCAACTGGGAGATGAATAACACTGGGTAACGTCTACGTAGTAAAATACTCAGAGACTTCTCATCCCATTGAAATTTTGAAGTGAAACCTTCTTTAGCCGTGTTAAGCGTATTTTGGTAGGGTGAAAACTTATGGGTTCATGTCACCGACATAAACGCTCCAACCGTTTATTTTACTTTTGACATATGCACGTCTATGAAGTTCTGTAATAATTGACAAGCATCATATACAACAAAATTTATTTATTTATTTTTATTTTATTTATTTATTTAGGACAGCCAGTAGTTGATACAAATAAACTTATAACTATAACATAAAAAGGAACAACACATCGTATTTGTAACACCTGTTTAAGGCAGCCACAACATGCACCATCAATGATAAAAATAATTAATTTAATAATACACACTCAGAATTAAACAATTAAAAATAATACAATGGAGTAAAGAATAAATGGTAAAAAAAAACCTAGGTAAGTACATATATTTTTCCAAGATAAATTAGAATTAGAAAATTATTATTAATATTAGGACTAAGACTGGTCTCTCAACAACTTAGCAACCTCCCTTTTAAATTTGTGAAAAGATGCACCGAAAATGTCAACGGATTCACCAAGCAAATTATAATTACGACACATTCTAGATACGGCAGAAAATTGTTTTAGATTAGTTCTCGAATGTGGTGGTTGGAGCACACGGATGTAGTGCCTGGGAATACGACGCGGGACATAAAGGTTTATTAGCGTTACTAGTTCGGGGCAATCAATACCATTTCTAACAATTTTGTGTAGAAAGTTCATATCCAGCAGATTCCGTCGAACCGTAAGACAATCCATTTTATAGTGTTGTAATTTTGTGTCATACGTTTTCAAATTATTTCTTAGTTTGTCACAATAAACAAGGTGCCTTAGGAATCGCTTCTGAATTCTCTCTATGCGCAGTTGGTGAATTTTATATTGAGGT
This sequence comes from Laothoe populi, assembly GCA_905220505.1. NCBI lineage: Eukaryota > Metazoa > Arthropoda > Insecta > Lepidoptera > Sphingidae > Laothoe > Laothoe populi. The sequence goes on from HG992153.1 coordinate 16,024,219, forward strand.
GACCAAACTATGCTACAGTATTCTAGGATGCTCCTAACATACGCATAATAGACCGTGATCTTAGTGGCCGGATTTTTGAAAACCTTACTGTTTCTTATAATAAAACCTAACATTTTAGTCGCTTTTGAAATAATGTTGTCAATATGTGGAAGGAATGTTAATTTTGTGTCAAAGTATACCCCAAGGTCCCTGATCTGGTCCACCTCTGTAAGTAGTGTCCCATTGATATTATAACTAGAGGCAGCAATTATCCTATTACGTGTGAATTTAATGTGAGCACATTTACTAGTGTTTAATGACATATTATTATTTAGACACCACTCATACAATTGATCTATATCGCGCTGAAGAAGTTCGCTATCAGAAATACTTTTGATTACTCGGGCCAATTTTAAATCATCTGCATATAGAAAGACTTGACTATGTTTTAAAGTAGTTGTTATGTCATTTACAAATACGTTGAAAAGCCATGGTCCCAAGTGGGATCCTTGAGGAACACCGGAAGTAGAGATGTATGAGATGGACTGAAAGCCTTTAACTACAACATATTGCGATCGTTCCTGTAAGTAAGAGGTAAACCAATTTAGGAGAGAACCAGAGATGCCATAATTGGCGAGATTATGTACTAGAGTTTTGTGACAAACTCTATCGAATGCTTTTGACAGATCGGTGTAAATAGCGTCTACTTGAAGACCATTATCAACAGAATCCACTAGCGTGTTGTGATAAAGAAGTAAGTTCGTATTAGTGGACCTTCCTTGAACAAAGCCGTGTTGATTACCTATGAGAAACTGTTTTCCAAAAAATTGCATATACGGGCAAATTACAGCTTCAAAAACTTTTGCAAAAATGGACAAAATGGAAATAGGCCTATAATTAGATATTATCTCAACTTTACCATCTTTATGAATCGGAACAACCCTTGCAATTTTCCATTTTTTTGGAAATATACCACTAGTGAGAGATTTGTTATATATAAGACATAGTGGAAAGCTTAAAGAAGAAGCACACCTAGACACGAATACTGCAGGAATGCCATCAGGACCAGCTCCTTTGCCTAAGTCGAGTCGCATAAGGTAATCTAGAATTTCAGTTTGCGATAAGCTAATCTTGTCTAGGCTGTTCGCAAAAATGGTGCCATTATAAGCAGATGTGCTTGTTGATGAGCTCGAGAACATGGATGAAAAATAAGATGCAAAAAGATTACAAATGCCTGTCCCATTTGAGGTTATAATATTATTTAAGGACATTTTAGCTGGGAAGTCGACAGCATTATTACGTTTATTCTTTATAAATGCCCAAAAGAATTTAGGATTGTTTCGAATGCTACATTCAGTGAAAAGAATGTAATTTTTATAGCAGGTCCGCGTCAAGGAACTACATCTACAGCTTAAAATTTGTAAAGATATTTCGTCTAACGGGTTTTTAAATATTTTATATTTACGCAGTAGTTTTTTCTTTTCCTTTAGGAGTCTAACCAATTCTCGGCTACACCAAGGTGGATATTTGTTATTTCTTAGCTTTGCCTTGGGTACATTCACATCTATTGTTTTGTCAAGGATGTCATAAAACACGTTTACCATGTGATTTATATCCATACTTTGAGAAAAAATTCGAAGCCAATCCACATCATTAAGTTCAGTGTCAATCTTTTCATAATTCGCTTTATAATAGTTTCTTTTCAGTATTTTTCTATTTAACTTAATTGGTGAAAAAACATTATAGGATAAAGAGACGTCAAGGGGCGGATGGAAGGGATCTACGTTTACTAAATTGTCGAAAGCTATATTGACTGAAACTTTAGAGATGTTAGCCAAGACAAGATCTAAAATTTTATTTCTATTATTTATAATATTATTATGTTGTGTTAAGTTATTGAGAGAAATGAAGTCTATGAATATATTACCCAAGGATGAACCATTATTGCAAGGGCGCAGCCCGGAATCCGCAGGTAACCAGTTTATACAGCTTAAATTAAAATCACCCAGCAAGCAAACATTTTTTAAGTTTTCCGAAGCGCAGTTAAAGTTGTTAACAAAATGTATCAACAGATCTCGTTTAATCGGTGGTGGCAGATAAACTACACAAAAAGTTATAGTAACGTTTTTACCGAGTTCTACATTAATCCACAAATCTTCGCAATTACTTTCTAGATGACATAATAGTGAAGAATTAATTTTTTTTGAAATGCCAATTAAGACACCACCACCTTCTTTTGTATGATGAAATCCTGTGCTTTCACGATCGCGTCTATAAACAATGTAACGGTCGTCAAAAAGCTCAGTGTTACTAATACCACTGTTTAACCACGTTTCAGTAAGTACAATAACGTCGTAGTTAGCACTAACTACGTTACAGTAAAAATCATGTGTCTTAGTCCGAAGTCCTCTTACATTCTGATAATAAACATTTAACGAGTTGAATGTTAAGGAAATGTAACAAACTAACATTCATTTCTAGTACTACATTGGGAAAAAAAAATTTAAACCAACTTATTCAGGATATTTAAGTCTTTTACATATACTAATTCAGAATGATCAGTTTTACGCATGAAAATTTTCCCATGCTTCACCCAGATATATTGGTAGTTCAACTCTTTTTTCTTTAATCTGGCAGCTGCATGAAGCGCTTTATTTGCGAAAGACAGGTGCTCCACAACGTAGATTGGCTGCTTATTGCCACCAATACCAATATCGCTAGTATTTAATTTATCGTGGGGTTTAGCTTTATTGTATTTTATTACATGCGCCAAGAATGTGTCTCTCAATAGCGGAGTGGCTAATTTGACAATAATCGAGCGAGGTCTATTATCAGTTTTGTTATTCTTTGCAACACGTGTGCAGTGATGAACATCGTTATCATGGAGCTTGTATGAAATGGTATGAGAAAGCTGTTTAATTATTGAAGGTAGATTTTCGTTTCTGTGCTCTGGTACGCATTGAATCTCAACGTTATTAGATCTATTATATTGCTCCATAATTTGAAGTTTAGTCGTCAATTCTCGAACTGACTGAAAATTACTACTTCATGGACGAACTTTCACGACGAAAAAGTTTTCACTTCTGTCGGCAGTCCCCGTGACGTGTCCCTTTATTGTCGTTTGTGCTTACAGATCATTCTATCCTCGGCTTGGCTCTCGATAAAAGAGTATTTTTGCTGTACAATACTTGAACCTGACAGTAAATCTAGTTTATACTTACCTTCATTTTACAATCTATATCTTAAACTAATGTACACAAAAAGTGTAATTAAAATATTAACTTAACTAATAAGAAAGATAAAGGTGTCTGGTTATGTTGAGCTCATCAAATTCCTGAAATATTGCACATCAACAACGTACTTCACAAACCACAATCAAACTTGGAAGCTTCAAAATATGCTCTGAATAATTCAGACATTTACTGGAACGACCCGTGCCACTGGCGTTTACTTGAATTTCCTTTGTTGACACCACGTCCGGCCAAATGGAGATGGCATTCGAAAGACAGATGCCAATAAAGAGACTTGGTCTTTACCTTTCTCGGATGGAAAGAAGATTTAATAAATGTTAGGAATGGTGTGGAGGTTGTTTTGAGTTATGATATCACTGTTTTATGAAGATGTGCGGTTAACGCATGGGACCAAAGCAAGGTACTCGATTTTGTATTCTTTGTTTAGTGTCAAATTCAAAATTATAAGTGTTTTAGCTTTAGACTGAATTATAAATATATGTCTGTCTATCAAATGTATACTTCTTTTGTATTTATTTATCAATAGCTATATTAGGTATTATTAAAAGAGAATAATTGCTTACACTATAATAATTTTAAAGTATTTCTTATTGTATAGCAGCGATAGCCTAGTTGGTTGTGGTACGGACTGTCAAGACGAAAGTCGTATGTTCGAAACCCCAGTGGCACACACCTCTGACTCTTATAAAATTATGTGTGTATTAAAATATTAATTATGTTATCGCTTGCTTTAACGGTGAAGGAAAACATCGTGAGCAAACCTGCATATCTGAGAATTCTTATACGAATTTCGAAGGTATGTGAAGTCTACCAACCCTCATTAGGCCAGGGTGGTAGACTAAAGCCTAACCCCTCTCATTAGTAGAGGAGGCCCGTGCCCAGCAGTGGGACTATGTTTAATACAGGGCTTGTATTATTTTATTTCTTATTCATCAGAACCTAAATAGAAATATATTGATTGTGCCTACTCCTGCGTCATAAAGAATAAATGCGACAAATGGGAAGGCCTCTTTCTTTCTCGCTATTCAGACCGGATATAATGTAGACTGTACAAAAAAACTTTTAATATTGGGGAAATTGAATCTGCGACCTTTGAATCCTTCGTGTAGACAAAACAGCCTATAGCTCTATACAACTTCAAAAAACTTTTTAAAAGTAAATGACATCTGCGAATATATGCAAATATTATTGAAATCTATAAACAACTAGCGGCCCCGGCAGACGTCGTCCTGTCCGTAAAAGCAGCGCCACACCGACTGCAGCGCCATCTGCAGGGATGATTTGTGAATCTAAACCATCCAGGGCGCCAACCAAACGCATACAAAAAAAATCATTCAAATCGGTCCAGCCGTTTAGGAGCAGTTCAGTGACATTCACACGTACAGTAGAATTATACACAGTCAGGTCATAAGTCACACAGTAAAAACTTTTATTTTAGAATGCTGGCCCCAAAAAAGTTTATTGAATTCGAATTTCAAATTGTTCATGAAAATAAAAATGTATACTTTTTAGAATTTTACTTATTTTTAAATATGGAGTGGACGCTTAAAGAAGACCGTGTTGCAGTAATTGCGTTGCATCGTTGCGGTTACGCGCCAATTCAAATTTTTGACATACTGAAAAATTTGAATATAACCAAAAGATTCGTTTATCGTACCATCAAACGATACAATGAAGACTCTAGTGTAGATGACAGGTCAAGAAGTGGTCGCCCTCGGTCTGTTAGGACTCCAGCAGTGATAAAAGCTGTGAAGGCGGGAATTCAAAGAAATCCCAAACGTAAGCAGAAACTGTTGGCCCTTCAGATGGGGTTAAGCAGAACCACGGTGAAAAGGGTGTTAAATGAAGACTTAGGGCTTCGAGCATATCGAAGAAAAACAGGACATCGTTTGAATGCTCGTCTAATGGACCTGAGACTGAAGAGATGCCGCGCTTTCTTGAAGCTGTACGCGGGAAAAAAATATCGGGAACTTCTTTTTTCAGATGAAAAAATTTTTACCGTAGAAGAGAGCTACAACAAACAAAATGATAAGGTGTACGCACACAGTAGTGAAGAAGCGAGCAACCGTATTCCGCGTGTCCAACGAGGTCATTTTCCATCCTCGCTCATGGTATGGTTGGGAGTTTCTTATTGGGGCTTAACAGAGGTACATTTTTGTGAGAAAGGTGTAAAAACGAATGCAGTTGTGTATCAAAATACAGTCCTGACGAACCTTGTGGAACCTGTTTCTCATACCATGTTCAATAACAGGCACTGGGTATTCCAACAAGATTCGGCGCCAGCTCATAGAGCGAAGAGCACACAAGACTGGCTGGCGGCGTGTGAAATCGACTTCATCCGGCACGAAGACTGGCCCTCCTCCAGTCCAGATTTGAATCCGTTAGATTACAAGATATGGCAACACTTGGAGGAAAAGGCGTGCTCAAAGCCTCATCCCAATTTGGAATTACTCAAGACATCCTTGATTAAGGCAGCCGCCGATATTGACATGGACCTCGTTCGTGCTGCGATAGACAACTGGCCGCGCAGATTGAAGGCCTGTATTCAAAATCACGGAGGTCATTTTGAATAAACTTTAGTGTCATAAGAATCTATGTTTTGTTAAGTTCATTTTGGTATATAAATGGTTACATAATGAATAAACTTGTTTCAATTATTTTATATTAAACATGTGACAGAATTTATGACCTGACTAGGTATATATAAGGATATACTTATTTTAGTAGTAAGCGGTAATGTACACAAACTATATGTTTTTCATATTATAATTTATTTATAAATGCTGGACAGAAAACTAATTGCATGTTTCGTAATAAATAAAGACGCTTTGATCGTAAATGAACGTCCAGAGACTCCCGCGGGAGTCCTAAATTCTGCACGATCTATTGCAGACGCTAACACTGTCGACAATAAACGTAGAACGAATTATGGAACACACTTAGTGGGTATTTATTGCTTAGTCGATATAACAGAATCTACAGCCACAATCTACTTTCTATATGCCCGGTTCTTGGAGATATATTACAATATCGTGGTATACACTCAGAGTACCTCGTAACCATGAACACTATAAAGTTTAATATTATCCTGTTAAATAAACTAGGATAAAATTCATAAAATTAATTTTATTTCAATGTGTAATACTCACATTAACATAAGAAACTGGTGTTGGTGCAGGTTTGCTGGTGGTAGGATGTTCATATCCGTCCGGATATCGACCACCGTACACAGGGTGTAAAACCCGCCATAATGGCATACGCAAGTGTGTCGCGTTCCGGGATCAGCCAGTGTACACTAGAACCTCGACCGCTTCTTCACCTTCTTGCGCATGGCGTAGTGTGAAGTCGTAATAGAGGGATAGATTGTCTCTAGCTACTCGATACTCTAATTGGATGGCATTGCACTTACCTTCAGAAACCAATATCCTTTATCGCCTTATGTTCAGCGAATATTACCTGCATTTATAACACATGGTCCCATCCTTCACCGTTTTCTACTTCGGTTCCTTTGCCAAGGATCCATAAAGTCATATGGTTAGACAATTGCTGAAGTGAAGCCGTTTTGGCAATTAAGTTATTTACAAAACCCATCAACCAAACCGCATGGGGTCCAATGAATTTGGATGCTCTATATATAAAAAATTATAGTGAAACAGGAAATTATAGACAAGATCTGAGTTTAGAATATTCCATTCGAAATTTAATTATTAACTTTAATCTACATCATGATGAATCCTAATTTCTGAGGTTTGTTCATTGCCTACTTTTTTGTGTAATACCAGCAGCGATAGCCTAGTTTGTTGCGGTATGGACTGCCAAGACGAAAGTCGTAGGTTCGAAACACAAGTGGCATACACCTCTGACTTTTCTAAAAGTTATGTGTGTATTAAAATGTTAATTATCGCTTGCTTTAACGGTGAAGGAAAACATCGTGAGGAAACCTGCATATCAGAGAATTTTTCGAAGGTATGAGAAGTCTGCCAACCCGCATTAGGCTAGCGTGGTGGACTAAGGCCTAACCCCTCTCATTAGTAGAGGAGGCCCCTGCCCAGCAGTGGGACAATGTTTAATACAGGGCTAGTATTATTATTACTAGATTATAATTTAAATTATGTGATAAATATTATTTTATAAGTTATGGATATTGCAACTTTCTTTTATTTATATGTGTGTGGAAAAATGCTTTTAAACTGTTTGTTGACATGGAATCAATAATAACCAATTTTAAATCATGTCGCCTGTAATCTGAGTAGCATCTGTGGCTGTATTTGGTTTATTATTTCATTTTTTGTATATATTAATGTCATTAGTGATCCTCAAATATATATTGAAGTAAATCTGAAAAATATAGGAATTCAAATAATAAAACTAAAAAGATAAATAGGTCAATTACATTGATTTTTTGTTAACTAAGAAGAACACGCTAACGAGTTAGTTCAGTCCACTTTTGCATAATCTCTTCGTAGACCGTGGCGTCTGTACTTAGTAAGGACTAGGGTTACTATTCTGGAACATTTCTTACCAAATAAATGCCTTTGTTACTCGCTATTTAATGAGAAGTCTGCAAGACTGTTCCGATCTCGACTTATCTAACTTTTTGTTCAAATAACGTATACATTTTTACTTATCAAAAGTGATTCCACACTAAGTTCAAATGCATGGTAAAGTGCAATGACATTAAAAGTAAAATGACGAAGTTAATATAAATTAATCCACATATTTTCAAACTTTATAATTCACTGTAACCTAATACCATCGGCTATTACGTAAACTTTAATTTTTGGCGGTCTCCAATGTTAACTGCACCATGAAACGAGGCGTTTTACTTGCCAAACGTTTGAAATTAAATAATTACTAATTGATGTCCGAGGCTTATTTCAATACATCACTGAAAACCACATCCAAATTGGTTTATTGGTTTCGATGAGCATGCACAAACGAATTCTGTTTACGATTTCATTAAACAAACAAATTGCTTATGCCCGGAGCTTCGCTTTCGAGATTAGTTTTATTTTTAAATCTGCGGCTCCCGGTTTTACGAGATAAAATATACAGATAAGCTATACAGCAGGCATGATTGTGTTGAGTAGCGAGGGATATATTGTTTCTCGCTACTTGATACCATAAGGTGCAGTATTTTTTATCCTGGCACGGTTGAGGTACAATGTTTGGCCATTTTGCGGCCTTCTGAGTACTCTGACAATAGACCCTCGACCGCTTCTTCACCTTCTTGCCCATGGCGTAGTGTGAAGGAGCAGGCCGGCATGATTGTGTTGAGTAGCGGGGGATAGACCGTCTCTCGCTACTCGATACTCTAATTGGACCGTACTGCGCCTACCATCAGGTAAAGTGCGGTCACTTTGCCGTGCTAGGATAAAAAAAAAAATGACCACACCGCAGCTGATGGTAAGTGCAGTGCCGTCCAGTTATAGTATCAGTGTGGTCACTTTACCGTGCCAGGATAAAATAATCACTAACTATTTATCTAAATTGACCCAGCTCTTCACAATTAATACGCTCATCAACTAACAGCATTTAATAATCATTATTTTCATCATATCAAACATTATTGTGGCTTAAATATGTTGTACAACTAACATTATTTAGATCTACAGATGGCTAATATATTTATACTACTTTATTTAACCTATTTTCAACTGTTTGAACAGCGCATATAAAGCAGCCAATACGTTTTTCTTCCAAACTTGATTAACAAATATTGAGGATTGAAACAGAAAACTTGAATGAATCAAAATAAAATATAGCATACATTCATTTAGGAAAGTGCAGCTATTAGTGAATATTTTTTTTTTATTCTGCTCGTCAATGTGTTGGGTTGCGCGCGTGTTCGGTCGGAGGTTCGCATATTGGAGGATAACCTCTAATTTGTGGACTCTGGCCGGGCACGTGTGTGTCCTGGCGCATTGACGAGCAGAATCAAGTAAATACTTGAAAGTTGAAAATTGCTACTGACAACTAAAATACCGAACAAAAAACTGACTAACTTGACATTGGCGGAATAGCTTCTTAGTCAAGCTCGTCGCCATCAAACAAAGAAGAAGAAGAATATTTTTTTGAATCGGTTCAGTAGTTCCAGAATACCCCTACATGCAAAAAAATAATATTACTTCCTTAAATAATCATAAAATAGATTAAAAAAATTTAAACACACTTTCATTAAATCAGTCAGTTTTCGAATCATGTTCGAACTAACAAACAATTACCGTTTCATAAAAGTTCGAATGTTCAACGATCTGTGAATCATAACTAACAGAAGTGTTGCATCTAACGCCAATTTAAACTCTAATTTAGTTGAACACTCAAGCACGTTGAAATAAATTTCAGAAATAGATGAACTTCTATTTCAGCTACACGTCTTAATTGTTTTCATGTGCAAATATCTGAAATGTAATTGTGGGCGTAAACCCGCCCGCAGGCGTCAAGCTGACTGACATTCCATTTGCGATCGAGCTTAGTTTTGCCATATAGATGTATATAAATACAATGTCCCTATACGTGCTGTCACTGACAAAGTGTTTTATGGTGATTTTATCTACTAATAGTCGAAATATAATTCATAAAAAAATGCTGGGTACAGTTTTTTATTGATAAAGCTCGTCAATAACTAATACACAAAAAAATTAGCTGACGAAAAGCGGAGAAAAGGGTACTGAAATGTTTTATCTTTGGCTATTTATACATAGACTAGGTGCTACCAAAGGAGCTAATACTTAGTAATTGATAATACCAAAAAATAGTTGATTCTATTGTCAACAGATGGCACTGATAATTTTTCATATTTTTTGGCAAACCTATATTTCAAATTTTGGGAATAGCGGCGATTGCCGTTTATGTTTATAAACTTTAAAATTTTGTTTGAATTATTAAATTTGATGAATAATTATCGCAGTTATGGTGTTCCGACAAACACACCTTTGAGAAATAATAGAGATAGCAGCGGTCCTCCAATAGAACTTGGAATATATTGACAGCCTCCGTGACGCACTAGGCGAGTAGCTGGCTGTGAAACGAGACACCGTGGGTTCGATTCCCACACCAGGACAAATGTTTGTGTGACACATACATTTGTGTCCGGGGTCTGGGTGTTGTGAGACCGAAAGTCTCTCGTAGTCCCTGATACCCACAACACAAGACTCGTATCTTAGTGTGGGATCGGGTCTATGTGTGTGACTATTGGGTGTTACTATAATTAATTAAAAGTAATACACAAAAGTGTCCAAGTACATTTTCGGTATTTGTCACAGCCTATTTCATATTTATTTTATTAGACCGTATTTAAGGTTCTTTTATTAAAGAGTATCTCTGTAATCAGTGATTTTTTATTTACTTTTGTATAGCATTTGCAAATATACAAATACATAGCATGTTACCTTGTTTGACAAAGGCAGTATGAACAGAAAGAGTTTTGTTTGAGTTTACCTCTTTTATTACAGTCTACAAAATCCTCCCTCCAATTTTAATTAAACTTGTAAGAGTTATTGGGTGTTTTAAGAAAAAGTTACTAAGATCAGTCCTAATTCAAGTCGTGTCAGTTTAGGTAAAAAGGTTTTTTTCAGAGAAAAGGAATGGCAAAGTTTGTACACGAGAGAAGACGGGAGGGACAACTATGTTTTAAAACACTTCTGAAGAATATAGAGTATTTTTTCTCAGAACACTTTAACAAGGACAATGCCGTGAGCTAAATTTGGTTATATATAAGCGCCATAGTAGTAAAACAATAATTTGATTTTAGTTTATTATGTGATATTCCCTAATAAAAATTACTGTAAAATAATGCCTATAAAATTAAGTAATATTATTTTTAAGTCTACTTTTAAATTGGTTATAATAATAGAATCGTATATATTGTAAATGAGTATGATTTCTTATAAACGATAAGTCGTTAAGTTAATGATAGACGAGTTTATAAGTTTTCTTAAGCTTAAGATGAATAAAAAGTTATCATGTGATTCTGATAAATTAGTATTTCAATATTAAAAAGTACTTTTAAAACTTTTACTATTAATGCTATTCGATAAAAAAATTAACTTTCACTAATTAACGAATTACTTTTCAGTTATTAATTAACATTTACGCAACAAACTTTTAGTCTGTAACTAATAAATCAAATATTAGTAGTACTTTAAACCATACACTAAGATCACATTAAAGAACTCAATGAAAGATGCTTTAAAGCTACTATTAAGCGAAAACTAAGTAATAAAAGCCTATTACAAAATTTCTGAATATTTAGATGACCGAAAGGCTTGGGAATAAGTTATCCTATTACTTAGAAGCGTAGCCATTCAATTATTATTGAGAACTTTATTTACTTTAAGTAAAGCCAATATATTTTATTTCTTTAACATTGCTAACTTATATGCCTTACATGACTTTACTTCATGTTTTTCTAGTATTTTAATTGCTGTATTCAGTCTGGGTATGTCATGCTCGCTAAAGTGTCTGTGCTTGCTGCGGCGCCATGTGCTAGGTCGGTCTCTTCCCTGTAACATGGTTGAGGAGGCCGATGGCTGACACATGCGTCATTACTCGTGACCGGGTGTGGCTCGTGTGGACTGGTCTGCTCAGACTGTCTCAGTAAGGACCAACTGCTTTAAGAAATCGATATTTTCATCACTCACGATGGTCATGTGCGGCACTAGGTCTTGTAATGATTTTTATTCACAATATTGCAATAAGGCAACTTAACATACATTGAGCTGCTCTAATCTAATGTAATTAAACTGAAATCGTTTACTAATTGTATGACCAAGTATTGTTAACCGCTGTAAAAAGAGCAACGCTAGAGTTTCTTGCCCGTTCTTCTTTAGCGAAACTGCATTCCGAACTGGCGGTAAAGTAAAAAATTTACTGAATCTAAATGATGTATAGCATTTCATGGATTCAATAAATATTTGATTTTGAGTTTTTGACTAAGCTTTTGCTTGCAGCTCTGCCTACATCTAAGTTGATAGCCTATTGAAAACTCACTTTTATGGCAATGAAAATTGTGTATAGCACTTGAAAATACACAAATTGTGTATAGCACTTAAAACTACTCTAAGTTCCCACTGGTGAATTTTCAAATTCAGAACAGTAGAAAATCTTACAAACAAATTAACCAACGTTACTTCGTTATAATATTAATGTAGATTTCATTCGTATTTATCACAAATACACACTGGAAACTAATATGAGTACTACAAGTGTTAGCAACATCGAGTGAACGGAGCCGAACATTGCAAGTTTTAAGAGTCGTCGACGGTTGGCCGCCATATTGTGACGCACACATTGAATCTTAGTTAATTAAAAAATAACTTAAAATTATTCTAAATAAAGTAAAGTTTGTGCGTATTAAATGTTAATTATCGCTTGCTTTAACGGTGAAGGAAACATTGTGAGGAAACCTGCATACCTGAGAATTCTCAAGGAATTTCGAAGGTATGTGAAGTCTACCAACCCGCATTAGGCCTTTTTTTTTTGTTGTCGCGGGGAAAGCGTTTTATTACTACCGTCCGCTCCGGGGGGAAGCGGAATAAGAATAAAACGGTTATGCTGGACTAGCCGGTCTTACGACCCAGCATCCCCCTCGCCCGGATGATGGCTATCCGGGCAGCCGCTGGGCCGAGTCCCTACCCCCTATGTACACCCTACCCGACACTACCAGCTAAAACCCCGCGGTGGCCTTCTTCGGCGCTTACGGAGCGATCCCGGGGTATTCTAAGGAGTGCTAGAATTGCTGCCGGAACCGCCCCTGCGCGGTGCTGCGTTGCAGCACATCTCCATGGGAGGGCTTAGGAGCCCCCGCGCACCGATCAACGACAGCGAACGAGGCTTTACCACGCGCGCTGCCATCCATCTCGGGGTCGCACGATGCTCCGAAACTGGAAGTGCATCGATTCGGGCTGACAGCCCCCCGCTGCGAGCCCGCGACCCCCGATGGCCCCAATTAGTCGCCTCATACGACAGGCAGGGGTTACCGTGGTGAAATTCTCAAAATGCCCCCATTCCACAGGGCGCGAGACGCCGGTCAGTCGTCCACCCGGCGCCTCCTACGTCTTCTCTGGCGGCGGGAGGGATCATATCGTACTCGATCCCTCTCGGCACTCTCCTTCTGCGAGCATGCGGCTGGCGACCATGGACGACACCACGGCCGGCAGCGAGAGGTCTCCTCCGACGACTGCTCTGAGAGCGCTGCGCTCTTCGTCCCAGGCTGGGCACTCCTCCAACGTGTGTTGGGCCGTGTCCTCACGGCAGTTGCCACAGTGGTGGCACACGGCAGACACCTCCTTTCCGATCCGACACAGGAACGAACCGAAACACCCGTGGTCCGTCAGTACCTGCGTCAGCCGGAACGTTGGCGCACCGTGGCGCCTGTCTAGCCATCTCTTTAGGACAGGACGCACTGCCGCGACGGTCCTCAAGCCCGCACTTGGGCTTTCCAGCCTGGTATGCCACTCCTCCACAGCGGTTCTGCGGAACCGGGCCGCAATCTCCCTTGGGGCCAGTCTCTCCTGTCGGCGACTGGACACCTCCTCCCGCCAGAAGAACGCTGACGAGAGGAGTTTTGCGTCCAACTCCCAAGGGAGTGTGCCGGCCAATACGCAGGCCGCCTCGTGGGAGACAGTGCGGTAGCCCCTTACTATTCGCTGCGCCACCAAACGCTGCGGTTTGCGCAGCAAATTAATGAATATTGTCCCACTACTAAGCACGGTCCTCCTCTACTAATGAGAGGGGTTAGGCCTCAGTCCACTACGCTGGCCTAATGCGGGTTGGTAGACTACACAATTCACATACCTTTGAAATTCTTACAAAAACTCTGAGGTACCTATGCAAGGTTTTCTCACGATGTTTTCCTTCACCGTTTAAGCAAGTAATAATTAACAATGAATACACACGTAACCTTGAACCCGTAAAAACCGAAAAATCTAAAGTATATGCCATTGGGCTGGTTTGGAACATACGACTTTCGTCTTGATAATCCGTACCGCAGCCAACTAGGATATCGCAGCTTATTTATTCTGTTACTTTACTATAAATTTTATTGTATAGAAATGCAAATGCGGGAGAGTTGGGAAGGAAATAAATTGACCAATTTATTTATATATTCATTATATCCAAAACAAGTTAAGCCTTCTTGGAGGAAATTTAACGTTTAACAAAACGATGAAAATGGAAATTAAATTAACGGAGGACTATATTTATAAGATTAATAAAGAACGAATAATAATAGGATGATAATCCTTCTAGATGGTTTATGTCGGTAGTACTGATTTAAAGAAAATTAAGATTTCTCTACAACGTACAAAATATATTATACAATATATACAACATGTAACATGATTAATGCACACTCTGAAAGTAGATTGTCCAGAATATGCGACTGAATCGATATCAACAATATTTAAGAGACGATTTTTTTTCCAAAAATAATTAATCCTTTAATTTAACGTTCAAGACAAACGAAACTGAAACATAACTCGATGCGATAAAGTCTTTTCTAAATGCAATAATAAACGAACACTTTAATAAATCAAATAATTAAAATTACGAACTTTATGTCGAAAATTAGTACAACTATTTTCATAAAAAACAATATTTATATTCATCGCAGTCTAATGATTGTAATAATATTTTTAAATTGGGGTGTCTGAGGATGTGCATTATTCCCGTTACACATAGTGTACATATACTCACGTCTGTAATCCGCGAAGGCAGAGGTTTAACCAGTACACCCACTTTTCGCCGAATTTATTACGGTCCCATAATGTGATAGTGGACTAGTCTATAGCCATACTCGGCTCAATAACAGATTCCGGACTGACAGAATATGTCTAAATAGAAAACCCAATACTACCCGACCCGGGGATCGAACCCGAGAACTCAGCCCAGCACGCCACCAAAATGCGGCAAAAAAGGTAAATTGGACCAAATATATAAATTATAAATTAAAATACAATTGTAAAAGACTCTTCTCAATGTACTATGTTTCATAGCTTCTTAAAATAACCAAGCTAGCAGAGTTCTATATAAACCATAGGCACAAGAAGTAAGAAGATGCAGGTTCGATTCCTTTACAGAGATAAAAGTGATATAATTGATTGCTGAGTGTGTGGAACTACTAGAAAACCTAACGTATGTAAATAAATAAATACACCCAACAGTGACGCACACAGTCCTGACAATAGGTTAAATCTCTGTAGAGGGAATCAAGAACTATGAGGGACTGTGGAACGTATTCCACAACACCCAGACCCGAAACACATATTTGTAGATCATACAAACATTTGTCTCGGATCAGGAGTTGATCACGCAGCGTCCCGGTTCACAGCCGGCTACTCACCCTCTGCGACATGGAGGATTTAATCTTTATTACAACTTGTTGATCTTGCATAGTAAAGTATATGAAAATAATATGGCAATAATTATCAATGAAAAGACTGCGAGAATAGGATCGTGGGTGGCATCGAATCCATACTCGATACTAATACTATAAATGCGAAAGTAACTTTGTTTGTTTGTTACCTTTTCATGACTAAATGGCTGAACGGATCGTAATGAAATTTGGTAAGGGGATAGATTATATCCTGGAGAAGGACATAGGCTATCTTTTTTTTTAAAAAACAACCTTGAAAGGGGTCAAATAGGAGTTCAAATTTTGTATGGGAAATCCATAATTCCTCGACTTAGGGATCTGGAAATTCATATTTAGGTTTTTGGTAGGAAATAAAGAAATACGTGTTTCAACGTTTTTGAAAAATCATCCCCAAAAGGGGCAAAGTAAGGGTTAACTTATAAGGTATTCTTTAGATGCAATCTCAAGATTCAGGTACAACACCTGAGAGGCTGGAAAATCACTACAGGTGCCTCATTGCAGAAGACAACTCCTTGGATTGTATATTTCTGCTCCCGAAAATAACCTTCACGCGGGCGGAGCCGCGAGCAACAGCTAGTAATTAATAATGATGTCGTTTATGGCCTTTACTTATCTAAAGCGCAAGAAAGCATTTTGATACACACTCGATTTAACATAGAAAGTTAACAAAATAATACAAGTATGAAAATATTTTAAAACTTACTATAAAGAAAACAAGTTTCAAATACAATGTGAAAATATCTGCTTAACAAAGATTTCATTGCTAAAAGTAAAAAAAAAGATACACAAAGCCGTATCCAAATTTCAGCCTATCAATTGTTCAGCCCAATAGTAGGTGAAAGTGTTATCTTCAATCGATTATGTTTCGAATTGACTGTCGTTATCTATATTCTTTTATCAAACGATAAATATATTCAACAGTCGCACTTGTCCTGACCCCACATTGATCAAACCTGTATCGTGGGTATCCGAACTACAAGGCACTATGGTTCCATAACATCCAGGCCGCAAACAAATATTTATAGAGCATACAGACGTAAATAGCAGCGATAGCCTAGTTGGTTGCGGTACGGACTGTCAAGACGAAAGTCGTAGGTTCGAAACCCAAGTGGCATACACCTCTGACTTTTCTAAAGTTATGTGTGTATTAAAATGTTAATTATCGCTTGCTTTAACGGTGAAGGAAAACATCGTGAGGAAACCTGCATATCTGAGAGTTTTTCGAAAGTATGAGAAGACTGCCAACCCGCATTAGGCCAGCGTGGTGGACTAAGGCCTAACCTCTCTCATTAGTAGAGGAGGCTCGTGCCCAGCAGTGGGACAATGTTTAATACAGGGCTAGTATTATTATATTTTCTACCAGTCAACCTGAGGAGCTCTAAACTGTTAGTCACGTCTGCATCATTCATAATGCGGATGGCCCGTCGCTGCAATCCACATCAACCATCGAGCAAGCAATTATCGGAACCATAACAGAGGTGGAAGCAGTATTCCATTCCCGGCTGTACCTGCGCTTTATATTAGCAGCACGCTAATATACGCTGATCGGGCGTTAGAAATCGCCGCCGTAGAATTAAATCCGATATCTAACACCTAAGATACTAACATCATTCTGCATTGTCTTTGGAACACCCTGATAGTGAAGACTGGATAAAAGGGGGATTTGTGGCATGAAAACGCGCACACCTATGTTTTCTTTGCATTTATTTCAATCCTATTCCTGATATCCTGCGAAAATATGAGATCTAGGGTCTAGTTGAGCTCAAATACAAGATCCTTGCATCTCCGCATAGTGTCCGCCCGGCATCCGGCTACTAGGCAGATATAGAGGGATGTAATGGCGTAATATGCCTCCATGAATTGTATGCCTTTTCTCTCAAAAACAACTTCCACGCGGGCGGAGCCGTGGGCAAAAGCTAGTACATTAATATATTTAGCTTTAATGCTTGTTAATGCAGTGTCTTAAAGTCGTTTCATGCCATCAGAATGACAAATATGAACTTTGTCAAGGACTTATCAATAGGACGTTGCTAAGTTATAAGTCCATCTGCTAAGCATCATTTGGTTATTGACTAAAAGCAGTTATCAAGGCCACATAATAAACAAATATATGATCTAAAATTATCATTTTTGTTTTTATTATACTGGTGATCCTGGTTTAGTATATAAGGCGAAAGTTAAGAAAGTACTGTTTTGTCATCGGTCCTTGACACGTGTGAAATTTTTAAAATATAGTATCAGACGTCTTGAAGGTTGTCAAAATTACGTTAAGAGATTCGAAGCTAAATAATATAAAGCACATAAAATGAATATAATATTGACATTACATTAATTTTTTACATTATTTTTTATATTATTTTTATATTACATTTCTTCTTTTAATATGATGTCAATATTATTTTCCTTTAAAAAATCACCTAGGAAAGTAGAAAAAAAATGTCGCAAAAAGTTGTATCGCACATTAAAATACGGTTTTTAACACTGAAATACATATTTCATCATCATTCATATAACCAAATTGATCGAACTCTTGGCAACTTATCTCAGAAACGGCTTACGGGCACTACGTAGGCGGTCCATTAATAACCTATATTATAAATGATAATATCTTATTAATATTAGGTGTAAAGAAAGATTCTATACAATAGTGTCGTAGACACATCACCGTAGCACTACGACGTCGTAGCACAAACCAGTTGCTACCGTTTACGTAGCCGCGTTAAGTAGAACTGTAGAAGCTCAGTTGTCGCGCGTCGTCGCTACGGAGCGCACGGCCCGTCGCTCGTTGTTCGGTATACTTTTGATACGAAAGTAAACAAATAATATGTGATAATAGAAACTTTAGATTAGGGTGTAATGTGCATTGAGAACTGACAGGGGACTGATTCGAGCTAAAGGTAAAGATATCGCAGTTTGTGTGTTATAGTTAAATTAAAGTTTACTTTTTTATTGAATTCGAATTAGAATTTCATAAAATTTGATGTACCATATTTTTCTAAAAGTTTAATTCAATTTAAAATAAAACTGAAGACGTTTTAGGTATTTTTTTATTTATATATAAACAAAACATTAAACACTGTCTGTATAACAATCACAAATAATTTATGTATTCATCATTAATCCAGAAGAAATATAGAAAAAAAAATCATAAATACAAAATTCACTATAAAATATTTAAAGTCAAAAGTAAATAAATGGCAAATACAAAAAAAAAACTTTTAAAAAAGGGGTTTTATTCACACTTAAATATGTGGCACTATGCCACAGATTATTTATTTTACAATACAAGAACACCATTTCGGACACACTTGTTCCATAAAAGCAGCTTTCTTTAACCAATGGCGCAGAGGCCGAGTGGGACAGCCTCCGTGGGTTCGATTCCCGCACCGAGACAAATGTTTGTGTGACAGACAGATATTTATTTCGGGCCTGGTTGTTGTGGGACCGTAGTCTCTCGTAGTTCCTGATACTCATGATATAGTGTGGGGTCAAAACTATATGTGTGACTGTTGGGTGTATTTATCATTTATTAACAATAAACTGCCTCGGTGGCGCAGTTGTAATTGCGCATGCGTTACGATTGCTGTACTGAGGTCTCGGGTTCGATCCCCGGGTCGGGTAAAGTGATATTGGGTTTTCTATCTAGAAATTCTCAGTATTAGTCCGGAGTCTGGAACATGTGCTCGGTATGGCGATAGGCTTGCCCCCTATCACATTATGGGACCGGAATTCGGCGAAAAATGGGTGTACTGGTTACACCTCTGCCTACCCCTTCGGGGATTACAGGCGCGAGTGTATATGTATGTATTAACAATAATAAGTATTTTTTTATATTTTTTACTAAGTTGTTTAAGTTTTCACTAGCTAGATGTGATTAGTAACTGGTGTTTCTTTACCTTGCTAATTAAAATTCAGCGCTGTGTAATAATTACTCGAAAACTTTTATAAATACGTAATAGGTGGGAACGGCACGTTGCCTTGCCGACTTTAGTAATTTCGTGTCATTACACATACCAAAAAATCAATAGTCACAAAACAGAAACTACACATGGTTCGTATAATTAATCTTCCGTGGCGAAGTGATAATAGATGGGTGTGTATTCATTATTGCATGTTTATCGCCGTCAATAATTTTAATACACAGCTATCAATACAGTGATCTATTCGATTTCAGACAGATTATCATCATATTTCTATACGTTATTTACTTATTTTTATATGGCTAACTAGTTATTGTTCTCTACTTAAAAAATCTAATTTATATCCAAGATTATCCCAACACATAACTGAAAATAAGAACCAATTAGATTGCACTATTGTAATTTTTTATGTTTAAAGTTACGTTGCATCCGAACAATAGGAATATTTTATTGGCCCTTTCATATTATCACTATGC
Organism: Laothoe populi; assembly: GCA_905220505.1. Taxonomy (NCBI): domain Eukaryota; kingdom Metazoa; phylum Arthropoda; class Insecta; order Lepidoptera; family Sphingidae; genus Laothoe; species Laothoe populi. The sequence continues at coordinate 16,044,221 of HG992153.1, forward strand.
ACGTGCAGTATTGTCTCACTAACTATATACTGCCTCGGTGGCGCAGTTGTAATTGCTTACACAGTACAACTGCTGTGCAGAGGTCTCGGGTTCGATCCCTGAATCAGGTAAAGTGATATTAGGTATTTCTATCACAAAATGCTCAGTATTGGCCCGGAGTCTGGAATTGTGTCAGGCGATAGACTCAACCGCTATCACATCATGGAACTGTAATAAGCTCTGTAAAATGTAGGTGTACTAGTTACACCTCCGCCTATCCCTACGGGGATTACAGACGTGAGTATATATGTAAGAAAAATATACTTCTGAGGTCTATTCCATAATTCTATATGCTATTGAATATTTATTTGCAATTTGTGATGATGTGGGTCAGACTAAATTTACGCACCGGCGCGGCACAAATATTTGTCTGGCCTAGTCACATACATATAAGACGCTAATGGTGACGTTGAGAGACTGGAAAATTTCTATTCATTTTTAATATAGTACACTATATTTGGCTACCTACCAACACGGTAAAGTATAAATTCATAAGTAATTTAAAGTATACCTGCATGATCAATAATAGAGCGAAGGTGGTATAAGTATAATCGGAACATGTGACAAAAATCTAGTTATAAGAAGAAAAAATCCGTTATCTTAACGAGAGACAACAGGGCTTCTTCACACTACGCCATGCGTAGTGTGAAGAAGCAGGCCGGCATGATTGTGTTGAGTAGCGGGGGATAGATCGCCTCTCACTACTCGATACTCTAATTGGATCGCACTGCGCCTACCATCAGGTGCAGGATGGTCACATTGCAGTGCCAGGGCAAAAAAAAGACAAATCTTTGTGGAATTAATACTAACATATTTTAATGCATTTTGTAAGGTAATTTGTTCTATAAAAAGCAAACGAACTAAGTTACAAATATAAGTAGTGTCCTCAAAGCAAAGAAACAACTTTGCACAAACGCTTAAAAATATCCAATTGATTTACATTTACTTTTTAAAAGTCGACGAACTTTTAAATACTTTGAATATAGTTTTAATGTAAATAAATTACTTGATAGGTATAAGCGGTTAAAGGCTCAGTTTGAAACTATTTTTAATTGAATTTCACGATTCATCAGCCACTGCGGCTTTGGCTAAGTCACTATATTGGCTAGTTGGTGGTTGGTTCCGAAATATCATACACTAAAGGTTTAATTTGAATTTTATAATAAAAATTAATACCTTTTATGCGTAAAGAGTTTGTATGCAATGAAACTAATTAAAAAAAACTATGTGAACAGGTTTTGATAAACCATTTCTATAAAGTATATTCATTCAAGGATTTTTTGCATTATATTTGAACTGACTAGATATAACTAAATCGTTTGCTAATAAATAATTTTCAATATATTTTTTTTCTATCTTTTTTTATTTAGAGGTTTACTTGCAATTATGATATTACTAGCTGTTGCTCGCGGCTCCGCCTGCGTGGAGGTTATAGTCGGGAGCAGAAGAATACAATCCAAGGAGTTGTCTTCTGCACTGAGGCACCTGTAGCGATTGTCCAGCCTCTCAGTTGTTGTGCCTGAATCTTGAGATTGCATCTAAAGAATATCCCATAAGTTTAAGCGCACTTTGCCCCTCTTAGGGATGATTTTTCAAAAACGTTAAAACACATATTTCTTTATTTCCTACCAAAAGCCTAAATATGAATTTACAGATCCCTAAGTCGAGGAATTATGGATTTCCCATACAAATTTTGAACTCCTATTTGACCCCTTTCAAGGTTGTTTTTTGAGAAAAAAGATAGCCTATGTCCTTCTCCAGGATATAATCTATTCCCTTACCAAATTTCATTACAATCCGTTCAGCCGTTTAGTCGTGAAGAGGTAACAAACAAACAAACAAACATAGTTACTTCCGCATTTATAGTATTATAGTATGGATTACTTAGTCGCAGTGCTGGGCAGGGCTGGCCTTTTAGCAATAAGAAGGTTCAGATTACACACGCTGCTCTAGTTCAGATTACGATAAATTCCGCGAAGTTACGTGTGTATAATAATAATACTAGCCCTGTTTTAAATATCATCCCACTGCTGGACACGGGCCTCCTCCACTAATGAGAGGGGTTAGGCCTTAGTCCACCACACTGGACTAATGCGTGTTGGTAGACTTCACATACCTTCGAAATTCGTATAAGAATTCTCAGCTATGCAGGTTTCCTCACGATGTTTCCTTCATCGTTAAAGCAAACGATAATTAACAATGACGTTAAAAGTGCCGTGTATATTAATTGTTAATTATAGCTTTTTAACGATGAACGCAACGTCGTGAGGTAACCTAGAAACCTGAGAATTCTCTTTAAATTTCAAAAGTTTGTGAAGTCAGACAGCCTGCACTAAGTAAGCGTTGTGCATTAGGTCTTACCCTTCTTATTAGTAAAGGAGGTCCGTGCCGAACAGCATAAAGGGCTAAAAAAAACTTACCCCTTACACCATTTAAAGTTGTTTGTTTGCTCCTTTGGCAACAAGCACCCATTACAGTACGTGTTTCTGTTACCTGTTGAGTTGAGTTTAACGGAAAACGTTTCGAATAATGCATGCAAAATGCCACAAACAAGAAAGTTAGGCACGTTGTTTGGCAACTGTATATAGAATTGAGCGCCAATTATCATATTTAATTTCGATTCAATGTTGACTGAACTGACTTTATACTATGAATTAATTAAAATGATATTCATGTGTCATTTAAATGTTTTATCTTCTATCATCATATTGTTATAGTATTATTTTTTATGAGAAAAAAAAAACTTTAACCCTCTCTCCTGTAACTTTTCAAAAAATGAAATAGCCCCCCAACCGTCCATATAATGTCAATCTGTATGACTGGAAATCCACTTGACACATTAAATTTTGTTAAATAATCGACAGCCTCCGTGGCGCAGTTGGCGAGTAGCCGGCTGTGAGACGAGAGGCCGTGAGTTCGATTCCCACACCGGGACAAATGTTTGTGTAACAGACAGATATTTGTGTCCGGGGTCTTTTTTTTTTTGTCGCGGGGAATGCGTTTTATTACTACCGCCCGCTCCGGGGGAAGCGGAATAAGAATAAAACGGTTATGCTGGACTAGCCGGTCTTACGACCCAGCATCCCCCTCTGCCCGGATCATAGCCGCTGGGCCGAGTCCCTACCCCCTATGTACACCCCACCCGACACTACCAGCTAAAACCCCGCGGTGGCCTTCTTCTGCGCTTACGGAGCGATCCCGGGGTATTCTAAGGAGTGCTAGAATTGCTGCCGGAACCGCCCCTGCGCGGTGCTGCGTAGCAGCCCATCTCCACGGGAAGGCTTAGGAGCCCCCGCGCACCGAACAACGACAGCGAACGAGGCCTTACCACCCGCGCTGCCGTCCATCTCGGGTTCGCACGATGCTCCGAAACTGGGAGTGCATCGATTCGGGCTGACAGCCCCCCTAATACCGAAAGTATCTCGTAGTCCCTGATACCCACAACACAAGACTCGTATCTTAGTGTGGGCTCGGGGCTATGTGTGTTGACTGTTGTCTGTTGTTTGGTGTTATTTATTTATTTAATCAGTTTTGTACTACAAAATACTAATCGATATTTGCGTTGTGTTCAATCAAATGATAAGAACATCTTCATCGGTACTCCTCTTCAACCTCTAAAGCCCCAACGACAAATAATATGTCAACATTTTCCGTATTAATATCGCTAGATGGCGAAAATATCTTGAAAACGGCACTGTTTATGCGTTGTCTCCTAATAATCTACCCCAAAGGCACAACAACGTGGCAGATATGAATATTAAAACTTATCTGTATATATAAAAGAAGAAACTGACTGACTGACTGACTGATCGATCAACGCACAGCCTAAACGGCTGGGGTTAGAGACTTGAAATTTTGACAGTAGGTACCTTTTATCACGTAGGCATTCACTAAGGAAGGATTTTTGGAAATACCACCCCTAAAGGGGTAAAATAGGGGATGATAGTTTGTATGAAAATCCGTCATTTTTGAAGTAAAATTCATAAAAAATAGTATTTGGCCTTTAAGTTAAAAATAAAAAACATATATTTTAGGATTTTTATAAATTCCACCCATAAGGGGGTAATATAGGAGATGAAAGTTTGTATGAAAATCCGTCATGTTTTAAGTTAAACGCATGAAAATTGGTATTTTGTGTACTTTTTCTCCCAAACATGACCTCCGCGCGGGCGGAGCCGCGAGCAACAGCTATGTTTAATAAACTAAGGCTAATTTCACCTTGACAACTTTAAATTAACTTAGGTCTCCTATAAATTAAATATCTTGTTTAATGTTATCCAGTGTGTAATTAAGACGTGGTATATTAGTGTGGTACCTAATTAAGGTGGTGAACAATAAAATTAGTACTCGTATTATATGTTAGCTGTGAAAGATTTGGTTCCAAGATAGGAAATGTAAATCGTAAAATAAGATTCGCTCTATAAGTCTATTACATTAAAATGTAAAAACTTATAGCAAAATGGGAATACTTAGCATAATATAGAATTACATATCCACTGACGACTGAAATCCCCGAAGGTAGGCAGAGGTGTAACCAGTACACACACTTTTCGCCGAATTTATTACGGTCCCATAATGTGATAGGGGCGAACTTATGGCCATACCACGCAAAATTCCAGACTCCGGGCTGATTCTTACTATTCTTAATAGAAAACCCCTATCACTTTACTCGACCCGGGGATCGAACCCGTGATCTCAACACAGTCGTAACGCATGCGCAATTACAACTTCGCCACCGAGGCAGTTATATAGAATTATATCTAGGAAATGGTTATATTATTTCTAGACACTCTTTATGTCGATACGAAGGGTCAATGATTTAGTATTTTTTTTAATAATACATACGCTAGTCAGTATTCAATAATAAAAAATATACCCAACAGTCACACACAAAACAGTATGTGTTCCGCATTTGAAAACATAGGAGGAACTTGAGTATTATATGAATATTTATAATGTGATACATTTATCTGGGTGCGGGTCGAAGTCGCAATATCTCTTTCCGCAACCGGCTCCTCGTACACTGCGCCACTGATGTAAATTGATATTGATATTTATGGGCAATAAACATCGGTGGAGCAGTTGTAATTGCGCATACGATTCCCGGGTCGGGTAAAGTGATATTGGGTTCTCTATTTAGAAACAATCAGTATCAGCCTGAAGTCTCGAATTGTGCCCGGTATGGCGATAGGCTCGCCCCCTATCACACATACTGGTTACACCTCTGCTCACCCCTTCTGGGATTACAGGCAGGAGTGTATATGTACGTATATATGTTTATGGGCATTTGCATCATCTTCTGTTCTACACCCAACACAGTCACACACATAGTCCTGACCCCACAGTAGGTCAAACCTGTATCGTTGGTGTCAGGAACTATGAGATACTATGATAGATATATACTGAGATACTTCAGGCCACCACCCAGACACGAAACAAATATCTGTATGCCACACGAACATTTGTCTCGGTGCGAAAATTGAACCCACGGCTTCTTGTTTTACAACCGCCTACTCCATACTACCCATTGTGTCACAGAGTGTGTCATCTGTAAAAAATTGCTTACTGATTGAATAGAATTGTATTTATTGGTTAAATCCCGCATCGAACAGAGGTTGTTTTATTTCTCTCTCTCTCTCTCTCAAAAATGCAAAATCGTATAGACAGTATTTCACCATTTGAAAAGATGATTTAATAAATATGAAGTAACCTATGTCCGTCCTCAGGGTTATATGTATTTTCAAACTAAATTTCATCAAAAGCGGTTCAGTGGTTTAGCCGTGAAATTATAGACAGAATACTTTTAACACCTAATTCACCCTCTTAGGGGTGTAAATTTCCAAAAATAGGTTCTTAGAGAGGGTCTACATCGCAAAATGAGTAACTATATTCGAGAGCAAATGGCTGTCCAGAGTGCGAAGCTACGAGTAACTAGTTCAATAATATATATATTATTGAACTTGAATTTTTGAAATGATATTTTGTGCCTAGTATTTCAATTGTTGTATTCAGTCTGGGTATGTCATGCTCGCTAAAGTGTCTGTGCTTGCTGCGGCGCCATGTGCCAGGTCGTCACGCCATGCGTTACTACTCGTGATCGGGTGCGGCTTGTGTGGACTGGTCTGCTCAGACTATTTCAGTAAGGACCGACTGCTTTGAGAAATCGAGATTTTTATCACTCTCATGACAGTCATGTGCGGCACTAGGTCTTGTAATGAGGCAACTTAACATACATTAAGCTGCTCTAATCTAAGGTAATTAAACTTAAATCGTATATATTATATGACCTATGATTATAACTATATGACCAAATATTGTTAATCAGTGTGAAAAGAGCAACGCTATAGTTTCTTGCCCGTTCTTCTCTAGCGAGACTGCATTCCGAACTGGCGGTAGAGTGAAAAAATTGACTGAATCTAAATCATGTATAACATTTTATGGATTCAATAAATATTTGATTTTGAATAAGGTGAATTGAAAAATATAATGAATTTTACACAAATATACGAAATTTGAAACTTAATAGTGAAATGTAAATTAGTAGTAGTTTTTAATAAAAAAATCATCATGTTCAATACCAATAAGCAGTAAAAAAGTATAACTAAGTAATTTAATAAAAAAAATTGTAAAGTTGAAGTACTTAAAAAATTTACAGTTTATAAAAGCGCCGAAATTTATATGTAGAGTAGACAAGAATAAAAATACTTAAAAACTACATTAAAAACCGACCTAAAACATTTTCATCGAAAAGTTTTCTTAAAAAAATTATATCATTTTAACCTTTTGTCAATTTTGGGGTCGTGTTTTAAGTTGAATTTGACGTGATTTTTCTCGAAATTTGAAGACTCAAAATCAAATTAAATGTATTGGGGACTTGAATGCCAGATCACTTTGGTTTCCCAACCTCTGTACGTGGTCTGCAAATATTAGAAATAGGTTTTTTTCCATGGCAATAAGACCCCACTGCACCTGACAGTAAGCGCAGTGTCGTCCAGTTAGAGTATCAAGTAGCGAGAGACAACTATACCTCGCTACTTGACACAATCATGCCGGCCTGCTGAATAGCTTATTCACACTACGGCTAAAAGACCTTTTTTTTTTTTTTTTTTTTTTTTTTTTTTTTTTTTTGTCGCGGGGAAAGCGTTTTATTACTACCGCCCGCTCCGGGGGGAAGCGGAATAAGAATAAAACGGTTATGCTGGACTAGCCGGTCTTACGACCCAGCATCCCCCTCGCCCGGATGATGGCTATCCGGGCAGCCGCTGGGCCGAGTCCCTACCCCCTATGTATACCCCACCCGACACTACCAGCTAAAACCCCGCGGTGGCCTTCTTCGGCGCTTACGGAGCGATCCCGGGGTATTCTAAGGAGTGCTAGAATTGCTGCCGGAACCGCCCCTGCGCGGTGCTGCGTAGCAGCCCATCTCCATGGGAGGGCTTAGGAGCCCCCGCGCACCGAACAACGACAGCGAACGAGGCCTTACCACACGCGCTGCCGTCCATCTCGGGGTCGCACGATGCTCCGAAACTGGGAGTGCATCGATTCGGGCTGACAGCCCCCCGCTGCGAGCCCGCGACCCCCGATGGCCCCTATTAGACGGCTAAAAGACCTAGGATTAAAGGAAGGAGTGAACACGGTAGCAGGCAAACTCTTCCACAGTTTGATGGTGTGGCAAAGATATGAATTTGTGAACCTCTGGGTTTGGGCATAGGTTGTAGACATCACGAAGCTGTCGAGCTCCGCAAGCATGTACGTTTGGTTCTGGTGTGGAAGAGAGAGATTGGGATAAGATTAGACGATATTGTACACTATAATTTGCCTTCAGTAGATTGTTATGGTTTCTCGTGCCTCCAGAAACATTGAAGTGCAAGTCATCTTTGATAATTGTAGCAAAAGACCTGCTTTTCCACAGATAACATCCAAATAAATGGTATTTTATAATAAAATAAAAGCACATAATTTAAAAAATAAAATACCAAAATTAATCATCTAGTTTCAAAAATGGAATACGCTCATGGTATTTTTATTTGAATATTCTAATTAACAACTTATTATTATAGGCGTGAGTGTATGTACGTGTATTTAAATAGAAATGTTGTTGCAGATGAAAGCGTGGACAGCGCACGAGCAAGACACGACGCTATCGTGTTGTCGGACGCTACACGTCAAGCACGCCGCGTATGCCAGTGCCCTTTATACCTTGGTGAGTTGTTATTCTTTTTTTTTATCCTGGCACAGCGAAAAGACCCCACTGCACCTGATGGTAAGCGCAGTGCCGTCCTATTAGAGTATCGAGTAGCAAGAAAATCTATCCCCCGCTGCTCAACACAATTCTCCCATCCCCGTTCTTTAGAGTGTTCCACTCGCAATGCGGAATGACCTTAGTGTCCTAGGTATGGATATCCGCTGCGATCTTAATCCAAGGAGTCACATCGAGGGCGTAATATCCGCCACTTCACGCAGGGTCGGAATTCTGAACAGGGTGCGGCAGTTTGTCACGCCTGGTCAGCTCTACCGCTTATATAAAGCGCAGGTGCGGCCGGGAATGGAATACTGCTCGCACCTCTGGGACGGTTCCGCAAGGTACCTTCTCGATGCCTTGGATGGGTTGCAGATGCGGGCCATCCGCATTGTGAATGATGCAGACGTGAGTAACAGCCTGGAGCCGCTACAGCTGCGTAGGGATATTTCCTCGCTTAGCGTGTTCTACCGTCTGTATCATGGCGAATGCTCTGAAGAATTATTTGATCTTATCCCATCCTCTCCCTTCCATACCAGAACCACGCGTACTGGATTGTGGAGCCACAGCTTCGTGGTATCTACTACCCCGGCCCGAACCAAGGGGTTCGCAAACTCGTATTTTTGCCGCACTATCAAGCTGTGGAACAGTTTGCCAGCTACCGTGTTCCCTACTTCCTATGATCCTGGGTCCTTTAGGCGTAATGTGAATAAGCTGAACAGCAGGCCGGCATGATTGTGTTGAGTAGCGGGGGATAGACTGTCTCTCGCTACTTAATACTCTATCTGGACGGCACTGCGCTTACCATCAGGCGCAGTGTGGTCACTTTGCCGCGACAGAATAAAAAAAAACACAATCTTGCCAGCCTGCTTCTTCACACTACGTCATGTTCTTTCTGAACAAATAAATAAATACACGCACCAGTCACACACATAGTCCTGACCCTTCACTAGGTCAAACCTAGGTATCAAGAACTACGAGGGATTACGGTGCCACAACACCTGAAACAAATATCTGTTGGTCACATAAACGTTTGTTTCGGTGCGGGAATTGAAACCCACGGCCTCTCGTTTCACAACCGGCTCAAAGCTCAATGCGCCACCGAGACAATGTCAATGATGCGTCAGGTTAAATTATTAAGTAGAAGTATACTTACTTCATTAAGTAGTAATACATAGTGAAAGCGGAGATCGCGGTTCCGAATCCAGCCCCCAGGGCACTCACCTCTGACTTTTCGAAGTTACGTGTGTATTCATTTTTAGTTATCATTCACTTTGACAGTAAAGGATAACACCGGAAGTAAACATGCATAATGCAATTTTGTAGATATGAGGAGTTAGGCCTAAACTCATTAGTAATAGATTTCCGTGCCCAGCAGTGGGGCTATATATACAGAGCTAATATTATTATTATATGTAGTAATTGAAGAAAGTATTCCTTGGGAAGAGCAAAGCGATACGTTGAATGAGTAGGTACTGTAACGATATTGATAAAATGATGAAATCGTAGTTTAAATAAAGCAGATTCACATAGGCAGCGAACGTTGAAACGAAATCTCTAGTACTCTATACTATTAAGCAGTATGGACAGTAGATAGAAAAGTTATAAAATCTCCAAATAATAATAAAATTAACCTATACAGTTAGATTTTATACTTACATTTATACACCCAACAGTCAAATACATAGTTCTGACCCCACACTAGGTAAATATGTATCGTGGGCGTTCCTAGACGCGAAACAGATATCTGTCGGATACACTTGCCTCGGTGTGGGAATCGAACCCGAGATAGGAAAGTAAAAATCCCCAAATAATATTAAAACTAAGCTATACACTTTAGTTTGTGATAAAGTTTTCATTATATCAGAGTCTTAAAATTCATGTAGTGATACTTGTACTTTCAAAACACTTTCAATAATAAAAGTACATTTTTCAGGTCAGTTGTTCAATTTTGATGTGAATAGAAGTCCAAAACTCACACCTTTGTACCGACTAAAAATTGCATTCGTATTTTACGCTGGATGCTCTATCTAGCTGCACAATAACGACCAGTTTTAATTTCGCTCCGAGGTATGGAAGTTTCTAGTCCCAGCTTACATTCGAAAAAGTATCGCTGCGAATAAAAGCGCTCAGTAATTGGAGTCAAACAATAGTAATATGTGTTGGATAGTGATCATCGTATAAGTGATGAAAAACGGTCAAATTTATTTTATTGTTCAGGCGAGTCACTTAAGTGGCATAGTGGCACACGCAAGTGTGTCACGTTCCGGGATCAACCAATGTAGGTACATCCCGTTTTTGTCGGGGGTCTAGAGTTGGGGTATGATGTTTGGCCGTTTTGCAGCCTTCTAAGTACTCTGACACTAGACTCTCTACCGCTACTTCACCTGGGCAAGACCCATGGCGTAATGTGAAGTAGCAGGCCGGCATGATTTTGTTGAATAGCGCAGAATAGGTTGTCTCTCGCTACTCGATTTTGAATACAATCTGATCATTTGATGGCACAAATGAAAGGCTAAATTTTATCCCGATAAAATGTACGGTTCCCGCGGTGTAGTTATTTGTTTTTTACAGAGCAAGGGATCGACAAGATTTTTGCATTGTGGTAGTTTAGGGATCAAAAAATAACTTTTTATCCCGGAAAACTGCACGGTTTCTATGGGATAGCAAAATATAGAAAGATACGCCAACACGTCAATACGCCAACACGCCAATTCGCCAACAAACAAACAGAGCTACTTTCGCATTTATAATATTATAGTATGGAATACTATGGCTTAGTATCATAGTTAACAAAATCCACAACCTTCCTCTTTTACTTAATTGATTGTTTTTGTGATAACGTGTTTTTTTAATATTTTGTATTTCAATGTTATGAATTCAACAAACCCGGTAATTTTTAATTCAATATCTCAGACAGGATACTGTAGTATAGATATCTTGACAAATCCAGACCCTTACCAATTAAACAATTAGTGTATCAAATAAAGCCCGTACTTACATCACAGGAAGAAATTCCAACATTCCACACTTACTACCGTATTCCAGCAATGTAGGGGTAATAGAAATAATCCGGCAGCACTCTGGATTAATGGAATCATGAATGGAAATTCTCTCACGACATTCAGAGTGAACCATACATGAATTCCCAAGTGTCGCACGTGAGCTTGCATAATAAGATGCTTTAGGGAGCAACTGCACGCAATAGAAAGGGATTAAAAGCTCTATTAAATTGATTAGGAAATTATGCAAGTTGTAATTCATGAAAACGTAGTGGAGTCTACAATAACTTAATCTTAAGATAATTTTACTTGTAATCTGTCTGTACACTTGCCTGTTTTCCCAATAAAATAAAATAAAAAGTTTAATTTATGTAATAGGTGCGCACCATACATAATACATACATACATACGGAAATTTGATATAAAACGATACTTAGTAATAAATAAAATAATACTAGCCCTGTATTAAACACTGTCCTACTGCTGGGCACGGGCCTCCTCTACTAATGAGAGGGGTTACTTGAACGATACTTGTTGCTGGTCTATAAATCTAAGAGCCTAGAAAACTATTTATTTTCTCTGTAATATAATATATAGCGAATGTCCTTTAATATTGATCCAGTTTGGAGTCCATAACATGTTATGTTTATGTTAGCAGGCCGGCATGATTGTGTTGAGTAGCGAGGGATAGACTGTCTCTTGCTACTTGATACTCTATCTGGACGGCACTGCGCTTACCATCAGGTGCAGTGTGGTCACTTTGCCGCGCCAGAATAAAAAAAAATGTATCGGAAGAGTAGATTACTAAAAATGTGTATCCGGTCATACATGATCTGGAAACATTACATTACATCAATGAATTTATATTTTATAACTGAAGCTAGCTTTAATATTTTTATTGTAAAGGATATCTTATATAAAAACATATGCTATATAATTTGTTGCCATATTCTTCTAGTATATACCACAATATGACCAACAACATATTAACATTTTGATTGCTATGAAGAACTCTGCGTTTATTTCCATTGAGAGTATAGCCTTAAGGATACAAGCATATATGGAGAAGAATGTTATACATCAGGATAACTTCGCTAATTATCATTCATCAATTCAGCATCAGAGTTTCCTTTTATTTTACTTCCTAATTAATTCAAACATCCTTTTGCTCTTATTTTGCTACAACTTTTGTTTACTTATTCATTAGTTTGTTTATACATTAATTAATCCCTTCATAAATTATTTTATACGTCCTATTATAAACAACGGAAAATCATAATAGTATTTAAGAGTAAGGTCAGCATAACACTATGAGTAATTTGGCAGTATAAAAAATTCCAAACTAGGCTAGAAAATTTAAAAAGGTTTATTAATATAATTACTTTGAGAAACTGGTTTAAGAAAGAAAAACGAATGAATAATAATAAATAATAGTGAACTCGTTGATTGATAAAAAAAGTAAAAAGGAGCTACTATAAATATGTATGCAGTCTACAAGCAACCACTTAAACCAACAAGCAATGAAGCAACTACTCTGACATTGAAATCTGTAAATCAACACAGTACTCTCGACGTTGCACAAATATTGAAACAGTAACTCAATTTATAACAGAAATGAAAACGTTTTTGTGTGTTGTGTTATGAATTGTCACGGCTTTACTTCTTCAATAGTACGTCTATCCATCAACAGCCGAGTAAACACGGCAAAGCCCATAACTCTCGAGATTGTGTCGACTTAGGACACGTCATTAGTTTTGATTAACACGAGTAGGGGAGACAAATCATCGTTAGTGGTGGATTAGTTGGGGACTGTTTGTTATGCGGATAATAGTTTTGTATACCGCTTATTAACTCCCGATTCATATTTCCTAAATTGCTCAATACAGACGGTCTTATTCATAATGAGTTATCGGAGCTGTATGAGGCCGTTAATAGGAGCTTGTTAAAAAATGTTGAGCGTTTTATCTCTATTGTGCCATTATGAATAATATTTTTTAACAAGCTCCTACTAATCTCTAACTAAGTCTCTATCCCAAAAAAAGCTCCTACTAACGGCCTTATAAAGCTCCAATAACTCATTATGAATAAGACCGTTTGTGTTTGGTTTTATAAGGCGTTAGTTAGCAGGGTTTGAGTTGGTAGACTAAAAGGGAGTGTAAATTGAACAACGAATATATAATTAGAATTTAATTAGAATGGATTTTGGAATATGTATTATGCTGATTTAATGTACCCGACATTTTACAAGACCTTCAATCTTTGAATTTCGAGAACTCTATTAAGGTCTGATAAATTCTAATTGCGTTATTTTTAGTTTATCATAAAGGACGTGATTTATCCTTTAGACACCTACGTTAACTGTATTTCTAAATACAATTATTTTAGTATTATTGATGATACCATAACTAATTTTAACGACGCAATGCTCCCTTTAGAATAAAGCAATAAAATAATTCATATGCCCCAATTATCTTTATGAACTCCGATATTGCTGATACGAGGGCCAATTTCATAGCAACGATATTTTATTTTATAATCGTGTTTGATGTCTATTGAGGACACATAAACGTTTGCCGTAGTATTTGTGTGGTATGAGGGTATATCCCGCCCACACACACGTCATTGTAACTCCTGTTTAGCCAGGATCGACAATGGCATCCATTTTTCGACACCGAGTAGTGAAACCCGGCGAGTCTCTGGGAATACTGAACTGTCTTTTATCCCGCAACAAATTTATTTAAATAGATATAAATATAGGGAGGAGCTGCAAATATTAAGACCATATTGGATTCTGATAATATCTACAGTGCGCTCTATTTAAGAGATAACATATGTAATCAAAATTGAGAAATGAAAACGCGAAAACTAATTAAAATTTCTGCATTTGCCAATAATACTCTGTAAGATTATTTATTGTAAAAGTACGCTATTGCTTTAGTCCATAGCATTGTTTGCTCCATTAGATGCTGTAATATGGAGCTTTGAGAATATAAAAAAAAATAATTCTGTTGCTAATATTCAACTTACTGGCGCAGTACGCATCACATCAATAATTACTGATTGCCGTCGAAATAAATCACGTCATTTATCAGCAGCATCCGTGGCGCAGCGGGCGAGTAGCCGGCTGTGAAACGAGAGGCCATGGGTTCGATTCCCGCACGGAGACGTGTTTGTGTGACTTACATATATTAGTTTCGGGTCTGGGTGTTGTAGGACCGTAGTTCTTGATACCACATTTGACCTCGTGTGGGGTCAGAACTGTGTGTGACTGTTGGGTGTATTTATTATTATTTATAAATTTACCATTAAAGTTACCCTTTTTATTGCAACCACAGCGCCTTTTTAAACATTTGTAATTATTTCCAACGCATTGCACTTTCTAGCGAGATTGGACAGAGTTAATTCCACCTGACACCTGGGTCGTAATTTCCTCCTCTAGTGGCATTCTGTATTTTGTGGTTTTACTCTAGCATTCAATAGTTGATTTTTAATACTTACACTATTTTTATATTCGATTAATATTTTCAGGCACATTAACCAATCAATTACAATTTATTATATTTGTGTAATAAAATGTACATATATACATATACACGCCTGTGATCCCCGAAGGGGTAGGTAGCGCTGTAACCAGTACACCCACTTTTCGACGAATTTATTTTTTACCCATAATGTGATACGGGGCTAGGCTAACGCCATACCGGGCACAAATGCCAGACCCCGAGCTAATACTGAGAATTTCTAAATAAATAAACACAATATCACTTTATTCGACTCGTGGATAGAACCCGAGACCTCAGCACAGCAGTCGTAACGCATGCACAATTACAACTGCGCCACCGACGCAGTCAGCCAGTAACAAACGTGTACGAATTAATACCAAATGTAGTTCGTTGAGCCTAATTTGCCCGTTACATGCAATGAAATGAACTAAAACGCTGTGTATTTACGTTCCAAACTATGCTTTCAAAGCAGTTTATCCACTACGTACATAAAATATTTCCTAATTTAAGCTAATTACTTTCAAAGGCCGGCATAAAACGTATAATGCTGAATGAAAGGGTTATTCGCGGTGAATTATTACAGCTTACATTAAATGACTAATGGTTTTATAATCTATTGTGGTGATCGTTAACATTTTATGCCCAACGTAAATATTTTTAATCTACATTGAACAGCTATCACGTAATGCTGTATATTTTGCAAGTTAATTTTAATATAATAAAAGACACGTCACTACTATTTTAAAATCATAAAAGAATATACTACCTTTTAAATAACATTTATGGACATAATATGCCGGTCTCCATGGCGCAGTGGGTAGTAGCCGGCTGTGAAACGTCAGGCCGTGTGTTCGATTCCCGCACCGAGACAAATGCTTGAGTGAGATAGTAGGTCTGGGTGTGGTGGGACCGTAGACCCTCGTAGTTGTTTGATACCCACGATACAGGTTTGACATAGTGTGGGTTCAAATATGTGTATGACTGTTGGGTGTATTCATTTATGTTTCTTTATTTAATAGGTATACAATGTGTAGAAAACTAACTCAATAGAGCTTAATATTTCCAATCTATCACCTAATCTAATGAACATCGCAGATCAATAGATAGGCTTTTAATCAAGGCATAACAGCGTGATTAAGTGTGAAAATGCGGGCATGCCTGTTTATTCGTGTTGGGCCTTAGAGTAGGGCACATGCCAATATGAAAGGAACATCTGCGCGCTCCAAATAAAAAGTTTATATTATTTTTTGACATAATTTCGTCCTTATACAGTCGGGTCTGACTGAAGCTGTTATTTGATGGTTCCATTATTATATTTAACGTAATTTCATTGATATTGTTACAGATTGGCTTTTTATTAATAAACTTTTTACCGCCAATCATCAGTATGAGCATAAAAACGTCTAAATTAATAATAATAATACACCCAATACTCACAAATATAGATCAAACACTAGGTAACATCTGTATTGAGGTTATCAATACCTACGAAGAACTATGGTCACACAACATCTAGACCCAAAACAAATTGTTGTGGACCAATTTAGATTTTTTAAATATTATTTATTGCAATAGAACGAATTATTTTATTGCGGTTTATGGTACTATATTCTGTTTTATGGAATTCATGTCAGCCATGTTTGTTTTGTGGTGCAAGTAAATTTTAAATAATAATTAATTCGTTGATTATAAATAATTTTACCAAGAGGAATTAAAGCCGTACTGTTTCTGTAGTCACACGACCTTAGTGTTAAGATTTTGAACGTTTTGAACGTTCGAATTGAAAAGTCATAACTAAAAATTAGGTTTGTGTTTTGATTGTTTTTGTAACAAAATTGTTTTTACAATTGTTGATTTTTAGTTTAATATACAAAAAATACTTTGAAACATACAAACACTAAGATGTTCCAATTTTAATAAAGCCTCTGGGAAATTCAGTGCCATTTCTGGGTGTAATGAGATTATTATAACAATAAACTTAATTCGTTGTCTACAGAATTTCAAAATTCAAGGCCTTACATTTTCTCCTCGAGCTGGTATGATGACTGTAACAAAATTTTGAGGACGACAATTGAGTTTGAATAGTAATTTTCTGCTTCGTATAACTCTCAGTTTATAATATACGATAATATGATTTTACCTGCATATTTTATTATGTTGAAATGTTGTTAGCTTACAATTCTTCTGTAAAAAGCATCATCAGCTTAAGAAAAAAAATGCTAAATTTTAATTAAGTTTACAAGTTACGAATGCATTTGCTGTATTCGCTGAAGAGTTTTTTTGCCGGGGGTCTAGAGTTAGGGTACGATATTTGGCCGTTTTGCGGCCTTCTGAGTACTCTGACACTCTAGACCCTCAACCGCTTCTTCACCTTCTTGCCCATTGCTTAGTGTGAAGAAGCAGGCCGGTATGATCGTGTTAAGTAGCGGGGGATAGATTCTTATTCGCTTCTCGATACTCTAACCGGACAACACTGCACTTACCATTAGGTGCAGAGTTATCACTTTACCGTGTCAGGATAAAAAAAGTTTCCAAAATATCCCTTGTTGTTCATCATCACTTACAGCCTCAGTGGCGCAGAGGGCGAGTTGCCGGCTGTGTAACGAGAGGCCGTAGGTTCGATTCCCACAACGGGAAATTTTTTTGGGTGACAGACAGATATTTGTGTCCGGGTCTGGGTGTTGTGAGACCGAAAGTCTCTCGTAGTCCCTGATACCCACAACAGCAGACTCGTATCTTAGTGTGGGGTTGGGGCTATGTATGTGACTGTTGAGTGTTATTTATTTATTTATATGCCAGGTAGCAAAATACTGCCTGGCGCTGATATTCTGCCTAGACCTTCTAACGAGAAGGGTTAAGTCTCCGTTTAATGATCAGTACAATAACTCAATACGTATCATGAACACGGGTTTGTCAACGAAATCCTAAGTTAATTAATGAAAGGAGACACGCGTGGCATTGTTTAGCATAATAGACGGATAATTAAAATTGGGCAAATTAATTCAGTAAACCTAATTAAATGAACACCCGATTTAAGCCTATTTAGGTTGTGGCAGAACACTACGGAGAAAATTAAGCTTATAGAGTTATACCGAAATACTATGAATCCTAAACAACTTATGAAAATAAACATAGGTATGTTTTAAAAAAAATATTCTTTCTTGATATTAAACTGGACCATTTGTATGAAGAATTTAGTAAATAATATTTATTTATAATTGGTTATTTATAATTAGACTAGCTGACCCGGCAAACTTCGTTCTGCCTAATAGAACCAAGCAAGATTTACGCTGTAATGGTCGCGGCATTGTTAATAATAATATCGGCACAATAGGCCTCGTCGGTGGCTTGGGTCCTAGGCCTCGCCATCGGAGGGTGCACATTTTTATATTTATAAATGTATTTTTATATTATAATTTATATTTAAAAATGTAAAAAAACCCTTTTAAATAAAGAGTACTGTACATATCGGCACAAAACTAAGAGACTCTAAGGCACAAAAAGATTGTGATCTGTTAGTTGCGTTTTGTTATACCATTTTTAACAAATGAAAAGGAGTTTAAAATCAGACAAATAAAAAGGAGTTTAGATGTAGTCACCATCGCTGAAATCGGCCCGAAAGATCATAACAAATGAATGGCTAGACTGATGTTTTTTTAATGATATTTTTTTAGAAAATTTATAAAAATTAATTTAATATTATCCTATTCCGGACGATGACAATTGCAAAAACACAAAAAACATAAAAATTGGTCCAGCCGTTCTTGAGTTATACCTAAATGGTGTAACTAACACAACTTTGTTTTATGTATAACTAGATGTTTTCATCAGTGAATCGATTAAAATAGGTAATATTATTGGACACGGTTAAACGTTTTATACAATAATTTCGAAAAAAATACATATAAAATATGTTTTATAACATCGTCATTATTTTGGCGATGTAATAAGGGATGGTTGGTGCATTAACTAGGCATCAACTGTATACTTTACATCTTCCAAGATATGGAAGTGAATATATATTTTATGGCGCATTGAGTCTACCACCTGTTCCCCTTGTCTCTAATAAAAAGACTCATTTTAAGTAAAATAAACTCACGGGAGTTTTCGAACTGAGCTAAGATCACGGAACAAAACGCGTAAAGCTTTATGCTTGTTGTTGTTAAGTTCTTTAATTACTGCACTTTACTCTTTATTGGTAAACTTCTATACGTTCATACCGGGGAAGTGAAAAATAAGAAAGATTTATCCGGAATATCTTCTTCATTCCCAAGGCTTCTAAAAAGTTGGAATTTGCGTGAGGATGATATAAAATATACTATTAGCCAATACAAGAAATTATAATTTATTGTTTTAAAAATTATTATTAATTTCTTGAATCGAATAAAAGAAAAAAAATTAATCCTGGCATAATCTGAAACCTAGGAACTTATTTAAAAAACTTATTATTATTATAATTAACAAATTGTTTAAACTTTTTTTAATTTTTTTATCCTTTCACGGCAAAGTGACCACACTGCACCTGATGGTAAGTCCAGTACCGTCCAGTAAAAGTATCAAGTAGCGTGAGACATCAGTCCCCCGCTACTCCACACGATCATGCCGGCCTGAAACCTGTATTATTTAATTATAGTTTGCATATGCCTCGGTGGCGCAGTTGTAATTGCGCATGCGTTACGACTGTTGTACTGAGGTCTCGGGTTCGATCCCCGGGTCAGGTAAAGTGATAATGGGTTTTTCTATCTAGATATTCCTCAGTATTAGCCCGGAGTCTGGAAAATGTGCCCGGTATGGCGATAGGCTCGCCCCCTATCACATTATGGGACCGAAATTCGGCGAAAAGTGGGTGTACTAGTTACACCTCGAAGGGGTAGGCCTTCGGGGATTACAGGCGTGAGTGTATGTGTGTGAGTAGTTTACATATAGGTACAAATTTATTAATGTTCTCTTCGGCTTGATGTCAGATAAGGGCCTCACACACTCCATTCAAGGGATATCGGTGACCTTAATTAGGTCATCGATCCATTAAATGGCAAGGCTGTCGCTCATTTCGTGATCCGGCACGCGGGCGACACTCAAGTACCTTCCTTGAACAGCTATCGGTTTTTGTGACCTTGTATAAATACTTATTAATATTTTCAAAAAGGTTTAGCTTAACTTTTAATTACAGCCAGTATTTGAAATTCTACGATGTGCGAAGCGTTCGAAAAACAAAACGATTTGAAAAAAGTACAAAAATCTTGTAAGAAGTCTGTAATATACTCGGATAGCTAAGTTTCCTTCAATACCTACACAGACAATAATCAACAGCCTCTGTGGCGTAGCGGGCGAGTATCCGGCTGTGAAACGAGAGGCAGTGGGTTCGATTCCCACGCTGAGACAAATATTTGTGTTACAGACAGATATTTGTTTCTAGTCTGGGTGTTGTGGGACCGTAGTCCCCGTAGTTCCTGATACCCACGATACAGGTTTCACCTAGTGTGGGGTTAGAACTATGTGTGTGACTGTTGGGTTCATTTATTTATTACCTAACAAATAGAATGGCAGAAATATATTTCAGTAGCAAAACTTAGTTGTAAGAACCTTGATCCGTAGGTAGCTCTATTAGAATTACATTAGTCCGAGTCCACATTAATAAAAGAGTGTTGTATGTACGCGTTGTATTTGGCGTAAATATTTGTAGTGACACTACAAAGCTTTAATTTATTTCTATGTTTACTATTTCGCTCCACTTGTGTGCAATCATACTATATAAATCATATAGTTCAGCGGAAGGTCTCACACAAAAAAAAATGATAAGCGAAAATTCTTTTGACGTCAGTTTTTAGAGAACCGAATATTACTGAATATATGCATATAAATGTCTCCAAATATTAATAATAAATAACACCCAACAGTCACACACATAGCCCCAACCCCACACTAAGATACGAGTCTTGTGTTGTGGGTATCAGGGACTACGAGAGACGTTCGGTCTCAAAACACCCAGACCCCGGACACAAATATCTGTCTGTCACAAAAACATTTGTCCCGGGGTGGGAATCGAACCCATGGCCGCTCGTTTCACAGCCGTCTCCTCGCCAACTGCGCTACGGAGACTGTCAATACAAGGCTTTTGTACAAAAGTAATAAAGAACTATTTACTTTACTCTGTAATCCCCGAAGGGGTAGGCACGGATGTAGCTAGTATACCCACATTACGACGAGCTGACCGTCCCATGATGTGCTAGGGAGTGAACCTATAGTCGTACCGGTCACAATTCAATACTCCAGGATGATGCTGAGTATTTCGTGATAGAAAAATCAAATATCACTTTTACCCGACCCGGGGGTCAAACCCGAGACCTCAACACAGCAGTTGTACCGCGTACACAATTACAACTGCGCCACCGAGGCAGCCATTAATATTGTCTTACTGACAATATTGCCAAATTAACGTAACGCTTAATTATTTCCAGAAATCAGCCGCAAATAAATAATAAAGTTTCTGTCACGAGCTGATATCGTGCTGATAAACACTCTAGATTATATAGCACAAACACTTCACGCTCAAAGTTATAACAATTAATCCATAGTCCATAAAATTTAATCCTGATAATCCTTTTCCATGCAAAATGCTCGCCAAACTCCATATAGGTCATTTGGTGGTACGTCAGTATCTCTGCTACTCATGAGATTCATTTTAAACAAAACGATAGCAAGACCTTGCCTTTAGGGAACCCATGAAGTAACATCCAGCATGCTTTACGTTTTTTTCTCCAGGCGTAAATGTTAATACTCAGTTTGTTGTTTTGTCTCTGTTTTGGAAGGAAGTGGACAATCAATATTTCCAACTCCTCCCTATATTTCTGTTTAACATTGCGGGATAAAGATTACTAAGTGTCGAAGAAATGCGTGCCATTGTTGATCATGACTTACAGGAGTATCAGTAGTAGATGTGGATGGGATAGTCTCGTAACTCATAATGAAATGAATCAGAGAAATTTCTGGTCTATTAAATATGGTATACCTAAATGCAACAAAGATATTGGTCAATTATTTAAAGGTCTTTAATGGAGTTGGGCGGGACATATGGCTAGGTGAGATGATGGTAGGTGGAGTAAGTCTCTAGCCGAATGGTGGCTGAGACAAGAAAGCGCAGCGTAGGCCGTCCAGTAACAAGGTGGTTCGACAACCTCGTTAAGATCGGAGGTCGAATCTGGATGAAACTGGCTCAGTACCGTGGCATGTGACATAACATGAAAGAGACCTATAGTTCCTGGGTATACCCAGCAGTAGGACTCCAAAGGCTGTGGATGATGATAATGCAACAGAAATCAGGTCTTCAGGTCGATTGCGAGATTTTGGTACTAGCCCAGTAGAGCCGATCCCTTCAAGCTGTAAAAAAACTGCTACAACAGAAGTCTACAGTAAGCTAGATAAAAAAACTACTTCACTAAGTGAAATTAAAACAAATGCTATCCTATTACTTGTAATTGGAAGACGGGGTGTCTTAGTGCTTACTACTGCCGTCGCCCGACACGAACTTGCAGTAAATTTCAACTTATTGTCAAATTAACCTAATTCTCGGTTTGTTTCAGAATATATCTATACTCGTGGTGCTGTTGTACAGTTGGAGGATCGGTGTCAATGCCAAGAGGTACAAGGAGCTTGATGACGTTTATTATGGTGAGTACATGATGCAATCAATTTATACAATGTTATTACGATACGGAGCGGCAATATAATGACGTTACATGACAGTAATTAACATGAGATAGCTTTAGTTTGCGTTGTGAATTTCAATGAGCATCCTTGAGAAATAAAGATGTAGCCAAATTCCTATAGATGCCATTAAGTAGGTAATATTGGATTTGATATTGAATAAGAATTCTAATTGGTCAAGTAACTTTTTAATGACGACTAACAAGAAAAGGAACAAGAAACAATTAACATAACACAATTGTAAAACATATAGACAATAAGAAACATTACACTACAAACACTTGTGAAGCAGCAACACCTTTATATTTAATCTTCAATAGGTAATGTATCGCATTGTAAGTAATATTATTATGAAGGATAAAAATGGAAAGTAATAGAACCCTATGCCGTAGATACATTTTGTCTACAGAATTAATGGGCTGACTGGACCAGTATATTACCTATGTCTCACAGAAAATCGTCATTTAATCTTGGCTTGCGGTTGCGTTCTGTACGGTGTGACATGACAGGTCCAAAACCTCCTCGAATTTCCAACACTCATTCCTTTTCTTTTTATTTTATTTTATTGTGGGTGGATAGACATAAAGGAACGGGTTATAGTGTTCCTCCAGCGAAGGGGAAAATCTTCAGTCAGGCGGTTGAATGCTTAGCCGGCCACGGTCCATTCAATCGTTAATATTCGAAGTGTGAATTTATTATGTCTAGACATATAAATTATTTCTTATTTTATTGCACCCTAGCATATTAGACTGTTGATTGTAAACATTTGTTATAATAATAGACTGCCTCGGTGGCGCAGTTGTAATTGCGCATTCGTTACGACCGCTGTGATGACGTCTCAGGTTCGTTCCCCGGGTCGGCTAAAGTGATATTGGGTTTTTCTATCTAGAAATTCCTCAGTATTAGGCCGGAGTCTGGAATCTGTGCCCAGTATGGTGATAGGCTCGCTCCCTATCACATTATGGGACCCAACATTCGGCGAGAAGTGAGTGTACTGGTGACAACTCTGCCAACCCCTTCGGGGATTACGGGCGTGAGTGTATGTATAATAATAAAAATAACTGCTGGTGTCACATCACAAAATTAAATTAAAATTGTCTTATGGGCCCCTAAGTATTGGCCTCGGCCCCACGCACGCCTTCCAAATGTCCGGGACTCTATAGTCCCGCGATTACGGTGTGACAAAAATAATAATAATAAAACTTTAAATTGGGACTAAAACAAGTTTACAATATTTTGTGTACGTTAACAGCTGCATTAAATTGTTAAAAAATCATATGTTCGTTTTATATATGTCATGATCTCTACCAAATGTGAACCGATTATAATGATTATTTTGTAGTCGATAAGGTTTATTTTGAGAACGGTTCTATCCTAATATGTTTAAATTATGACGACGGAGCATGAGAAAGAAATTGAAAACTCCTTCGCGGGTAACAGCCAAGCATTGTAGTATGTGACGTAGAAATCGAGCTGTTGCTGTCCAGACTAAATAATATTTGTGGAGCTGAAAATGTGGATGTAGAGTGGTATTTTGACCCGACTTCAAGAAAAGGATGAGGTTAACAATTCATTGGAATATTTTTTTATATGTATGTTCCTTGATTACTCGAATACGCCATGACCGATTCGAGAAATTATTTTCTTGTAATACTTCCCAGGTGGTCCCATTGGCACCAAGTCAGGATCTGATGATGGGATCTCAGAAAAATCAAGGGCAACCCTCAAATTGTATAGTGACGCATAATTTGTTTTTTATTGAAGTCGGTGTACTTTTTATGAATTAAAAAACTTTTACTTATTTTATCCTGGCATGGCAAAGTGACCACTGCACCTGATGGTAAGCGCAGTTAGAGTAGCGCTGTTCAATTAAAGTAGCGAGAGACAATCCATTTCCCGCTACTCAACACAATGATGCCGCCCTGCTTGTTCACACTACGCCATGGGCAAAAAGGTAAAGAAGCTGTCGAGTGTCTAGTGTCAGAGTACTCAGAAGGCCGCCAAACGGCCAAACATCTTAGCCCAACTATAGACCCTCGACAACTACCAGATGTACCGTGACTGATCCCGGAACGCGACACACTTGCGTGTGCCACTATGGCAGGTTTTACACCCTGTGTACGGTGGTCGCTATTCGGGCGGATATGAATAGTTTTGGAGTCAGTGCAATTAAATTTGTCCGGCACCATCACCGACACCAAATATGTTTTTTTTTATTTACAAACTTATTCTATTCTGTTTTGTCCTTTAAGTGTTAGTTTCCAGTAAATTTGTATCTATATATTTATAAATTTTCTATTTAATACTAATTCAGAAGGTATTTAATCTACAACAAAAATACCATACCTAGCGACAGAAAAAAAGTCGACCCAAAAAAGTACAAGGAAAGCATATTTTATTATACTTTCCTATTCAGCCCAATTATTATTGGACGGCGAACGGAATGATTGATAGCCCGCAAAAAGAACTCAATTTGTTCTAGCAATGAAAATTGCTTGGAAATCTTCAATAAAAGACCGAAACACAATTATAGTCTTTATCACGGTTTACCGGTAAAATATTAATGAGGTAAGATTCTTAAGATGAGTTCTCTTTATAGCAAACATTTGTAAAACTGAAAGCTTTTAGAATTGAAGCCTGGTATATTATTTTTTGTAGTATCTTTTGTTTATTTTTATATTTGGTTATGGTTTTTTTTTAGTGCCTGGATAGGCAGACGCTCAGACGGGCCACCTGATGGTAAGTAGTCACCGCCGCCCATAGACTTCTGCAATGCCAGAGCACAGCAGAGCCGCTGCCTACCGTAATTTTTTATATTTGGTTATGGATTTCACAATAATATCCGAAATAAAACATTTAAACTTTAAACAATAATACATTAATAAAATATATTATTAACTATTGACCGAAGTTACATTAATTATCTTTTATAATACTTAAAACGTAAACAAATAAATTTAATTTGGTACATGCTGGTGCCAGTAGAACAAAATTGGGAGAAGCATCAGGAGGCAAAACTATTACATAATTTTATTTGTAAATTTAAACATTTAATAAGTTTATTTTTAAGTCGACTTTTGAATTTCATATTTATTTTACACTCACACTTCAGCAAGCTATTATCACGAGTAAAAATTATCCCGCCTTTAATTAAGAACATATAATTAAAAAAACGGTCTGATCTGTTTAAATATTTTTATTCAAATCGTTTTCATCAGTCGAAAATTTAATCAATTTACTATTTTGGGTTCAATCAAAATTATGGAATATTTCCAATCTCTTCTTAATTTCAGGGCAGATTTTTTAACAAATATAACGCAATAATTGTAATTAAACTTTCTTCTCTAAGGCCTAAAGTATAAAATGTATCTTGCATAAACTTATTATGGATGTAATTTTATAATTACAAGCATAAATATGTGCAGAATAAACTCTCGAGAATAAAGACTCTGCAAACCCTACAGTTTGTACTTACAAAAGTCCGAACAAAAAAATATCCTTTTTCCCAGTTTCTTTATAAAATTATTGTAACAACGGGTTGTTTAAATGTGTCTAAGCTTACCTTTATTTTTCCAGCGACTGAGCCGGAAAATCTCGTATGTACGGTCGCAACCAAAAAGATGTATACACTGACAAGCGGTCATAAAGATGTACACACTGACGTTCCATAATGTTGTATCCATTTAAAGTTCCAAAAAGATGTATACAGAGTTATACCCAAAATGAAGTATACAAAATTTTTGCTTTGATCACTAGTGTGTTATACATAATTAATAAGTAGCAATGCTGATGATCATTCTTATGGTAGTTTGAAGTGTGTTGAGGCGATAGAACTAATTTTACCATAGATCGGTTGAAACGGTACACGAAAAATACTCACTGATATCTACGTTAGTAGTGAATATAGACCAATGAGATTTTCATTATACTTAAAAATGTTCGAAGATAAAGCTTTAGTAAATCTCACAATTCAACACCATTTTTATGACAGCAATTTATTCGCCTTTCATGTCTGTCTTCTCTTTCAGAGTTATTTTAATATTAACTTTAATGAATACCTTTTAACGTGATCTCGTCAGGTCCCGTTTTATCCTGAATCTCGACTCCAAATGGCCTATTCATTATCTCGTTTATATTTTTATTTTAATTTACCTCGAAACTACTTATATTTTCTAGTACTATTTGCGGTACAAATACATGTTTATATTGTATATTACAAATAAAAAAATACAATTAGGTATTAAATTAGGTGCAGTGTGGTCACTTTGTCGTACCAGGGTAAAAAAATTGCAAGAAAATTGTAATAATTTGTATTTTGGATTCATTAAGTTGCATTTATTTTGAAACAACTCAATATTCTGATGAATTTCATACTAAAAGCACAGGTTTATAGCCTTTTGCTTGTAAATCTACTATTGATTATATTCTGTTGAAATGGAAAGTGTTTGTCACACATTTATTTAAGGGTAGATTTCACGATTCATGATGGAAAGTTTGATTAGATATACATACATAAGTTAACGCTTGTATCCCAGAAGGAATAGACAGTAGTCCTAAAAGTGCACCAACTAAGATCATGATATACATATGTGGTGAGCCATGTCAGGCACAACTTCGAATCCAAGATTTTTTATTTTCGAATTAGTCTTGGCACTAATTATTTGACCTGGGAGTCAACTCCAGTATGTCACTGGTTTATTACGCAAATACTAAAATATTTGTTGAAGTAGTCGAAACGATGTTAATAAATGCGTATCTTTTCAAGGAATACAAAAAATATCAAACTTATTAAAAGACACAATGACAAAACAGAACAATGTCTAAAGAATTTGTTTTCCATTGTTGGCAATGTTCAGTGAAGAGACATCAGATATGATTCGTCAAAAAAAAGAAATGACTCACTGGATTCTATTTAAAAGGAAAGATTAAAAAAAAAACTTGCCATTACGAAGGCAATTATTTAGTGATGAATCCTATATTGAAGCCTTTTGCAAGGAGCTCGTTACAAGCTTATCTGGATAATCTCAAATGATCTACACGTAATTTACTTCATTTCGATATCATTTGTAAAATTTTGCGTTGTAAAGGTATTATATTGAACTAAATCCCCTTAAAAATGACACTTGACTTGCTTAAGTTGAAACATCAACGAAGATATTGCGATATCTATATCGATATCGGCGGTGACTACTTACCATCAGGTGGCCCGTCTGCTCGTCTGCCTATCAAGGCACTAAAAAAAAAAAATATAGCTTCAATATATTTTTATTCACCAACTAGATGAAAATCTAAAAAGAAATTAAGAATGAAATTTTATAGTGGTAGAGCCACGCTGAAGACATAATTGTCTACAGCATGAATGGGCCGGCTCGACCGGGGTAGTACCACTGTCTCACAGAAAACTAACGTAAAGTGACAGTTTACTGTCGCGTTTCGTATGGTAAGTGAGATATCCGGAGGCCCAGATTCCACCTTCCCTTCCCTAATCCATATTCCTGTCCTTTAAGGCCGACAGCGCATTCATGATACTTTCGGTATTGTGGATGTTCATGGGCGGTGGAGATCACTTAACATTAGGTGACCCACTGGTTCGTTTGTCGGACTATACTATAAAGAAAAATAAAATTATAAAATTCAGATTCCACCGTGATTATTTTCGCTAAATGTAAGATGTTCGCTGAATGTTGCAATTATGTGATTCTAGACAGAATATTTAATGTATCAATCACGCGAATAAAACAGAAATTTTACAGATAATAAATTGGCATTTATTGGATTGCTCACATCTGTAAAAAAAAGTACTAATCTAAAGTATCACAAAACCACGAAATGTGCCAAATTGTCATGAACAAGCTACAAAAGTAATACGATGTGACATATCGCACTGGCGGCCTTAAATTACTGCCACACTTGTGGTCGACATTTGATATGAATTCCTTCCAAACTGTCACTAAAATATTTGTTTTTTCTCGGACATAGGTCCGTGTAGAGCCGGAGATTTACTGCCTTAGATACAAAAAGACTTTCATTACAGTTCATCTAACGTGAACGATACACAACATACATATACACTCACGCCTATAATCCCCGAAGGGGTAGGAAGAGGTGTAACCAGTACACCCACTTTTAGCAAAATTTCGGTCCCATAATGTGATAGGGGGCGAGCCTATCGCCATACCAGGCACAGGTTCCAGACTCCGGGCTTATACTGAGATGTTCTAGATATAAATATCAATTTACCCGACCCGGGGATCGAACCCGAGACCTCAGCGCAGCAGGCGTAATGCATGCGTAATTATAACTGCAACACTGAGGCGGCCAAGATACGCAACACCACTTTATATTGCTGCTATACCCACACGAAAATACGAGTCTTGGTTTATGGGTATCATGAACTACGAGAGACTTGCACTATTAATGGATCACTCATACATTAGTCTTGATCCGGGGATCTAACCCACGGCCTATCATTTAACAGCTGGCTCTTTGCTTACTGCGCCACGCAGGCTTTTAAACCACTTGTTAATTCTTCCAAAATCAATTATCATTCATAATTATTACTAGCAAGTAATTTTGTTATAAATGGAGGTTTCCAAATACTTATTCTGGCACGGCAAAGTGACCACACTGTACCTGATGGTAAGCGCAGTTCCGTCTAGTTAGAGTATCAAGTAGCGAGGGTCAACTATCCCTCGCTACTCATCACAATCATGCCGACCTGCTATGTAGCTTCTTCACACTACGCCATGGGCAAGAAGGTGAAGAAGCGGTCGAGGGTCTAGTGTCAGAGTACTCAGAAGGCCGCGAAACGACACAATCATAGTAGCTGCTGACTAGCTTTTTAACATGACGCATTACCATTTATCAAAATATTATTGTTCGATCTGAAAACCCACAGAATGACTCAGACCAGTCCTTATTCTTCTTAAAGTTGGTAATATATTCATAGTTCTTATAATTTTATATGTATTCTTAAATGGTGGAACTCATCTGTCATCAGGTTACCTAGTTATTTTTACCGACCTCTAAAAATCATTATACATTAAAATTTAAATTAATTCACCTTCAAGATCCTTCTTAAGACATATCATATTATCTTTGACATAATAAATGTAAACACAAGCAAAAGATCCCCGTTACATTAATATCTCGTCAGAAAAACCCAGCCATTTGCGTCCCTTCATCTAAAACAACGCACGTTATTTATTCAAAACTAGAGGAAGTCTTGAATAAAGACGTGTTGTATGAATGCTGAATTATGTTCTTACAGACACAATAAGCTCCATTCCAGCTAAAAGGCATGAAAATACTGGTACATTTTCTTATTAGAAGTTGGTCACGTTTTTCTTCACTCGTGTTTTTTTTAATGCCTCGATAGGCAGACGAGCAGACGGGCCACCTGATGGTAAGTAGTCACCGCCGCCCATAGAGTTCTGCAACGCCAGGGCACAGCAAAACCGCTGGCTACCGTCGTGTTTTAGACTTTGAAAGACTTTATGTTGCATGATATTGAACTTAAGTTATTAACTAGTTACTTTTACTTCTAACTTGGTATCTGTTTTCTAACCATAGTAAACATGGTCTATCAAGATTTTTTTGGCATATATGTAAAATATATGAGGCACCGCATTCTGAAGAAATTACGCATGTCAAACCGAAAACTTCGCACAAATTACCCGATCTGAGAATTGAACCCAGGATCTCATTGGTTACGCAGTCGCCGTACACTGCTATTACACTGATGAAAATACCATTGTCTTCGACAAAGTCTGGCACGACGGCTTGATCTACAAGCTCTTCCAACTAGGAGTGCCAGACAGGCTCGTACTCATAATACGGGACTTTCTTACAAATCGAAGCTTCCAGTACCGCGTAGAAGGATCGCTTTCCACTTACCATTTCCTGAAAGCAGGTGTATCTCAAGGTTCCGCTTTATCGCCTCTTCTGTTTTCACTCTATACTAGTGACATCCCCAAACACCCCAAAGTTAATCTTGCTCTTTTTGCTGACGATACAGCACTATACGTATCAGACGTAAACTGAAGACTTATTAGGATTTACCTCCAACAGGCCACAGATTCTTTAGGAAAATGGTTTCGCAAATGGCGAATTGACGTTAATCCTGAGAAAAGTGCCGCCATTTTCTTTTCTCGGGGCAGCCCTCGAGTTCCAAACGAAATCCGACTATTCAACCGCCCAATTCCTTGGGAAAAAACTGTTAGGTATCTAGGCGTTGGTCTCGATAGTCGTATGACATTCAAAGATCACATTACCTGCGGCCGAAACAAAGCGGCTTTTATTCTTGGCCGGCTTTATCCCATGATTAGAAGTAAAATGTCTCTGCGTAACAAAGTGACTCTATATAAAACCTGTATTCTTCCAATTATGACCTATGCCTGTGTTGTATTCGCGCACTCGTCTCCTTCTAAAATATATAGAATTCAAACAATTCAAAATAGATTTATGCGTAAAGCCACCGGTGCTCCGTGGTATTTGCGGAACTTAGATCTCCACCAAGACCTCCGGCTACTCACCATAGCCAGGTATATGAAAAACTGTGTCCAACAGTACTTTCATAAAGCAACCCGACACATAAATCCTCTTATTGTGGCAGCTGCCAACTATACCATAACTGGTGAAGCAATCTCCCTCCGTCGTCGCCCTAAACATGTTTTGGGAGATCCAAACGATCCCATCACGGTCGCTGTCGAGGCAGCACTGTCCCTGCCCAATCGCAATCATAATCATACTTTGAATGCACGTCGACGTAGGACTCGCCGGCGAGTCCAAGGAGCCCGGCCGAGGCTCAGATCTTCGATACAATAGTATATCGAGACGGCCCTAAACCTATTCCAAGCGACGCGACGGCTTAATTGAAGGCCTTTTAGAAAGCGTCTTTGAGCTTAGCTGTTGACAAATGTTGTGCTTTCTGGCTGGAGCGCCATAAGCGCTGGCCACAATGTTCGGTGAAGCTGTAAAAGTAACTATGAGCTAACAGCACAAATCCATACGAAAAAAAAATACCATTGTCTAATGGCTAGTTTTGGTTTATTATTATAAGAGTATATTATGCAATTTACCTCTAAATAGGTTCCATTCATTAGAAAAGAGTTGAGAACCCTATATTCCCTGAAATATATTAAGATTATTTCAATATTACAATCCAATTTGCTCTTAATTACCCATAACTTAACATAGATATTTGATTGAAGCATACGTATTACATTTGTGTATAATCTTATATTAAATTAAGTAAAATCAGGGATCAAAGCTAGTGTAATAAATCATTCTCGCAGAAATGCTCGGTTATGAAAATTAGAGGAAGCGCGCCATGATAATATTAGAACGTATTAATATATTATACGTTACTCGACGAGAAATGTGCCAGGGTTGTGAATATGACATTTCGAAAAAAAACAGATATACGTTTCTATAGAATTTTATCGAATATTAAAACCCTGCGTCTGTCATTAAAGGAACAGAAATTCTTACTATTGTTTAACTCCTTAAAAAAACAATATAAGTCCTGAGCAAGACGTTTTATTGAAACTTTATGCATAAAAAATATTTATAGTTAATTTACATGTTAACGTTATTAAGGACAAATATAATCTTTAGATAAATATATTAATGGATAATTTTTTTTTAATGCCTTAATATCCAGACGAGCACACGGGCCACCTGATGGTAAGTAGTCACCGCCGCCCATAGACTTCTGCAATGCCAGGGCACAGCAGAGCCGCTGCCTACCGTTTAATACCGTTAAATATTACAAATATTATAAATGCGAATATTTTGAGGGATGTTTGTTTCTCAATCACGCAAGAACGGCTGAACGGAATGACTGAGCTGCTTGAAATTTGACACAGAGATAGATTATAGTCTGGAATAGCATACTTTTATCCCGGAAAAATGTACGACTCCTGCGGGATAGTTTTTGTTTTTCACAAAGCAAGGGGTCGACATGATCTTTTGCATAGTGGTAGTATCGTTAAGAGAATAATGGCAAAATATACAAAGATGTAATAGCATAAGATGACAACATGGATTTTATACCTTTTCTTTCAAAAATAATTACCACGCGGGCGGAGCCGCGGGCAACCTAGTCAACAATAAATCCCTTAAAAATTTTGTTAATAGCAAGCGCCGGCAATCGAGCAAGTGGATCATTTGATGATCCATGAATACTCAAAATACCAAAAGGATCCTGCATGACGAAAATGCAATTGCATGATATACTATTTCCAAAAATCTCAGATATTCGGCACAAGCAACCCTGTACTCCAAAGTATGTGAGGAGGCGACGTATAATATTAAAATTGGCTTCCAACGTAGATGCTTTAATAAATTTTGTTAAGGCTCTCTGAGATACTAACAAGCTTTCGAGTTTGCACTCATATTCTCACCTTGATTTTAGCAAGATTTTTTCTTCGACTTATTTTGCTGAAAACTTTTCATCATGGTGCCCAAAATCTCAATATCGGCCTTGCGAGCCTAAATACATCGTAACAAAAGAACAATAATTTAGTTTATTTATTTGTAACTAGCTGTTGCTCGCGGCTCCGCCTGCGTGGAGGTTATATTCGGGAGCAGAAGTATACAATCCAAGGAGTTGTCTTCTGCACTGAGGCACCTGTAGCGATTGTCCAGCCTCTCAGGTGGTGTGCTTGAATCTTGAGATTGCATCTAAAGAATACCCCATAAGTCTAACCTCACTTTGTCCCTTTTAGGGATTTATTTTCAAAAACGTTGAAACACGTATTTCTTTATTTCCTACCAAAAGCTTAAATATGAATTTACATATCCCTAAGTCGAGGGATTATGGTTTTCCCATACAAATTTTGAACTCCTATTTGACCCCTTTCAGGTTGTTATTTGAGAAAAAAGATAGCCTATGTCCTTGTATAACATCCCGCTTGACTCGTTACTTACAGTTACATAGATTATACTTATACCGAAAGAGATACATTTTGATTTTCATTTCTAGATCTGTCCCACAAACTTTTGTCCCTGTGCGGGAATCGAACCAACAGCCTCTCGTTTCAAAGCCAGCTGCTCACCCACTGCGGAACAGAGTCTGTCTCATATTATTGACAATATCTGGATACCTATCAACACTATCTATAAAACATCATTCGAATGTTTGTCATACTTCACCAATACAAGGGTGAATAAAGAAACAAACACTAAGATTTCTTGTGAACTGTAACAAGATATCCCTCGTATTTACGGGACCATAACAAACTAAGCACATAAGGCATTCTTATTCATCCCTTCCATTATGGGCTTAGCTACTTTCCAACCTTGAGAGGGTATCAAAATGATGAGTCTGTATGACGGATAGTGGTGTAGCTAAATTTGTTTGTATTTGGATTTATTCGAATTCTCTTCGTTTTTTCCACTCATCCCATAAAAATATACTTTAATACTGTATGGGTGTAATAATATAATAATACAAGCCCTGTATTAAACATTGTACCACTGCTGGGCACGGGCCTCCTCTACCAATGAGAGGGGTTAGGCCTTAGTCTACCACGCTGGCCTAATGCGGGTTGGTAGACTTCACATACCTTCGAAATTCGTATAAGAATTCTTAGATATGTAGTTTTTCTCACGATGTTTTCCTTCACCGTTAAAACAAGCGTAATTAACATTTAATACACACATAACTTTAGAAAAGTCAGAGGTGTGTGCCACTTGGGTTTCGAACATACGACTTTCGTCTTGACAGTCCGTATCGGAACCAACTAGGCTATCGCTGCTAAGAACCAACTAGGCTATCGCTGCCATTGTATGGGTGTATTGCGTATTAAATATTATTTCAGTACAGAGGAAACATTGAAAAATACAATAAATCTAATACTTAGTCTAATATCCGGTTTTCGTCGGCGTCTGGAGTTGGGGTACGATGTTTGGCCGTGTTGCGGCCTTCTAAGTACTCTGTCACTAGTGTCAGAGTACTGCAAGTGCAGATGGTTTAGAGTTTAGGCCCTCGACCGCTTTTCCACCTTCTTGTCCATGACGTAGTGTGAAGAAGCTATACAGTAGGCCGGCATGATTGCAATAATAATAATAAATAACACCCAACAGTCACACACATAGCCCCGACCCTACACTAAGATACGAGTCTTGTGTTATGGGTATCAGGGACTACGAGAGACGCACGGTCTCACAACACCCAGACGCCGGACACAAGTATCTGTCTGTCACACTAACATTTGTCCCGGTGTGGGAATCGAACCCACGGCCTCTGCCGGCTACTCGCTAACGCCAAACGGAGGCTGTCTATCTGAGTGTGTTGAGTAACGAGGTATAGATAATTGGAGGGCACTGCGCTTACCATCAGGTGCAGTGTCACTTAGCAGGATAAAAAAAGTATTCAAAGCATGTTTTTACGTTGGGATATTTAGTTATATTAACAATTTTTTTTTGATGTTTCGCTTTGGCATTGAACCCAAAACTTTTCTGATTTCACAAACTACTCTGCTATTACACGAATAAAGTATTCCGTATTTTAAATTTTCTTCGATGCTAGATAGCCTAGTTGGGAGTGGTACGGACTGCTATGACGAAAATCGTAGATTCGAAACCAGTTCAAATAATATACACCCATGTCGTTTCTAAAGTTATATGTTAGTTGTTGTGAATTATCAGTTAGGGTTAAAAGCAACGGGAGCCTAGTTGGTAGTGGTATAGAATGTCGAGACGAAAGCCTTATGTTCAAAACCCAAATGGCATACATCTCTGCCTTTTCTATGGTTACGTGTATATGCATTGTTAATTATATTATCGCTTGCTTTAATCGTGAGGGAAAACATAGCGAGGAAACCTGCGAATTTCAAAAAAATGTAAAGTCTACTAACCCGCATTAGGCCGGCGTGGTGGACTAAGGCCTAACCCACTCATTAGTAGAGGAGGCCCGCGCCCAGCAGGAAGGAGAAAAACATATAACCTCAACTCTCATAACAATTTCCAAGTCAAGTGTACCAACCTGTTTTAGGCCAGCATGGTGGACTAAGGTCTACCCCTCTCATTAGTAGAGAAGACGAGTGTTAGTATCAGGACAATGTTTAATACAGGGCTGGGTATCAATCATTATTATATATTTTAAAGGATAACAATTCCTTAACATTTATTAAGTTATGAGCAAAAGTCACTAAATTATAGACATGAACCAATTTCTTAAAAGATATTTCTATTCTTGAAGCAAAGTCATCCGTCTTCCGAAGTAATTTCATCGTCCACTCACATTATTGTGTCCCACTTTTAGTTTTAGTTCAAAAGTCTGAAGTTTGATCCGCCTGAAATACAGCGATATATTACAGATATTTTGCCTCCGAGCAGCAGTAGGCGAGTTGCCGGCTGTGAAACGAGAGGCCGTTGGTTCGATTCCACACCAGGATAAATGTTTGCCTGACAGAAGGATCTTTGTGTCGGGTGTGAGTGTTGTGAGACCGAAAGTCTCTCGTAGTCCCTGATACCCACGACACAAGACTCGTATCTTACTATGGGGTCGGGGCTATGTGAGTGACTATTGGGTATTATTATTATTATCTATTATTTTACTTCGAGAACTTTACAGAATGTGAGCCGTAATTCTGGTTTCCAGCAAATTGATTTTTAGATTAATTGCCAAATCGTATCTCACTTAAAATGTTAATATGAAAAAGGCGCCAAGCTCAGTACATGGTATTCGGGATGTCGGCGTTGCCGATAATGACCGAAAATTAGACCTGGTGCCAAAGTCTAGTCTGTAGTTTCTTAGAGTATTATGGTTAGTAAAAAATGTACAACTAGTACACAACATTAAACCATGAATCTGTATTCTCTCATTGGTCATGTTGCTCTCTCACGTCTCTGTGTGGTCGGGATTATGTGTTCTCCAAATCAATTCCAATTTTCAATTACCTTACAAGAAACTCCATTCAGTTTTGTAATTTCAACGACAATTATCATAACAAAAAGCTAATTAATAATTGTAACGAGAATCGAGACAATTTCCAAACTTGGACAAAATTAAACTGTTGGAATGAAGGAATCCAACGAAACTGTCGAGAATTTTGTTCATTAACTCAACATCAGGTTTCATTTGGGAATTGCCCGTCACTTTATAATTGAAAGGTTGTCACCCATTCATAAACGTTTAGTGTAAATCCAATCAGTGTCTGTTTTGAAGAAATAAATATTCTAGTTTATTAGGAACTGAATTATTTTATTATTTCATAACTATGTCAGCCTGCCTGTTGAAATTATTCTCAATTCATTTGCAACTTTCATTCGATATCTTGAGAACCGTTGTAGAAACACAAAAGTTTTTTGGATGTGTGGTTAACACATAAAGCCATAGCAAAATACGTGACAGTATATTTTTCACCAAATGCTTTGTCAACTTTTTAAAGGGGTACAATAAAAAGACAAAATTGAAATTGCTCTTTACGTATTATGAGTTATGAATGATCTTAGGAAAAACACATATGTGATGAAGAAACTTTGTAAATTGATTGAATCAAACCTTGTTTCCATACATTAAATATTTTGAAAATGTCACTTCGTAAAAGATAAATAATAATTCAGTTTATATCTATATCATAATTTTATATTAAAATTAACGACTATCACATTATTGTCTGCCAACTCAGACAAAATATTAAATTTGTGTGAAAACCTTGCTCAGCCTAATTATATTTTGTGTTAAGAATTATAACTATCTAGCCGCAATTTATCATTAAAAATCGAACTCGAATAAATCATAAATTCTGTCACATGTTTAATATAAAATAATTGAAACAAGTTTATTCATTATGTAACCATTTATATACCAAAATGAACTTAACAAAACATAGATTTATATGTCTAACTCGATTTTATTTAAAAAAATACAAACGATTGTAAACCTAGCCTTTTAATATTTAAATAACGACCAAGTTGTTACATTTATGAAATCATTTCAAATACAAGCAGAGATTCGACACTATAAGTACAACGACCGTCTATTCCTGATGCCACGAACTGAG
Organism: Laothoe populi; assembly: GCA_905220505.1. Classification (NCBI taxonomy): domain Eukaryota; kingdom Metazoa; phylum Arthropoda; class Insecta; order Lepidoptera; family Sphingidae; genus Laothoe; species Laothoe populi. The sequence continues at coordinate 16,081,722 of HG992153.1, forward strand.
TGATTTTCAAATGGCGCGTCCGCTTGCTCGAAGTCTCTTTCCATCCTTCCACAACGGTTGTGACGTCACGTAGGCCACGCCTCCTTAGAAACTAGTTTCAGAGTTTCTCCTTATTCGGCCTCTCCTGACGGCGATGCGTCCTCGCACGCAATGGTCTGGTTTGGGAAGCGATCGTAGTTGCTGCAGATCTTCTGTCTGATGTAGGTCGGCCTCCACAACATGGCGTTCGGCACACGGAACCCCTCTGCTATTTTCTACCTCGTCATCAGTAACTGAAAAACCACATTGTTTTTATTAATTTTACATCTCAAAAATTCAATCCCTGCAGCAATTACGTTATTGCATTTTGGCGTACATATTGACAAAACACTCCGATTATTCGCTAAGAAAACATCACTCCCACTCGTGAGCAGAGCCCTCAGGATGCTCACACGTGCAGAGCTCTCGAGATGCACAACAATGGCAGAGCCCTCAGGATGCCCACTGTGCATAGCCCTCGGGATACACAGTACACACGTAAAGGCGCAGCGTTATATACGTCCTTTACAGTCGCAGAGCCCTCAGGATACGACAAACAATGCCAGAGCCCTCAGGATGGCCTGGACAGAGCCCTCGGGATGCCCAACAAATAGAAACAACAGTAAGCTTACGTTAAAAAATATTACACACACATCGAAAATACATTGTCCGCGATATTTCACCAAAATTACGTGTCTTACCGAAAGAGCCTGATAACAATTTCAGCTCATACTGACCATGTGGCAAAGTTCTTTTTTTTTGCATATGGTCTATACATACCAGCGTTCAACTTTCGCGTACAACCTTACACACAAATATCATGTCGCAACCGTGGAACAAATATGTAGCTTTGCATCTTTTCGTTAACACAAGCATCTTGGCGTGTGCGTTTTTCAACCAGTAGTCTACGTTGTCGGGCAAGCTCGCATAGCCTCCAATCAAAATCAAAAGACACATCGTGCAGCACCAAGGATCGTATGACAGGCGTCATCCCTGCACATAAAAAATCAAAGGTGAAAATCATATAGACATTTGCATTATAATATTCAAGGCGAGACGTATCTACCATAAAACATTTGACTATACTACATGTCTGATTTTTGTTTAGTTACGCGGATCACATTCGCTATAGAGTGACAGTACCGCTCGGCTTGTCCATTACTTTAGTAAATTCCAGAAGTAATAAAATGTAGCTAACAACTTAATTCATCAATTCCATTAGCAAATAATAAACTCATACATTTAACTTCGATCAGATTTGATCATAAAAATCACAACTATATCAAACAGTTTGCTAGGCTTTTTCCACGAATTAATAAACTGCAAAGACTGACGAAGTACCCTCTTATAAGAAAGACAAACGATACAACGATGTATGTATTTTTAAATACAATTTTCGTAACTTACGAAACCAAAATGCTTCAACATCAGCTCGATAACTTTTTCAACACCAATATGTTGATGTTCGGCTGATAAACGCGTAATAAACTAAGACGATGACCCTTTGAGATATAACACAGCAAACGCGATTGTTCACTAATTGCATTAATTTTATAACAAATGACATAATTACGATTAACATATCACGACGAATCAATGTTATCGTATTTGAGCTTATGCAATAAACTGTGCACGTCTTGGTCAGCGGCCTGTGCCATCTGAACCCAACGTTGAGGTTTATTATTTTACAAATATTTAACGGATTTCGGCTGAAGTAATCAACATGAGATAACGCAGTTCCCTTAGAGTATTCGAGCTCAAAGTCATACCTCTTAAGTTGCTTGGCACACGTGAATTTAATAAAACCTTTACTTTATGCTCGCTCGGCCCAACCTGACCGCTGTTGATTGTCCTTCCTAGGTAATAATCTATTTAAGAATTAAAAAGTTACATTTTTTTTAAGTTGATAGTAAAAGCGACCTTTGTCAAGATCTCAAGAACCTCTCGAGGCGTTTGTAAACCATCATGAATAGTAAAGACTACCTCGGTGGCGCAGTTGCAATTGCGCACGCGCCACGACTACGGAACTGAGATCTCGGGTTCGATTCCCGGATAGGGCAAAGTGATATATCTGCCCGGAGTCTGGAATTGTGCCCGGTATGGCGATAGACTCGCCCCCATCACATTGTAGGTCCGTAACAAATTCGGCGAAAAGTATGTGTACTCTTTACACCTCTGTCTACCTGTTTTATGAATAGTAAAGTTCAGTACTATCATTTATATAAACGCAAAATATACCAGAGTCGATACGAGTGTATTTGCAAGACCACAAGGGATCTTGAAATATTCATAGTGACCATCTGGTGTTACAAACACCATGCGCTAATCTAAAATCACAATTCATTTGAATTTGGTAACAACCGGTGGCCATATCGAGAACACTAATATATCTGACCGTATCTAAACGATTATCAACCCTATGACCTGCCTTTTTGCAAAATGAACACGGTTCACGCTTCGTTAACAAACTATTCCAATTATCAAAACTACTGCTAATGTGTATAATTTGTTAGGTCGTCTACCCTCACTCTCTTAGTACATGAATGCTGCGTATGACTTAAATTACCACAAGAATAACATCTTGGTGAGGTACTACTATTCACACGTTTTCGTATCTTTGATCAATGATTGCGAAATGCACCACGTTACACGTACGTTAACGTTACAGTGTACACTTGAGTTGTACATACATAAATTGATAGAAGTTAATAAAATTATATCATCGAGCAATAATTGAGAATTTGTAGCAATCGCACAAATATAGGGATCTGTTATACCGCGGATAACTATTGCCGAAAACAGGTTGTTACTCAAGCCATAAATAATATGCAGTCGTAATAGACGACGCCTAACATATTTAGGGCATATGTAGGGCATTTATCAGAATCGGTTTTCATCACATAGAACAAAATGTTTGCAAAATCTAAGCGGCGGTGCATAAAGTTCTCGTGAAATAAAACTGAATTAAGATAATTTCGATAATCGTCTTTCAAACAGACACCGATGCGCGACTAACACTCACGATTTAATTCAAGAAATGCACATGATAAACCTCGCGGCACCATAAGATATCAAAATCATGTAAAGACGGGTCAGCATTTCGAATAAGAATATGGTTTGATCTTACCGGCATAGCACCAATGGCGTTTACCAATTTCACTCATAATAGATTCCATAGTGCGGGTGTGATTTTCGCTAGAAACATCCAGACTTGCTGCACAACAAGCATGGTACAGATACCACGCCTGATTGTTCACTCGGCAGGGCTGCTAGTATCTGCGTAGCGGTTCGTTCAGGCGCCGTGATGTCGCACTGGTCATGCGAACTACCCTCCAGAGCACCGTCGGTACTCGTAGGACTATCTGAGAATGGTTTTCAAATGTATCAAAACGATCTACTATTGCTTAAAGCTGTTGTTCTAAACCAGGAATAGACGTTCGATTTTGCTTGCAACTTTATCCATTTTGATTTATCAAACATGACGATAAAATTAATATTCAACATTTCTGATGCACAAATACTTCAATTTAAATTTTAAGAAAAGAATATGTAGGAGTGAGCAGCGAATCCCACTTCTGAATTTATATGTCTAACTCGATTTTATTTAAAAAAATACAAACGATTGTAAACCTAGCCTTTTAATATTTAAATAACGACCAAGTTGTTACATTTATGAAATCATTTCAAATACAAGCAGAGATTCGACACTATAAGTACAACGACCGTCTATTCCTGATGCCACGAACTGAGTGATTTTCAAATGGCGCGTCCGCTTGCTCGAAGTCTCTTTCCATCCTTCCACAACGGTTGTGACGTCACGTAGGCCACGCCTCCTTAGAAACTAGTTTCAGAGTTTCTCCTTATTATAGATTCTTATGACACTAAAGTTTATTCAAAATTACCTCCGTGATTTTGAATACAGGCCTTCAATCTGCGCGGCCAGTTGTCTATCGCAGCACGAACGAGGTCCATGTCAATATCGGCGGCTGCCTTAATCAAGGATGTCTTGAGTGACTCCAAATTGGGATGAGGCTTTGAGCACGCCTTTTCCTCCAAGTGTTGCCATATCTTGTAATCTAACGGATTCAAATCTGGACTGGAGGAGGGCCAGTCTTCGTGCCGGATGAAGTCGATTTCACGCGCCGCCAGCCAGTCTTGTGTGCTCTTCGCTCTATGAGCTGGCGCCGAATCTTGTTGGAATACCCAGTGCCTGTTATTGAACATGGTATGAGAAACAGGTCCCACAAGGTTCGTCAGGACTGTATTTTGATACACAACTGCATTCGTTTTTACACCTTTCTCACAAAAATGTACCTCTGTTAAGCCCCAATAAGAAACTCCCAACCATACCATGAGCGAGGATGGAAAATGACCTCGTTGGACACGCGGAATACGGTTGCTCGCTTCTTCACTACTGTTTGCGTACACCTTATCATTTTGTTTGTTGTAGCTCTCTTCTACGGTAAAAAAATTTTCATCTGAAAAAAGAATTTCCCGATATTTTTTTCCCGCGTACCGCTTCAACAAAGCGCGGCATCTTTTCAGTCTCAGGTCCATTAGATGAGCATTCAAACGATGTCCTGTTTTTCTTCGATATGCCCGAAGCCCTAAGTCTTCATTTAACACCCTTTTCACCGTGGTTCTGCTTAACCCCATCTGAAGGGCCAACAGTTTCTGCTTACGTTTGGGATTTCTTTGAATTCGCGCCTTCACAGCTTTTATCACTGCTGGAGTCCTAACAGACCGAGGGCGACCACTTCTTGACCTGTCATCTACACTAGAGTCTTCATTGTATCGTTTGATGGTACGTTATACGAATCTTTTGGTTATATTCAAATTTTTCAGTGTGTCAAAAATTTTAATTGGCGCGTAACCGCAACGATGCAACGCAATTACTGCAACACGGTCTTCTTTAAGCGTCAACTCCATATTTAAAAATGAGTAAAATTCTAAAAAGTATACATTTTTATTTTCATGAACAATTTGAAATTCGAATTCAATAAACTTTTTTGTGGCCAGCATTCTAAAATAAAAGTTTTTACTGTGTGACAATACTTATGACCTGACTGTGTATATTATAGCTCTCCAGCATTTATGCATAATTGTGTGTCTCTATTTTAAATTTTGGCAAACAATTGAAACTGAACCATGGCCCCTTTTTACAGAATTATTTTAGGTGGACAGAAAATCCCATAAACAAACTATCTGTTAGTTGTAACAAAATAACCCGTGATGATGTGGTTCCTAAAATGACGTTCATTCGTCGCTCGATAGAAATGATTTAACCAGAAGTTAGCTCGGTTGAACATCTAAATGTTTATTGGTGTTTTACGGATGAATTAATTTCAATGGAACTCGCTACTGAAGATCCGCGCAGATTAGTCAATGGGAGCACATTTCAAACGAGTTGTTTCTATTTCGAGGAACCGAATGTAACATTTAACTATTGTATACTACATTCTGTTTGTAAATGAGATTATAGTTTATAATAACAGTGCTCACACCATTTGAGTTTAATTTTCTTCGTTGTATCATTTCTATCTATTCTTACAGTTAATCAGCATCCTTTTCACGCATTCTCAACCTACTAATACTTAATTAAATATTACAAACATAAATAATCAATCGATTTACTTTAGCCATTATCACTGCTTTGGCTTAATACATAAATGATCTGTAGTACTGTAAAAACATTCTTAGGAAATGTTTAAATAACAAACGAACACATTAAAAACTGTAGCCTATTCGAGGGATATAATATCGTACTTTATTTGTTTGAATACATTCATTAATTGTTCACCCATTCACTTATTCATTCAGGTTATTGTCGTAGGATGGTTGAACTACTAATACGACATCACACCCATTTTCTGTAACTGCATCTTAATAATATAATACACGTAACTTTAGAAAAGTTAGAGGTGTATGTCATTTGGGTTTCGAACATACGATTTTTTTTTTGCTTCGGTAGGCAGATGAGCAGACGGGCCATCTGATGGTAAGTAGACACCGCTGCCCATAGACTTCTCCAATGCCAGGGCACAACAAAGCCGCTGTGTACCGTTGACATTCGTCTTGTCAGTCCGTACCGCAACCAACTAGCTATCACTGCTCTACTTCATCTTAATAAAACCTCACCTTTATGCCGCGCTCAGCACTCCGGTATGAGACATACTTATCATGAGTTGTCAGGCCGGGGAATTCTCATTATCAAGCCGCGGCACTCGTGGTCTCAGGGGAATTCCAACCATTGTGTGGATGGTTACGCGTATCAGATACCTTTCGCGCTGTTTAATTCCATCTTCCCGAATGTGGAATTCGATTTACTCAACTTCCAAGGGATAGATTTGCTTTCGGTTCAGTTTTCGTAAGGTATTTGGGTGTTATCGTATCTATTATCTTGTCCCAGAAATTCCATTTGCGTATATTGGATACTGTAGTGGACTGTATATGTATAAATAAATATGTACTGTGGGTGTTTACTACCGATGACTCGCAGTACTTCTTCTACTTCGATATATTTTGATAACGTAATGAAACACAGGAGAACTCCGAACAACTACAATTTATTCCATCAATGTATCTACATATGTACAATAATTTAGTCTCGCAACTGGCACATGGTGCGAGAACGTTCATTAGGCCGTTGGCCAATCACAGGCCGACTGTGCGTCTTCTCTCTCCCTCGCACACGGCCCGACGCGTTGACCAATCCCGTGGCGGTCCGTCGGTGCGAGGAACGATCCTCCGTCTCGCTCGCACACCGCCCGAGGCTCGCAACTTCACACGGGTGCCAGCCTACGCGACAGTCTCTTCGGCGTCCTCAACATCCTCCCCCCGGCGTAGCTTGCGCAGCCTTCTCTACTCGGAGGAGGACGATCTTGGTTGTAGGCCGCTTGAAGACTCCATTTTTTGTTCTGACGTCCACTACTCGTATGCCGCCGTCAGGACCTTTGTAGATGCGCTCGACGACTCCCCTGGGCCAAACGTTGCGGGGAAGGGTGCCATCCACGATGATCACCAGGTCGCCGACTTGCAGCGGTCGATCTTCGCGATGAGACTTGTCTCGAGGTACCAGGCTCGGAAGGTACTCACGAAGCCACCGCCGCCAGAAGTGATCTGCCAATGCCTGGCTCACTCGCCATGTCTTCTTGTCGGCTTCAGTGCACGGTCCCGTTGATGGCAAGCCGGTCGATGAACCTAACAGGAAGTGGTTAGGTGTTAGCGCCTCGGGGTCCTCGGGGCTCACGCTAACATGGGTTAGCGGGCGGGCGTTAATTGCGAATTCCGCCTCCGCCAACAGCGTGAGCAACACTTCTTCTGCCGGAACTCTTTCCCGCAGCGTCGCTTCGAGGGCAGCCTTCACCGATCGCACCAGCCTTTCCCAGGCACCCCCTTGGTTGGGTGCACCGGGTGGTATGTAGCGCCACTCCATCCGATGAAGGTGTCCTTCTTCCTTGAGGATTGGTGCCCACTCGACGTACGCCGCTCGCAGCTCCTGATCGGCGCCTCGGAAATTGGTCGCGTTGTCCGAGTACATGAGACGCGGCCATCCTCTTCTTGCTGCCATCCTACGTAGTGCCATTATCGCCGAATCGCTGGTTAGCGACGTGACGAGCTCTAGGTGCACTGCGCGCGTAGTGAGGCACGTAAAGAGTGCGCCCCATCGCTTCTCTCGACGACGTCCCACCTTGACGAGCATGGGGCCAAAGTAATCTACTCCACAGTTGGTAAACGGACGGTGGAACGGGTCCAGACGAGCTCTTGGTAGGTCGCCTGGGACGGGTACTCGTGGCCTTGCCCTTCTTAATTGGCAGAGAGTGCAGTTTCTTTCTACCGTCCTCACTGTAGGTCTGAGGTGTATGATCCAGTATCTTTGACGCAGGTCATTCGTCACGCGTTCTCTGCTTGCATGACCTGCCGCGCAGTGCTCTCGTAAGACCAAGAGTCGAGTCAGGCGATGTCGTCCATCCAAAATGATTGGCCTCTTCGTGTCTTCGTGTGCTGCGGCTACATTGATCCGACCGCGCACGCGCAATACTCCGTCTTCCATTACTGGATCCAACCTAAAGAGCTTGCTTCCTTTTGACACTGGACGGGAGCCCTTGACCTGTTCCGTCTCCTTGGCGAAGCTTTCCTTTTGTGCTCGCTTGATGAGCTCCTTCTCTGCTCGTTCTATGTGCCGATATTCCATTCGTTCGGCTTTGTGTCGACACATGTCTGTGAAGGCCAAGACTCTCGCTGCCGCTCGTACCAATGTCTCGTACTTGGAGAACCTTTCTGGATCCGGCAGCCATGTGTGCGAGTCGTTCGCCTCTTCGTTGGCGAGATGTAAGACCTCGACTTCATCTTGGTCCAGCTCTTCTTCGTCCTTTTGGCTGGGCCAATTGTCTTCTGGTTCGTACAAGAACCGTGGTCCCTGGAACCAGCGGTCGCTGTCGCTGATTGCGCAGGTATTTAGCCGGGTGGCGTCGTCCGCCACGTTTTCAGCTGTGGGTAACCATCGCCACTCTTCGCGATGTGTGAGCTCAGCCAATTCGCCAAGCCGATGTGCCACGAATGGTGTATATCGGCGGGCGTCGTGTCGAATCCAGTGGATCACTGTGGATGAATCCGACCAATACACAGTCCTCTTGACTTCGATCGAGTGTTCCCTTTTTACCTGCTCGGCGAGTCTTGCCCCGATGATCGCCGCCTGTAGTTCCAACCGTGGGATTGTTTGAGCGCGCCGTGGCGCCACCTTAGCTTTGGCTGCCACCAATGCCACTTTTATTCTACCGTCGGAGTTCACGGCTCGCCAGTACGCCACAGTCGCGTATGCCTGTTCACTGGCGTCACAGAGCACGTGAAGCTCCGTGTGTTCGTATCCCACTAAGGCGTAACACCGTGGTATCTTCAATCTTTCTATTTCCTCCAATTGAGAAATCCATGTGGAGAAGAGCGCCTGTTCTTCTGCCGGTATTGGTTCATCCCACGTCATCTTCAATCGCCATAAGCTCTGCAGGATGATTTTAGCCCTTATCGTGTATAGGCTGAGCACTCCCAGCGGGTCGTATATGGACATGACCGCACTGAGTGCTTCCCTCTTTGTGGGTGCACGTTGTTGAGCACGCACCGCTGCTGGGACACGATTCATACATGTATTGAATCTGAGTTCATCGTTTTCAGGGTGCCACATGAGACCGAGGATCTTGCTCTCTATTTGGTCTCCCCCCAGTCGCATGGACGGGACGGCGTGCAGCTCCATGGGCACGTCGCGCAATACGTCCGTGTGACTGGCGCTCCATTGACGCAGGGTCAACCCTGCCCGTGCGTGTACCTCCCTGGTCTCCCTGATGACCTGCCGCGCTTCTTCGATGCTGCTGTAGCTCGCCACAAAGTCATCCATGTAGTGGCTTCCCGTAATTGCTTCCAGGGCTTTCGGGTATTCCTGGGCGTGTTCTTCAGCGTTGAAGTTCCGCACGTAGTGTGCCATGAATGGGGAACTTGCGGCCCCGAAGATCATGCTCTTCATTTTATAATGCCTAGGCGGACTCGTTCTGTCCGCCCCACGCCACAAAAATTGTTGCGCTGGCTGATCTTCCCGACGTATCCCTATTCGCAAAAACATCTCCTGGATGTCAGCTGTCACGGCGATCGCTTTCTCCCGGAATCGGAATAATATCCCGGGTAGCGACAACAACAGATCCGGGCCTTCCAGCAGCTGACTGTTGAGGCTCACCCCGCCACTTACTGCCGCGGCGTCGAACACCAATCGCTGTGTGCCGGGCTTGTTTATATTCTGTACAGCGAAGTGAGGCAGGAACCAATAAACTGCGCTGCTCATTTCAGAGCCGTCGCATAATTCAGCGTAGCCTTTCTGGAGCAGATTCTCTATCTGAGAGGTATACTCTTCGGCGAACTTCGGATCAGCGTCCATCTTCCGCTCCATGCTCTTCAAACGCCTGAACGCCATGTCATAGCTTGACGGCATCTTAATATTATCTTGCCGCCAAGGTAAACCGACTTCGTAACCATTTTCGGTTTTCCTTATAGTGTTCTTCACTATATCCATTGCTCTGCGATCAGCATCGCTAACGCGGGGCTCTCGTGCCACGCCTAAAGCTTCTATCTTGAAGTGGAACTTTACGGTGTGGTGAAGCTCCTCATCCTGCGAGACGTGTTGTTCGTTGCTGTAAACGTGCAGCACACTTTCTCGGGTCTTCAGCAACATCTTTCGGGGTAACGTCCCATGTATTACCCACCCGAGATGAGTTCTTGAGGCCGCAGGCTGGTTTGGCTTGCCGACGCGTAACTCTCGGGACACTATGATTTCCCAATGATCGGCGCCCAAAAGGATCCCTGGTTGCGCGCTCTCGTAGCATATATCTCCATGTTTGAGATCTCTGAGATGCTGGAATCTTGTTAGCTCCATCGGGACCATCTGCCGATGTAGCTTTAAGTCCTTCATCGTTCTTGCCCTTATTTTGTGCGATGTTCCTTCGCTTTTGCCGCGGACTTGCACCGTGACCACCTTGCTGTCCCCTTCGGTCTGGGACATGTTCACCCCATTAATTTTCAGCGGTCGTGTTGGACCTTCTGCGCCAATCTTCTCCGCTATTTCTTCGTCAATCAGGGTGACGGTAGCTCCTTCGTCCAGGAGCGCGTAGGTGTTAACCTCCCCCCGTGGTCCAGCGATTACCACGGGGCACATCTTCAACAATACTGCGCTTGGGCCCGCAGCTCTTCTGGTGCCTACTGACAGCACAGCTTCAGCGTTCTCTGAAGCTTCCGATGCTGCCGCAGACTTCTCTTCGAAGTGCAGCGTCGCATGATGTGGCCGTTTGCACTGACCACATGGTTTGGCGTGACAATTTCCTCGCCAATGTTTTTGGTATGCGCATTTGAAACATACCTTCTTCTCCTTTAGTAGGTCCCAGCGTTGCTTCACCGTCAGCGCTTTGTATCTTGGACACTGGTATAACCGGTGGGCCTGCTCACATTCCAAACACTTTTCCTGTTCGTCGGTGGTGTTGTAAACTGTGGTTAACTTTCTTTTAGGCTTTGCTGCTGGTACTTGCACTTCTCGCCTTGTCGTTGTGCTTGTGCTTGTAGATGGAGCATACGTGTAGCGCAATGCTCGGTCCGCTTCCCGCATCAAGAAGCGTGATAACACGACGACCTCTGGATCTGCAGCATCTTCATTCTCACTGGCGTAGTCGCACCATCTTGACCTTATGTGAGGGCTTAACTTTTCCAATATCTCCCGAGTCAACAAAGGGTTGTAGAGATATCCCCGTCGATCAATGGTTCTCAGAACACAAACTACGTTTTGCAGACGAACAGCGAACTGGTTTAATTCCGTAGCCGACGAACCGAGCTTCGGTAGCCTTTTCAAGTCTTCAATGGCCTTGTCAATAATTATTTCCGGCCTCCCGAAGCATTGTTCCAACGTTTTCATTATGTCATCCGGATTCGTTGCAGTATGTAGTAGCGCAGCCACCGCGTCTCTAGCTTCCCCTTTCAAACAGCTTCTCAGTCGCTGTATGTTTTCCGCTGCGGACACGTTGTACAGGCTTGTACTGTCTCTCATGGCTGCTTTGAAAGGCAGCCATTCATTTATGGCTCCGGAGAATGTTGGTAGGTCGGTGTGACGTAACCTTGGTCGAGCCATCTTCTCCAAGGCTTCTGTGAGCTGCTCGACGCCTCCCTTTATAGGTGCTGGCGATCTTCCTCTCGCCGCCTCGAACCGTATTTGTCTAGGTTCCTCCCTGGGATCGGTCTGCAGCCACTCCTTAACGCGCTGATGTCCCTCCTGCGGACCCAGCGGTTCTTCATGGACGCTATCATTATCGTCCTGGATAATAGATACTTCGGCCGCTAGTCTTTTCTTAACTAGCTCGGCTTCAAGCTCTAACTGCTTCCTTTGCAGTACTGCCAATTTCTCGGCCGCCTCCAATTCTGCCATGCGCAGCCTAGTATTGACGCTCGCCGTCGATCTATGCGAGCGTACGGAATGCGTAGGCGATCTCGGCCGATCTTCATGTCGCGTCGTACCCGACGTACCTGCCATCATTGTAGATACTCCGGTAGCGGCGCGATGTTCCACCGTTGTGGAAGTGAGCTTCGAAGTGGGTGACGCCGGCGGATTTACCGACAAGCGCCTAATTCGCTCGATTTGAATCCGACGTCTCTCTTCTTGGCTCGTGGTAAGTTGTTCTCTTCCTGGTTCTTCCAACTCTGCCTTATCACCTTGGCTCCTTGTGACAACCATTGTGAACGATGATATTCACGAAAAACGACGATCGTTACGGCTTCCTTACCCCGAGCAGCCTCTTGATCCGAATCCCTACTTGATTCGGTACGGCCTCCTCACTCGGTGAAGCTTCCCGACTCACGTCCTGAACGTGTCTTACGTTTTTCGCGATCCGTCTTCAGCAATCCGGTTCACACACTATCCTAGCCGCGGTTCACACACTATATCGATTCGGTGCACGCACTATCGATCCGGTTCGCACACACTATACTTGATCCGGTGCACACACTATCTTCGATCCGGTTCCAAGGTCCAGAAACACTGTATCCTCTATCCGGCTCGAAGGACCATAAACACTGTAGTGGACTGTATATGTATAAATAAATATGTACTGTGGGTGTTTACTACCGATGACTCGCAGTACTTCTTCTACTTCGATATATTTTGATAACGTAATGAAACACAGGAGAACTCCGAACAACTACAATTTATTCCATCAATGTATCTACATATGTACAATAATTTAGTCTCGCAACTGGCACATGGTGCGAGAACGTTCATTAGGCCGTTGGCCAATCACAGGCCGACTGTGCGTCTTCTCTCTCCCTCGCACACGGCCCGACGCGTTGACCAATCCCGTGGCGGTCCGTCGGTGCGAGGAACGATCCTCCGTCTCGCTCGCACACCGCCCGAGGCTCGCAACTTCACACGGGTGCCAGCCTACGCGACAGTCTCTTCGGCGTCCTCAACAGATACTGTACATTGAAATAAGTATTGAGAGGTTTAAAGATATTTTATATTTTCACGTAGATTATGCAGGACGAGTTTTTTGCATTCTCTTTAATGATTCCACTAAAAAGTAAGGTTTAGATTATTTACATGTGATTGTGGTTTACGTATCGAGGTGTTGGAGGGGATCTGCTATTTTTTTTAGTGCCTTGATAGGCAGATGAGCAGACGGGCCACCTGATAGTAAGTAGTCACCGCCGCCCATAGACTTCTGCAATGCCAGGGCACAGCAAAACCGCTGCCTACCGTTGAAGGACTACTCTTTTTAAGCCTCGTTTAAAGAAGGACCCTTTGGTGCCATCGTTTCCGGTACGGGTTAGGTACTTAGCCAATTGTGCTCTATACAATGAATAAGAACGCCCAATTATTTCCTCTATAAATCTACAACGCGGGAATCGAGCCCGCTGCCGGTATAAAATTTACCAGTTTCTAAATTTAATCATAAGCTAATACACTAAAAGTTTTACAGTTTTTATGTTATGTTCAACCAAAAAACAAACAAAAAGGCATTTTCAATTTTATAATGATTTTAGTCATATACCTAGTCAGGTCATAAATTCTGTCACATGTTTAATATAAAATAATTGATACAAGTTTATTCATTATGTAACCATTTATAAACCAAAATGAACTTAACAAAACATAGATTCTTATGACACTAAAGTTTATTCAAAATGACCTCCGTGATTTTGAATACAGGCCTTCAATCTGCGCGGCCACTTGTCTATCGCAGCACGAACGAGGTCCATGTCAATATCGGTGGCTGCCTTAATCAAGGATGTCTTGAGTGACTCCAAATTGGGATGAGGCTTTGAGCACGCCTTTTATTATTAATATTTTATATAATATGCCTGCCTTTTATAATATGCCTGTTATTGAACATGGTATGAGAAACAGGTTCCACAAGGTTCGTCAGGACTGTATTTTGATACACAACTGCATTCGTTTTTACACCTTTCTCACAAAAATGTACCTCTGTTAAGCCCCAATAAGAAACTCCCAACCATACCATGAGCGAGGATGGAAAATGACCTCGTTGGACATGCGGAATACGGTTGCTCGCTTCTTCACTACTGTGTGCGTACACCTTATCATTTTGTTTGTTGTAGCTCTCTTCTACGGTAAATTTTTTTTTATCTGAAAAAAGAATTTCCCGATATTTTTTTCCAGCGTACAGCTTCAACAAAGCGCGGCATCTCTTCAGTCTCAGGTCCATTAGACGAGCATTCAAACGATGTCCTGTTTTTCTTCGATATGCCCGAAGCCCTAAGTCTTCATTTAACACCCTTATCACCGTGGTTCTGCTTAAACCCATCTGAAGGGCCAACAGTTTCTGCTTACGTTTGGGATTTCTTTGAATTCCTTCGCCTTCACAGCTTTTATCACTGCTGGAGTCCTAACAGACCGAGGGCGACCACTTCTTGACCTGTCATCTACACTAGAGTCTTCATTGTATCATTTGATGGTACGATAAACGAATCTTTTGGTTATATTCAAATTTTTCAGTATGTCAAAAATTTGAATTGGCGCGTAACCGCAACGATGCAACGCAATTACTGCAACACGGTCTTCTTTAGGCGTCCACTCCATATTTAAAAATGAGTAAAATTCTAAAAAGTATACATTTTTATTTTCATGAACAATTTGAAATTCGAATTCAATAAACTTTTTTGTGGCCAGCATTCTAAAATAAAAGTTTTTACTGTGTGACAATGCTTATGACCTGACTGTGTATATTGTCACTAAAAAAGATAAAATAAATTAGACATTTTAATAGACACTACCAGTTATTTAGCATTAATTGGAACTCCATGAGACTGATCGCCGGATCAAGCGTTAGACAGCGATCTATATGTACTACGTACTAGATGCGGCGACCAGAACATACATTATGTTCCACCGAGTTGAGGTGTATACTCCTCACCGACGTCAGTATGCTTCATGCCACCAACGAATGCACACCAGTTTAATTTGAGTTATTTGTAGCGACATTCCCGAACTAATCTGCCTTAAATGTGATTTACAGGGAAACTGTTAATAGTATATAAGGTAAATAACATAATTTCATAACGTTTTGAACGTAATATCAATAAATATTAATTAATTTCAATTCTGAATGCGGGATAGTTCTTAGTAAAATGAATAGATGACATTTTCACAATAAAATACATTATACAGTTTGTCCCGTTTTAGCGCGCGGAAAGTCCGGAAGTTTTATTTCCAAATAGTTCTTAGTAAAATGATAGATGGCATTAGTGGGCGGACAAGGTTTTTGGAACATATTTCTTCTTCGACAGTTCGTGTCTATAGAATATAAGTCAATGGCGTTAGATGAGAGCATCTGTGCCGCTGTATCTGCTCATTTGTACATAAGTTGAGTAGCGGGGTATAGATTGTCTCTCAATACTCGCTACTTTAATTGGTAGGAACTGCGCTTACCATTTGTTGCAATGTAGTCACTTTGCTGTGCCGGAAAAAAAACCACGTAAAATTATTGCAGAATGTTAGACGATAGTCAGGAACTCATGGTGTCAATGGTATCTACAGTATGGCGTTGACAGATTATGATGTCACAGAAACTCGCGTTTGACGCTTGACCCGATTATAGAAAATGTACTATCTTACTATACATTTTTGAACATTGCTGGTCGTAGGATATTAATATCCGCCCAAATAGCAACCACCGTACACAGGGTGTAAAACCCCCCATAATAGCACACGCAAGTGTGTCGCGTTCCGGTTTCAGACAGTGTACATCCGGTTTTTGTCTGGGGTCTAGCTTGGGGTCTTGGGGTCTCTGTTGATATACGATGGTTGGCCGTGTTGAGTCCTCCTGAATATTCTAACATTAGACCCTCGACCGCTTTTTCATCCTCTTGCTTTTCTCTAAAGTCATATAAAAATTGACTTTTAGAAGCAAATTGGGAGTATATACCATAAATAGAAAGCTAATTATATCGCCCGTCTGTCGCTTCTCAATGTAGTCCCAAACAAATAAAGGTCTGCAAATAACAGACCTCATATGATGTGCTCGGAGGCGTGTTACAATCACAGGTATTCACTGAGTCGTTTTATGCTTCACGAATAATTTGTCCGTGTTTTATCAAATTAGAGAAAATCGGATTAAAAATAATTTGGATGGATGGATGTTTGGTGGTGATGGCTGAACCGATCTGGTTGAAATTTGGCATAAAAAATAAAAATACATAATAGTCTCGTATAGCACATACTTTCTGCCCCGGAAAGATATACAGTTCCCGTGAGATATATTTGCTGTTGTTTCTCCCAAAGCAGGCTATCTACATGATTTCTTACATAGTCGTAGGTTCGGGATCAAAAATTTACATAGGCAACTTTTTATCCCGGAATCGTGTGTTTAAAAAGTACACCGAATTCAATAAAAAACAAATTATGCGTCCCTATAAAATTTGAGGGTTGCCCTCGATTTTCTGAGATCTCATCGTCAGATCCTGATACAGAAACAAAAAAAGAATTTCTCGAATCGGTCCAGGAGTCTTCGAGTAATCGGGGAAAATACATAAAAAAAGGATTCCGACGAATTGAGAACCTTCCCTTTTTTGAAGTCGGTTAAAAAGGAGTTTCGTTAACGTTCGTGAAATAGAGTTTTTGCCTTGAATTTTTTTCATACTAGCAAAATTACTTAACGCCCAACAGTCACACAGATAGCCCCGACCCCACACTAAGATACGAGTCTTGTGTTATCAGGGACTACGAGAGACTTTCGGTCTCACAACACCCAGACCCCGGACACAAATATCTATATGTCACACAAACATTTGTCCCGGTGTGGGAATCGAACGCACGGCCTCTCGTCGTCAGCCGGCTACTCGCCAACGGAGGCTGACGGAGCAAAATTATTTGAAAAGAAATCTTGCCAATCTTAGACTTGTATTTTATTATAGTTTTATTTTTAATAATAAACAAATACATTCAATAATCACACACATAGACCATAGTCCATGGGGCAGGGCCCCACGCTAGCTTTAAACCTAATCAAGAACGACGAGGAAATACGGTCGCAAGAAACCCAAAAGGAGATTGTCCAAATTCGCCTCAGAATCAACAGAGATTTGACTTATAATAATTCTTAGCTTAGTTTATGTCCTTTATTCCAAATACTAGAATTTAACGAACACTTAAAATAGGTGTTCTTTGGAACCCAAAAATATTCTTTCTAAGGCTGTTGGTTCTTAGGCGAACTTTGTATGGGCGCTGAGCAATGTCCTTTACAATCATAAATTGTCTCGTTCCCTCTTCCTTATGAATTACTGCTATATGAAATTTTATTCATCCATTAACAAGTTTTATCCATGCAGCGTGCGGAAGCAAACACCCTTTAGGTAATCGATTCGGTTTCAGCTCGATTTATTTGTTCACTTCAAAATCGATTACGTTTCAACAATGAGAAAGCCATTTCAGTGCACATTCACTATAAATATTTAATTACTGGCTTTTGTTAAGTATTTGTTATTGTATTCATAAACGTCCGAGTTTTTTTTTTATCCTGGCACGGCAAAGTGACCGCACTGCACCTGATGGTAAGAGCAGTGCGGTCCAATTAGAGTATCGAGTAGTAAGAGACAATCTATGCCCCGCTACTCAACACAATCATGCCGGCCTGCTTCTTCACACTACTCCATGGGCAAGAAGGTAAAGAAGCGGTCGAGGGTCTATTGTCAGAGTACTCAGAAGGCCGCAAAATGGCCAAACATTGTACTCCAACTCTAGACTCCCGAGAAAAATCAGATTTACACTGGCTGATCCCGGAACGCGACACACTTGCGTGTGCCACTATGGCGGGTTTTATACCCTGTGTACGGTGGTCGCTATCCGGACGGATATGACTATCCTCCCACCAGCGAGTGCACGATCTCTTTATGATAAAAATATTTTCATATGATAAATGCCCTCATGGAACTACTAAACTGATTTTAAAAAGAATTACATTAATAAAAAGCTACACAATTAATATATGTGTATAACATAGGGTATATTTTATTTAAAAAAAACTTTATATCAGTAAAAAACTTTTACGAAATCGAAGCCACGAGTTAAAGCTTTATTAGTATATTATCATAACAATCTGAACACGTCAAGGAAAATAAACATACCGAAACATATATACTTAAACTAATCTATGATAATAATATGCGACTTCTATTTTGACTGAGATCTGGCAACTTTACTAATGCATTTAAAATATCAGTAATAGGACTGGACGCTCAATAGGTAATTTAAATATCTGTTTTTTTATAGCCGTTCCTTCCTATGGATAGCAGCGACAGCCTAGTTAAGAAGTGGTAGAGCCACGCTGTAGACATATTTGTCTACAGCATGAATGGGCCGGCGCGACCGGGGTAGTACCACTGTCTCACAGAAAACCAACGTAAAGTGACAGTTTACTGTCGCGTTTCGTATGGTAAGTGAGAAATCCGGAGGCCCAGATTCCCCCTTCCCTTCCCTAATCCCTATTCCTGTCCTTTAAGGCTGACAGCGCATACATGATACTTTCGGTATTGTGGATGTTCATGGGCGGTGGAGATCACTTAACATCAGGTGACCCACTGCTCGTTTATCGGACTATACTATATAAAAAAAATAGTTAGTAGTGGTGCGGCGCAAGTTTCAGGTTCGAAACTAACCCGTATGGAACACATATGTTTGAATGACTGCCTCGTTGGCGCAGTGGTAATTTCGCATGCGTTACGACTGCTGTGCTGAGGTCTCGGTTACGATCCCCGGGTCAGGTAAAGTGATATTGGGTTTTTCTATGTAGAAATAGTCAGTATCAGCCCGGAGTTTGGAATTGAGCCAGGTACGGCGATAGGCTCGCCCCCTATCACACTGTGGGACCGTAGTGTATTCAGCGAAAAGTGAGTGTATATCTATGAATGTTTTAATGAATATACATAAAATACAAACACCCTAATAAGAGATTTTGGGCCTTAGCAGACGCTATCTCCACAGCCATTTCTTCACGGTTCGTTTACAAGACCATCTGTTACAAACATTTGTCTACATAATTAACTAATAAATATACAGCGTAGCCTCCCCACACTACCGTCGCTAAATAACTGTAATTACACAATTCCACATATTTGTTAGTACATAAGTAATTTAAGACTTAATTTATACAACTCAATCTAATCATAAAGCAAGACCACAGTCTAAAAACATAGTCTGGTTATAAAAGTTTAAAGACAGATTGTGGTATGATATTGAGTGAGACACAGGTTTTAAGCAGTGCGAACTTAATTTTCTTTGTAGCAACAGTCTATCATCAGTGTCTACCAAACTCTAAAGAATATCTTTAATATTGCACATCAAACGTAATGACAGACTGTATGGTTGTTAGACTATAACTAGACTTTATTGAAAGTTGCAAAGTAAATTACATACGTCTGGTCTTGGGAGATAAAGAGTGAGTCAATTAATTAGTGATCACTTGTAGCTATAGTTTGTAATTTGGTATAAAGACTATCCACCCCTCATTTTTACGGACCCTCTTCATTTATTTCCATATAATTAAGGTTGTCTGGCAGAGATCGCTCTTAGCGATAAGACCGCCTATTGTAACTTACTTTAGCTTTAAGGTTTCCTTTTGTTATATTATTTTGATGGTGTGCAATAAAGAGTTATCTATCTATCTATCCCGCCCACACACCCGCCATTGTAACTGCTGTTTAGCCAGGTTCGACGATAGCACGCATTCTTTCGACACCGAGTAATGAAACTCGACGACTCTCTGGGAATGCTTAACTGTAATTTGGTATAGTAGAACCGTTCTTGAAAAACCAACTATTCCAAAAAAACATTTGTAGGTTATGCCTATAGCCGACAAATGCGTCGCGCTGATCGTGAAAGTTACTGTGAAATTTGCTGACAAAAAATGTATGTTCTATTCCAAAATGTTATGTCTAAATAGAATTTCTATAAATGCTTTTACATAATAATCAGATTCACCCGGAGTTTGTATGGGGCTGTCAGTGTTCAAATCTTCAAGTTCATTACCGTGGGGTATAGCCTTAAACGAAAAAATATGATTGTGACGGGAAGGGAGACTTTGCCCTCTGGAAATATCACTCGCAGCACGAAAGCAGCTACTTCAGTTTTCTTCGGTTTTCTGTGAGATGGTAATACCCCAGTCGAGCTGAGCCATTCATGTTGCAGACAAAACTATATACAGCGTCGTTTAATAATGCTAATGCGTCGGGCTAATACTGAAAATTTCTAAATAGAAAAACCCAAAATCACTCTACCCGACCCGGGGATTGAACCCGAGACCTCAGCTTAGCAGTCGTAATGCATGCGCAATTACAACTGCGCTACCGAGGCAATCAAAGAAAACACAAAACTAATCCACAATTGAATCTATTTGCAGCCACACCTGTAAACGAATTTGTAAAAAGATCCCAAGAGTTAGTAATGCGTCAGGCCCGTCCCTTGCCAAACAAATGGCTGTTGGGGGACTAAAATATCGTTCAATATCTGTCCTCTACATTCTACATTCACGTTTTATGCAACGACATTAAAGCTCTGTTTATCGTTTGTTTCAGGTGTTCAGATAGCGTATTTTGCAATTATAGGAACGCAGCTGTTTATGATCGTGTTAAGCATATTCCTATTTTATGGGATTTATAAAGTGAGTATTGTTTTATTTTCTTATTTCTGCTTTGCTTTTGTAGAATACTGGTCTTTCAGCTGTTTCATCAATTAATGTTATTTTGGCGCATGTCTTTCGTGCAATAGATGCAATCATCATCATAACATAGTATAAAACAAAGTCGCTGTCGCTGTCCGTCCCTATGTATGCTTAAATCTTCAAAACTACGCAACGGATTTTGAAGCGCTTTTTTAATAGATAGAGTGATTCAAGAGGAAGGTTTATATGTATAATACATGCATAATTTTGTACAGGTTTCTGGATTGTACACCTTTTCTTACAAAAATAAACTCCACGCGGGCGGAGCCGCGAGCAACATCTAGTAATGTATATACTAAAGACAGAAACCGAACGACATGTCGTGATTTAAAGTCTATGCATTATGTATGCACGTTGATTCGAGAGAAAAGAAAAGAGTTGAAGATGTAACTGTTCAAGTGGAAGCAGCGTCATATCCTATAAAGTAATGTTCTTATAATAAAACCCTGTAGTCTCTTGAATCCTCGTGTAAGAATTGTAATGCTAACTTCTTAATCTTCCTCGTTATGTCACTGGCCTCTATAAACGTAACTCCATTGATACATATAATTGACATGCAACTTTTGATAGTAACTTTTTTTTTTATCCTAGCACGGCAAGGTGACCGCACTGTACATGATGGTAAGCGCAGTGCGGTCCAATTAGAGTATCGAGTAGCGAGAGACGATCTGTCCCCTGCTACTCAGCACAATCATGCCGGCCTGCTTCTTCACGCAAAATGGCCAAACATAGTACCCCAACTCTAGACCCCCGAGAAAAACCGGATGTACACTGGCTGATCCCGGAACGCGACACACTTGCATGTGCCACTATGGCTCATTATAACTCATTATGGCTAATTACATAATGTGTGTAAAGTAAATATAATATAACTAAAATATAATAATATGAGTAGCCTCAAACTACATAAAAGGATTAGATTATTTCTGGTTGAATTAAAATATGAGCAACAATAATTTATTTCCATTATTAATACTATTTGGATCAATTTTTTTGCGATAATAGCGGTCTTTGGGATGGTCTTCGTTCTTGATTTTGCCTTCGAGAAAAATCCACTCAACCCAACTAGCAGATAAAAGACATGTTAATAGCGTCCTAAACCTGAAAGAACCTCTTCACCAAACACTGTACTGAGGGACTTCAGAACCCGCCCTAAGTATCAACCCTATTGGAGCGCCCTTTAAGGCAGCACAGATTAATCCGTGCCTAAAATTCTCAAAGCGAATGAATGGGGAAGTGTGTTTACATTCCGAGTATTTGTATCTTTTGTACGACAAATAATACATGAGCCTTAATTAACTGAATGTGTTTAAGTTTAGGATCAGTATGAATTTATATGTATTAAGGAGACATAATATAAGAACATATATAAATGATCATATTATGATACGTTTTAGAAGAGGCCTCATGCCGGTACATAGGTGGTAAAAAAAAGTATTCACGTCGAAGGTAGTTATAATAATAATATAATAATAATACTAGCCCTGTATTAAACATTGTCCCACTGCTGGGCACGGGCCTCCTCTACTAATGAGAGGGGTTAGGCCTTAGTCCACCACGATGGCCTAATGCGGGTTGGCTGACTTCTCATACCTTCGAAAAAATCTCAGATATACAGGTTTCCTCACGATGTTTTCCTTCACCGTTAAAGCAAGCGATAATTAACATTTTAATACACACATAACTTTACAAAAGTCAGAGGTGTATGCCACTTGGGTTTCGAACCTACGACTTTCGTCTTGGCAGTCCGTACGGCAACCAACTAGGCTGTCGCTGCTTCTAGGTAGTTATTGCATGTATATAGTAATTATATTTCTAATTTATTATGCATCAGAAATTAATATTAAAACGGCTTTAAAAGGAAATAGGTTACAAATGTTTGCAAAACATAAAAATAAATTAAATATAAAATAAAAATAACATTTTTTTAACAAACATCGTAATGAAATTATAGTCCTCAAACATCAACTTCAAACCAACGGAACAACTCCGATATTCAATTATTATATAATAAGGCCGCTCTCAGAAGAAACCTAAGGGCCCGTAATATAATTTTAGAAAGGCTCCAACGTCTTATTCCGTTGAAATCAACACTATAATGGTCAGGAAGTCTCGAATCAAGAGACCCTGTGGTAGACCTCTTACAGAGAGTTTCCGGGAAAAATCACAGCGAATAAAAATAATCAAAGGAAATGAAAATAGCGATTGATCATTGACGAAACCGAGAGCCAATTCATAATTATAATAATTGAAGTACATACCCTGTTGGCTTTTTATAAACTGGCTAGGTATAGGTGGAATTCTACAGGTATTATAAAACAATAGAAATATTGGGAAATTTTAATAGAATGAAAAGCGTAAATAAGAAATTAAATATCTAATATTGAAACATAACACACAGTTACTAAAGAGGTAAGCAGATAAGTAACCGGTGTTCCTACAGTCTACTAACTCTCTTTATATCTCACGAAGTAAGCCTGTCTCCATCGGACGACTATCTTTTTAATTTCCCGACTCAATTCTTGAAATCAGAACTTGGCTGGTTTAACCGGCGAAATACATTTGCAAGACGGCATGATTGTGTTGAGTAGCGAGGGATAGATTTCCTCTGGTTACTTGACACTCTAATTAGACGCCACTGCGCTTACAATCAGGTGCAGTCTGGTCACTTTGCCTGGATAAAGAAACATTATGGCTAAACGAATAAACCCTATTAAATTTTAAAATGACTTTAAAAATATTCGATAGTTGGTAGATGTTTAATAAGAATATTAATATTTATACAGGTATCATGTTTAAATATACATGTCCCAAACATTCATTTATAACAATCTAACATAAATCTTAAGTTATTGTTACTAACAAAAATTGTTATAAAATATTTTAAATGTACAACAGGACAAAATAGTTTTATGTAAAATTGATTAAATAAATAATTTAATTAGATTTATATGACTTATTTTACTCCAATAACTATGTATGATAATAATATTATGTTATTTACAATGTTATTAAAGACGTCAAGAATATAGCTGGTCCCGTTCGGACTCGAATGACAAAGGATAGGACAAAATGGAATTATTTAGGGGAGGCCTTTGTCGAAAGACAAGCTGACGAATAACCGCTTACCGATACAAACTTTTTTATAGATATAATAACTTAGAAGCAGCGATAGCCTAGTTGGTTGCGGTACGGACTGTCAAGACGAAAGTCGTATGTTCGAAACCCAAGTGGCATACACCTCAGACTTTTCTAAAGTTATGTGTGTATTAAATGTTAATTATCGCTTGCTTTAACGGTGAAGGAAAACATCGTGAGAAAACCTGCATACCTGAGAATTCTCATAAGGTATCTCTTCGAAGGTATGTGAAGTCTACCATACCGCATTATACCAGCGTACTAAGGCCTAACCCCTCTCATTAGTAGAGGAGGCCCGTGCCCAGCAGTGGGACAAGGGCTAGTATTATTATTTTTTTATTATTTAATATTTTTTCATAAATTTAAAGCTGAATGTAAATTGTCTGTCAACAAGAATAACATTTATACAAAAGAAGTTAACTCCTTCTAAGTAATCTACAGACTATCTAGTGCTAATTATATTAATATCACAATATTTTACAGGAAAATGTGGCGTTTCTGGTTCCCTGGGTGGTGGGATGCATGACATTCATGGCGCTCGAGGCGATGGCCATGGTATACTCCAATATACTTAGAGATCATATCAACAAGGTAATTTCATTATATGCTAATAACTATGATCATATTTTTAGCAAGCGATCGAATGTTTGCTACTATATTTAGGAGTCCGCAAAAATGTACCAAGAATATATTGCCAGGAAATATTTGTATTTCTAGATTTATATTTAAAATGCCTTGATGGCGCAGTTGTAATTTCGGGACTGCTGTGCTGAAGTCTCGGGTTTTATTCCCGGGTCAGGTAAAGTGATATTGGGTTTTTCTATTTAGAAATACTCAGTTTCAGCCCAGAGTCTGGATTGGTGCCGGGTATAGCGATAGGCTCACCCCCCATCACATTGTGGCACCATAATTAATTCGGCGAAAAGTGGATGTACTGGTTATACCTTTGCCTACCCCTTCGGGCATTACAGGCGTGAGTGTATGTTAGATTTATATTATAATTTTGTTGCTGGTGGTAGGATATTTGTATCCGCCCGGATAGCGACCACCGTACACAGGGTGTTAAATCCGCCATAGTGTCACACGCAAGCATTCCGGGATAAGCCAGTGTACATCCGGTATCTGTCGGGGGTCTAGAGGTGGGGTATGATGTTTGGCCGTGTTAGGGCCTTCTGAGTCGAGGAGTTGTCGCCGAAATTGGTGCGGGCGGCGGGCGCGCTCGGACGCCTGCTGCCGAACCTGGAGGGACCTAGTAACCCTTGCCGAAGTTTATACGCCGGAGTCGTGCAGTCAATGGCCCTGTATGGATGTCCCGTATGGGCCGAGTCCCTGAAAGCCCGCTGCGTCGCCTTGCTGCGCAAACCGCAGCGTTTGGTGGCGCAGCGAATAGTAAGGGGCTACCGCACGGGCTCCCACGAGGCGGCCTGCGTATTAGCCGGCACACTCCCTTGGGAGTTGGACGCCAAACTCCTCTCGTCAGCGTTCTTCTGGTGGTAGGAGGCGTCCAGCCACCGTCAAGAGAGACTGGCCCCGAGGGAGATTGCGGCCCAGTTTCGCAGAACCGCTGTGGAGGAGTGGCATACCAGGCTGGAAAGCCCAAGTGCGGGCTTGAGGACCGTCGCGGCAGTGCGTCCTGTCCTAAAGAGATGGTTAGACAGGCACCACGGTGCGCCAACGTTCCGGCTGACGCAGGTACTGACGGACCCTAGGTGTTTCGGTTCGTTCCTGTGTCGGATCGGAAAGGAGGTGACTGCTGTGTGCCACCATTGTGGCAACTGCCTCGAGGACATGGCCCAACACACGTTGGAGGAGTGCCCAGCCTGGGACGAAGAGCGCAGCGCTCTCAGAACAGTCGTCGGAGGAGACCTCTCGCTGCCGGCCGTGGTGTCGTCCATGGTCGTCAGCCGGAGGTCCTGGCGTGCGGTGGCCCACTTCTGCGAGAGCGTCATCTCGCAGAAGGAGAGTGCCGAGAGGGATCGGGAACGATTTGATCCCTCCCGCCGCCAGAGGAGACGTAGGATACGCCGGGTGGACGACTGACTGGCGTCTCCCGCCCTGTGGAATGGGGGCGTTTGGAGAATTCTACCACGGTAACCCCTGCCTGTCGTAGGAGGTGACTAATTGGGGCCATTGGGAGTCGCGGGTGCGCAGCGGGGGCTGTCAGCCCATATCGGTGCACTCCAATTTCGGTGCATCGTGCGACCCCGAGATGGACGGCAGCTCGGGTGGTAAGGCCTCGTTTGCTGTCGTTGTTTGGTGCGCGGGGGCTCTTAAGCCCCACATGGAGATGGGCCCGTACAAGGCACCGCGCAGGGGCGGTTCCGGCAGCAATTCTAGCACTCCTTAGAATACCCCGGGATCGCTCCGTAAGCGCCGAAGAAGGCCACCGCGATGTTATAGCTGGTAGTGTCGAGTGGGGTGTATATAGGGGGTAGGGACTCGGCCCAGCGGCAGCCCGGATAGCCATCATACGGGCGATGGGGATGTTGGGTCGTAAGACCGGCTAGTCCAGCATAACCGTTTTATTCTTATTCCGCTTCCCCCCGGAGCGGGCGGCAGTAATAAAACGCTTTCCCCGCGACAACAAAAAAAAGGGCCTTCTGAGTACCCTGAAACTAGACTCTCGACCGCTTCTTCACCTTCTAGCCCCATGGCGTAAGACGGCCAAACATCGCACCTCAACTCAAACAAAAAGGTCCCAACAAAGACCGGATGTACACGGGCTGACTCCGTAACACGACACATTTGCGTGTGCTACTATGGCGGGTTTTGGGCCCTGTGTAGGGTGGTCGCTATCCGGATGGATATGAATCTCCTACCACCAGTATTTTATATACCACTGACCGAAATTAAGTAGAATAGTTTAATAAAAAGCACGAGTGACAATCCTTGTTATAGGTGGAACTGCTTATATTTATAAGCTGAAGTAACGTTTATCATCAGACGAGGAGGCTGCTCGTCTCGCTATTCATTCGTCGATTAAAAACAATCCCGTGTATTAAGCACAAAAATAGTAACTATTGACATATATTCAAAATATAATACATTTAAAAAGGTTTCTTGAACTGGGCTAAGAGGTGGCCGTGCTTTTTACTTTCTTACACATTTATTTTTATTATTAAATTAATTTTAAATAAACTTTCTAAACGAAATGCAAAAGTCAAGCAACTAGGTCATGTGATACATGATTTAAAACGGAATTACTTGCACATTCCGTGGTTTACAATTTAATTACAATATTTTCACCTAGAACTCACGAAAAGCTAGACAATAATAAGTAATAATAATGTAGGTATTAAAAGGTATTGTTTTACAGTAGACGCAAGCAAGACGGTCACCTGATAAGTGGTGTCCATCGCTCATAAATGCATACAGACCAGAGATGAACATACCAAAGATTCACTGGTGCATTTTAGACCATAAAAGAAAGGAATAAGATTGAGAAACGATACCTGGAAATCAGAAACGATATAGCAAGATGCCACTTCGTATCTGTTTTGTATAAGAGAGTGATCTACTCCGGTTTACTCATTCTGACGAAAGAACTGAATTTTAAATAAATAAAAATATACTTTATTGGAACAAAAACACAGATGAAAGTATTAGGAAACATTATGTAATGCATAAATGGCATATCTGAGTTGAATTTTTACATACATATTTGTCTGCAGCATGAATGAGCCGGCTCGACCGGCGTAGTACCACTGTCTCACAGAAAACCAACGTAGTGTCAGTTTACTGTTGCGTTTCGTATGGTAAGTGAGATATCCGGAGGCCCAGATTCCCCCTTCCCTTCCCTAATCCTGTATTTCTGTCCTTTAAGGCCGACAGCGCATACATGATACTTTCGGTATTGTGGATGTTCATGGGCGGTGGAGATCCCTTAACATCAGGTGATACACATGCTCGTTTGTCGGACTAAGCAATAAAAAAAAACATGTATTATATATGTTTATTGTGTATGTGTAGAAATAAAAATGATATAATGTTTTAGTCGTGATAACATAACATAATATGTATGTTACATATTCTGTTATGTTAAATCACCATCTTCTGCCACTTATCCAACTACAAAATGCAGTTGCAGCATGCTTTTACATATATAAATGCAGAAAATCCTGTTTGTTTTTATAATCAACCGTCTGCATATCCAAAATCACTACTGGAGAATACTATCCAACTGATATTCTTCAGAGGATGTATCCAGAATATCAAGAATCCAGTAAGAGAATGAATACCATCTAAAAATATTCAGAATATTCAGAATCTAGCAAGAGAATACTAAGTAAATCATCTTAGAAAAATTCACATAAAGTGTTGCTCTACCTGGGAAACAAATATAAGACCATTCGAATCTCAACCTATATACATTCCAAGTAGACTAAGAGGGAGGGAATATTTATGTACGGTAAATAAATATCACACGTGATTCTGGTTTATCTAACAATAAATTTGAGTTCGAAGTCAGTGCCGGTTCTATCAGAGCACAATAGAATGAGATTAATGGAAGTATTTCGTGATCATTAATAACCCCAGGATCCTGACTGCTACCGATTATAATACTGATATCATGACGCAATATCTAGGCTATAAATCTCAACTAATCACTAGTCATAGTGACTTCACTGGTTCGTTGTATGAAGATTGTAGATATTGTAATTTATTTAGACATTTTTGTTTATTAAACATTGGGAAAAAATAGTAATAGATCACTTGGAAGTAATACAGACTGCCAAGATGAAAGTCGTGGGTTCGCAACTAGACCAAATGACATCTGACTTTTCGAAGCTACATATGTATTTAAGGATAACGTTATTATCGCCTACTTAAATAGGAAGGAAAACATTGTGAGGAAATTAGAATTCTAAATAAGATTTTCTAAGTCTATTAATACGCGTTAGACCAGCGTGGTGGATTAAGGCCTAGCCCCTCTTATTAGAGGAGTCGAGTAAGTCAATATGGAGCTGGTATTATGTTTTATGTATAATTTGGTGATATTAGGAATTCAATCTCAGATCAATGCCCTTCAAATGGATGGAGTGAGTTTAGTGTTAAGCTCTATAATAGACGTAATAAGTTCATATAATTTTGATTCTAAGAGACAAATCCATTACAGTTGCACAAATACACTTGATATACCAACAAACAAACACTGAAACTACTAATTGCACTTCAGTTAGTAAATACACAATTCAATAAGCAATCGGAGCGCCCGCGGTGCACTGAGATGTTCCCAAAAGCAACAATCAGCGTTTACGATGTGTACCAAACAAACGCAGATACAAAGGCGGTGATTCCTGCGGGCGCAATTTGTGGATTACAGTCCGTATTTTGTGTTAGCAACAGGATTAAGTCGGAGCAAGAGAACCGTATATATATTTTTTTTTTATAGTATTGTCCGACAAACGAGCCAATGGGTCACCTGATGTTAAGTGATCTCCACCGCCCATGAACATCCACAACACCGAAAGTGTCATGTATGCGCTGTTGGCCTTAAAGGACCAGGAATATGGATTAGGGAAGGGAAGGGGGAATCTGGGCCTCCGGATATCTCACTTACCATACGAAACGCGACAGTAAACTGTCACTTTACGTTGGTTTTCTGTGAGAATGCATCGTGAATCAACATTTTTTTTTGTTCTGCATTGTTTTCAGTTATGTTGTCTAATTGTATGTTGCTTTCTAGTCGGTTATCTTAACCCACTTCAAAAAAGGAGGAGGTTGTCAATTCGTCGGAATCTTTTTTTATGTTCCCCAATTACTCGAAGACGACTGAACCCATTCGAGAAATTCTTTTTTTTTGTTTAAAAGGGTATACTTCCCAGTTGGTCCCATTGGCATCAAGTCAAGATCGGATGATGGGATCTCAGAAAAATCGATTGTAACCCTCAAATTTTATAGGGACGCATAATTTGTTTTTTATTGAAGTCGGTTTACTTTTATGAATTAAAAAACTTTTACGGATTATTATATAAGTTGAGAAAATATACATTGAATTTAATTCCATTATTTTACATAAATGTAGGTGTAACTATAAGTACCTATTGAATTTAACTATCAATATAATCGTTAAATTTCCTCAAATACTGATATACTTCTTTGTGTGTTAGTAATTTTTACCCAAATCTAACACTAGATTTGGGTAAAAATTACTAACACATTTCGTCAATATTGACCTGGTCTGCTACAAATTCAATTATTATTGTTAATTTTAGTTTTATTCTTTCATGGCTATTTAACCACGTTGCACCTGATGGTAAGCGCAGTGCGGTCCAATTAGAGTATCAAGAAGCGAGAGACAATCTATGCCCCGCTACACAACAATCATGCCGGCCTGATATATATAGATGTTATTAACAACGCAATTAAAATGAAATATCATATCATTAAAGTTGTGCTCGAAAAGACTATTTATATAGAGCAATTTACCTAGATGATATTTTCCTGGAATAAATCAAAGTCGAATTAGATTTTATACGGTATCATCAAACTTTTTTAATACAGTCCACAAATTATGTTTTCCGCCGTTCTCTGTTACCTACCTTTCTACATCTTCATTTTATATTTGTTGTAAACTTTTTGTTTGATATATTTCCTGTCAACTAGCACCACAAAAAGTTATTAACACAATGTTTTATTTTTATTTATTTTTTTACTATAAATAGGCTTGCGTTTGACTACTATCTCGTCTGATGGTAAATGATGATGTGGTCTACGGTGGAGTTTAAACTTCTGCGGCAACATTTATGAAAGTTATTTCCAACAGCTTAGAAATTATTTATTGGAATAATTTAAGTCTGTAACAAATGAATTGTTACGTATTTCAATCATTGAAAAAACTTTGAAGATCACATTACGGGTGAAACATTTATATCTCTCAGACGACAATGACTTGCAGATTATAAAGGCGGCGAGACAAAGAGTGTGCCCAAACAATCTGGCCACACGTATACCCTATATTATTACGTACAAATATAATATGACGTTCTGAAACTCACTTTAAATATTAAGGCCAAGTCAGTATGGTAATTTTTAATACTTTTGTATTTATTTATTAATATTATGTACATTGATGATTACCGAGTATGGATTAATTTCGATGTTTTATGCAATAAATTTTACTTTACCAGTATGTTAAAATTTGATACATAAACTGTATGCGTAAGTACTTTGATATTTTAAAAACCGAGGGTGCCACATTTTACTACACTAACGTGTCATTTAAGGCCAAGAAAATACTAGATATATTTCTTTAAAACCGTAAAATTTTAGTTTTCATTTTTCCTAAACATAGGTGTGATCTTTGACATTTTTTATTTTTGTACTGGGGGAGACAATTATACGGGGTCACCGGTCTTTCGACTTTGTATTGAACCTCTCACTGATAATGGTGAAAATTGTCCCAACCCTTTTCACTATCTACAACAAAATATCGGTAGAACCAACTAAAACTGCATGATGGCCCTCTCTAGCGCATTAGGGAAGACTTCCCGAGATTTTCCCGGGACAAGTTCCCGGAGCGAGAAGCTTATCAATTTCAGCCTGCACCGCCTTTGCAAGTGCCACCTAACGACCCTGCACTATGCGAAGGGAGGGCTTAAAACCTCCCTTGCTCCGAAGAACGCTCTTGGCGTCAACGGCAGCGATGAGGTATGCTGCCGCCCATCCCTTAGTAGCGTGGTGTACAGAAGTGTATTGTTCTAAACAACGATTTTACATGCCGCATAAACATATCAAATACAAAAACTCTACTGTTTATTAAATTTATAGATTACTAGCTTTTACCCGCGGCTCCGCCCGTGTGGTAGTTATTTTGAAAAAAAGGTATAAAATCCATGGAGTCATCCTAAGCTATTACAACTTTCAATATTATGCTATCCCATGGCAACCGCGCATTTTCCGGGATAAAAAGTCGCCTATGTTATTACTTAGACCCCTCGACTAACACTGTGCAAAAAATCATGTCGATCCATTGCTCTGTTTAAAACAAAATCAAAACTATCCTACGGGAACTGTACATTCCATTCGTGCAAAATTTCATCGAAATCCATTCAGCCGTTCTGGAGTGTTTCAGTAACAAACACCCATCCATCCAAACATTCGCATTTATAATATTAGTAAGATGGTATGGCCTTTAGGAATGATTTTGCAAAACAATTTGAAACACATATTTCTTTATTTCTTACCAGCCTTAATATGAATTTTCAGATCCCTAACTTTAGGATTTATGGACTACCCATGCAAATTTTGAACTCCTATTCACCCCTTTGCAGATTATTTTTTGATATAAAAGATAGCCTATGTCCTTCTATAGGATATTATATATCTCCTTTCCAAATTTCAACCCAATCAGTTAAGCCGTTTAGTCGTGAAAAGTTAACAAACAAACAGATATATTTTCGCATTTTTTTTTAATCCTGGCACGGCAATGTGACCGCACTGCACCTGATGGTAAGCGCAGTGCGTTCCAATTAGAGTATCGAGTAGTGAGAGACGATCTATCCCCCGCTACTCAACACAATCATGCCGGCCTGCTTCTTCACACTACGCCATGGGCAAGAAGGTGAAGAAGCGGTCGAGGGTCTATTGTCAGAGTACTCAGAAGGCCGCAAAATAGCCAAACACCGTACTCCAACTCTAGACCCCCGAGAAAAACCGGATGTACACTGGCTGATCCCGGAACGCGACACGCCTGCGTGTGCCACTATGGCGGGTTTTACACCCTGTGTACGGTGGTCGCTATCCGGGCGGATATGAATATCCATACTATTTAAAATAGTATGGATGAAAAGGTAGCCCATATCATTTCGATAAACTGTAAAAGCTAGGTATTCAATCATCGCTGTCGTATCAACATAATTTAATACAAATGCGAGTTTTCCGCATGAAATTGCGGAACAATTCAGTGCAGGTAAAAGGCGAAAACTTATTTATTTTCCGGCTCGTTGACTACGTTCCTGTAAAACAATGAATAGTTACAACGCGGTTTGTTTGCGCGGTCTGTTGTCGAATAAAAGATAAACGAATTTCGGGCCTGTTACGTTTCTATTGTGGCGTGATTCTCTTCATTACATTTTCAGTAAAAAAGGTCATTGACTTATTTTTTATTTTACAAACAATGTTTTTGCAAAAGTTGCTTCAGTCAAAACTTCGTTCACGGGGAATTCCATTCATCACTTTCAGTTTCATTCTATTCACATTATTACCCTTAAAAAGGTTCAAACATTCTTATTATTATATATTTCCATCCTTATCCTTTGCAACGTCAGTAAAAATGGCTAATTTTTCGCTTGCACATTACATGCTATAGTTAAATCAATACAAACAAAAAACAGATTTCTATATTTACACCCGATCTTCTATACTTAAAAGCCATTTTTTTTCATCCTGAACGAACGAACGTCTCAACAAAATCATGCCAGCCTGCCTCTTCACACTACGCCCTGGGCAAGAAGGTGAGAAGCGGCCGAGGGTCTAGTGTCAGAGTACTCAGAAGGCCAAAAAACGGCTAAACAACACAACTTACCCCAACTCTAGACCCTCGACTAAACCGTATGTACACTGGTTGATCTCGAAACGCAACACATTTGCGGTCGCACTATGGCGGGTTTTACACCCTGTGTACGGTGGTCGCTATCCGGGCGGATATTGTTATCCTACCACTAGGAAACCTTGTGATCCGTGAGAGGTTAAAGCAATACAAACAAAAATAAGATTCCTATATTTACACCCGATTTTCTATATTTAAAAGCCTAGGTTTGTGAAGTTTACCAACTCGTATTAATCCAGCGTCTTGGACTAACATCTTACTAACACGACAGTATATAATACAGGGCTAGTATTACCATATCATTAAAAGCTTTTTAATCGTCATATAAATTCCATCAGACAGCTTTAAAATGTTTACATATCTGTATATATAAAAGAAGAAACTGACTGACTGACTGATCGATCAACGCACTGCCTAAACGGCTGTGGTTAGAGACTTGAAATTTTGACAGTAGGTACATTTTATGACGTAGGCATCCACTAAGGAAGGGTTTTTGGAAACACCACTCCTAAGGGGGTAAAATAAGGTATGAAAGTTTGTATGAAAATCAGTCTAAACGTATGAAAATTCGTATTTTGTATTATACACTTTTTCTCCCAAACATGACCTCCACGCGGGTGGAGCCGCGAGCAACAGCTAGTATTCTATAAAAGATTTGTTATAATATCCAAGTTATTCTAGATAATATTTAACTGAGCATTGCAAATTAATCCTCGATGTGCCAAAAAGAGCGCAACATGGTTAAAATAAGTCAGCATCAATATTATTATATAATTTTGTATACGCATCTGTGTGAGAAAACACCTCACTCAGTGCCTACAAACAAAGGATAAAATTATGTTTATTTGCATTTACAAAGAGCCGTTTGCATAACGTGAATAGGTCGCGACTAGGGATTATAGGGTGACCAGCTTTGAAGGATCCCAACTCGATTTAAATAGAGGACTTCTAAATACATATTAATTTGAAATATATCCAAAAACAATACATTAATCTTTGCGTAAATCTATTTGATATTAGTCATCCTATTCAAAATGATAACAATAAATACACCCAACAGTCACACACATAGTTCTGACCCCACACTAGGAACAGATATGTTTGTCTCACAAACATTTGTTTCGGTGCGGGAATCGAACCCACGGCCTCTCGTTTCACAGCTGGCTACTCACCCACGGTGCTATGAAGTCTGTCATTGAAATTGAAATGGTATCTTCAAGACAGCTGTTTGTATCTTATTTATGGGGTAATTCTGTGGCGTGGCACACCCAGACGGTCATGACAATCTGTGTGGATTTCGTAGGGTTTCGAAATAAGAAATCCTTATTGAAACTCTATTAACTATCATGTGCCCTTAGGAACCTGGGGATTTTTTCAGGAATTAAGTAATATTTGTGTGTCTATGTAAATTACGTTTAGATGCTGTTTGTTGGTAAACGCATCACTTGAGAACGCCTTTATTTAGTTTTTTTTATTGTTTGTGATTGAACGAATAAGGTTTTTAAGGGAAGGAAAATTAGAAATGCTGTCCGGTAAGTAGAAAAATTTGGTATAAACTGATACTGCTTTTGTCTGTACGATTATAGTTTATTAAACAATGCGAAACACCGGCAATTAATAATAAGAGCATTTATTACTAAAAATAGATACAGCTATCACGTCTCTTTAAGCATTAATTTCAATCGTAATTTTTATGATTAAGAAAGATGCATTACACTGTGTTAAGAAACATTGCTATTCAACGATACTTTAAAAAAACATTAATTTTACTTTCCATCAAATTTTGTGTGCACAAAATTTATTATTCTTATTCTGGTAGTTAGGACTGCCATTTTTTTATTACGTTACAATTTGGACCGTGGGTTTATTAATTTTCTCCTAGTTTGTTTACGTATCCGTTCCCGACTTCCCGGGATTTATCAGGACCGAATTCCCATGACGAGACTTTGTCAATTTCCTGGAATTTGTCAGAGACGGGCAAAATATTATTTGGTAAAACGATAATTTGACCCAGAAAACTTAATGTCAAGACAAAATTAATGTAAGAACTTGGAGACATTGATTAATGAGGAAAAAATATTATAAAAGCTTAGTATTATTACTTTGTGCTCTCAGTGAGTAATTAATTAACTTCAGTAAAGGACTACCACTTTCGCTTACTCAATTTGATATATTTTTATTTGTGTACGCCATTCCGAAATATTGGCCGATTAAGATGATTCTTTTCACAGTCGATAGGTCATCGGGGTAGTTAGGACGTCTGGTGCCAATTATTTTAAACAGGATAATCGAAAATGTATGGGTTATGGGGAGAAAAATGAAGGAATCTCTAACGCGTAATAGCACATATATCTTATTCAGCCCTGAACGGTGTTGGACGTAAGCTAGTAAAGATTACATCCAATACAAAGAAAAAAAGTTTAATAATAGTTTCAATAATAATAAAGGTATAATTCTATTTTACGATAAAAAAATCAAAAATGATGGAATAAACTACTTATATATAAATGCAACCAAGAAAATAACTTTCAGGAGAGCGAAGTAATCAACAAATTAGCTACATTTAAATAAGCCTATAACAATAATACGTGTTTAAGTAGACCATCGCACGAAAACATACGCAACTCAACCATTTAGGTCATGTTAAACATTTGAGACACTCTTATTTAACATAATTGTATGGCGTGTTAAAATAAGTAGCCGTTAGACGGTCGGTATGTTGAGTATTTGGGGGTAGGATTAGTTTACGCCCGAGTGACTATTTCTATTCAGTTTTCCTGAACAAACAACCTAATCCAAATAGTTCTATAGCGAAATATGGCAATCACATTTAGAATCGAACCATTGTTTAATTAAACATCAATTCAAATGGATCAGTAGGATGATAAAATAATGGATAATAATATCCCGGGACACAACCCAGTGGGGACACACTAACCAGCGCTTTGTTCAGTTAATTGTCGCCGAAAGAGCTTTTCACAAAGGCTCAGGGGAACCTAACCCTTTCTTAACTAAATACATACAATAGGATATTAGAAGATTTCATTTGAATGTCAAATGGTAGGGATGGGTAAATCAAATGTGGGGCGTAGGTAGTGACACAATAAAGTTAGTTAAAATAAATTGTATGGTATTTTCTAACTATGAATAATTAAAGGTAACTTCCCTCCATTTCCATTTCATGTACTCAATTTTTTAGCCAATAGTTTTTTTAAATCCTAGCACGGCAAAGTGACCGCACTGTACCTGATGGTAAGCGCAGTGCGGTCCAATTAGAGTATCGAGTAGCGAGAAACGATCTGTCCCCTGCTACTCAACACAATCATGCCGGCCTGCTTCTTCACACTACGCCATGGGCAAGAAGGTGAAGAAGCGGTCGAGGGTCTATTGTCAGAGTACTCAAAAGGCCGCAAAATGGCCAAACATAGTACCCCAACTCTAGACCCCCGAGAAAAACCGGATGTACACTGGCTGATCCCGGAACGCGACACACTTGCATGTGCCACTATGGCGGGTTTTTCACCCTGTGTACGGTGGTCGCTATCCGGGCGGATATGAATATCCTACCACCAGCAAACTATAAAGTAAACACTAGTAAACTATAAATTGCCTAGTTTCTTTTTGATTTCGTTTTCCTTATATGTTAACTGAAATATAATGTACTTCTTTTTAGACAAATATTACACAATTATATAAAACAAATTTTAGAAACCACTACGTTATTTATTTCAACAAATGAAACTTCAGAAAACAATGTAGGTCATAAAAATCACTATTTTTGGAATTAATTAAATGCGAATGGAGTAGAATCTCACTCACTAATCACTAGACATCAAATAAATAACCACAATGCATGATCTATTCAGTCTCCGTTTAAAATGTACGAACTGTCAGCGTCCGTGGCGTAGCCGGCTGTGAAACGAGAGGCCATGGGTTCGATTCCCGCACTGACACAAATGTTTGTGTGATAGACAGATATTTGTTTCGGGTCTAAGTGTTGTGGACCGTAGTCCCGCGTAGTTGCTAATACCCACGATACAGGTTTTACCTAGTGTGGGATCAGAACTATGTGTGTGACTGTTGGGTGTATTTATTTAATTACATATATAAGAATGACGAACTTGTTCTATTACAATTTAAAGTCACCTTCTATGACCTCACTATCATAAGGTAAAATGATTCTCTCTTTAACAACTTTTGGTTTATTATCTCGTCTTAAAGTAGTATGAAAACCACATTTACCACTGAATTGTTCGTATAAATAAGTAATTCCACAAACGAGGCAATTTTGCGATAACAATGAAATAAGTTGCGAGAAGTTCTAACTGTGAGAACCATATATTACAAAACTTATAAAGACTGAGTCATTTATAACAGACCTTAACCGTGGAACTGCGGTTTTATGAAATGTAATATTTGATAATATTAATACTAACTTTGCGGCCCGGTCTTTGCCAAATTTATAATTAAAGGGTCTCTGGAGAAAAATTGTAATATTGTGTCGCACTGCAGAAGGAAATTAACACAAAATAAATATAGATATGATAAAGCTAAGTCCACCGAAACATATTTTACTAAGAATAATTTATAACGAAGTTATATAATAGGGTATTTGACAATTTTTGAAGATTGATGGACATCGATAGAGGACTCTTCACTTATAGCCCCCGTAATATTTTTATTATTGAAATATACTCAATTTATATAAAATCCGTGATTTAATTTTTTCATATATAATTTCGCGCTAAAACGCGTTATCACGTGACATTATCTCTATGTGACGTCATCGCACATCTACAAACATTCGTGACACCTAACAACATAACAAATTATTTGCATTTATCTCTAGTTTTTCCACAAAAATGAATGAACTAGCATATAAATATTGTTCAATGCCTTTGTGTAAAAACTCGACACTAAATCACGATAAATTGTTCATCCATGTGCCAAAATCCAAAGTTTTAAGAAAGAAGTGGCAGATTTCGACTATCAGCCCTTGTAATGCCTTCTTCCATTCTTATAGAAGACTTGAAGACGAAATTAACACGTTTCCACACGTTTACACATCGAAAAATATGTTCTTCCTTACAATTTTATTTGTCGTAGGATGCAATGTTTATGTGCAACGTCGTCACGAGTAATGGCGGCCGGTATTGCTACGTTTTTGGCACCGAGTGATACAGATTAAAAATTCTAAATTTTAATGACGAAAATAAAATGTTTATAATACATTAAAAATAAAAAAATGTATTTAATAAATATGTTTGCCCACTATCCTTTCTCCTAGTGCAGTTTTATATTTTTTGGTTACACCAGTCAAACACCCTATTGTGTTTCGTGAAATCTGTTAAACAATATTCTTTTAAAAAGTACTTTTCCTGTAGAAAACTAATTACGTAAAATCTAGTTGCAAAACAAAAATACCCATGTACTTAAAACACGAATATTCTGAACTTCATGACCTACTTATAAAAAAAAATACAGTAGTAAGATACTGTCAATTATTGTTTTGGGAATAGATCAATGGGGATAATCAATACAAACGTAGCAAAGGTAATTGCTCCAAAATCCTCTTTTTCTTCCTGTCATAAAAAAAAATATTATCATAAATGTTATTATCTTATATTGTAATCAGCCCTGCATCAAGCACCATCTGCTGGGTAAGGTCTTCTTCTATTAATTTTAAGGAGTAAGACTTTACTCCAGCACGCTAACCTAATGCGTGTTAGACTTCATACACCTTTGTAATTCTTATTTAGACTAACTTTAAACCGAGTTTATATCAACTAGTTGCTAAGGCAGCCTATAGTACTCAGACCAAGGCTAAACTCAGTCTCCGTTTTATATATAACCAGTGGCCCTGGGTTGACGTTGTCCTGCCATAGATATAAAATCAAGTTTTAGATCTCGACAACAGCGCCACCGATCAGGTTCAAACTATCTTATCTTTAAAGCTGGAATAATAATATGTATTTACAAAATTTCATTAAAATCGATGGTTTTGTAGTTCACAGTGAAACGGGAATTTTATACATTAAGATTTAATTGAATAGAATAAAAGAGCAATTGTTACGTTCAATATCAATGTCAAACATACGCTAATGGCATATGTGTATAGTCTCTCAGTTGATGTAATAGAACAAAATAAAAAAATATATATTATAGAAGAAAAAAAATCTAGTAGCCCTGTATTACACGTTGTCACTGATAGACACGAGCCTCCTCTACTAATGAGATGGATTAGGCCTTAGGAATCAGTTATTAGTCATAGTAGTATATATTTTTTAAATAATGTCAATAACATTCATACTTAAAAATAATACATTCGATTTTCGACCTTTGCTAGATGACTAATAAGTTTAATTTTACAAAACTATTGCTGTTTCGAAAAGTATCGTAGTATCGTGTTCTATAGTATATAGAACCTTGACACTGGCGCGTCGCGTCAATCCTACCTGAATATTTAATATCGTAACATCTAGATACAATTATCTACACTAATTGTTATTTATAGAGGTCAATGACTATCTTGTTATGCAAGATTTTTGAGTTGTAGAACTTAGTATGTTCAACAACATGATTTAGTTTTAGATAATAATTACGTGAAGTGTTACTAGAAGTGGTAGAGCCACGCTGTAGACATATTTGTCTACAGCATGAATGGGCCGGCTCGACCAGGGTAGTACCACTGTCTCACAGAAAACCAACGTAAAGTGACAGTTTACTGTCGCGTTTCGTATCGTGTGATATCCGGAGGCTCAGATTCCCCCTTCCTTTCCCTAATCCCTATTCCTGTCCTTGTAAGGCCGACAACGCATACATGACACTTTCGGTATTGTGGATGTTCATGGGCGGTGGAGATCACTTAACATCAGGTGACCCACTGGTTCGTTTGTCGGACTATGCTATATAAAAAAAAACGTGGTATCTCTGTGGTGCCTTTATAGGGACATTATGAACTAGACATGTTTTATGGTGTTTATTTGGTACATGTTTTGTTAGGAATGTAGAAAACGTAGCTAGACCTTTTGGATGTCACAACACTCCTTGTGGTAATATAATATATAAAATATATATATATATATATATATATATATATATATATATATATATATATATGAATTATTTTTAATGCATTTGCCGTCATTTGGCAAACAGACTAAATTTTTAAAACAACAGGAAAGAGAATATGCCTTCTATGCGGATGGATTTTTTTCAACTAATGTGGAATCCACATGAGTAATTTTTAATATGCATTTTAGCAATAATTAAATTATACTTTAATATAAATATTATAACTTGAATATTACAAAGTATTGCAAGTGTGAAAAAACAAAAATTATAAAACATTGTACAAGTTTAAATACATTTTCATCTATTTTATTTTTATTTTAAATAAAAATATGACATTGATAATGGAAAAACAAGTCATCCCCTTTACAAAATATTTGAAATAAGCTTACCAGCTTTGGCTGTGACCCAGAAAATATTGGGAACTGTCGTTAAAATGCCGCGAATTGCATCACACTCCATTAACCTCAGTCATCAGGACCCCGCGTCACATTTTTCTTGATAGCCTCGTACGTTATACGGTGCACGTGCATTTAACGTTTATATATATTAAGTAATGCCCTATGAACGTGCTTAAGTTATTAAGAAGTGATTTTTTTTATATAATCTAGCAAAAAAAAAATCAAATCTTTTTCAAAGCTGATTGGATGTCGTCCGGACTGCCGAAAAGAATTTTCTAAAGTTACATGTGTATTCATTGTTAATTATTGCTTGTTCCAAAGGCGAAGGAAAACACCGCGAGGAAACCTGTATACATGAGAACTCTCATAAGAATTTCAAAGATACGTTATCCAACTCGCATTAAGTCACCATGGTGGACTAACTAAGGTCTTATTCTTCTCATAAGTAAAAGAGGCCCGTGTGTAGTCCAAA
This sequence comes from Laothoe populi, assembly GCA_905220505.1. Lineage (NCBI taxonomy): Eukaryota > Metazoa > Arthropoda > Insecta > Lepidoptera > Sphingidae > Laothoe > Laothoe populi. The sequence goes on from HG992153.1 coordinate 16,123,119, forward strand.
AAATGACCTCAACTCCGCGCCCAAAATGTGTTACAAATTATCGGATAATATATTTTCCAAAAAAAGGTTGTGAACATTATGTTAAAAACATAACGATATTATTCTAAGAGATTTGGTGTCAGTTTCTTCCGTGATTATGTATGGGAATTAAGCATATTTTTAGTGAATGTTCTACATTAAAATTGGACCCTGTTAAGCTGAAATCGAGTTAAATACATAGCCTAATTCTCCAAATTAATTTTCATATGTTCACAAAAGATACAGGCATAAAAAAAAAATTGATGACATTTACCTAAAAAACTTGTCATGTTTTATTACCCAACTAAATGTCAATTAGTTACTGCATAGTACTAATTGCGCATTGCTATTAGTATAGCAGCGATAGCCTAGTTGGTTGCGGTACGGACTGTCAAGACGAAAGTCGTATGTTCGAAACCCAATTGGCATACACCTCTGACTTTTCTAATGTTATATCTGTATTAAATGTTAATTATCGCTTGCTTTAACGGTGAAGGAAAACATCGTGAGGAAAGGAAAGTAAAGAGGAAAGCTGCATATCTGAGAATTCTTATACGAATTTCGAAGGTATGCGAAGTCTACCAATCCGCATTAGGCCAGTGTAGTTGGACTAATGCCTAATCCCTCTCATTAGTATAGGAGGTCCGTGACCAGCAGTGGGACAATGTTTAATACAGGGCTAGTATTATTATTATAGGTACTATTTTAAAATTCGCTGTCAAACTGAAAATGTCAGTTGGATCTTTTCTGCTTAACAGGGTCCAATTACAAGCAAGATAATAAATAAATATAGTATAAATAAACAAATTAGTTTGCCATTAAAATCAATGTTAAACATAAAAACATTGTTGGTAAAGTGCTGGTGTTTTGCGGTCGTACGATAATAGGAGAGCGCTCGCGAAAAACGGCGTACCGATGCAAATGATTGAATAAAACTTAAATTATTTAACAGTTTTAAATGTGGCACGCGGTCGCATACCGTTATATAGTACAATAAATGTGCCATTTATTTCCATCTCTCACACTGGTCTTGCTGCAATTCTTCCTCAGTTCTTTGTGATAAAAACTGGCGTGAAGAAGATTGCTGTTTCATTTTGTACGATCAATGAGATTTCTCGCTTCCCAAACTTCCTATCATATGGGTATTATGAACTTCACGATAATTTTTGTAGAGATCTATGTAAGTTGATTGATTGTGAACCTTACAATCTCTATGCGGTCCTTCGTCTTAGTAAAACCAAGCTCTTTGCTCATGTTTCGAAGATATTAATTCAAACGTTCGTTTAGAACGAAGCTTTATAAATCAAAAATAAAACTACGCATGCGAAACGGCGAGTAGTACTTAGATAATAAAATCTTTGTAAATATTGAGTTCTGGCATGTTCAGTACTATTCATAATAAATAAGACAACATCGCAACTCATCTGACAGTACAGAGGAGAAACGAAATGTCTATAAATAAAAATTAAGAAAAGAGCTAATCCTCCAATGTTATATGTGTCATAACAACGCCGACGTTTCGGGTGTATGTAAGCTTTTGTAAATGGTCCAATTTATGTAATATATAAGAATATTTTTTACCACTATAATCTATAATGTATTATTATTTATTTCAATAGGTACATCAACAGCATATACATACATATATAATTTACATTGACATTTAAATTTATTCATAGAATTATTCTTAATATATACGCCAATTACAGACATACACGACATTATAAAGCATCATTGTTCACAGCAGCAACACATGGTAACAATTATAAAACACAACCACTAAAACACATTATATATATAAAATATAATACTCAGAGATAGTATCGTTTTTTAATGGGGAATTTTAGAATCAGTCCTGAATCTCTAGAACACAAACTAACAAATTAAACTTTTTTATATAAATAGCATACTTTATATATAGATAGATAGATTAAAATTTATTTAGACAACAATGCATAAAACAATCAAATAGCTTAAACAAAACAAAAATTTTAATTAGAAAACTAATTAGTAAACGAATTAGAATCTAATACACTGCAGCAGAAATTAGGCCCCAGCTCAGCATGACCCTAAAGGCAAAGCGCTGATAATTCTGCTGGTACCTAGATACTTATCCGGTAATTACATAGTAGGCCAAGTGGCATCTTATGGTGACTCTCTATCCTAATCTCTATCATACTATCAATATATAAAAATAGGTACAGTACAACATAAACTATTGCCAAAAAAAATATCTTATGTAATAAAAATACATTTAAATAATTACATTACACCTTAGTCCGTAGCCATTTCGAATTTGCAAGCGTAGTGTGGAACCTAAATTATGCGGTGCAGTGGCAACGCATTGAATCGGTACAACGTGCGTTTACTAGGCATCTGGCATTTACCTTCCAGGGTATTTCTCACATGTGTCCTTATGAACAGCGTCTTACTTTCTTTAATATGGACTCATTGTGGAACCGGCGGAGACGGCATGACTTGGTGTTTTTGTACAGATACGTTAACGAGTTGTCGCAGTGCGAGGATTTGTTGGAAAGTTTTAGAATTTCGGTCCCCTATAACTTTCACGGTTTGCAGTGGAGGAAAAAAATTGTGCATAGCCAGATTAGATCTAGTTTTTAATTTTTGTTTTTCTAATTTTCGTTACTTTATTAGGATTTCGTCTAAGCTATTATTTTGTTCGATTCAATCACTCCCACTGAATTATTGTCCATGTACATAATAAATAATTTACGAAAACGTCTGCTGTCATGATTACACATGTGTTAGATTCCCACATTTCAACAATCAACCGTTGTTGACAAAACTTTGAAAGCAATTTACCTATGGGCTGATGAGTTTTTTTCATTTTAGTAAACTAAAGTAACAACGGAGCTTCGGAGAACGTTATTTAGATAAACTTGAAAAGCAAAATGTAAACTAAATATAAATATTCATTTCCACTGCTGTTTCCGAGATACGAGAGATGTAGAAATAGATAGAAATATTTAAATAAATTTAGTTTTATTTATGTTTATTCAGGTAATATTGATTTATAACGCCATCTCGTAGAGTTTTTAGGTACCAGTATGCTAATAGCCAACAGCAACAATACAAGCACTCCAAAGATTTATGGGAAGGCGGATTTGTGTAAACTCGCGTTTTTAGTTATTAAAGCGCGAGCGGCAATATTACGTTTTTTCGGAATAGACATCTTTAACTTTTTTTTATTGCCTCGATAGGCAGACGAGCAGACGCGCCACCTGATGGTAAGTAGTCACCGCCGCCCATAGACTTCTGCAATGCCAGGGCACAGCAAAGCCGCTGCCTACCGTTTAGTTGAAAATCAAACCCTTATTCAAATACAAAATTGGATCCAAATCGTTAGAGCCGTTTCTAATATAAGCGAAATAAATGTATAACAATGTATTGCAGAAAGGTAGTGCTAATGAAAGATCCACATATAGAGTTAGCGCTTAGTAACGTTTAAAAATAAAAATTGGAATTGCAAATTCGCATTTTTGTCGCACGATCTTAAAATTGTATTGTTATTTTTTAAACCCTTGATAAAGTATCAACCAATTACTATCTACGCATTAAATATACCAGACACTGCAAAAATAGTGCGTTAGCATTTATAATTAGCTTCAAGTATCATATTACGAATGGTTCTATTACTCAGGTTAGATGAGGCTTACGGGATTATCCTCCCTTTATATCGTATTTTCATATATACCACCTTTCTACAACATCCGTATAGATTTTTTTTTATTCTCTTTTTTATAAAAAAATAAGGCATAGGTTCTCGACCATACAGCCTTGTCTTGTATATATATACGGCTAATTTAAATATATTGTAATGGTTTAATATGTCTACATTGATATTACACATTGAAATAAAACATTTTTTTACGGATTTTATCGTGTTACTTTTTAGTGCCGTTGCGACGTTTCGATAATTTTACAGCCGGACGATATACTGAGATTTATGTCGTCATGTCAAGACTAAAAAGCAAAATTAACCACGATCAAATCCGTAAAAAATATTTTATTACCTCCGATTAGTTATAATTTAATAGACTTATAGCATTATTAATTTTATTTCACTGCGTACATGTTAAACACCCTTCAGATGACTTTATCTTTAGCAAAGTTAAACACTGCACCAAGTTCGCTGGTCATTTCATATGTATCGAACTCAACCCAGCGAAACTAAAGTTTCAGACTATTTACCAATTAATAACGTCGAAATCACATTTAGCTGTTAATATGTACAGCCTCATTTATTTGTCTCTACAGTTCGAATGTAAGCAATGTATAGTTAATTAATTAATTAAGTGGAGTGGTGATTCGTACACTATGTCTTTCAGTACCAACCTGTGTTTATCAATCACATTCTTTTCAAATCAATCAGTAGCTTTTATTCGATACCATGACTTTCCACATAGAAATGTTCGAGGAAACATTATATCTGTCGAGCATATAAAATAACCGCTCAAATAATATAAATAAATAAATAACACCCAACAGTCACACACAAAGCCCCGATCCCACACTAAGTTACAAGTCTGGTATTGTGGGTATCAGGGACTATGAGAGACTTTCGGACCCAACACAAATATCTGTCTCTCACTCAAACATTTGTCCCGGTGTCGGAATCGAACCCACGGCCTCTTGTTTCACAGCTGGGTACTCGCCAGCTGCGCCACGGGGGCTGTCGATATGGTGATTATTTAAGGCTTTGTCGGCTCTGGGCTGAGGTATGATTGAGGGGGTGAGATGCGACGGGTGGCGGCGGCGTGCGCGGGGGCTCCCTCCCCAACGAGTAGCGATAGGCGCATATAATAAATCATATAAAGGATGTTCATTATTTAAAACAGTGAAATGAGCAAATGTCAAATAATTCAGATAAAATAGAACGTAAAATAGCATACATTTTTATTTTTTAAAAACCCTCAACTATTATTTTATTTTATTAAAATTAAAACCTATATGACAGCCTCGGCCTCAAACGGTTTAGTTAGTTTTCTAATTTTAATTTTTGTTTTGTTTAAGCTATTTAATTGTTTTATGCATGGTTGTCTAAATAAATTTTAATATATGTATCTATATATAAAGTATACTATTTATATAAAAAAGTTTAATTTGTTAGTTTGTGTTCTAGGGATTCTGGACTGATTCTAAAATTCCCCATTAAAAACGATACTATCTCTGAGTATTATATTTTTTTATTAAAAAAAGACTTTAATCCTAAAAAAACTTTCACGGTTCGCAGTAGAGGAAAAACTTGTGCATAGCCAGATTAGATCTAGTTTTCGACTAAGCTATTATTTTGTTCGATACCATTACTCCCTCTGAATTATTGTCCATGTAAATAATGTACGAAAACGTCGGCTATCATGATTACACATGTGTTAGATTCCCACATTTCAACAATAAACCGTTGTTGACAAAGCTTTGAAAGCAATTAAGCTATGGGCCGATGAGTTTTTTCATTTTAGTAAACTAAAGTAACAACGGAGCTTCGGAGAACGTTATTTAGATAAACTTGAAAAGCAAAATGTAAACTAAATATAAATATTCATTTCCACTGCTGTTTCCGAGATACGAGAGATGTAGAAATAGATACAAATATTTAATAAATTTAGTTTTATTTATGTTTATTCAGGTAATATTGATTTATAACGCCATCTCGTAGAGTTTTGAGGTACCAGTATGCTAATAACCAACAGCAACAATACAAGCACTCCAAAGATTTACGGGAAGGCGGTTTTGTGTAAACTCGCGTTTTTAGTTTTTAAAGCGCGAGCGGAAATATTACGTTTTTTCGGAAAAGACATCTTTAACTTTTTGTTTTTATTGCCTCAATAGGCAGACGAGCAGACGGGCCACCTGATGGTAAGTAGTCACCGCCGCCCATAGACTTCTGCAATACCAGGGCACAGCAAAGCCGCTGCCTACCGTTTAGTTGAAAATCAAACCCTTATTCAAATACAAAATTGGATCCAAATCGTTAGAGCCGTTTCTAATATAAGCGAAATAAATGTATAACAATGTATTGCAGAAAGGTAGTGCTAATGAAAGATCCACATATAGAGTTAGCGCTTAGTAACGTTTAAAAATAAAAATTGGAATTGCAAATTCGCATTTTTGTCGCACGATCTTAAAATTGTATTGTTATTTTTTAAACCCTTGATAAAGTATCAACCAATTACTATCTACGCATTAAATATACCAGACACTGCAAAAATAGTGCGTTAGCATTTATAATTAGCTTCAAGTATCATATTACGAATGGTTCTATTACTCAGGTTAGATGAGGCTTACGGGATTATCCTCCCTTTATATCGTATTTTCATATATACCACCTTTCTACAACATCCGTATAGATTTTTTTTTATTCTCTTTTTTATAAAAAAATAAGGCATAGGTTCTCGACCATACAGCCTTGTCTTGTATATATATACGGCTAATTTAAATATATTGTAATGGTTTAATATGTCTACATTGATATTACACATTGAAATAAAACATTTTTTTACGGATTTTATCGTGTTACTTTTTAGTGCCGTTGCGACGTTTCGATAATTTTACAGCCGGACGATATACTGAGATTTATGTCGTCATGTCAAGACTAAAAAGCAAAATTAACCACGATCAAATCCGTAAAAAATATTTTATTACCTCCGATTAGTTATAATTTAATAGACTTATAGCATTATTAATTTTATTTCACTGCGTACATGTTAAACACCCTTCAGATGACTTTATCTTTAGCAAAGTTAAACACTGCACCAAGTTCGCTGGTCATTTCATATGTATCGAACTCAACCCAGCGAAACTAAAGTTTCAGACTATTTACCAATTAATAACGTCGAAATCACATTTAGCTGTTAATATGTACAGCCTCATTTATTTGTCTCTACAGTTCGAATGTAAGCAATGTATAGTTAATTAATTAATTAAGTGGAGTGGTGATTCGTACACTATGTCTTTCAGTACCAACCTGTGTTTATCAATCACATTCTTTTCAAATCAATCAGTAGCTTTTATTCGATACCATGACTTTCCACATAGAAATGTTCGAGGAAACATTATATCTGTCGAGCATATAAAATAACCGCTCAAATAATATAAATAAATAAATAACACCCAACAGTCACACACAAAGCCCCGATCCCACACTAAGTTACAAGTCTGGTATTGTGGGTATCAGGGACTATGAGAGACTTTCGGACCCAACACAAATATCTGTCTCTCACTCAAACATTTGTCCCGGTGTCGGAATCGAACCCACGGCCTCTTGTTTCACAGCTGGGTACTCGCCAGCTGCGCCACGGGGGCTGTCGATATGGTGATTATTTAAGGCTTTGTCGGCTCTGGGCTGAGGTATGATTGAGGGGGTGAGATGCGACGGGTGGCGGCGGCGTGCGCGGGGGCTCCCTCCCCAACGAGTAGCGATAGGCGCATATAATAAATCATATAAAGGATGTTCATTATTTAAAACAGTGAAATGAGCAAATGTCAAATAATTCAGATAAAATAGAACGTAAAATAGCATACATTTTTATTTTTTAAAAACCCTCAACTATTATTTTATTTTATTAAAATTAAAACCTATATGACAGCCTCGGCCTCAAACGGTTTAGTTAGTTTTCTAATTTTAATTTTTGTTTTGTTTAAGCTATTTAATTGTTTTATGCATGGTTGTCTAAATAAATTTTAATATATGTATCTATATATAAAGTATACTATTTATATAAAAAAGTTTAATTTGTTAGTTTGTGTTCTAGGGATTCTGGACTGATTCTAAAATTCCCCATTAAAAACGATACTATCTCTGAGTATTATATTTTTTTATTAAAAAAAGACTTTAATCCTAAAAAAACTTTCACGGTTCGCAGTAGAGGAAAAACTTGTGCATAGCCAGATTAGATCTAGTTTTCGACTAAGCTATTATTTTGTTCGATACCATTACTCCCTCTGAATTATTGTCCATGTAAATAATGTACGAAAACGTCGGCTATCATGATTACACATGTGTTAGATTCCCACATTTCAACAATAAACCGTTGTTGACAAAGCTTTGAAAGCAATTAAGCTATGGGCCGATGAGTTTTTTCATTTTAGTAAACTAAAGTAACAACGGAGCTTCGGAGAACGTTATTTAGATAAACTTGAAAAGCAAAATGTAAACTAAATATAAATATTCATTTCCACTGCTGTTTCCGAGATACGAGAGATGTAGAAATAGATACAAATATTTAATAAATTTAGTTTTATTTATGTTTATTCAGGTAATATTGATTTATAACGCCATCTCGTAGAGTTTTGAGGTACCAGTATGCTAATAACCAACAGCAACAATACAAGCACTCCAAAGATTTACGGGAAGGCGGTTTTGTGTAAACTCGCGTTTTTAGTTTTTAAAGCGCGAGCGGAAATATTACGTTTTTTCGGAAAAGACATCTTTAACTTTTTGTTTTTATTGCCTCAATAGGCAGACGAGCAGACGGGCCACCTGATGGTAAGTAGTCACCGCCGCCCATAGACTTCTGCAATACCAGGGCACAGCAAAGCCGCTGCCTACCGTTTAGTTGAAAATCAAACCCTTATTCAAATACAAAATTGGATCCAAATCGTTAGAGCCGTTTCTAATATAAGCGAAATAAATGTATAACAATGTATTGCAGAAAGGTAGTGCTAATGAAAGATCCACATATAGAGTTAGCGCTTAGTAACGTTTAAAAATAAAAATTGGAATTGCAAATTCGCATTTTTGTCGCACGATCTTAAAATTGTATTGTTATTTTTTAAACCCTTGATAAAGTATCAACCAATTACTATCTACGCATTAAATATACCAGACACTGCAAAAATAGTGCGTTAGCATTTATAATTAGCTTCAAGTATCATATTACGAATGGTTCTATTACTCAGGTTAGATGAGGCTTACGGGATTATCCTCCCTTTATATCGTATTTTCATATATACCACCTTTCTACAACATCCGTATAGATTTTTTTTATTCTCTTTTTTATAAAAAAATAAGGCATAGGTTCTCGACCATACAGCCTTGTCTTGTATATATATACGGCTAATTTAAATATATTGTAATGGTTTAATATGTCTACATTGATATTACACATTGAAATAAAACATTTTTTTACGGATTTTATCGTGTTACTTTTTAGTGCCGTTGCGACGTTTCGATAATTTTACAGCCGGACGATATACTGAGATTTATGTCGTCATGTCAAGACTAAAAAGCAAAATTAACCACGATCAAATCCGTAAAAAATATTTTATTACCTCCGATTAGTTATAATTTAATAGACTTATAGCATTATTAATTTTATTTCACTGCGTACATGTTAAACACCCTTCAGATGACTTTATCTTTAGCAAAGTTAAACACTGCACCAAGTTCGCTGGTCATTTCATATGTATCGAACTCAACCCAGCGAAACTAAAGTTTCAGACTATTTACCAATTAATAACGTCGAAATCACATTTAGCTGTTAATATGTACAGCCTCATTTATTTGTCTCTACAGTTCGAATGTAAGCAATGTATAGTTAATTAATTAATTAAGTGGAGTGGTGATTCGTACACTATGTCTTTCAGTACCAACCTGTGTTTATCAATCACATTCTTTTCAAATCAATCAGTAGCTTTTATTCGATACCATGACTTTCCACATAGAAATGTTCGAGGAAACATTATATCTGTCGAGCATATAAAATAACCGCTCAAATAATATAAATAAATAAATAACACCCAACAGTCACACACAAAGCCCCGATCCCACACTAAGTTACAAGTCTGGTATTGTGGGTATCAGGGACTATGAGAGACTTTCGGACCCAACACAAATATCTGTCTCTCACTCAAACATTTGTCCCGGTGTCGGAATCGAACCCACGGCCTCTTGTTTCACAGCTGGGTACTCGCCAGCTGCGCCACGGGGGCTGTCGATATGGTGATTATTTAAGGCTTTGTCGGCTCTGGGCTGAGGTATGATTGAGGGGGTGAGATGCGACGGGTGGCGGCGGCGTGCGCGGGGGCTCCCTCCCCAACGAGTAGCGATAGGCGCATATAATAAATCATATAAAGGATGTTCATTATTTAAAACAGTGAAATGAGCAAATGTCAAATAATTCAGATAAAATAGAACGTAAAATAGCATACATTTTTATTTTTTAAAAACCCTCAACTATTATTTTATTTTATTAAAATTAAAACCTATATGACAGCCTCGGCCTCAAACGGTTTAGTTAGTTTTCTAATTTTAATTTTTGTTTTGTTTAAGCTATTTAATTGTTTTATGCATGGTTGTCTAAATAAATTTTAATATATGTATCTATATATAAAGTATACTATTTATATAAAAAAGTTTAATTTGTTAGTTTGTGTTCTAGGGATTCTGGACTGATTCTAAAATTCCCCATTAAAAACGATACTATCTCTGAGTATTATATTTTTTTATTAAAAAAAGACTTTAATCCTAAAAAAACTTTCACGGTTCGCAGTAGAGGAAAAACTTGTGCATAGCCAGATTAGATCTAGTTTTCGACTAAGCTATTATTTTGTTCGATACCATTACTCCCTCTGAATTATTGTCCATGTAAATAATGTACGAAAACGTCGGCTATCATGATTACACATGTGTTAGATTCCCACATTTCAACAATAAACCGTTGTTGACAAAGCTTTGAAAGCAATTAAGCTATGGGCCGATGAGTTTTTTCATTTTAGTAAACTAAAGTAACAACGGAGCTTCGGAGAACGTTATTTAGATAAACTTGAAAAGCAAAATGTAAACTAAATATAAATATTCATTTCCACTGCTGTTTCCGAGATACGAGAGATGTAGAAATAGATACAAATATTTAATAAATTTAGTTTTATTTATGTTTATTCAGGTAATATTGATTTATAACGCCATCTCGTAGAGTTTTGAGGTACCAGTATGCTAATAACCAACAGCAACAATACAAGCACTCCAAAGATTTACGGGAAGGCGGTTTTGTGTAAACTCGCGTTTTTAGTTTTTAAAGCGCGAGCGGAAATATTACGTTTTTTCGGAAAAGACATCTTTAACTTTTTGTTTTTATTGCCTCAATAGGCAGACGAGCAGACGGGCCACCTGATGGTAAGTAGTCACCGCCGCCCATAGACTTCTGCAATACCAGGGCACAGCAAAGCCGCTGCCTACCGTTTAGTTGAAAATCAAACCCTTATTCAAATACAAAATTGGATCCAAATCGTTAGAGCCGTTTCTAATATAAGCGAAATAAATGTATAACAATGTATTGCAGAAAGGTAGTGCTAATGAAAGATCCACATATAGAGTTAGCGCTTAGTAACGTTTAAAAATAAAAATTGGAATTGCAAATTCGCATTTTTGTCGCACGATCTTAAAATTGTATTGTTATTTTTTAAACCCTTGATAAAGTATCAACCAATTACTATCTACGCATTAAATATACCAGACACTGCAAAAATAGTGCGTTAGCATTTATAATTAGCTTCAAGTATCATATTACGAATGGTTCTATTACTCAGGTTAGATGAGGCTTACGGGATTATCCTCCCTTTATATCGTATTTTCATATATACCACCTTTCTACAACATCCGTATAGATTTTTTTTTATTCTCTTTTTTATAAAAAAATAAGGCATAGGTTCTCGACCATACAGCCTTGTCTTGTATATATATACGGCTAATTTAAATATATTGTAATGGTTTAATATGTCTACATTGATATTACACATTGAAATAAAACATTTTTTTACGGATTTTATCGTGTTACTTTTTAGTGCCGTTGCGACGTTTCGATAATTTTACAGCCGGACGATATACTGAGATTTATGTCGTCATGTCAAGACTAAAAAGCAAAATTAACCACGATCAAATCCGTAAAAAATATTTTATTACCTCCGATTAGTTATAATTTAATAGACTTATAGCATTATTAATTTTATTTCACTGCGTACATGTTAAACACCCTTCAGATGACTTTATCTTTAGCAAAGTTAAACACTGCACCAAGTTCGCTGGTCATTTCATATGTATCGAACTCAACCCAGCGAAACTAAAGTTTCAGACTATTTACCAATTAATAACGTCGAAATCACATTTAGCTGTTAATATGTACAGCCTCATTTATTTGTCTCTACAGTTCGAATGTAAGCAATGTATAGTTAATTAATTAATTAAGTGGAGTGGTGATTCGTACACTATGTCTTTCAGTACCAACCTGTGTTTATCAATCACATTCTTTTCAAATCAATCAGTAGCTTTTATTCGATACCATGACTTTCCACATAGAAATGTTCGAGGAAACATTATATCTGTCGAGCATATAAAATAACCGCTCAAATAATATAAATAAATAAATAACACCCAACAGTCACACACAAAGCCCCGATCCCACACTAAGTTACAAGTCTGGTATTGTGGGTATCAGGGACTATGAGAGACTTTCGGACCCAACACAAATATCTGTCTCTCACTCAAACATTTGTCCCGGTGTCGGAATCGAACCCACGGCCTCTTGTTTCACAGCTGGGTACTCGCCAGCTGCGCCACGGGGGCTGTCGATATGGTGATTATTTAAGGCTTTGTCGGCTCTGGGCTGAGGTATGATTGAGGGGGTGAGATGCGACGGGTGGCGGCGGCGTGCGCGGGGGCTCCCTCCCCAACGAGTAGCGATAGGCGCATATAATAAATCATATAAAGGATGTTCATTATTTAAAACAGTGAAATGAGCAAATGTCAAATAATTCAGATAAAATAGAACGTAAAATAGCATACATTTTTATTTTTTAAAAACCCTCAACTATTATTTTATTTTATTAAAATTAAAACCTATATGACAGCCTCGGCCTCAAACGGGAGGCAGTGGGCTCGATTCTCGCAACAAACTTACCGAATGTTATCGTTACAGACTAATGTTTGTTTCAAGTCTGGATGTACCTATATTATTACAAGTTATAATGATAACAATGTAAATTATTACTCATATTTGACGTTCAGTGAAATAAGTTGCAATTTGAGTGAAAGTAATCACGTCTTTAATATACTACTCGCTGTTGCTCGAGGCTTCGCCCGCGTGGAGGTTATTTTTGGGAGCAAAAGTATACAATAAATACCAAGTTTATAAAAACCCCTTCGAAAATAATGTATTGTTTTAGGACAAATTTCATTACCATTAAAAAGGCAGAGGCAGGTTAAGGTGAGCTAACCGAAAAAGATAGATATATGCTATCGCGGACTTTTTTTATAACTTTTTAAGAGGAACAATTCCGTCATACTTGATTGTTGCGTAACTTTAGCCGTATACGCAGCGCACGTAAAACAAGCTCTCAAAAGGAATATATTTTCCCGTTTTTGCAACATTTTTCATTGCTGCTCGGCTCCTATTAGTCATAGCGTGATGTTTTATAGCCTATAGCGTTCCCAGATAAATAGGTTATCCAACACTAAAATAATTTTTCAATTAAAAACAGTACTTCTTGAGATTGGCGCGTTCAAACAAACAAATAACGTACACGTATTTTTTTAAATGTAGCCTCTAAAATGGTGAATTAGTAGTGGTTGAAAGTTTTCTGTCTGTTACATTTTCACGACTGAAATGAAAACACTGAACCGATTTTTATGAAAATATTTTTTTATCCTGTGCATTGGGAGTGGAACACCTGTAAGAACGGGGACGTGAGGAAACAGGGTTTTTTTGCACGAGAACACGATCACCTAGGTTTTCTTGCTATAGATCTTAACCCGATTCCTGAGAAAGATAAACATGAGATCTAGGGTCTGGTTGAGCTGAATGATAAGATCCTCGCGTTTTCTCACGGTATCCGCTCAGCAAAGGTTACTAGACATATTCATATAGATGTAATAGCTTAAGCTAGCTAAGCTAAGCTAGACTAGGGATTACACCCATCTCTGCCAAATCCGTCCAGTTTCCTTTTGATTTTACCCTCCCATTCTTTACCCATCTCCCGATCATCATCTCCCGTCATTTCTCTTGATCGTCGGTAAAGGAAGTGTATCCTTTCGATATTCGATTTCGGGATCCAACTTGGACTTCTTGTTTCACAACCGACTAAACGTCCACTACACAATGCAGACCGTCAAGTATGAATTGTCATAAATCCGCTGAATTTTGAGTTATATTATCAAAATAATAGAACTCAATATATTGTTAATTGAATTAATAATGTTAATATAATATTTCGTTGTGGAATAAAAACTTTTTCGTTGGTATGAATGAATATTATTAGAAAAAAATATTCTGTCAAAACAAAAAGTAATATCAAATGTCATAGTAATGAAAATCGATATAAGGAATTTACAATAAAATTATCTGTTTGTCTTTTTACTATTTTGTCAGGGTGGCTCCGATGATGATGGAATCTGATATTTTTTTTATCCTGGCAAAGTGACGACACAGCACCTGATGGTAAGCGCAGTGTCGTCCAGTTAAAGTACCAACTAGCGAGAGACAATCTATGCCTCGCTACTTAACACAATCATGTCGGCCTGACGTTCAGTTTTTCATACTACGCCATGGGGCAAGGGGGTGAAGAAGCGGTTGAGAGTCTAGTGTCAGAGTACTCAGAACAACACGGCCAAACATCATATCCCAACTCTAGACCCCGACAAAAACCAGAGGTACACTGGCTGACCCCGGAACGCGACACACTTGCGTGTGCCACTCTGTGTACAGTGGTCGCTATCCTGACGGATATGAATATCCTACCACCAGCAGGTATCGAGATAAGTGAAACTGAATAGGGTAATTTTTATACGAAAAAGTAACAGCGATATCATAGGATAAAAATTGGCTATGGAAATTATAATAGTAACTCATTGCCGTAAACAAGTGAGAAAATGTATAGATAATATTTGACAGGGGTGGAGCCGGGTAAAAAGTATATATCTTCAGTTGATGCATTTTTAGAAATAATAAATTTTGCAAGATCTATTCTTCTGACAATTAATATTGTCATCCATATCTGACGTCATGCACGAAATGACAAGAATAGTAATATATTATTTCTCTTTTACCGACACGAACACAATAACGTATAATCGATCGTCCGCCGAAAACAAACGAGTACTTTAAAACGTATTGTCTGTCAAACTGCTAAATTAATAAAATTATTATAATAATGAACTTTGTAGTCGCCCGCCTAACGTTGAATTTTATTGTTATTATCGTATTTGAGTCTTGCGCAATCAATATAAACTAAATATAGCAGAACTTATGATATACAATTGAAAGAAATTCAAAGTGCTATATCCAAAGCAGTTATTTACGATTATAGTCTTCGAGCTCTAGAGATCTGGTAATTAGTCGCAATGGTAGTGGGAAATAGTATGAGCCCGCTGATGACAATTTTCATTTCCAACAAAATAATAATCAAATTTGGACATAAGTTAGTCATTTCTTGACAGCCTCCTGGCGCAACGGGCGATTAGTAAGTTGTGAAATGAGAGGCCGTGGGCCCGATTCCCGTACCGAGTCAAATGTTTGTGTGACAGACCGACATTTGTTTAGGATCTGGGTGTTGTGTGACCATTGTCCCTCGTAGTTCTTGATACCCAGGATACAAGTTTGACCTAGTGTGGGGTCATGTCTATGTGTGTGTTGGTTGGTTGTATTTATTTTATATTTCTACATCTGTTTAGAACATAAACTGTTTGTTCCTCTCGTCTCTCTCGAACACCAACATTTTAATAATTGTATTGATTAAATAATACTAGTTTTAATTTTTATCGATTACTAGCTGTTGCTCGCGGCTCCGCCTGCGTGGAGGTTATATTCGGGAGCAGAAGTATACAATCCAAGGAGTTGTCTTCTGCACTGAGGCACCTATAGCGATTTTTCAGCCTCTCAGGTGTTGTGCCTGAATCTTGAGATTGCATCTAAAGAATACCCCATAAGTGTAACCTCACTTTGCCCCTTTTAGGGATGATTATTCAAAAACGTTGAAACACGTATTTCTTTATTTCCTACCAAAAGCCTATATATGAATTTACAGATCCCTAAGTCGAGGAATTATGGATTTCCCATACAAATTTTGAACTCCTATTTGACCCCTTTCAAGGTTGATTTTTGAGAAAAAAGATAGCCTATGTCCTTCTCCAAGATATAATCTATTCCCTTACCAAATTTTATTACAATCCGTTCAGCCGTTTAGTCGTGAAGAGGTAACAAACAAACAGAGTTACTTTCGCATTTATAGTATTAGTATGGATTATCAAAAACAGTTCAGCGGTTTAATCATGCAAACTTCCAAACTGGAAGACTCACTTTCGTTATTATAATAGTAGTATATTTTTGTTATATCAAGTATCATACCATAATTTTATTCTCAAATAGTTTGTTCAAATCAATCAACCTGTATTCACGACTTTTGATAAGAATTGACAGTCATTATGATACATAAAATATATATCGTTTGAAATTATTATGATAAGTTAAATATATTTGATTATATTCAATATATTATCTTTAGTAAGTGCTATTTGAGAACACTTTATGTCATATTCATCATGTTTTCACAAAAAATATTTTTGACAGCGCGAGCGAAAAATCGCGTAGACGTCTGCTCTCAACACGGCCCAATTGCCGTCTGACAAGTCCCGCACTTGCGCATTATGTTTAAAAATCATTACAACATCGACACAACGGCCATTTCATGTTTCGTAATTTTAAATCATTTATTTCTTTGTATTTATAAATGAAATGTGATAAAATATTCACACACTCGTTTAACGCAGTTCATTGAAAATTTGATAGAAAAATTTCGTTTCAATATTTTTCTTTATAACCGTATACTACGGATTCATTTGGGGTCGTATGAATTGAATTTTTAAAATTTCGATGCATCTTTGCGAATATTTTCTATCGAGCCAACTTTAATGAATCGTGTATCGAGAAGCACAATCGTTTTGTAATTCGAAAATCGCTAATTTTTTTAATGTTAATATTTTTAGTTTTTAACATCGAATAATTAGTTTAAAAATGTAGTCTGAACTGAACTGTCTGAGCCTACCTCACCTTATTTATCCGAGCCTGGGAGTGGTAGCCCAGCCAGCCAAAACGGCACACCTCTGACTTAAGTTACGTGTGAATTCGTTGTTAGTTATCGCTCGCTTTATGGTGAGGAAAAACAACGTGATGAAATCTTCATACTTTAAGATTCTGAATAAAATTTTCTAAGGTGCAGTATTCTACCAACTCACATTGGTGAACTAATGCTTAACCCGCATTAGTAGAGGAGGTCCGTGCCCAGCCGTGGGACAGTGTGTAATACATAGCAATACATTTTATAAACTGAAATGAGCTCAATAAACCACACACTACTGGGACTTCTGCTCACCTTCCAGGATAAAGACTCGCCAAAAGATTGCTTGTTAAAGAATGCCTCAGGGATTAGGTTCGCCGTTCGTACATATAAAATTAAATATTCTAATACCAGAGTGGTCACGTAATTTATTAGGATTTTAGACTTAGCTTAGTGACTTTACGTTGTTTTGTAATTATACTAATCATACTTACTATGTTCCAAATCAAAAAATAATAATAGACAACATTTCTAGACAATGAATAAAAAAAAATTATAAAGACATATTCAAATATGACGGATGAATCGCATGGGAGAATGATTCTCATATACTCTTAGATTGAGCCAAGGCGCTCAATTGTATCGTGTATAATCTTACAAACGAAGGACGATATGGAAGATTTTGAACAAAAAAATCACTGAAATTACTTTAGTTAGCTAGATGCTACACAGCAAACTGGCATGATTGTGTTGAGTAGCGAAGAATAGATTGTCTCTCGCTACTGGTGAACTAACTGTACGGCACTGTGCTTACCATCAGTTGCAGTGTGGTCATTTTGCCGTGGCTAGATAAAAAAAGCTTGGGAATCAAACCCAACTTATACTGCCGCTAAAGCAATGAAAGTATTGCATTTAATGTTAATCAAGCGTTCATAAAAAAATGATTATTATAATTAACGTATCAATAATTTTACATAATGGTGATGCATCCCTAGAGCTCTATAAATTTTATTTTAAGTTATTATGAAACGCACGTCTCTGCCAATTACCAATTAACTACTTTATGATGATAATGGCATTATTCGGGACCCGTAATGGCGTCATAATGACAATTTTGTTGCCAAATTAAATTTATGAAACATTCCACGTTCGAGTTTCCACTGTAGAGGGTTCTCGTCCTTTCGAATTTAATTTAGATTGTACGGCTTCTTATTTCTGTCGAATTTTTGTGGCAATTAGAAAAAATTTAAATGGATAGTAATCAGATCTGTTTCTAAAAGAAAGTTATTAATTGGCGGTTCTTGTGGCAGTTTTATCAGCCAACAGCAAAATGATGGCCATATCATTGAACAAGAGTTATAGGCGATGCTTTTAAGAATATTATATGAATTTATAGTAAAGTATAGTTATTTATATAATATAATTTAGATAGCCCAAAGATAGTCAAACATATTTCTCATATACTACGTGTAACGGGAATAACGCACTTCAGACACTCTCAATATAAAATATTATATCAATCATAATTGATGTATTGAAATTAGACTGCGATAAATATAAATATTGTTTTTTATGAAATTGGTTGTACTAA
This sequence comes from Laothoe populi, assembly GCA_905220505.1. Taxonomy (NCBI): domain Eukaryota; kingdom Metazoa; phylum Arthropoda; class Insecta; order Lepidoptera; family Sphingidae; genus Laothoe; species Laothoe populi. The sequence continues at coordinate 16,141,792 of HG992153.1, forward strand.
TTTTCGACATAAAGTTCGTAATTTTAATTATTTGATTTTTAAAGTGTTCGTTTATTATTGCATTTAGAAAAGACTTTATCGCATCGAATTATCTCAGTCTCAGTTTCGTTTGTTTTGAACGTTAAACTAAAGGGTGACTATTATTTACCTCAGTGTTAATTACTTTTGAAAAAAAAATCGTCTACTAAAAAATTGTTGATATCGATTCAGTCGCTTATTCTGAACAAACTACTTTCAGAGTGTGCATTAATCATGTTACATGTTGTATATGGTATAAGGATATTCGAAGTTATTGTGCCATATAGACACAGGTTTAATAAGACATCACAAGTGTATATCGCGTTCTAAAACTAAGTATGCCATAGAGTAATGTGATACAATTTGTAATCGATCACCGTGGTAATATTATGTCACACGATTAAACAAAAATCCCTTTTCATGACGTACGTATTAAAATCTCTAACATGGATCGTTAATGTCATTCTTGTGATGTTACAAAAGGGTCTAAAACTGTACTAAAATTACTAAAAGATTTAATTTCATGGCCATAAAGCCCATCGTTTTCTGGACATGAATGCATGCAGGCTGCTTCTGACAGGATGGTCTGGAGATCTTTAAGGTAGGCCTATGTGCAGCAGTGGACTCCCAAAGGCTGAAGAAGAAGAAGAAAGGAAGAAGGATCCCAGATGTGGCAAGTCATGCGCCCTCTCTGCTGGACTTACTGCTGACGAGTCATCCAACCGGGTATAAAGTGACGGTTGGTGCTCCCTTGGGTACCTCCGATCACTGCCTGGTTGGGACGTCGGTTCCTTGCGCTTTGCCTCCACGTCCCGTGAAGGTCAAGCGCAGGGGCTGGCATTACTCGTCGGCAGATTGGGATGGTATGCGGGATTACTTCGCATCCAACCCTTGGCGGCAGCGCTGCTTTGATGGAAAGGATCCTTCAGCGAGTGCCGACGCCATTGCTTGCGAGATCAGAATAGGAATGGAATATTTCATTCCTTCCTCTGAGGTCGCAGGCAAGGGCCGAGGACGCTCCTGGTTCAATCGTGCATGCGCCGATGCTGTTGGCAAGAAACAGGCGGCGTATCGTGCTTTGATCGGGGGTCGCGCTACGAAGGATCCCAACCTCAAGTCACTCAAAGCAGCCTACAACCGTGCTGCCAAGGTCTGCAAGAGGGCGTATGTTGAAGCGGATGCCCAGCGCGTCTCCAAGATTGGATGTGCTTTGGCCGATAACCCAACAAGCAGCCGTGCTTATTGGAGCTTGGCTAATGCCGTCCAATCTAATTTTTGTCGCCCTTCGCTGCCACCGCTGAGATATCGAAATGGAACACTAGCCCATAGCTCGCAGGAGAAGGCCGATTTACTGGCAAACCTCTTCGAGCTAATTCGAGACTCGAGGACTGCAATGCTCATTTACCAACTACCCTGCCCGGTTGCGGTCACACAATGCCTGATATCCGTATCAGGCATTGTGATGTGCGGCGTGAGCTGCAGTCTCTCGACGTCCGGAAGGCGAGGTCCTGATGGTATCCCAGCGCTTGTACTTAAAAAGTGTGCAGCGGAGTTGTCTCCTGTACTGACGCGCCTATACCGATCGTCCTACCTCTCAGGTATTGTGCCTGAATCTTGGAGGGAGGCTAATGTGCAGCCGATCCCCAAAAAGGGTGATCGGTCAGACCCTAACAATTATCGCCCAATCGCCATAACCTCAGTGATGTGTAAAGTCATGGAGCGACTGATAAACAGCCAATTAGTTCGCTACCTAGAGGATCACTCGTTGATCAATGACCGCCAATACGGTTTCCGTCATAACCGATCAACGGGTGATCTTCTAGCGTTCGTATTACATCACTGGGCGGAAGCAGTTGACAAGCATGGCGAGGCTCTGGCTGTGAGTCTCGACATAGCCAAGGCATTTGATAGGGTCTGGCATCGTGGCCTTCTCTCCAAGCTCCCGGCATACGGCTGCCCGACAACCTGTGCAAGTGGATTTCCGGCTTTCTGCATGAGCGTAGAATGCGTGTCCTCGTTGATGGACACGCTTCGCAGCTCATGTCAGTAAATGCCGGAGTACCACAAGGTTCTGTGATTTCGCTCACCTTGTTTCTTCTGCATATCAATGATATGTTGTCGCTTGGCAACATTCATTGCTATGCAGACGACAGCTCGGTTCATGGGCGTTATAGCAGCAAGCCTCCTGGTTGCCGGGCGGATACTGAGAGGAGACGAGAGGATCTTGTCGTTGAGCTCAACCAGACCTTGGATCTCATCTCATCATGGGGTACCAGGAATCGGGTTGAGTTTAATGCCAAGAAAACCCAGGTGTGCGCGTTCTCGTGCAAGAAGTCTCCATTTTCTCCAATCCCCGTTCTTCAGGGTGTTCCACTCGCAATGCGGAATGACCTTAGTGTCCTAGGTATGGATATCCGCTGCGATCTTAATCCAAGGAGTCACATCGAGGGCGTAATATCGGCGTAATAACTTCACGCAGGGTCGGAATCCTGAACAGGGTGCGGCGGTTTTTCACGCCTGGTCAGCTCTACCGCTTATATAAAGCGCAGGTGCGGCCGGGAATGGAATACTGCTCGCACCTCTGGGACCGCAAGGTACCTTCTCGATGCCTTGGATGGGTTGCAGCGGCGGGCCATCCGCATTGTGAATGATGCAGACGTGAGTAACAGCCTGGAGCCGCTACAGCTGCGCAGGGATATTTCCTCGCTTAGCGTGTTCTACCGTCTGTATCATGGCGAATGCTCTGAAGAATTGTTTGATCTTATCCCATCCACTCCCTTCCATACCAGAACCACGCGTACTGGCTTGCGGAGCCACAGCTTCGTGGTGTCTACTACCCCGGCCCGAACCAAGAGGTTCGCAAATTCGTATTTTTGCCGCACCATCAAGCTGTGGAACAGTTTGCCAGCTACCGTGTTCCCTCCCTCCTATGATCCTGGGTCCTTTAGGCGTAATGTGAAGAAGCTAAACAGCAGGCCGGCATGATTGTGTTGAGTAGCGGGGGATAGACTGTCTCTCGCTACTTGATACTCTATCTGGACGGCACTGCGCTTACCATCAGGTGCAGTGTGGTCTCTTTGCCGCGCCAGAATAAAAAAATAAAAAAAACCCATAGTTGTATTTAATCGCCAGAAAAGTCTACGTGCGTAGCAAATAATGACCCACATATAACATTGCTGTTTCTTTTGTTTCAGCAATTCGACTCAATGTGCAAAGCCGAAATATCATTCCTAGTTCCCAGGATATTCCTTAATGTAAGTATACCATCAAAGTTTCAATAGATATACAGAATACTTTGAAATCCAAATTTTATTGCAATACCTTATTTATGGAAAAGAGTTAATCAAAATGTCACATTTTTCAATAATTATTGGCTTCACTGTAGGATTTTTTTTATTTTATTTTATGCCTAGATAGGTAGATGAACAGACGGACCACATGATGGTAAGTAGTCACTGCCGCCTATAGACTTTTGTAATGCCAGAGCACAGCAAAGCAGCTGCCTACCGTTAATGAGAAAATTTGGAAAGTGAGTCTCAAGCTCATCCTTGTAGAATGGACAATATTTTGCCGCAATTTCCACAATCTAATTTTATAAGAATGAACAACAGACGTGGCGAAATGGCTTCACGTCGCCCATTGTTGGCCTAAACTCTAAAGAAAATATATTTTAAGTTAACTTGACATTTTAGCTCATTTTGTTCCGAGATGAGACGCTATGCCACTTACTCTAGAGTTTCTTTTATGTGGTAAAAGTTTTGATACTTTTAGGAAAATATGCATTTGTATACCGTTGTACGACTAATTGCCTTATAAATGGAGGTTTTGTTGTTGATTTTTCTTTCATTAACCTAGCTTTTCATGTAGTTCGTTTTAATATTATGTTGAAAAAATTTATTGATTCAATTATAAATAAGTTGTTGGATAAGAAGTTTATATTATATCATCATTAATACGGATTTTCAGATTTATCTACTACGTGGCGTATTGAATTAAATAACTATAAGAGGGATTTCCCGAATCGTGTTTCCCATTTGTCTCTCATACTCAGACCCATCATCAGATTTTAAACAAAATATATTATATATTGATTATGGGATCCTCGGCCATAGCGTATACTAGAGGAACATTAAATCGCTCAATATTTCGCGGAGATTTTCATGACATACATAAAAAACAATCGTGTAAAGAATCTCTTCTTATAATCGGTTGAAAATGAATGTTAGCCAAGCATAGTAGCCATAGACAGCCTCCGTGGTGCAGTAGGCGAGTAGCCAGCTGTGAAACGAAAGGCCTTGGGTTCGATTCCCACACTGGAACAAATGTTTGTGTGACAAACAGATATTTCTGTCCAGGGTCTGGGTGTTGTAAGACCGAAAGTCTCTCGTAGTTCCTGATACCCACGACACAAGACTCGTATCTTAGTGTGGGATCGGGCCTATGTGTGTGACTGTTGGGTGCTATTTATTATTATATTATAGTAAGTCTCTTGCTAAGGACCAACGCCTAAAATAAGCGATTAAAAAGATTTTTAATTCATAAAAAGTACACCGACTTCAATAAAAAAAAAATATGCGTCCCTATAAAATTTAAAGATTGCCCTCGATTTTTCTGAGATCCCAGCATCAGATCCTGACTTAGTGCCAACAAAAAAAGAATTTCTCGAATCGGTCCCGGCGTCTTCGAGTCGGGTCGATCGGGGAACATACTGTTAGGAACATCAACAAAACTATGCAAGTGAATGCAAGATGGATATTTAAAAGGCACCAATACAATGTTTATAGTTTTATTGATTGATTTACACAACACTGTTACACATCTCAATGCTTAATATTTACACAAACACATGTCAGGATTCACTTAAGGCTTCTCTTTATAATTAATCTACCAGCATTACCCTCTAAGCTGAACAACGCGGCCATTGAACTGTTTACAATTACTTACTGCCCCGCGAACGAACCACGAATATCCTGGCTATCACTTCTACACAACTCAACTGAACCCCGGAGCGCGGAGGGCACTCTGTTTTATATTAAAAATTTACTATTCCCACTTAGGTTGTCATTATTAATGTACCCCCAACTAGTCTCCTAAATACCTCCGTTATACCTTCGGTATTTCTAATAATAGGAAATACATAAAAAAATCCGCCGAATTGAGAATCTCCTTCTTTTTTTGAAGTCGGTTAAAAATATAAAAAGCTAGTATTCAGAATTACATTTGTCACCAGTGCCTCTGCATATGGTGTGTACTCCGACTGTACCACCTACTCCGCGCCGGCGTCACTTGGAAGGGCGCGGCGGCCATCGAGCTGTGACTACTGCCACACCAGCCGGAGCCCTGCCAGCCCTCACAGCCCTGCGAGTCCACATTACTCCTCGCAGGAGCCGAGAGCGACACCGACGCCAGTCTTCATGAACTATGACGGCATCTAGTGCAATGTCTACTTTGAGTTTCACGTCTACCGTTTTTCTATCAAATAATTAGAAATTTGTGTGACTAGCGGACTAAGGTACTATTTTCATACAAATTTCTCGTTATCGTACGTGGTTTAACCAGTCACAGATCATTCGGACACCGGTGTCCGGACAAAAACTGGCAATACTCGCCCATATTGACATGCGTATTTGTAACGTTAATGTTATGAAAATAAAGTTTATTTTGGCTTGTATTTTTACTCACAACTTGTTACCTTTTTCCAAACACCGGTATCGTGATACTTGAGTGTTTAAAACTTGACGTTTTTGACAGGTGAATGAGGTAGGGTTGAAGTGGCATGACAAATAATTTGAAGTAAGGTTATTTTGATAAATAAAAATATATTTTCATAGTATAAATGAAAATATTTGAATATTGAGTATTTTATAATATGTAATTTTTTTAAATGCACCGTTTTATTGGAATTTGTACTTCACTATGTAGATCCTCAAAGTATTCGTTAAATATACCACCATATATTACGCCAATGTAATACATACATATCATATCTTTAAACTGTAAATTTTATTATCTGTAATAATAAATTTAATTGACTCTTAACTCAACTAGCGCCTCCGTCAGCGAGGGATGTGCGGCCTTCGTAAATACTTAATATATTTTCATGGTGCAACCCCGAGACGGGTGGCGGTACGAAGTCTCGTGCTGCCGTAGAATGTGCCATCCAGCCATAGGAGAGACGGGCCGTAAAGTACTGCGAAGGGATGGTTCCGGCAGCAATCCAGAGATTCTTAGGATCTCCCGGGACCGTCCCGCATGCGCCGCAGAAGGCCACCGCGGGGTTGTTAGTCGGTACACCGGCGTAGGAAAATTGATAAGGGCCCCGATCTAGTAGTCCTTCGGGTGAACTGCGTCGGAAGGTTGGTGAGTCCGGCATAACCATCTCTCCTCCCCCGAGTTTGAGAAAGTATCCGTAAGTAAGATGTATTTTTCCCGCGGGGAAAATAAAAAAAAGCTAGCGCCTTCGTCGCGAGGACAAGCAGTCGACTGTGAAATAAGAGATTCTTTTTTTTATCCTGGCACGGCAAAGTGACCACACTGCATCTGATGGAAAGCGCAGTGCCGTCCAATTAGAGTATCAATTAGCGAGATATATTTTATCCCTCGCTACTTAATACAAGCATGCCGGCCTGCTTCCTCACACTACGCCATTAGGCAAGAAGTTCAAGAAGCGGTCGAGGGTTTAGTGTCAGAGTACTCAGAAGGCCGCAACACGGCCAAACACTGTACCCCAACTTTAGACACCCGACACAAACCGGATTTACTCTGGTTGATCCCGGGACGCGACACACTTGCGTGTGCCACTGTGGCGGGTTTTACACCCTGTGTACGGTGGTCGCTATCTGGGCTTATATGAATATCTTACCACCAGCAAAACGGGCATCATATACATTAAAACAGCGCGCTACGGCTCGGGAGAGATTTATAACTCCACGGATTGCGCTACCGGGGTGACGCACATTGTACCCCTCCGACGCTATACCACTATGTTACTGACCTTGAATTCAAACCCTGCATCTGACTGGGTGTTCTCGGTACCCATCTTACATTTCAGTGTGGAATTAGAATAGGGTATATTTTTACTTGTCAAAAACGTCATGTAAATTGTCGCCATTTTAGTTTTCTATTAGTGTAATAACCAAACACCAATCTATTAATCGAGCCCAAATACTGTGATAATAGTCGTGTTACGTTTATTCTTTTTAGTGTTAATTATATTACACATGTACATGTTATATTACAGTGTATAATAATATTATTTCAAACATATAACGGGTTTTTTTATCTTTTATATTATGTATACCTTTATTTTTGTTATGCAAACATCTATTTTACAATTTTATGTGTGACGCAACTATAAATACTTAAAAAAAATGTTATAATATGATATCATTTTTGCAAATACTACAAAAATATATCCAAGAACAATTTTCAAATCCGGCTCGGAAAAATAATCATGTCAAAATATAAACTAAAATGCTTTGACTACAAAAAGGAAGATGGGTAAAGTCAAGACCTTTGAGGTAGTTGAAGAGTTAAATTTACCGTAAAATCTTTTACGTAGCTTTGTTCAAATGTAAATATCCTTGTTAGTCATAAACATATTTTGTATAAAATGTATATTCGTAGACGCTGGCATAGCTCGTTAATGCTTGTAAATATTTTTTGTATTTATTTCGAACGTTATTAAGAATAACGTCTGCAATAAATACACATGTAAAGCTGTAAAAATTAACATAGAAACAATAAAGTGTGTAAGCATTACAATAAAATTCCGAAGATATAATAAACTGAATGTTGACATTATTTGGTGTTTTATTAAATTAAAATTGCGTTTATATTTCAAAAATCGAAAGACGAGAGGCAACTTCGATACCCGCAACTTAATGTTTGTGTGATTCATAAATATTTGTTTCGGGTCTGGGTGTTATGGGACCGTAAGTCCTCGTTCTTGATACATGATACAGGTTTGACCTACCGTAGTATTAGGACTATGTGTTTGACTGTATTATATATTATTTAAGTAGCACTTGCTCTTTGCCAACGATATTTCGATTATATAAAATACCCAAAGCATATCTTCAAATCCAGCTCAGACCTAATAAATATTGTTTCTTGAATCATACTAAAGAGATCCGACGAGGGAACCGCAATCGATATACAAAAACAATGCCTATATCCAGGTGTCTTCTAGCAAAGGTCAGCGTTAATCACATTTTAATGAAAGCGAACACAACTAAAATTCTATATTTTAATAGAAGACTAGCAACCAGCCCCGGCTTCGCACGGGTAACACTAATAAAGCCAAAAAATAATTTGTTTCGATAGCTACCAAACTTCACACTTCACAGGATCACTCAACAGTATCAAGATTGATTGAAAATTTCATCAAAATCGCTTCAACCCTTTTGGAGTCCATAGGGAATATACATACAAATATCTATTTTTATATATATAGAAAATACTTGCCAAACTTACTTGCTTACTTTACTGTATAGTGGTAGAGCCACGCTGTAGACATATTTGTCTACAGCATGGATGGGCCGGCTCGACCAGCGTAGTACCACTGTCTCACAGAAAACCAACGTAAAGTGACCGTTTACTGTCGCGTTTCGTATGGTAAGTGAGATATCCGGAGGCCCAAATTCCCCCTACCCTTCCCTAATTCCTGTCCTTTAAGGCCGACAGCGCATACATGATATTTTCGGTATTGTGGATGTTCATGGGCGGTGGAGATCACTTAACATCAGGTGACCCACTGGATCGTTTGTCAGACTATGCTATAAATAAAAAAACTTGCCAAATAGGTCCTATATTAATAATTTATCTCAGCCGCTCATAACAATAGAACAAATACCAAAAGAACCATGCGTAGTTATTTTATAGTAGAACCTAGTAACCGAGCAAATAATGCACCTATCAACACTAATTGTGGAATTAAGAAAATTACGCCTTAAAAAAAGGAAAAGGGGAATGGAAAGGGAGATGATTTAGGATTTCTCAAATCACACTCAGGGTACAAAATACAATATCAAGGTACTTTTTTTTCCGCGGGGAAAATCCATCTTACGGATACCTTCTGGTCCTCGGGGGAGGAGAGATAGTTATGCCGGACTCACCGACCTTCCGACCCAGTTCGCCCGAAGGACTACTAGATCAGGACCCTAACCAATTTTCCTACGCCGGTGTACCGACTAAAAACCCCGCGGTAGCCTTCTGCAGCACATGTGGGACAATCCCGGGGGATCCTGAGTTTACTCTGGATTGCTGCCGGAACCATCCCTGTGCCGTACCTTTACGGCCCGTCTCTTCTTGGGCTAGATGCCCCCCACAAATTACAGTAGCAGCGCGATGTTTCGCGCCGCCAACCGCCTCAGGGTCGCACCATGCAGATATATACATAAAGGCCGCACATCCCCCGCTGTGCAGCCGCGACCCCTGTGATCCCTTTTAGTCGCCTCTTACGACAGGCAGGGTATACCGTGGTAGAATTCTTCAGGGCCCCCATTCCACAGGGCGGATATCAAGGTACTTGACGTATGTGAGACACTGATAATAGTTCGGTCAGATCGATCTATTCACACTGTATTAGATTCTAGACTGTTTACCACTTTCAAAGGAAGGCTTAAGAAAAGCATAAGGCTTTTTGATTTGAACTCCCGAATATCTGACGCCATACGAATGTCAACAGTTAGTAGACACATTATATAGTTTTTTCTGGAAGCTAGTAATACCCCAAGCTTCCTCAGTAAAACTGACCTATTCAATAACAATCCTGACTAACAAACTGTCTATAAAATAGCTCTACTGCTTACATAAACTCATACTCTATATTATTGATACATACTCTTGATATTTTGTATGTAGAGAAATAAACATACAATAAAGAAAATTCATTTATTAGATGAGACTTATGACTTCAACGAGAACCTTGTCGATCGTAGTGCGCATGTTAACGAAATTGAGATATGAATCAACATCGCCAATTTGTGGCACGCATCGTAGGCCGGCAGGAGCGTCACATACGCGTTTCCGACACTTAAAAAAATGGTTACAGTCATTCATAAATATAGGTTATACGAAACGCCATAGCCAAGCTAATGTCTATTTTGAAATATTCATATACTTCGTATATAGAACATATACTGGGGGAATCACCGTGGAACGAATTTCATATTCAAAGACTGCATGTGCTAAGTATATTTTTTGTGTTCCAAATTCAAAAGCATCGCAGTCGCACTTCATGAAATTTTAAGTTAATTAACGGCAGAGAGCCACCGCATCTGAAACGCTTAAAATAAAGTGTGAAAATGATGTTTTATAATGCATCGTCGTGTCAGCATGTGACACAGTCTGACACTTGAATCACCTATTTCGGTTATAAAGTCTTTGCGGGTAATTTTTACTTTTGTACTGTTGGTTTAAAGACTTTTATTATCAACTAGCTGTTGCTCGCGGCTCCGCCCGCGTGGAGGTCATGTTTGGTAGAAAAAGTATACAATACAAAATACTCATGCGTTTAACTTAAAAAATGACGGATATTCATACAATCTTTCATCCCCTATTTTACCCCCTTAGAGGCGGAATTTCCAAAAATCCTGAAACATATATTTTTAACTATAAGGCCAAATACTAATGTTCATGAATTTAACTTCAAAAATGACGGATTTTCATACAAACTTTCATCCCCTATTTTACCCCCTTAGGGATGGTATATCCAAAAACCCTTCCTTAGTGGATGCCTACGTCATAAAAGGTACCTACTGTCAAAATTTCAAGTCTCCAACCCCAGCCGTTTAGGCTGTGCGTTGATCGATCAGTCAGTCAGTCAGTCAGTCAGTTTCTTCTTTTATATATACAGATGCTACGGTTATGCGAACCTTAAATCGAAAAGAAACAAAGTAAAAAAAAATATCTCATTTGATCAAGAGAAACACAACATGCGTAATATGTTCTTACGGACTCCGTGGCGCAGTGGCGGAGTAGCCGTCTGTGAAACGAGAGTCCGTGGGTTCGATTACCGCACCGAGACATATGATTTTGTGAGAGAGAAGTATTTGTTTCTGGTCTGGGTGTTGTGCAACCATAGTCCCTTGTAGTTCCTGATATCGACGATACAGGTTTTACCTACTGTGTGATCAGAACTATTTATTTTTTACTTAATACAAACACAAAAAAGATATAGCGAAAGGAACTCCACTCCAACCAGGTGTCCATAAGACACCTCTCTCTTTTTAAAGAACTCGTGCATACAAATTCTCGAGTCGTAGAAATTGCCAGTATTTTATAACGGTCGGCCTAGCTTCGTGAACGTTCAGGTCGGATGCCGGTGTTTACTCAGTCGAAAATTCAATTAGGAACACTTAGATGCACGCCTAGGTTTTATTTTTACTTTTGCTTACCTTTAACTGAATCTTTCGTCTTGATTTACATAGAGATTTCGTAGCGTTTTATGGATGTTAAGTATAAAATGTATTATTTCTGTAAGTATGATAGAAATGGGACATAAAGTATTATAAATGTACTGTTTCAGTATATATGGATATAGTCCGTTTGGTTCTGTTAAATACATAAATTTGACTGGTCCAATAAATCATTTTATTAATACAAATTTATACCATTTGTGCAATATTAATTATATAATTTATTTTATTGTAAAAAAATATAAAAATTAAAAGTACATTAGGGTTAATATATTTCTGCTGTAAGAAACAGTCGCTATTTATTTAATAACAGACCTATCCAAAGATGTATCCTTTATTTGTTATTATTCAAAATGTTAAGGAAAATAAAAAAAATATTATTTGTATTACAAGCAAAATAACCTGAGAAAAAACAACATATATCAAACTTTGTATAAAATCATTGCAAACAAAACAGCTGGTTTTCCAAATTCAAATAATTATTCGAAAATTTCATATTTTGCCCATAAGATTTTGTAAGCATCACAATCACTCAAATTAGTGCATCACATCAAAAGTCTAGCAAGCAATAGTATCGTCTATCAAAGGATATTATAGTAAATATTTAGTGGAGCATCAAAAGGAACCGTCTCAGCTAATGACGTTGCCGTCGTCGGCTCATTAGAGGCACTTTCCGTCTGTACCACGCTTGGTTTAAGCTCAGCTACACAGACAAGTTTTACTACTCACAAGCGTCTGAAAGAACTTTTTAAGGGTCTAGATAATGACTACGCTTTTAAATACTAAAGAAGTAATCATTCTCTGCAATGGCAACTTATAATGTACAGTTTTGCTGGTGGTAGGATATTCATATCCGCCCGGATAGCGACCACCGTACACAGGGTGTAAAACCCGCCATAGTGGCACACGCAAGTGTGTCGCGTTCCGGGATCAGCCAGTGTACATCCGGTTTTTGTCAGCGGTCTAGAGTTGAGGTACGATGTTTGATACCACTTTACAGCCTTCTGAGTACTTTGACAATAGCGCCTCAACCGATTCTTCAGCTTCTTGCCCATGGCGTCGTGTGGAGAAGGTGAAGAAGTGTGTGAAGGTGAAGAAGGTCGGCATGATTGTGTTGAGTAGCGGGGGATAGAGCTCTCACTACTCTAATTGGACCGCACTGCGCTTACCATCAGGTGCAGTGTGGTCAATTTGCTGTGCCAGTATAAAAAAAACAGTGAAGACACGATATTAAGCAATAGGCCGTGAAGTCGAATGGTTGATTTATATTATGAAATCATTCGAAGTATGTAGATACTCCACAAAGAAATAAAAATTAGCTTATGAGAATTTCGGTATTAATTAAATGTCTTCAAATTTATTACATAACATATATGTAAGCAAACAAAGCTCAGCCATGCAGCTTTTCATATTCTTACAAATTACGATTACCTATAGTAGCAAACTAGCATACGGCCCTCCTGATGGTAAGCTGTAATCGCTTATAAAAAAATCATACCAGCCCTGTATTAAACATTGTCCCACTGGTGGGCATGGGCCTCCTCTACTAATGAGAGGGGTTAAGCCTTAGTCCAACAGTTTGCCTAATGCGAGCTGGTACACTTCACATACCTTTAAAATTTTAATGAGAATTTTTAGTTATGCAGGTTTCTTCACGATGTTTGCCTTCACCGTTAAAGCAAGCGATAATTAACAATGAAATCGCTTATACACGCTTGCAATAAATACCAGACATGATTGGTTCTCCTACAAAAAGACTTTTGCGCCATTTATAACTTTGTGCATATGGAAATTTGGATTTAAATCGTTGATTAATTTCAGGCTTAGTTTCTATTATTTAGTTTTGCTTTTTCTTGACCTTATCGTAAGTGGTAGAGCCACGCTGTAGACATATTTGTCTACAGCATGAATGGGCCGGCTCGACCGGGGTAGTACCACTGTCGCACAGAAAACCAACGTAAAGTGACAGTTTACTGTCGCGTTTCGTATGGTAAGTGAGATATCCGGAGGCCCAGATTCCTCTTTCCCTTCCCTAATCCCTATTCCTGTCCTTTAAGGTCGGCAGCGCATACATGACACTTTCGGTATTGTGGATGTTCATGGACGGTGGAGATCACTTAACATCAGGTGACCCACTGGCTCGTTTGTCAGATTATACAATTAAAAAAAATTGACAATATAATATAATACACAAAATGTGTAATATATATCAAACAATTGTAATATAAATGTTACAAGATTTTTCAATCTCCAACATTGTGTTCCATAAATCAGAATTCACGAAAACGATTACAATAACATAGCCCCAGGCGTGACGCCGATTGATAATGGTTTCGTTTTTCACAAAGCAATTTGCTACAAATTTATACATTATATTCAGTCTAGATAATATTTTACAATTTTCTTCTATACTTCATTGAATTATGTTGATTCTATGTTGATGTTTCTTGTCTCATAATAATAATAATGTCAGCCCTATACTAAACACTGCCCACTGCTGGACACGGGCCTCTTCCACCAATGACAAAGGTAACGCCTTACTCCACCACGCCGCGCTGGCCTATGTAGGTTGGTCTTGTCTGAAAGACAAGACAAAGACAGAAACTATAAGCTCTCGGTACTATAGTTGTCAGATCTTTAGCAACATTGTGCAGAGTCTAAAATTTAAGTCAACCCTAATTTCAAATTTTTTGTCGTCATAATTTTACGAATGTATCGTCATGAATAATCTTTGCTTGCCTTGAGTTGTGAATCATAGTGTAAGGCGGGTCACAATCCGTACTGAGGAAACCGACGCATAAGTAGGGGCAAAATCAGGATTCTCAATAATATTTCAAATGTTTTTTTTCTAAACGATGGGATAAATTAGTGAGCCCGTCACCTGACGATCAGTGATCACAATCGCCCAATATGAACTGGACCAATGTGGATTAGGTTAGCGTGATAGATCTTATTTATTGATTTAATTAGCAGAGCAGGCAGAGACCATCACACACGGCTGTACTTCTTTTTCTTCAGCCTTTAAAGTCCACTGCTGAACCCAGGCCTTCCCTAAAAATTTCCAGACCATACTGTTAGAAGCGGCCTGCATCAATCTAGTTCCTGCAACCTTTACGAGGTCGTCTGTCCACATTGCAGTGGGAAGTCCAATGCCCAACGGCTGTACACGGCTGATTATTACAGCATACTAATATTGTACTAGGAAAGTAAAGGTACTACTAATATTGTGCAGTTATTTAATGATATCGATAGATGTTTGTTAGCAAATGATACATATACTATTAAACTAATTTAGATGAAATGAATCACACATAATAACCCATGTCCTGGTTTAGTTTTCAGTCTATTTTTATTGCAGTAAAGTACTTTCGTTAGACAATTAACACTGGTGATAGTTAATAAGACGGCATAGATGTTGAATTTGATGGCGTTAGTTATGCATTGGCTTCCATTAGCCATTTTTCGGTTCGTTCTGTTTTTGATATAATGATAATTTGGAGAAAAAATTAACTTACAAGGTATCAAAATCTACGTGGCCGAAATCACGAGTAGGAGCTGATAAATAATTACATTAGATAGGTTTATACGCGGTCAAGTGTGAAACGAAAACGCTACGTAGTTTGCATTCTGAATCTCGCAAATACTTCGATTGCTTTAGAACTTGGGCTCGCTTCCAAGAAAGATAACTTCGCCGAGGATTTGCAGTAAAATTATAGCATAGTGGTGCAATTCCTTACAATATACTGATTTATATTAGTTGCATTACTCTTTACTTAAGTAAAATCATCGCTATTATTCAGGTAACTCATAATTATAATACTAGCCCTGTATTAAACATTGTCCCACTGCTGAGCACGGGCCTCCTCTACTAATGAGAGGGGTTAGGCCTTAGTCCACTCATAATTATCAAATAATTATAAAGAGACAATATTGTTTCCCAAGTTTCATGTAATTCACAAATAAATATTTCCCTTACAAAGTTCCGAAGGCTCTTTCTCCCTTTACGGGTTTACAAGATCTTTGTCTGTCAATTTGGGTTTGATGATGAGTCTTAAATGAATCAGTCAGAATTTCTTTCGAAATTAATCTAAGAAAAGATTAGGTAGCCAATTTTTATATTACACAAATCACAACACAAAGGAATGAACACAATATAACACTGTTCAGTTAGTATTAAAAACAGACCCATGTACATAAGTATATTTGTCGCTTATCTACATTAATTTGTGGCTTGAACAAAATTCCAGATATTTATTTAAGTTTCTACCATCCAACTTAAAATGTCAAACTTGAATGCCATCTCCAGGCCGCCATCTCATTACTCAACTAATGTTCTAGACTTTGCAGAAACTGAAAACCAAATAGTCATCATTCAGTACATAATATTATAATGTGAATGCTTACTAAGTAAGGAGAATTATTAAAATTTTACCTGTTTTTTTTACAAGCGTGCCTTTGGAAAATTAAAGATAGAAAGAAATATTTTATTTGCTACAACCAGATAACAGATGAGCTATAATATAAGCCTAAAGCTAAAATAACTTATAATTAAACACAGCCTCAAACTCAGCATGAACTGGTTTAAATACCAGCGCTAGTCTTCCGTTGGGCCGTTTGATGAAATCACGGGTGCCATTTTTAATCAATGAAGCAGCATCTGCTGAATCATTCTCTATTTCTTTAGAATAAACTTCAATTCTGGTCTGGCATCACTGGTAATTAGACATATGACATGGTGACACATGACAATCTCATATAACGTATCAATAGTTACCAATGACGAAAAAAGAGGTTTTTTCGTCTAAGTTAACCGAAAACGTGGCAACAAACGAGTAGATAATCAATAACATCAATACCAAATTAATCATGTCTATGTTGCAAAAGAAAGAAGAATAGGGATTTCAAAAGTCACTCCAGCAATCTTACTGGCCGTAAGAGAGCCTAGCATCGGTAGCAAAACATCGGTTTTCATCAGTCAATGTAGAAGCAATTTAATCGCATAAACGTAATTTTCTTCATACATCCAAACCCTTATCGCCTCAAACTTGCAACTAACTTAGCCCGAGTTGCAACATTGAATAGTACATTAAAGTACTTTAAGTGCCTATCTAGCGCCAACACCCGGTCCCGGGAACTTTATGATTTATAGCACCAAGTTTTATACCAAGTGGCTATCAGGGACGTAACACGTCTTCCGTTAATCTTGTTTTCGGATTTTCAGTTGAAAATATTCCAGTTTATGATTAGTTGGTTTGCTGTGCGCTTATAAAATATTTTTGAGGAAAACTTCGTAATGAATTGCATATTTTATGTACGAGATATATCTAGATGACTATCTGAAGTGTCAATCTGTATATATAAAAGAAGAAGCTGACTGACTGACTGACTGACTGACTGACTGATCGATCAACGCACAGCCAAAACGGCTGGGGTTAGAGACTTGAAATTTTGACAGTAGGTACCTTTTATGACGTAGGCATCCACTAAGGAAGGGTTTTTGGAAATACCACCCCTAAGGGGGTAAAATAGGGGATGATAGTTTGTATGAAAATCCGTCATGTACTATAATTTAATTTTTTGTGACGGCCTTGGTGGCGCAGTTGTAATTGCGCATGCGTTACGACTGTTGTGCTGAGGTCTTGGGTTCGGTCCCCGGGTCGAAAGTGATATTGGGTTTTTCTATTTAGAAATACTCAGTATCAGCCCGGAGTCTGGAATTGTGCCTGGTATGGCGATAGGCTCGCCCCCTATCACATTGTAAGACCGTTATGATTTCGCGAAAAGTAGGTGAATTGGTTACACCTCTGCCTACCCCTTCGGAGATTACAGGCGTGAGTGTATATGTATGTTTATTTTATTTTATTAAAAACTCCTTGTAGCAGTTTAATAACACAAGAATTAGATATATAATTCTGAACACATGTATTCTTTTATTGTCTCATGTTTAAAAAGAAAGAACTATCTGTAAAAAAACGCATATGTTTACCGGAAATTGAAAAATGGAACGTTAAGCCTAAATCGAAATGTGAGTATTCGGAGGCAAAGGCATTGGCAATCCTGAAGATGTCAGAACAAGTTAGGGCGATAAACATGGAGTTAGGGGACTATATACCTTCGTGCTGAACGGACGTATTACCAACCACGGTCCAATCAATATCAATCACCCCGTTCCGAAAGTGATCTATTTAAATTCCTGACAAAATGTTTTTTACAAATATTAATTATATTAAAATCTCAGATAAAAAAGTCTTATCGATAAAAACACTTATATCCACAAAGACCACTTTAATCTCAATTAAATTCCTTTTAATTTCCATCTCATCCAATGTCTAGTAATAACATAAAAAGACCAAATCCAGGTCGTTGGCTTCGCGCCAGACTTATTTACGAAAACCTTTCAGGTGCGATTAAGGGTAAGCTTACAAAATTTAGTATACGTCTCTAAAGACAAGGCACTTTTTTCGATCGAATAAAGACTGAATCCGAACGAATAAAGACTTCAGGATGAAGGCGTGATTAGATCATTCTCTACGTTATCAATTTGACCGTGCAAATCCGTTTGTCTGGTATCGGCTTTGCGACCGGCCGACTGCGATATCAGCTGATAAATCCCATTGTTCAAGTCAGATCGGAATCACCGGGGATTCTGCTGACCGTCTAAGACGGCTTTGTATTGCCGAGCTGCAGTTTGCTACATACTATGCTGATGTTCTATGTTCAATGCATACATAGGTGTCCTTTGTAGATGTACAATATTTAGTCTGCCTTTGTTGAGTGAGATTTTAATATCGGAGGAGAAAGACAAAACATTTTGTAACTATGACATATGTATACCACGTTTCCTAAGGATACATAATTTGATATGTATTATTTTGCTAGTGGTAGGATATTCATATCCTAGCGTCCACCATACTCAAGGTGTAAAACCCCGTGCGGTCAATGGCCCTGTAAGGATGTCCCGTATGGGCCCAGTCCCTGAAAGCCCACTGCGTCGCCTTGCTGCGCAAACCGCAGCGTTTGTTGGCGCAGCGAATAGTAAGGGGCGACCGCACGGTCTCCCACGAGGCGGCCTGCGTATTGGCCGGCACCCTCCCTTGGGAGTTGGACGCAAAACTCCTCTCGTCCGCGTTCTTCTGGCGGGAGGAGGCGTCCAGTCGCCGTCAGGTGAGACTGGCCCCGAGGGAGATTGCGGCCCGATTTCGCAGAACCGCTGTGGAGGAGTAGCATACCAGGCAGGAAAGCCCAAGTGCGGGCTTGAGGACCGTCGCGGCAGTGCGTCCTGTCCTAAAGAGATGGCTAGACAGGCGCCACGGTGCGCCAACTTTCCGGCTGACGCAGGTACTGACGGACCACGGGTGTTTCGGTTCGTTCCTGTGTCGGATCGGAAAGGAGGTGTCTGCCGTGCGCCACCATTGTGGCAACTGCCGCGAGGACACGGCCCAACACACGTTGGAGGAGTGCCCAGCCTGGGACGAAGAGCGCAGCGCTCTCAGAGCAGTCGTCAGAGGAGACCTCTCGCTGCCGGCCGTGGTGTCGTCCATGATCGCCAGCCGGAGGTCCTGGCGTGCGGTGGCGCTCTTTCGCGAGAGCGTCATCTCACAGAAGGAGAGTGCCGAGAGGGATCGGGAACGAAATGATCCCTCCCGCCGCCAGAGAAGACGTAGGAGGCGCCGGGTGGACGACTGACCGGCGTCTCCCGCCCTGTGGAACGGGGGCGTTTGAATTCCACCACGGTAACCCCTGCCTGTCGTAGGAGGCGACTAATTCGGGCCATCGGGGGTCGCGGGCTTGCAGCGGGGGGCTGTCAGCCCAAGTCGATGCACTCCCAGTTTCGGAGCATCGTGCGACCCCGAGATGGACGGCAGCGTGGGTGGTAAGGCCTCGTTCGCTGTCGTTGTTCGGTGCGCGGGGGCTCCTAAGCCCTCCCATGGAGATGGGCCGCTACGCAGCACCGCGCAGGGGCGGTTCCGGCAGCAATTCTAGCACTCCTTAGAATACCCCGGAATCGCTCCGTAAGCGCCGAAGAAGGCCACCGCGGGGTTTTAGCTGGTAGTGTCGGGTAGGGTGTACATAGGGGGTAGGGACTCGGCCCAGCGGCTACCCGGATAGCCATGATCCGGGCGAGAGGGATGCTGGGTCGTAAGACCGGCTAGTCCAGCATAACCGTTTTATTCTTATTCCGCTTCCCCCCGTAGCGGGCGGTAGTAATAAAACACTTTCCCCGAGACAACAAACAAAAAAAAAGGGTGTAAAACCCGCCATAGTGGCACACGCAAGTGTGTCGCGTTCAGGGATCATCCAGTGTACATCAGTTTTTTGTCGGAGTTGAGTTGTTTGGCAGTGTTGTGACCTTCTGAGTACTGTGACGCCAGAACCTCCACCGCTTCTTCACATCCTTGCACGTTGAGTAGCGAGGGATAAATTGTTTCTCGCTACTTGATTCACTAACTGGACGGCACTGTGCTTACCATCAGTTGCCGAGTGATCACTATGCTGTGCCAGGATAAAAAAAAACATAAGCACTAAGCTATTACAACGTCTAAATTTACGCCGAATTATCCAAGTATTTAGCCAAAGAAATGTGTTGCACAAATCATAAATTTATCTTTTTGAATTCTAATATACCCTCTGGGCTCTGGCTACCAGTATTAAAATACTCTGATAAGTAGTTACTGCCTA
The DNA here is from genome assembly GCA_905220505.1 of Laothoe populi. Classification (NCBI taxonomy): domain Eukaryota; kingdom Metazoa; phylum Arthropoda; class Insecta; order Lepidoptera; family Sphingidae; genus Laothoe; species Laothoe populi. Next base: position 16,161,909 of record HG992153.1, read on the forward strand.
TAAAACAGTGAAATAACAATTTTTAACAACTCCAACCGTTTTACATTTTAAGGTGCTCGGTAATGGCCACCTGTCAGATTTTAATTTAGATTACAATCCTTTACCGTTGGATTTTGTTAATGTTAAAACTCTGTTTGTAAATATAAACAATTCGAGACTTTGCTCATTTAACTTTTTTATAAATGGTAGCATAGAATGCTTCTTAATCTGTTTTTGTAATTCCAAGGGATTATCTCTTTGTGTAAACAACGAAGGAACTTATAAAACTCAGTTCTAATGACTTGAAAGTAAAACGCGTACATTAAGTAAAATCTTATTACAATTAACGATTTCCTGATACGAAATTTATTTTCAGAAAGAACGAATCGAGTAAAATTGATTTAAAAAAAATCATTCATCACTGAGTAAGCTCAATATAAACTCACGCCGATTAATTAATTAATTAATTGCATCAAAATAAAGTATAATAATGGTTCTTATATTCATTTTAACGGGTTCACAAACAATTGTTACAATAAATTGCAATTCAAAAATACATTTACTACATAATTAAATAAAGTGCACAACATAAAAAAGTGAACACTTCATACAAATAAAGAGGTCATGCTGCCTAAAATTAAAAATAATAATTTTAAAGCCAAAATGTAACCCAAAGCATCACTACAATATATTATATAACACTACAGTTACAATATGCTTAGTATATAATATTAATTTCACGACAGGGCTTAGAATTTCTAAGGTGTTTTAATTGCTTCTTAAATTTATTAAAATAGGGTTTCTTTACTCTTATATTTTATATGATGTTGACTGTACAATCGAGAAATTTTTTATAGGGACGCATAATTTGTTTTTTATTGAAGTAGGTGTACTTTTTAAGAATTAAAAAACTTTTGTACTTATAAATAGAGGTCTCAACATTACGCCGTAATCTTTGAAAGTATCAAAAAGTTGAGTATCTGCCAGTGAAATCTGTCCATGAACAAATCTCTCGAGTTAGTTTACTTGACGGCTGTGTTTGGCGTGAAGTTTAATTATATGTAACTATTTTTAGCTCGCGACTCGATCCGTTATTGAGAAATTTTCCAAAGAAACTTTTACTTTTAGCTGTGAAACGAAAGATCGCGGGTTCGATACTTGCAAATGTTTGTCTGATCCCCAAATATAGCGGGTCTGGGTGTTGTGGGACCTCGTAGTTCTTGATTCCCACGATACAGGCGTTACCTAATGAATAATGGGTATATTTATTTACCTTCTCTCCAGTGTGATTGTAATGTACCATAAACACGGTTTTTAAAACGTTATGCAGATAGCTCCCACGTAATTCTTGGAAATAGATATTATAGTCTTTATTCTATATTTTACATATTAATGTTCCACGTATAGTTGAGCCTGGCTTATATCACAAACTCTAACATAATCCGCTTAAAACTTTCCCTCTAGAAACTTAGCCATACAAATCCGCACAAATTCACAGTCTGTATGCGACTACTATTCATATCAGAACGATTAGCTCTAAAGATACTGACGGCTTTGTTACATCATTATAAAACTATCTGTTGCTCGCGGCTCCGCCCGGGTGGAGGTCATATTTGGGCAGTGTTTGGGAGAAAAAGTAGACAATACAAAATAACAACTTTCATTCGTGTAACTTCAAAAATGACGGATTTTCATACACATTTCATCCCCTGTTTTATCCCCTTAGGGGTGGAATTTCCAAGATCCTGAAATATATATATTTTTAACTAAGAGGCCAAATACCAATTGCATGAATTTAACTTCAAAAATGATGGATTTTCATACAAACTTTGATCCCCTATTTTACCCCCTTAGGGGTGGTATTTCCAAAAACCCTCCATTAGAGGATGCCTACGTCATAAAAGATGCCTATTGTCAAAGTCTTTTGTTAAGGCTCTAACCCCAGCCGTTTGTTGTTTGTGTTTCTAAAGTTTAGTTTAGAGTGATTTCGAGACGTAAGTCGTAGGTTCGAAACCAGACCAAATGTCACACACCTCTAACTTTTCTAAACTTACGTGTGTATAAAACAATAATGTTATCTGTCGCTTGCTTTGACGGTGATAAGAAAACATAATGAGGAAAATTACCTGAGAATTCCTATAGTAATTTCAAAGGTTTATGAAGTCTACCAACCCGTGGTCAGCGTGGTAAACTAAGGCCTTTGAGTAGTGACCAAACCCAGCAGTGGTACAAGTTTAATACTGGGCTGTTACAATTTTTAAAATAACTCTATATAATGTCTTCAGACCTATCACTAATGCGAATATTCTAAAACATACATAAAGTTTTCAAATTGCATAACTTCACGCGAATGCAATTTTACACAATTTTCAAGTTTAGAACTAGTTAGCGTGAGGCATACATTATAATTACTTGCGAAGTTTCCTTAAAGTTTGGTTTCCTTAAATTAGGAAGGACGAGTGCATATTAACCAAGATAGCTGCGGCGAACCTGAATCATGAAACAGTTGGTATAATTTTTTACATTGTTAAAACAGCCAGTTCTTTACAAGTAAAATAGGTTTTAAATATTTTTCAATGCAGCAACTGATATATAAATTGACATTAAGAACAGTCTACTATTAATAAAGTTAGTTCTGTCGTTTGCAACTGCCATGATAATAAACAGTTATGTTCAGAACCATACTTTGATTACACCTCAGCCTATCCCTTTGGAGATTAAAGGCTTGACTGTGCCTGATGTATAAATATCTATAAAGATAAGACCACAATTAAATAAGTATAGAAAAAAAAAACTTATCAATGTATCTCGCCATACAATAAGCTAGTTTATTGTTTTGGGAAATCGTTTTATTTTAGTCTTAATTGTCTATATTATTAAAATATTATCTTTAATAAACATAAATATAAGGTTTCTAGATAATTTTTTTTATAAACCGACTTTATTTTACCACCAACTTTCATGGCCTCCCGTGTGATATGACCATCCGGAAAACTAATTGATGTTTAGCTCAGCGTTTAATAGATGTTTCGAACGGTGACGTCATGCATGACCAATTTGTGTTTCATAAAATATTAAATAATCACATATAAATTAACCAATTGGTTTAATTTTCGTTAAATTTAGACTAAAATCTATTACACAAAACGAAATTCCATCAGGTTTTCACTTACTGTCAACTACCCTATTCTCTGTCCTGAAAAGAATAAATTGGCTCTTGGGATTTCCTGCAGTTTTAGTGTTCAAAAATAGGATTTACCGTTCTATCTCTATAACCATATCACGTAGCCAGACTGTGAACGGTTGTTACAGACTTTTTGACAGTTCTGTTTCCTATAAATGTACGAAAGTGGGTACTTTGTGGTGTAAAAGGAAATGAAAAACGCGCATCTATTTTTTAGAGCCCAAAATAAAAGGTATGTAGGTATAAATGGCTGACATTATTTTTTTATTGAATAAAATAAATATACATCTACCAATCACACATACACACATAGTTCTGACCCAACACTAGGTAAAACCTGTATCGTGGGTATTAAGAACTACGAGGCACTACGGTCACACAACACCCAGCCACGAAACAAAAATGTGTATGCTACACAAACATTAGTCTCGGTGCGGGAATTGAACCGACGTCCTCTCTCGTTTCACAGCCGGCTACTCATCCGCTGCGTCACGAAGGCCGTCATTCGTTTCGTTTCTTTAAAAATGTTACGGATTGTTGAAATGTTTGCGGATACTGAGAAGAGACGCGAGGATCTTGTCGTTGAACTCAACCAGACCTTGGATCTCATCTCATCATGGGGTACCAGGAATCGCGTTGAGTTTAATGCCAAGAAAACCCAGGTGTGCGCGTTCTCGTGCAAGAAGTCTCCGTTTGCTCCCATCCCCGTTCTTGAGGGTGTTCCACTCGCAATGCGGAATGACCTTAGTGTCCTAGGCATGGATATCCGCTGCAATATTAATCTAAGGAGTCACACCGAGGGCGTAATATCCACCACCTCACGCAGGGTCGGAATCCTGAACAGGGTGCGGCGGTTTTTCACGCCTGGTCAGCTCTACCGCTTATATAAAGTGCAGGTGCGGCCGGGAATGGAATACTGCTCGCACCTCTGGGACGGTTCCGCAAGCTACCTTCTCGATGCCTTGGATGGGTTGCAGTGGCGGGCCGTCCGCATTGTGAATGATGCAGACGTGAGTAACAGCCTGGAGCCGCTACAGCGGCGTAGGGATATTTACTCGCTTAGCGTGTTCTACCGTCTGTATCATGGCGAATTCTCTGAAGAATTGTTTGATCTTATCCCATCCTCTCCCTTCCATACCAGAACCACGCGTACTGGCTTGCGGAGCCACAGCTTCGTGGTGTCTACTACCCCGGCCCGAACCAAGAGGTTCGCAAATTCGTATTTTTGCCGCACCATCAAGCTGTGGAACAGTTTGCCTACTTCCGTGTTCCCTCCCTCCTATGATCCTGGGTCCTTTAAGCCTAATGTGAAGAAGCTAAACAGCAGGCCGGCATGACTGTGTTGAGTAGCGAGGGATAGACTGTCTCTCGCTACTTGATACTCTATCTGGGCGGCACTGCGCTTACCATCAGGTGCAGTGTGGTCACTATGCCGCGCCAGAATTAAAAAAAAAACATGTAATGGCGTTTGTTTTAAGATACATTCGCGCGCATATTTGAACTATGGCGCAAACACCCTGTCAAACATAGGGTGATGAAGAAATTAATAAGGTAGATGCATCTTTATACAGAGTATAATCATATTATAAGGATGTTAACATTAACAAATGAGTTAAACTAGTACTAAATATATTTTATTGTATAAATTCTATCGTATCATAAAACAAACATACATACAAACGTATCACAGTAGGTACAAAGAACCCGTAACAAATTGTCCAAATTAAAGGAAACCCTCCAAGAAGCTCACCCACCGTGATAATAAATAGTACGCAATTAGGTACTAGTATATCTTACAAGAACTATGTCGGTCCCGTCGCGCGTTCCTAATCAATCAGGGACTTTTTTCTGGAAGTCTTATTTCACTATTCCTTATTATATCACAGCCACACATAGTCCTGACCCCACTCTAAGTTAATCATCATTTATCATGGGTATCAAGAACTACGAGGGACTACGGTCTGACAACACCCAAACCAATATTTCATCACATAAATTTGTCATGGCGCAGTAATCGAACCTGCGGATCCTCGTTTCATATCCTCAACCCCTGTGCTACGAAAGCTGTGCAAGAATTTGAGTTGACAATATTGTTAAGACACATAATAAATGATGGTTTATTTAATGAAATAAAAAAGCTAGTATTATTTAGTTTTATAGGTTACAATAAAACCTCTTCATGAAAGACTTAATTATGATAGCTGTAATTATGTTTTATATAATAATACCATAGACATAGAGAATAGACTGAGCAATATCCCTTACAAAATTTACCACTTTGTAGAAAGAGACAAAGCGACTGTGCGGCCAATACCTATTTCTTTTCGCTCTTGCAAGTGTGAGACGTAGACCGATCAACATTCTAGAAAAGACAACTGCTGGCCGCACCTTCACACTTCATCTCTTTCACATTTTTTGTGCCTGTATTCACTTAATACACCACCACAGTACACAGGGTGTAAAATCCGCCCTAGTGGCACACGCAAGTGTATCGCGTTTCGAGATCAGCCAGTGTACATCCGGTTTTTGTCGGGGGTCTACAGGGTCTACAGCTGAAGTACGATTGTTGTCGATTTTGCGGCCTTCTGAGTACGATGACGCTATACCCTCGACTGCTTCTTCACCTTCTTGCCCATGGCATAGCGTGAAAAAGTAGGCCGGCATGATTGTGTAGAGTAGCGGGGTATAGACATGCTGTAATTGGGCACTGCGCTTACCATCAGGTGCAGTGTGGTCACTTTGACGTGCCAGGTCGTCGTTTAAGTGGTAGAGCCACGCTGTAGACACATTTGTCTAGAGGATGAATGGGCCGGCTCAACCGGGGTAGTACCACTGTCTCACAGAAAACCAACGTAAAGTGACAGTTTACTGTCGCGTTTCGTATCGTAAGTGAGATATCCGGCAGCCCAGATCCCCCTTCCCTTCCCTAATCCCTATTCCTGACCTTTAAGGCCGACAGCGCATACATGACACTTTCGGTATTGTGAATGTTCATGGGCGGTGGAGATCACTTAACATCAGGTGACCCACTGGCTCGTCTGTCGGACTATACTATAAAAAAAAGGATAAAAAATACAATATATTTTATAGATTGTTCATTTACACATTACAGCGCCACATCAAAAGAGAAATAGAGTAATAATTTATACTATATTATTATACTATATAGTAGTTCCCAAAACTAATTTTGAATATCGCATTACTGTGAAAATAGGGTTAAACACAAAATGTATCCACGTGGCGTGTACAGATGCAAAACGATTTGGCGTGTCGCGATACAAATGTTCTCGTTTTCTTTACTACTGACAGCTATTTGTTAATATAATGGAAAAGATTTGGAAGTTGATTTACATATTTTTATTGATATCCTTACGTACACTATTATCAGCTACTTACTACTTATTACACTCCAACCGGCGGAAATATGTGATTATATGAAAATATCCTCTATATGTATATACTTACACTATTATTTTATATTCAGTCATTCTTATATATGTTTTTGATTATGTCAATGACATATACAATCAATGACAATGATATCAATGACAGCCTCCGTGGCGCAGTTGGCGATTAGCCGGCTGTGAAACGAGAGGCCGTGGGTTCGATTCCCACACCGGGACAAATGTTTGTGTGACAGACAGATATTTGTGTCCGGGGTCTGGGTGTTGTGAGACCGAAAGTTATTATTATTTATTTATAATTGTATTCAAAAAAATATGTATTTAAATATTTCAATTAGGAATACATGATCGTTATCGGAAATATTACACATGAAGCACATTTTACGAGAAATATTGTTAAATTTACTGCAAATATATTACACTTAAGTTTAGTTTAACTATCTTTAAATTAAAATACCTAAATACACTCAATAGTCACTCATACTTCTGATCCCAAGGCTCGGCGCGGGAATTGAACCCACGGGCTCCCGTTTCACAACCGTATACTCGCCCGCTAAGCTACGGAGGCTGTACGAAGTATAATATCTGTATACAACGTACATTAAGGCCTAATTATATGAAGTCAGTAACGAACTATACACATTTTTGAAAATGTTTTTTTTTTTTTTTATAGCCTAGGCCGATAAACGAGCCAGTGGGTCACCTGATGTTAAGTGATCTCCACCGCCCATGAACATCCACAACACCGAAAGTGTCATGTATGCGCTGTCGGCCTTAAAGGACAGTAATAGGGATTAGGGAAGGGAAGGGGGAATCTGGGCTTCCGGATATCTCACTTACCATACGAAACGCGACAGTAAACTGTCACTTTACGTTGGTTTTCTGTGAGACAGTTGTACTACCCCGGTCGAGCCGACCCATTCATGCTGTAGACAAATATATCTACAGCGTGGCTCTACCACTTCTAAAACGTAAAACGATTATACCCATTTTTGTCTTCCAACATTAGAAAAAAGAACTTTATGGAAGGAAATTTATTGGTTATGCCGTCACGAGACCTTTATGTGTCATTGATTGACGATATTTCGAACTTTCATCTCAAAACGACCCAAGTTCTATAGAAAGTTTATTTGGAAAGACAGGGGGAGACAAATACCCCTGCTTCAGAACATATTAATATTTCCCCTGACATCTGTTAACTTTGCGGGTTGTCATTATCGTTTGATTGATCAAGTTTTGAGTTTTGTAATGAAATAAGATTATACACGCTTTAATTTCAGCTAAAATTCGCGGAGTTTGATTTTTTTTATCCTAGCACGGCTAAGTGACCACACTGCACCTGGTGGTAAGCGCAGTGCCGTCCAATTAGAGTATCGAGTAGCAAGAGACAATCTTTCCTTCGCTAGTCAACACAATCATGCCGGCCTGCTTCCTCTCACTACGCTAAGCAAGAACGTGAAGAAGCGGTCGAGGGTCTAGTGTCAGAGTACTCAGCAGGCCGCAAAACAGCCAAACATCGTACTCTAGAACCCCCTCAAGAGCTCATTTATTCCCTTCACATAAAATAATAATTGCTCCATCTCCATTGCTATATCAAGAACAGAACCCACTCTCAGGCAAATTATTTTAAACCCAGGATGGGATTAAGCCCAGGACCTTACTTGTTTCTGAACCCAAGTATGCTGTTAATTACCAGACAAATGAGATGATTTTTGGATAACTAAACTGGTTCTTGCCCGCAGCCTCACCTGTGTGATTATGTTTATCAGTACCGTAGCGACTGTAATCTCATATAAATAAAAGAAGAAACTGACTGACTGATCGATCAACGCACAGCCAAAATGGCTGGGGTTAGAGACTTAAAATTTTGACAGTAGGTACCTTTTATGACGTAGGCATCCACTAAGGAACGGTTTTTGGAAATCTCATATAAAGAAGTACTTTTATTTATCCCGAATTTGGCAATTTTCATTTTCGAAAATTAATATAATCACCCAAGAGACATATACACATATACACATAGACCTCACACTAGGTCAAACCTGTATCGTGGATATAAAGAACTGCAATGGACTATGGTCCCACAACACCCAGACTCGAAACAAATATCTATCACTTAAACATTTGTGGAGGAATCGAACCAACGGCTTCCCGTTTCACAGCTCACAAACTCACAAAACCTCTTTATCATATTTATTTAGACCATAAATAACAGTAAAATAGTTGTCTAAAAATTAACACGCTATATTTCAGTATTTAGTTTTAGAATTCTATAACTGACATGGCCACTTCATATGTGCATTAGATCCTACGATACAATTTTTCTTAAAGAACATTGCTCAGCGTCCATACAAGGTTCGCCTAAGAACTAACAGCCTTAGAAAAAATATTTTCCGGTTCTAAAGGACACGTATAAATCCTTAAAAGCTGATTAAAACAACGGACACTTCTTAGAGTTTATTTATTACTAAAAATGTTTTCCATTTTGAGGTTATATTCTTAAGTCAACATGCCTTCAATACAGTGTTACGATACTAACTTTCGAGCTAATTTGGTTTTATTTGAGATTTAGGTTTAAATTACCGATTAAATACCTAATAATAATAAAAAATAATTATCATTGACAATGATTTCACGAAGTAAGAAGTTAATATGTTTTTTACGGTTTTACCTGTCTTACGATAGGATGACCAAAGTATGTTGTTATGGCCTTATAGGGAGGTATCTACCTAGATTATAAGTGTTATTTAAAAATAGTACCATATATTATTTTTAATAGGTACTTACATAGTGTTAAAAGATAAACACACTCAAAACACAACAAAAACGATCCACTGAACAATAAGCAAATTAATTAAAAATAATAAACATGACCACAGAATACTATTTACTTATTACTCTGACGAACATGACAAGTGAAAACTGACACAGGGGGTTCACATCGCGAAATCAATAAAATGCCTATTTATTTTTTACCTTATTAATATGAAGTGTCCGTTAAGTTCTATTATTTGGATTAAAGGGCATAAAATAAGCTAAGAATTATGGTATAAGTCAAGTCTCTGTTGATTCCTAGGCGACTTTGGACAATCTCCTTTAATCTGCTGGTGGTAGGATATTCATATCCGCCCGGATAGCGACCACCGTACACATGGTGAAAAACCCGCCATAGTAGCACACGCAAGTGTGTCGCGTTCCGGGATCAGCCAGTGTACATCCGGTTTTTGTCGGGGGTCTGGAGTTGGTGTACAATGGCAATTTTACGGCCTTCTTAGTACTCTTTACACTAGACCCTCGACCCCTTCTTCACCTTCATGCCCATGGCGTAGTGTGAAGAAGCAGGCCGGCTTGAGTGTGTTGAGTAGCGGGGATAGATCGTCTCTCGCTACTCAGTAGTCTATTTGGACCGCACTGCGCTTACCATCAGGTACAGTGCGGACACTTTGCCGTGCCAGGATAAAAAAAAAACTTTACATTTACAATATCCAGAAAACGTAATAAAATAAATAACCTTTCTTCCGGGATCCACTTTTATCCAATGCATAAATTCTTTTTTGAAGTAAAAAACAGCCATTCCCTTCGAAACCCGGAGCATCCCTTGTGGCTGGCATAGTAATTTACCCTTCGGTTAACAAGGTCCCGTTGCTCCGATTCAGTGGTCGATATTGATAGTTTCATTTCCGAGGGCATGTAGCTGACTAACGCAAAGAATAGGTGTTCTCAAGAATCACCATAATAATGTGTGGAATCTACAAGTTGAGTGGGGATATTCACGCGAGGGTCTCACGTACGCAATCAAAAGGAGTATTACTGCGCTGAGAATTCACATGGTATTTTTATTAAACTCTTTAATTCGAGGATTCTTTGTCTGTTCCTCTGAAGTTAAACAAAAAATCATAAATAGTTTTTTAAATTATTAACATTTTAAGCCGATTATAAAGGTAGCTGCGTTATTTAGAAGCAAACTTTTTCTTTAAGGAACCAATTAACGCATATTCCCAAAGACCTGTTCTTGGCTCAAAAAACATAAATTATCCTATGGCCGTAATATTCTAAAGCAAAGCAGTAGTGCGCTTGTACATGATTGTATTTAGATATACAAAACTTACTCAATAACAGTGTTTGTCGAAGACAGCAACATGTTTCATAAAGCTATTCATGCATTTGACATGTTTGAATATTCAGCCCATTGTTTTAACACAAAAATGCTCTTTAAAGTAGAAGTTCAAAAAGCTGAGAATTTGTAAACATGTTGATTACGCTGTTAGTTTAAAGGGAAGAAACTAAAACAAAAAATATGAACCTCAATTGAAATAATATAATTGAAGTACAAAATAAACAATACATTTATGTTACACTGAGTGATAATTATCGTAAGACTTTGTATTACTAAGATAGATGTGTACTTCTTCATGTGCCTCTCTAATTACAGAAGATTGGCCATCAGCTTGGAATATTATATTTATTTATATAAGATAGATGCCCTAAAGTATTTTTAAAACACTTCTTAGCGTCAACACAATTAATTAATATCAACAATTCCAAACACATAAATAGGGTAGCTGACAGTAAGTGAAAACCTGATAGAATTTTTATAATAGATTTTAGTCTAAAAATATCGAAAATTAAACTAATTTGTTTATTTATATGGGATTATTTATTATTTTCAAGAAACAAATATGTAAAGTGAAACACCCATCAGTCATGCATGACGTCATCGTTCGAAACATATATGAAAACGCTGAGCCAAACGTCTATTAGTTTTGCGGATGGTCACACGAGAGGTCATGACAGTTGGTAGTGTTTTGGTGAAAAAAATTAAGTTGGTTTATAAAAATGCAAATTAAATCTTGACAATTTATGTTTATTAATGATAATATTTTAATAATATAGACCATGAAGAATAATATATTATTTCCCAAAAACAGTCGACTAGCCTATTGTTTTTATGTTTATTCCAATTTCAAATAAAACTATTTTTGTAGAGACCAATATTGTGCAATGTTCCCCAGTGTCGCAGTTCTGTCCCTAGATCAATAAAAGAAAATACGAGTAGGCATGCATATGCCTCGAGGCATGTATTGGGTATTATTGGGTTTTCGGTATTGTACGGGTTGTTATGCCGTCACATATCTCAACCCGAATGTTTTTATTACATCTACTACATTCTCGTAACTATTACAGCCCTTTTGCGTAGTGGTTCTTCTGAGAGTTAGCCGTTCACCTTTGTGGTATAGATAGATGTGAACAAATGAAAACGTTTGTTTTAACATAAGTATGTATTCATAGAAATTAATATACTATCTATTAATAACTGAATATATAATAATAACACTAGCCCTGTATTAAACATTGTCCCAATGCTGGGCACGGGCCTCCTCTACTAATAAGAGGGCTTAGGCCTTAGTCCACCACGCAGGCCTAATGCGGATTGGTAGACTTCACATACCTTCGAAATTGCACTAACACCACATTCATGGAATATGGCTATGTGTACACTGCCAGTTGACAGATTAATTAACCTGCGCATACCACTTCATTACTGTCAATAGCCTTAGTAGACACGCTCGTTGTTAAACTACGTAGTATATACTACAGCTGTAGTAACAACTCTACTAATTTACAAACTCACATTTCAGGCCGGCATGATTGCACACTTGAGTTCTGCAGAAACCGCTTCTGAAATCGCCGCTGTGGACTATGTTTCAACACTTATACTGCTAAGGCGCTATATTTATTTTATATTTACGGTAGGCAGCGGCCTTGCTGTGCCCTGGCATTGCAGAAGTCTATGGGCGGCGGTGACTACTTACCATCAGGTGGCCCGTCTGCTCGTCTGCCTATCAAGGCACTAAAAAAAAATATTAAAAAATTAAAACAAGCTTTTGGATTGAAATTGATTATTGCTATTTTATGCTACCGATTGAGTTTGATACCTCTCTCCTAAGCTTATTAAATATACTGTCTGAACTGCTAGTAGGTTTACAGAGGGATCTTAATGTTAAATATTAAAATATCATGTAATATTAAAATATAATATACTGCATATCATATAAACAATCATAATTTCATCGGCCAATTTTTGCTTTTATTAATATTTTACAGTAACATAATATACTAAAGTAGCAAGTTAATTAAGTAAGTCGTATCGTATAAGTGGCTTTGGAAAGTTGTCTCTGGAGTCTGGACCCAGAATTCTTTGAAACTTCACTGTTATTGAATACTGGCGAATAAGATCTAGTGCGCTCTGATGTGACTTCTTTAAAATAAATAGTGAATATTGGCAGTCTTGGTTGTAATATACATTCAAATAAAACTATTTTTAAGAATTTATTGCGGTTTATTTTAACTGCCTCGGAGGTGCAATTGTAATTGGGCATGCGATACGACTGCTGTAATGTGGTCTGGTGTTTGATTCCCGGGTCGGATAAAGTGATATTGGGTTTTTCTATTTAGAACTACTCAGTATCAGCCCGGAGTCTAGAATTGAGCTCGGTATGGCGATAGTATCGCCCCTTATCATATTATGGGACCGTAATTCGGGGAAAAGTGGGTGTACACCTCTGCCTACCACTTCGAAGATTTAGGGCGTGAGCCCCGACGTTTTAAAACCATCATGGTGGTGGACTATTATTCTTATTATTTTTATGTGTAATATGAACACATAAAAATACATAAGAAACCATTGTGTCATCAAGATTGTTGTACTTACGGTGTCTATTTAGAGCCTCGGTCAGTGTCGGCATAATTTCAAATCACGAACATTTTTGGCATGCGTCGCATTCAGATGCGGGCCTAGCGTAACTTTCGGGTATTGAAACTTCAGCCTAATTACTTTATCTTTGGCTCGAGTTGTTCCAACGTAAGGGAAATGTTTACATCACTACGTTGATCCCTTGCTTGAGTTGAAACATTTTAGAAGTTTTTAATGAAAAGCAAAGTTTTAATATCAACGCTAATTAACATCACAACTCGTTTTCTTTGCACATGACTTGGCTCAAGAGTGTGTGTAAGAAGTATCTAAAAAGGTTCTTAGAAGTTTTCAAAGCTCATAAAGAAGTCCAAAATCTAAATAAACATCTAAATCTCTCTTTCTCTCTTTGCCCTTCGTCCTTCACGATATGTCAATTTAAAATGACAGCCTCCGTGGCTTAGTAGGCAGCTGTGAAACGAGAGGCCGTGGGTTCGATTCCCGCACCGGGACAAATGTTTGTGACAGACTGATATGTGTGTCCGGGGTCTGGGTGTGGTGAGACCGAAAGTCTCTCGTAGTCACTGATACCCACAACACAAGGCTCGTATCTTAGTGTGGGATCGGAGCTATGTGTGTGACTGTTGGGTGTTACTATTATTATTAATTTAAACTATCAGCTAACAATTAATTATCGCGAGCACTATTTTGATTTGCACCACAATATCATTCATCTCAAACAATAAGCACGTCCAAATTTACAGAAAGTGTATTCATTAAAAATTCTCTTTTCGTCAAAATGCAAAAATTTCGGGACGCTGTCGTCGTCATTTCGTTCGTTAAAAATATTATTAATTTATCATTGTCTCAAAGTCTTTCAGCACCTGTGAATAAATTTTCCAGTGATAGCGTTTTAATAATAATCATTTCACAGAGTGATACCTCCATTAAGCGTATCGGCTAAGATGGCATAATTTAGATAAATAGCAGACCCCGTCGTAATTTTTTTTTCCGCCAGTTAATGAAACCCAATAATCAAAATGGAAGTTTAATATAAATAGCATAGCAGCGATAGCGTAGTTGGCAGTGGTATGGATGGACAGTCAAGACGAAAGTCTTATGTTTGAAACCAGCTCAAATGACAAACACCTCTGACTTTTCTAAAGTTACGGTTAATGGTAGGCAGCGACTTGGCTGTGCCCTCGCATTGCAGAAATCTATGGGTGGTAGTGACTACTTACCATCAGCTGGCACGACTGCTCGTCTGTCTTTGCAGTTACAAAAAAGAAGTGTATATTAATTGTTAATATTTGCTTGCTTTAACGGCGAAGAAAAGCATCGTTAGGAAACCTGCATACCTGAGAATTCTTATACGAATTTCAAAGGTTTGTAAAGTCTACCAACCTGCATTAAGCCAGCGTGGTGGACTAAGACCTAACCCCTCTCATTAGTAGAGGAGGTCCGTGCCCAGCAGTGGTACAATAATAATACAAGCCCTGTATTATTATTAATATAAAGTGAGAAGAGAAACATAATAAGTTATTTCCATGATGAAGACTATAGGGAAGTTTTAATTCTGCTCGAAATTCACCAGGTAATATTTTATCAGGTTACTTAACAATAATAAGAATAATTTAATTTGATTAACCTAACAAGATATTCAAAAAAAAAAAAAAAAACAAATATTTATTGAATCCATGAAATGTTATACCTACATCATTTAGATTCAGTAAATTTTTTACTCCACCGACAGTTTGGAATACAGTTTCGCTAGAGAAGAACGGGCAAAAAACTCTAGCTTTGCTCTTTTCAATTTTCTCTTTTTTATTATTTAAAAATTAGGTATTTAAAATACTAAAAATGAACTTATATTTACAAAAAGATCCTATACGCATGCACACCTACGAAATATGTAATAGGTAAATAATTTTCGAGTAACGCGCCAACATTTTCATCATAATTGTCATAATAGATATTTTGCGTGAGAAGCTTCAGTGTTCATTAGGGGCTCTCTGCATTTCACGTGCCTTCCCAATGATTCCACGAAAATAACGTCCGTAATAATGGTAGATTACATTCTACCTATTCGTACATTTTTCCTCTTTATCATTTTAGCATTATCAAAAGCAATCATTTTTTAAATTAATATGAATTCATTCATTTTCGACTTATGAATGTGTGAAAATGTAATGTAATGTTCCATGAAAAAAACGACGGAAGAGAAACTTTTTTTTTCCTGTAATGGCTAAGTGACTGAGTGACTGAGTGACTGAGACTGTGAGTGGCACACTGCCCCTGATGGTAAGCGCAGTGCCGTCCAATTAGAGTATCAAGTAGCGAGAGACAATCTATCCCTCGCTAGTCAACATAATCATGCTGGCCTGCTTCCTCACACTACGACATGGACGCAAGAACGTGAAGAACCGGTCGAGCGTCTCGTTTCAGAGTATTTAGAAGGCCGCAACACGGCCATACATCATTCCCCAACTCTAGACCCCCGAAGAAAACCAGATGTGCACTGGCCGATCCCGGAACGCGAGGCACTTGCGTGAGCCACTATGGCGGGTTTTACACCCTGTGTGCGGTGGTCGCTATCCGGGCCAATATGAATATCCTACCACCAGCGTACCAATATTCTTAGTAGACGAGACTCGGACCAAATCGTACAATAGTACTACTATATACACAGTCAGGTCATAAGTATTGTCACACAGTAAAAACTTTTATTTTAGAATGCTGGCCACAAAAAAGTTTATTGAATTCGAATTTCAAATTGTTCATGAAAATAAAAATGTATACTTTTTAGAATTTTACTCATTTTTAAATATGGAGTGGACGCTTAAAGAAGACCGTGTTGCAGTAATTGCGTTGCATCGTTGCGGTTACGCGCCAATTCAAATTTTTGACATACTGAAAAATTTGAATATAACTAAAAGATTCGTTTATCGTACCATCAAACGATACAATGAAGACTCTAGTGTAGATGACAGGTCAAGAAGTGGTCGCCCTCGGTCTGTTAGGACTCCAGCAGTGATAAAAGCTGTGAAGGCGCGAATTCAAAGAAATCCCAAACGTAAGCAGAAACTGTTGGCCCTTCAGATGGGGTTAAGCAGAACCACGGTGAAAAGGGTGTTAAATGAAGACTTAGGGCTTCGGGCATATCGAAGAAAAACAGGATATCGTTTGAATGCTCGTCTAATGGACCTGAGACTGAAGAGATGCCGCGCTTTGTTGAAGCGGTACGCGGGAAAAAAATATCGGGAAATTCTTTTTTCAGATGAAAAAATTTTTACCGTAGAAGAGAGCTACAACAAACAAAATGATAAGGTGTACGCACACAGTAGTGAAGAAGCGAGCAACCGTATTCCGCGTGTCCAACGAGGTCATTTTCCATCCTCGCTCATGGTATGGTTGGGAGTTTCTTATTGGGGCTTAACAGAGGTACATTTTTGTGAGAAAGGTGTAAAAACGAATGCAGTTGTGTATCAAAATACAGTCCTGACGAACCTTGTGGAACCTGTTTCTCATACCATGTTCAATAACAGGCACTGGGTATTCCAACAAGATTCGGCGCCAGCTCATAGAGCGAAGAGCACACAAGACTGGCTGGCGGCGCGTGAAATCGACTTCATCCGGCACGAAGACTGGCCCTCCTCCAGTCCAGATTTGAATCCGTTAGATTACAAGATATGGCAACACTTGGAGGAAAAGGCGTGCTCAAAGCCTCATCCCAATTTGGAGTCACTCAAGACATCCTTGATTAAGGCAGCCGCCGATATTGACATGGACCTCGTTCGTGCTGCGATAGACAACTGGCCGCGCAGATTGAAAACCTGTATTCAAAATCACGGAGGTCATTTTGAATAAACTTTAGTGTCATAAGAATCTATGTTTTGTTAAGTTCATTTTGGTATATAAATGGTTACATAATGAATAAACTTGTTTCAATTATTTTATATTAAACATGTGACAGAATTTATGACCTGACTAGGTATATAAAGCATATATCTGATATTGTTATTAATGTATACAATAAGGACCAAAGTTTATTAAAATTGACAAATATCAACTTCTCTCCAGACATAAATTCGCAATTCTCAGCGAATTTACTTATAACTCCTTAAATTATTTAACACACTTACTAAATTACACTTCACAACATGAACTTGCAAAATCCAAGCTTTAAAGTGCGAGCTTCTTAAGTTGTTATCAAAATGCACCCGTAATTAGGTCAAGTCAGGCACCGTGACAGTTTGAAACTTCGGCTAGCCAACATGTTGATTGATATAACGAAATGCTGGCAAAGTTTGTTGCTAACAGCTGTCTCGCCATCTAGTGGGTAGCTTCTCTGAAACACTCTTGTAGACTTAATATACTTAACGACATACTAAAGTTAACATTTGTTTTAAACCGCTGCATAAATGAAGATTTGTTTTTGGTTATCTGCTTTCCACATTGTTATTATTCCTTATTATTATTTTCGTAGAACTGGAAGTCTTCTATACAATAACTAAATAAATGTTGTTCAGAATGATATACAGCAGTAAATTTGAGTATAGTAATAGAAGAAATACGCCCAGCAATAGCACTCATAGACTTGATCTTACTTTACGATACGATTCTTGCCTCGTGATTGTCAAAAACTATCACAGACTTTCGCTGTCACAACATTCAATCCAAATCAATTATATGAAGATTTATCTTGGACAACTGTGTGCAGTTTGTAACTAGCTTATTCTTGCCGATTATCATAGAATAAACACACAGTTTTTCTCGGACATAAAATTTTCCGGCTATCTTTTCTAATTCATTTCACTAAAATCCTTATTCTAAAATTTCAATTTTAAGCGATGCGCTTGCCTTGCCTTGCATTGAATTTAATTTTACCACAAACTATAAATAACTTTATCACGAACATATCTGATTTTTCATAAATTACTGCAATGTTCGTCTTTATTTATGCAATAAACGCTAAAATATTATATTTTGTGGTATGTCATCGGAACAGGAGGTGGCAAACGACAGATTAGGACGTAATTCAAGGAACAGCGACACCAAAATATGTACTTGGTGCAACACTATCTTGGATTCCAATGCTGAAAGACCTTTAGCCTACTAGAAAACTAAACTAAACGATAAACTTCTATATATCGACATGGTTAGAAATGGTAGAGCCATGTTGTACGTTGTTTTGCCTACAGCATGAATGAGCCAGCTCTAGCGGGGTTGTATCTTAGAAAAAACCTGCATGAATTAAAATTTACTGCAGTAATTCGAATTGAGGTTAATATCCGATATTCCAAAAAATAAAATTAGAAATAATTGGAACAATTTATTTATTTTAATACACTTTTTAATTATAATGACTTTTATGACAGTATGAAAGTGTGGCCGGTTTACGAAGACGGTTTTTTGACCGGTTTTTAGACGAAGGATGGAAGGGGGATGGAAGGACTGGGGGAGTGATAAGAGTGGAAAAAGGATGATGAAATGTTAAGTCGGCAGTCAGAAAGACAAAGGTAAGTAGAAAACGGTACAATCTAAAGATATTAACAGGTCGGTGAGGCAAATTTTATGAGGCCCAAATTCCCATATCAATCTCCATTTGTTCTCTTGGGGTAGGGGTCATGTTTTCAGCAAATGGTTAATTTCCTCGTCCCTTGAAAAATTACTTAACACTGTAGCTTTTTATGAGGATATAAGTACAAGGAGTACACAAATTCCTGTTTACTTTTCATTTCGAATAAACGCGGACTCTTTTCTACAACTCATAAGAATTCAAAGTAATAAATGAGTTAGTGCTTACGAACAACGAGAAGATTAATGAAGGCACTATCAACGCAACTTTAGTACTGTTCTACTTGAAGACAAAATAAACGACAGGGACAGAATACTAACGACTCGGGGCATTAGTCGATGATAATGGGCTGTGTGAGAGTTTTTTCGCTTCCCCATCTGGATTTATTCCATTTCTCTGTAGGAATATGACGAAGGAATTCATAAATAGAACATTTGTTAAGCGTAAGCTTTTCTAAATGTTGTGAATATAGTTTACTGATACAAAAATCAAATTAAGAATTCAATTCGAATTTAAAGATCGTTCTCACAAATTAGCCAATAAGATTTAATGCTTCTAGATGATAGAATTTGATTGGTTTATTTTTGGTTCGTTTTATAAATGCATATAAACCTCCTTGGTCGTTTGCAGACTTGTGCGATAAAAGTTAAGATGCTACACGTTGTGCGCTTCAACGAACTCCTGTAAATTTGAACGTTCGTTTCAACACTTTTTTGATATTATCAAGAATAATCACTTCACACAGTAATTTGGCGAATAACCATCCTAATAATTTATTTCGTAGAATTATTTTTTTAATGAGAAAAGATTAACTAACAATGTTAAGATATTTTTCTGTAGCCAAATATTACTGCATCAGCAACAGACATTTTATTGTTTTCTACTTTATAACTGACTAGCTGTTGCCTGTGGCTCCGCCCGCGTGGATGTATCTTATACTATTTATAAAATCATTTAATCTCTACAACTATTCTTTCCATAGTACAGATATTTGTTCAAACAGGTATAACTGTTGATTGCATGTACCGATTTTAATAATTTCATTATAGATTAATTTGTAGTAATACAGTACTTTGGACGTGATGCCTTGACAGACAGACAGACAGAGAGACAGACAGACAGACAGTAATTCCAAAAACAATAATTGTGTTGGGTTCTACATCGATGAATATAACACTTTACAATCAAAATTCTGCAAACATATTCAATGTACCGATAAAATGCCTCTTCAGTTTTATTAAAGTATAGATAGTATAAATAAACTATAATTGATAGAACAGAGCTTTAATAGCCTGAGACCAGTATATTTTTCCTTCCTATTGATTCCAAATTAAGCAGCGTCCTGGGTTTTTAAAGCGCCCTGATAAGGACTTTAGGGGCGGCGTCTCGGCTCGTAAATGTTTACGCTATTTTAAAACAAAGATGCGTCCTGTTTTTAAACTGAATTGTCTTGTTTTTTTTTTACTTCAAATCCTAGTATTTGAACATCGGGGTTGGTAACCCAAGCTTAAGACGATGTAGCTGTAAGTCTGACGCTAGGAATGATTCTGATTACCGACTGCACTAATTTTCCTGATAAATATAATAGGCTAGTTGACAGTTTTGGGAAACCGTTTTATTTTATTCTTCATGGTCTATATTATTAAAATATTATGAATTATTAACAAATTACATAAGTTTTCAAGATTGAATTTGCATTTGTATAAACTAACTTTATTTTTCCCACCAAAACGCTACCAACTGTCATGGCCTCTCGTGTGACGTGACCATCCGCTAATAGAGGTTTGGCTCAGCGTTTAATAGATGTTTTATACGGTGATGTCGTGCATGAATGATTTGTGTTTCGTGTCACGTGACAAAATGCTTTATTTTTACATATTTGTTTCTTGAAAAATACTACATAATCACATAAACTTGGTTTAATATTCGATATTTTTAGACTAAATTCTATCAGGTTTTCACCTACTGTCAACTAACCTATTATCGCCGCCATATTGAACTATTCAACACAAAGATATTTGAATTTATTGGTAAGCTTAAACCTTTCGTCTTCATAGTTACATTTTCGGAACTTACAACACAATTCACATATCAAGCCTTCTGTTTGGGCGATTTCTTGTGTCAAAGGTAAATTGTACTTGCTAGCTCTCACTTGTAAAGCCATCATTAAATGTAATTTCCTTAGGGAGCGCACAAAATAGGCACCGGCTAAGTATTTTTGTTATAAAAATGTGTCAAGATTGTGCTTCTCGCCAATTACCTTGGCGTTTAGAATACAAACAGTAGTAGGAGATCTCGGACGCTCTATGTCTAGATGCTCCGTATTTTGTGGTTTTGGGTTTCTTTTTACAGCTAAGTTCGTTATAGAGGCATGGCATTAGCGTTGACAAAGTTTAAAGCAGACAGACTTTGCGCTAAATCATATTATTACATTGGCTTCAATTTCGCTTATACTGCCTCGGCTGCGTAGTTGTAATTGCGCATGCATTACGACTGCAGTACTGAGGTCTTGGGTTCGAACCCCGGGTCGGGTAAAGTGATATTGGGTTTTTCTATGTACAAATTCTCAGTATTAGCCCGGAGTCTGGAATTGTGCTCGGTATGGCGATAGGCTCGCCCCCTATCACATTATAGGACCGTAATGAATTCGGCGAAAAGTGGTTGTACTGGTTACACCTCTGCTTAGCCCTGAGAGATTACAGGCGTGAGTCCATATGTATTTATTGTGTATCATAAAGAGGTTATAAATTCGTCTGTATTTTATCCGACTGATACAAAATGGTTAAGGTTTCAATTGTTTTTATCCGTGTATAATATTATGCATATATGTGTCTTTATATTACATACAAAATTAAATATTTCTTTAATACGTTAGATTTTCTTCGTATAATATTTAAATATAGCGCCATCGATAAAAAAAATAGGAGGATAATAAGAAACATATATATTTATATTGTAGCAATATCAATAATTAACAACTCGTGCATTATTAAACTAAAAAGTTTGTTTTATTTTATAAAAAACGCATTTGAGTAAAAAAAATTGTCCAAACAAAAACGATTTGTTCGCACAGTGTACACAACAGGTATTTTTTGTTCGAACTCACATATGCAAATACAATAACAAACATAATTCGTACGACGATACATGGCTCGTTGATCTACATTATAAAAAACCATAAACATTAGATCGTAAAGATAGGAGATTGTCTGGCAGAGTTCGCTCTTAGCTATACGACTGCTCTTTTTTTACTGCCTGGATAGACAGATGAGCAGACGGGCCACCTGATGATAAGTAGACACCGCCACCCATAGACTTCTGCAATGCCAGGGCACAGCAAAGCCGCTGCCTACCTTTTGTAACATTGTATAGTTTTAAGGTTTCTTGTTATGTAAATTCTTATGATGGTATGCATTAAAGAATTATCTATCTATCTTATCTATCTAAAGGTGGAAGAAAGTCTTAGACAGTAATATAGTCATAACAAAAACTGCCCTACCCTAGCAGAACAGTTGTGTTGTATTTACATTTGTCAAGGCCGAAGCCAATGTTAATGGAGGCATAAAGGCCGTTGCTTCTCATTATAGCACGACAATGACATTAAATCAGTAGTAATTTAGTAGAACAAGCAATTTTCCCATTACGTATGCATGTTTGTTGACGGGAATGTGGCTATTGAATATGAAAATGGCGCGTCCATTTGCGGAAAGTATAAACTATGTACGACAGATGTCATCCGTTTGGTAATCATAATGATATCCCGTTACATCTCTTATAGCCTGTCATTGTAACTTGTTTCTAATTTGACCGATCTAGAGACCTCATTTAGGTAACATCGGGCCGGATGATTACAAAGTTTACATGAAATTCAACTCTTAATACTTGACATTGGCAAAATAACTGTTGAAACAATGCAGCCATCTACATTTTTTTTTAAAGAAGAACGATATCTCGTAGATATAGTCCCACTGCTGGACACGAACCTTCTCTACTAATGAGAGGGGCCTTAATCCACAGTGCTGGCCTAATGTGAGTCGATAGGCTTTACCTTCGAAATTCTTACGGAAAATTCTCAGGCAGGTTTCCTTACGATGTTAACAATGAATACACACGTAACTTTAAAAAAGTCATAGAGTATTGTTCTAAAGAGGTGTAGATAAGTTTACAATTTAAATATAATAAACCAACAGAGTTGGCCCATTAATGTTGTTGACAAACATGTCTACACTGATTTTATTAATATACACCCAATTTTCGCCTTTTTACGGTCCCATAATACGATAAGGGGCGAGCCTATCGCCATACCGGGCACGGGTTCCAGACTTCGGGCTAATATTGAGAATTTCTAGATAGAAAAACTCAATATCACTTTAACCAACCCGGGGATTGACCCCGAGACCTCAGCACAGCAGTCGTAACGCATGCGCAATTACTGCGCCACTGAGGCCGTGTCTACTGACTTTATTATTTTAAAAATTAGTACCCCACATGAAGGTGTTTCAAAATGGAGAATTGGCAATCAAGAGTTTGGAAAAGAAAATGGAATTTATATTACATATTTGCTTTAACTGCAATGAAATCTAATCTTCAACCACAAACCAAATTTGGAGCGAGTGAAGCGCGATATTGCAGCGTCCTGTGTACAAATGTTTCAAATAAGCTCGACTGTCAAGCCATCGTAAGAACATTTCTAACTTCTAAAGCATACCCAATTCGCAAACACTCTTGCTACTTTATTATAATTATGAAACTGGAACAGATATTCAGATTTTGTCTTTATTCACGGTATGCTTTAAGTGGCAAAATAAAATACATAGGTTTATGTATTTTTTTAAATCTTTCTAATTAATGTTGGTAAGATTAAAATAACATTGGCATTTATAATATACATGCGAAATTTTGGATGGGTGTTTGTTACTCAACCATTTCAGAACGGCTGAACGGATCTGGTGGAAATTTAGCACATATATAGATTATAGTCTGGAAAAGCACATTATTTACAACTTTTTTACATGACTACTTTATATCTCGAGAAAATGTACGATACCCGGGGGATAGTTTTGTTTTACACAGAGCAAGGGATCGACATGATTTTATGTATAGTGTTAGTTGAGGGGTCTGAGAACGACATAGGCTCCTTTATCCATGGAAATGCATGGTTCGTATAGGATAGCATAGTGTGGAAATATGAAAAGATGGAATAGCTTAAGATGTCTCCACGGATTTTACATTTTTTCCATGAAAAATAACTACCATGCGGGCGAAGCCGCGGGAAAAAGCTAATCACACATAATTGCATACAAATAACATTTTATATCTTGGCACGGCATAGTGACCACCTGCCTGCTCTGCAAAAAAAGGAAATGAACATCACCATATAATTGGCAAAAACCCGTAGCATTGATCACTTCACCACGAATCACGCACAAAAGATTACACCAATTAACGAGTTTGTGCAAAACGGGCACTTCTTGTAGGGGTTCAGATCAGGGACCTTAACCCCTAATCCTCGCCGGCCAATAATTACCCACGTCGAGGGACGCTATTCAAATTGGCTAGCGATAATTGCTTCTACCTGGGTATTGCTTAAAGGTTTAAGCGATCCTTGGCTTACCTAACCTACTACCTTGCCTGCTTAATGTCAATGGAGCACCGGTCCTTTGCAACTGACCGTTTCTGGAAAGTAATATAAAATTAGATTTTACGTACGCCACGCCTTTTTAAATATCAACTATACATACAATATAGTGATTACTTTTTATTATCGTTTTTTCAAAATCATAATATTGATTAAATCCAGAAAATATTATACATTATAGTTTCTTATGTTTACGCGAATATTGAATAATTTAATACATATCGGGAGTAAATAAGTAAAATAGAACGCAATAAAAACCGTAAAATTACTTTATTTTCTAATTTTACATTATTTAAAATCTTTTTACTCCCCTTATTTTAAGTTACTTATTCGTTTAATTTTTTATTTAAATGTCGGAGAATTATCCAATTCAATTGAACTGAGTTGAGCTACATTGGTTGGGTAGATGCGCGAACAAATTAAAAGACAGATACGAGAAACGACTTTTTTACTTTTTAGTAGTTTCTGCTGAATGTTCATAAATGTATAATCCATACTTTTTTTTTATTTAGATATTTGGTCTGGTATTTATGGTCCAGTAAATTCCCCACAGTTCAAGTGTCTATCCACGAGGACATAAAGCAATGCTTTGATTTTCGTGTATTTAATTATTATTTTGTTTAATTATTTATGTCAGGTCCTACTATATTAGTATTTCAAATAAGTAGTACTAATCTAGAAACTAAACATTAATTTACTGAACATAGTGCTCGCACTGCATCAGAGTGCTTTTCTAAGCGTAACAACTTTGTACTTTAGTTATTCAAAAACGTTAAACTCAAACTCAAATTGCTGGTGGGAGGATATTCATATCCGCCCGGATAGCGACCACCGTACACAGGGTGAACCCGCCATAGTGGCACACGCAAGTGTGTCGCGTTCCGGGATCAGCCAGTGTACATCCGGTTTTTCTGAGGGGGTCTAGAGTTGGGGTACAATGTTTGGCCATTTTGCGGCCTTCTGAGTACTCTGACAATAGACCCTCGACCGCTTCTTCACCTTCTTGCCCATGGCGTAGTGTGAAGGAGCAAGCCGGCATGATTGTGTTGAGTAGCGGGGGATGGATCATCTCTCGCTACTCGATACTCTAATTGGACCGCACTGCGCTTACCATCAGGTTCAGTGCGCTCACTTTGCTGTGCTAGGATATAAAAAAAAAACTCGGTTAACAAAAAATAGTAATATATATTAGATGAAATTTAACTGATTTACAAATCTATTATTAGTGTTATATTTTAAAAAAGAAATGTCTTATAATGTAAAATAATATTATAATTAAATTGTTTGACATTCTGGCTCTGTAGTTACAATGCAAAAATACATATTTCGAAGTTTTCTTTAAAAGTTTTTTTTCAACATATTTTTCTTTCATTCAATTCAACAACAAATACAATTTACTCTCATTGACTGACAATATAACTCATCTCTTATCACTTATCACTGTAGGTATTAATAATCACATCAATTATAATTCAATTAATGAGAATATAGTAATGTAATATCAGTAGATTTTGGCCCAGGAAAATGCAATTAAGTAAACAGTCTTCTCGTTAGTGGTATAGTTGGCGCCGCACAGGCTGTTCTCAACAAAAATAGGACACAACGAATTCGTATTTATATTCTATTTATTTAAAAATAAAAGAATGTTTCAGTAACGGCTACATACTTAGGTTTTTTCGTCATGGCTATATACTTTTCCGGATTAACGCCATCAGTATTATAAAATACTGTTATATTTCTAAAAAATAATTGAAGTAATAAATACAACTAACAATTTAAAATTGAAATTAATAACTTTTCTTATCAAAATATATTAACACCCCATATTTGTAATCTTCAATATTAATCGTACTACTTAATACAAATTTTGAATGGAATATTTTTAGGCTTGTTATTCTGTTCTTAGAGCAGCTATAGCCTAGTTGACAGTAGTACGGACTGTTGATAAGAAAGTCGCAAGTTCGAAACCAGCCTAAATGGCACTCACCTTTGACTTTTCGAAGTTTCGTCTGTATTCATTATTAATTATAGCATGCATACTTAATGAAATATCGAAATAAGAATTTCAAAGGTAAATGCTTAGGCTGATCCATGGATCGGCCTATCCATGCGGATATCGGCGATATCATGATATAGGGCGATATATGATGTAGTTCTAATGGCGATAGGCTCGCCCCTATCACTTTATGGGACCGACATTCGGCGAAAAGTGGGTGTACCGGTTACACCTCTGCCTATCCCTTCGGGGATTACAGGCGTGAGTGTATATGTATGTATCTATGATATAGCTGATGACTTCATCGCCATCTCAGGCGAAAATTCTCATGCCAGACACCCCATGTGTTTTTTTTTTTTTTTTTTTTTTTTTCTGGCGCGGCAAAGTGACCACACTGCACCTGATGGTAAGCGCAGTGCCGTCCAGATAGAGTATCAAGTAGCGAGAGAGAGTCTATCCCCCGCTGCTCAACACAATCATGCCGGCCTGCTGTTTAGCTTCTTCACATTACGCCTAAAGGACCCAGGATCATAGGAGGGAGGGAACACGGTAGCTGGCAAACTGTTCCACAGCTTGATGGTGCGGCAAAAATACGAATTTGCGAACCTCTTGGTTCGGGCCGGGGTAGTAGACACCACGAAGCTGTGGCTCCGCAAGCCAGTACGCGTGGTTCTGTTATGGAAAGGAGAGGATGGAATAAGATCAAACAATTCTTCAGAGCATTCGCCATGATACAGACGGTAGAACACGCTAAGCGAGGAAATATCCCTACGCAGCTGTGTAGTTTATAGAATCGAAAAACAAACTGTAATAGTTCACTTATGATTCAATCCTGGGCCTCATCAAACCAAGCACTAATATTAGGGTATTTACTGTTATTAGAAATACCGAAGGTATAACTGAGGTATTTAGGAGACTAGTTGGGGGTAGTTAATAATTATAACCAAAGTGGGAGTAGTAAATGTTTAATATAAAACAGAGTGCCTTCGGCGCTCCGGTGTTCAGTTCAGAAGACTAGTGGTGTAGCAGTGAGTTGGTAGTGAGAACATTCGTGGTATGTTCGCGGGGCAGTAAGTAATTGTAAATGGTTCAATGGCGTTGTTCCATTAAAAGGGTAATGCTGGTAGATTAATTATAAAGAGAAGCCTTAAGTGAATCCTGACATGCGTGTGTGTTAATATTAAGCACTGAGACCGTGTAAATCAATCAATAAATTATAAACATTGTATTTGTGCCTTTTAAATATCCATCTTGCATAGTTTTGTTGATGTTCCTAACACTAATACTAAATCAATAAGGTATATTTTCCCATCATAAAATGCACAATAACTCATAAGCCATAACATCTACGTATTAGGATATTGATTAATGCGGTGGCTAGTCAGTGCATTGGCCGTGAAATACTCCGCTGTCCGCCCCGACATACCGCCAACCGTAGCATTCAATATTTTCGACCTTCCCCCGTTCTAATAAAAGTCGTTTTTGAATGAAAACTATAACCGCAAGCTATGCACCGGAGCGTAGAAGCGAGAAATGCAAAGGCCGCAATTCTCTCGGAAAATTGCTAGCTATATTAGAGGTTTTGACATTGACAAACGATGACCATGATTGGCTAAGATGTCCCATATCATATATTTATATATCATAAAGAGTTTACATTATAAATTATTTTTTTACTGCCTGGATAGATAGACGAGCAGACGGGTCACCTAATGGTAAGTAGACACCTCCGCCCATAGACTTCTGCAATGTCAGGGCACAGCAAAGCCGCTGCCTACCGTAAAATTTCTATTTCTAGACTGAATAAAATGTCTTGGTAAAAATAGAACTCCAGGATACCTGTAGCTAGAATACATGTTTTTGCATAGATACAGAAGAAAGAGATGACCGATATGGAGATTTATTCAATGACTATTCATGTTATATGCGGGTAATAATGCGGGTTGGTAGACTTCACATACCTTCGAAATTCTTATGAGAATTCTCAGGTATGCATGTTTCCTCACGATTTTTTCCTTCACCGTTAAAGCAAGCGATAATTAACATTTAATACACACGTAACTTTAGAAAAGTCAGAGGTGTATGACATTTGGGCTGGTTTCGAACATACGACGTTCATCTCGACAGTCGGTACCACTACCCACTGCGCTATCGGTACTTTTCTTTGATGTGTTTATTTATTATTAAACTCAACAATATATAAGTCCAGTCGCGGTATAGTCAGTAACAATTTTTCAACGTCAGTTTAAATTATTTAAATATACGTGATGATTATTGATACAGTCATCTCGCATCAATTTTACGCACAGACGTGAGTTTTTAACCATCCGCCTGGAAAATTATACATGTCTGAATTTACATTTAATTATGCTACACTACTCAATTTGCATGACATCGTTTTAACGGACTGAAAAAGGGAGGAGATTCACAATTGACGCATATTTTTATGGAATATCTCCGTCAAATATGAACTCATTTTAATGTCTTTATTTCTAGTCGAAAAATTTACTACGGTATTCAAATATATAATTGATTAAAACTTCAATTCCGATTGTTAGGAATATTTCAAATATTAAAAACAAATGCAATACGAAACTTTAAAATGTAGTCAATTTAAAAAATTTAGTTTTTGATTATTAGCGAGATGATTTATTTTTACTTAAACATAAAATTCTATAGAAAGCTTTATACTTTGTATGATGTTTTATTTAAGCATTTATTGAATTACTAGATGTTGCTCGTGGCTCCGCCCGCGTGGAGGGTATTTTTGGAAGAAAGGTATACAATCCATGGAGGCATCTTAAGCTATTACACCTTTATACATTTTGACTGCCTCGGTGGCGCAGGTGTAATTGCGCATGCGTTACGATTGCTGTGCTGAGGTCTCGGGTTCGATCCCCGGGTCGGGTAAAGTGATATTGGGTTTTTCTATCTAGAAATTCTCAGTATTAGCCCGGAGTCTGGTATTGTGCCCGATGTGGCGATAGGCTCGCCCCCTATCACATCATGGGACCGAAATTCGGCGAAAAGTGGGTGTACTGGTTACACCTCTGCCTACCCCTTCGGGGATTACAGGCGTGAGTGTATATGTATGTATGTACATTTTGATATCCCGTAGAAAGCGTGCATTTTTCCGGGATAAATGTTCTATTCCAGATTATAATCTATCTCTGTGCCAAAATCCAACCAGATCCGTCTAGCCGTTGTAGCGTGATTGAGTTACAAACATCCATCCATCCAAACATTTGCATTTATAATATTAGTTATAAATCCTTTTTATACATTTGTAAATCCAAAATATTTATAAAAACATGGAAACTTTTGGATAAAAATATCTTGATTTATTTCATTACTAAAACCGACTGAACGTTTCCGGAAAACAATATTATTTACTTAACAAAAACCGTTGAACAAAAATTAAGTGCCGTTTTGTGTATTCGAAACCCCAAAGTTTTTACAAAACATCCCAACTTGAAATGTATTTATTTTTCTCGAAGAACGTTTCAGGATAAAAACCGTAATTAATGTAAAAACTCTTTCCGTAAATGGAACAATAGCAGAATTCAAATCATATTTTCATACCTTATATTTTTCTGGATATTTCTGATATATTTTTTGACATTATTGTAGTAATTTATTTTTTCTTGTTCGATTTTAAGTGCCTATACTGTTATAGTTATAGACCAATGAAGTACGAACATCTCTGTTCCCGGAACTTCTTGCAAGTGCAGACTTTATTTTCAGACGTGCATAGGTTATGCGTAAAAATATCCAACACTAATAAGACGTGTTTTTTAATCCCGGACAAAAATCGTTATAAGTAATTTCTTTCTGTGTTTTTGTATGTGATGTAACACTTAAATAATAAACCGATTTATATGCGTTTTTATTTTAAAGCCAAATCATCGAGTGCGCTTAGCTTAATAGCTTTGACCTTTGAGAATGCTATAGAAACAAAATGAGATAAAAACTTGTAAAATGCATCAATAGGATTTACTTAAGAATTGCAGTACCTAAAAGAGCATGTTGACACCGGAACTGTGCGGAACTAAACATAGTACATATACCGGTATTGCATTTCTTAAATATTTTATTTACTTGTGTTTGTATGACTTTTACTGTACACTCTCTTCACAATTCGGCTTTATCATTCGTGACTTTAACAATTCAATATTTTATTTCTAACCCTCAATTCCGAGTAGAATATATTATTCTTTCGACAAAATTGTGATACGAACATTTTGTACCGAACATACAATACAATAGTTAGTTAAATAACAGAAATAAAAGATGTTAACATCTTGCAATTATTGGCAGCAAAATAATTAAACACCACAGCCTATTGTTAGCAATACAAAAATGTGGCGAACCTATTAAACTTGGCCCGATTTTTTAAGACTCAATGGAAACAAAAGCGCCTCCCAAAATTGCAATTTGCAGGTGACATTTTATCTCACACTACACTACAAGCCAAAAAACGTGTTAAATACTCTAAGCAAAAACGTACATATTTTTCTGACAATATAATTTACAAACGTCGGATATCGGCTGCCTAGCATAAATTGGCTCGAAGCAACTTCGACAGCACTCCCGGATATTGAAACTTGGGTCTATCGGATGATCTTAAATTTAAAGCCGCGAGCTTGCACGCTACGCCTTTCTAGAAGTGATAATTATGGCGTAATATGAGTCGAGTATTTGTTATTATTTATCTACATGACGCGCCTTGGTGACGCAGTAGTAATTGCGTACGCGATCCGCTGTGTTGAGGTCTCGGGTTCGATCCGCGGGTCGGGTAAAAGTGATATTGGGTTTTTCTATTACTCAGTATCAACCTGGAGTCTGGAATTGTACACGTTATGGCAATAGGCTCGCGCCAATGTTACCATGGGACGGTAATAAGCTCGGCGAAATTTGAATGCACTGTATAAAGCTCTGCCTACATCTTCGAGGATTACTGGCGTGAGTATATTTCGAGACATTTGTTTCTGAGTTTCTCTCAAGAGAGGAATAAGGTAGTCTATGGTAGACAGTTGATTTCCCTGGCATAACTCATTCTTATGAAAGAATGCTTACTTACTTATTGTTGGATTAAATGGGATCAGCTTTTTGACATTGGAAGCAATTTATTTTATTTATGTTATATAGAGATATCTTTCAATAAACATCAAAAATCTTTACGCGTAATAATGTACATTTGGACCGTTTTTATACTCAAGTATTTTATATTCGACTCGCTATTCCCGAGGGGAAGATCCATTCAAAGATTCTATTTTTATTTTTATTTTTATTTATTGAGGAAAAACAAACAATTGTATATTACAAAATTACAACACAGAATAATTACAAAGTATAGGCTAATATACAATCCACAACATGTTCCACGGATTAAAATAATAGTGTTTCATACAAGGGGCTTTAACATTATAAAGTTTACGTTTTTTTTTTTATATTTTTTATTTATTAACTAGGATTATAGCGCAAGATACAAATGAGAATCCTACAAAGAACGACTCACTGAAAAAGTGGGTCATTCTTGTTGGTTTGTGTCAAAATAAGTAATATATAGATTTATTTTAGAAAAACTCTTCTCTAGGGATGTTGTCCTGCTGTCAACATTAACAGGACCCTCTAGAGGATTAAATGGTCTCGTAAACTGACCACTACTTAGTGGATATCATCTTTATATTCTGAAACATATACTACTGATCAGTATTTCAGCCTCCGTGGCGCAGCGGGCGAGTAGCCGGCTGTGAAACTAGAGGCCGTAGGTTCGATTTCCGCACCGAGAAATGTTTGTGAGACAAACAGATATTTGTTTCGCGTCTGGGTGTTGTGGGACCGTAGTCCCTCGTAGTTCTTACCGCCATATAGACGGTTGATGTGCTCCTTGATTTAAGCGCCATTTTTGAAATTTTACAGGAAAGATATTTAATTTTTTTTCTGTAAAAAAATAACTATAAAAAAACTATTGCGTTGATTATAATAGAATAAATATAATTCTTGTTAAAGCATTTACTGCATCTTTATGAGCATTATTTTCTAAAATAAATGTGCCTTGAAAAATATATGTCCTGTTTTACCAGTTGATTTGAGCGCCAAAAAAGAGCGAAAAATTTCTAATCTATACTTATAATAAATCTGTAGAGAGGTCAATTCTGTACATGAAATATATTTCTAAAATAACTATCAGCGGGTGATTAGTGATCGATACTGACGCCAAAAATGCAATCAGTAAAATTTTTGTCTGTCTGTCTGTCTGTCTGTATGTTCGTTATAGAAACAAAAACCACTCGACGGATTGCAACAAAACTTGGTACAATTGTTCTTCATACTCCTGGGCAGGTTATAGTATACTTTTCATCACGCTACGATCAATAGGAGCAGAGCAGTGAAGGGAAATGTTGGGAAAACAGGAGAACTTACTCCATTTTATAAGCTTGCGTCGCGTGTGCAGCCTTAATAGTTAAAGCTACACAGAAATCATGTATGACGGAAATGTTCTCCTTAAAATTATATAAAAAATATTCCACGATAGCAAATGTCTATATTTTATGGTTGACTCACAATAACACGTGTAACTCTCGATAGCTTAGCAGTTCAGAGATTTCTGATTATATTTGTCTACTCTTACGTTTATAACACTCTCAATTATCCCTAATTAATAAATGTTAACATTATTACCTATTTAATTTAATAAAAAAAAATATATAGAAATAGGTACAGAAACACCAAAGTTATACATGAAATACGCTAATAAGTCATCGCGCGTGAATACTGAATGATGCTATAAGGATTATTTTTGTGTAACCTTCGCGTCGGGTCGCCGCGGGAGGCTACTAGGCAGATGCTAGAGGGATGTAATAGCGTAATATGCCTCCATGGATAGTTTGCTTTTTCTCTCAAAACCAACTTCCACGCGGGCGGAGCTGCGGGCAAAAGCTAGTACCGAATATTTTTATAATTATGTAAGTGTTAATATAACTCAATATCGCAAAAAATCGCTTAAATCATATAGCCCCCATCGATATAGGTTAACATAGTGTGGGGCCAGAACTATGTGTGTGACTGTTGAGTGTATTTATTATTATTTATAGAGGGCATTTTTCAATGTTTATTATTCGTAAATCCTACTAATATTATAAATGCGAAAGTTTGGATGGACGGATGTTTGTTACTCAATCACGCTACAACGGCTGGACGGATCTGGTTGAAATTTGGCACAAATATAGATTATAGTCTGGAATAGCACATAGGCTTTTTATCCCTGAAAAATTTACAGTTCCCGTGGGATAGTTTAGTTTTCACAGGGCAAGGGGTCGACATGATTTTTTGCATAGTGGTAGTTTAGGGATCAGAAAATTACATAGGTCACTTTTTATCCCGGAAAATGCAGGCATCCTATGAGATAGCAAAATATAGAAAGGTGTAATAGCTTAAGATGCCTCCATGGATTGTATACCTTTCCTTCCAAAAATAACCTCGACGCGGGCGGTGCCGCGAGCAACAGCAGTCAAGAGTGAATAGGTATCTTTTAGGCAAGCGTGCTCCACCGTAGACCACATCATCACTTACCATCAGGCGAGATAGTGGTCAAACGCAAACCTATTTATAGTAAACATCTAGTACTTTATATTTATGCATCTGAGCGATAAACCGTTTTCATTGATGTATCATAAACATTTTAAGGCAGTACTTTATAATAAGATCATGCCTCCTCCGTGAGTACATAATCATTAAATTGTTATGCGCTAGATCGTAGCATAACTTTAATGTTTATTTTTATATCCAGACTATGCAAATTGTAATAAAATGTATGAAAATGAACATACATTCGAAAAAATATTAATTCAAAAGCAACCCTTGCAAAAAGATGACTATAATTATTATTATGATCTTCATATATGTACGCGTATATAACACATTGAAATAAAAATATTTTTACGTATTTTATAGCACTAAATTTTACCCCCCGTGTCCATGAATGCCGTAAAGCTTTTTAAACGTCGGGACTAAAAAAGTAAGCTAAACCAAAATAAAATTCGTAAAATTTGTATTATTTCAATTCATTTGTATTTTTTTTGTAAAATGTAAAAACAACAGGCAATGTTATTGATTTTAATAAATTCTCGACGAGTGAAATGAAATGGAATCATTTATTAATCTTTATTAATTTAGGCATTTACATAGCTCTTATGTCAAGAAAATATATCAGCTTATGTATAATAAATAACATGCATCATCAATACACTAGCAATAGTAACAATATGCAAGTGATGCTGTAATCTTTCAATTGTATAGAGTAGTATGGTCTTTCCTTGTCCACCAGACTAACTCAGATGCCAGCCTTCCAACCGAGGCGAGAACAAATATCAATATTCCCAAACAATATTTCATTTTCACGAAAACAGACAGTTTTAAGTGCACTGCAATGTATTGCGATTCGAATCACGCATCCGAGATACGTGAAGTCGAAATTGATCGCAAGCTTTATTCCCAATCGGAGGATACAAGTCGCGGCATTTGTTACTTTGATATTGCAGTTTTCGAACGCGTATCGAATAGAAAACTAAATGGTTATTTCACGCAGAACATTTTTAGTTTATGACTTAACCTCTCAGGACACCGGTTTTCGAAAAAGGTAATAAGTACTGAGTAGAAATACAAGCCAACATCAATTTTATTTCCATAAAATTAACGTCACAAACACATAAGATGTATAAGGCATAGTTTTGCCATTTTTTGTCCGGTAGCCGGCTACCGAATCACCCATAACTGGTCAAGAAAGTATGCGCGACGGTACTGTAGGGAAGCCCGTACCCAGTATTGGGGAAATATATCAGTTATCATAGGGCTGATATACATTTTTATATGAATATTGTTCTCCTACTACTCAAATAACAATATTTTCTGCAGGCTTTTATGGACATAGGGAGATTTAACTGAGAGGAATTAAGGGTTATTAAATATATCGACCAATAAAACATCAAAACCTGGCGGATATAAACTTGGCGGAAAAATGTATATATTGTGTTATGTACAAGAAAAAACAAAAGTAGTTAGGCACCATTACCTCGGTGGCGCTGTTGTAATTGCGCATGCGTTTACGGCTGCTATGCTGAGGTCTCGGGTTCGATCCCCGGGTCGGGTAAGGTGATGTTGGGTTTTTCTATCCAGAAATTCCCAGTATTAGCCCGGAGTCTGGAATCTGTGCCCGGTATGGCGATAGGCTCGCCCCCTATCACACATGGGACCGAAGTTTTGGCGAAAAATGGGTGTACTAGTTACACCTCTGCCCACCCCTTCGGGGATTACAGGTGTGAGTGATGTAGTTAGGCACCATAATGCATAACATTAGCTCAAGGTCCTTAACACGTAACGACTCATTTGCAAACATAACCGATAATGCCAAGAAATATTGTGGGGTCGTGGTAATGTATTAATGTTGCATGTGATGCGTTAATTAGTATGCAGGTGTTGAATAAAAACTATGATTATTTATATAAAGCGCAGTGCGACTACGACAATCAAATTCAAACTATTTATTGAATCCATGAAATCATTAATAATACACCCCACAGTCACACACATAGTTCTAACCCCATACTAGGTAAAACCTGTATCGTGGGTATCAAGAACTACGAGGGACTACGGTCCCATAACACCCAGACCCGAAACAAATACCCGTCTGTCACAAACACACAAATATTTGTCTCGGTGCGGGAATAGAACCTACGGCCTCTCGTTTCACCGGCTACTCGCCCGCTGCGCCATCAAGGCTGTCAATCTGTCTTTTTTTATATATCATAGTCCGACAAACGAGCCAGTGGCTCTCCATATGTTAAGTGATCTATACCGCCCATGAACATCCACAATACCGAAAGTATCATGTATGCGCGGTCGAGCCGGCCCATTCATGCTGTAGACAAATATGTCTACAGCGTGGCTCTACCACTTCTAAAATATCTGTCTAAAATGAATCGGTGTTATACATTATTTAGATTCAGTCAATCTTTTTTACTCTCCGTGAATTCGGAATGCAGTTTCGCTAGAGAAGAACGAGCAAGAAACTCTAGCGTTGCTATTTTTGAAAACTAGTTACAATATTTGGATTTTATACAATTAAAACACTATTTAAATTGGAATACGGTTGATAGTCGTATGTCATCTGGGGAAAAGATTGGGGAAGAAATTAAGTACCAATTTTTCTTGAATGTATCAATGAAAACAAATATTAATTAATACATATTTGCTTACTTCAGTTTTTAGTAATAATTGCTCTATTGATCCATTTTTTTTTAATTGTATTACTTTGAATACCAAAATTCATTTGAAAATCACATTCCGCCGGCGGTCTTTCCGAACCGTTACGACCTGGGAACCTTCAAGAAGAGAGCATATTCTTTCCTTAAAGGCCGGCAACGCATTTGCAAGCCCTCTGGTATTGCAGATGTTCATGGGCGGCGGTGATCGCTTTTCATCAGGTGAGCCTCCTGCCCGTTAGCCCCCTTTTTTCATAAAACAAAATATATTGCTTTATATTATTTCCAGTTTTTCTTCCATACATAGCATTTTTTTCGTCAGTAAAACTAATTGGTGATACTACACTACAAAGTAAAAAAAATATCTTAATAAATACTTCAATTTGAGCTACTGCCACGCCTTAAATGTTCGCGTGCAATGCAAATGCTTGCATGCAACCCCGATGTCAAAAATAAATAACATTTCAAGTAGATAGGTGCTAACGACTTATTTTCTTTCATATTCATATATACATTATGCATATATCTTAGATTGTCAATAATATAACAAAGAACGTAGAAATAAGCTATGCGGGGTATAAAACGCGGGCTGATTGTAATAAAAATGAATAACACCCATCAGTCATATAAATCAAGTCATCAGTCCCTCGTCTGTCTGCTCTGTATAACCGACTTTCAAATAAAATTAGCGATCTGGACATTTTTCATGATACTACATCTTCATTTAGAAGAATTATATCAAAAAATATTTATGACCTATAACAATCTGATAAATTTGAAAAAAACATTGAAGAAATGTATATATGTACTTTTTGTTTAATTTAGTTTATTCACAATAATTATATGTTATTATTATAATTCTAAGGAGCATGTTGTGATTACCTATAATTAAAATTACAATTAGTTTAGTATTGTTTGGCTATTGTGTTATGTACTGATGTGAAATTGTAAATTTTGTTGGTGATCCCTAATAAATAAAATAAAATAAAAATAAAATATAATAAATAGGCTTGAGCTCACCTAAGACACGATTCTTGTGTCGCGGGTATCAGAATTTACGAGAAAAATATTTGTGGAACACACCAATATTTTCCTTGGTGCGGGAATCGTAATCGCGACCTCTCGTTTCACAGCCACCCGCTATACACCCCCTGCACCAGCCTTCAATTTCAATGATTATTTGATTGGGGAAAATTATTATAATCACTACCCAGTTTACCATTATTATAATATATCCATACATACATACGTACTTTGCCTGTTAATCTTCGAAATGGTAGGAAGAGGTGTAACCAGTACACCCACATTTCCCCGAATTTATTACGCTCCCATAATGTGATAGGGGCGAGCCTATCGCCATACCGGGCTCAATTCCAGACTCCGGGCTGATACTGAGTATTTCTAAATAGAAAATCCCAATATTACTTTTACTGACCCGAGAATCGAACCCGAAACCTCAGCACAGCAGTCGTACCGTGTGCACAGTTACAATTGCGTTACCCAAGGAATCATTGTGATATATCCAATCATCTAATTAACAACGTGAATCATTTATACTAATATTATAAAGTAAGTATGTTTATAACGCATTGGCTCAAAAAGTACTGGACCGATTTTAAAAATTCTTTCACCATTTGAATGCTTTATTATCACTGATTAATATAGGCTATTTTAATTGCAAGAAATAAAAAAGAATCCCTACTTAAAAATAACCTCCACGCGGGTGAAACAGCGAGCAACAGCTAGTATTTAGATAAAATAAAACCTGTATCTGACAACAATTGTCTAAACTAGACATA
The DNA here is from genome assembly GCA_905220505.1 of Laothoe populi. NCBI lineage: Eukaryota > Metazoa > Arthropoda > Insecta > Lepidoptera > Sphingidae > Laothoe > Laothoe populi. The sequence continues at coordinate 16,200,440 of HG992153.1, forward strand.
GAATTTTCCACCACAAGTATTCCAGCACATTACAATACATTTTAATTGCATATTAGTACAGTCACTGGCTTTTGAAGATAAGAGAACTAATGTTGTCCCAAACAGTTGGGGACAGATACTTGGCCATTTAACTCTATTACAAACAGACGATTGCCAGCGCTAGTCATAAAATGACCGGAGTCGACATCCAAAACAGATTACTGGTAAAATTCGCCGGCAAGTAACTGCAATGTAGGAGCTAAAATAACTAAAATACGACTTAAAATCCGGCTTTTATTCGCTTGTTTTACAAACGTATTTATTTTTGTAATAATATGGTAACGGAATAAAAATAAACAAGAAGAAAATAAATAATAAGCAGCGATAGCCTAGTTGGTTGCGGTACGGACTGCCAAGACGAAAGTCGTAGGTTCGAAACCCAAGTGGCATACACCTCTGACTTTTCTAAAGTTATGTGTGTATTAAAATGTTAATTATCGCTTGCTTTAACGGTGAAGGAAAACATCGTGAGGAAACCTGCATATCTGAGATTTTTTCGAAGGTATGAGAAGTCAGCCAACCCGCATTAGGCCAGCGTGGTGGACTAAGGCCTAACTCCTCTCATTAGTAGAGGAGGCCCGTGCCCAGCAGTGGGACAATGTTTAATACAGGGCTAGTATTATTATTTATAATAAAAATAAAAACTAATTTCTGGATTTTATCGCTGTTTTTGATTCCGACTATTCTAAATATATTCGCGTAAACATAGAAAACCTTCTTAATTAATTGTGATCATTAATACATAGTAATTGTGATATTATAACAGTCTATTATATTCTCATTGGTCTTGTAACAGCGACCAAAGGTTGAGAAACCAGTGAGGTCCCATGTTCAAATATCAAGTCGGGCAACTAGCAACAACTAAATTTTAAAGGGCTATATAATTTCGGTGGTTCGTGGATGTAGTACTGGCACCTCTGCCTATCCTTTCGGAGTTACAGCTTGAATTAATGTTGTGTTTAATACAATAATTTTCTTAACAGACAAAAGTTATAATGAAAAATAATTTGAACATAAATAATATATAGACATGCCCTTGAGATATTCTACTTTAATCTAGAAAGATCTTCAAAGTTGACATTTAACTAAAACTTTCTAACAAATCTGAATATTTCATAAACATGAGGTTATAATCCGTAAGTAACTTTGTAAAACGAAACTAATTAATTGTAATTACTTTTCGCAAAATTCCGTGTGAATTGCGTTAATTATATTTTACTTTAGCGTTTACGACATTAACTAAGGCAATTTAAAGTTCTGTCTGATGGAAAATATTCAGTTGGAAATAACATTACATTGTAGTAAATGAGTGAGTTATAATTACATTATTAGATAATAATATTAATAATTAATAATGTAATTATATTATAATTACATTTAACTAAAAAAAACGACTGCCTCGGTGGCGTAGTTGTAATTGCGCATGCGTTACGATTGCTGTGCTGAGGTCTCGGGTTTGATCCCCGGGTAAAGTGATATTGGGTTTTTCTACCTAGAAATACTCAGTATAAATCCGGAGTCTGGAATGGTGTCCGGTGTGGCGATAGGCTCGCCCCCTATCATATTATGGGACCGAAATTCGGCGAAAAGTGGGTGTACTGGTTACATATGCCTACCCCTTCGGGGATTACAGGCGTGAGTGTATATGTATATGTATGTAAAAAACGTTTTTTGCACAATCGGCATTTAGAAAGAAAGAAAGAAAGAAATATTTATTCATTATAAGCAGGGGTATTAAATTAAACTAAACAACATAGGTACTAATATTAAAAAACAAAAAAAAAAAATACATGCTTATAACAAATACGACCACAACTCAGCGTGTACTGGTATAAATTACCAGTGCTGGTCTTCCGTTGGGCCGTATGGTGAATTCACGGGCACTAAACCGCTTCCTACTTACAATAGCGTGCGCCATGATTCACATTCAAACTATTAAAATTATAACAAAAGAACAAACTAACAAAAACTATAACTATACATTATTAATATATTACGTATATATATATATATATTCCTCTATTTACATTTTTTTTTATATCTGGCAGCACTTATGACACTTGTCAGCTGGTGACACGTGTCACAGACATATATAGCATCAATACTTATTAAGTACGTGGCATAAACGTGGCATCAATATTTAAAATTGTATATAATTCAAATATCAATTAATAAATCCGCCTTATCAAAAAGTCACCACAAACAGAAGTAGAATAGTTATGAGCATTGAGAATTGTGCAGACAAGTGGGTCGGAAATAAAGGAAGAATGAGAAACATCATTTTCCAATTCATATCGTACATAAACTGTTAGTACACCAGCTTATGTGTTCACGTAGTGGAGTAAAACTGGGGGTGAGTTATTGAATTAAAAATAGCATACTTACATACAATATAAAAATAAATAGTGCATAGATTCTGCTGAATCGCAAATGAAAATACTACTGATAAACTTATACCTACTATACAATAAACTTATAATGGAGTCAGTTTCATTTTATACGGCACTAGTATCGTGTAGTAAAAACTCTTCAGTTTTCTGATGTTCATAGATAATTTTTTTTAATCTGACCCTAAAGTTGTGTAAATTTTGCAGACTCCTGACTGGGGGAGGGATATTATTCCAGCACCTGGTTGCAGAATAGCGGAAGCTACCTCTAAAAGCAGCAGAACTATGACATCGAGTAGAGAGCTGTTCAGCACACCGCCTGGGTCCATAGGACCTGTGACTTGATGTCCATGACAATTTTCTAAACAGATAGCTAGGTGCTTTGTGCTTCAGGACACCAAAGAGAAGACAAGCTAGGTGTAGTTTTCGCCTATGTTTCATTTTTAGAATTGTGTTAGCATTTAGATAGGGTGTGACATGGGATCTTAATGGAATGTCAAAGCAAAAACGGGCACAGGCATTTTGCACTCTCTGTATCAGTTTCTGCGTTTTGACCAGTAAACGTGGGCCAAAAACTGTGTCCATATAATTTAATTTAGACAGGACAAGAGACTCCACCAATTGCAAACGTAGTTTTTCCTGTATATATGGCCTTAATCTATACAATACCTTTAGTTTATAAAAGCAACTTTTGATGGAGTTTGCAACATGCTTTTCAAAACGCAGATTACTGTCCATATGCAAACCCAAATTGCGAGCTTCATGTACACGCTCAATTGGCCTTCCCAGAAGCATGACACTAAGTGATGGGCTTGAATTTGTTAGTTGATGATGGCTACCGAACATCAAATACTTCGTCTTGCCAGGATTTAGCAGTAGACAGTTGTCAGTTGACCAGGTTGCAATATTTGAAAGGTCCTCATTCAGCTTTGCTATTGCTCTATCAATCTCCAATGGTTTGCAAGAGATATATACCTGCAGATCATCTGCGTATATATGGAATTTGCAATATTTGATGTGCATAGTAATATCAGCTGAGTATAAAATAAACAGAATTGGCCCAAAGATAGAACCCTGTGGAACTCCCCTGGTAACAGCCATTTTATCAGAAGTCAATGAGGATCCATCACTACAACTGAGCTTTACAAACTGATAACGATTACTTAAATAACTTTTAAACCAATTTAAGGCTATGGGGTCAAAACCATAAAAGGACAATTTAGAAAGTAAAAGACTAATGTTTATAGAATCAAATGCCCTTGAAAAATCCAACAAAACCAGCAGTGTGCACATACCCTCATCTTGAGAACACAGTATATTGTCCGTTACATCAAGCATAGCTGTCACTGTACTGCGTCCTTTCCTAAAACCTGATTGTGTCTCTGGCAAGATATTATTATATTCAAGGTAATCAACTAGTTGCTTACAAATTGCTTTCTCCATGACTTTAGACAGACATGGTAAAATACTTATTGGCCGCAAGTCTTTATATTCTGAAGGGTGTGGGTGCTTAGGTAAAGGGCGCACAATCGCAAGTTTCCAGACATCAGGATATACTGAAGTACTGATGGACTTATTAATTAGTTCTTTAATAATGTCAATAGTGTGAGGAAATGTCATAATCAGCATTTCCAAAGTTATGAAATCACAACCTTCAGCATTAGATTTCAAACTTTTTATTATTTTAATTATACATTCCAAAGTAACTTCCTTCAAGTGAAAAGTAGCATGTATTTAAATAGTTATAGGGCTTGAAAAGTGAATCTATATATGCAAGTATAATCTATGTTCGGGAAATATCTATAAAATCAATGTTAAAAATAATATATACCTTAAGACTAAAGCTTCACCTTTCGATAGTAGAGGAGGTATTCCCAGCAGTGGGATCGAATAATACAGGTCTTTGTCTATTTTATTAAAGAATTCAACCATCCAAACACACTGTATAGGCCCGACCGATAACACATTATTCAAACTCTAAACACATCATTTCCAAAGACATCAACACCATTTATCTTAAAATCAGATGCAAATTGAACGTTCAAAATGCCTGTAGACATGTTTTTCTATTACCAGTCGTTTGAAGGAAAATAACATCACAACAAGCTTAGCCTCTTTGTAAAACAGTTGAATTTGTAATCTCCCACAACATGTGTACATAGGTAAAATTATTCACTTCGCTCAGGAAACGTTCATGTATTATTCAAAGCCGTTCAACGTTTTGTCTTTCCCACTGTAAGTTGGGAGACTGAACTTGACTCGTACTTAAACTTATGAAAAACAATTATAGCAGCCTGAAAAAGTACACCGACTTCAATAAAAAACACATGATGCGCCCCTAAATTTAAGGGTTAACCTCGATTTTTCTGAGATCATCAAATCCTGACTTGGTGCCAATGGGACCACCTGGGAAGTATACCCTTTTAAACAAAAAAGAATTCTCGAATCGGTTTATAGGCGTCTTTGAGTAATCGGGGAACATACATAAAAAAAAACCGACGAATTGAGAACCTCCTCCTTTTTCGAAGTCGGTTAAAAACCACGATTTATGTTTATAAGTCTGGAACATTCTGCGCTACTTCAATTATAGTGGAGACCGCGTGTGTTTCCCGACAATTTGTCAAGGAAGCAGGAAGTGATAAATTTTATTACCTATCAGACCTTTCGCGCAGGTTTTCTCATGAATTATGCATGCTTCGCGAATTCGATGTGTTTTTGCTATTACTTGTAGTAAATTATACGATTTTGAATGTAGATGATAGGAAACCTCTATGCTGATTAATTAATGTGTGATAATAAATTCCATTCTTATTGTTTTTTTTTTGCTTATTTTAAATAATAAATACACCCATCAGTCACACACATAGGTCTGACCCTACACTCCCAGGGAGGTCAAGGCCCGACTGGCCAGGCGCAACGGTGCACCGACGTTCCGTCTGACACAAGTGTTGTCGGGTCACGGACGTTTCGCTTCGTTTCTGTCTCGGATCGGAAAGGAGGAGTCTGCCGTGTGCCACCATTGTGGTAACTGCCGATATACCACGGCTCAACACACCCTTGAGGAGTGTCCAGCCTGGGACGAAGAGCGCAGCGCTCTCAGAGCATCTGTCAATGGAGACCTTTCTCTGCCGGCCGTGGTGGCTGCCATGGTTGGCAGACGAAGGTCGTGGCGTGCGATGGCCTCCTTCTGCGAACGTGTCATGTCGCAGAAGGAGAGCGCCGAACGGGACCGGGATGAGGAGCCGAGTATGATGACAGACTGGCGCCTCCCGCCCTGCCCTCGAGCCCTAAAAGAGACGGGCCGTAGAGGTACCGCGCAGGGATGGTTCCGGCAGCAATCTAGAGATTCTTAGGATCCCCCGGACCATCCCGCATACGCTGCAGAAGGCTACCGCGGGATTTTTAGTCGGTACACCGGCGTAGGAAAATTGGTTAGGTCCCCGATCTAGTCGTCCCACGGGTAAACTGGGTCGGAAGGTCGGTGAGTCCGGCATAACCATCTCTCCTCCCCTGAGGTTGAGAAGGTATCCGTAAGATGGATTTTTCCCGCGGTAAAAAAAGGTATGACCCCACACTAGGTAAAACCTGTATCGTGGATATCAATAACCACGAGGGACTACGGTCCCACAACATCCAGACCCTAAACAAATATATGTAACACAAATATTTGTCTTCGTGCGAGAATCGAACCCACGGCATCTCGTTTCACAGCCGGCTACTTGCCAGCTGCGCCAGGGAGGCTGTCAATATTAAAAGCTAGTATAGTTATAAAATAATTCTGTATAATATGATTATCAACAGTTCCTATAGTCTTCAATATGAAACCAAGTTTCCTAATATTTACAACTTAACTATCTATAACTTTGTGTACCAAAGCTACCACAATGTAAATTTCGTCTTAACCTGGTGTCGCATGCGCTAACTGAATTACAGACCACAAAGCTGCGGACTGCTGAATTATTCATTGAATGTTTTGTAACCTTTGCCCGAGCCGGTCCTCGCAAAGTAAATAATGCTCCAAAAATACAGGTCTGTGCAAGAAAAACTTTGCACACATACCTGCCTGCTTAGCGCTTTTGACGTAGGGCCGCAATATCCCTTTTGTAGGAAGGTCTCATATATTTCAGCTATGGTTATTTGAAAGAGCTTTGAGATTACCTGTGAACTAGCTACGCCGGCTTCGCACGATGGTTAATATTGCCTTACTGCTGGACTCACCTTACTGTCTCCTCTACTAATGATGGGCTAAGTCTTATAAACCACACTTAATGCGATTTAGACTTCACATACCTTTTAGAATTCAAACCTCACGAGCTATTCCTTCATCGTTGATGCAAGCGATAAGTGACAACGAATACACACGAAACTTTGTAAAGTTAGTGGTGTATGCCATTTGGGCTATCTTTGAAGTCGCGGCTTTCATCGGGGTAGTCACTACCAACTAAGCTATCGCAGTAGGCATTGAGTATGTTCAAGCAATGTTCGGTAGTTCTCAAAGAATATAAAAATCATTATTAGAGTTCCGGCGACCTTTACGAGGTCTTCTGTCCACCTTTACTTGTTATGTTTTACGAAATTCAACATTATTATCATCAGCCTATCGCAGTCCACTGCTGGACATAGGCCTCCCCCAAGGTTCGCCATTGAACCCGATCTTCGGTTCTATGCATCCAATGTCTGCCTGCAGCCTTGCGTAGATCGTCGCTCCATCTAGCAGAAGGGCGTCCCACACTCCGTTTACCTGTACGCGGTCTCCACTCGAGAACCTTATTACCCCAGGGGTGATCGGTTCTACGACAAATGTGACCGGCCCATTGCCACTTCAGCTTGCTTATTCTTTGGGCTATGTCGACGACTTTGGTTTTCGCCCGAATAGCCTCATTTCTTATGCGGTCTCGCAGCGAAATTCCGAGCATAGCCCTCTCCATGCCACGCTGAGTACCTTTAAGCTGATGGACCAGTCGCACTGTGAGTGTCCACGTTTCGGCTCCGTAGGTCATCAAATTTACGAAATTTTGTGTCGTCTTAAAGTAAAAAAATTGGAATTGCAATTTTGGTCGTTCATACCTTTTACATTGTAACACCGACGTTCATTAACCAGTCATGACTTATAGGCTCGCCGGCGGCGCGTCAACACTAGCAACACTCGCAGTTCTTACATGCTATTTTTAACTTTAATGCTATGGAAATAAAAGCTTGTATTGTACTCCCTACTTTTTTTTAATATCCTTACACACGAGTGGTTAAATATAGAATTCCTCCTCCTTGCGTCGTGTTCCTCAATAATGAGGGTCGTGACCTCCCTTCTGCATCACCATCTCATGTATGTTCTTCTTCCATACTTTTCTGTCTCTGGAAATATAGAATTACGTTGTATTAAAAATAAGCGATAACAAAAATCTACAGCTAACCTGTCATTAACTCTTATCAAAAATCTAAACCAAAAGTACGGCGCCGAAACACTTCATAATAAACTCATATATTTCCTCCAATAGGGAAACGTGTAACTTTTCCCCGCCATTAGGTACGTAATCGGCTTAGTCTACACACGCTACATGCGTCGACACGTTCTGCAAATATTTGGCCACGATATTGAAAGCGATATTCATTTGTGTCACGCCTTGATGTACACGAAGCCATCAATAACAGCATGTCGTGGATTAGTTCGGGAAAGCTGTAAATCATGACACTTACTTACTGGTATTTTAGCGTAAATTCCTTTTTTAAAAAATGATTTTAGAATTATGTATAGGTATTAGTATAAAGCATAGAAGCAGCGATAGCCTAGTTGGTTGCGGTACGGACTGTCAAGACGAAAGTCGTATGTTCGAAACCCAAATGGCATACACCTCTGACTTTTCTAAAGTTATGTGTATTCATTGTTAATTATCGCTTGCTTCAACAGTGAAGGAAAACATCGTGAGGAAACCTGCATACCTGAGAATTCTAATAAGAATTTCGAAGGTATGTGAATATCCACAAATACTTATTTCATAGGTGTTGTAGGACCACAAGCCCTCGTAACTCTTGAAACCCACCTGTTATGGTGGCTAGTAGGGGCTCTGTTATGTTTTGGGCAGGAATAAATTCAACGGATCGTACAGAGTTAGTCTTCATTGAAAACGGCTCACTGACTGGACATCGATACATAACGGAAGTTCTAATTCCTCATGCACAACCCGCATTGGCTGCTTTAGGCGAAGACTCAATTTTTATGGACGACAACGCTCGCGCCCACCGGTCAGGCGATGTGGAAGCGTATGTGCAAGAGGTCGGCATTCGTCGTTTGGATTGGCCAGCTCGAAGTCCCGACCTCAATCCTATAGAGCATGTCTGGGACGTTCTGAAACGACGCGTGAGATCAGTACAACCGGCTCCGCAGACCATCAGAGAGCTGAAGAATGTGATTACCGCGGAGTGGGAACGTATTCCGCAAGCAAGTATCCGGGATATCCTCGCTAGCATACCCAGACGAATTCAAGCTGTGATTTCAGCTAGAGGGGGTCACACTCGATACTAAACATTTATCTGCTTTTACTTTAATAAAGAAAAAACAAACAAAAATCTTTGTTAACTACTACTAGCGAGCATACACTACTAGTGAACTTTAGCATTAAAACCCATAAATTTTATCAAAATTTTATGATAATACTGACGAAAACGATTATTTGCTTATTAATTTACAAAATTGTGAAAGTAAAACTACCTATAATTATCAAACAAACCAATAGTAACATTTGAAATGGTTCATTGCTTAGGTGCCCTTTTTTTTGCAAATGAGTTTATATTTACAAAATGTAAAAATGTCTGTTATAATTACGAAAATGATACAAAATACAATCTTTAGGTCTACATGATCCAGAAAAGGTTATTTATTTTCCTATTGTATTCATAAGCATCCAACCAAAATCCATTTGGATCTCCGCCCGAGAGTGGCTCCATAATAGTAAGGGTTAGCCTGCATGATTCTACTTTCATTATTCACTAATAGACCATGTACAGCCTAAACGTCAGAGCCCTCATTAAACTCTTCTACGCATTCACTCTTAAATTTGTTTTTTATTTAATGTAATTGAATTGTTCAGTCTTTATTTTAATTTATAAAATGTTAATGTATTCAAATTAAGCAGCGATAGCCTAGTTGGTTACGGTACGGACTGCCAAGACGAAAGTCGTAGGTATATTCGAAACCCATACACCTCTGACTTTTCTAAAGTTATGTGTGTATTAAATGTTAATTATCGCTTGCTTTAACGGTGAACGAAAACATTGTGAGGAAACCTGCATATCTGAGAATTCTTATACGAATTTCGAATGTAAGTAAAGTCTACCAATCCAGCGTGGTGGACTAAGGCCTAATCCCTCTCATTAGTAGAGGAGGCCCGTGCCCAGCAGTGGGACAATGTTTAATACAGGGCAGTATTATTATTATTATTATTATTATAGTGTATTCTAAATTATTATTGATAATTATAAAATAATAAAACTGCATTGAGGAAAAGGATTTAGAAGATTTAGAAATCCCTACCAATATTGTCATTATTTTTGTAGCAGTTTCGCGTTACCTTTTCCATAATCAGAATCTAAACATGCGAAATCGCAAGATAAAACTGAAAACAATTTCGTCATACTAGAATACCGTGCATACAAAGAGCACCGATAGCCTAGCTAAAAGTGGTCGAAACGAAACTCGGATCGAATCCAGCCCAAATGTCATACACCTCTGACTTTTCTAAAGTTACGAGTGTATTAATTGTTGACTATCGCTTGTTTTAACGGTGAAGGAAAACATCGTGGAGAAACCTGGAGAACTCTGCATTAGAATTTCAAAGGTATGTTAAGTCTATCACCCAGATAAGGCTATCATAGTGGACTAAGGCTTTGTAGACAGTGTTTAACAGGGCTGGTATTACTTTTTATGAGGGACTGGCGCAAAGAGCATTATAATACTTGGACTGACGTATCTGCCGTCACCCGTATTCCATTTTTAAATAAAATAAATCAAACAAAAATAATTTACTTCTAAAGGCAGGCTGCTCCTAACACACGCAACAAAAGTCTGACTAGTATCTATTTTTACACTTGAAATAGTTCGGTCTTCAACAAACATAGTCTCTCACGTTTGTTACGTTGGACAGTGTCACGTTACAATCCACCTTGTTGCGAGCGAAGGGTAAGGTTGACTTTTTAATACTCTTAATGGACTCCGACCCCTACTTCGGTACACACTTTTAGCGGAAAATTAATTTGGTAGAATAATTAAATCACTGCGACATCCAGTTAAGCCTTTTAAATTGCAAAGTGCGATAAGGGTGTAAATAATGAGTTTACTAACAATTTAGGACAAAAAATGAAAATTAAGTTAAAGAAGAGTGGTTTGTTACCTTTAAGGCGATGAACATTGTTAATAGAACTTTGTTTTATTGTAATCCTCGACACGCCATCAAATATATTCAATTATAGTTTTATTTTTATTGAAGACTAGCATTCACCCTCAGCTTTGCGTGCGTGCATACGTTTATCGTTGACATAAGAGATTTAAATTTCAGTTTTTCCTGCATTTCATATTAATACAATTAGAAATTTAAATAAAATAACCATATCGGACCAACAGCATTTAATTTTATTTATAAAGATTTGCTATTAGGGCATTCGATCACATCAACCTGCGATTGTTTAGCGTGCTAAAACCATTTTTTCGAGGCAAGAACATAACACTCAAGATAGTCGTTATGTCCAGCCGATGCAAACCATTGTCTATTCTTCTCGAGCCGTGAACAGCCTGTCGCAATTATCGCCTTCCACCCGTTTATTCTCTTTTTCAGTATTAATACTGTAATAGAAATGCCATTTGCACCAGTGGTTGATAGATACTGTTCGAGAAGTAAGGTAATGAAACGACAAGTTTATTCAGCTGCCATATGCAGCCACTGTTATATTTTTATTTTTTGAACTTCCACAACTATTAGTACTGTAAGGGTGATTTTGTTTACTGTGGTGTTTACAATCATGAAATATTATAAGTTTTTATTCATTGGATTAGTTGGATAAGGTAGAATTTAATTATACTACTCCTAGCCCTGTATTAGACATTGTCCCACTGCTGGGCACGGGCCTCCTCTACTAATGAGAGGGATTAGGCCTCAGTCCACCGCGCTGGCCTAATGCGGGTTGGTAGACTTCACATACCTTCGAACTTCTTATGAAAATTCTTAGGTATGCAGGTTTCCTCACGATATTTTCCTTCACCGTTAAAGCAAGTGATAGATAACAATTAATACACACATAACTTTAGAAAAGACAGGGGTGTATGCCATTTGGGTTTCGAACATACGACTTTCTTGACAGTCCGTACTGCAACCAACTAGGCAATCGTTGCTTCTTAGAGTTTAAATATTAGCTTGGATATAATCTAAATTCATATCTAAATGTGAGAAACTAGTGAGAATCCGTAGTAAAGGACATGGGTGTAGATCGCGTGTGTGCTCGTGAAGGTCATGGGCTCGCGTTTAAGGCACTTACCTATCCAAACGATACGTCACACGACGACAAATCTGTCCTGAAAAGATTGACATTTGATAAAACAATTGTTCGACAATTGTAATTTAATCAATAAGTTGCAAATAATTGAAAAACGTTGAAACACATATTGAAAAATCACTACAATTAAAAAAACTTAAATTTACGCTAGCTGTTTGAAAGTAAATAACGATGACGTAACAATTTTTTCTTGCCATATCGCCATTTTTTCCGAGAAGATTTATGAGTTTTCCACCATAGAGTAGAGGTTATTATGAATCGCAACAGAAATTTTAGATATTTTGGATTGTGTGCATATTCATGAAATACATTTTCGTGTTTTATTCTGACATGGCAGACACCAGACTGCACCTTATGGTAAGCACGGTGCCGTCCAGCTAAGATTATCAAGTAGCGACAGACAACCATTCCTTGCTATTCGACACAATTATGCCAGCCTGCTAAGTAGCCTCTTTACACCACGCTTGAAGGGCCCAGGCTTATAGGAAGGATGGATCACGTGGGCTGGAAAACATCCATAGCTTGATGTTGCCAGAACGATACGGCATTGCTAACTTTTTGTTTCGGGCGGATACTAGCAGAATTATTCTATGTAAATTTAATAAAATCTCTTACTGTCTCGGTGGCGCAGTTGTAATTGCGCATGCGTTACGACTGCTGTGCTGAGGTCTCGGGTTCGATCCCCGGGTCGGGTAAAGTGATAATGGGTTTTTCTATCTAGAAATTCTCAGTATTAGCCCGGAGTCTGGAACCTGTGCCGGTATGGCGATAGGCTCGCCCCCTATCACATTATGGGACCGAAAGTCGGCGAAAAGTGTGTTTACTGCTTACACCTCTGCCTACCCCTTCGGGGATTACAGGCGTGAGTGTATATGTATGTATAATCTCTTAGTAATATTGATTAATCGCGAGTCGATGCTTAAAAACATGCCAGCAGTTAAAGATGATAAAATAGCTAATAAAAGAGATAGTGGTCAAACGCAAGCCTATTTCGGTAAAAAAGATACGCAACAGTTTCACTTTGACAACAAATTAACAAGAACGCTGGCGCATGCAAATGCAATATATAATACACCAAATATTAGCAATATAAATTTAAATAAAAAAGCTATTTAAAATAAAGAGCTATAAAACAATTGAACACAATCTTAGTTAGAATATGAGACCAAAATTTATTAGCAAAACACTTTATTAAATAATTCTCAGCACTCGTCATGAAAGCATTCTAAAGAAAATTTTATGAATGCCATTTCGAATTTAATTATATGATTTGTAGTCCAAATTACAATTATTTGCCTTTGAAATTCTGACGCGTTTAATTACAAATGTAATGAATACCATAATTGGAATATTTTAAAGTTCATTGTATACTCATATAAGTATATGGTCCCCCATTATACGCGTTTGGGGGCAATTATATAGTTGTATTATCAGCATTTTATGCAGTCTTATCCGACCTACAAACTTTCTAAATGTTCTATAACTATTTGTGAAAAATGGCCTTTTTATGTGTACTCTGCGTCTTTATTTTAAACTAGCTGTTGCTCGCGGCTCCGCCCGCGTGGAGGTCATGTTTGAAACAAAAAGTATACACTACAAAATACCAATTTTCATGCATTTAACTTCAAAAATGAAGGATTTTCATACAAACTTTCTCACCCTATTTAACCCCCGTAGGGGTGGAATTTTCAAAAGACCTGAAATATGTGTTTTTAATTTTTAACTGTAAGGCCAAATACCAAATTTCATGCGTTTAACTTAAAAATTACGGATTTTCATACAAACTTTCATTCCCTATTTTACCCCCTTAGGGGCGGAATTTCCAAAAATCCTGAAACATATATTTTTTATTTTTAACTAAAATGCCAAATACTAATTTTCATGAATTTATCTTCAAAAATGACGGATTTTCATACAAACTTTCATCCCCTATTTTACCCCCTTAGGGGTGGTATTTCCAAAAACCCTTCCTTAGTGGATGCCTACGTGATAAAAGGTACCTACTGTCAAAATTTCAAGTCTCTAACCCCAGCCGTTTAGGCTGTGCGTTGATCGATCAGTCAGTCAGTCAGTCAGTCAGTCAGTCAGTTTCTTCTTTTATATATACAGATGTCCTATGAGAGTCTTGTATTCTGACTTATTACAGTTGCTTTCATTTTAACTGAGTACTTATCATACTGTCCAATTTGCATGACACAAAAACCAACAATAGCTGTTTATACGTCTATGTAATGAATCTTATCTTATCTTCTTTATTAACCGACTCCAAAAAAAGGAGGAGGTTAACAATTCGTCGGAATCTTTTTTTTTATGTATGTTACCCGATTACTCGAAGACGCCTGGACCGATTCAAGAAATTCTTTTTTTGTTTAAAAGGGTATACTACCCAGGTCCCATTGGCACCAAGTCAGGATCTCATGATGGGATCTCAGAAAAATGAATGGGAAACCCTAAAATTTTATAGTGACGCATAATTTGTTTTTTATCCTTCACAGATACTAAATAGAATCGCAGGTCTTGTCTACAAAACTGAAGAACAGAAAATAGATTAAAACTTTAGTAGTGCAAGTAAATAACCTCTTGTGTTTACGTTACACTACGCCATGGGTAAGAAGGTGAAGAAGCGTTCGAGAGTCTAGTGTCAGAGTACTGAGAAGGCCGCAAAACGGTCAACCATTGCACCGCAACTCCAGACCCCCGACAAAAATCGGATGTACACTGGCTGATCCCGGAACACGACACAACGTAAAATAGTAACGTAAAATAGTCGTATTACAACATATACAGCGCCCCTAGCGGTTACGAGAGAACACGGAACATTTCGATACATAAAAAACAACAATTCAACGCAAGCGACTTTTTACCTATCTTAACTTTATAGATAAACTCATGGTTGAGCTGATCTACTGTTGATCGACGGCGGCGAAACACAGCTGATGTAAAAAAATAATTTCGTGTCAAACATAGAATCAATTTTAGGTGCAAAATTATAACCTAATTATAAGTATTATTTCACCGCCGACACTGACAGCCTCCGTGGCGCAGTAGACGAGTAGCCGGCTGTGAAACGATAGGCCGTAGGTTCGATTCCTACACCGGGACAAATATTTGTGTGACAAACAGATATCTGTATCCGGGCTCTAAGATTTGTGAGACAGTGCGTCTCTCGTAGTCCTCGATACCCACGACACAAGATTTAGTGTAGCATCGGGGCTCTGTGTGTGACTGTTGGGTGTTATTTATAAACTGATCCTTAAAAATCTAATTCCTGGTAAACTAATAGCCTTGTAATAAATCCACGTACCATGACTAGCATAGTACACTAGTTGAAATAACACGACCTGACTAAAATAGTTCCCTTCGACTTACTCCAAGATGTGATGGCATTTTGAATGTGTTATCTTCAATATTATTGTACGTATGTAAATGTATGTTAATTCAGAATCTGGGTACATCTACATATTTCCTTTGGTTATGATATGCTGACCTGCATACGAATACGTTGAATATGGGAACAATTTCAAATGCATAAATTACATTAAGCATTATACATTTGGGATGCCGTGGGTCTTATCTAAGATTTGCACAAAGGGACATTTAATCGATCAATGTTTTGTGTCCTCCTGCTATTCCTACTCTCCTACTATATATATAATAATATTATAAATGCGAATGTTTGGATGGATGGTTTTTTTTGTATTCTGGCACGGCAAAGTGACCACACTGCACCTGATGGTAAGCGCCGTCCAGATAGAGTATCAAGTAGCGAGAGATAATCTATTCCTCGCTACTCAACACAATCATGCCGGCCTGCTGTTTAGCTTCTTCACACTACTCCTAAAAGACCCAGGATCATAGAAAGGAGGGAAGGAGGGAACACGGTAGCTGGCAAACTGTTCCACAGCTTGATGGTGCGGCAAAAATACGAATTTGCCAACCTCTTGGTTCAGACCGTGGTAGTAGACACCACGAAGCTGTGGCTTCGCAAGCCAGTGCGCGTGGTTCTGGCGTGGAACAGAGAGGATGGGATAAGATCAAACAATGCTTCAGAGCATTCGCCATGATACAGACGGTAGAACACGCTAAGCGCAAAAATATCCCTTTGCAGCTGTAGCGGCTCCAGGCTGTTACTCACGTCTGCATCATTCACAATGCGGATGGCCCGCCGCTGCAACCCATCCAAGCCATCGAGTAGGTACTTAGCGGAATCGTCCCAGAGATGCGAGCAGTATTCCATTCCCGGCCGTACCTGTGCTTTATATATAAGCGGTAGAGCTGACCGGGCGTGAAAAACCACCGCACCCTGTTCAGGATTCCGACCCTGTGTGAAGTAGTGGATATTACGCCCGTGAGTCCTAGGATTAAGATCATAGCGGATATCCATACCTAGGATACTAAGGTCATTCCGCATTGCGAAAGGGACACCCTGAAGAACAGGGATGGGAGAAAACGCGGACTTCTTGCACGTGAACGCACACCTGGGTTTTCTTGGCATTAAAATCAACCCGATTCCTGGTACCCCATGATTAGATGAGATCCAAGGTCTGGTTGAGCTCAATGACAAGATCCTCGCGTCTGCTTTCACGATGAATATTTGTTTCTCAATCACGCTAGTCAGTCAGCCGTCAGTTATCAACAGTCTTATATTAGAATTGCAATCTGTTAATTTTTATTTATTTTTAGTGCATGCGATATGCAGGTGAGCAGACGAGCCACCTGATGGTAAGTAGTCACCGCCGTCCATGACTTCCGCAATGCCAGGGCACAGCAAAGCCGCTGCCTACCGTTGCCCGTATTTGCCTGTTTGCTTCGAGAATTCAGAACTACTTGAACGATTTTTTAAAAACTCGGCATGTATATACTATATACGACATCCAGAGATCAATCTAACACTAAGCCTAATTACAAACGAAGCTGCGAGCAAAACATAAAATAAAACTAAGTTATCTCTAAAACTACGAAGTCACGGTGCAATCGACCGTATCCAGCCATATTTGAACTGACATCGGACAGATAAATGGCCTATGCTTCTCTCAGTAGTTTTCAGTACATCACGCGACTTCTCGCAATCCCAGCCGTTCAGGAAATGGCCCCGTTTGTTGGAGCATTGCCTTCCGACCCGCTGAACATTTTAAATATTGCAGACCGTTTATTCGGTTTGTAGTTTTCCGTAGAATTTATTCTTTTAGCATTTGCTCGCTTCAATTCGATATTTTATTAAAGTGATTATGCTAATTGGAATGCCACTTTTAACAAAATCTTAGAGTTTTTTTTAACGAAATAGGCTTGCGTTTGACCACTATCTCGCCTGATGGTAAGTGATGATGAGGTCTACAGTGGAGCACGCTTGCCTAGAAGATACCTATTCACTCTTGACTTGAAGATACCCAGGTTGTAATTTTCGGGAAATATAGACTCCGGCAAAGAGTTCTACTCTCTAGCGGTGCGCATGATAAATGTACTAGCAAAACGCTTCGTGCGCACTGGTGGACTATCAGCAATGTATCGATGACGCTTCGCCGAGTCTCTTGTCGTCCGATGATGGAAAGGGGTTGGGGGAATTAAATTGTGTAATCCCAAGGCACGCGCCAAAATGTTTAGTTTTGACTAAGCAGATCTATCAGGATATAAATATCTCCACTTTCTCTTTATTTCACGCCGAGTAGCATTTCAAGTACTGTATGATTAGTTACTACTATGGGATCTAGTTTGAAGGAAGGTAATGCGCACATATTTCGACAGATAGTCGGGTTGTTCCTGCCATGAAAATGACTCTTTTACCGGCCTCAGCTATACAAAAACTAGAATCAATTAAGTAAATTCCTAGTAATAAAAAACTTCATAGTAAACAGCGTATCGTAAGCAGAGATAGCTTAGTTGGTTGCGGTACGGACTGCCAAGACGAAAGTCGTATGTTCGAAACCCAAGTGGCATACACCTCTGACTTTTCTAAAGTTATGTGTGTATTAATTGTTAATTATCGCTTGCTTTAACGGTGAAGAAAAACATCGTGAGGAAACCTGCTTATCTGAGAATTCTTATATGAATTTCAAAGGTATGTGAAGTCTACCAACCCGCATTAGGCCAGCGTGGTGGACTAAGGCCTAATCCCTCTCATTAGTAGAGGAGGCCCGTGCCCAGCAGTTGGACAATGTTTAATACAGGGCTAGTATTATTATTATTATTATATAGTAAACAGCAGTTTCTTAAACAATTATATATATTTTATGTAGAAACAACAATTCACATAATCAGAAATCAAAGTGCCTTTTACATAATCAATAAGTTCTACAAACTACAGACATAGATTCAATAGACGCTGTAACTCTTATGTATACCTACCCATAGCTATACCTAGTGTTTTATTTACCAAAACACGTATACTTTCAATAAAATGGTGACTTTAAAATGCTTAGATAACTTTTTTTACGACTAATGATATTTTGCGTGTGAAGTTTTTTCGATATAAAATGACTAGGCTTTCAAAAATATTGATACATATTTGTTCATAGGTCACAACAATAACTGTAACGAAATAAAACGGTTTACTTGAGTCATGCCCGTAACCTTGACGACTTTAATGCATTTGAAAATTTAGGACTAATAATTAAAACAAGCCACGATTAAATCCGTAAAATTTGTTTTATTTTAATAATAAATATTCACATAAACACAAGAAAGCATTAAATTTTAAATTTAAATTTAAATTTAAATAACACCCAACAGTCACACACATAGCCCCGACCCCACACTAAGATACGATTCTTGTGTTGTGGGTATCAGGGACTACGCGAGACTTTCGGTCTCACAACACCCAGACCCCGGACACAAATATCTGTATCTCACACAAACATTTGTCCCGGTGTGGGAATCGAACCCACGGCCTCTCGTTTCACAGCCGGCTACTCGCCAACTGCGCCACGGAGGCTGTCGAAAATAGCATAATATTTTATATAGATTCAATTATTAGCAGCGTCCGTTTAGATCTATGTCTGTGGAAGTTATTCCATACCATTCCCATATCACTAAATAAACACTTTAAAGTGACCCTAAAACCGAACTTCCAAATTAAACAGACGTTCCATTCCATTAGCCATGCCTGGATAGTTTTTACAATACCTTCGATTCAAAGCGAAACTGTTTTATCTAGCGTAAAAGTACTTTAAGCCCCTTGACCCATCGTAAAATATGCAGTGAGTGGGAGCCGGTGTAAAAATGACCGTCCATTTGTCGTTCATGGGACGTGAGCTGTGGCCCGGCGGCGAAACGTGACTGCCCCTACTATGTGTTTTCGATTACCTACATCATCATTTGACAGAAAGCAGACGTGCTCGAGGAAGGATACCTACAAGCTGGTCACTTACAGTGAGGAAAGCGGTGGGCGGCAGCATGCAATGGGCGGTTCACACGGCTCAAGAACGCACACAGTGGCAAGTGACGACATGTGGTCGCGATCCTCAGCATTGAGGGAACGAAGAAGAAGAAGACATTTTGTAGCCTTTTCTGCCAATGCTGGTCTTTGTTTGTCATTCGCAAGAGTTCTGTGCTGATCGTGTCCAAAAACAACTGGTCCACAGTATCTTTGGACCACCTCACTGCTGCATTACTTACATGGTTGTCAACTACCAACTTCAATTCGTCTAAATCAATATATTTTATATGGGAAGTCTTGGATATTTCGTTATAATTTTAACTATAAAAGTATTTTATTTCGTATACTAACATTTGCGTTTGAAGTTTTTTTATATAAAATGACTGGCGGAAAGCTTTGTTATTTAAATACTAGTTTATGTCCGCAGCTTCACATGCCTGATTACAGTAAAGTAAGAAACAAAAATCCCATAGAGAAAAGCACTTTTAGTTTTTCCTAAGCTCTCCTAAATCTGTATTGTGAAAATTGGAACAACTTTATTGCAAACATTAAAGAATAGCCAAATTGGCTGTTGTTCTTACAAAGGACTAGCATTTTTTATAGTTTAGCTCTGTATAACAGTATATCCTGTCGCACACCTTGTTACGAGGTTTATCTCCTAATCTGAGATGTTAGGTTTTAGTCCACCATAGTGTCCAAGAAATCTTAGACTTCAAATACCCTAAAATATTTCGAATACAGCTTCGAAATTCGATAGGAAATACATAGTTCACTACACTAATTATCGAATAGATCCGGAACATTAGTAGAGGACTTTCAATAAACTCAAGGGATGTCACTATTTACACGCCCATTCTATTCTATACCCTTTACTTTAAAGTATAAAACCAAGTGTGGCGTAATAATGACCATACAGTTCCCAAAGTCGGCCCCGTAAATAAGAACCTGGATTAAATAACATCGGATCGACTTAAAAAGGAATTTGAAACTCTCTTAGCTATAACATTAACTTTATAATTCAATACTAAAAAAATACATCTCTTTTTTTACTTGTCTGAAAAAATATTAGACAGATACGTGGATGGTTGTGTGAATCTAGCTGGTGGTAGGATATTCATATCCGCCCGGATAGACCACCGTACAAAGGGTGTGAAACCCGCCATAGTGGCGATCGCAAGTGTGTCGCGTTCCAGGATCAGCCAGTGTACAGCCGGCTTCTAGACCCGGCAAAAACCCCCTTTCTTTTCGCCAACTCTAGAGTTGGGGTACGATGTTTGGCCTTTTTTCGGCCTTCTGAGTACTCTGACTCTAGACCCTCGACCGCTTCTTCACCTTCTTGCTCATGGCGTAGTGTAAAGAAGCTGGCCGGCATGATTGTGTTGAGTAGTCGAGGATAGATTGTCTCTCGCCAACCAGGGACAAAAGACTCTCTCCCAAAGACGTACTGCAGCTTGAAGGTCAGAAATCGCCGAATGCTCACTTCCAGAACACACCAAGCGGTTCAAATAATAAGTTTTATGTTGAAGTCAAATGAACTACTGGAGTGTTATATTTAACCTATATTTTTATGAAGCCTTAGTACATTATATTTCGTAAATTTTTTGCACAATTTAGTAAGTGTGCGTAGTGTGTTTGTACAGACACAATTATAAGTACTAATAATTATAAGACCCATAGTATAGGATGTTAGACATACTTATGAGTGAAACAATAATTAGAAACTGGATTCATTAAAAAATCCATTACGCAACTCTTGAATTCCCGTCGCACCTTGAGTGATCTTACTTAATATAACTTCCAGCAGCCATACATTCTGACATCACAGTAATATACGACTATCTTGTTGGATGACGCCAGGAAAGTTACAACGGCAGATATTTGGCTACATAATACGTAGACCCGACACAAATATAAGTGATACACAACCATTTATCTATTTTTAAACACAACCGTCACCTACTGCAGTATTATGACTTATAACATTTTATAAAACGACAGCGGGTCCGGCAGACTACGTCCTGCTCGGAAAGGCAGCGCCACATTAAATATATTATAAAGATCACAATCTTTGGCATTTCTCCCACAAATCCCTGAAAATCAAATTTGGTGATATAACGACAGCAGCACCACCTATCGGGTCCGTTTGTGTTTTCAAACCATCCAGAAACCCATTGAAATATACACAAACAAATTCATCCAAATCGGTCCAGTCGTTTAGGAGTAGTTAGGTAACAAACACAGGTACAGAAGAATTATATTTACTAAGATAATAACTATACCTACTTCTGTACATATATAACTAAAACGATCAAAACAGAAAATGCCGTATAATATACCGTTTCAATAATCAATAGACGGAACATTAGAGCGACAATGTCTAACGAGTATTGGAAAGCGTTTACCCTAATTTCACAAGTTAGCCCACCTGTAATATTTGTTACAATGCACTCTATACATCCATTACAAAGTTTTGCTTCCGTGTAACAATCTGAAAATGTATTAAAACTGGCAGTTGTCGGAAACCACGTCTATTATTCTAATTTAGTTTATAGTGGTTTTTGATTCAGTTACATTTAGGGTCATGAAATGTTATTTTGTCGATCTAGACGCTTCATAATTTAATCATAGTGGCTTTAGTACTTTTGAGTACTATAAGGACATATGTCATAATCTCCTAATGTAACTCGTTGTTTTAGCCTTCTTTAATCTCTTTTTAATATATTAATACAAAATAATAAAAACATTTTTAACAAAGTAACAAGTTGCTTAATATAAATAAAAGTAAATCCATCTTATCAAAAGTTACGCATTCATTAATTATGAAGACGCTTTTGAAAATAAAATTACAAAGGCATTAATATAAAGAAATTCGCAATGATTGTGCAAAAACTCTAAGGAATTACGTCCAGTGGAGGTTTATTCAAAAACCCAGTCAATATATACCTATCCTACAATAGCCAAAGAATAATTTAATCATCGGTCATTAAAACATTTTCTTAAAGTCCGTATTTACAGATTTCATTGATGTGTTTCATTATACTTTGTAAGGAATTTCTCAAATATTAGTATTTAAATCGTCGTAATTGGTAGGGATTTTGAGTTATTTCTTTCATCAAACATCATATACATTTTTCAATAGAAGCTCATTATTAGAATTTCTGTTCAATTAGTACAAATACATTTACGATAGAACCCTATTTCGATTTTAACCATGGTATGTATAATCACATTAGTTAATAAGTTTTTTTTTATTTTTTGTCGTTCTATCGCCTTTCGTTTTAGAGAAATTTTAAAGAGATATATAATTAGTAGTAATAGCGGGTTCGGTTATTGCGCCAAAGATGTTTATCGAAAAAAAAATTGGGTCTTCTTATTTACTATGAAGCGTAAAGTCCTTAATACCGGTCCCGTTAAACCTGAACTAGCGAAGCTAAAGCGAAACTGTAATAGCAAACTGTGAAATGCTAGTTTAAAACAACTGCTATCAAGCTGTGGAACAGTTTGCCAGCTACCGTTTTCCCTCCTTCCTGTGATCCTGGGTCCCTTAGGCGTAATGTGAAGAAGCTAAACAGCAGGCCGGCATGATTGTGTTAAGTGGCGAGGAATGGATTGTCTCTCGGTACTTGATACTCTAACTGGAAGGCACTGCGCTTACCATCAGGTGCGGTGTGGTCACTTCGCCGTGCCAGGATAAAAATTATTACCATGTTTACGTTTTTCGTTAGAATGTATTTGAGTTCTTTCCTTAGTCCGAGAAACACTGGCTGACACTTTTACACAAAACAGTCCACTTGCCTGGGCAGCGTATGACTCAGAAACATTACACTAACCGAGCCAAATGTAATTACGAAGAAAGAAAAAGAACGAAAGACACCAGCTGCAATCAACTTGAACATTTTATTTTTTAAGGAAAATAATTACACAGTATAGTTACATGGAATAGGTAAATATATAACCCACAACATTTTCCACAGATTACAGATAATAATAAAATTTTACAATACAGGAGGCGCAAAAAAACATTGTATTGTTTTTTTATTTATCTATACTTATAATAAATCTGTAGAGAGGTCAATTCTGTACATGAAATATATTTCCAAAATAACTATCAGCGGGTGATTAGTGATCGATACTGACGCCAAAAATGCAATCAGTAAAATTTTTGTCTGTCTGTCTGTCTGTCTGTCTGTCTGTCTGTATGTTCGTTATAGAAACAAAAACTACTCGACGGATTTCAACAAAACTTGGTACAATTGTTCTTCATACTCCTGGGCAGGTTATAGTATACTTTTCATCACGCTACGATCAATAGGAGCAGAGCAGTGAAGGGAAATGTTGGGAAAACAGGAGAACTTACTCCATTTTTTAAGCTTCCGTCGCGTGTGCATCCTTAATAGTTAAAGCTACACAGAAATCATGTATGACGGAAATGTTCTCCTTAAAATTATATAAAAAAAATTCCACGACAGCAAATGTCTATATTTTATGGTTGACTCACAATAACACGTGTAACTCCCGATAGCTTAGCAGTTCGGAGATTTCTGATTATATTTGTCTACTCTTACGTTTATAACACTCTCAATCGTCCCTAATTAATAAATGTTAACATTATTACCTATTTAATTTAATAAAAAAAGAATTATAGAAATAGGTACAGAAACACCAGGCTATTTTAATTGCAAGAAAAAATAACTCCTTGGATTGTATACTTCTGCTCCCGAAAATAACCTCCACGCGGGTGGAGCCGCGAGCAACAGCTAGTAAATAATATTTTTTTTGTATATGGCTATGTATTTATAAATATATATCTTTTTCCCTTTTATTGACAATATACTAATATTAATACTTAATTATATTTATTAAGTTATATATGCAAGTGTCTTTGGACATCAAGTCCATCCTAATTTGTTATTATGTCTTTTGTAATGATGCACCTACCCTGCTTATCTCTGCCCCACCTTAAGTTTGACTCGGAGAAAATGTATTTGGCATTAAGTCCGCTATATATCACTTTATATACAATGTATATAAAGTGTGTAAATATATAAATAAATAAGAATAAATTGATTACAGCACAAAATATTAATATCAGAATCTTACAACGAACGACACACAGTAATGAAAAATTTAAATTCACTCAGTATTACCAAATAGAAACAAAGTTATGCCTCATAATTTGCTACGTAGCAGAAGTAGCCAGTTCCAAAAATGAATAAACTTATCAAACCGGCGAAATTTTCGAGCACCAACATTATGAAGCCTGTTAAAAGTTGCTGTCGGAACTGCGAACTTCCACCCGATTGTAACGAATGACTTTAAGTGGATTTATTGCAATAATCTATTCAGACATTTCAAATTTTAAAAAATATCTAACATTTTTTTTTAACAATTTTTGGTACGATTATAATTTTAAGTTACTGCGATAACTCAATCAACTGGTTTGGATAAAGTTGATTTCCTCTTTTTAAACATTGTTTAGGAAACATGCTTTATTAACTCCTCTAAGTTATCAATTTATGAATAGACAAGAAAAAAATATGAAAAAACATTGGTGTACAAAGCTATGTGCTGTTATAATGTTTAGTTATCTGAAATAACAAAGGTATCGAGCAAAATTCTATTGACAATGTAACGTGAGTACAACAATTTTCGTACAATGCCAAAAGAAATATTTGACATTACAATTCTACTCGACCATAAAAACGACGTAACGCCAAAATGCGAACCCTATCGAATCTTCGAAACAAAAGGAAAGGCGAAACAAGTATCCCAAAGATAAACGAGACAAGAATGTTAGAAAAGCAGTTCAATCGCTCACATTTCAAATTTCTCTCACGTCGAAACTAGCTGAGATTTGAAAAGAAGGGCCTGGATAAATTGGGTAAAGTGGCTGTCACAAGCACTAAGCAGCCAATCAAAAGAGACAGCCACACGTCTTATGGTGAAGAACATCATCTTGCCTATCATTCTCTGTAATTGGATACGAAATACGTTAGATATTAGGCAAAATAAAACCAAATAAAAAGTTAACGCAAGAATTCCTTTGCTCAAATATTATATCGTTTCTTTTTAATCCCTTTATTCCATCAAATTCGTAAAATTGTTCAGCAAACAATTCACAAGTCACCGTTTTTTAGTATAGTTACCTTATTTTTAAGACAGTCAAAATACCATTCAATTACTCTTGATACTCAAAACATATTTTACCGACAACAAAGAATCCCATCCCATCTCAGAATTCAATAAAACAAAATAAGTTTTATTTTTAACCGACTTCAAAAAAGGAGAAGGTCAACAATTCGTCGGAATCTTTTTTTTATGTATGTTACCCGATTACTCGAAGACGCCTGGACCGATTCGAGAAATTCTTTTTTTGTTTAAAAGGGTATACTTCCCAGGTGGTCCCATTGGCACCAAGTCAGGATCTGATGGGATCTCAGAAAAATCGAGGGAAACCTTAAAATTTTATAGAGGCGCATAATTTGTTTTTCTTTGAAGTCGGTGTACTTTTTTCACATCAATAGACATGTTTGCATTCTTTGTTCCATTTATTTGTTACTCTACTTCCCAACATAAAATAAAACGTGTAAAAACAATGTAACTGTACGAATACCGACACATTATTATATCTACACTCTAAAGCTAGCAATTCCTAACACTCGGGAAAGTATCAAACAACAATTTCTCATTTCATTCCAAAGCGATTTTTCAAAGTTCTTGAAATATTATCGAAAAGTTTGATCCCGATTCTGTTATACAATAATGCAATACTGAAGTTAGAGGAAATTTCACTCCTTCATATCGAAATACCGTCCAATAATATGCAATGTCATTACTGCTTATCCCACTGGGAATTGGATGGCGTGACTTCACACCGTTGGTTTTTCTTGAACAATATCGGAGTATCAAAACTCCAAACTCTAGTATGATGAGTTTGGAGTTTTGATACTGCTCGTGAGATAACCAATCGGTGTAATGCTGATTAGAGTTATTTATTTGGTTTTCCTTATATTTTAGTGAACAATAAAGAGTTTTGTATTTAAGATTGTGAAGGATACTTATATAGCATACGCTTTTGTACGCCCGTTCTTGTCTAATGAAACTGCATTCCGAATTAATTATCGGTAGAGTCAAATAACTTACTGAATAGAAAAAATGTATAACATTGACAGCCTCTGTGGCGCAGTGGGCGAGTAGCCGATTGAGAAACGAAACCGTCGGTTCGATTCCCGCACCGAGACAAATGTTTGTGTTACAGACAGATATTTATTTCAAGTCTGGGTATTGTGAGACAACAACTACTGTAGTTGATGCCCACGATTCAGGTTTTACCTAGTGTGGGGTCAAAACTATGTGTGTGGCTGTTGGGTGTATTAATTTATTATTATTTTTATTTCAATGATTTCCAATAAATATTTTGAATTTAAACTTAGTAAAACCACACCATGAAAAATGCATGGCACAAAGACATGAACTCGGAAAGGTCGCAGGAATTCGCTGGGTGCAGGCTGCTTCTAACAAGTTGATTTGGAAATCTTTAGTACAGGTCTATGTTCAGCAGTGGGCGTCCAAAGGATGATAATGGCACAATGGGTATTTTTTACCGTCATGGTAGAACAGTACGTAAGCTTTAGTACAAGTATTGAGATTGTGGTTGTGTAACCCGTCCTTAGAGTATTACCAGATAAAAGTATTATGTCACCTAAGCGCCACATGAGTGCTCTAAGTGCAGACCTAACCGAATATTACATAGTATATGAAATCAGAATATATTGCTTAGAATTTTAAATAATCTTGTTCCCGCATTACATTACAGTGTGATAGGAAGAGAGAACATTAGGAGGAACGTGCATGCCATGCCGTAGGGATAGTACTAAATGTTTTCCAATAACGTCGGTCTTAGTACTGCTTGACATCGACTGTGAAGTTATATTTTATTTATTTCGTGTAAAGTACAAAATTGATTCCTTTTTTTATTCTAGCATAGCAAAGTGACTACACTGCACCTGATGGCAAGCGCAGTGCCGTCCAGCTAGAGTATCATTATATTTATTATAACAACAATGCCATTTCTTAAGTCGGTTAAAACAATAATATTCAATCTGTATATATAAAAGAAGAAACTGACTGACTGACTGACTGATCGATCAACGCACAGCCAAAACGGCTGGGGTTAGAGACTTGAAATTTTGACAGTAGGTACCTTTAACACGTAGGCATCCACTAAGGAAGGGTTTTTGGAAATACCACCCCTAAGGGGGTAAAATAGGGGATGAAAGTTTGTATGAACATCCGGCATTTTTTAAGTTAAATTCATGAAAAATTGTATTTGGCATTTTAGTTAAAAATAAAAAATATATGTTTGAGGATTTTTGGAAATTCCGCCCCTAAGGGGGTAAAATAGGGAATGAAAGTTTGTATGAAAATCCGTCATTTTTAAGTTAAACACATTAATATTGGTATTTTGTATTGTATACTTTTTCTCCCAAACATGACCTCCACGTGGGCGGAGCCGCGAGCAACAGCTAGTCTGTACATATAAAAGAAGGAACTGACTGCATATCAACGCACAGCCTATACGGCTGAGGTTAGAGATTTGAAATTTTGACAGGAGGTACCTTTTATGATGTAGGCATCCACTAAGGAAGGGTTTTTGGAAATACCATCCCTAAGAGGGTAAAATAAAGGGGATGAAAGTATATATGAAAATCCGTCATTTTTGAAGTTAAATTCATGAAAATTTGTATTTTGTATACTTTTTCTCCCAAACATAATCTCCCCGCGGGTGGAGCCGCGCGCAACAGCTAGTTGTTCATAAATGACGGAAAGCACGTAATCTTCCTAAGTAAACTCTTTTAAGCTGCCAACTCGAGACAGAAGGCTTAAATGTTGGATTTTATACAAACCTATAAACGCTATCCGTCTGTTTTAAAGCGATAAGATTCCACGGTTTCGTATGGGTGGAGTGGTGCCTCGTTTCATTCAATATTAACTCTTATTTCTTAGCTTTGACGATATAAAAGCGAAATCCATTTAAACTTAATAGGTGTCGTAAATTGAGAATGAAGATTGCCGCATTTATAGAACACATAAAGGGAATGTACTGAAAGATGTGATAAAATTGTATGATTAGATATTACAGGCTTATCGGTCTTGAAGTACTTAGATTTTGATTTATAAATACATATATGTCATAATTTTTTCTTTATCCTGGCACGCCAAAGTGACCACACTGCACCTGATGGTAAGCGCAGTGCCATCCAGTTAGATTATCGAGTAGCGAAAAACAATCTATCTCTCGCTACTCAACACCATCATGCCGGTATGCTGTATAGCCTCTTCATACTACGCCATGAGGCCATAAGGTGGGAGGGGTTGGTGGTAGGATAGTCATATCTGCCCGAATAGCGACCACCGTACACAGGGTGTAAAACCCGCCATAGGGACACTCAAGTGTGTCGCGTTCCGGGATCAGCCAGTGTACATCCGGTTTTTGTCGAGGGTCTCGACTTGAGTACGATATTTGCGGCCTTCTAAGTACACTAGACCCTCGACCGCTTCTTCACCTTCTTGCCCATGGCGTAGTGTGAAGAAGCAGGCCGGCATGATTGTGTTGAGTAGCAGGGGATAGATTGTCTCTCGCTACTCTAATTGGACGGCTTACCATCAGGTGCAGTGGGGTCACTTTAACGAACCAGGATAAAAAAAAACGTAAAAAAGTCGTCTAGAGTCTAGTGTCAGAGTACTCAGAAGGCCGCTTTATATGCATAAATCGTACCCCAACTCTAGAAAACCCCCAAAAAAACCACCAATTTAAAAATTTATTAAACTTATAGTAACCACCAACAGTGACAAATTGTTTTTTTCATCTGGATCGATTTTTTCCCGATCATCAAAGTTGGCATTAGGACTATCGTCTGTCTTCGTTTTCGGCAGTTTTCCCTAATACCGGTTATATTGACCATCGAAATGCTACAATATTACGCTTACCTAAATTACAGAAAATATTTTCTATACCTTTTTTTTTTTTTTATTCTGGCGCGGCATAGTGACCACACTGCACCTGATGGTAAGCGCAGTGCCGTTTAACGCCAACACTTTATTAAAATTCTTAAAGAATCTTTCTCTGCAACGATGAATCGCGCAAAATAAATTGCAATACGTTCTTAACTATCGCGATTAGAATTATGGCAAAAACTCTTAATTAATCTTGTCAATCTTAAGTGCGAAAGTTTGTCTGCAACATTACAGATAACTTGGATACAACGATGACTACGGTAATTCTAATTAAACTTGAAACGTTTTTTTCTAGACTGCCTCGGTGCCACAGTTGTAATTGCGCATGCGTTACGACTGCTGTGCTGAGGTCTCGGGTTCGATCCCCGGGCCGGGTAAGGTGATATTGGGTTTTTCTATCTAGAAATTCCTCAGTATTATTAGCCCGGAGTCTGGAAACTGTGCCCGGTATGGCGAGAGGCTCGCCCTCTATCACATTATGGGACCGAAATTCGGAGAAAAGTGGGTGTACTTCGGGGATCACAGGCGTGAGTGTATATGTATGTTTTTTCTATAATCGCCTCACCACCAAAACAATCAGAAATTAGTATTAAATCACCAGCTAAAATATTTTTCAGTAAGCTGTTCGAATTTGCGTTGATTTTTCTTTGCCGTCTATCTTTAAATTATAGAAAACATAGTCGGATCTAGGCTTAAATGTATGGGAACGGGGATTTATAGGGCTATGGTTTTATTATTATCAGCGCCTCCCTCTCTCAAGTTTTCTAATTTGGGTATTTAGCTACATTTTATTAAAAATGTATAATTCAGAGCTTGTGACCTTACAATATAACAAACCTTATTTCTAAATTACAACGTGGGGCCATGGATGTATGACTTAAGCATATGTACAATATAATATCTCTTTATTATGCTATAATTGAATAACATTCTTCGTTTCTTTTATAAGAGAAAATGTTATCTACCTAAAAAACCTAGGCTGTAGTTCCCCTAACCCCCCCTTGGGGAGTCGGACTACATTCACCTGAATCCGGTCACTTATAGCGAAATTACAAAAAAAAACTCCAAAATACTTCGCATAAAAACAGATGCATTCATTTATTTAAAAGATTTATTAAACGTTTCATGATGCCGTAAACTTTTCTCATTAACTCTAAAGAAACGTTTTAAAGTGATCTACGGTGTTACGGTTGGTTATAAAGTAGGTATAATAATAATACTAGCCCTGTATTAAACAATGTCCCACTGCAGGGCACGGGCCTCCTCTACTAATGAGAGGGGTTAGGCCTTAGTCCACCACGCTGGCCTAATGCGGGTTGGTAGACTTCATATACCATCGAAATTCCTATAAGAATTCTCAGGTATGCAGGTTTCCTCACGATGTTTTCCTTCACCGTTAAAGCAAGCGATAATTGACATTATAATACACACATAACTTTAGAAAAGTCAGAGGTGTATGCCACTTGGGTTTCGAACATACGACTTTCGTCTTGGCAGTCCGTACCGCAACCAACTAGGCTATCGCTGTTATTAATTTATTATTAATAAAGTAGGTATATTATCAGTTTATTTTGAGTTAATATAAAAGAATATGCTTACGCAAGCAATCACCTTCAAAGTATTGCTGCGATGTATCAGCTCTGGATACTTCGTGATTGAACATTTATGATTTTAGATACAGTGAAAGATTTAGTTTTATGTTTGTTTTATATAATTACTTACTTTTTTGTTTGTTAACCATTGTCAAAACTAATTGTAAAAAAAGTGTGTTACGTCAATAAAGGATTACGAAAAAAACTTGAATGAATAAAGGTTACTGATTCAAAGCCAGTATACAAAATGCATAATAAATACACACCCTAAAAGTAGGTTGTTAAGAATGGGCTACTGATATGATTTCAGAAATTCATGAAATAGATTAAACATAATTAGGGCTAAATACAGTCACGTTTCACAAACGAAGTGAAATTTAAACATAAAACCAGATGATAAGCATTTTTAAATAAAACAATAAACTAAATCGCCAAATAAAATTAACTTTAAGTCGAGAGAAGTAACCATTTTCACAAATATAGTTTCTAATACGTAAGCAATACCAAAGTTCATTACAGTATACTTTTAGTGTGGATGCCTGAGAGTGTGCGTTATTTGTGTGAAATGATATATGTTACATCTTCTTCTCCTTCTTTTAGGTTAATGGTGACAAGCTTAAACAGTAATTATTCCGCCAATGTCACGTAAAACAGTCCCTGTTTAGTTATCCATGTTAAATCTAATACATGTCGTAAGGTTACATCTACATTTATCCGGCAACAACAGGGTAGTTGAATTTTTTTTAATTATTTAATCAACAAGCTACATTACCTAAAACCTATTATTGAAAGATTTTTATGTACCCGACCAAAAAGAAGTAAATTACACGCCATTCAAATCTGCTGGAGGGGGTTTTTGTCGAATGACAGTAAAAATATGCATGATATCTCCCGTGACGTCAAGGTTCTCAGCATGGCCATACTGTGCCGTTGTGCGAGGGTGATAGTGATATGTTCCCACTACGCAACCTTTGCACATATCAGTATTTAAAATAAATATTGTGACCACAATTTTCATTCTGTTTTCGCAAAAGGGCTCCTTTTGTGTATTATATTCGGTTAATCTGGAATAATGTACAAAATTGAACACAGGAAACTACCATATTAGGTGCGGATGGTAGCAGTTGGCTAAACTTATGCAACTCTTTATGCACGGTCGGAACTATCTTTAGCCAAACAAGTAAGTGGGTAACTTAATGCCAAGAGATTCACCGTGAACATTCACAATATCAAGAAGCCGACTTTAAAGGATAGGGTTGCAATTTGGGAAGGCGAGATTCCAGGTAATGGAGTGGAAGGTAATGTAATTGACCGAACTTAGCGACTGCAAGCTACTCATAACGGTTTTTGGAAGACAATGGTACTAGTTGAACCCGTTCATTGACAGCCTACGTGGCGCAGCGGAGGAGTAGCCGGCTGTGAAATGAGTGGCCGTGAGTTCGATTCCCGTACCGAGAAAAATGATTTTGTGACAGATGGATTTTCGATATAGACCTGGGTGTTGTGGAACTGTAGTCCTTCGTATTTCTTGATACCTACGGTTCAGGTGTGTGAGTGATTATCTAGTGTGGGGTCAGAACTATGTGTGTGACTGTTAGGTGTTACTTACTATTATTTTATATTGTAGGCAAAACTGTCTATATGGATTTACTGTTTATACAATTCGAATGCAAATCTTATGTGTTATACTTGAGTTCAGTTTAAAATATTAACGTCAAAAGTTGTAGAAATTATGACTCAAACCACCAAGTTACTTAAAGCACTTTATAAAGAGTTTCAATTTTAAAACAAAATTCTTTTGCCAAACTGTTGCAATTACTAAATCAGACAGGTTAAACTTTTGCTGTAAAACGATTTCAGACATGGAGAAGTTCATAAGTGTCTTTAAAGAAACTACTATAAAAATTAATTAAACTCTAAACTCGAATATAAACTATATGAAAACTTAACTGAAACCGCTATTTATTATTGGCATTAAGTACTAAAACTGATTTAAAACTAAAGATACCCGCTCAATATAATAATTTTACGTAGTAAATAAATATTACAAATTATTTATGATTCTATTTTTGAATGCTGTCTTAAATTATGTTTTCCCTTTTTTGAAATTCAACTTATTTGTACGCGAAGAGAGTAAAATTCCAAATTTAAAATTGACCGTAACGTAATGCAATGTTGAATGTGTTCGTAACGAAAAAAACTTATGCTATATACTTATTTTAACTAAAGTTATTCATCGAAATCTTGTTCAGTATATTTAAAAAGAGTTCAATATGATAACCTCAACACTAAGAATTTCCGCACAAGTAATGATTTCTATTTACCAGTAGCCCAACCATGAGTTTTTCTCACGTATATTCGCTAGCGACAGCGCCTCTAGCAATTACGTGAGAAACTAACATTGTCACGGTAAGGACGAAACATTCCATAAATAAGAACAACGCTATAACGCTAGCGACTTCGTTTACCTATCGTAACTATTAGACATAAACTAATGGTTAAGGTTCAAGATTTTCATATAGTACTTCCAAGCATACTACTTGTTCTACTAAGTAGAGCAACACTACATTGTAGTAGTGCAAGGGAATCGCTAACTCGCCTATATCACCTTTGCCGGTGGTAGGATATTCATATCCGCCCGGATAGCGACCACCGTACACAGGTTGTGAAACCCGCCATAATGGCACACGCAAGTGTGACGCGTTCCGGGATCAGCCAGTGCACACCCGGTTTTTGTCGGGGGTCTAGAGTTAGGATACGATGTTTGGCCATTTTGCGGCCTTTCGAGTACTCTGCTTTAGTGCACTGCACGCTTCTGCACGCTTTAGTGTGGAGAAGCAGGCCGGCATGATTGTGTTAAGTGGTGAAGGATATATTGAATCTTGCTACTCGGTACTCTAATTGGACGGCACTGTGCTTACCATCAGATGCAGTGTGGTCACTTTGCCGTGCCATTATAAAACTTGCCTTACTTTTTGTAGTACTCCAAAGTTTCTGAAGTACTTACTGTGGTAAAAACTCTCGACGAACTGTAACATATGTCACGCCCGAAAATTATTTTCCATCTAAAATTGATTCCCGTGTTCATATCCACAAATTGTATTTTCCACCGTTGGTATAGACTCCATATGAACGGCGCCATCAAAAGAAATTGATTTCAGTAATTTACCGCAAGCCAAGTGTCACTCACTAAGACCTCCATAAAAAATTATAGTGTAAAAAGCCTTCAAACTACTAGACCATTAACGATTATGTTTTTATAGGTAATAAATCATCACCCTTAGCTCGAGCTTAAGTTTGTTTGCTCACGTACAAGTATATGTGATATAAATAGTTCAATAAAAGTAGAACGTGACCGCTTGATGTCGTCTTAGTTTTGATTTACTGTATTTTTGTAGCGTTGATTTTATTTTCGTCTGGGAATCAATTGTCTTCTCGAAATGGATGGATACAGTTGCTTCTCTCTCATTGATATAATAGAGGATTAGCACTTAATTGCCTATACAATTCATTAAAACAAATGTAGCTCTCTCATTCCAACATACAGAATTTACTTATGACAAAAAATACAGTATATGTTTTTTTTAAATCTGTCGTCATCTTTTGTAATGTCATCTAGCTCCGCTTTGAAATTCAAAGTTCTATTTCCATATTTAATTTATTTTCCTGCTATGCTGCTGCTACTGGTTTATAATATGTCATATTTTTGTTACTAGTTTGTAT
The DNA here is from genome assembly GCA_905220505.1 of Laothoe populi. Classification (NCBI taxonomy): domain Eukaryota; kingdom Metazoa; phylum Arthropoda; class Insecta; order Lepidoptera; family Sphingidae; genus Laothoe; species Laothoe populi. The sequence goes on from HG992153.1 coordinate 16,235,110, forward strand.
TGGTATATCAGTTCCACTTTGAATAATTTTATGGTGAATCTTAAATGTAAAGCGTCAAACTAGTCAAAAAGCCAAAGTTATTTAACACATAAATAAAATAGAAACAATTATAAATGAATGGAATGAAATGGAATGGAATATTTTGAATTTCGTGGATTGCATAGTTATTAGTTACTACTGATTGAATCCGATTAAAAAACGTGACATAACTGCAAAAATCTTTTTTTGTTTCATTTTCTCTTCTTTATATAAAGAGAAGGCAAAGGTTCTCCACCATGCAGTTTTGTCTGGCGTTATTTTTTCTAATTCTGGGCTAAAATTGAAAGACTTCTTCTCTGGTTTTATAAGGCCAAAGCCATGTCTGTAGTTTATATTCATTTAAAAGTAAAAAGCCATATCCCTTATTTTTCTATACTAAAGGCTGAAGCCATGTCTAAAATAGTCACAATTAAAAAGGCCAAAGCCATGTCATGTAATTCACTTAATCACAAATAAAACGTCACATCACATTCCCGCCATTTTCAGAAGTCCACTGCAAAAACCCTGTCTCTCAACGAGACCATCGACAAGAGGAATGGTGATATAAAAAAACAAAGCTCCGGTGCTATGGATCATTATAATCCGGACGTGAAAGTATAAAGCCGCTTTTGTCTTTTTTCCCAATGGCTTTTATTTATCGCGTAAATGCGAAAATACATTTATGCTGGCAATATGTATTCTCATAAATTTTGCACATATTGACAGAAAACCGAACCCCTTACATTGGGCACCCTCGTATCTTTTGTTGAATGCTGCCCCAAATATAACGAAAATTCCTGAAATGCCTCCGCTGGTTTCAATATCGAGGGCCAGAGGGTCAATGTGAGTACGCATTGTATAGAAGAATAATGGCGTTTATTGATTTGCCCAGATTCATCTAAGCCTTTTCAGAGGCCTTTGTCAGAAGAAATATCACACTTATATAGCATAATAGTTCAGCCTATCCGAATCGCTGCGTGTATTGAATTGACGTTAGTTTACTTATGAATATTGACAGGAATGATAAAGTAATGTTGAAAGCAATTGGTATATTTTGAAAAAGGTATACATTACACTGTTAGTATAATATAATATATACCGACTGGCTCGGTGCCTACAGCTGCTGTGCTGAGGTCTCGGGTTCGATCCCCGGGTCGGGTAAAGTGGTATTGGGTTTTTCAATTTAGAAATACTCAGTATCAGCCCGGAGTCTGGAATTGTGCCCGGTATGGCGATAGACTCGCCCCCTATCACATTATGGAGTCGTAATAAAATCGTCAAAAAGTGGGTACTAGTACACCTCTGCCTACCGCTTCGGGGATTACAGGCGTGAGTGTATATGTATGTATGTAATATATACTGAGTTGACATTGGGTCTTGATCCTCTGTAGCAAGACCTTTGTCTCTCAGGTCTTGCTCTTAATTGTCAAGCCAACACTTTTTAGCCAATCCACAGGAACGTTCTCTTGGTATCATGGAGGTATTAATGACCAGCGTACTTCAACGATTCTTTCAAATGTAATCAAACCATAGTACGTCAAGTTCCTGTAGCTTATACGTCGCGTACCTATACTAAGGTTTGTTTATTAACGCACCCATTTGTATCAAATCAAATCAAATCATTTATTTTGTAAATTAGGCCACTAGGGGCACTTTTTACATGTCAGGTTGAAGTTTATATACCGGTGCTTCGGAAATGCCCACTGGTCTGAGAAGAAGCACCAAGAAACTCAGCCGTAAGTCTTTTGTATTTCATCATAACATATAACATTCATTTAAAATTAATAACAATACTAGAAGTATTACCCTTAAGTTCCATACACAATTATAGAACAAAAAAACTGTTTAAGATTGATATACGTGTAAATACAAGGCATAGACTAGTAAGTGACGCTATACAACAAGTTAATTAATTAGCTTTAAACTAACAATCAATGAGCAATCCGGGCAGACCAGTCCACGCGAGCAGCACCCGTTCACGAGTATGACGCATGTGCCAGCCATCGGCCTCCTCAACCATGATACAGGGAAGTGACCGACCCGGCACATAACGCCGCCGCAAGCATAGACATTTAAGCGAGTATGACATACCCTAATCGCATCAAATAATGAGAGAAATAATAAATAAATATGCGACACAAAAGCTTTATAAAAAGCCAAGACTATTAAACTCAGCCATCCTGTAAAAGCCATGTACATCAATCCGTCAAAACAAAACATTGTATAAAATAAGCAATATAAAATATAATACAATAAATCAATGTCAATTATTGAGTTGTGTATTTAGCTAAGCGACCACTGTTTTTTATCATTTAAATATTCCAATATATTGTAATAAGCCCTTTTTGATAGAAAGTTTTTAACTTAGACTTTGAATTGGTCGAAGGGCAATATTTGCACTGGCTTAGGAATTTTATTATAAAAACGAATACTAAGCCCCACAAAAGAAGCATGTACTTTTTGCAACCGAAAATACGGGGTACACAGTTTATGCTTATATCTAGTATTTAAAGTATGTACATCACTTTTTTTTTTAAACATACATATATTCTTCTTAATGTGTGTTACATTTGCATAGATATATTGGGACGCAACTGTTAAAACACCTATCTCTTTAAAGAGCTCTCTTAAGGATACGGTCGTTCCTAACTGATAAATCGAACGAACTGCACGTTTTTGTAGAATAAATATGCTCTCAATATCAGCAGCCTTGCCCTACAACAAAATACTATAAGACATAAGACTGTGAAAGTAACTAAAGTAAACAAGTCTCTACATCAGTTAACTGTCTAACCTTTCTAATGGCATACACTGCGCTGCTGAGTTTGCCAGCTAGGCATGATATATGCTTGCCCCGTTGGAGTTTTTTATCTAATGTAATACCTAAGAACACGGTAGAATCAACAGTTTCTAGAACCTCATTGTTCATTATCAGATTCGGTCCTAGATTTGTTACATTTGGCATTATAAATTTAACGCATTTTGTTTTTTTGGCATTAAGTACCAGATTATTTGCCGTAAACCACTGAGTTACTTGTGAAAGTGTACTATTAATTTCGTCAAAATTATCTCTATTCCTATCCACTCTAAAAACGAGTGAAGTGTCATCAGCGAATAGCACTGTATTGCACATGTTTTTTAAATAAAAAGGTAAATCATTAATGTACACTAGAAACAAGAACGGGCCCAGAATAAAACCTTGTGGTACTCCCAGTAGTACAGGAAGATCCCTGGACTTCACTCCATTCACATCCACGCACTGAACTCTTTGTCGCAGGTAAGAAGAAACAACGTCAACAGCAGTGTTGTGTATACCGTAATGACGAAGTTTCCGTAAGAGCGTGTCATGATGCACACAATCAAATGCCTTGGAGAGATCACAAAAGACCCCTACGGCGTTCTGTGATCGCTCCCACGCATCAAATATGTGTTTAATAAGAGCAACTCCCGCGTCAGTTGTCGAGCGACCCTTTGTGAAACCATACTGATTATCATGCAAGAGGCCGTTAACCTTAAAGTGGTTAATCAGCTGCTTCAGTATAAGTTTCTCAAAAATCTTGCTGAAGGCAGTAATATTGAGATTGGTCGGAAGTTACCTGGGTCTTCTTTAGAGCCAGATTTATATAAGGGATAAATCAGGGAATAAGGGATAAAAAGGGATCAGATTTTGCTATATTTCATTAAATCTGGAAAAATGCCCGTATCTATACACTTATTAAAAATTACAGTAAAGTAGGGAGCTACTATATCAATTTTTTTTTTTAAGAAATTGACAGAAATGTCCCACAAATCACCCGTGTTTTTTGGATTGAGAGTTTTTACAATACTTATTACCTCAGTTGCTGTTATACGCTCAAATTTAAATAATAATTTACACTCTGACACGCTCTCACAAAGCAAAGATACAGCACGACTAGGTGAGGAATTTAAAGAGCAAGTAGTCGTTATAGGTATATTCGCAAAAAAATTATTAAAAGCCTGAGCAACTTCGACTTCATCACGAACAATTATATTATTTATATTTAATTCAAACTGGTTATCCCGTGATCGTAACTTCCCAGTTTCTTTATTGATGACATCCCATGTTGACTTTATTTTGTTAGTCGAGTTTTTAATTTTCTCACTTATGAAATTAGCTTTAGCTTGGTTACAAGCTCTTTTAAATATCTTTGAGTAGTCTCTAACATATTGTAGGAAGTCATTATCAAATTTATATTTTTTCATACCATATAACTCATACAGAGTAGCTCGACTTTTATAAATTCCTGGAGTAGCCCATTCATTGAACTTGGAAGTGTTTCTGACATTTAGTTTTTTCTTTTTAAATATGTGATGAAATTCATTTTTAATAATCTTGAATACACTCCCATAGTTCTTATTAGGATCTTTGGCTTTTAACAATGAGTAGTTTAATTTTTTAACCATACTGTTCCTAAAAATGCTGATTCCATTGTCTGAGATAGGCCTGCAAGTAATTTTTGAATCCTGTTTTTGTTCACTATTTTTAAACACTGCTAATTGTCCACAATGATCAGAGGTTAAATTATTGAGAATCATGTGGCTAGTTGTATCAAAATTGGAAAATATATTGTCGAGGCAGGTAGATGAATGTGATGCAATCCTAGTTGGTGTGTTAAATATATGCCTCATATCATAAGATTTAAACAGATTCAGCAACTATCTCTATTACTGGTCGAGTTTGCCTCTAGGATATTAATGTTAAAATCACCACAAACAATTATACCCTTTTGAGAAATACAAACTTTAGTAAGTACATCTTCTATAACTGATTCAAATAAATTCAGATCACTAAGTGGGGGTCGGTAAACGCAAATTATAATGTATCGCTCAAGCTCGACACAAGACAACTCAACAGTGCGCTCGATAGAGAGATTTACTATGTCTTGTCTAGGTCTTGATTTCAAAATGGTGGAAACAATAATTAAAGAGCCACCACGGATGGCATTTTCTCTTACAAACGCACTTTGTACTACGAATTTTTCACTATTAGTATATTTCACTTCATGATTTTTAAGCCAATGTTCAGTTACACAAAAAACATGAACATTGTATTTTTCTAAAAATAAACTTATTTCTTAATCTTTGCCGGGCAGACCTTGTATATTTTGATGAACTACATTCAAACAATTCAGCCTGCCCCTTGTCGCACCCTTTAGTTTAAACTATTAGGCGTGTAAATATTATTGTTAGTAGGTATACTAACATTTTCATTAAAAACAGTACAACAAGTACCAATGTCACTATTTAAACAATTATTATCATCATTAGCTAAGCTAATGTTAGGAGATGCTTAGATAAACTACTGTTATCTGTGTCCATACTTAACCCATTCCATGCCAGCAACGCACTCGCGTGCGTTTTAGTTTTTTTTACTTGTGTGCTTGCAACGCACCCGTATGCGTGGAGTGTATGATTTAATAAAGTATCATTTATTCACGGTGCGTTGCATTATTGTTGCCATTTTTTAATTTACATCAATCTAGTTTATATTTCTGATTTAGCAACACCGTTACAGTAGTAAAAGAAATGTCACATTTGAATTGACCCCGGTTTTTATGCTTGTGATCTTTGCTAGTATTATAAATCAAGTTTTTACAGTGATTTAGGTGTTAAAAGGTAAGTAAATATGATTTTTTAATCAAATTTAGTCATTTATTTATTACAACAACGTAATTTTAAGTCTACTGATAATATTTTGGATAAATTTTGAAGTCCAAAACATACCAACGCTAATGGTGCGTTCAGTGGCATTTATGAATGACTTTGGTCATGGATGGTGTTACACATCAACAATAATCGGTCGCAAATTGTTACCTACTACTGCTATTGTAACTTTATAATGTTATCTTATAACTTGAGATATTTTACTGCAGTGTTCGTATTACATACCCTACATGGTACAAAAAAAACCGTTTGTGAAAAAACGCTTTTATTTTTAAATTTGAATGGGATGAATTGTGTAAAGTAACTAGTATTTTTGTCGTTTATAGGTCTTTTGTTTTCTCCTCAAGCATTATGGCAAATAATAATAGAGGTCGTCGATTGGTTGAATTGTCACTTAATACTGCCGAAGGTAGTAATTTACAAGCTAGAAAAGAAAGTTATTCACCAGATAGGTGAGTTAATAATACAGACAGTTGATCTTTATCTATTAATATGAATTGTTAGAATTAGAATGATTTTATCTATTTAAAATCAATATATTGAATGTTGTTATTTTTAAAGTTCAACAAATCGGATACTAAAAATGTTTCAGAGATAAAAGTAGCACATCAGGTTAAAAGCGAAAAAGGTCGAACTCTTCATATACGGCAGTAGAAGTGGAACCTAAGAATATAATTTAATTCGCAAATGATTACTACCACTACAAGAAGAAATACAGAGGTCTGAAAGCCTAAAATGGTTGTAGAATATAATCGTAACATGGGTGGTATTGATCACCAAGATCAAATGATAGCGTACTATTGCTGCGAACATAAGTCTATCAGGTGGTACATAAAATTGGGAATCCACCTGTTCCAACAAATGATGTACAATTCATTTACCTTATCTAATTTGTTTTCTGGCAAAAAACTAAGTTACTACGAATTCAGGCAATCAGTTATAGAAAATGTACTTCCCGAGTCTAAGGTCCAAAATACGGGAGAGGTCTCAGAAGAAGGGGTTATTCCTAGTACTGTTCATATAATTCAGCCTTGCCCACGGAAAGGAAAATCAATGCGCAGAAGATGCAGATATTGCTGGGAAGTCAATAAAATACGTAAAGATACACCATTCTTCTGTCCAAATTGCCCTCAGCAGTCTGTATTTTGTATTGTTGATTGTTTTAGGTTATACCACAAATATACATAGTGCACGCACACACACTCTCTCTCACACACACACATACACAACACCCTCACCCACACACACACATTTTTGTCTTTATTTAATTATGGCAAATCATTTACTAAAATCTTGTATGATGTACATGTTTCCCAGTCGTGCATAAAGCCATCCACTATATACTCTCAAAAGTGCGTTCTCGGATCTCTCGGAAAACTTTTTTCACCATGTGCCACCCACGCACCATATGCGTTTGGTGTTGTTTTTCGTATTTATCAACAATATTTATTTTAAAAAACTCTAAATACATCATTAGTAATCCATTTCCTACCATAAAACATTTGGTGTTGGTGTTGGTGTTGGTGTTGGTGTTGGTGTTGGTGTTGGTGTTGGTGTTGGTGTTGGTGTTGGTGTTGGTGTTGGTGTTGGTGTTGGTGTTGGTGTTGGTGTTGGTGTTGGTGTTGGTGTTGGTGTTGGTGTTGGTGTTGGTGTTGGTGTTGGTGTTGGTGTTGGTGTTGGTGTTGGTGTTGGTGTTGGTGTTGGTGTTGGTGTTGGTGTTGGTGTTGGTGTTGGTGTTGGTGTTGGTGTTGGTGTTGGTGTTGGTGTTGGTGTTGGTGTTGGTGTTGGTGTTGGTGTTGGTGTTGGTGTTGGTGTTGGTGTTGGTGTTGGTGTTGGTGTTGGTGTTGGTGTTGGTGTTGGTGTTGGTGTTGGTGTTGGTGTTGGTGTTGGTGTTGGTGTTGGTGTTGGTGTTGGTGTTGGTGTTGGTGTTGGTGTTGGTGTTGGTGTTGGTGTTGGTGTTGGTGTTGGTGTTGGTGTTGGTGTTGGTGTTGGTGTTGGTGTTGGTGTTGGTGTTGGTGTTGGTGTTGGTGTTGGTGTTGGTGTTGGTGTTGGTGTTGGTGTTGGTGTTGGTGTTGGTGTTGGTGTTGGTGTTGGTGTTGGTGTTGGTGTTGGTGTTGGTGTTGGTGTTGGTGTTGGTGTTGGTGTTGGTGTTGGTGTTGGTGTTGGTGTTGGTGTTGGTGTTGGTGTTGGTGTTGGTGTTGGTGTTGGTGTTGGTGTTGGTGTTGGTGTTGGTGTTGGTGTTGGTGTTGGTGTTGGTGTTGGTGTTGGTGTTGTTGTTGGTGTTGGTGTTGGTGTTGGTGTTGGTGTTGGTGTTGGTGTTGGTGTTGGTGTTGGTGTTGGTGTTGGTGTTGGTGTTGGTGTTGGTGTTGGTGTTGGTGTTGGTGTTGGTGTTGGTGTTGGTGTTGGTGTTGGTGTTGGTGTTGGTGTTGGTGTTGGTGTTGGTGTTGGTGTTGGTGTTGGTGTTGGTGTTGGTGTTGGGGTGGGTGTTGGTGTTGGTGTTGGTGTTGGTGTTGGTGTTGGTGTTGGTGTTGGTGTTGGTGTTGGTGTTGGTGTTGGTGTTGGTGTTGGTGTTGGTGTTGGTGTTGGTGTTGGTGTTGGTGTTGGTGTTGGTGTTGGTGTTGGTGTTGGTGTTGGTGTTGGTGTTGGTGTTGGTGTTGGTGTTGGTGTTGGTGTTGGTGTTGGTGTTGGTGTTGGTGTTGGTGTTGGTGTTGGTGTTGGTGTTGGTGTTGGTGTTGGTGTTGGTGTTGGTGTTGGTGTTGGTGTTGGTGTTGGTGTTGGTGTTGGTGTTGGTGTTGGTGTTGGTGTTGGTGTTGGTGTTGGTGTTGGTGTTGGTGTTGGTGTTGGTGTTGGTGTTGGTGTTGGTGTTGGTGTTGGTGTTGGTGTTGGTGTTGGTGTTGGTGTTGGTGTTGGTGTTGGTGTTGGTGTTGGTGTTGGTGTTGGTGTTGGTGTTGGTGTTGGTGTTGGTGTTGGTGTTGGTGTTGGTGTTGGTGTTGGTGTTGGTGTTGGTGTTGGTGTTGGTGTTGGTGTTGGTGTTGGTGTTGGTGTTGGTGTTGGTGTTGGTGTTGGTGTTGGTGTTGGTGTTGGTGTTGGTGTTGGTGTTGGTGTTGGTGTTGGTGTTGGTGTTGGTGTTGGTGTTGGTGTTGGTGTTGGTGTTGGTGTTGGTGTTGGTGTTGGTGTTGGTGTTGGTGTTGGTGTTGGTGTTGGTGTTGGTGTTGGTGTTGGTGTTGGTGTTGGTGTTGGTGTTGGTGTTGGTGTTGGTGTTGGTGTTGGTGTTGGTGTTGGTGTTGGTGTTGGTGTTGGTGTTGGTGTTGGTGTTGGTGTTGGTGTTGGTGTTGGTGTTGGTGTTGGTGTTGGTGTTGGTGTTGGTGTTGGTGTTGGTGTTGGTGTTGGTGTTGGTGTTGGTGTTGGTGTTGGTGTTGGTGTTGGTGTTGGTGTTGGTGTTGGTGTTGGTGTTGGTGTTGGTGTTGGTGTTGGTGTTGGTGTTGGTGTTGGTGTTGGTGTTGGTGTTGGTGTTGGTGTTGGTGTTGGTGTTGGTGTTGGTGTTGGTGTTGGTGTTGGTGTTGGTGTTGGTGTTGGTGTTGGTGTTGGTGTTGGTGTTGGTGTTGGTGTTGGTGTTGGTGTTGGTGTTGGTGTTGGTGTTGGTGTTGGTGTTGGTGTTGGTGTTGGTGTTGGTGTTGGTGTTGGTGTTGGTGTTGGTGTTGGTGTTGGTGTTGGTGTTGGTGTTGGTGTTGGTGTTGGTGTTGGTGTTGGTGTTGGTGTTGGTGTTGGTGTTGGTGTTGGTGTTGGTGTTGGTGTTGGTGTTGGTGTTGGTGTTGGTGTTGGTGTTGGTGTTGGTGTTGGTGTTGGTGTTGGTGTTGGTGTTGGTGTTGGTGTTGGTGTTGGTGTTGGTGTTGGTGTTGGTGTTGGTGTTGGTGTTGGTGTTGGTGTTGGTGTTGGTGTTGGTGTTGGTGTTGGTGTTGGTGTTGGTGTTGGTGTTGGTGTTGGTGTTGGTGTTGGTGTTGGTGTTGGTGTTGGTGTTGGTGTTGGTGTTGGTGTTGGTGTTGGTGTTGGTGTTGGTGTTGGTGTTGGTGTTGGTGTTGGTGTTGGTGTTGGTGTTGGTGTTGGTGTTGGTGTTGGTGTTGGTGTTGGTGTTGGTGTTGGTGTTGGTGTTGGTGTTGGTGTTGGTGTTGGTGTTGGTGTTGGTGTTGGTGTTGGTGTTGGTGTTGGTGTTGGTGTTGGTGTTGGTGTTGGTGTTGGTGTTGGTGTTGGTGTTGGTGTTGGTGTTGGTGTTGGTGTTGGTGTTGGTGTTGGTGTTGGTGTTGGTGTTGGTGTTGGTGTTGGTGTTGGTGTTGGTGTTGGTGTTGGTGTTGGTGTTGGTGTTGGTGTTGGTGTTGGTGTTGGTGTTGGTGTTGGTGTTGGTGTTGGTGTTGGTGTTGGTGTTGGTGTTGGTGTTGGTGTTGGTGTTGGTGTTGGTGTTGGTGTTGGTGTTGGTGTTGGTGTTGGTGTTGGTGTTGGTGTTGGTGTTGGTGTTGGTGTTGGTGTTGGTGTTGGTGTTGGTGTTGGTGTTGGTGTTGGTGTTGGTGTTGGTGTTGGTGTTGGTGTTGGTGTTGGTGTTGGTGTTGGTGTTGGTGTTGGTGTTGGTGTTGGTGTTGGTGTTGGTGTTGGTGTTGGTGTTGGTGTTGGTGTTGGTGTTGGTGTTGGTGTTGGTGTTGGTGTTGGTGTTGGTGTTGGTGTTGGTGTTGGTGTTGGTGTTGGTGTTGGTGTTGGTGTTGGTGTTGGTGTTGGTGTTGGTGTTGGTGTTGGTGTTGGTGTTGGTGTTGGTGTTGGTGTTGGTGTTGGTGTTGGTGTTGGTGTTGGTGTTGGTGTTGGTGTTGGTGTTGGTGTTGGTGTTGGTGTTGGTGTTGGTGTTGGTGTTGGTGTTGGTGTTGGTGTTGGTGTTGGTGTTGGTGTTGGTGTTGGTGTTGGTGTTGGTGTTGGTGTTGGTGTTGGTGTTGGTGTTGGTGTTGGTGTTGGTGTTGGTGTTGGTGTTGGTGTTGGTGTTGGTGTTGGTGTTGGTGTTGGTGTTGGTGTTGGTGTTGGTGTTGGTGTTGGTGTTGGTGTTGGTGTTGGTGTTGGTGTTGGTGTTGGTGTTGGTGTTGGTGTTGGTGTTGGTGTTGGTGTTGGTGTTGGTGTTGGTGTTGGTGTTGGTGTTGGTGTTGGTGTTGGTGTTGGTGTTGGTGTTGGTGTTGGTGTTGGTGTTGGTGTTGGTGTTGGTGTTGGTGTTGGTGTTGGTGTTGGTGTTGGTGTTGGTGTTGGTGTTGGTGTTGGTGTTGGTGTTGGTGTTGGTGTTGGTGTTGGTGTTGGTGTTGGTGTTGGTGTTGGTGTTGGTGTTGGTGTTGGTGTTGGTGTTGGTGTTGGTGTTGGTGTTGGTGTTGGTGTTGGTGTTGGTGTTGGTGTTGGTGTTGGTGTTGGTGTTGGTGTTGGTGTTGGTGTTGGTGTTGGTGTTGGTGTTGGTGTTGGTGTTGGTGTTGGTGTTGGTGTTGGTGTTGGTGTTGGTGTTGGTGTTGGTGTTGGTGTTGGTGTTGGTGTTGGTGTTGGTGTTGGTGTTGGTGTTGGTGTTGGTGTTGGTGTTGGTGTTGGTGTTGGTGTTGGTGTTGGTGTTGGTGTTGGTGTTGGTGTTGGTGTTGGTGTTGGTGTTGGTGTTGGTGTTGGTGTTGGTGTTGGTGTTGGTGTTGGTGTTGGTGTTGGTGTTGGTGTTGGTGTTGGTGTTGGTGTTGGTGTTGGTGTTGGTGTTGGTGTTGGTGTTGGTGTTGGTGTTGGTGTTGGTGTTGGTGTTGGTGTTGGTGTTGGTGTTGGTGTTGGTGTTGGTGTTGGTGTTGGTGTTGGTGTTGGTGTTGCAAAAGAGTAAACAAATTCGTTTTTGCATTACGAAATGTACCTAGGGTAGCTTCAGAACATGCGGCTCTAACAGCCTACCACGGTTACGTAGGATCAGTCTTACGATATGGTTTACTGTTATGGGGTAATTCAACACTACGCACACATGCTTTCTTAGCCCAAAAAAAGTGTATAAGAGCGATATGCAATGCTGGACCCTTAGATTCGTGCAAACCACTTTTTATTAAAACAAACACACTTACATTGACCTGTTTGTATATCCTAGAAATTGGACTTTTTGTCAAAAAAAACCCACAATTGTTTCAGAAAATAAGTGACAATAGTTTATTCAGCCAGAGAGACCCAACAAAGCTGGTAATGAACAAGTGTAGAACAACCCTTTATCAGAGAAACTGTCATAGTATGTGTGTTAAAATATATAATAAGATTCCACAGCTTATTCGTGAATCAACACAAAGTTTATTTGAAAAAAAATAAAAAAATGGTTTATGGAACGATGCTTCTACACAATCCAGGAGTTTTTTTAACTATAAAACTCAAAAACGAAATTTTATATTATAAATCAATTAATTTATATTGAAATTCATAAACATTGACTATTATTATAATTTGACTGCAAAAATATTACCCATGTAAAAACTTATGATAAATTAAATTGACTGCATGTGTTTAATTTTAATATTTCAAATGATAAACTATACAGAATTAAGGGAATTAGTGATACATAAATAAATATTTACATGTCAATTGGTTTGACAAAAGTTACTTGATCAGAATAATTTATAACATCTATAATAATGTACCAACTTTTTATGCCAAGCAAATAAAGAATTATTATTATATTATAAATAATTATTATTAACTTACTGAATTATTCATTCAGTGTAGTTTTTTCATAACACGTTAAAACATAGGTTTGAGTGGTACCTTTGATATAAGTTTTTTTTAACACTAGTTAAAGAGCAAATGTTTTTCAACACACACACACACACACGTGATGGAATTGAACCATATCAAATTCAAGGTTCATTAAATCATCAAACATCACACGCGTCAACTGTTATGTATTTCCACATACATACACACTGACAACTGTCATCCCTGAAGATGTAGGCAGAGGTGTAACTAGTACACTCATAATTCGCGCAGCTTATTATCACCTCATGTGTGATAGGGGTGAGCCTATCACCATACTGGGCACAATTCCAGGCTCACGGCGGATAAACCCAATATCTCTTTACCAGACCTGGGGATCGAACCAGAGACCTCGCACGGCAGTCGTGCTGCGTACGAAATTACAACTACGCCACCGTGGACGTCAAATTATAATATCACTGCGTATTTAGCACTTAAGCAAACTCCTGATGAAATTTTCATCGGTTGTAACAGTAGAAATGTAAATAAAGAAATAATTAATGAAGTTGGAAACAAACCACATTATTTTGCACTTAATTGTTTAGATTAGCAGAAAGATCGAACTAAATAGTCGTTAATTAAATCCAAACACAAAAAATCAATGAGGTAGGAAACAAATCATCGTATTTTCAACTCAATCGTTTAGTTTAGCAGAAAAATCAAAATGAATAGTCGTTAATTACCATCAGTTTTAAATCCAAAAACAAAAAATCAATGAGGTAGGAAACACATCCTCGTATTTCCAACTAAATTAATCGTTTATTTTAGCAGCACGATCAAAATAAAAAATAGTCGTGTAAATTAAAAAACTGAAAGCGACTCACCAAATTTCAAATAAATCCACGGGTCAAAGGATCCCACTTCTGATGTCCAGGTAAAAGGTTATCAAGTCACAGATCACCATATGACGAGGCTGGAAGAGGGCTTATAAATCCCTCTCCGATCGATCTCCAGATATACACAGGATGCACATCGTATAATAGATTCGTAGAAATAACACGAGTTGAACACTTCACAGTTTATTAACCTACTGCCAGTTCCGAATACAAATAATCCATGGAAAAAAAAGAACTGGCAAGAAAAATCATGGTTTACAATTACACTTTGCACTGAGACGCACATCGCGTTAAATCATTACTTTATTTGTAGGCAACTATCAGTTAAACAGCACTTGGGCATTACGACCTCTAAATACTGACTCGTCTAATTATTATTCCTGAATGCTTCGCCAAATGACGAGGCACTCTTTTATATTGTGATTTTCGTTGTGCCCCACTACGAGTGAGATCATCCAATAACCAACTCGAAACTACCTTCAAAATAGTAAAACAACTGACGGTACCCAAAATTTGCAAAAGATAAAATTATTTGTAAGGTCAATTCAGTCTCTGTATTCATTATACACCGACATAAAATATTATATTGTATTATATTATATTCCTCACGGCTTTGCTCTATTCTATGAGTAGTATAATGATGTTACTTTCAATTATAAATAGGCTTTTAGATGCAAAAATACTTTTTCAATTAATACTGATAGAAGAAAAGTCTTTTTTTAATTCATAAAAAGTATACCGACTTCAATAAAAAAACAAATGATGCAGCCTTATTAAATTCGAGTACTCGGGGAACATACATAAACAAAAAAGATTCGGAAGAATTGAGAACCTCCTCCTTTTTATGAAGTCGGTTAATAAGAGTATATACCTAGTCAGGTCATAAATTCTGTCACATGTTTAATATAAAATAATTGAAACAAGTTTATTCATTATGTAACCATTTATATACCAAAATGAACTTAACAAAACATAGATTCTTATGACACTAAAGTTTATTCAAAATGACCTCCGTGATTTTGAATACAGGCCTTCAATCTGCGCGGCCAGTTGTCTATCGCAGCACGAACGAGGTCCATGTCAATATCGGCGGCTGCCTTAATCAAGGATGTCTTGAGTGACTCCAAATTGGGATGAGGCTCTGAGCACGCCTTTTCCTCCAAGTGTTGCCATATCTTGTAATCTAACGGATTCAAATCTGGACTGGAGGAGGGCCAGTCTTCATGCCGGATGAAGTCGATTTCATGCGCTGCCAGCCAGTCTTGTGTGCTCTTCGCTCTATGAGCTGGCGCCGAATCTTGTTGGAATACCCAGTGCCTGTTATTGAACATGGTATGAGAAACAGGTTCCACAAGGTTCGTCAGGACTGTATTTTGATTCAACTGCATTCGTTTTTACACCTTTCTCACAAAAATGTACCTCTGTTAAGCCCCAATAAGAAACTCCCAACCATACCATGAGCGAGGATGGAAAATGACCTCGTTGGACACGCGGAATACGGTTGCTCGCTTCTTCACTACTGTGTGCGTACACCTTATCATTTTGTTTGTTGTAGCTCTCTTCTACGGTAAAAATTTTTTCATCTGAAATAAGAATTTCCCGATATTTTTTTCCCGCGTACCGCTTCAACAAAGCGCGGCATCTCTTCAGTCTCAGGTCCATTAGACGAGAATTCAAACGATGTCCTGTTTTTCTTCGATATGCCCGAAGCCCAAGTCTTCATTTAACACCCTTTTCACCGTGGTTCTGCTTAACCCCATCTGAAGGGCCAACAGTTTCTGCTTACGTTTGGGATTTCTTTGAATTCGCGCCTTCACAGCTTTTATCACCGCTGGAGTCCTAACAGACCGAGGGCGACCACTTCTTGACCTGTCATCTACACTAGAGTCTTCATTGTATCGTTTGATGGTACGATAAACGAATCTTTTTGTTATATTCAAAATTTTCAGTATGTCAAAAATTTGAATAGGCGCGTAACCGCAACGATGCAACGCAATTACTGCAACACGGTCTTCTTTAAGCGTCCACTCCATATTTAAAAATGAATAAAATTCTAAAACGTATACATTTTTATTTTCATGAACAATTTGAAATTCAAATTCAATAAACTTTTTTGTCGCCAGCATTCTAAAATAAAAGTTTTTATTGTGTGACAATACTTATGACCTGACTGTGTATATATATACTCTTATATAATCATCGAAATGGGCCTACGCCAATGAGGCGACTTCCATAAATAAATAAATCTAAACCACTATCTATTATGAATTAATAATATAATTAACAATCATGACATTTTTATATATAAATTATAGGTTGATACTAATAATCAAATAAATATAATAATTACTTTAATAAATTTACTAAATAATTTCTAACTAACAAAAAAATACTAACACTAAGTAGCTATATAATGAATACTCTGAACTCAAATAAATGCAACAATGAACAAAAATTTGAGAAAATTTAGTATTATAGATTTTATAATGCATGATGTACAATTTATGGTAGAATAAAGGCTTTTTTTTATTTAATCATCGAAATGTGTATGCTATGGACTTCAAAACGGTTGGAGCGATTTTAATGAAAATTTCAGGTAATCGTCAGATTAGCCCATAGGGTGACCCTGTGAAGTTTGGTAGCGATACGATCAACAGACTTTTTTTTGTTTTTTATTTCCCCTTCGGGGCGAGTCTCTAGATTTAATATATAAATATGTAATGTTTGTCACCTAACTCCTCCTAAACGGCTGGACCTTTGGATGAAATTTTGTGTGTATATTTCAATGGGTTCCTGGATGGTTTAAAAACACAATTGGACCCTGTAGGCGGTGCTGCTGTAGGTATGTCACCAAATTTGATTTGCTGAGATTTGTGGGAGAAATTCCAAAGATTGTATCTTTAAAATATCGGTAACGGTGTGATCTTTAACGGTAGGCAGCGGCTTTGCTGTGACCTGGCATTGCAGAATATTGTCTATGGGCAGCGGTGACTACTTACCATCCCGTGGACGGACGGTGGCCCGTCTGCTCGTCTGCCTATCAAGGCACAAAAATTTGTTTACGTTGAGTATATTACATTATCTGTTTTAAATAAAAAAAAAACAGTTTGCATTACATTCATAGATGGCCAGCAGTATGTCCATCTCATAATGCCGTAAGGACACAAGTCTCAGCTAATTTGGTGGAAAGTGACAGTCTGCCACGTGTCAACTGAACCCAGGACTTACCAACTGCGCCCGTAATAAATGTATAGACAGAAATATTTCATAAAGAATTTTCTGTTACTACTATTTTTTTTTATCCTGGCACGGCAAAGTGACCACACTGCACCTGAAGGTATGCGCAGTGCCGTCCAGTTATCGTATCAAGTAACGAGAGACAATCTATTTCCCGCTACTCAACACAATTATGCCAGCCTGCTTCTTCATACTCGCCATGGGCAAGAAGGTGAAGAAGTGGTCGAGGGTCTAGCGTCAGTATATTCAGCTCAATATAATTTATTGTTGGTCAATATTGAGAGGCTTGAACGATCATATCCGGAATTCGAAGTTATTGTCATTTGTACATTACTAAAGCGAAACATCGTAGTACAAACAATTTCAATATAAACCTTTCCTTTTCGTAACAATATTACTATCAATTCAATGAAACTGGAGAAAAACCGGCGCCAAATGATTTTTGTTTCGAAACAAATCCACTTTGTGCTAAGTATGATATTACAGTGACACAGTTATCTCGACAGCCACGCGAGTTGCACAAAATACGCCCTTATCGGCATGTGAATTGGCCTCAATTTTTCCGTTGTTTACTATATTATTAATAATGTTCAACTTATTATCATAAATAATCGAATAAACAATAAATATATCTTCGAGTCCGGCTACAATACAGTTGTTGATACAGCGAAGTTGTGGCTTATATTTTGTTTCACAATCTTTTATCATTTAATAATCATAACATTTTTTTGGGCTAATTTATGCAAATGTTTATATTGTTTTATTGTGCGTCAAGTTTATATTCATTCACAAAATATTGCATGTACAAATTTAATACATATACATATACACTCACGCCTGTAATCCCCGAAGGGGCAGGCAGAGGTGTAACCAATACACCCACTTTTTGCACAGTTTATTACGGCCCATAATTTGATAGGGGGCGAGCCTATCCCCATATCGGGCACAATTCCAGACTCCGGGCATATACTGAGAAAACCCAATATCACTTTACCCGACCCAGGGGTCGAACCCGACACCTCAGCACAGCAGTCGTAACCCATGCGCAATTACAACCGCGCCACCATGTTACACCACGGAGTTTTCATTAATTCGGGATTTTTTATTACTTCGACAATCGGATACAATAAGACTTATTCAATGAGATACTAAAAAAAAAAGATATAAGAGTTGTCTCCTGTACCGACGCGCCTATACCGATCGTCCTACCGCTCAGGTATTGTGCCTGAATCTTGGAGGGAGGCTAATGTGCAACCGATCCCCAAAAAGGGTGATCGGTCAGTCCCTAACAATTATCGCCCAATCGCCATAACCTCAGTGATGTGTAAAGTCATGGAGCGACTGATAAACAGCCAATTAGTTCGCTACCTAGAGGATCACTCGTTGATCAACGATCTCCAATACGGGTTCAGTCATAACCGATCAACGGGTGATCTTCTAGCGTTCGTATAACATCACTGGGGGGAGGCGATTGACAAGCATGGCGGGGCTCTGGCTGTGAGTCTCGACATAGCCAAGGCATTTGATAGGGTCTGGCATCGTGGCCTTCTCTCCAAGCTCCCGGCATACGGTCTGCCCGACAACCTTGTTTCTTCTGCATATCAATGATATGTTGTCGCTTGGCGACATTCATTGCTATGCAGACGACAGCACGGTTCATGGGCGTTATAGCAGCAAGCCACCTGGTGCAAGAAGTTTCCGTTTTCTCCCATCCCCGTTCTTCAGGGTGTTCGACTCGCAATGCGGAATGACCTTAGTGTCCTAGGTATGGATATCCGCTGCGATCTTAATCCAAGGAGTCACATCGAGGGCGTAATATCCGCCACTTCACGCAGGGTCGGAATCCTGAACAGGGTGCGGCGGTTTTTCACGCCTGGTTAGCTCTACCGCTTATATAAAGCGCATGTGCGGCCGGGAATGGAATACTGCTCACACCTCTGGGACGGTTACGCAAGGTACCTTCTCGATGCCTTGGATGGGTTGCAGCGGCGGGCCATCCGCATTGTGAATGATGCAGACGTGAGTAACAGCCAGGAACCGCTACAGCTGCGAAGGGATATTTTCACGCTTAGCGTGTTCTACCGTCTGTATCATGGCGAATGCTCTGAAGAATTGTTTGATCTTATCCCATCCTCTCCCTTCTCTACCCGAACCACGCGTACTGGTTTGCGGAGCCACAGCTTCGTGGTGTCTACTACCCCGGCCCGAACCAAGAGGTTCGCAAATTCGTATTTTTGCCGCACCATCAAACTGTGGAACAGTTTGCCAGCTACCGTGTTCCCTCCCTCCTATGATCCTGGGTCCTTTAGGCGTAATGTGAAGAAGCTAAACAGCAGGCCGGCATGATTGTGTTGAGTAGCGGGGGATAGACTGTCTCTCGCTACTTGATACTCTATCTGGACGGCACTGCGCTTACCATCAGGTGCAGTGTGGTAACGTTGCCGCGCCAGAATAAAATATATATATATATATTTATATATATATATATATTATATATATATATATATATATTTATTTTATATATATATTTTCTATATTGGGCTAGTTTTTCTTTTGTTTCTAATGTAAAATGCAAATGCCAAGATATGTTTAATCTACATTTTATTCGTAGTAATGCAGAGTTCTTTTTTCTGTTCTAGTTTCCCCCTTTATCATTTTTGTTCATTATTTTCCAAATGTCCTTTTATAGTATAATTTTTACGTTCGCACTTAATGCTCGAGCAGCTATTTTGGCGAACACCCAAGACACGTAGAAACGACTCGCAAAACGACTTGTCTATAAGCGTATAAAATTAACGATAAAAATGGAATATTTTCACTGGAAAACTCTTCAAGTTTACAGTTTTAAGCCTGCGAAATTCTTTACCAACCATGAATTTCTTTATAATAAGAAATATTTGAGTGAATTTAGAATGCAACAAATATATTTAGTAAGAAATAGAAAAATTCTTAATATTATCCGAAGCTAACATTTTTATTCTACTCAGTATAAGTATCTGGTTTAAGCATGGCACGATATAGTTAGAAGATTTAACTAAGGGATCAAGGCTTCAATGTGAGTGGTTTCGTGGAATGGCTGAATTCAGTTTTCTTTCGTAAAAACTTACTTACTTAGTCACGGCTGTCTTTGTTATAAAGGAACTCACTTGTGTTGGCAGCTCTAAAGTTATAAAAGTTAGTACGCTTTGCCTGAACTTGACTACTGTAACTTAGGGAACAGCGTCGATTCTCCGTGAAAATATATAAATGAAAAAGAATTTGGCTTTAGTTGTGTTTAAACTTGGGAAAGTTTTTGCACATTTACTGATGAAAATGAAATACCTTTTTAACAGACTTCAAAAAAAGAGGAGGTTAACAATTCGTCGGAATCTTTTTTTTTTAAAGATAAAGATAAAGATATATTTATTTTGCAAATATGGGTAATGTACAAACACATGGTGGTATATAACAATTCTAGCTCAACCATATTTAACCACAAGGCATGCAAAATTACAACTTAATACGAGTATGTCAAATTAATTATTATGTCAAAAAAATTAATCAATAAAAATGTCACAAAAAAATATTATTATCACAGTTTACATATTAATGCACTTCCGTTAAAAACTCTGTTAAATTATAATATACCTTATCTACTAAAAACATTCTTAATTTACTTTTAAATAGTGTAATGCTCAAATCTTTTAAATATTTCGGAAGTTTATTATATATGACCGGCGCCATGCAGAAGACACTATTGCGCATTAAGGCTGTCTTAGCACTATGTAAGCGGAGGGTACTATTGTCGCGTCTATTCCTATGGACGGTATCAGCTAGGCGTTTAAAGCGACCCGGGTTGGACTTCACAAATACAGCCATTTCCAAAATATAAATACTGGGTAATGTTAATATATTATATTGTTTAAATAATGGCTTGCAACTTTCCGTAACTTTTAGTCCAAACATGGATCGTATGCATCTTTTTTGTGCTTTAAATGCAATTTCTTTGTTGGGTGAGTTACCCCAAAATATAACCCCGTATCGTAAGTGGGATTCGACTATACCATAGTACGCAGTTAGAAGTGCATCTGTATTGACTATCGATGACAATACATATAAAGCATACGCGGATTTACAAATTTTTTTACAAAGATTCTCTATGTGTGTCTTCCAGCATAATTTTTTATCAATGTCCAGTCCTAGAAATTTTGTGCTTTCTACTTCTTCAATACTTTCGTTATTATACCGGACACGAAGGTTGTTTTCATGAAGCATACGTTGACTAAAATGGACAATTTTTGTTTTATTTAAATTTATTTTTAAGTTATTGTCTTCCAGCCATTG
Source organism: Laothoe populi (assembly GCA_905220505.1). Lineage (NCBI taxonomy): Eukaryota > Metazoa > Arthropoda > Insecta > Lepidoptera > Sphingidae > Laothoe > Laothoe populi. Next base: position 16,255,980 of record HG992153.1, read on the forward strand.
AATAACTGATATCAAAGAATTGTTCATGTCATGTACATATGTATCAACTTTTTTACATGGTATTGTCATAGTACTGTCGTCCGCAAAAAGAGTCAAAGGGTATTCTATGCATTTAGGTAAATCGTTTATATATATTATGAGTAATAATGGGCCCAAAACGCTCCCTTGTGGTACCCCGTAACTAACTTTACGTTTTAATGACCGAAACTTGTGTTCGATTTTATTGTCCACGTTAATTCTATTAATTTCAGTTATTTGGGTTCTGTTATACAAATAAGATTGTATGAGGTCAAGCACATTCCCTCTGATGCCGTAAGCGTCTAGTTTGTCTAAAAGGGTCGCATGGTGGACGTAGTCAAAAGCCTGGGTCATATCACAAAATATCGCACATACCGGTGTTCGTTTATCCATATTAGTTATAATGTTATGCATGAAGTCATATATTGCCATATTAATAGTTTTATGTTGTCTAAATCCCTTTTGTTCGTCGCATAGTATATTATTATGTTCTATGTATTTCAACAATTCTTTAGATATAAATTTTTCAAAAACTTTAGATATTATTGGGATAAGTGATATAGGTCTGTAATATTCTAATAACTCTCTATTTTCTTTCTTGAATAATGGTTTTATTATAGAGGTTTTTAAGGCATCTGGATATATGCCGGCACAAATGCCGAGATTAATTATGTGACTTATATGACCACATATCTCATTAGCCGTCGCCTTTAGTATTCTTGTTGAAATACCATCACAACCAACGCTATTCGTATTTTTTAATGTCATAATAATGTTAAATATGTCGTATGGAACACAAGGAGACATGAACATTGAATTTTGTTTCGTGTTTATTTTATGTCTTTTTGCTTTTTTTTTTTTTTTTTTTACTATAAATAGGCTTGCGTTTGACCACTATCTCGCCTGATGGTAAGTGATGATGTGGTCTACGGTGGAGCACGCTTGCCTAGAAGATACCTATTCACTCTTGACTTAAAGATACCCAGATTATAACTTTCGGGAAATATAGACTCCGGCAAAGAGTTCCACTCTCTAGCGGTGCGCATGATAAATGTACTAGCAAAACGCTTCGTGCGCACTGGTGGAATATCAACCATGTATCGATGACGCTTCGCCGAGTCTCTTGTCGTCCGATGATAGAAAGGGGTTGGGGGAATTAAATTGTGTAATTCCAAGGCACACTCGCCGAAATGTATCCGGTAAAAAACCGATAAACTGGCAACTTTACGTCGATGATCAAGGCTTTGCAGCCTTGCCTCGACTATGGATTCGTTGCCTATAAGCCTCTTGGCGCGTCTCTCGATTGCCTCCAACGCCTCAAGCTGGTACTTGGCCGATCCATCCCAAAGATGAGAGCAGTACTCCATGCACGACCGGACTTGCGCTTGATACAGATCGAGCAGCTGTCCCGGCGTAAAGTACCGTCTCACCTTCGCAAGGATAGCCAGCTTTTTAGCAGCCAATTGAGCTTTATGCTCAATGTAGGAGCCAAAACTGAGAGTTGGAGACAAAGTTACGCCCAGAATCTCTAGGTGGTCAGTTATCGGTACGGACACATTCCTGAAAGTAGGAGTCAGTTGGAAGGGACTCCGTTTAGCAGAGAATAGACAAGCCTGGGTTTTAGTGGCATTAAACTTGACCAGATTGGCATCGCCCCAATCGGAGACTGCCTGTAAGGACAAGTTCAAGCGTTCTACCAAGGCCTCCCTGAGGGACTGGACTTGGACTCCACTGGTTCGTGCATTAGATATATAACTTTCTACCACTGTGCTGTCGTCTGCGTACCCAAAAGTACCGGGCTTAAGCAGATCATTGATATGCAGCAGGAATAGAGTCGCAGAAAGTACCGACCCCTGAGGTACCCCGGCATTGATAGCCAATAGATCGGAGGAGCAGCCATCAATAAACACTCGAATCAATCGTTCCCTCAAGAAGTCCGATATCCATGCACATAACCCAGTGGGCAAGCCATATGAAGGAAGCTTGCTTAAGAGGCTATCGTGCCACACTCTGTCGAAGGCCTTCGAGATGTCGAGTGAAACGGCAAGCGCTTCCCCATGCCTCTCGACAGCCTCGCTCCAGATGTGAGTGGCATACGCTAGAAGGTCTCCAGTTGACCGGTTTCGGCGAAATCCATATTGTCGGTCACTTAGGAGGTCATTCGCTTCTAGGTATGCCATGAGCCTGCCATTCAGTACACGTTCCATACTTTTGCAAAGTATGGACGTAACCGAGATGGGCCTATAGTTGGCAGGCTCAGCACGACTACCTTTTTTGGGCACGGGTTGCACGTTAGCTTGCTTCCAGGCTTTAGGCACTTGCCCAGTGACCAGAGAGAGACGAAACAGGCGAGTCAAAATAGGAGAAAGCTCAGGTGCACAAGTTTTCAGTACAATTGCTGGAATCCCATCTGGGCCATTGGCTTTATTCACGTCCAGATTACGCAGCGTTCTTCTTACCTCAGTCTGACGAATGCGAATTTCTGACATATGTGTCTCGCAAACTGGTAGACTAGGAGGTACTTCGCCAGCAGTATCTAAACGTGAAGATTCAGCAAAGAGAGAAGCAAACAAGTTTGCTTTCTCTTCAGCAGAGTGAGCCAAAGACCCGTCGGGTCTCAGCAGTGGAGGAAGTGAGGGGCGACGGAAGTTCGATTCAACTGATTTTGCCAGGGACCAAAACGCTTTACTACCCGCTGGGTATGAAGCTAATTTCTTCCCGATTTGGCTTATGTGGTCAAATCTAGCTTGCCGTAGAACCTTCTTGCTGGATTTGGCAGCCTTGTTAAATGCTCTCTTCTTTAAGCGCATGTCCTTTGCTTTGCGGTTTCGAGCATCAACCCATGCCAGGTATGCCGCATGCTTCCGCGCTTCTGCGCGTCCGCACTCAGCCCCGAACCATGGGCGAGTTCCGCCTGACATTGCTACGTCGGAGAATGGAATGTAGTACTCCATACCTTGACGCAGCACATCCGTCACAGCATCCGCGCAAGCAGAAGGGTCTTCAGAAGAGAAGCAAGTGGGGCGCCAAGGATAAGATGCAAAGAAAGCTCGCATCTCATCCCAATCTGCTGACTTGTATCGCCACACTCGCCGGGTGCCTCTAGGGCTGGGATCGGGCGGTGAGTAGGCAGATACAGATTTCACCAGACAATGGTCGGAGCTACCCAAGGGTGATGAAACCGACACTGAGTAGCGGTCTGGATCAGTTGTCAACAGAAGGTCCAAGCAATTGGCTGTGTGCGTGTCAACATCCGGGACCCTTGTTGCCACCTGGACCAACTGAGTGAGATTTAGCGTCAGCGCTAGCTTCCGCGTTTCTCTCCCAGCATGGTCGGTACACTTGTATGGGAAAAACCACTCTTGGTGGTGGGCATTAAAATCCCCCAGTAGTACTAATTGGGCACAAGCTTGCTTTACTCTCCACGCTTAATTTTGCCTGAATTTTATCTACAAAGTAGTTATTAAATGCATTGGCAATTTGTAACGGATTTGTGATATATTGGTTTCCTATCATAATTTTATTGATGTGTTGTTTTAGAAAATTAAATTTTGATTTATTTATTATTTGCCAAGTAGTTTTTGATTTATTTCTAGAATGTTTTATTTTATAATTATTTTGAGCTTTTTGTGTCATACTTATAATTTTTTTATACAGCTTGGAGTACTTGACAAAATTTGTTTTATTAATATGATTAGGTTTAATTCTTAGCTGCCATAGAAGTGTTCTTTTCTTTTTGCTGCATAATTTAATGCCTCTTGATATCCATTTCGGTCTATTAATTATGTATTTTTTTATTTTGACCAAAGGAAAGCACAGACCATAAAACAAACTAAAGGAGTCTATAAAAGAATTGTACGCTACATCAGGGTCATTTGAGTCATAGATGTCTGAAAATGATAGGTTTTTTATGCAATCTTTAAACTTAGCGATATTTTCCCTATTATAGTCACGCCTAGTTATATACCAATAATTAATAGGACAAATGTTTTGTACTGGGCATTGAAGCAGTTGTGCAGTGTGATCTGACAAAGCAAACTCTAATACGTCAGTCTTACAAGTCTTACCAAAATTGTGCGCAAAATTGTCAATACATGTCATACTGGCCATACGAGTCGGTTGTTTTAATGCTAGTTTTAAGTTAAAATTTAGTAGCAGACATTCTAACGCAATTGAAATATTATTAGATTTAAGCATATCAATATTAAAGTCTCCGGCTATTACAACATTTTTAAACCGTGCTTTTGCTATTTCTAGAAGAATATTTTCAATTTTATGCAAGCAATCATTCAAATTATTAGTATTTGGTATTCTATATATACAGACAATAATTATTTTAAAGCGGAGAAGTTCAATAGCACAGCATTCAAGAACGCCTGATGTTGACATCTTCGCAATATTTGTCATCTCCTTCCATTGATGTCCGTTTTTGGCTAGAATACATGCCCCACCTCTCTTTATTTCTTTTCTACTGTAACTTGCAGCTAAACTATAATTCGGCACATGCAATTGTTTTTCATAGCCTGCGCTAATAAAATGCTCGGTAATGCATACAATATCTACCTTTATTTTTTTTTCGTGTAACTCATCCAAGCACACAGTAAGAGCATCTGATTTCTTTATTAAGCCTGCTATATTTTGGTGTATTATATTGAGATACTTATTCGAGAAAAAACAACTCGTTTGTGTCTATGTTAGTTTTTGCAATTTCCAAATTTTCAATGCTATTACATGTAGGTTCTTTCATAAATTTTTTTGTTTCTGTGTTTATGATGAAACTTAGGTTTTCGAAGATGTTTGTCATGCCGTAATTATTAAGAGCACCACTGCTCTTTAGGAACATTTTATAGTCGCAAGTTAAATTCAAGTTGGAGTCAAATAATAATGCATGATTATGGGTACATATATCCAAATGTAGCAAGTTATTGAAAGTTTCCACTCTACAGTTATACATCATAAAACCATATTTGTAAGTAGGTAGACATAGTATAATATTTGTATGTTTTATGCCTGTTAGCATGTTACGGATATAAATTGTCAAGTCATAATAATTATTTGTTTGTCTGAAGTCTTCTTCGCCGATAAAAATTAGACAGTAGTCATTCATAGTATAATTTTGTAGTTTTAAGTCAAGGTCACTGATTTATGTATGTTCCCCGATTACTCGAAGACGCCTGGACCGATTCGAGAAATTCTTTTTTTGTTTAAAAGGGTATACTTCGTAGGTGGTCCCATTGGCACCAAGTCAGGATCTGATGATGGGATCTCAGAAAAATCAAGGGCAACCCTCAAATTTTTTATCTATATCATGTACTTTCATTCTATGATAGTTACATTGAGTTAAAATAATAAATGCACCTAACAGTCAGACGCATAGTTCTAACCCCACAGTAGTTCAAACCTGCAACAACTACGAGGTACTATGGTCCCACAACACCCATACACGAAACAAATATCTCTCCATGACACAAACATTTGTATCGTTGCGGGAATCGAACCCACAGCCTTTTATGCAGAAGAGTATTTACCGAACGGGGCCAGCTATTTATAACAAACTTAGTCTAGATATTAAATATATATTCAATTTAAATTTATACAAAAAGAAACTCAAAGAGATCGGTAGATGCTTTTATTCAATTGAAAAATTCTTCTAGTCCTAATGAATATTATTATATTGTAATGCATTTAATGAAATGTATTTACCTAATGTAATAATATTATGAAAGTAAGGTTTAAGGTAGAAGATGGTTTAATTAGAAAATACTTTGTATTCTTTTCAAGTAAAATGTAGAGAACTAGTCTTAAACATAACACCTATTGTGCATTTACAAATAAATGATTTGATTTGATTTGATTTATTTCGTTGACTTGAATGTTTATTATTCCATTAATCTAACTTGTTATAAAAAGTACACAGACTTCAATAAAAATCAAATTATGCGTCACAATAAAATTTGAGGGTTTCCCTTGATTTTTCTGTGATCCCATCATCAGACCCTGACTTGGTGCCAATGGGACCACATGGGAAGTATACCCTTTTAAACAAAAAAAGTATTTCTCGAATCGGTCCAGGCGTCTTCGAGTAATCGGGTAACATACATAAAAAAAAGATTCCGACGAATTGTTAACCTCCTCCTTTTTTGAAGTCGGTTAAAAATACCGAACTATTGACCCCTATGAGGGAGACAACACAAGCTCAACATTTTTTCACACTCGAATACATGGTGAGTAACAAAAGTCACTCAGTCTGAAGCCAATTAAATTAAAAGACTAGAATCTAGACTAACGTCTCAACTCGCAGTCCATAATTATACATTCGAACCAGTTCACAAACTTCACAATGTTACTTCCGCGGACACGGTTTGGTAATTACAGACACTTCATTTAGCCAGGTGATTCGCAGTGGCAATTAGTAATATTGCAATAATTAACATTCTTAGTAGAATGCGAATTCTAATTTAAAATACATACATGCATATATATTCACTCCTGTCGCCAATTGTCATGATCTACTTGAGTATATGGCGAAAATATAGGATATTGATACATAGTACTGTGTTGATATATATATGTAAACTTGATACCACAGATGAAATATGACGGTTGCGTTTACGGAATTTTAACAACAGAGGTAATTAGTGAACTGTCTGGGAAGAAATCCCTCGCATACGGCACTCGGCCTCCTAGTTAACCATATAGCCTAGTTTGCAATTGGTCAGATAACTATCTGAAGACACCTCTGACCATAGGTGTCACTTGGGTCTAGTAACTGTGCATCAGTATGATTTGATCTTCGAATCTAAACACAATAGCTCCATGCAATAACGAGAACCTTACTACTTTACTGTCTCTAAAATAAATATATTATAACTGACTTACATATGTTTCTCCTTGACCGCTGTCTACTGCCCACTGTTAGTAACACAACTAAACACACACACACTGAATTGAGGACCACTGTACACTGATCCAAACCGAGTGAGACTGACTCGAGAATGCAGAGACGCCTCCTTTTATAGCAAATCCACCGAGTATAAATATGAATCCACCCGCACTCATTTTGTAAGAGACCCTCGACATTTCCAATAAAAAGAGATTACCCTCACACCAAAATTTAATAGTTTGCTGCCTGTTCACAGCTCGCGACTATTCGTGACAACTCCTGTAATTCCCGGAGGGATAGGCAAAAGTGTAACCAGTACACCCACTTTTCACCAAATTTATTACGATCGCATAATTTGATAGGGGGCGAGCCTATCGCCATACCTGGCAGAATTCCAAACTCGGGCTGAGACTGTGAGTATTTCGAGATAGAAAAAGACAGGATTATGCGATCATTAAAATTAGGATTAAGCGTGCTTAGTTACGATAAATTACATGCACGTATAATTAATGAGAAAGCACAATATAGCATTACCCGTAATTAGTGTGAAATTGCCAAGAAACTATAATATAATGAAAATATAAAACATCGAGTTTCCCTTAATTATAGGGTGAACTTTGCAAATTCACCCTATAATTAAGGGAAACGCGAAACCTGTTACATAAGCATAATTAACATGTGCACCTTTGTTCTTTTACGCTCTTCATACTTGTAAAATTTCCAAAAATTATAAAGATACGATCGAAGTAACGATTACACTTCCAGAAAACATAAAAACATCCGTTAATAATATTAAAATCTATACATCAAAATTACATTCATCGCTTAGTACCCTAACCTAAAAATCTTGTCTGGTTTCGATACGATCCGATACATTGTAATATAATATTTATTAACATCATTCAGTACAGTCACGTAGGACTGACGGGCTCGGCAGTTACATTTTTATGCCCACTTTACATCGATGTACGGAATATACTTATTCCCCTCGTCGACGAAGTGTATGCGTACCGTGTGTAAGCATCATGTATAATATTTATACTAAGTAATATGTATTTCCATATAAATTCAATATAGTTAGTTATTTTATGATCTGTAACAATATTAGTTTGTAAATATCGATACAATAATTATTTATTTGTGCTGGCAATTTGTATATGATCTCTTGTTAATCGCCACACTGAGACTGGTTATTAGTAATTGGCAACATTTATCACACTATGACTGCTATAAATTCACCGACCGCAGAGCGGACGGCATCAGTCGGGTGCGAGTCTCAAGAAAGATCAACCAGGAATAAGGTACTATGAAACTATTGTTAACTGAGATTATTGTGAACTCTGATTATTGTGAAGTGAACTATTGTAATTTGTGTACCGTGCCAATAAAATCCAGATTGATTGTTGTAATCCTGCTGTTTCTCTGAGTTGAAGATCCTGATCCTTCAACTCAGAAGTGGGATAAGAACAAGGCCCACTAAATATTTTGTGCAAATTAGCCGCTATATACATTTTTTTTTCTCTTTTCACCGTCATTAAAAAAACAAATTTGAGAAAATGAACAATGCGGCCGCCTCTGGTCGGAATAAGACCGTGGATAACAGATCACGTTCGAAGAGTAGATGCCAGATCAACCGTTCTCACGAGCACCGAAGAGACAATTCTAGTGAGCATGACAGCAGTCATTCTCGCGAGGGTAAAAAAAGCAGTCTGCGCAAAGAACGAGGGCATAGCAAGGACGACAGCTTAAGCAAACAAGATGCTCCAACATTAACTTCGCGACGGAAACGGGTATGTCGTTCGAATGATAATAATAATGACGCTTTATTTTTATCCGAATTATTAAAGTCATTGGTGAATAGTCGTCCTGAAAGCAACAAATTTCCAATGCTTGGTAATGTTATACCACAGTTTGATCCAATGATCAAAGATCAGACTATTCACACATGGCTTAGCAAAGTTGACGAATGTGCAAAGTTGTATAAGTGGGGCGATGATCAAATAATACATTATGCATTGCCTAAACTGACTATAGTAATGACCTGGTACCAGGCTTTGCCCACTATGTCTTTCTCCTGGCCTGAGTGGAAAACTAAACTAGTAGAGTCTTTTCCTAGTATTGATGACTATGCGGAATTGTTGACTGAAATGTTGGCTAAACGCGTCAAGTTTAACGACTCATTAGAATTATATTATTACGAAAAAATTAATTTAATCAATAGGTGTCAAATATCAGGCAAACGAGCAGTCGATTGTTTGTTATATGGTATCTAGGATAGATCATTGCGGTTAGGTGCTAAAGCTTCAAAATGTCAGGGACCTGAACAAGTACTAGAGTACTTCCAGTCCATTAGACAACAGTCGAAAGAGTTGGAAAAATCTAAATCTATACATACCGACAGACGAACTATTGCCTCTAATGGGGACTCAAAATAAGAGCAGAATTAAATAATTCTGTGATTTGCTACAATTGTAACGAACCAGGTCATTTTAGTTTCGAATGTAGTAAGAAAATATTAAAATGTACTATTTGCAATAAATTAGGTCACGTGGCAATAACCTGTACAAAACTACCCTCTGATAAGTAACCATAAAGTAAATAAATTTCCACTGTCCAAACCGCTTTGTCAAGAATTTAAACTATGACGGATTTCTAATCGAAGATACACCCCTGATTAGTTTTATAATAATAATTCGACTAAGGCCAGTGAAAATGACAGTGACTGTTAAATTGTTAATTGACTGTCCTATAATTGTTATGAAACATGTAATCACATAAATAAACATATGATGATGAAATAGTAATTTAAAAAAAAATATAAGATGAGAGTACGTTCGGTACTTCAGTGCAGATAATCATATTACATTATCATGTAACGGTACCAAAGTGTGAATGATCACAGATCAAAGCAGACTATACATGATTGTAATAGATTTTGATACTTGGGCTGTAAGCAATCAATGCTTGGAGCATAGACGATTGTAGATCAAAGTAGACTGTGTCGGGGCTAATTCTTGGCATGGGCTTTGAGCAATCAGTGCTAAGGCACAGACTGTAGATCGTAGCAGACCAAGTTCATGTAACATGGGCTATGAGCAGTCGATGCCAGATCATAGATGATTGTAGATCAAAGCAGACTATGTTGGGAATTGACTTGTGGCACAGGCTTTGAGCAATCAGTGCTAAAGCGTAGATTGTAGATTACAGCAGAGTAAGTTCACGTAAGGGCTATGAGCAAACGATGCCGGAGCATAGATGGTTGTAGATCAAGGCAGACTATGTTGGTAGTTAACTTGTGGCATAGGCTATGAGCAATCAGTGCTAAAGCGTAGATTGTAGATTATAGCAGAGTAAGTTCACGTAACATGGGCTATGAGCAAACGATGCCGGAGCATAGATGGTTGTAGTTCAAGGCAGACTATGTTGGTAGTTAACTTGTGGCATAGGCTTTGAGCAATCAGTGCTAAGGCACAGACTGTAGATCGTAGCAGACCAAGTTCATGTAACATGGGCTATGAGCAGTCGATGCCGGAGCATAGATGGTTGTAGATCAAGGCAGACTATGTTGGTAGTTAACTTGTGGCATAGGCTTTGAGCAATCAGTGCTAAAGCGTAGATTGTAGATTATAGCAGAGTAAGTTCACGTAACATGGGCTATGAGCAAACGATGCCGGAGCATAGATGGTTGTAGATCAAGGCAGACTATGTTGGTAGTTAACTTGTGGCATAGGCTTTGAGCAATCAGTGCTAAGGCACAGACTGTAGATCGTAGCAGACCAAGTTCATGTAACATGGGCTATGAGCAGTCGATGCCGGAGCATAGATGGTTGTAGATCAAGGCAGACTATGTTGGTAGTTAACTTGTGGCATAGGCTTTGAGCAATCAGTGCTAAAGCGTAGATTGTAGATTATAGCAGAGTAAGTTCACGTAACATGGGCTATGAGCAAACGATGCCGGAGCATAGATGGTTGTAGTTCAAGGCAGACTATGTTGGTGGTTAACTTGTGGCATAGGCTTTGAGCAATCAGTGCTAAGGCACAGACTGTAGATCGTAGCAGACCAAGTTCATGTAACATGGGCTATGAGCAGTCGATGCCGGAGCATAGATGGTTGTAGATCAAGGCAGACTATGTTGGTAGTTAACTTGTGGCATAGGCTTTGAGCAATCAGTGCTAAGGCGTAGCTTGTAGATCATAGCTGACCAAGTTCACGTGCAAATTGTCGCAAAGTTAATAAGCGTTCAATGCCAAGGCACAATTTCATGGATTGTGTTTATAGCATCGTAACATGAAGTATGCGCGGCTGGTGCTGAGGTGTATGATCACAAATCATAGTAGACAGTAGAGCAATGTGTAAAAAAAATATATAGAAACTTTGTAATACCCACTTTATGTATACAGTCATTTATGATTTAATACTATGTTTTTCTTAACAATGTTAATGATTAATGTTCTTATTAGGATATTGTATTTATTATTAGGATATTTCCTCTTGACGTGAGAGGACTCACTAGAATAAGGAAGGCCGAGCTGTAAGCATCATGTATAATATTTATACAAAGTAATATGTATTTCCATATAAATTAAATATAGTTAGTTATTTTATGATCTGTAACAATATTAGTTTGTTAATATCGATACAATAATTATTTATTTGTGCTGGCAATTTGTATATGATTTATTGTTAATCGCCACACTGAGACTGGTTATTAGTAATTGGCAACATTTATCACACTATGACTGCTATAAATTCACCGACCGCAGAGCGGACGGCATCAGTCGGGTGCGAGTCTCAAGAAAGATCAACCAGGAATAAGGTACTATGAAACTATTGTTAACTGAGATTATTGTGAACTCTGATTATTGTGAAGTGAACTATTGTAATTTGTGTACCGTGCCAATAAAATCCAGATTGATTGTTGTAATCCTGCTGTTTCTCTGAGTTGAAGATCCTGATCCTTCACGTGGTCTTTATAGCTGTGCGTCGAACAAATTGTAAAACAACGTAGAGTTCCGAGATATTCATAACAATTCCGTTGACACACACACACACACACGCAAATATATATATATATATTTTTAAGGTAACCTCAGTGCCGTCCAGATAGAGTGTCAAGTAGCGAGAGACAAGTGAGGGTATGTATGTGTGTGTTATGTGTATATGTATTATAATTATAAACAACTATTCTTAGTGAAATAAACGTTATATAAATTCGCGAATATTGGAATAGCGGTGAAGTCGTGTTCTGGTGTCTTAAAAATTATATTTTAGTTTTTCGTGGATAAGGGGTATTAACCTTACGTTATCTCTTCTTGGTGAGTGAATATCAAGAAACCTGATAAATACATAATAAAACCCCAAACATGTGGGAAATGGTGTGTGTAATAAAATGCTGAAATTCTTTTTTATTCGGATCTTATTGCGCACATCTTAAGTAAGTTTACGGTTATTTTAGTATAGCTGTTTTCCTAGATTTGGGATTCTGTGGCAAAAACTATAAAGTAGCAAGCTACTTTATTCGGGCGTCTAGGGTTGCCATCCGTCGTAATTTCTCCAAACTGTTTTAACCTGCAGGGATATCTCTACATGGTAAATAAAACCTTGAGATTTTTTACGCGCACGATATACTAAATTTCTAATAACCACCAAGAACCTAAAACAATGTTTTTTTGACCAGATAACATATGAAAAGCTTCAGTACCGTAAGTAATAAGTAGGTTATTTTATGACTTTCAGAAAACAAAAACAATATCGACCATAATGAATTTGTTAACTGAACATTTATAAATGTGAGTATAATAAAAATGTGCCAAAGGATTGTTACAAACTGCGACATGTTTAACTATCAAAAGTTGTTACTTTGTACTATCAGAGATAATTTTGCGCTGTCAGGTTTTTAATAAAAGTTGAGTTCAACGACAACAGCAAAAATAAAACAGCAGCCTCTTGAGGACGCTAGAGGCGACGACATTTTGATCATGATTTTATTTGTATCAGGCCGTTCTTGGGCCGCGTCAAGCCTTTCTACAATATACTTTGCTTGTACACGCTGCTTTATTTAAGCATTTTCTGACATAAAGTAAAGAAACCAGTATTTTACCATATAGTTTATTATTACATATTGTACCATGTTAATTACTAATAGCAAATGAACTGATATTTAAAAAGTATATTTTTCCAATAATACAAATTACCCAAAGAACCGTGGAGCGATTCCCGATCCCCAATTATTGATTGTCACCCTGACGCCACCTGGTGGCGTAACTTAATATCTGTACCTTAATTAAAACAGCATAAAAGTAATTTATAAGCTTGTAAAGCGTTACTTATAGTCGTGTTATATATGTATAGCGTTATTTCCAAACGTAAATATGTAATATGAAGTTTACTCAAACAATACCGTTCTTTTAGGGCAGTTGAGTAAAAACGAATGAATATATTTATTTACATTCTACGATGTATAATGTAATGTATGGGAAACATTTTTTTCCTTTTTTTACTTCTAAAACCTTCACCCAACGTTTTTCTGATGAATTTCGCAAGACATCAATAACGGAGATCAAGTAAAATAACTAAACATTACAATAACGATATAATACCAACCATATACTGAACATTGCCCTACTGCTGGGCACGGGTCCCTTCTACTACTGAGAGGTAGTTCTAACGGTCTTATTAAACAAACCAGCATACTTTACTGTTTAATAACTTTTCACGTTTGATTAGGTAAATTTCAAATAAATTCTAAAACTTCATCCGTTAAATATCTTAGATATTTGTCACACGTGTCTCCTAAATACTCGTCTTTCGAACAAAGTTTGTAATATTATTTACGTTAGGTTGGTTTACTTCCAAACAATTTACTTTAAAGTTCATTTGGTACTTGAAGGCGTAGTATAACTTTATATTCCGCATACGTCGTAAAGTCAAACATTTGGATTATCTTTTATTGGATACTTAACTAGCGATCCGCCCTAATGTCATTTTTGATCGTAAATGTTCAATTTAAGAATAAACCCTGATTTTGTATTATTTTGTAGGGAAAATATAATACAATACTAAAAAGCCAAAAAAAGCTGTTGAAACGATCATTACCAAACCTCACAGGATCACCCGCTAAAATCCAAAAAAAACTAATCACTACCAAACCTCACAGGATCACCCGCTAGGCTAAAGTGAAAATTTCATTAAAATCACTTCAACCTTTTTGGAGTCCATATGGAGCATACATAGATCAATTTATTTGTATTGGATGTAAGTGAAGGATCAGGATCTTCAACTCAGAAAAACAGCAGGATTACAACAATCAATCTGGATTTTATTGGCACGGTACACAAATTACAATAGTTCACTTCACAATAATCACAGTTAACATGATATGATACAACCGATGCAAACGAGGCCGCATTGCGTTTTGTGGAAGCTTTGTCCACTGCAATATCACTCAACTCAAAAATGATTCGCGTCCCGAACAGGAAAAGAGTGCTAAAACCCTGGCTAACACCTGGACTACTTCGATGTATACGCCACAGGGACAAACTCCATAAAAAGTTTTTCAAAGATCCAAATAACATTGTTAATGAGTTGTCGTATAAGAGATATCGTAATTATTGCAACGCATTACTTCGAAAACTAAAAATTAATTATGAAAAATCATTATTAAAATCGTCAAAAAACACAAAAGAGACATGGGATGTAGTGAAATCTATAACGAACTTAACAAAGATTAAAGCTGGAGCAGATAACTTGATATCTACACCAAACAATAAAATTAAAACTATTCAAGATATTAATATATATTTTTCTAATATAGGAAAACAGTTTGCAGATAAAATTATACAAGCCCGTAGAAATCGTGAATATAAACCCGACATAAGTCCGGCCTTGAATTCGATTGTTTTACTCCCTCCTGATGAGGCTGAGATTGAATCCCTAATTATGACCCTTAAAAATGACTGTGCAACCGGCTGGGACTCTATCCCCGCATTATTCCTTAAACTAGGAAAACACATCATAGTCCCACCTTTGACAAAGCTTATGGAAATGTGTTTTACGCAAGGAGTGTTCCCAAGAGTGTTCAAAAAATCTCTTATTACTCCTGTCCACAAGGGTGGGAGTCACGATGACGTCAAAAATTATAGGCCTATTTCAGTGCTGTCTGCAATGTCAAAACTATTAGAAAAGATACTAAATACAAGATTACTAAATTTTTTAGATCATAACAAGACTTTGTCAGACGCTCAATTTGGATTCAGGTCGGGGAAAAGCACCGAAGATGCAGTAAGTCAGCTTGTAAATTATGTAACAGCAAAAGTAGATGCTAAACAAAAATGCCTAGGTGTTTTTCTCGACCTGGCCAAGGCATTTGACACCGTCTGTATTCCCTCTCTTGTGAACAAATTAGATCACGTAGGTATCCGTGGCAAAGCGCTCGATATTTTCAAAGACTACCTAAACGACCGTACACAGAAGATAAAGATCGGTGAACATACTAGCCCTGAGGCTCGAGTTGCTTATGGTGTTCCACAGGGGAGTGTGCTTGCCCCAAGTCTATTCTTGATTTATATAAATGATCTGTGTCAGCACTCTCTCACAAATGGTAAAATATTTACGTACGCCGATGACACAGCTCTAATATTTCATGGAGATACTTGGGAGGAAGTACAACGCTGCACTGAAATTGGGCTACATAAAGTCAGCCTCTGGCTGCATGCAAATCTTCTCACTCTAAACTTAGGGAAGACTACATACCTTAAATTTTCCTTTGCCAAAACCAAGCAACCAGAGGTTACCATTAAAGCACATGCATGCAACCTTTCGACCAACAACCCACACTGCTCATGTCCAGCCATTAATCACTCCCCCACAGTTAAGTATCTGGGAGTTCTCTTGGACGAAAAACTCAGCTGGCGACCTCACATAATTCTTCTCACAACGCGCGTCAGAAAGTTAATTTGGGCATTTAAAAGGCTAAGACATGTAGCGGATTATGATCTCCTTCGCAAAGTGTATTTTGCGCTAGCACAATCAATATTAGGTTATTGTATTGTAGTCTGGGGAGGAGCTTGTAAATCTGTAATGATCCTAGTGGAAAGGGCCCAAAGGTCATTGCTTAAAGTCATGACCTTTGGACCTTACCGGTTTCCTACGATAAGCCTTTATGAAAAGTGTCAAGTCCTAACAGTAAGACAACTATATTTCTTCCATCTTACAAGTAAGCAACATCTTATTACTCCTTATAAAAAAGAAATTACTAGGAAACGCACCATAACAAATGTTTGCCTAGCTATTAAATTTAAAACAGCATCTGCAAGACGACAACAGATATTTTTAGCTCCGTACATTTATAATAAAATAAATAAAATCCTGAACATAAATCCTCTCACGAGTAACGAGTCTAAAACAAAAATAAAAACATGGTTACAATCATTGGACTACGCTCAAACTGAAAGATTATTGCAAAGCCTATGTTAAACACACACACAACACACACACACACACGCACGCACGCACACTCACACACACTCACACACACACACACACACACACACACACACTCACACCCACACACACACATACACATCCACACAGACTAACGCACATACCTACTTTTATAATGTAATTTCTATAATTTTCTAAGTTTTATAGCATAAACTAACAAAAATGGGAGAAGACACTGACTCCTGTAACACAGGTTTTACCTAGCTCAGGAGTCAGGGCTTCAATTACTCTTTGTAAAAACTTTCTTATGCCAATAAATATTATTATTATTATTATTATAGTTAACAATAGTTTCGTAGTACCTTATTCCTGGTTGATCTTTCTTGAGACTCGCACCCGACTGAACCCGTCCGCTCTGCGGTCGGTGAATTTATAGCAGTCATAGTGTGATAAATGTTGCCAATTACTAATAACCAGTCTTAGTGTGGCTATTAACAAGAGATCATATACAAATTGCCAGCACAAATAAATAATTATTGTATCGATATTTACAAAGTAATATTGTTACAGATCATAAAATAACTAACTATATTTAATTTATATGGAAATACATATTATTTAGTATAAATATTATACATGATGCTTACATAAGGTACTTTGATTACGGTTTTTTTATAAATAATACGGACAGAGTGACACGGCCTGCGCCCGTGGCGCAGTGGGCGAGTAGCCGGCTGTGAATCTACAGGGTTCGATTCTCGCACCGAGACAAATGTTTGTGCGATAGATATGTACATATTTGTTTCAGGTCTGGTTGGGTTTAGGTGTTATGAGACCGTAGTCCCTCGTAGTTCTTGATTCCCATGACACAAGACTCTTATCTTAGTGTGAGGTCAGGACTACGTGCTTGACTGCGGGGTGTTATTTATTTAATTAATCTATTGTGTTTCGATTACCAAATATGGTAGATACCAAGATAATATTATGGGCCATAATATCATCTTTGTTACGAATTAGAGATCTTAATATGATTTTCTATCATAAAGGACGTGATATTAACAATAATAATAATTGAACTTTCTTTTGTGATGACTGGCAAAACAAAACAACTAAATTATTCGAATTTCTCATTTAATATATTTGTTTGTTTATTTTGGTAGGTTTATGGCTCTCGAGAATGAACGTTACACTAAATTGCCGAAACATTTGTACATATTTTAAATATTTTCCAATGAATACATATACACTCACGGCTGTTATCCCCGAAGGGGTAGGCAGAGGTGTAACCAGAACACCACTTTTCGCCGACTTTCGGTCCCATAATGTGATAGGGGGCGAGCCTATCGCCACACCGGGCAGAATTCCAAACTCGGGGCTAATACTGAGAATTTCTAGATAGAAAAACCCAATATCACTTTACCCCACCCGGAGATCGAACCCAAGACCTCAGCACAGTGGTTGTAACGCATGCGCAATTACAACTGCGCCACCAAGGCAGTCAGTCAGAATTAACGTTACACAAAATTTCCGAAACATTTGCAAACATATTTGAAATATTTTCCAATGAATATTGTTATGAATATATTATTATATATTTACATAGTGTTTGTGAACTTATTTCGATTTACAAAGCAATAATATTCAATCAAGTAAAAGTTATCGCGACCGCACGCGCCATGTGAATGGCGTGTAGAAAATTTCACAGTACGTGATCTGGAACGCAATTCCCAGCGTGGCATGTACAGGAGTACCGAACTCAGAAGACACCTCTGTTTTCACATAATAAATAATACACCCAATAGTCACACCCATAGTTTGATTCCACACTAGGTAAAATATGTATCGTGGGTATCAAGATCTACAAGAGACTATCTAACTGTCCCACTTATATTTGTCTTGGTGCGCGAATCGAACCCACAGCCTCTCGTTCCCGATCCGACGTGCCCGCTGCGCCTCGGAGGCTGTCAAATAGTGACACATTCTCCCTTTGGTAATAACTTAAATTGTTTTCTGCTGTAGTAGTCACAAAAATCATTTAATTGCCTTTCAATAAAATTGATTTTAAGGATTTTGGTAGGTACGAGTATATCAATGATTAGTAAAGATAACAGGGATTTCGGGCCAGGAGCAAAGGTCGCGCATGACCAATGATAAATATCAATTGCTCGCCATAAACAACGCTAAAATGTCACCTATTACTTAAAATTATAATAGTCTTTTACCACTAACATAATATTCAATTAGTTAATTAACTACGATCTAAACTTAATTATGTTAATATTATAAAGTTAATAATAACTAATAAATCAAATTATTATTTAAATTAATCTATCGGGCCTCTACGTGTTGGCTTCGGCCCCACGCACGCCTTCCAAATGTCCAGGACTCTATAGTCCCGTGATTACGGTGTGACAAACATAATAATATATTAATAGGTAATAAATAGTCAATTCATTTTAATCAACCATGAAGGCCATGAATGTTCACTCATTTGTTCACAATGTTTAATAACCGTAACGACGTTGCCGTTTGTTTATTAATCTAATTTCATTGTATTCCATATTTAAATTAACTGACCTGTGATAACACAGAGATCATTTTAGTATAACATTGGACTCCGTGCCGTTGTCAGTATGTTTTGGGCTTACGTTTTATTATTTATTAATGTTGAACAAATATTATCTAGTGTTGTAATAACAAGACACGAAGAATGTGATTTAGATTCAAAATTAGTGGAAGAAATCAAATCCTATGAAAATGTGACGAAATATATCATGAAAGAAATCATCAATAGCGGATTTGGAAATACTATGTATGAAGAGTAAGTAACTTAGGTATAATATCAAGATAATATTAACGATACTCAAATTAAGGCAAGAAAATTGTTTCTTACAACTAAATGTATTAATAAAATATATCAGATTTCGACCTGCGTTTCTACTTGAAAATGGAATTTAAATTATCTTAGACTGCTTTAAAAGGTACATCAATTATTCTTGTTGAGTACGTAGTAAGCTAATCATACTCGAAAGTGAATGTAAAAAGGTTTAGGTCCACTAAAAAATTTAGAAAATCTAATTAAACTTCTAAGACTAAACAACATTCTGAGAGGTGTTTGGAAATTAGATTATTATAATATTTTATAGTATTTTTCATATTTTTAATATTCAATGGATATGCATCCAAACTGAAAAAATATGATTTTATCTCTCGTAACATGCAGATAGGACTATGTTTAGAGTTGACAATATTATTTGATATATCGAAGACCTTCTAAAAAAAATATGTTCTCATTTATGAGTAAGTGTCGGAATGTGAGTGATTATTTTTTGCGCTGTAGTGTTTGACTAAATCTATATATTTCAATAAAAAAATCCTCCATTCCAAGAGAATTTGAATTTACCTAGAATGAAACCCAAAGATTAAGCCTTTTTTCTCATTTCAATGATGTATCTACGACTATTTCAGATACACGAAATTCATAGACAAGTTCGGCGCACGTCCCTCAGGGACTGAAGTTTTAGAACGAGCTATAGATCATATGGTTAATCTAACTATTCGAAATGGATTGAGTGATGTAACCACAGAAGATGTTAGAGTAAGTTAGTGATACGTGTAATATAAACATTAAGGTAGAAAACAAATGACAAGTATTATAATATTACGTGGCAGAAATTTGGGAATCTCAGCTGTGTACACAATTATTTATTATATTTGCCTGTGATAAAAACTAAATTACAATTTATTAATAAGAAACATGGCTTATTATGTGTGTTTTGATACGTTTTAGCATATTACTTCAATACCAAATAAGCCATACAAACTATAGTAGTTTTACGTTTTCTTTTTTTCAGGTGCCGCACTGGTTACGAATAAAGGAATCAGCTGAAATGGTACAGCCATATCACAAGAATATTGCTCTTCTGGGCCTAGGAACTAGCGTCAGTGCCCCACCTGAAGGCCTGACTGCAGAAGCTATCATCGTAAACAGCTTCGACGAACTTGATAAAACTGATGAAACAAGGATAAAAGGTAAAATTGTAGTATTTGATGCCCATTATGTTACTTACGGCGATACAGTTGTATACAGAGGCCAAGGAGCGACGAAAGCTTCAAAGAAAGGGGCAATAGCATCACTCATTAGAACTATCGCGCCATTTTCCATATACTCTCCGCACACTGGAGATCAAACATACGGCGAAAATGTTACAAAAATACCAACCGCATGCATCACTCTCGAAGATGCAGACTTATTACGAAGACTTCAAGACCAAGGAGAAAAACTTGTGCTTACCCTTAAAATGACTAACACATACGATGAAAAAATATCAAGAAATACAATCGTAGATCTGAAAGGAAAAGATAATCCAGAAAAAACTGTAATTGTATCAGGGCATATGGACAGTTGGGATGTTGGGCAAGGAGCGATGGATGATGGAGGTGGTATGATGATAAGCTGGTTTGTACCAGTTGTGTTAAATAAGTTGAAATTAAAACCCAAGAGGACGATACGTGCTATTTTGTGGACTTCAGAAGAATTTGGGTATATTGGCGCAGCTGCGTATTTAAAAAAGCACATAAATGAATTGCAAAATATTAATTTCATAATGGAATCAGATGAAGGGACTTTCAAGCCTTTAGGACTCGAAGTAGCCGGGTCACCGAAAGCCCTTTGTATTATAAAAGAAGTATTAAAACAGTTTTCACCTATAGACAAGTTAACAAACAGCGATTACCCAGGCTCTGATATCGTATTATTCATTGAAAAAGGTGTGCCAGGTGCATCATTGCTAAACAAAAATGAACGATATTTCTGGTTCCACCATTCTGAAGGTGATACTATGAATGTACAAAATAAAGATGATGTGATCGAATGTGCTGCTTTTTGGACAGCAGTAGCATATGTTATTGCGGACTTATCGGAAGATATACCTCGAAAATAATTTAGCACACATTTTTATTCGGTTGAACTACTAAAATAACTTATTTAATACAAAATTGAGGTTTGATCCCAGCTTAGGCAATTTGTTGATGAAATCTCGAAAAACAATCCACAAGAAGTAATATCAGCAGAGTATTCTACGAATTTTATTGAGTTGAAAAAGGCCTTTTACAAAGTCCTTTTCTTTGATGAAAATGTTGAAGAAGCCATATTCGTTTATTTAGACGTGCAATCAAACGTATCAGCCCGAAGCGTCGAGACTCTTTCTTGTATTGTGATAAATTGTGCCACCCATTGTAAATCCTTTGGGATTTCGTACTGTACACACTTTTCCAACGTTAAATATATTACATTCTCCGTTTTTGCTGGTTATTTTTAACCGACTTCAAAAAAGGAGGAGGTTAACAATTCGTCGGAATCTTTTTTTTTATGTATGTTACCTGATTACTCGAAGACGCCTGGACCGATTCGAGAAACTCTTTTTCGTTTAAAAGGGTATACTTCCCAGGTGGTCCCATTCAATTTTTATCAAAATCGGTTAAGTAGTTTGGTTTTAAAACCGAAATAACTTGATAAATTAGAATGAAACTGCGAATTTAGCTTTTCTGTGACTTTTTTAGTGGTGTTTTCTTATGGTACTCCATCCAACGTACCTATCTTATATTTGTACCACTAAAAATCAAAAAATAAATTATTACTTTTTAAATAAAAATAAAACCGTCTTCAAAAAATCCAGACATAACTAAAAACCAAATAATAATTGGTTACATTTACATCAATTAATTACATACAATTTAAATCAATTATTTGGAGTCGGTGCCAGCCAAAACATGGAAAAAACAGAATAATACAAAAAATATACTTGGTTTTTATGAATCTAAAAGTAAAGAAAACAACACCGGCACCGACTCCAAAAATAATTGATTTAAATTGTATGTAATTAATTGATGTAAATGTAACCAATTATTATTTGGTTTTTAGTTATGTCTGGATTTTTATAGAATCGCATACAGTGACTTGCAAAAAATATTGCTTTGTTTTATTTATATTTCAATATAGATAATATCTAAAAATAATTTTATATCAACGTTTTATAATGCGTCCACGCCAATGACGACGTCATCTTTCAACTTTCTGAAAACACCAGTCACACCGTTGATCCGTGACGCTATCGCGGAGAGTTCTCCGATAGGCTTATGAAGTCCACAGTTGACTATAGGAATTCTATCTTAATCGGAGCCAAGAACTACAGATAACTAAGCTACATTCGCTTTGATACATTATTTAGTGCCTCGATAGTTTAATAAATTGTTTTTATTTGCTCCCACATACAAATTGGTTTGGTAGTAACAAGTAATATAGGACGGTAGTATTAGAGTAAGTACATGTTTTGTTTGTGGGAGTCAGGAGCCCAAACTAGGTTTCCCTGTGCTAAGAGTCTCCTGGCTCCCCCTCTTGGATTTACAGTTGATAGGCAGAAGAGCAGACGCGCCACCTGATAGTAAGTACTCACCGCCGCCCATGGACTTCTGCAATGCCAGGGCACAGCAAAGCCGCTGCCTACCGTTAAATTAATTGTTTAATGGCTTCTAAAAATATTAAGAGCAATGACTACTTTCTGATCATCAAGTGGCACTATGTACAGGTTGTAGGAAGAAAACTCCTGATGCATATCAATTTCGTGATTAAACGACTCTGAGTTTTTATTGTTATATTGTTTGACGTGGTTTAGTGGAGGACTAGCATTGGAACGAGATGTCGTGATTTCGGTCCTCTCGCCGAGACCAATGTTTTTGTGATACACAAATATTTTTTTCGAGTCTGAGTGTTGTGGAACTGAAAATTATTTCGTAGTTCCTGATACCCACGTTACAAGACTGTTACTGTGGGATCAGGACTGTATGTGTGAATTTTGTGGTGTAATTTAAAGCCCAAATACATGCGAATATAGCACGAACAGACTATATCCATAAACATAAAAGTGACTACAATTCACGCTACTATTCCACGCTTGTATTTTAATGAAATCCACAGTAAACATAAGAACAATGATTGAGTTTAAGACGGTATTATTTCGGTGCGGCCATGTTACGAGTGTACACAATATTAATTACATGGACTCGTATGTGGGGGCAATTTATATCCCGCTGCCTTTTGCCTGGAGGCGTACGTCCTGTAGAGTTGTATAAATATTTATTTTACCTATGAATTCTATAGAACAAAATCATATACCATAAGGTCACCTCTATCTTCGATTGTGTAAGTATGTACCTACAGTCAAATCACCTACGGTTCACTGCTTTGCGTTCCTTTCCGTAACATTTAAAGAGGTGATAGTATCGCCATCACTTTTAACGACCACAACACAAATTTTTACTCCTATTGAGAATCGAACCAAAGGTTTCACAAGCGAAACAAACCCAATGATGAGACAGTAAAATAAATAACGTAATTCGCTGTATGTCTGTTTATGGTGCATCTCAGTCACTAGCAGAAAAATCATGAGTGCGTTAGCTACCTTGAAGATATGGAGGGGGACTGGGTTGTAAAGGTTTCTCTGGAAATCACCTATACTGTCATAAACGCAACGGCGACTAATTTTTGCTTTACGTCAGTTTTCTGTAGGACTGCAAGCAGTACTACCCGGTCCATTCATGCTGCAGACAAAGCTATCTACAGCGTTCACAACTTTAACAAGTAATATCATTCAATTTACGACAAGCATTACGCAAATAAACGCATCAAATATAAATAATCGCATCAAAATACATTTTGCCAATATTGTGTGCTCTTTTAATTGGTATATGCGGTCTTATGCGGTATATCAGAATGCTATTTTTATAATTTTATAATAAATCGAAACGTGTGTACTGTTGGAGAACCTTATTCAAATAAATAAATAAAAGTGTAGCCTAATAAGTTTCCAAATCCCAAGCGGACGTGTTGTAGGTCGCGTCGGTCGCATCAACCCTTATATATACATACATATATACGTAAGCCCACTGAGTTTGTTTCGCCGGGTCTTCTCAGGCTGGGTCACGTTTGGATCCGGTGGTAGCTTTTAAAACGTGCGACTCTCAGAAATACCCATGGTCCATATCAAACCCATTTAAAATATGTATATTTGACTGGTATTTCTTTGAATAATATTAAAAATGAAAATCATAAATACCTTATAAATGAATAAAGTAACTGCTAGTGTATTGATGATGCTATGTATGCTATGTATACATTAGCTGATATCCCTTTTCTTAAATTTCTTTACGTTTTTTTTTATGTACTGACTTGTCATAAGAGCTATGTAATTGCCTACATGATCAATAAACGATTTCATTACATTTCATTACATATACACTCACGCCTGTAATCTCCGAAAGGGTAGGCAGAGGTGTAACAAGTACAGCCACTTTTCGCCGAATTTATTACGGTCCCCTTATTTGATAGGAGGCGAACCTATCACCATACCGGGCTTAAAATTCCAGACTCCAGGCTGATACTGAGAATTTCTAGATAGAAAAACCCAATATAACTTTACCCGACCCGGGGATCGAACCCGAGACCTCAGCACAGCAGTCGTAAGGCATGCGCAATTACAACTGCACCACTGGGGCAGTCTCAGTCTATCATATAATATATATTTTATTATTATAATTATTTCTATTATCTGAGCAACACCCTCGAACTTAGGAGCATTTAAACAACAACATATTATATTGAAATAAAACGAATTTTACGGATTATATCGCGGTTCATTTCACTTTTTAACCCGACGTTTCTAAGGCTTTACAGGTTACAACATATATTCAGTAATTATAATTACTCAATTTCCAAACATTTTGTTTAACACACACACACAAAATTTATTCAAAGAGCCCATGCATATACAGAAGGTAATTACTGTCTTTGTACATCCCTAGAACATACCAGGAGGTAATCGAAGCCGTGAATGAAGCTGGGTTCTCTTCACACACTGCTTGTAATATGCCACGGCACATGACGCAATATGTTCCACTTATCGGTTCTTTATAAATTATAAAAAAATTGATGGCTAAAATAAGCATAGTGATGTAATCGTGAATAAAACTATTGTGTTTATAAATATTATTATCTTATTATTCTACTGACCTCATTCTTACTGCTACTTATACAGCTGTACCGTATGGTAAGTTTCATTCGGTCCAACATAACCCACTAAAAATATTGTACGGCTTTATCTCTAATGACAATGGTCGCTGCTATCACTTAACTACTTATCGTCTGACGACTTCCTTGTTCATTCCTATCGTAAAAAGAATAAGAATATAATTATGCTGACATAAATACCGCGAACGCTGCAAGATATGAAACATCGCATTCATTCATCGCATCAACATGGTCACATTTGCCGTGCCAGAATAAATTGAAAAAAAAACATGTGTAGGGGTTGCTTCTGCCCTACTCAAATGAAGTTGCAGGGTTGCGAATAAAACAAAAAGTTTTATCAGACTCGAATGCCGGCAGTGGTTGTGTATGCTGTGTCGCTCTACTTGATAGACGCGTATGGTGCGTAATGGGTGACTTTTGTACAGTCATGGTCTGCGCGTGGCACCTCCGTTCTGGCCATATGCATTTTTACCATATGTCAGCATTCTTGGTGTTTTATTAATATAAACATAAAATACAATGGTGGAAATAGATGTAAGACTATTTCCACGTAGGTTAAAGTTTACACTGAATCTAATAACTAAACGTTTTACTCCCGGCATACGTCCTGTATGTGTGTGGCCTTGATGCCACAACATGCAATATTTTCTTATCTGTCGACAGATCATATTTTATTGTACTTTCTTATGAAGTACTAGTGGTCCCAGTCAGACGTTGTCCTGCTATAAACCACCTCTGAGGACGAAATTCAGATCTCGACAACAGTGCTACATATCGAATGTTTAAGTTGTTACTAACCAAACACTTCATCACACAAAATTTCATTGAAATCGGTTGAGTGGTTTCAAAGTCTATAGCGGACAATTTTTGTGTTTCATATAGATTAAGTTGGAATATTGGTGCCATTCCACAAATATTTGAAATAGCGTAGCGTTGCGTGGTGTGTAATAGGTATGCTAGACGCCCTCCAGCAGTATTGTTTTATAATACCGCTCCACGGCTCTGAAACAGTGGCTTCGTGGAAAAGAAAACAAAATTCCCCTTTATAACATCGTGCGAAATAAAATAATCGATATACCAAGAACTCATTATCACAAAGTTCTGATCTATATATTGCTCTTTGGAAATACATATTAAGTTACAGTAATAGAAGTAATTATTATACAATTAATATTACAACTAAAGTAATATATAGTTTGTTACAGGAATATGGAATTTCGGATCTGAGTATAATAGGAGTATTTCATCGGTTTGGATTATGGATACGGATATGAAATTATTCTAAATCGAATTAAAATTCGGATATTCGATAATTTCGGATAATTTTAGTTATGGCTATTAAATCTTTCAAATAATTGTGTATGCTTAGTTGATTGAATGATATGTACACCATTTCGTTTCAGAGGGCCTAGACAAAAATCCTTTTCTGTTGGCGTTCACGTCTAAGGAAAGATCAAAGCCCTAAGATCTAGATCAAATAAGTCTTAGTCAGTACCTAGTACCTACTATCGATACAGCATGACCCAAAAGTAAACAATCAGTGTCTCGTTAAATTCCGTCCCTATCCGAAATCATACGAAACATGTTTATAGGGTACGATTGCGGTTACGGATATTGAATTACTTCGGATATCCGATAGTTTCGATTACGGTTACGGAGTTCCATAACATCCCTAGTTTTGAGATTTAAATACGTCCCTCAAATTTTACTACATCTATACTAATATTTAAAGAGGTAAAGTTTGTGAGTATGGATGTTCAAGGTTATCTCGGGAACTACTGGTTTGAATTAAAAAAATCTTTGAATTTGGGATAGTCCATTTATCGAGGAAGGCTATAGGCTATTTAACATCACGCTATGGCCAATAGGAACGGAGCATCAATGAAAAATGTTGCAAAAACGGCGATTTTTTTCTTTTTGAGAGCTTCCGTTGCGTTCTCTGCGTAAAAGCGAATGGGCCATAATTGTATATTGTCTTACCGGTGACCATTTTAGACTTTTTAGAGGATCGGCTGCACGTAGGCCTCTGTCTATAAGCAGGCATTCAGGCACAACATCTGATTGGTAAGACGATCGGTACAAGTGCGACAGTGCAGAAGACAACTCCTTGGATTATATACTTTTTCTCCCAAAAATAACTTCCACGCGGGCGGAGCCGCGGGCAACAGCCAGTATACTACGTGTAACGGGAATAACGCACATCCTCAGACACCCCAATTTAAAAATATTATTACAATCATAATTCATGTATTGAAATTAGACTGCGATGAATATAAATATTGTTTTTTATGAAATTAGTTGTACTAATTTTCGCCATAAAGTTCG
The DNA here is from genome assembly GCA_905220505.1 of Laothoe populi. Taxonomy (NCBI): domain Eukaryota; kingdom Metazoa; phylum Arthropoda; class Insecta; order Lepidoptera; family Sphingidae; genus Laothoe; species Laothoe populi. The sequence continues at coordinate 16,283,733 of HG992153.1, forward strand.
TAATTTTAATTATTTGATTTTTTAAAGTGTTCGATTATTATTGCATTTAGAAAAGACGTGACTATTATTTACCTCAGTGTTAATTATTTTTGGAAATCCAAAACGTCTATTAACAAAATTGTTGATATCGATTCAGTCGCTTATTCTGAACAAACCACTTTCAGAGTGTGCATTAATCATGTTACATGTTGTATAATATTATATATGATTACCTATCTAAATGCATGAGCTCCTTTCGCTTAAAGCAGAGCACGATCAACTGGAGACGTTTCATTATGAGAAAATACGATAACGCGTAAATAATAAACGAAGCAGGTGTTCAAGCTGTTTCCATGAATAAAGTAGTACCTGAGAATATTGATCTCACTTGACTGATCCTTTTACGTGTTCCACCAAATACACATTCGACTGTTATGCGCAATTTCCTTTTTAATTTCTATAGCAGACTGCTAAACTAGAAGTGCGTCGCCTTAATTATCACCAGATATTAACGCAGAGGAATTGCTGACCTTAGAAGACGCTGTGGTTCCGCAAGCCAGAATGCGTGGTTATGAGTAGAAGGTAGAGGATGGGATGAAATTGAACAATTCTTCATGATTCATCATTCAACATTTCATTCATTCATCATCTCAATGTTGATATTTTTATTAGCAAACAAGCGAGACATTCACCAGATGGTCAATAATCTCCAAAGGCCTTCAACACCCACAATGTCTGAAGAAGCATAAATACCATAAAGGAAAGGAATACTATTACTTTATCTATAAATAAACTCATAAAAGCAAATCATAATACTAGCACTGAAATATACATTATCCTACTGCAGTCCCCTACTAATGAGAGGGGTTAGGCCTTAGTCCATCACGCTGGGCTAATGCAGGTTGGCAGACTTCACATGCCTTCAACATTCTAATAATAATTCTCAGGCGTGCAGGTTTCCTCACGATGTATTCCTTCACCGTTTTAAGCGAGCGCTAATTAATTGAACAATGAATATACAAGTGACTTCGAAAAGTCAGAGGTATTATACCATTTGAGTTGTTTTCGAACCAGCGACTCTCCAGCTATCACCGCTTTTAAATTAAGCTTAAATTAAAATTAAATCCGCTTTCTTGATGATTAATTAACTTCATTCTTTCAAAATCAAACATTTAATTGGATTTTTTTTTTATTCTGGCGCGGCAAAGTGACCACACTGCACCTGATGGTAAGCGCAGTGCCGTCCAGATAGAGTATCAAGTAGCAAGAGACAGTCTATCCCTCGCTACTCAACACAATCAGGCCGGCCTGCTGTTTAGCTTCTTCACACTACGCCTAAAGGACCCAGGATCATAGGAAGGAGGGAACACGGTAGCTGGCAAACTGTTCCACAGCTTGATGGTGCGGCAAAAATACGAGTTTGCGAACCTCTTGTTTCGGGCCGGGGTAGTAGATACCACGAAGCTGTGGCTCCGCAATCCAGTACGCGTGGTTCTGGTATGGAAGGGAGAGGATGGGATAAGATCAAACAATTCTTCAGAGCATTCGCCATGATACAGACGGCCCGCCTGATGGTAAGCAGTTACCGTAGCCTATGGACGCTTGCAACACCAGGAATAATCGAGAATAAACACTATATCCCATCAACACAACTTTGATATAATTACTTTGTGTTTATTATTTACTAGCTGTTGCTCGCGGCTCCGCCCGCGTGGAGGTTATTTTCGGGAGCAGAAGTGTACAATCCAAGGAGTTGTCTTCTGCACTAAGGCATCTGCAGCGATTGTCCAGCCTCTCAGGTGTTGAGTCATTTTGCCCCTTTTAAGGATGATTTTTCAAAAACGTTGAAACACCTTGTTTATTTTCTATGTCCTGCAGGATATAATATATATCCTTGCCAAATTTCATCACAATCCGGTCAGCCGTTTAGTCTGAAAAGGTAACAAACATACAAACAGAGCTACTTTCGCATTTATAGTATTAGTATGGATGACAATTATAAAATTTCAATCATTGCTATGAGTATGAGTATTATTATGATGAGTCAAACACGCATAAAGCACAATATCGATTTATTTATGTGTTTGGAGATATTATTTTATATATGGAGGTTTTAGAAGCTTAGTTTTCCAACAACCTCGGCCGTAAATCATTTGGAGAATAACGGTCTGTATTGGCTGTTTGACTCAGACTAGATCCGACGTGATTTATCATCGGGGAACATTTACCCAGCTATTTATAAACTATTGCTGGTGGTAGGTAGGATATTCATATTCGTATTTTTGCCGCACCATCAAGTTGTGGAACAGTTTTCCAGCTACCGTGTTCCCTCCTTCCCATGATCCTGGGTCCTTTAGGCGTAGTGTGAAGAAGCTATACAGCAGGCCGGCATGCCAGAATAAAAAAATAAAAAACAAACCGCCCGGATTGAGACTACCATACACAGGTACACATGGTGTAAAACCCGCCATAGTGGCAAACGCAAGTATGTCGCTTTCCAGGATCAGCCAGTGTACATACGGTTTTTGTCAGGGATCTAGAGTTGGGTACAATGTTTGGCCGTCCTGCGGCCTTTTAAGTACTCTGACACTAGACCCTCGACCGTTTCTTCACCTTCTTGCCCACGGCGTAGTGTGAAGAAGCAGACCGGCATGATTCGCTCCGTAAGCGCCGAAGAAGGGCGCCGCGGGGTTGTAGCTGATAGTGGCGGGTGGGGTGTACATAGGGGGTAGGGACTCGGCCCAGCGGCAGCACGGATGGCCTAGATTCCAATATAAAACCTAATAATATTGCTATTATGACTATAAAGGTAGACTTTGATGTGTGTGACCGAGATAGGCAACTGCGAAAAGCGACTTAATTGCATTAACAATAGATGTATCGCTCACACTTGATTCGCGTCAATTTCTGAAGAATAATAATTACGAAAATAAACATATTTTACTATAAGTATATCATATAAATACATATATAATAATAATACTAGCCCTATATTAAACTTTGTCCCACTGCTGGGCACGGGCCTCCTCTACTAATAAGAGGGGTTAGGCCTTATTCCGCCACGCTTGCCTAATTCGGGTTGGTAGACTTCATATACCTTTAAAATTCGTATAAAAATGAACGTTTGAATTTTATCACGATGTTTTCCTTCACCGTTAAAGCAAGCGATAACTAACAATGAATATACATGTAATTTGACAAAAGTCAGAGGTGTATGTCAATTGGGCTGGTTTGGAACATACGACTTTCGTCTCGACAGTCCGTGCCACTACAAACTAGGCTATGTTTAAATGGTATATTAAACACAATCTTCCAACACCTAAAATCGCTATAACAATAACATTGTCACTCTTTATCACCATTGATACAATTTAATCACAATAAAGGGAGTAATAGCCTATTGATTTCCCATTACGGACAATGAGCTGAGGTGACCTTTGGAAGATAATGGCGCAACAAGAAGCATATTGCCGACACCACGCCCTCTGTCTTGTAGCTGACGGTAGCATCATAAAACTTCCATTTTTATTACTAGACGTTGACCGCGATTTTGAATGCGTAGTGGTAATAACATTACCCTTAGTGAACCTTATTTAATTTATTTTATTTTTATTTGGAAATAAAGAAGCAATTATACATACAACAAAAAACATATTTCATAACAGTTTCCACCGATTACAATATCCTGCAAATAACAGGCGCCATTTTTTACGCACAATCACAAACACCAGCTCACCCACATTTCGCCGACTTTAACGTCTCATAATGTGATAATAGGCCTGCTGGACTTTGCTGTGCCTTGGCATTGCAGATGTCTATGGGCGGCGGTGACTACTTACCATCAGGTGGCCCGTCTGCTCATCTGCCTATCGAGGCACCAAAAACAAAATTCCAGACTCCGGCCTGATAGTACTCAGTGTTTCTTGGTAGAAAATCCAAAATACCCGATCCGGGGATAGAGCCCGAGACCTCAATACAGTCGTCATAACGCGTACGTAAAACTGCGCGACCGAGACAGTCATATGCAAAATAATCTTTAATAATATGATTGATTGATGGCGTTGCCTAGCTGATCTCATTTTCTAAAACGCCATGACAAGATTCTTAGCGAGCTAATAAAATCAGCTGGTACAACACATAGCTTTCAATTTGAGTATGTGGAGTTATTATAAATTTAGCTTACCTTGATTTTTTATCTTGGTTGCGGACATTTCCTGGATCCTTTAGGCGTAGTGTGAAGAAGCTAACCAGCAGGCCAGCATGATCGTGTTGAGTAGCGAGGGATAGATTATCTCTTGCTACTTTATACTCTAACTGGACGGCACTGCACCTACGATCAGGTGCAGTGTGGTCTATGCTGAGACAGGATAAAGAAAACAATTGACCAAAATTTGATTTTCGCCATCGAGGAAGTAAACCACGAAACTTCATACGCATATTATAGGTAACTTAGTCAACTCAACAAACTCAAGTACTTATTTTAAATATCACAAGTCTGTTTGTAACGTTACCAGATTATTTTGCCTTCAACCTCGTATTTCAGGATGAGGCATAGGAGGGATAATGTATGAGAGTGTTCTATCTGCCGTCACAAAGCTCTAACAGCGATGCGCTTGTCACAAGAGCATTTCATCATTAAATATGCTGCTCACCTGTACCCACTTACGTCAGCCTAATTTTCTGAACCCACAAGAGAGCTCGCGAATAGACTTAGTGTAATTATATGTGAAAAATCTTATAAGTGCATGATAGCACTCTCAAAGTTAGACTATATTATACTAACTGGATTTCTGTGCGAATCCAGTCAATAATAAGAATCAACATGTATACTGAACAAAGAATAAATTAACAATACACCCAACAGTCCAATCCTGTACCGTGGATATCCATAACTACGAAGAACTACGGGTCCATAACACCCAGACCTAAGACGAATATTTGTGGATCACACAAATTTTGTATCAGTGCGGGATCAAACCCGCGGCCTCTCGTTTCAAAGCCGGCTACTCTCCCGCTACGCTACGGATGCTGTCATATTCATTTTCAACTTGTGCATTCAAAAATACACAAAATATAAACGTTGGTTAAATCACCGCTATATTATTCCACGTTATACAACATAGTTCAAAGAAAGTGGTTTGTTAAGAATGAGCTACTGAATCGATTGACTGAATCCACAGAATTTTTGTCCTGAAAATAATTAGAAAACATTAAAAACAAACGAATTTGAAACATAAATCCAGTTGATTTTTTAATGCAATAATAAAGGAAATCTATTATCAAATAAACTCTATGTCAAATAAAGATTTTTACCCAGTAAGCAATACTTAAGTTCATCGCATTATATTTTTAATGTATGTATTAAGATTGTTACTTTAATTGCAATAATGGCAACAACACGTTGCTATGAAATGCTGTGTTTTACAACCATAAAAAACCCAGCCACATAGCAGATACAGATAAAAACATAAAGGACCGAGGTCGTCGAAGTATTTCAATTAATAGCGCTGTCTTGGTGAGGAGAGCTGTTTAATGAACGTACGAGAAGTTATAATAATTGCATCTCCAAACAAATAGCAGAGGGGAGACATCACCGCAACTACAGACCCCTAGTATTTACCCACTACACACGACTGCAACTTAATACCATTTAGATTGTTCTGGATATAAAAGCATTTAACTCAATATTCTTGGAAATAAAAATATTTTGAACCATTCTACACATATAGTGCCTCATGTCTCTTTCAATTGCTTTTACTAAATAACATAAATTACATTTAGAAAACCATATGAGGGTTCTAGGGATTCAGATTGTTATCGTCTAGCATAAAACAAACACGGCCAGTCATAAGGGTACATCGTGTCTTGATTTGAGCGCTGAGCAGCCCATACAAAATGAGATTAAAGTGGAGGTTACGGGCGTTTTATTTATTATTTGATTTTTATTTTAGCTGAAAGAATTGAAATTAAATGAATAAAAATGGAATTTAGGTTTGATTCAAGGGACTTTATCAAAGCCAAAATCGGAGGAGGCAAATGAAGTCGATTATAAACGCTTAAGTTCAAGTGTTTCGTCATAATAATTTAAGTAACAAGTGGTTTAGGTTACCACTACATTTTTTTGAGATAATATAACACATGCATGAATGAAGTAGTATTTAACAAAATTGGATTAGGTTTTGATTTTTAATTGAGAGTACTTATGGACTGGTGGACTAAGACCTTATACCTCTGTTTTTTTTTATTCTGGCGATTAATAGAGGACACCCGTGCCTCGCTATAAGACAGGGCTCCATATACGGAACGTCATAACTTCCATTATTCTTCATAAAATTTAAAGATTTTGAAGCTTATGTTTGCTGCTTTTGGCTAAAAATAGACAAATATTTTAAAATTATAGGTTTTGCCAAAAAAATAGATGTAAACCTAACAGTGCCATCTGTTGACAGTATAATCAACTAACTAGTTCGACAGCCTCGGTGGCGCAGCGGGCGAATAGCCAGCTATGAAACGAGAGGCAGTGGGTTCGATTCCCGCACTGAGACAAATATTTGTTGACAGATAGATTTTTGTTTCGGGTCTGGGTGTTGTGGGACCGTAGTCCCTCGTAGTTCTTGATACCCACGATACAAGTTTGACCTGCTGTGGGGTCAGAACTTTGTGTGTGACTATTGGGTGTTATATTCCTAATTACTATTAGGGTATTTACTATTATTAGAAATACCGAAGGTATAACCAAAGTGGAAGTAGTAAATGTTTAACATATAACAGAGTGCCTTCGGCGCTCCGGTTCAGTTCAGAAGACTAGTGGTGTAGCAGTGAGTTGGTAGTGAGAACATTCGTGGTTCGTTCGCGGGGCAGTAAGTAATTATAAATGGTTCAATGGCGTTTTTCAGTTTAAAAGGGTAATGCTGGTAGATTAATTATAAAGAGAAGACTTAAGTGAATCCTGACATGCGTGTGTATTAATATTAAGCACTGAGATGTGTAACAGTGCCGTGTAAATCAATCAATAAATTATAAACATTGTATTTGTGCCTTTTAAATATCCATCTTGCATAGTTTTGTTGATATTCCTAACATTACTATTGGTATATTATTATGCGGAATCGATTCGCACGGGTCATTGTAGAGTCGGTAATTATGTACGAGTAAAACAACCGGTCAAGTTTACGATCACATTATTACTAGCACACTGTTGGCTTGCGATACTCGATGCAGCTCGGGAGGGAAAACGGAAAAATGCTTGATGATATGTGTGTATCATCTTGTTATTATTTAACACTTAGATAATTTTTTTACAGAGTTTCGAAGGAAACAGCCTCCTTTGCGCTACGAGTAGCCGGTTATGAAACGGAAGGCCTCGGGTTCGATTCCCGCACGGAGACAAATTATTGTGTGACAGACAGATATTTTTTCAAGTCTGGGTGTTGTGGGACCGTAGTCAATCGTAGTTCTTGATACCCACGACACATGTTTTATCTAGTTTGGGGTCAGAACTATCTGTATGACTGCTGGGTGTATTTATATTGATCATTTATTTAAAAGCATATTTCACATAAATCGTTAAACAGTAATCACTTGAAAGGATTGTTGAGGAAATTCTTGCACCGCATACTATTTTTAGTATTTAGTCATATTTACTCCATCAACATGTTTTAAGATAAGATGATGGTAGGTAGTAGTAGGCATACTAACCATTAAATATGGTGGTGAACATGAAATTAGCATCACTCTAACGCATTAAATGGTGGACTTTATTTTTAGATAAGTAAGCGAGTAATGATGCCATCAAAAAGAATTACACATCTTGTATGAAAAAGCAAACAAAAGTACCTATTACAAAATATCTAAACATTCTGTAACAAAGGAATAAAGTTCAACGTAGTCACCGTATCAAGTGAAAAGAAAACGAAAATAAAACCTGTGGCCGCATTCATTTTATTAAGAGTCACGAAATAAAGCGTGGAAAACACTTTTATCTTTTTAATAAACTCCGCGCTGTCCGACAGACTGAACAATTTCGCCGTAAATTCCCTCCGGAGTGGAGATATTGCGCGCAAGTGCAAATCCTTATACGAATACTATATTGTTCCACTCAATAAGCTCTCGCAAAATATATTATATACAAATATTCGTGTGATATTCAAACATTTGTAACTAATATGCATCGACAAAGTTTTTTTTTTTAATGTCTGTATAGGCAGACGAACACACGGGCCACCTGATGGTAAGTAGTCACCGCCGCCCATAGACTTCTGCAATGCCAGGGCACAGCAAAGCCGCTGCCTACCGCGGCCTACCTGCCTTCCTATATAGGCTGAATGATTTTTAAAAATTACCATTAATTGGAGGCATTTAAATTCAAAACACAAGAATAATACTCTGGTATTTAGAAAACTCAAACAAAAGTGCTTGATAACAAACAGTTAGCTAACAATCTTTAAAGCAACCTCGCACCATAGTGCGACGTGCGAAAATATAAGCCGTGATTTCTTTATAGGAATCACAGCTTATATTTTTGCACGTCTCTGCGATAATAACCTTCATACATGATTTAAGATGATCCTCGAAGACTGCTGCCTCAGACACTGGTTCGTTGAGCATTTCTCACGTGTATGTGATTTTGCCGACTGAAGCCCGATCCAATCCAAACAAACCGCGCTCGTTCGTTTGAAACCATTAATAATTCACGATGTAGCCTAAATCCTCAACACACATGGCGACTACCTCGTGGGTACTTTTTCTATCACTCCACTTGTGAAGCTTAACCTTCATTGTACTTGTATTGATCCTATACTCTTAGTTGTATATACTTATTTCTATCATTACACTAGTTTGAACTCCACTTTGATATAAATCATGCGTCTTAGAGTACTTATGAGGCAATCGATAAACCTTGATCAGAAAACCACATATAGAGCTGCGGAAAACTGCTTTATAAATTAATTTCCATAAAACAAATGTTTTAGACTCTTGCGATTTGAATAGATATTATAAAATTATTCAGCCAGTGACAACGGCCGATGCAACTCTGTTGAAACATCGGGAAATAATGTGGTATACCGTTAATTATTGCGCGATTCATACTCGTTCCTTAACTTTGTAATATGTATTTATAAAACACACACGAGATAAGCTCGATATTTTTAGCTAAACTACTTAAGTCCAAGTAAAATTCCTAACTACACAAATTAACGAACTCTGGGAAAGTAGCTCTGGCGGTCTGATATCGTCTTGTTAATGTTTATCACCTGCATTTAGTGTTATCCGAGCTCGTTTAGGGTGCTTTCCATTAAAACGGAGCGAGACTTTGTGGTCCATGACGTGCAGTTATATACTATATATTGATTGAAATACACGTCTGCCCCTTTTCGTTAAAAACAATGTCAAAATAACAGCATAGCTTATTTTGGCCTGTTCAAACTTACATTAACCGGAAAAGATGTAACTTCAAAACTATTAGATATTCTAGTATTTCTCAGTCAGGCCCGCTCATTGTAAACAAATTGTACGACTTTATCAAGTAAATCTGCTTTTATCACCGCTTCATTAAAACCTTTAGAAAAGCCTGCTGTTTAGCTTCTTAACACTACGCCTAAAGGACCCAGGATCATAGGCAGGAGGGAACACGGTCTGCACGGAACTATCATGTGCGAGTAGCTTCTTCACTCTACGCATAAAGGATCATAGGAAGGAGGGAGCACGTAGCCGAGATACAACAGCTTGGTAGTGCGGCAAAGATAAACATTAAAGATTTCAAATTAGGGGCGTAAGATGTAATAATAATAAGACTGGTATATGAGAATCTGATTAAAAAACCATACTGACGATATTGTTAGGTGAAGTTGTAAAAGCAGTAAACTAACATCATAGATCCATGGACTAAGCACAACCGACGACATACATCAGATCACAGTCATCAAATCACTGAAAACGACAGTATAATCTAGTCTGTATTATACGCTAGCCAAATGCTGAGGACGGGCCTCCTCCACTTATTAGAAGGTTTAATTATTCTACCACACCTTCACACACCTTTAAAATTCTTATTTGTTACTCTCAGGTATGCAGGTTTCCTCACGATGTCTACCTTCACCGTTTAAACAAGCGATATATAACAGTGAATATACACACGTAACTTAGAAAAATCAAAGGTGTGTATCATTTGAGTTAGTTTCGAAGTGCGACTTTCGTCTTGGCAGTCTTTTTTTTATGCTGGCACGGCAAAGTGACCACACTGCACCTGATGGTAAGCGCAGTGCGGTCCAATTAGAGTATCAAGTAGCGGGAGACAATCTATCCCCCGCTACTCAACACAATCATGCCGGCCTGCTTCTTCACACTACGCCATGGGCAAGAAGGTGAAGAAGAGGTCGAGCGTCTATTGTCAGAGTCTGTTTCACTTTCAACAAGGCTATCGCTGTCATTAGAAGAAAAGAACAGTACAGTAAAAGTGAACTAATTGCCATATTCTCGGTGACTGCGAGACCTAAGTGATGCTACGGCGAGACTGACCGCTAAATAACTTCAAACCGCTGATCACTTGCTTATGTCGAGGCATTTTTCATATACATACACACTCACGCCTGTAATCTCGAAGGGGTAGGCAGAGGCGTAACCGGTACACCCACTTTTCGCCGCATTTATTACGGTCCCATAATTTGATAGGGGGCGAGCCTATCCACATACCGGGCACCATTCCAGACTCCGGACTGACACTGAGTATTTCTAGATAGAACAACCCGATATCACTTTACCTGACCCGGAGATCGAACCCGAGACCTCAGCACAGCAGTCGTAACACATGCGCAATTACAACTGCGCCACCGAGGCAGTCGAGCATTTTTCATACAAACAATTTTAAACATAATAATGCTTGACTAATATGTTTGCAATATCTAAAATGTACTACTTCTGTAAGATAGGTATACAGATGTATATTTGCCAACTGTTCTCTAGTTAATCTCTTAATGTATGTATGTACTCTGTTCTTAAACAAAACATTTACGAAACTTGTTTTAATCGCTTAAGATAACACCCATTAGCAAATAAAATTTCACGTTATCATTTTGGGGTTCGGTAGCAACGTAAGAAAACCTTCAATCATTCTTCTGTCTATCAACAAATAAATAAATCCAACTGTCACACACATTGGTCTCACCTCATAGGTTAGATATGTATCGTGGGTATAAAGAACAACGAGAAATTTCAATCCCAAAACACCCATATCTGAAGAAATATTTTTTGTTTTTTTTTTTTTGAGAGCAGGGATTGAACCTTCGTCCTTTTGAAATAAACTCAACAAACCGTGAATGTACCTCTGCTTACCTTCTCCGGTATACACACCTGTCTATGTTATATAACAATTATGATAATATATCTTAGATTTTTTTAAACGATGTCCTGTTAGAATTATTTGACTCTAAATTACCCATTGTCGATATATTTTATGTCTGCTATGATAATATAATACGAAAATAAAAAAGTGGCGCCTAGATAAAATTAACTTTTAAACAACCCGATTTACGACTGTCCATAACCCTTTTTTATTCTGGCAAAGAGACAACACTGCACCTTGCGGTAAGCGCAGTGCCGTCCAGCTACACTTAAGTACCGAGAAACAATCACGGTAATGTTATTACCTAACTATAACTCGCTACTTGACACAATCATGCTGGCCTGCTTCTTCACACTACGGCTAAAGGATCATAGGAAGGAGGATCGTAGCCGACATACAGCAACTTGATGGTGCGGCAAAGATCCGAATTTAAAAAGTTTACATTAGGGTTGTGAGATGTAATAAGTCTTGTACATGTGAATCTGATTAAAAGTCCATACCGACGGTATTGTTAGGTAAAGTTTTTTTCTGGCGAGGCAAAGTGACCACACAGCACCTGATGGTAAGCGCAGTGCCATCCAGATAGAGTATCAAGTAGCGAGAGACAGTCTATCCCTCGCTACTCAACACAATCATGCCGGCCTGCTGTTTAGCTTCTTCACACTACGCCTAAAGGACCCAGGATATTAGGAAGGACGCAACACGGTAGTAAGCTAATCACCTGACCATTTTACACCAATAAACACTACGGAACTCTACACTAAATATGTTTTATGCGCGCTATTGATTAAACTATATACTACTAGCTTTTGCCCGTGGCTTCGCCCACGTGGTAGTTATTTTTGTATGAAGAGGTATAAAATCCATGAGGACATCTTTGTATATTTTGCTATCTCATACTAATACTATAATATTAGTATGAATTAGATTGGCTATACCTTTAGGGATGAATTTGCAAAAAATGTGAATCACGTATTTCTTTATTTCCTACCAAAAGCCTAAATATGATTTTTCAGATCTCTAACTTAAGGAATTATGGATTTCCAATTCAAATTTTAAACTCCTATTTGACCTCTTTTAAGATAGCCACTGGCCTTCTCCGCGATATAATCAATCTCCTTGCCAAATTTCATCACAATCCGGTTAATCAAATCAAAGCCGTTTAGTCGTGAAAAGGTAACAAACAAAGAAAATACATACAAACAGAGTTACTTTTGCATTTATAGTATTAAGTAGGGATAAGTACCTATAGATAGCCGAGCTTGCTTTACCCGAACTTTTTTTTATACCACGATGGTGGCAAATAGGCTTACGGCTCGCCTGATGGTAAGCGGTTATGCCTATGGACGCCTGCAACACCAGGAGCATCACATGCGCGTTGCCAACCCTTCATAAACCTTTTTACTCCCTGCTTGAAGAACTTTATTCTGTAGTCCCTTGGAAAACCTCGGCGGGGAGCTCATTCCATAATCGGAGAGTTCACGAGAGGAAATTGGATCTTAACAATCTTTACTAATTTCTAGTTTATATATTATATCATTCAGCAACAGAATAGTATATTCCTTGGACATCTATATAGAAGGCTATATATATTGAGAGCCTCCGTGGCGCAGCGGGCGAGTAGCCGGTTGTGAAACGAAAGGCCGTGGGTTCGATTCCTGCCCCTCGGGGCGAAATATGTCTGTCACACAAACCTTTGTCTCGACAAAGGTTTGTGTGACAGACATATTTCGGGTCTGGATGTTGAGGGATCATAGTCTCTCGTAGTTGTTGATACCCACGATACAGATTTGACCTAGTGTCGGGTTAGGACTATGCGTGTGACTGTTGGGTGTATTTATCTATTTACCTTAGTGTAAGTACATTGTACATAAACATAAGATTATTCAAAACATGATCAATGATTTTAAAAGTGTTTCATAATTGCAATATTTAAACAATTTCTCTACTTTCTGGATTTTAAAATAATTATCACGAACAACAGACCATAATGTATATTAAAGAAAAGTTCACACAGACAAACATTTTCATAATATATATGATTATAGGTTATCTTAACTTATTGTATACAAACCTTGCAACTGTAAATATTTAAAGTCATTTAATTATTTATTTAAACTGTCTTACATAAAATTTCACGAGCAAAATAACAATACATTTTATTCATCGTTATGCTCTTTATATAAAGTGTCTTATATAGATAAAATAAACTATTAAAGGAATGAAAATGAGCAAAAAAATATTTCTTAGTCTCGCAACCATAAGTACCACTCAATTAAGGTATGTTTTAGTTTATTTATATAGAAAAAATTTGTGAATAGCTTAGTTAGTTGCGGTACGCACTGCCAAGACGAAAGTCGTATGTTCGAAAGTCAAATGGCATATACCTCTGACTTTTTCAAAGTTACGTGTGTATAAAATGTTAATTATCGCTTGCTTTAACGGTGAAGGAAAACATCGTGAGGAAACCTGCATACCTGAGAATTCTTATAAGAATTTCGCCGGTATGTGAAGTCTACCAACCCGCATTAGGCCAGCGTGGTGGACTAAGGCATAACCCCTCGCATTAGTAGAGAAGATCCGTGCCCGGCAAGATTGTGTTGAGTAGCGAGGGATAGACTGTATCTTGCTACTTGATACTCTATCTGGACGGCACTGCGCTTACCTTCAGGTGCAGTGTGGTCTCTTTACCGCACCAGAATAAAAAAAAACCGGATGTACACTGGTTGATTCCCGAACGCGACACACTTTCGTGTGCCACTATGGCGGGTTTTATACCCTGTATATGGTTGTCGCTATTCGGGCGCATATGAATGTCCTACCACCAACGAAATGTTTTATGTGATGAGTGGAATTAACACATTTGAATTGGCCCATTTCTTCTGAAGACAAAACTATCAACAGTGTACCTCATTTAATATTATTTTCATTAGAAATGCTTCCGTAAGCAGTTCTACCTTGAGGATGAGAACAGATGCATCTACCTTGAGGTCATGGAGAGAGATCCCCGGCCCAACCACTCTGCCTGTCATAGGACAGCTGCATCACTTTTTACCTGGTGGTTAGTATATTTTTCAATAATTAATATTGAATCTGGATAGATATTAAATTTGTTGAAGGTTGTCAGAATAGTATGCGCCTGTCCTAACGATGTGTACACCCGTAGACCTAAAACGTATATCGCTGACGATAAATTATGAAGTCAGGTATGTTAGCAACATCAACAAAACTATACAAGATGGATAAATAAAAAATATGGATAAATTAAAAAGGCACAAATACAATGTTTATCATTTTATTGATTGATTTACATACCACTGTTACACATCTCAGTGCTTAATATTAACACAAACGCATGTCAGGATTTACTTAAGGCTTCTCTTTATAATTAATCTACCAGCATTACCCTCTAAGCTGAACTACGCGACCATTGAACTGATTACCATTAACACTTACTGCCCCGAAGCACGAATATACTGGCTATCGTCTCGTCTTCTACTCAACTGAACACCGGAGCGCGGAAGGCACTCCGTTTTATGCTAAACATTTACTACTCCCCACTTAGGTTGTCATGATTAATGTACCCGCAACTACTCTCATGAATACCTTCGGTATTTCTAATAATAGGAAATACACTAATAGGTACCAATCAGAAACTTTTCTAAAAGGTACCCTTTTTTTTTTTTTTTGTTGTCGCGGGGAAAGCGTTTTATTACTGCCGCCCGCTCCGGAGGGAAGCGGATTAAGAATAAAACGGGTATGCTGGACTAGCCGGTCTTACGACCCAGCATCCCCCTCGCACGGATGATGGCTATCCGTGCTGCCGCTGGGCCGAGTCCCTAACCCCTATATACAACCCACCCGACACTACCAGCTAAAACCCCGCGGTGGCCTTCTTCGGCGCTTACGGAGCGATCCCGGGGTATTCTAAGGAGTGCTAGAATTGCAGCCGGAATCGCCCCTGCGCGGTGCTGCGTAGCAGCCCATCTCCATGGAGGGCTAAGGAGCCCCCGCGCACCGAACAACGACAGCGAACGAGGCCTTACCACACGCGCTGCCGTCCATCTCGGGGTCGCACGATGCTCCGAATTTGGGAGTGCATCGATACGGGCTGACAGCCCTCCGCTGCGCGCCCGCGACCCCCGATGGCCCCTATTAGTCGCCTCGTACGACAGGCAAGGGTTACCGTGGTGGAATTCAAACGCCCCCATTCCACAGGGCGGGAGACGCCGGTCAGTCGTCCACCTGGCGCCTCCTACGTCTTCTCTGGCGGCGGGAGGGATCATATCGTTCCCGATCCCTCTCAGCACTCTCCTTCTGCGAGATGACGTTCTCGCAGAAGTGGGCCACCGCACGCCAGGACCTCCGGCTGGCGACCATGGACGACACCACGGCCGGCAGCGAGAGGTCTCCTCCGACGACTGCTCTGAGAGCGCTGCGCTCTTCGTCCCAGGCTGGGCACTCCTCCAACGTATGTTGGGCCGTGTCTTCGCGGCAGTTGCCACAGTGGTGGCACACGGCGGACACCTCCTTTCCGATCCGACACAGGAACGAACCGAAACACCCATGGTCCGTTAATACCTGTGTCAGTCGGAACGTAGGCGCCCCGTGGCGCCTGTCTAGCCATCTCTTTAGGACAGGACGCACTGCCGCGACAGTCCTCAAGCCCGCAGTCGGGCTCTCCAGCCTGGTATGCCACTCCTCCACGGCGGTTCTGCGAAACCGGGCCGCAATCTCCCTCGGGGCCAGTCTCTCCTGACGGCGGCTGGACGCCTCCTCCCGCCAGAGGAACGCTGACGAGAGGAGTTTGGCGTCCAACTCCCAAGGGAGTGTGCCGGCCAATACGCAGGCCGCCTCGTGGGAGACCGTGCGGTAGCCCCTTACTATTCGCTGCGCCACCAAACGCTGCGGTTTGCGCAGCAGGGCGACGCAGCGGGCGTTCAGGGACTCGGCCCATACGGGACATCCGTACAGGGCCATTGACCGCACGACTCCAGCGTATAAACTTCGGCAAGGGCTATTAGGTCCCTCCAGGTTCGGCAGCAGGCGTCCGAGCGCGCCCGCCGCCCGCACCAATTTCGGCGACAACTCCTTGAAATGGGCACGGAAATCCCACCGGCTGTCCAGAATCAATCCCAAGTACTTCATTTTACAGCCGATGGGAATCCGCACCCCCTCCACACTTATGTGGGGCTCAAAAGGTGGCCGAATCCGAGGCCTGTGAAAACAAAGGGCCTCGGTTTTGTTGAGGGCCACCTTAAGGCCCAGTCGCCGAATCCTGCCCACCACCTGTTCGGTTGCGAACGAGGCGAGCAGGGTGGCCTCCTGGAAAGACCTGGCCGACGCTGTCACTAGTGTGTCGTCCGCGTAACAGACGACAGCGACACCTCGGGGGTAGGTACCACGGAGCACCCAATCGTAGCCGATGTTCCACAAGAGAGGGCCCAAGACTGAGCCCTGTGGAACACCGCAGGCCATTGCTCTTCGGTGCCAACCGTTGGCGCCCGGATACACTATGTATCTATCTGAGAGATACGAGTGCACCAGGCGCCGAAGATACGGTGGCACCACGTGGTACC
The DNA here is from genome assembly GCA_905220505.1 of Laothoe populi. NCBI lineage: Eukaryota > Metazoa > Arthropoda > Insecta > Lepidoptera > Sphingidae > Laothoe > Laothoe populi. The sequence continues at coordinate 16,300,632 of HG992153.1, forward strand.
GCAGTGCTTCCATTATGCAGGCCCAGGGTAGAGTGTTAAACGCGTTGGCGATGTCTAGAGACACCGCCACCACCACATCACCCCGAGCCACTGAATCCTCCGTTTGTGCCTTGACCCGCAAAATCGCGTGTATTGTCGATCGGCCTTGCCGGAACCCGTACTGGCATTGTGCCAGGTCCGGCCCGACCCCTCCAAGATGCTCGACGAGGCGAGCGTGAACAATACGCTCGAAGAGCTTGCAGACCTCATCGAGCAACACGATGGGCCGGTAGGCCGATGGCGACTCTGCGGGCCGCCCCTCCTTCTTGAGCAGGACCAATTTCCCAGTTTTCCACTGGGATGGAAAACGGCCCTGCTCCAGACACGCGGAGAACAGGCCACGGAGCCTAGTACCCAGATGCTCGACGGCTAACACCCATGCACGCCCGGGGATACCGTCGAGACCCGGGGCCGTCTTCTTGCCCCGTAGCCGAAGCACCACCGCCCGAAATTCTTCGGGCGATACCTCCGAAACAACCCTTGCCGAACTTAACGACGATGGCGTCGATAAATGTGACGCCATCGCTGGGGGAGTGACATTCACAGTGGCAGGGAACAAAGCTGCGACGACCTCTTCAACTAGATCGCCCCGGAGACTCTGAGTCAGTGGGGGCGCCCAGGGGCGATACCGTCTCATCGCCACGCGATATGGACGCCCCCAAGGGTCGTTATCAAGAGTTCCCCGGAACTCCTTCTGAGCTGCAGACTTTGCCCTTGCTATTGCCACGCGCAGCGCTCTCTTAGCCTCCCTGTGGAGGCCGTGAAGTAGCCGTTCCTGGTCCTCGTCGCCGGGAAGACGGACTCGACGACGACGGTGTCTGGCGAGACGACGAAGGGCGGCAACGCAGGAGACACGTAACCGCATAAGTTCCGCCGACCACCAGAACACCTGGCGCTTCTCTGGAAGACGTCGGACTCGGGGCATGGCCGCGTCACAGACGCGCGACATCGCTGCCCCGAACCACGCCGCCTCCTGCTCGACCTGCATCGGTGCCTCCGGTGCAGGGAGCCACGCCTGGGCCAGTGCGGCCTCCTTCAGGGCCTCAACATCGAGGCGTTTTACAGACCAACGCGGGCCGTCCGACCGCGGGCCAGTCGGTCCTCCACTGGACTGGGGGTTAGGGGACAAGCAGACGTCGAACCGAATGTATCGGTGATCCGACAACGTCTCCTCGTCCACCAGAACTCTCCAGTCACGGACACGGCGGGCAATAGCTGGGGTGGCAAACGTGAGGTCCACCACCGATCCGCCATTATGCCGCACGCACGTGTTAACCGACCCGCGATTCACGACGGCCAGGTTGGCCGAGATCGCCCATTCCTCCAGGGCCTCGCCTCGCCTGCTGGTGACCGACGAACCCCAAGCCAGAGACTTGGCGTTGAAGTCGCCGGCAACGAGAACGGGGCGAGGCTGACTGCCTTGCACCACCAGGGCCCCTAGCCGAGCGAGAAAGTGCTCGAACTCGGCCAGGGATCTATTGGGGGAGAAATACACACCCACAACCCAGACCCCCCCCAACAGAACCGCCACACATCCCGACCCCTTCGCTACTTTTTCGAAGGGCGGGGAGCCGGCGGCGCCCCGAGTGATGATGGCCACCAAACCGTTAAGGTCCCCTGCCCAGTCTTCCCTGGGGGGAACAAAATAAGGCTCGGCGACCACAGCCACTTGTATTGACCACTGCGCCAGGCTCTGGATTAGCAAGTCCTGGGCCCTGGCGCAGTGATTAATGTTCGCCTGGAGGAAGCGTTGCGCCATATTAATGGGCGATCTCCATTTGCTCCTCTACGGGGAGCGCTGTCGGCTGGGTCACAACCCCCGTCCTTCGACCACGATTTGCGTGGCGAGGGCGGGAGGAGGCGACGCATGCCTTGGCGCCCACCTGGTGCCCCGCGGGTTTACCTGCATCTGCGCAGACTGCGCAATGCGGCTCCGCGGAGCACTCCTTGGCCTTGTGGCCCAGTTTACCACAGCGGTAGCAGATGCCGCTGCGGTCACACTCTTCGGTGCACCGCGCCCGCACATGTCCCCTGTGCAGGCAGCGGTAGCACCTCATGGGCCTCGGCTCAAGGAGCTGGACGCGTGCAGCTACCCAGCCGATCAGCACTCGGCCTGAACTTAAAATTTTGTCGGCGACCTTGGCGGGGCAGCGCACCCACGCCGCACCAAGGCCCGACCGGTCGGGGCGGATCTCCCCAACCTTAAATTCTTCGGCCGCACTACACCCCGCTTTTGCAAGGGCCGCAGCGACCATCTCCAGGTCGGCAGATGCGTCCAACCCGGATACTCGCAGTTCCGCGATCTTGAACGGGCGGGAAACACGGACATCGTTTTCCAGTTCCGTCCCGCGGAACACCTCCCTCACTTTGTTGGCGAGGGAGTCGGCCCTCACTTCGGACTCCGGGCCGGGCACCTCGTACAGGTACCCGCCCGTCGCCATTAGGCGAGCTCGCATCTCGGCTATGCCGAGACCAGCCAAATCCACGGATCGTTGGACCTCACGCAGCACATGGGCGTACGTGATGCCCCGCGCCAACCCCTCTGGTGTCACCGTCAACGTGACGGCTGCCTTGCGTGGCAGGTGAATCCGTGGCCTTGGCCGATCCGGCTGTGGCTTCGGTGCGGAAGCAGCAGCATTCGGCAAGGGCTGGGGATTCTTTTTCCCCTTTTTAGCCACAACATTCCATCCCTCCTCCATTGATGCGGGGGCGGGGGGTAGTGGCCGGGGCTCGCAGGGCGTTTGAGCCCGTGGTGCGACACGCCCTCTTTTATTCCTCTTTTCCCCCCTGCGGGACCTACTCAGGAGAGGAAGTTGGGACGTGGCGGACGTTGATGGTACAGGCCCAGCCACAACATCAGGCACGTTTCGAGGACCATCAATAGGGGCGGGCTGGGCGTTGCTTTTGCCCTTTCCCTGCCCCTTGCCCTTCGGAGTGGTCAGTGGACCAGCAACAACAGTCTGGGCCTTCAAGGGTCCAGCGACAGCATCCGGTGGCTGCACGATCGCCCCAACTTTGGCCCGGTCAGCAGCCAATGGGGGGCGCATGATGGGTTCTGGAGGCAGCCTCAAGATTATCGCCCCCAAGCGCGCGTCTATAATATTTAATAGACGGCACTCGAGTTGCTTGTAGCTTTCACCTTCGCATGAAGCAGCACTCGATTGGTTCGCCGGCTGCGACTGTCCAAGGGACTGGACAGTCGCTAGCATTTCTGCCATTAACCTCTCTTGGGCTGCCAGGGAGGCCTTCAGAAGTACTATCTGCTGCGCCATTACCGCCTTCTCGGCCTCTAGTCTACCTACTTCTACAGAGGCTGACTCCTCAGCCCTATCGAGGAGCTCATTCGCAGCGATGTCCAGCCTCCGCTGCTCGGTTTCCTCGAGGTTCTGGGACTTATGAGCGACGTCCCGGATTATGCCCGATAGTCGCAGTCGCCAGTCCATATCGTCAGCTGAGACTGCTGACGTCTCCATCTGCGCAGTGTCTACGTCAGACACCGTAGGGGGGCTCCCCGACACGGCCAACACTTTGGGTGCAGGTTCGATGTCGCTATCGCTGGTAAGCCCGTCCTGTTCCCGATCTCTTAACGCCCTCTTCGATCGGGTCAATACTCCACTAGTAGCTATCTTAGTCGTCTTTTTGGGCTTCAGCCCTGCGTCAATCGTCTTCCCGGGGTCGCCAGCATCCCCAGAGACAGAATTCTTCACCACAACGTCCTTAATTTTATGTTTTTGAGAATTTATCATATTTGTTCCCACGAGTATGGGGGAAATAAATAGTCCGCCCAGGCAGAGCCCCCTGTACCTGGGTAAGCCAACGCGGTATCTCGCGATAACCCGCTCGGAGCTTCAGCTGGACTCCAGTGGGAGTCGCACTAGCGACCGAACTACCCATCGGCCATGCATCCCCTCGCGGTGCGCCGCCGCTTGGGATTCGGGGTGACTTTTTATAGAGGTTTTCTCCCTCGCGGCCCGGGCGGTTAAGCCAAGACCCTCGGTCCAGTCGGAGCGCGAGACATGACCACAGACCTCCTGAGCGGATTACGATGCACGACGGTGACAGCAGAAGAGAGCGTCCCCCCCACTGCCCGCTCGGCGGCGGGGTGAGCGCACACCGAGCCCGCCGACACCCCCGAGATAAAACTCGGGAGTAGCCCGAACTTCGAGCAGAGGCTGTCACAAAAAGTGACAACCGTCAACCACCTTTTGTCAAGAAATTGGCCGTCGGTCAACATGACCGCCGTTGCCCAGGGTGCACCACGTGGAGGTTTCCTGACTTCGCACCCCTTCTAAAAGGTACCCTGCCTTAAGAATAAATGTTTCCCATTAATTCGACCGCAACTCCTGTTTCATAATGTTCACTTTTCATCAACCATCATCCACGATCTAGAACGTTTAAAATAATAAAAAAAAAATACATAGCACCTCCCCAAATGGACTAATGATAATTTTTCTTGTAACTTGTATAGCGTTTTACATCGAAGGTAATATCATAGGTGTTTGGTAGCGATCTTATAACTTAGTACAGTATAAAAACTGGTAATTCTTGACTAGATAAGTACAATTTGGTTTTTGTATTGGTATTAGGATATTTCCTTTTATTAGAAATACCGAAGGTATAACGGAGGTATTTAGAAGACTAGTTGGGGGTAGTTATTAATGACAATCAAAGTGGGAGTAGTAAATGTTTAATATAAAACTGAGTGCCTACCGCGCTCCGGTGTTCAGTTCAGTTCAGTTGTTTTGTAAAGTAGACGAGACGATAGCCAGTATATTCGTGGTTCGGTGTTGTAAGAGTTAATCGTAATCAGTTCAATGGCGTTGTTCAGTTTAAAAGGGTAATGCTGGTAGATTAATTATAAAGAGAAGCCTTAATTGAATCCTGACATGCGTGTGTGTTAATATTAAGCACTGAGATGTGTAACAGTGTCGTGTACACACAATTAATAAATTTAATATTGTATTTGTGCCTTTTAAATACCCATAGTTTTATTGATGTTCCTAAAATTGGCGATTGTAATAACAATACCTATTTCTAGCAACATAAATTATAATAAATAGGATTAGATAAAACTTAAGAACCGTGTTAAAATTTAATTTAATTAACATGAAGTCACAAATAAAATAAAAGTTATGTTAACTAATGTACAGTATTCTTTATTTAAAAGGTTTTTTTACATTTTTAAATATAAATTATAATATAAAAATACATTTAAAAATATAAAAATGTGAGATGAGGTAACTAATTATTATTAACATAGATAAACTAACTACAAAATTAGGAAACATTTATTGTATTATATTATAATAATAATAATTGTTTATTTCCATATAATAGTTACATGTATTCTTAACTATATATCTCAACATATGTGTGTGTGACTGAAAATACACTGCAAATTGTCATCCTGTTAGACAATAGCTTAAAAAACCATACTTCACTTAATTTTAAACAAAATAATGTATATTTTTTGCAAATGAAACGAAATAAAATACAACATTTATTTAAAATTTTATCTGTGATGTGAACACTCTGTGGTTGCAACTCCGGTGACGTCACACGCAAGTAAACAAAGTTTCTTCGAGTGATTTTAGTTCGCGTTTTATGGTTTTTGGGTGATAAATTCTATTGTTGATCTATTTTTGAAGCAGTTTTATGATAATTGTTGATAAAACAAGCTTTGCTTATTTTGCTTTTTAGCTTTGCTTATCATTATTAGCTTGTTTACTTGCATGTGACGTCACACGTGTCATATGATCAGCGCCATTACAGAAATAGCGTTTTTGCCGCGGTTTTGCAGATTTAAACTTAAACATTGATTTTTATTAAAAATACAGTAGATTTCCCGGAAATATCAATACAGTGTGCTTATTATGTAATAAATAATAGTTTTAAATCATTTTCGAACATTAGTCAAATAGCCTATTGTATAGAGAACAATTAAATGAAATAAAGACGCCATTCGCGTGTCAGTTTCCGGCGAACCCTTAGAGGCGAACCCAATTTAATTACAAAATGTATGTAAAAAACAATTATTCTCATTGGTTTATTGATAATTATTAATTAATATTATACAATTATTTATGATAAATAATTTTACTGACGGTAATTTCTAAAAATAATAGAAAGCAAAAAGGTATAAAAGGCCGTTGTAATGGACAGATGAGTTGATTGAAAGTAAAAAGATGGAGAGATGTCTAGAATAGAGCAAGTTAGATGCCTTTTTGGAGACGGTGCTTGTCAATTAAACTATTTCAGTGTCAATTTTTTAATTCGGTATCTATGCACAAATTCATGTAGAATTGCTTCCTACGAATCTTAATATCATAATATCCTGCGATTATGTAACACTAGCTGAAGCTCGCGGCTCCGCTCGCGTGGAGGTCATGTTTCGGAGAAAATCTATACAATACAAAATACCAACTTTCATGCTTACCTTCAAAAATGATGTATTTTCATACAAGCTTTCTTCCCCTATTTTATCCCCTTGTGGGCGGAATTTCCAAAAACCCTTCCTTAATGGATGCCTACGTCATAAAAGGTACCTACTGTCAAAATTTCAAGTCTCTAACCCTAGCCGTTTAGGCTATGTATTGATCGATCAGTCAGTCAGTCAGGTTCTTCTTTTATATATACCTACAGATTATATCTTAATTCATTCGACCAGGCTCCAATATTATGATAATACATTCCATGGTTTCAGGATCTTTGTACAACTTCAATGGAGTGAAATTATTCAGACACATGTATGAGACATACGGACCTATCGTTAGAGTGAATGCCGTACTGAAACCAGATGTCATATTCCTCTTTGACGCAGATAGTATTGCAAAGGTAAATAGTTATCGATTGGTTAATTTTGTCGTTACTACAGATTCGGTCCATGACATTTTTGCTGATGAAAAGATACCTCGTACATATATAAAGATCACAGCACATATAGTAAAAAATTTACCATAGTCGTATTCCGGGGTTAGCCAGTGTATAATAATTTACTTTAAGCCACTATGATTTTGGCTCCCACAGAGAAACTCAACGTCTCTCGAACATTCGGTCTAGTATTTGGACTGCTCTGTACAGTACCTACTGTTAGGTACAGTATTGTCATATTTCCGTGCCGCGAAAATCTCCCATTTTCTCAGTACAGTTATAGTGACAATAAATTGTGTAAATATCGCATGGTTGGCAATGTAAATAGCTGGGCCAACTATATCCACTATCAATATATGATTTTAAAGTTGATCAAAATAATGGGCAATTTTGATCCATTTTAAAATTGGATCTGTTATACAGCTGACCACTCTACAACTAGCGACAATCTGTTTATTAACATTAGATCTATTTTTTGTGACAACTGAACCTACTACAAATGGCAGCCATTTATTATTCTAACCATAGAATGGGTTTGAAACATTACACGAGAACATTGCACTCTAATTAAAGTTTAAATGATCACTATAGAGTTCAAAGATAGACAAAAATAAAACCAAATATTTGTTCGTGTTGGTATCGCAGACTGGAGACGAATGCTCCGCTTCTTTATTGTTTTTTAAAAATTCTACAAAGATTCCAATTATAAATATTCAAAAAACATATCTTATAAAAAACTGCCAGTACTAGGTGAGCGCGTCGCTAACATTCCCCACCCTAGTGCTGAAAAGCAGTCAGCACTCTTCACTTAGAGATTGGTGCAAGACGCGCCGCTCCCCGTCGCCATGTACCCGTTGCAGTTTTTACCTCTACTAGCCGGACGCGGCCGTCCTTACCAGGAAACACCTGAGAAACTCGTCCCCTCGGCCACGTGTTACGAGAAGAGTTCGGGTCCACTATGAGAACTAGATCTCCTACCTGTAGTGGTTCCTGCTCGCCTTGCCACCTTTTCCTGGGCAGTAAATCTGGTAAAATTTCTTTCACCCACCTTTGCCAATACATGTCAGCTAGCCTCTGCGCCTTACGCCATTGCTTACGCAGGGTCAAATCGGAATCATCAAACGATCCCATGACAGGCAAGTTAGATGATGATCCAAGTAAGAAATGATTAGGAGTTAATGATTCAGCGTCATCTGGCTCAACTGACACATGCATCAAAGGTCGACTGTTCACTATATTTTCCACTTCGGCCATCAACGTACTCAATACTTCATATATAGGTGCACGCTCCTTTAAAATTACCTTAAGTGAAGTTTTGACACTTCGGATGAGTCTTTCCCACGCCCCACCCCAGTGAGGAGTGGACGGGGGAATAAAGGTCCACTGCGTTCCATTACTCCTCATTTCAAAACCTCCCGCTCTATGTATTCTATTAACTTCACTTACCATTGCGATCGCTGACGCTTCATCGGGTAGGCTGTCGACATAGTTATCCATGTAATGTGAATTGCAAATCGCGTCCACTGCCGCCGGCATCGACGATTCAAAACGTCGTGCATTCTTATTATTCACGTATTGAGCTACAAACGGTGAGCAATTAGCTCCAAAGATAAGTGACGTCATAGTGTAAGTCTTCATCTTTTCGGAGGTGTTATTTCTCCACAAAAACCTAAGAGCATGTTGATCCTCAGCACGAATTTTCACTCTCAGGAACATATCCTTGATGTCACCCATCACTGCAATTTGGTTTTCTCTAAAACGCAGCATAATTCCAAACAGTGGTAACAACAAGTCAGGGCCTGTGAGTAAATAATCGTTAAGACAACAACCATTTACCTTACTCGCAGCATCGAAGACCAGACGGAGTTTCTTCTTATTCGGATTATCGACACCGAAATGAGGCAAGTACCAGATGCGCGATGAAGCTAAAGATATAGAATTTTCTGTTAGTTCCTTAGCATAATCATTTTCCAACAAATGATTTACGCGTTCTCGATACCTTGTAGCGAAACCAACGTTCTTACACATTTTCGTTTCTATACCTTTCATTCTTTTTAGCGCCCCAGGATAGGCATCTGGCATGGTACAGTTCTCATCCCGCCACGGCAAGCCAACTTGCCAGCGACAAGCGACGAGTGTCGCAGAGCGCTCGAGCTGCGCTATGGCACGCTCATCGTCAGCATTTTGTCGAGGCTTACCTGCTACTCCCAGTGTATCGATAGCAAATGAACGCCTTACCTCATCTAGCAGCTCACGCATCATCAGCTCACTGTCGGTCGTATGCGAGCTATTGCTGTCAGGGTTCGCAGCGGCGATGGTGAGAGCGGAGTGCGGCATGAGAGTCTCACGCGGCATGCGCACTACTCCGTGCACGCACCAACCTAGGGGGGTTAGGGTAGCTGACGGCTCATTCTGATTACCTAAGCACACTTCTATTGGTGTCAACAAATGAAAATTATCTTGTCCGATTAACATCTCTGGCTTAAGCTGGCTATTACATAACAATTTGTCTTTAATTAATCTAAGATTTGCATATTTATCAAAATCAACAGAAGATACATTTTGCAATGGTAAGTTCAATTCCTTAACCGAACGTAAATTAATTTTATAAGGCTTATCATAACCAAATACCTCTACAGTCATTACAGTAGATTCACACACAAGCTCACTATTCCATGCGCCGCACATACGTAATGTCTCGTGGCGACCGCGGAGACCCGCGCGAACCGCCAGATCGGCACTTATTAGCGAAATCGTTGAACCATCGTCTAGTAATGCATTCACACTAAAAACACCTCGAGGTCCGTGAACGTTCACTCGCACTACCTTCAACAACACTGTACTGTCCCTGGAGCTCACGTTGCCTACAGTCTCATGCAGCGGAGAAGTTTCAGGCACAGACTCCGACACTTGCGAACGTTGTTGTGTGTCCACACGAGTTACTTCACGGTTCTTCAGTCTATAATGCAGTAGGCTATGATGCGCACCGCCACATTCCTCTTTATCGCATGCAGGAGCTGCACAGTTTTCTCGATTATGGTGTGACAGGAGACATTTGAAACATAGACGACGACGTTTGACGTGATACCATCTGACTTTACACAATGCTTTTTTAAATTTCTGGCATGCAGGTAAAGTATGTTTATCTTTGTTGCAAAACTGACATATGTCGTATTTATTTTCAGATTGTAAAAGCACTGCATGCGATTTATGACTATTGCGACCTGCATTTTTGGCAGGTCCGCGGAGACATTTTCGCAATCTCCATAGGTTCTCCTTCGGGGTAACTTGAGTGGATTCTTCATACGCCTGTTTAAATTGCAGCCATTCCATAGGGTCTCCAGAGAACTCTGGTAGATCTTTTGGAGTACTAATACGGCTTAATAAAGTGGCGTTTGATCTTACATTGGCTGAATTCAATGCAATATCTTTAAGAGCACTTGCAAGCAATTTAACCGTTTCATCTGAAGTGCCGGTAATCGCCGCCGGCGGACGCAGCTCCCCCAGATAATTCTCTTGGTCGCGGGTTTGCTGCTCATTACGCTGCTTATTTTGGCTCTTGTCAATCCAGCTCTGCACCTCACTATTCTTGTGTGAAACGTTTTCGAAGTGTGGACTGTATTCAACTTCAAGTTCAGCGAGATCCGCCTCCAATGTTTTGTCTATTAGCTCTAGCTGAATTCTCGATTTTTCCTTAGCCGCTTCTAGTACTAAACGCTTTTTCCGCGCTTCTAATGACGACGAAGAGGAAGTTTTAGACTTTGCACCCGAAGTAGATGGGGCCCGTAGTGACTGCCGTTCGCCCATTGGCGGTGGCAGCCGAGACTCCGCATCATTAGTCTTAGCCGCATCCGTTGAATGATTTCTTAAAGCCAACAGTTCATTCCCTGTGGATGGGAAAACTTGGTGCTGCGAAGCATTATCCTTCTCCTCAAGTTCGACGACTTCGTTGCGGTGCATACTGCGCGTTTTTACCATGTTTGAAGACGGTGGTGTTCGAAACATAATCCGAGATCCGGCTCGAAGACCAATTTTATAGAGTTCAAAGATAGACAAAAATAAAACCAAATATTTGTTCGTGTTGGTATCGCAGACTGGAGACGAATGCTCCGCTTCTTTATTGTTTTTTAAAAATTCTACAAAGATTCCAATTATAAATATTCAAAAAACATATCTTATAAAAAACTGCCAGTACTAGGTGAGCGCGTCGCTAACAATCACTTTGAATCACACGGCCTTGAATCCTGTCATAATTATCTTACGCTGTTAACTTTAATTATATTCAATTCATGTCTGTCAATTGTAGGTGTTCTATGGAGAAAACAAGTTGCCCATTAGACCTGGGTTCTTTTCAATGGATTATTATCGGAGATACCACAAAAATAAAGACCCCACGAAACCTACAGGCTTGGCTACAGAGTAAGTTTTTGATTCTTGATACAATTCTTATATGTTAAGAAAAAAGGCATTTGGGTCACCGTATGAAACAACAGCCAATTCACACCGGTTTATTTTTTGAAACAATAGCACTCCTATGTTGGAGTCGGATCATTTATTCTGTAGAAAAGACTGTCAACAGAGAAGCTCTTCCACTTTCATGGATTTTTATTCACTTTATTTCAGCCAAGGTCCCAATTGGAAACAATTCCGAAGTAAAGTAAGTCCAGCTATGCTACTGCCTCAAATTGTTAAACTGTACAGTAAAGCAGTTAACGAAATCGCTGTGGATACAATACAAAGGTACTTACTACATAAAAACAATATTATTATTAAAAATAGCTGATAGCAGGAAGTGAAACGGACTAGCAAGACAGAGGTCATGACTCAGTTCCCAACCTGCCTCCTCACACGTCTAATTTTTCAAAGTTTTGTATGTATTCATTGTAAATATTGTTTTACCTGTGAAGGAAAATATAGTAACAAAACTTGCATACTTGAGAATACATTCTAGAAGTTTGGAGGTATGTGAAGACTACTGTATTAGACGAGCGTAGTGAACTTAGATCTACAGTCATCTCATTGTTAAACGAGTACCTTGCCCAGCTGTAACCTGTAGGCTGTAGCTGTATATCATACGCGACTGTTAAAAATCTATCTATTTAAAATGCGCTTAACTGATTTCAAAATCCAAAGCCTTATGCATTTTTTGTTATAAAAAGTCATAACGCTAATTTTTATGGTTTAAGTGTGGTTATAATTTTACCCTTTAGATGGAGACGTGTTCGAGACAACAACTGTATGATTCGTGATCATTTTGACAGAGAAATGAATTTATGGGCCCTGGAATCCATAGGATTTATTGCTCTCGGAACTCGTTTGAACTGTCTAGATGATGAACTACCTAAAGATTCACCAGTAAATAGACTCATCGAATGCGCTCATGATATGTTAATTATAGCGGGCGAGTTGGACTACAAGCCAAGTTTATGGAAATACTATCCAACCAAAATGTACAAACGGGCCATGAAGGTTTACGAAGACTTAGACACGTAAGGTCCATTATATATTATTAGTTGAATATACTTAATACATTTCACAGTGCTTCTTAATAAAAATGGTACTATTATTTTCAGCATAACTAAGCATTATATAACAAATGCTATAGACAAGCTTAAAAATAAAACAAACGATGACAGTGAGGAAAGTATTTTAGAGAAGTTACTCCAAATAGATGAAGAAGTAGCTCATATTATGGCAGCTGATATGTTAATGGCTGGTATTGACACCGTAAGTAAGATTCTTTTAAGGCACATTTTCAGTCAAGCAATTAATCAATTTAAATACGAGGGTGCTTAATTCTTGCAATATCATAATATTAACATCCAAAATTATCTGTTTGCTACACTAAGAATTAAGTCTATATAGATGCAACAATATTGATGAAATTATTATAACAATAAAACATTTCAGACTGCAAATACAATGCTAGCAACTATGTATCTTCTTGCCGCAAATCCAGAAAAACAGCGCATATTAAGAGAAGAATTATTGTCAGATAATGAGAAGAAAACGTATTTAAAAGCTTGCATCAAAGAGTCCATGAGGTTGATGCCTGTTGTAGGACTTAATTTTAGGAAGGTTACGAAAAACTATGATATTTTGGGCTACGAAATACCTAAAGATGTAAGTCCCTTGGTTTTTATTCCTTCTAATCACAGTTTGTTGAAAAAGGTAATTAAGGCAGATACAAAAATGATCCTTGCGTCACTCACATGTTCGTATAACTCAAAAAAAAAGTATAATTAGTAAGCAAAATTGATTGAACAAAAACATGTTACGAAATATCATATTGATAATTTTATTATTAATTGGAAAGATCCCCGAGTGACGAAATAAATATTTAGAAAATTATTCTTATTAATGGTTTCTTACATCTACGCGAATATTACTTCTTTTTATTCTATTATTCTTCATAGTAATCAAATATAACAAAGAGAGCTTAAATTTAAAAGTAGATCTGTACCTATTTAATATTCTAACTTTGTCTTCAGATGGGCGTGTTGTTTTGCCATAACTTGATGTCATTGTTGGACTCAAACTTTCCAAAGGCGAGTGAGTTTATTCCAGAGAGATGGACTGTAGATGAACATGATCCGATACATCACGGAAGTGCTCATCCGTTTATCCACTTGCCATTTGGATTTGGGGTCAGAAGCTGTATCGGTAATCATATGATATACAACTTGTGTTTATTTTGATACTAGCTTTGCTCGCGGCTCTATCCGCATGTAAAAGACGTGTCGTTTTCTTAAAATTCTATAGCACAATAAAAAAATGAGTTAAGGTCTTTGATATGGGATTCGGTCTTAAACGAGGTCTGTGTTGATTTCGCTATACGTGATTGGTCAGTTTTGAATAAACGTCAAAAATTAACCAATGACGTATAGACAAATCAATGCACAGCAAAGTGCTAACTTGGGCATAGTTCTTAAATACGGGGGAAAACCTCTTCCTCCTAGATATTTGACATTGACAGCCTCCGTGGCGCAGTTGGCAAGTGAAACGAGAGGCCGTGGGTTCGATTCCCACACCGGGACAAATGTTTATGTGACAGACAGATATTTGTGTCCGGGGTCTGGTTGTTGTGAGACTGAAAGTCTCTCGTAGTCCCTGATTTGAGAGACTGACGACTGACTGTCCGTCTTATTTGTTTTTACAAAACAAGACTCGTATCTTGGTGTGGGGTCAGGGCTATGTGTGTGACTGTTGGGTGTTATTTATTTATTTATTAGGAAGCCACATACGAATTAAATATTGTATATTTTTCAGGGCAACGCTTAGCTGAACTGGAAGTGGAAATTCTGCTGTCTAACGTTGTACAAAATTTTAACCTGGAGTGGGTCGGCCCTCCACCGGAAGTGTATGCCACTCACGTCAACTATGTGAAACCACCTTACAACATTATATTGAATGATATATAAATAAAATGAAACGACATTACTGTAACACCAAACAATGAATTCGACCATTATAAATATGGTAGACGCATTGTTTTTGTCTAATTCAGTGGTGGAACAATTTGTTGTGTATTACAAATAATAAAATGTATTATGTTTTAAAGCAAATAATAAATAAAAGAAATAATATTGTTATATGTATAAAAAAAAATCTCTCTTCATCTTATTTGCTTTTGGACATACGACAGTAAGCCGTTATTATTCTATCCTTGATTTTTATGGTTTATGGACGGGCGTGATGTGGAAAAATAGAGGTAAGTACAAAAAATAATTATACGTGGTCATAATGACGTGAAAAATAATCCAATTTAAAATATTGATGTTAAAATATATTGCTCGCTGTTGTATGTTGACAGCTCTGACAGTTCAATAAATCAGTTGTCATTACACTTTTAATCGGATTGTATTATTTTACACATTCTCCACTACAACATGGTGTCAGGTGTAAATTAATGCTGTAAATGATTTAAATACGGTGTAATAAAAGTAAGTGAATGTCGGTGAAGCCGGAGACAACTCAAACAATGCCGAAAGATACGGCGTATTCGGCGTTGCAGCAGCCGGTTGCCATGAGCGAGGACGGCAATATGGCTACCAATTGGCGTGAATGGAAATCCGCGTTCGATTATTATTTAATTGCGTCCGGCAAGGAAAATGCATCGTCGCGGGAGAAATGTGCTCTGTTTTTACATGTCATCGGGAAATTCGGCCGTGAGATCCTCGAGGAATTTGATTTGGAGGAGGAAGCCCGAACCAACTACGAGGTTTTAGTGACAAAATTTAAAAGTCATTGCGATCCGTCACGGAATATAAATTACGAACGACATGTATTTTTTGATACTTACCAACGTGAGGATAGTTTCAATAAGTTTTTGAGTGTATTGAAACTACGCAGTAAATCCTGTGAGTTTGGCCAGTTACGTAGCAGTCTCATCTTGACGCAAATCATCAGAGGGCTCAAGGATTCCAACATGCGGGAGCGGATGCTGGCGAAAACCAAGCTAGACCTGGAGAGCGCGGTAACGTGGTGCCGCGCCGTGGAGACGGCGGGCAAGCAGGCGCAGGCGTGCGCCGAGGCGGGCCGACAACCGAGCGCCGGCGCGGACGCTGCACCCTCGTACGAGTTAGAAGCGATACGTTCGGGTGCCGCACGGCCGCCGCGCAGAGCTGAACGCCGCCCGGATGTAGCCGGTGCCGCGCGTCAGCCGCAAAAATCACAGCAGAATTTTCACGGAGCCAATCAAGCTAATATGTGCGGTTATTGTGGTCGTAAACACAGCGGCAATAATCAGTGTCCCGCGCGTAATGTCAAGTGTCATCGGTGCAATCGCATGGGTCATTACTCTCGCGTGTGTCGAGTCAAATTCTTGGGTGAGTTGAAGGAGCAGGAATATGACCAAGATGAGAACTGCGCCGAGTTATGCGAGTCAATATTGTGTTCCTTATCTATCGATGAAGTGGGCGATGACGGTAACGCTTGGTTCGAAGATGTAAAAGTGGACAATAACATAGTTAATTTTAAAGTAGATAGCGGAGCTGAGGTAACTGTGATGTCTTTGCGTGATTTTCGTAAATCAGGATATGATGAGAATATTTTACGGAAAAGTAAGCACGCGATACGCGAAGTAAGTAAGAATAAGCTGCCTGTAGTAGGTTATTTTGAAGCTACATTAGGTGCTAATGCAATGGAAACTCGTCAGAAGATTTAAGTGTTAAACTTAAATTGTAATAATTTATTAGGTTACACAGCGTGTCGGGAACTTAAGTTTATAATACCGAGGAAGACTTTCGAAATACAGGAATTAAATATTGATGAGTCAGTTTTTGATGGAATAGGTTGCCTACCAAAAGTGTATAAAATTGATATTGATCCTACTGTTCCACCGGTGGTGAATGCATCTCGAAAAATACCTATGAAAATTAGACCGCGGTTGAAACTGGAGTTAAACAATATGGAGAAATTAGGTATTATTTCTAAAATAGATTCGCCAACCGATTGGGTTTCAAATATTGTAATTGTCGAGCGACCCGATAAGCTACGCATTTGTTTAGATCCTTATCACTTGAACAAAGCCGTGCGTCGCTCTCACTTTCAGCTTCCTACGTTAGAGGAGATAACAAGCAACTTGGTTGGAGCGAAGGTATTTTCAAAATTACATGCAAGAAATGGTTTTTGGATGCTACGGCTCGACGAGGACAGCTCCAAGTTGTGTACGTTTTCCACACCGTTCGGACGATACAGGTGGCTTCGGATGCCATTTGGTATCAATTGCGCACCAGAAATATTCCATCATGAAATGTATAAAATTTTTTCTATGACAGGTGTAGAAGTCTTCGCTGATGATGGTCTGGGGGCGCAACCAGCGGGAACATGATATGCGGCTTAGAGAGTTACTCAGGAGGGCGGTTGAGTATGGGGTCAAATTCAATAAACAAAAATGTGTGTTTCGAGCATCGGAAGTAGATTTCTTAGGTCACACGCTGAACGGTTCCGGCATTAGCCCTACAGCTAGCCGGGTGAGCGCAATTAATAATATTGTAAAACCTACAGATAAAAAACAATTAGAGCGCTTCCTAGGTATGACGAATTATTTATCGAGATTTATTCCAAACTATGCAACCGTTGCGGAGTTTATTAAAGAAGGACGTGGTATTCGAGTGGCTACGAGTACACGATGAGGCTTTCGAGCAGCTGAAGAAGGCGATCAGTTATGCACCCGTGCTGCGATACTACTCGCCGCAGGAGCCGGTGACGCTGTCGTTGGACGCGAGCGCGTACGGGCTAGGCGCGTGCCTGTTGCAGGCCGGCCAGCCAGTGGCGTACGCTGCGCGTACTCTCACGCCTACCGAGAAACGCTGGGCACAAATAGAAAAGGAGATGTTAGCCATATACTTTGGGTGCGTAAGATTTCATTTTTACATTTACGGCCACAGTCAAGTTACGATTGAGAGCGATCATAAACCATTAGAGACAATTTTACGAAAGCCGCTGAACGAGACTCCTCCGCGGCTTCAACGTATGTTGTTGAAACTGCAGGCGCATCGTCTGAACGTGGTCTACAAGCCGGGTAAGTATATGCGCGTGGCGGACGCGCTGTCGCGAGCGGCGGTTGAGCGAGGCGCGCATGCGGACAGCTGTGAGGATGATGTCACTGTTCACGTGAATGCCGTGTACGAGAGCTTGGACGCGACTGATGAGCGATTGGAGCGCATTCGGATAGAAACACAAAAAGATACCGTGCTGTCGGCAGTGATCGACTATTATCGTGAGGGATGGCCGAACGGGAAAAGTCAGGTGAGTGCATCGGCTCGTCCGTTTTGGACTTTCAGACATGAATTGTATGAAATTAACGGGATATTATTTCATAATAAAAGAGTAGTAATCCCAAGTAGCCTGCGTAAAGATATGTTAGCTCGTATTCATGAGGGGCACCTAGGTATCGAGAAGTGCAGGCGCCGTGCGCGAGAAGCCGTGTGGTGGCCCGGCATGGGCGCTCAAATCGAGGAGTGCGTGCAGCGCTGTGAGAGCTGCCAGCGACACCGCACAGCGCCGCCGCGCGAACCGCTCGCGCCGCACCCCGTGCCGCCGAGAGCTTGGGACACGCTTGCCGCTGATATCTTCGAGCTGAACAAGCGGCAATACCTACTCGTTGTCGACTATTACTCCAAGTTCGTGGAGGTGGTTTATTTACCGGACATGACCAGTGGGACGGTTATTGGTATGATGAAAGGCATGTTTTCTCGTTTTGGAATTCCGCGTAGGCTTGTAACTGACAACGCAAAACAATTTAAATCGGGTGAATTTGAGAAATTCGCGAGCAAGTGGGAATTTCAACACGTCACGAGTTCGCCGCTGTATCCGCGATCGAACGGATTAGCAGAGCGTAATGTTCAGACCGTCAAGCGTTTGTTAAAGAAGGCCACAGAAGACAAGACTGAGTGGCAACTAGCTTTGCTTAACTTTAGGAACACTCCGGTGACGGGTGAGGTATATTCACCTGCGCAGCTGCTGATGGGAAGGTCGCTGAACACCAGGCTGCCGATGGCCCCGCAAGCTTTACTACCGAAAACCGTTGAACCGGAGCTAGTACGGAATGTGCGCCAGGGAAGAATAGATAAGATGAAAGGGGATTATGACCGAGGCACGAAGCTGTCATCTGCATTATCTCCAGGTGAGCGAGTTCGCGTGAAAGATGGTAGGGTTTGGAACAAAGCTCGGGTCATCAAGGAAGCTGATGGTGAGCGCTCGTACTGGCTTGAAGCTGATAACGGTGGTACGTACAGGCGTAATCGATCCCATATTTTAAAACAGCATAATAAAGGCGTAGTTGTAGATACTCGGGCTCGGCACAATTTAGTACATGATGACATTTCACTAGAGGGTGAATCTGTTTTGGAATCGCCTAGACTCTCAATGCGTGCGGGGGAAGAAGGTGGGGAACCTACATCCATAGAATCGGATGCAGGACCTACACCAACAGAATTGGCAGCACCAGTATCTAGTAGAACGACTCGTAGTGGTAGAGTAATTAAGTCACCTCAAAGGTTCGTGTGTACTTAATTATAAGTGTGTAAATGTATACCTACTATGTCACTTGTGTTGATCTGTAGGTATTGTGTTTTATATAACATCATAATTATTTACTAACTTCTTGTGTTATTTACATATATGACCATTATGATGGGAGAGTCTCCATAATTCGTTATATGTTTATTTTTGGTTTACTGCAAAATAGTTTTGTGTTTTTTTTATCAATTTAGATACAACTGTACGTACTTTCACATAAGTATATCTAACGACTATTGTTTAAATATGTTAAGCCATGGTTGTGTCTTAGACTTTCTATCGTATGTTTGTTTCGTTTATAAGAGAAGGAAGATGTTGTATGTTGACAGCTCTGACAGTTCAATAAATCAGTTGTCATTACACTTTTAATCGGATTGTATTATTTTACACATTCTCCACTACAACACTCGCTACTAGACTGTCTCTCGCTATTTGATCTGGACGGCACTACGCTTACCATCAGGTGCAGTGTGGTCACTTTGCCGAGCCAGAATAAAAAAATAAAAAAACGTTGCGCAATCGTCGCATCAGTTTCCCTTTTGAAATGTTCACATTTACCCATATTGCTTATTTTTAAAGTTATATACTTACATGACCTTTATATAACAATATGCGTAGTTGGTTTCCAGGCCGTTGTAAGGAAGAGTTGCGCCTCGTTGATGACGTACGTGCGCGGCAGCTCCTTCACATTCATCGGTGTGTGGGCACATACGTGGAACTCCTTGCTTTTGAACCATTGGATACGCTTGCATGCGAAAACATCCCGATGCCTGTAGAGCTCTCACACATATTTTTTATAACATACTAATAGGTCTTAAGTTATTGTTACTAACATAAATTATTATACTGCTTTTTTATCCTGGCACGTGAAAGTGACCACGACGCACCTGATAGTAAGCACAGAGCCGTCCAATTAAAGTATCAAGTAGTGATTGTAAATCTATCCCCCGCTACTCAACAAAATCATGCCGGCCTGCTGTGTAGCTCTTTTACACTACGTTATGGGGCAAGGAGGTGAAGAAGTAGTCGAAGGTCTAGTGCCAGAGTACTCAGAATTCCGCAAAACGGCCAAACATCGTACCCAACTCTAGACCCCGGATAAAACCGGATGTACACTGGCTGATCCCGGAAAGCGACACACTTGCGTGTGCCACTATGGCGGTTTTTACACCCTGTGAATGGTGGTCGCTATTCGGGCGGATATGAATATCCTTCCACCAGATCCTGCATCCGATAATTCCGATAATTACCAACCTGGCAACATCACTCACATAGCATCCATCTCGGCTGATTATGATTAATGCTCGAATGCACTATATATACTATTTTGAATGTATAGATTAAACAAACTGATGTAAATTAATTAAATAAAAAAATGGTATTATATATATCGAAGGCATGACCGCAGGCCGATGCTGTGAGAGGGCTTACACATCCCTCTCCGATCTCCAGATATTGTCAGGATACACAGCGTACGATAGTTCAGTAGAAATAACACACGTTATTAACACTTCATGAGTTTAATAAACTACCACTGGTTCGGAATGCAGTTATCCACTAGAAAAGAAGCCGGCAACAAAACCTATGGTTGCTCTTTTAAACATTTCACTTATTACATCAGTTCACAATTACACTTTTTACTTATTCAGTCTAATAATTAACAAAAACAACCAACCCTCCATTAATAATATTTTTACATTGTGTTGTCAAAAATGGCGGGCTGTCACATGTCAATTGATATTTATTTTCAATAGATGGCGTTTTGTAGTCAATTTAATTAAATTTATTTTCTTCAGACTCCGATATATAGAACTTTTATATAGAACATATGATAAAAGTAACTAACTTCTTATGGCACGGTGAAAGACTTTAGGCACTGTCTTAGATTATTTAACCCCCTACTCTAAGGGTACTGTAGTTTATACAACATTATTTTTAGTATACTACAAAGTCGAAAGTAGTTTGTGAGAATCGGTAGCACAATCTATTGCACTAATTTTATATCTATATTGGTATCCCAAAAATATATAAAAATTTTCGTCAACCTGGTACCTTGTTTATTACTTAATAAAAATGCGGCGCGTGTCGATCGTTCACCTATACCTACATAATACTTTGGCGGGAAACAAAGGCGCGTATATGACCATGCATCGTTCAAGAAACGGGATAAATTATTTTTGTATGTTACCGCGTGAGTTTTCCTTCCTTATTATTAGTTCCGGCTTTATGGTATACAAAAACTAATCTTGTATAATGTAGTATTAAGATTGTGGTTCGTAAAATGCAATCCAAATCAAATGTCGTCGCCCGTGGTGGTCATCAGGTGTGTGTGGTTGCTATATTTTTTTTAAATATTAATCAGCCGGAGAAATCCATATATCGCTAATAGACACAATCATTCCGGCCTGGTGAGTAGCTTCTTCACAGTACGCTTATAGAACCCAAAATCATAGGAAGGGAATACGGTAGCTGGCAAACTGTTTCACAGCATGATGCTTCGCCAAAGAATAATGCTGGCTGAAATAACTGGGTATTATAGACTCCCGTACACGAATTGTCGAAACAAACCTCGGTATGGTGTCACTATCAAATCAGATCGTTTATTCTGGACGTTATGGGACTATAGTCCCGCGTTGATACCCACGGTATGATCTTTTGTAGGGTCAGGACTATGTGTTACTGTTAGGTGTATTATTTTTTATTATTCTGTAAATAGGATAATCATTGAATGTCATATGTCTATTTTGATATCAACGGTACTAACAAGTATATAAGTACTCTGATCCTTAAGATTTTGTAAAGCCTTCTTAATTGAAGTTGTAAATAAAAACACTTCCTCCTAAGGATCCGTATCTTAAGTGAGTTGTAAATAAATAATAGTCGTTCATTTAAGAGGATTTGGAGACTTCAGTTCGGATCGACTCACAATTAGTTACAAATCCCTTATAATTCGTTATGCTAATCTTAAAAAATTGTATCATTCTATATATTACATTATTTGTCAATAGAACTTACGTATGGTGTATAAAAAAATCGACAAGCTTTTTTAAAACTTTTTTTTAGTGCCTCGATAAGCAGACGAGCAGACGGGCCACCTGATGGTAATTAATCGCCGCCGCCCATAGACTTCTGCAATACCAGGGCACAGCAAAGCCGCTGCCTACCACAAACTGAACTGAACTGCATTGATTTTGTGTAATTTTTGTTCAGGATATTGGTAAAAGTCAGGCGTCAGCCTCCGTGGCATAGTAGGCGAGAAGCCGGCTGTGAAACGGGAGGCCGTGGGTTCGATTCTCGCACCGAGACAAATAATTGTGTGGCAGACAGATATTTGTTTCGGGTCTGGGTGTTGTGGGACCATAGTCCTTCGTAGGTCTTAATACCCACGATACAGGTTAAACGTAGTGTGGGTTCTGAACTATTTGTGTGACTTTAGGTGTACTTAATTATTATTACTGAGCGTTTACTCGTATCATGTCTGTACCATAATTAGGTTGTTTAAAATGGTGTTAAAGTGTAACATGAAAAGCACGTGTCAGTAAAAGTTTTAACGTGTTGTATGTACTTGTTATCAGTATAGAGCCTCGTTAAAAAGTTCTTAACACGGCTTCTCCAACTTGAATCGTTACCGCACGCAGAACTGCCGCAGAAACAGTAATAACTCATGCCAACTTGCGAACGAAATTACGAGTGTTATGCAAAAAATTACTGCGAGGTGACAGACTGGATAACTTTTGGCGTTTTTAAATTCATGTATTTCAAGGAAAAGTTTAAATTAATATTTTCTTACGGTTGTTTGTGACGACTGCTGTGCTGAGGTCTCGGATTCGATCCCCGGGTCGGGTATAGTGATATTGAGTTTTTCTATTTATAAATACTATAACTATCCTCTTCGGGTCGGTCATAAGTTTCAGGGAAGGTAATGAAACCACGCGTTTCGTATAAACTACTTTACTGAAATATTACTATCTACTAAAGAGTACAATGTCGGATACGTAACGGCAGGGAGCGCGCGAGTCACGTGGTCGGCGGATAGTTACGCGTACGCACACTTTGGATAGCTCTCGGTCGACTGACGTGGTGGCGTGATGCGCCGGCGCGATGTCCGGGAGGAAGGATTTGAGGGGTAGCAGGAAAAAGGAGTCGGGGAATAAGCCCTTTGGACAGGATGCGCGAACGTCTCGTTACAATACTCAATATCAGCCTGGATTCTGGAATTGTGCCCGTCATGGCGATAGGCTCGCCCCCCATCACATTATGGGATCGTAATAAATTCGCCGAAAAGTAGGTGTACTGGTTAAACCTCTGCCTACCCACTTTGGGGATTACAGGCGTGAGTTGACACGCTGACATAAAAGTTGACTGGAAACAACGTCATGCAGCTCGAGGCACTAGGTTACGCACCTACCCTTGACGGGATAGACGTTCTAATAACTCTGTTGATTTAAAACAATTGGCTCATTATTAATATGGAATATCAGAAAGAAATTAACTTTAACATACATTCATAATCTTATTATGATTAGAAATTACAAAAGTAACTGATAAAACATAATGTCGAAGTAATATGTCTGCCAACCCGCAATAGGCGTTTTTGTTAAGGGTCTAAAGTTGGGGTACGATGTTTGGCCGTTATGCAGCCTTCTGAGTCTGACACTAGACCTTCGACTGCTTCTTTACCTTCATGGCGTAGTGTGAAAAAGCAGGCCGCCATGATTGTGTTGAGTAGCGGGAGATAGATTGCCTCTCGCTAGTCGATAATTTAATTGGACGGTACTGCGCTTAAAATTAGGTGCAGTGGGTTAAAAAAAAAAGAGCCAGCGTGGTAAACTAAGGCCTAACCCCTCTCATTAGTAGAGGAGGCCCGTACCCAGTAGTGGGACAGTTTTTAATACCACTATATATTTTTATATTTATAGATATACATATAGCAATCTTAGAACTCCTGTATCACAATTAAACGTCAAACTTTGTTATGTGACCGCGGCCTTACTCTTTTAATTTCTGCGTATTCGTTCGTAAATATACTAATTTCACTGAAGAAGCATTAAATGTAAATACATGTTCTTTTACAGTTAATCCGTTTATATTTCCAGGTATTCGCTGGGCTGGAAATGAAGACGTTTCTTGCGAGAATATGGAGGTCTTAACTGTGGAGCGAATCAGGCCGTTGCTAAATGTAGTCCACACAGCGCTTAATTACCTACTTAAAAGGATCTTAATTTAATTTTCCAAGACGTTTGAAGAGTTTTTTATTGGATAGTTTGTTACTTTATTTTGTTTAATGATACGGTAAGTTTTATTTACCGTACTAATTTAAATTGCTAATATTCCAACAAAATTATGTTTGATTGATTATTTTCAATTTAAAAGTAAATATATCTTAAATGAATATACATCATACACATCAAAGACAATTCGAATGATCTGGATATCATCTATCGAAAGCAATTATTTAGCTTCTTATAAAATATTTTTTAAATAATGTCTTTCTAACATTTCTACTCAACCAATTGTTATAAAACTTTGCAATCTTTAGTTCTTATGGCAATACAGTACTAGTAAGAACAAACTACAAACACTTAATTTTTTATCATTTGTTAATCTTTTGGACCTTCCACAGAAGCAGTGTCCACAATATGGTGAAGATAAATTATTATATTAGCATTAAGTAAAAACTTCTTCATCAAACTTCAAGTTTCTACTACTCAAACAAAATGCAGAACTAGATAAAAAGACGATGTTGAGTGCTCGCATGTTCTCAACTCTAACTTCGTGAAATTACAATTTATATTGATTCTATTTTTGTTGAAACAGATGAATGTCCTAAGTAAACATAATAGTAGTTCGTTCAAAAACAATAATAGAATGAATTACAATTTTAACGTTAACAACTTGCTATCAGATATACGTTTCATACTGATTACGATATCATGACGTAAAATCAGCTGTGCTCCGGTGCAGTTGATCACCAGTCACTTGTCAATGGTATGCCGGCGCACCACAAATATTGGCAACACTCGCCGTTCTTACATACTATTTTTAACTTTAACATTATGAAAATAAAACTGATTTTGGCTTTACCTACTTTTTATTATGCGTTTGAGACTCGAGTGGTGTCAGTGATCGCATAGCACAAAGGCGCCGCGTCATTTATTTCCGTGTTCCCTAGTGGGATACGCCAAATTCTTCCTTTGGTCACCGCACTTATCAAGACAACATTTTTAGCATATCGACTTTATCCTGAATCTAAAATAGCGTTATCTACACTGCATTAGGGTAATCTTCCAAACCTTGATTACTAAAACTACATAAACTTTGAAGAGCGTACGAAAATCGTAATTTATATAAAACTAGCTGTTGCTCGCGGCTCCGCCTGCGTGGAGGTTATATTCGGGAGCAGAAGTATACAATCCAAGGAGCTGTCCTCTGCACTGAGGCACTTGTAGCCATTGTCCAGCCTCTCAGGTGTTGTGCCTGCTCTTTGCCCCTTTTAGGGATGAAAAACGTTGAAACACGTATTTCTTTATTTCCTACCAAAAGCCTAAATATTTACAGATCCCTAAGTCTAGGAATTATGGATTTCCCATCCAAATTTTGAACTCCTATTTGACCCCTTTCAAGGTTGTTTTTTGAGAAAAAAAGACAGCCTTTGTCCTTCTCCAGGATATAATCTATTTCCTTACCAAATTTCACTAAAATCAGTTCAGCCGTTTAGTCGTGAAGAGGTAACAAACAAACAGAGTTACTTTCGCATTTTTTTTAATGCCTCGATAGTATTAGTATGGATTACATCAATTTCTAAATGGCTTGGGGTTTAATAAACATTTATTCATACAACATCAATTTTAATGTACCGGGAAAGTAGCGGAATCTGCACATTTAGAAAACTGAAAATAGAAAAGAAAACACGTGAAGTAAATATAAAACATACATACTAATCGGTATGAAAAGAACTCTATTCCATTGCCATAAGAATTACACAGATATTTCAATAAGCGAATCTAATAACAGCAGCAAGGTCAGAGTAGTTGTGTCCAGTATCTAATACAGCGAGTGTGTGTGATTTAGAATGAAGTTTCAATATGAATAAGCTTTAAATGTTTGGAGACTTAAAACCTCGTATATTTAATAAACCTTAAGGATCAAGGGGTTTGCTCAAAGTAGCTGGGGAACAGAGAATTGTGAACGGCAAGTCCAAATGGCAAATAGACATCAGCACTGTTCCGATCGTGTGTGTAGTTTGATTTGCAACTCCAAGGTGTGAAGTTGTTGATACAGTATCTATTGTTTACGTGTGAGATATGATAAGAACCTAAATAAAAAATTGTTTGTTAACGACAGTGTGACGCTTCAAGATTTGTGAGTGCTCGCGTCGCAAAATGTTATCCACTAAAGTACGGATTTTTAGCTCGCAATTAGGAGTATTTCATAAGAATGTTATAAGGTAAGGGTTTTTGATTATCTTGTTTATACTGTACTTTGTTTCTGCTATCAGAATCATAATACAATAACAAAAGAAGGATTTCAGAGTAAATATTTGTATGCGGTAATCATAATAAATTGCGATTAAATCAAAGAAATTGGTAATATATTTATTGGCACACAAAATGCACGCTGTGGATCAAGAAAAACTTTCACAGTTTTTGCGCAGTTTTACAAAAAAAATGTGCTATTTAAAATAATATTAAGAGTGAATGAAATAAAATAAACTGAAATTATAGAAATTTATAGTTTGTCACAGAAATCACTTTTATCTCTATACATGGATAAAGTATTTATTGCTTATTTTTTTTTCTTGTTTTTAATATTGTTTTCTTTGGACGCTAATGTTGGTCATACATTTATTCAAACTAATTTAGAACTATTTATATTATATGTATATTGTTAATGTACTGTTTTGCCAAATAAAGAGGCAAAAAAGTTAAGTTACTAGGCAATTTATCAGTGTAATACTCTCAGGAGTGTCGCAGTGAGCAGTGCTTCAGTAAAACTTGATGAGGAATCCACGCAGCTCAAGCCAATGAATGAGATCCCGGGCCCATCGTCACTACCCTTAATTGGATCATTACATCACTTTTTACCCGGTGGTAAGTTTAACCATACACAAAGTAAAAAAAAGATTTCGACGAATTGAGAACCTCCTCTTTTTTTGAAGTTGGTTAAAAAGAAGCAGCCATAGCTGGGTGTGGTACGGACTACCCAGACGCAAGTCGTAGGTTCAAACCAGCCCAAAATGGTATTAACATTTCCAAAGTAAAGTTACTTTAACGGTGTAGGAAAACATTGTAAGGAAACCTGCATACGTGAGAATTCTCATAAGAATTTCAAAGATATGTGAAGTCCCCTGATGAGCATTAGGCCAGCGTAGTGGACAAAGGCTTATCCCTCTCCCATTACTAGAGGAAGCCCGTGCCCAGCAGTGGAACAATGTTCAATACAGAGCTGGTTTTTGTTACCTCGGTCAAGCTATTTAGCCAAGTGTTGAGTAGCGAGAATTGTATCTTGCTACTCGATACTCTAATTGGACAGCCCTGTGCTTACCATCGGGTGCAGTGTGGTCACTTTGCCAAAATAAAAAAAGGTATAACTACACATACTTTGACGCTGAAGCTGACCGAAGAATATGCTTCAGATAGGCGGCTTAGTAAAGGTTGCATCACTTAAGTATATCACCATTCGTGCTTAAAGTACACAATAAATAATAGAAAGTGCGTCATGTCTGTTATGAGGTACAGTGCCAAGAAGTAGAATCTCTTATGATGATTGTCAATTGCTTCAAGGTCGCCCTACGAATTATGGGGCCAGCAATAGGTCCAAGAAGTACACTGCTAAACAATAAATTGGCAAGCTGATCTAAACTCATAGTGCTTGTTCACGTAGAAGGCGCGGTCGCGGTAGCGGGCGCGGTGGGCTAGGCGAGCTCGTGTTCACATTGGCCGCCAGGCGTTTGCGTGAGTGTACCGCGTTGTCAGTGGTTGTAAACAGCAACCAAGATCCTTTTCAATCGAAAATTCTTACTTAATGTGGGAGATGACTAAAATTAGAATTGGTGTGCATGAAATTAATAAAGAAAATTAATAAATAAAACAATGTGATACGTTTGAAATGGTGCCAGTCGCTAGTTTGCCCGCTACTTCCACCGCACTAGCGTTTTGTACGTGAACACTTGCATATAATGCTTTGTGTTCGATATTTCGTGACCGCCACCGCTCCCGCGAGTTAACGTGAACGAGCACATACACATAGACACGAATTTAGTTACAATGAAGTGGAAATTAGATCCAACTAAATTTGCCGCCGAAATGTGCCGTGCCTAGGTTAAAAAACACTATTTATCAGATCAATAAATTGCATTATCCATCACACCACTACAAAATATAGTACCTTCATTTAAAAATATAGTTTTAAATCACCTTTCATAAACTCGATGCTGTATATTAATTCAGTTAAAAACTTTGCGTTTCTACAAGTATAATAATACTAGCCCTGTATTAAACATTGTCCCACTGCTGGGCACGGGCCTCCTCTACTAATGAGAGGGGTTAGGCCTTAGTCCACCACGCTGGCCTAATGCGGGTTGGCAGACTTCTCATACCTTCGAAAAACTCTCAGATATGCAGGGTTCCTCACGATGTTTTCCTTCACCGTTAAAGCAAGCGATAATTAACATTTTAATACACACATAACTTTAGAAAAGTCAGAGGTGTATGCCACTTGGGTTTCGAACCTACGACTTTCGTCTTGACAGTCCGTACCGCAACCAACTAGGCTATCGCTGCTATAAGTATAAACTAACAAATAATTATAAAGTACTTATTATTTTTGCTGAGCTGACTAACTATTCTATTGCGCAACATAATGTTAGATGCTTATTACCAATAATTATGTTGACATGCAAGAAACTACACGCAGTGGCAAAATATCATACAATTTTGAAGTCTAACACAACGCCAATAAAGTTTATTTAGTGTCATCAAAAACACTCTTCGCTACATCGATGATTGTTAGATTGAGGCCCTCCGAGTTTAGCTCTGTAACCACTACTACAATCCACTAATAATTTATAGGAGTTAAAACTATCATTAAATTCAAGACATCAATGTATTAAAAGACTTTGCTCGCAGTTCTAGTCGGTGAGATTTTTGCTTCAATAAATAAAAATAATCTTAGCCTATTAAGGTTTCAAAGGGAATCCCTTAGTAAAATAATGTAATACAGATATTAGCCATCATCGCTTAAACACAAACTAAACTGAAAACGAATGTACACACACTGATTAAAACCGAGCAGCACTTCCGCTAGTTTCGTATAGACTGCCTCGCGAGCGTTCAGGCTTTCCTTTTTATAACAAATCTTTCCCACCGAGTATCCAATCTACCCACAAATATTTCGTAAGTGACCCCCAATATTTCCATAAAAATCTAAAGTACCCTTACAGCTCGGCCATCCTGCTTCAAGCGAGTCCCTTCGCTTTGTATATCAGCATCAACATCAACATTATCACTTGATGAATCACCAGATTCGTTATCAATTTCAGTCCCTATATCTTTAATGCATCACTAATTGGCCCTTTACCGCGAGCACAATCACCGATGGCATCTTGCTCTCGGGCAAACTTATTTAGTTGGCCATTAACGTCGGGTGCAACTACCGACTAACCGTTAAACCCTGGACCGAGTTAAGCCTTTAACCTCGGGCACACTCATCCACAAGCCCTTAACCACGGGCACACTCATCCACAAGCCCTTAACCACGGGCACACTTATCCACAAGCCCTTAACCACGGGCACACTCATCCACAAGCCCTTAACCACGGGCACAATCTTCCACAAGCCCTTAACCACGGGCTCAATCTTCCACAAGCCCTTAACCACGGGCACAATCTTCCACAAGCCCTTAACTACGGGCACAATCTTCCACAAGCCCTAAAGCCCGGGCACAATCTTCTACAAGCCCTAAACCCCGGGCACAATCTTCCACAAGCCCTAAACCCCGGGCACAATCTTCCACAGGCCCTAAACCCCGGGCACAATCTTCCACAAGCCCTTAACATCGGGCATATCCATCCAAATGCTCATCTCAAGTACATTCAATCGCAAGTCATTTACTCCGTTCATCTTGCCGACTTCCAATTGATCCATTCATCCATCCATCCAATTTCCATTAATGATATTCATTGTCAATCTTCGCATCCAAATCAAGTTCAATTCGCGTAAACATAGTCATAATAGATATAAATGCTATCATTTATATAAACTTATCAAAATACCAACCATCACTCCATTGTGTTTTAGCCTACTCCGTAATTGGGTTACCGCCCTCCTGTATATGCAAACACTCCAATCCGTGTAACTGTCAGATACTTTCCAAGCTGGCTTGTCAGCCTCATGCGTATCTGACACATATACAACTTTTGTATCTATCATACTCCTCAGCTGTCTTATTAGCCTCATGTGTATGCATATACAATAACCATCAGAACTCCTCTGACAATGGCCTATTGGCCTCCTGCGCATCCAATGTCCCCCATAAAGAAAATACAATCACTGATACTAGTCAATTCAATAGTCAAATAATCACGAAACAATAACAAATTATCAAAGAATCCATTATTTCAAATCCAATTAATTATTAACATTTTTATCCATGATTAGATTTTTCAATATCAAGAACATTTTCTTTGTTACTTCGTCCTACAGCCAAATCATTATTACGCATAGAAAGGTCATCATAGCTATCAATCACTTTATACATATACACTCACACCTGCAACCCCCGAAGGGGCAGGCAGTGGTGCAACCAGCACACCCACCCCTCGGCAAACCCATCATGGTCCCTCAATGTGACAGAAGGAGAGCCCATCGCCACACCGGTCCAACTCCAGACTCCGGGCTGACTCCGTGCACTTCCAAATAGAAAATCCCAACATCACTTCACCCGACATGGGGATCGAACCCGAGACCACAGCACAACAGTCGCAACGCACCCGCCTATCACAACTGGGCCACCGATGCAGTCACTATCATGTCTACATTTTTATTCTCAATCGCTTTCCATATGTTCCTCACTTGACCCGTCCTGTTTACATGTCACTTTACCGGATTGAGACATCGGCACTTTGCACGTTCGCAAAGAGGCTATGTACAAATTGTCATAAGTCACTCCCGAAAACCAATAATAATCATAAAACCAAAAATAATAAAGTACAGCTACAAACCGTCAAACTAGGCCACTTAGCCCAATCGCATGTTCTCCTGTTTCCACACTAATTGCGGCTTTCCAAATACACCTAAACCAAAACTCAAGTAGTTATTTAACACAAATAATTGCAATATAATTTACGGAGGATTACAACATTATAAACTTTCCGTAACAACTAAGGGTAGTTTCAAATTACGAAACTTGTAACAATTTTCATCACCATCATCATCAACAAAATCTCTGCAATAATATTTTCCCACCTTATAATATCACAGCGTGGATAAAAGTTAAGCAAAACATGATCTCGATGAAATCACTATCAAATTTAATTTAAGACAACTATTTATCACTTCCAATCCTTTTAAAGTAACCAAGTTATGTTTACGTTTACCACAACACTTGGATCTACCCCTTTTTTTATTCAGTAAACACTAACAGAATAAAATTAATTTAATTACGTATTATAAATTTATCACAATCACTTAAGTGTCTCATATTGCCTAAGCATGGACTATTAACTCAGTCACCCAAATGAATAGGCCACGGACGAAGGCAATCAACAATCTTATGAACCATTGGCACGGATCTCAACTTTGATCTAAATAGGTAAATCAATGGGACACACATAACCTCATTCTCACCTTGACTAATTGCACAGTTTAACTTAACTGTTATAAAATTCATTAAATACTGGGTAGAACGAATTAAAACTCAAACTATAATAATTACCACCGGCATAAATAAAAATATTCCTTACGTACTGGAATCGAACCAGAGCCAATTCAATTTTATCAAGAAATCCTACGCATTATGCGTTACACATTTTACTACCAACTAATATTGGTATCTTTATTCAAATGTACAAAAATAAAACCAGAAGCGACTCACCGAATTTCCAATAAATCCATACAGCATCGTTGTTCCAAACATCGGGTTTTCATATTATTCACTATTGTGGGTGTTGATTCACTATCTCACTTCTGAACTATTAGCCATCATCGCTTAAACACAAACTAAACTGAAAACGAATGTACACACACTGATTAAAACCGAGCAGCACTTCCGCTAGTTTCGTATAGACTGCCTCGCGAGCGTTCAGGCTTTCCTTTTTATAACAAATCTTTCCCACCAAGTATCCAATCTACCCACAAATATTTCGTAAGTGACCCCCAATATTTCCATAAAAATCTAAAGTACCCTTACACAGATTCGTTCAGCCATTTTGTGCGATTCGGAAGCAAATTACCAGACAAACAGTACAGAATTATTGTATTAGGTATGGATTTATTTTCCCAACGATTTTGATGTAGTCTTGTTCTGAATTTTGTGGTTATTTGAGCAATTGATAACTCATACTGACATATTTGCCAGCTTCCCCTATAAATGTTAATAGTTGTATTATTTAACGTTGATAACAAATTGATAAAAAATATTTCACACAAATAACACGACTTGTATCAGTGATAAGTAGAAAATATTTATGCACCAGTGCATAGCAATTCTGAAAGTGAGAGTAAAGTATAACGAATCCGTTACTAAACGGGTTGTATGCAACCTTAGAGTAGGCAACCAAATATGCAACACAAGAACTAGCGACAGTCTAGTAAGAGTGAAAGTCAAATATTCCCGGCTGCCTATAAATAGCACGATGGACATGACGACCTTTAAAAACACATGTCTAATGTCAATTTTTCAAAAGCACTAACCTCTCTCATTAGAGAAGTCAATGCGCGGTATTGGTTGTTATTTTATAATTGTTTTGCCCATCCATACTTCTCCGAAAGTAACTCTGTTTGTTGCTTTGTTACCTCTTCACGACTAAACGGCTGAACGGATTGTAATGAAATTTGGTAAGGGAATAGATTATATCCTGGAGAAGGACATAGGCTTCTTTTTTCTCAAAAAACAACCTTGAAAGGGGTCAAATAGGAGTTAAAAATTTGTATGGGAAATCCATAATTCCTCGACTTAGGGATCTGTAAATTCATATTTAGGTTTTTGGTAGGAAATAAAGAAATACGTGTTTCAACGTTTTTAAAAAATCATCCCTAAAAGGGGCAAAGTGAGGTTAAACTTATGGGGTATTCTTTAGATGCAATCTCAAGATTCAGGCACAACACCTGAGAGGCTGGACTATCGCTACAGGTGCCTCAGTGCAGAAGACAACTCCTTGGATTGTATACTTCTGCTCCCGAATATATCCTCCACGCAGGCTAAGCCGCGAGCAACAGCTAGTAATTGTATAATTGCATTACAGTTTGCCGACCGCCGTGTTCCCTATTTCCTATGATCTTGGATCCTAATGTGAAGAAGCTACTCTACTCATGGTTGATTCGAGTAGCGATGGATAATTGTCTCTCGCAAATTGGTACTTTACTTGGACGGCGTTGAACTTATCATCGGTGAGGTCACTTTGCCTGGCGAGGATAAAAAAAAACATTATATCTTCTTTAATATTCATACTCCTCAGGCTGATTATGACATGTGACTAGATTAGATTACCTTTCGTATTGACTCGATAAATAGTTTAAAAACGAGCGAGGGAAACAAACAAGCGAATCGTCATAGTCTGTTTAGATATCAGTTTATCACTTATTTTTGCATAACTTCAAAACCTTATACAAACACGTGGAAAAGATTTGTTTAGGCACATTCATGTTTTGTATAGAAAATTTGAAATGAGATTCCCAATTTTCCTGAAAAAGTAACATTTTGTGGTGGTCTAAAACCCAGTCGCTACTAAAAGAAAAAATGTTTTAACATACGACCTAAATATATTCTTAAAAACGATATTGCACCGGCCGCACATGTAGGACAGGTGGTTGAAAACTAACATAAAGCAAATATTCATTAGCTAATGGTTACAGGAGTGTTCTACAATGTAAACGGTGTTGAAGTTACGAACAGTCTGCACAAAATGTACGGACCGATAGTGAAACTGGAGGCTACGCTTGGTGTGAAGCTCATGATTCTCTTATTCGATGCTGAGAGCGTGGCTCAAGTAAGTTCTTTGATATGATAATTGATACAAGTGCTTAGTCTAGAATAAGCATGTTACACAACTCTGAATTTTACTGCACACAAAATGAATGTGAGAAAATAATTAGGTCAGCCAGTAGTTAAAAATCAATAGTAATTCATAATTGACATAAATGTAAATAACAGACTCCGTGGTGCAGCGGGCGAGTAGTCGGTTGGGAAATAAGGGGCTGTGGGTTCGATACCCGCACCCAGACAAATGTTTGTGTGACAGACAGATATTTTTTTCGGGTCTGGGTGTGTCCCTCATAGTTCTTGATACCTACGATACAGATATTACATAGTGTGGGATCAGAACTATGTATGTGACCGTTGGGTGTATTTATAAAAAAAATATGTTGGAACGCCCACAAATTTCACAGCTTGAAACTAATTCATATAATCTGGCAATAATTATTTTAATATTCCATATTAGGTTCTTCGCGGCGAAAACTGGATGCCTGTACGTCCTG
Source organism: Laothoe populi (assembly GCA_905220505.1). NCBI lineage: Eukaryota > Metazoa > Arthropoda > Insecta > Lepidoptera > Sphingidae > Laothoe > Laothoe populi. The sequence continues at coordinate 16,335,260 of HG992153.1, forward strand.
GATTCCTTTCTCTGACGTACTACAGGAAAGTTTACAGGAATAAAAAACAATCGCTGACACCTACCGGACTTATAACTGAGTAATATTCTATTTTATTATATATCTGGTAAATCAATACTATTGAGATCACCTACACAGAAAGATAAACATCGCGAGTTGTGATAAATATGAGAACTTGCAAACGATTTTACGCACCCGAAGTTTCATTTAGTTTGCAATCAACGATACTGCAGTAAAATTTTAGCCAAAAACATCACAATAATTGACGACTGAATAACTAAAACCGGGACAGTTAACAATTATTTATAAGTCGTATGTTTAATCAGATCCGTTAGGTGTAACTGTAAAATGAATACGATGGCATTATTTATAAAACACTAGATAAAGGAGGTGTAATTGCAAAATAATGTAAATTATGAATTACATAATGTTTTCAGAGACCTGGAGCCATGGAAGGAATTCCGTTCTGCCGTGAATCCTGTGATGCTGCAGCCGAAAACTATACGACTGTACACAACTGCGATTGACCAAGTCGCTCAAGACATGATCGCCAGGTATTGAATTAATTTAACAAATATTGCTTCGTGACATTTCTGTAAAATATCGTATTTGAGTTTCAGCGGAGTTAATTGACAGTAATTATTCAGGCATTTTAGTCATGTGTTTTACTTCTTCTTCAGGTGTCTCAAATTTTTGAAGGTTGGCCTGATGGCCAACTCCGAATATTTTTATTTTTATTTTACATAACAAACTGGAATAAAAACACTATTTATCCTAAGCTACGTAAACGCAAAATTACGAGGTGTAATATTAATTAGCTTTATATATTGTACAATTTTAACGTGGCAGGATGAAATCAACGCGAGATGAGAACAATATGCTACGTGGAAAATTCGACGTTGAAATGAATCTTTGGGCGTTGGAGTCTATCGCTGTGGTCGCTCTCGGCACTCGCTTGAACTGTTTCGATAAGAACCTGACCGATGACTCTCCAGCGAAGAGACTGATCCAGTGCATCCACGACTTCTTTATTATTGCTGAAGAGTTAGACTTCAAGCCAAACATATGGAAATACGTCACAACACCAACGTTTAAGAGAGCAATGAAACTGTATGAAGAACAAGAAAAGTAAGTAACAAAAGAAATCTGTGCTGATATCACTAATATATATATACTATACTAGCCCTGTATTAAACATTGTCCCACTGCTGGGCACGGGCCTCCTCTACTAATGAGAGGGGCTAGGCCTTAGTCCAACACGCTGACCTAATGCGGATTAGTCTTCACATACCTTCGAAATTCGTATAAGAATTCTCAGGTATGCAGGTTTCCTCACGATGTTTTCCTTCACCGTTAAAGCAAGCGATATTTAACATTAAACACTCATAACTTTAGAAAAGTCAGAGGTGTATGCGAGTAGAGGAGTCTGAAATCATCTTTAAATCAACTCATCGAAAAACAATACTTGAAATACATTTGATGGGATTTTCATTTTTACCACCGAATGTATCACTGTTATGAACGATATTAATAAGATTCATATTCATTACCAAAGAATTTTGTAGCATTCTATCATTCTTAATTACAGTTTATCGAAACACTTCATCCAACAGGCAATGATAGATTTGAAAACAAATAAAGGTAAATCTGATGACGAGAAAGGTGTACTTGAAAAACTAATGGAAATTAATGAAGAATTCGCATACACTATGGCAGCTGATATGTTGTTTGCCGGTGTTGATACGGTAATGCACCTTCTTAATTTTGTACTTTATGCAAATATTACAACAGAGGATTGATATCATAGAATGAATTTAAGCAGTAATAGTAACAAGAATTGTAAAAGAAGTAGGCCCGGCATGTTTGTATTTAGTAGCGGTATAGATTGTCTCTCACTACTCGATACTCGAATTGGACGGCACTGCGCTTACCATCAGTTGCCGTGTGATCACATTGCCGTGACAGGACAAAAAAAATATAATAAACATGAGTGCGGAAATAACCAAATATCTAACAATATCTCTAAAGTGGTTTTCTTCTTTTTGTGCAACTTGAAATCTGTTAGAAAGAGAACAATATATTTGACATCTTCAGATAAAGCCAGATTAAGCTTGCACCTCCTGAGTGATGGAAAATTTATCGACAGCTTCTTCGATAACTAAAATACTAAACTATTTTTATAAAAAATGTATAATTAGCCAAAAACACAAATTATTGATCAAAATTGAATGTTAATTTATTTTTCTATGTGAATAAAAATTAAATGCTGTTCTTTGGTAATAACGACCTGGGGTAATGATTTGACCGATTATACAATTTTTTAAACGTTTATATTAGACCGAATGTAGTTTTAGGAATAGAAAAATTGCAAATGTAGTTAACTCGGGAAAAACAGAGAATGCTTTTTCGTATTGAGCTTCTACGACACTGATAAAAATAATCATTCATGCGAAGCTACGGACAAAAGCTACTTTTTTAATATTTGCCAAGACGCGATAACAATAGTATGTAATTTTTGTATAATTTTCCTTCTTACAATAACCTGTTTTCATACTCCTATACTATATTATTATTAAAATAATTTTAAAAAATACTAGATAATGCTCGCGGCTCCGCCCGCGTGGAGTTTATTTTTGGAAGGAAAGTTATACAATCCATGGAAGCATCTTAAACTATTACACCTTTCTATATTTTACAATGCCCATAGGATGCAAGCATTTTTCCGGGATAAAAAGTGTCATATGTCATTTTCTGATCCCTAAACTATCATTATGCAAAAAATCATGTCTATCCCTTGCTCTGTGAAAAACTAAACTATCCCACGGGAACTATACATTTTTCCGGGATAAAAAGTAGCCTATGCGCTATTCCAGACTACAATCTATCTCTGTGCCAGATTTTAACCAGATCCGTCCATCCGTTGTAGCGTGATTGAGTAACAAACATCCATCCATCCATCCAAACTTTCGCATTTTTAATATTAGTAGGATTAATAATGTTCATTAATTTTCTACGCCATTAGGCCGCTAACACTATGATCGCCACGTTGTATCTATTGGCAAAGAACCCGGAGAAGCAGCAGAAACTAAAAGAAGAGTTGCTATCAAAGTCGGAGAAGAGACCTTACCTGCGAGCCTGCATCAAGGAATCCATGAGAATAATGCCAGTGGTGTCTGGAAACTTAAGGAAATCGACTAAAGAGTACAACATCCTGGGCTACAACATACCAAAAGATGTAATTTACATTCTTCTTACTTGTTTTTATTATTTTCATATGAATCTATATACAACATGTAACATGATTAACGCACACTCTGAAAGTAGTTTGTTCATAATAAGCGACTAAATCGATATCAACAATTATTAATAAACTACATATTTTTTTTTTCCTAAAATAATTCACACTCAGGTAAATAATAGTCACCCTTTAATTTAAACTTCAAGACAAACGAAACTGAAACATAACTCGATGCGATAAATTCTTTTATAAAAGCAATAATAAACGAACACTTTAAAAAATCTAATAATTAAAATTACCAATTTTATGTCGAAAATTAGTACACTAATTTCATAAAAAACAATATTTATATTCATCGCAGTCTAATTTCAATACATGAATTATGATTGTAATAATATTTTTAAATTGGGGTGTCTGAGGATGTGCGTTATTCCCGTTACACGTAGTACAAAACACCAAAATTGTTTCTACCTATGTCCGTTATAGAGTTTAAACCACTCAACCGATTTAAATGGAATATTGTGTATTTGTGTGGTTGCGTCCAACTTAAAAGATAGTACAGTTTTGGATCCGATAGGTGGCGCTGTTATGGAGAATGAATATTTTACCTGAGTTTCTTATTTTTTCAACAACAATTCGGTCCACATAGAAAGCCACTAGTAATTATACCATTAGTAATTATACCAGCCGTGTATCAAACATTGTCCCACTGCTGGGCACGGGCCTCCTCTACAAATAAGAGGTATTAGGTTACTTAGTCCACCACGAATTTTTATAAGTTCACGATGTTTTTTCTTCATCGTTAAAGCAAACGATAATTAACAATGATTACACACGTAACTTTAGAAAAGTCAAGAGGTGTATGCCATTTGGGCTGGTTTAAAACCTACGACTTTCGTCTCGACAGTCCGTACCACTCCCAACTAGGCTATCATACAGCATATTTGTGACAGGTCATCTATTAGAAATAATGAACCGGACCAAAAACAAGCCCGCTGAGTTGGTTTGCTGGATTCTCTCAGGACTGGGTCGCGCCGCGTAGTATCCAGCGGTAATGTAAGCCCGCTGAGTTTGTTTCGCCGGGTCTTCTCAGGCGGGGTCGCGTTTGGATCCGGTGGTAGCTTTTAAAACAAGCGACGTCTATGGAATATGGAAATACCCATGGTCCATATCAAACCCATTTAAATATATATATATTTGACCGGTATTACCTTGAATAATATTAATTCATAATATAAAAATAAAAAATAATTAATAATAACTGCTCGGTGCTCGGACTGCCTCGGTGGCGCAGTTGTAATTGCGCATGCGTTACGACTGCTGTGCTGAGGTCTCGGGTTCGATCCCAGGGTCGGGTAAAGTGATATTGAGTTTTTCTATCTAGAAATTCCTCAGTATTAGCCCGGAGTCTGGAATTTGTGCCCGGTATGGCGATAGGCTCGCCCCCTATCACATTATGGGATCGAAATTCGGCGAAAAGTGGGTGTACTCGTTACACCTCTGCCTACACCTTCGGGGATTACAGGCGTGAGTGTATGTATGTATTAATAATAAATAAATAATAATTATAATGTTAAATACCTTATGAATAATTAATTGCTAGTGTATTGATGATGCTATGTATGTTATGTATACATATGCTGATATGCTTTTCTTAAAATTTCTTTACTTTTTTTAATGTTCTGACTCTGTCATAAGAGCTATATAATTGCCTACTTGATCAATAAACGATTTCATTTCATTTCATTTCATTTCATTTCATTTCATTTCATTTCATTTCATTTCATTTCATTTCATTTCATTTCATTTCATTTCATTTCATTTCATTTCATTTCATTTCATTTCATTTCATTTCATTTCATTTCATTTCATTTCATTTCATTTCATTTCATTTCATTTCATTTCATTTCATTTCATTTCATTTCATTTCATTTCATTTCATTTCATTTCATTTCATTTCATTTCATTTCATTTCATTTCATTTCATTTCATTTCATTTCATTTCATTTCATTTCATTTCATTTCATTTCATTTCATTTCATTTCATTTCATTTCATTTCATTTCATTTCATTTCATTTCATTTCATTTCATTTCATTTCATTTCATTTCATTTCATTTCATTTCATTTCATTTCATTTCATTTCATTTCATTTCATTTCATTTCATTTCATTTCATTTCATTTCATTTCATTTCATTTCATTTCATTTCATTTCATTTCATTTCATTTCATTTCATTTCATTTCATTTCATTTCATTTCATTTCATTTCATTTCATTTCATTTCATTTCATTTCATTTCATTTCATTTCATTTCATTTCATTTCATTTCATTTCATTTCATTTCATTTCATTTCATTTCATTTCATTTCATTTCATTTCATTTCATTTCATTTCATTTCATTTCATTTCATTTCATTTCATTTCATTTCATTTCATTTCATTTCATTTCATTTCATTTCATTTCATTTCATTTCATTTCATTTCATTTCATTTCATTTCATTTCATTTCATTTCATTTCATTTCATTTCATTTCATTTCATTTCATTTCATTTCATTTCATTTCATTTCATTTCATTTCATTTCATTTCATTTCATTTCATTTCATTTCATTTCATTTCATTTCATTTCATTTCATTTCATTTCATTTCATTTCATTTCATTTCATTTCATTTCATTTCATTTCATTTCATTTCATTTCATTTCATTTCATTTCATTTCATTTCATTTCATTTCATTTCATTTCATTTCATTTCATTTCATTTCATTTCATTTCATTTCATTTCATTTCATTTCATTTCATTTCATTTCATTTCATTTCATTTCATTTCATTTCATTTCATTTCATTTCATTTCATTTCATTTCATTTCATTTCATTTCATTTCATTTCATTTCATTTCATTTCATTTCATTTCATTTCATTTCATTTCATTTCATTTCATTTCATTTCATTTCATTTCATTTCATTTCATTTCATTTCATTTCATTTCATTTCATTTCATTTCATTTCATTTCATTTCATTTCATTTCATTTCATTTCATTTCATTTCATTTCATTTCATTTCATTTCATTTCATTTCATTTCATTTCATTTCATTTCATTTCATTTCATTTCATTTCATTTCATTTCATTTCATTTCATTTCATTTCATTTCATTTCATTTCATTTCATTTCATTTCATTTCATTTCATTTCATTTCATTTCATTTCATTTCATTTCATTTCATTTCATTTCATTTCATTTCATTTCATTTCATTTCATTTCATTTCATTTCATTTCATTTCATTTCATTTCATTTCATTTCATTTCATTTCATTTCATTTCATTTCATTTCATTTCATTTCATTTCATTTCATTTCATTTCATTTCATTTCATTTCATTTCATTTCATTTCATTTCATTTCATTTCATTTCATTTCATTTCATTTCATTTCATTTCATTTCATTTCATTTCATTTCATTTCATTTCATTTCATTTCATTTCATTTCATTTCATTTCATTTCATTTCATTTCATTTCATTTCATTTCATTTCATTTCATTTCATTTCATTTCATTTCATTTCATTTCATTTCATTTCATTTCATTTCATTTCATTTCATTTCATTTCATTTCATTTCATTTCATTTCATTTCATTTCATTTCATTTCATTTCATTTCATTTCATTTCATTTCATTTCATTTCATTTCATTTCATTTCATTTCATTTCATTTCATTTCATTTCATTTCATTTCATTTCATTTCATTTCATTTCATTTCATTTCATTTCATTTCATTTCATTTCATTTCATTTCATTTCATTTCATTTCATTTCATTTCATTTCATTTCATTTCATTTCATTTCATTTCATTTCATTTCATTTCATTTCATTTCATTTCATTTCATTTCATTTCATTTCATTTCATTTCATTTCATTTCATTTCATTTCATTTCATTTCATTTCATTTCATTTCATTTCATTTCATTTCATTTCATTTCATTTCATTTCATTTCATTTCATTTCATTTCATTTCATTTCATTTCATTTCATTTCATTTCATTTCATTTCATTTCATTTCATTTCATTTCATTTCATTTCATTTCATTTCATTTCATTTCATTTCATTTCATTTCATTTCATTTCATTTCATTTCATTTCATTTCATTTCATTTCATTTCATTTCATTTCATTTCATTTCATTTCATTTCATTTCATTTCATTTCATTTCATTTCATTTCATTTCATTTCATTTCATTTCATTTCATTTCATTTCATTTCATTTCATTTCATTTCATTTCATTTCATTTCATTTCATTTCATTTCATTTCATTTCATTTCATTTCATTTCATTTCATTTCATTTCATTTCATTTCATTTCATTTCATTTCATTTCATTTCATTTCATTTCATTTCATTTCATTTCATTTCATTTCATTTCATTTCATTTCATTTCATTTCATTTCATTTCATTTCATTTCATTTCATTTCATTTCATTTCATTTCATTTCATTTCATTTCATTTCATTTCATTTCATTTCATTTCATTTCATTTCATTTCATTTCATTTCATTTCATTTCATTTCATTTCATTTCATTTCATTTCATTTCATTTCATTTCATTTCATTTCATTTCATTTCATTTCATTTCATTTCATTTCATTTCATTTCATTTCATTTCATTTCATTTCATTTCATTTCATTTCATTTCATTTCATTTCATTTCATTTCATTTCATTTCATTTCATTTCATTTCATTTCATTTCATTTCATTTCATTTCATTTCATTTCATTTCATTTCATTTCATTTCATTTCATTTCATTTCATTTCATTTCATTTCATTTCATTTCATTTCATTTCATTTCATTTCATTTCATTTCATTTCATTTCATTTCATTTCATTTCATTTCATTTCATTTCATTTCATTTCATTTCATTTCATTTCATTTCATTTCATTTCATTTCATTTCATTTCATTTCATTTCATTTCATTTCATTTCATTTCATTTCATTTCATTTCATTTCATTTCATTTCATTTCATTTCATTTCATTTCATTTCATTTCATTTCATTTCATTTCATTTCATTTCATTTCATTTCATTTCATTTCATTTCATTTCATTTCATTTCATTTCATTTCATTTCATTTCATTTCATTTCATTTCATTTCATTTCATTTCATTTCATTTCATTTCATTTCATTTCATTTCATTTCATTTCATTTCATTTCATTTCATTTCATTTCATTTCATTTCATTTCATTTCATTTCATTTCATTTCATTTCATTTCATTTCATTTCATTTCATTTCATTTCATTTCATTTCATTTCATTTCATTTCATTTCATTTCATTTCATTTCATTTCATTTCATTTCATTTCATTTCATTTCATTTCATTTCATTTCATTTCATTTCATTTCATTTCATTTCATTTCATTTCATTTCATTTCATTTCATTTCATTTCATTTCATTTCATTTCATTTCATTTCATTTCATTTCATTTCATTTCATTTCATTTCATACGAAAATTGTTTAAATTAGGCTTGCTTAAACTTTCACTTTAAGATATAATTTAAATGATAATAACCACATTTTTAACCAAATAACTAAATGCTTTTGATTACATTTAGATTTTTTAATTAGATTACTACTTTCTTTGACTAATTAAATATCCTTTTCGAGATAACTTTTCATGGTCTCAAATTTTAACTACCTATCGTAGTAATCAGTAAAAGGCAGATCTAACAAATATTTAACGATGTGCTTGCAGACATACATCGTTTTCGGCCATCAACAGATGACAATGAATGAGGAATACTACCCGAGACCAAAGGAATACCTTCCAGAACGGTGGCTGGCTGATAAATCAGACCCTCTGTACCACGGAAACGCGCATCCTTTTGCCCTCGCACCATTTGGCTTTGGAGTTCGCATGTGTATAGGTAAAGATATAAAAAAAAGGATTATTTTATTAATAATTAAACAGCAAGCATGAAAAATTTAAACCATGATAAATTGTTCTTAGAAACGAACCTTAATGATGCAGTTAATGTGATGGAACTGTCTACGTTTAGAATCCTCTTTCCTGATTCGTTAATTTATCAAATATAATAAGCCTTAAAAACCGTATATATTATCATATTTTATTAACAGTGGCAACCCGGTAGTTGCAAAATTTCTGAATCTTGAACACCAGGAGAAAGCTAACCTTTCGATATTTTATTGATTACGTATCGATGAGTATGTTCAGGAATGGGACGTTGGATTCCACCTTCTCCATTCTACATGTGAACTACTAGAATATCGGCAGAGTTCCATCCATACATAGTGAATATACCACCTATTCGCACGCATCATGCATACAGCTAATTAATGAAATGGCTTACCAGACTTTGTGTCTGCAGAATTTAGGGCTCTTCAGGGCTAGCGTGGAAAAGCACCTCCTTTGTAGGTGTGTAACCACGTAGACTATATCATCACTTCAAACGCCTAGTATAATAAAAAATAAATAAACACATTTGCCAAGACAAATTCTTTATAAAACACAATAAAACAATGTCACCCATCGAGTCTCAGCATTCAAATGTGAATTATTAAATAAAATAAGTTTTCACACTATGGTTCACCCTTAGAGTAGGCAACCAAAAGGAGACGGCATTACGCTCGAATCTTGAACAAAAAATTCAGCAATGTCGGTGGGGGGCTTCGTACACCTACAAATAAACATGTGCACACAGTTACAAATTTATCTTGTTGTGAAATATATTTACAGTGTCATATATTGACAACTGTGTAAAAACAGTAGAGCGTAGCAATGTCGACACGAGGTATAGATAGCGTTGTCCTTATCTATCGATAAACAATTATAATTTATTAAATGTTTTAAGATATTTTTTTATGTGTATCATCTTTTCTATCGCTTTCTTGCAATCTCTGGGTGTGATTTCGTGAAAAGGGACGGAAGTAGAGAGGTATAGTTAAAAATAGTGTAAATTAATATTTCTAATTTAATCGAAATACTGTAAAGATAATAAAGGTAATGAGTACTGAGAAAAATACAAGCCAAATAAGCAAAAATAAAATCTTTATTTTTTAGATTTTTTTTTAAATAATACGCCTTTTATTTATTTAATCTATACTATTATATAAAGCTGAAGAGTTTGTTTGTTTATTTGAACGGGCTAATCTCAGGAACTACTGGTTCGAATTGAAAAAATCTTTTAGTTTTGGATAGCCCATTTATCGAGGAGCGCTATAGGGTATATAACATAACGCTATCACCAATAGGAGCGGAGCAGCAATGAAAAATGTTGCAAAAACGGGGAAAATTGATTCCTTTTGAGAGCTTCCGTTGCGTACGCTGCGTTAACGGTTAAAGTTACATAACAATCATGTACGACGAAATTGTTCCTCTTAAAAAGTTCTAAAAAAAGTCCGCGATAGCATATGTCTATCTATTTCGGTTGGCTCACTATAACCTTTTTAATGGTTATCGAATTTGTTCTGAAACAATGTATTATTTGGAAAGGGGTTTTTATAAACATGGTATTAATCCTTATCCAAATAAATACTTTATTCATCACAAGTATTTAATTTTGAACAAAGTTGCCCTTTACGTCATTTGATTTCAATGAATATCTTAGGAGATATTACAGTTTTAAAATATCTCCGCAGCAAAATTAATATTGTTGTTTGTATGTCTGTTTCTTACCTTTTCATGACTAAACGGGTGAACAAATCCTAATGAAATTCAGTAGAGGGATAGATTATATCCTAGGGAAGGTCATAGGGTATCTTTTGTCTCAAAAAAATATCTTGAAAGGGGTGAAATAGAGGTTAAAAGTTTGTATGGGCAATCAGTAATACTTCAACTTAGGGATCTGAAAATTCATATTTAGGCTTTAGGTAAAAAATAAAGAAATACGTGTTTCAACGTTTTTACCAAATCATCCCTTAAAGGGCGAAGTGAGGAGTTAACTTATGAGGTATTCTTTAAATGTAATCTCAAGCTTCAGGCACAACACTTTTTTTTGTCGCGGGGAAAGCATTTTATTACTGCCGTCCGCTTCGGGGGGAAGCGGAATGAGAATAAAACGGTTATGCTGGACTAGCCGGTCTTACGACCCAGCACCCCCTCGCCCGGATGATGTCCGAGTCCCTACTACTTATGTACACCCAACCGGACACTACCAGCTAAAACCCCGCGTTGGCCTTCTTCGACACTTACGAAGTGATCCCGGGGTATTCTAAGGAGTGCTAGAATTGCAGCCGGAATCGCCCCTGCGCGGTTCTGCGTAGCAGCCCATCTCCATGGAGGCTAAGGAGCCCCCGCGCACCGAACAACGACAGCGAACGAGGCCTTACCACCTGCGCTGCCGTCCATAATAAGGACATATATAAGGAGTGCTAGAAGTTTAAGTTAGGAGTTGTGCCTGTCTAGCCATCTAGACAGTCACAACACCTGAGATTCAGGACGATCGCTATAGGTGTCTCAGTGCAGAAGACAACTCCTTGCATTGATACTTCTGCTCCCGAAAATAAACTCCACGGGGGCGGAGCCGCGAGCAACAGCTAGTATGGATATGGCAGAGAATTGTTTTAGGTCGGTTTTGGTCTCTTGGTTTCTTATATAAGTAAACTCGTCTTCTTCTGTTTTCCTAATGAAAACACGACCTTGCTTAATCTACACGAATTTGTACTCTTTTTCTTTGACGATCTAGCGAGCCGCTGCGTGTAATTTGTTTTTAGTTGAAAGGTGCTCAACAATGTAAAGCGGCGATTTATTACCTCCAACGCCTATGTGAGCAGTACTGAGCTTGTCGTTTGGATTTGCCTTATTAAAATTTATTGTTTTCGCTAAAATGTATCCCAAAGTCTAGAGGTAGCCAATATAACAATGATTGAGCGAGGTCTCTTGTCGTCTGTGTTACTTTTTACCATACGAGTGCAATGATGTCGGATTCTTTCAAGTTGCAGGATACCTTAGACAGCTGAGTAATTATAGATAGCAAGTTTTACTGATTGTGCTCGGGGACACACTCTATCTCAAGATTGTTAGAACGGTTATGCTGCTCAGCAACCTGAAGCCTGATTTGCAGATCCTGTAACGTATATGTTAACTGAACGTTCTATTTCTTTAGCTCTCCCAGTGTGTCTTGGTATTTGGCGATGGCGGATTTGGTGGTTTCATAGTTTTCATTCAGAAACAAACATTATTATCCAAAGCAGTTATTTCCTGTTTTATGAATTGATTTTCGAGATTGAAATTCGGTTCTCACCATCTGCTTAAGTGTTTGGTTAAGCTCCTGTGCTAAAGCCAATTTCATGACATTGAATTCTTCTCTTATTATTTCCCTAGCGTCTTTCTTTGTAATAACTGACGCGGAAGAGTTTAAGCCGGAACTTCCACTAATTGCGCTAGTATCAACATGCAACACAACAATAACGGCAATTGCAAATTATTTAAAAATGTTGATTACTCACTCGTTTTGAGGTATTCCGATTATACCTCAGCAAATATACCACCGGAAAGTACACAACACGACCTTTCCAATGGTATATAGTTTGTAAGAAAATGGAGTGTTCTGTTATTCCATAAAATTTCAAATTAAATAAGCGGAGCCAAGAAATACAGTGTTACTGGTAACGAATGCGATTAGCAAATGCTGTGAATGAAATTCTTGTATGTCATTGAGAGCGATTATCGCCTGTTTTGGTGTGGTAGCCGGCTAACGGCTATCTATTATGAAGAGCATTTAAAAAGGGCTTGAGATCTCGACATGAATACAGGGTGTCCCAAAAGTCGACGTCAAGCCGGAACCGGGTGAAAAGGCAAGTCATACCGGTTAACAAAAAAATTTAAAAAATCTAAGTTGCTTGTTTTTAAAAATATAGGCATGGCCCGCGTTTTTTCAAAGTATAATCCTAACTTTGCGCATTTGTGTGATCTTACGTAAGAACTATTAAGACTCCCTCCCACCCCTTGTAAGAAAAAATAAGAAATGATCGACTCCCCCCCTACATCATTCTACGTAATAAATGAATGGCGCCAAAATTCATACCTAAATATTTTTTAAATATACCGGATACAATTTTAGGATCACTTTTTTTGACAAAAACTTTATTCTGGTTTTGTCATATTTTGTGACATTCCTAGTGTGTTAGAACTATTTACATTAAAAGTATGTGTTTAGAAGACAGTCCAGATGGATTAGTAATTTTATCGATAACCTTTATAAGTTTATCTACAACACTATTTGAGTCTTGCATTAACGACAGTGTTACCACATAAACCACCCAAAATGCTACACTGGCATAAAGTTTATGAAATTGTAAACTTAGTCGATATGTCAACTCTCCTAATATTTTTAAATTATAAATTAAGAAGCATAAATAAAGTAATCCTACTAATATTATAAATGCGTATGTTTGGATGGATGCATGGTTGTTTGATATCCAATCACGCTACAACGGCTGGACGGATCTACTGAAAATTTGGCACAGAGATAGATTATAGTCTGGAAAAGCACATAGGCTACTTTTTATCCCGGAGAAATGTACAGTTCCCATGGGATAGTTTAGTTTTTCACAGAGCAAAGGATCGACATGATTTTTTGCATAGTGGCAGTTTAGAGATCAGAAAATGACAAAGACCACTTTTAACTCGAAAAAATGCACGCTTCTTATGGGATAGCAAAATATAGAAGGTTAAAATGCTCCAAGACCTACACGCGGGCGGAGCCGCGGGCAACATTAGTTAAAAATGAATATTAAAAAACAACTTGCGTTTAAGATATTGAATGCAAATAAATTTTGCACTACTGTGGCTAAAAGTTTAACATGGCAACATTTATTACCCGATGATAATTTTTAGAGATTATATGTTTTGTTGCTTTTAATGATAATATTACTTTAAAAAAATATGTCCAGGTGAAAAATACTTTTGTATTTTTGTAAGTTTGATGTGTCAGATCTATTTTTACATGTTAATACCGCTACAGGCTCGCGTTTTCAGGGAGCTCCATTCGCACGTGATGTCACTTTTTTAGTGGCGGATCACGAAGCGCAACTCGTTTTATAGAACGTGTATGAGCACCGTGCTCTTACATTTGTCATACGGGGTAAGCGCTCAATGGCGTCTCCAGTGTTAAATACTCTAAGGGTTCACCCCTTGGTTGTCTATATTTGAATGTGTATTACATAAGAGACCAAGCGAACTACTGGTTGATTCGTTAGATCTAATTATTTTAATGTATTTAATTCTTCAAACTGATATTAAATTTGCTACTGTATTCATTAAAAAAACAGACGTGTAAATGTTCTTTACCAATAAATTGATTATGATTATTATATTTGTAGGTCGTCGCATCGCAGAGTTGGAGGTAGAAACGTTCCTGGCAAGGATCATGGAGAACTTTACTGTGGAGTGGTTTGGGCCACCGCCTAAAGTAGTCCAAACATCACTTAATTACGTCAAAGGCCCCTTTAATTTCGTTTTAAAAGATGCGTGATCACTTTTTATAGCGAATGAAAACATGAATTATTCGACTTTGATATTTTTGTAATGTTACCAAATAATATTTAAATAAAATTTGTATACATAAAAAGTTTATTGATTGAGATATTAATTATATACTTGTTTTATCTATTATGAAAATAATATAAAATATACCCAGGGATACCTAATCCTACTAATATTATAAATGCGAATGTTTGGATGGATGGACGGATGTTTGTTACTCAGTCACGCTACAACGGCTGGACGGATCTGGTTGAAATTTGGCACAGAGATAGATTATAGTGTGGAATAGCACATAGGCTACTTTTTATCCCGGAAAATGCACGCTTCCTGTAGGATAGCAAAATATAGAAAGATGTAATTGCTTAAGATTCCTCCATGGATTGTATACCTTTACTTTCAAAAATAACATCCACGCGGGCGGAGCCGCGGGCAACATCTAGTTGTTAATAAACTACAATCATTCTTATTTAGGACGTCTGGCCTTTTTATTTTCCCCATTCATTTAGCTTAAGCATGAAATGGCTTGCCAGAGTTTGTGTTTCCAGAAAGCTATCCTATCCTTTTTTTTAGTGCCTCGATTGGCACACGAGCAGAATGCCAGGCACAGCAAAGCCGATGCCTAGTGTTTAATCCTATTCATATAGCCTGCGAGAAATAATGATCATACTGGGCAGAATTCCAGACTCCGGACTGATACTGGATATTTCTAAACAGAAAAACCCAATATCGCTTTATCACGACCAACTTAAAAATATATATTTTAAATAAATCCAGCATCAAACTCACCGTCGGAAAGTGTCAATTAAGAAACTTCGCGAAGACCTTACCGTTTTAATTCTAAGCAATAACTTATTCCGACGCTGCGTCATCCTCGTTCATTTTTTACCGACTTCCGTAGATAGTAAAAATCTGAATTGTAAATGATATTCTAGCGACTGCACTTGGAGACTAACAAACAAGCTTTGTGACCTGAACATTTTGCATATAGATTGACGTTATTGCATCTTTCATGCATAAACATTGACCAATCGTAGACCGGGCGTAAAAAGAATAAGAATTTTTGTTTGCAATACGTATTTGAATGCTATGGATATTACCACCTATTGACATACACAGCCTATTTTATATTAAAAGCTTGCTACTTTCAACCACAAATTAAAACTAACAATATTGGTGAAGCATATTAGATCTACATATATATTTTCTTAACATAAAGATTAACAACTATTATTTCTGTATTGTTTTCAAAGTTCATAAATTTTATTTTATTTTAAACATTAAAGTTCCACAGTAATTTTTTCTTGGGATGACTTCCATTCAATCCAGTAAATCATTCAACGAAAGTCCTATCCTTGTATATGTATTTTCAACGTTTATATAAAAGGAAAGAAATTTCCCGGTACAATGAGAAATGAGAGCGAAAACTTGCACCATCTATTGTGACCTATGAAACTACAAAACATTATCTTGCTCTTGTGAAGTCATTTGTAGAAGCTATAATATTTTACTTTCACAGCCTCCGTGGCGCAGTAGGCGAGTAGCCGGCTATGAAACGAGAGGCCGTGGGTTTGATTCCCACGGGATTGTTTCGGGTCTGGGTGTTGTGAGATCGAAAGTCTCTCGTAGTCCCTGATAGCCACGACACAAAACTCGTATCTTAGTGTGGGATCGGGGCTATGTGTGTGACTATTGGGTGTTATTTATTATTATTTGTCTCAAATATTTTCGTAAACGTTTGGATTGCAATTTGGAAATCAATAGCAACGCAAGGCAAGCATGCGAACAGCGAGTTGTAACCGAGTGCTCAACTAGCCGTCCGCGCACGTTTACGACCGCGGCGATCCGGTGACGCTACGGAGTTGATGTAGTTAACGCATATCCATAAAGGTCCATATAAAGAACACTAACCGCACGAGGCGAGGCGGTGCGTGTCGAAGGCCGGGTGGCTCTGATGAGCTGTTACCTTTAGAACCTTTAAGGTGTAACTTTTTATTTGTTATGTTTTTTTTTAGTATAGTTAAAAATCTAGCTAGATCCATTTTTTAGTATATTATTACAATAATTTTAGTACAGGATGCACGAGAATAGACTTCATAATTTTCACACTATATGCATTAAAAATTAATACCATACCTATACTTTTTAATAATACCTTTTGTGCTTTATTTGAAAACACTTGAAGAATTTCTATTGCGACATAAAGTTTCGCATTGAATTCTTCATATATTTTTAAATAGCGTTTCGTCTAGCAGAATTCCAAAGATTTTCTTGAAACTCAACACATTTTTTTTTATTTGCGCGCCTTCTTAAACCTCCATATCCTTTTTTTTTTTTTTTTTTTTTGTTGTCGCGGGGAAAGCGTTTTATTACTACCGCCCGCTCCGGGGGGAAGCGGAATAAGAATAAAACGGTTATGCTGGACTAGCCGGTCTTACGACCCAGCATCCCCCTCGCCCGGATGATGGCTATCCGGGCAGCCGCTGGGCCGAGTCCCTACCCCCTATGTACACCCCACCCGACACTACCAGCTAAAACCCCGCGGTGGCCTTCTACGGCGCTTACGGAGCGATCCCGGGGTATTCTAAGGAGTGCTAGAATTGCTGCCGGAACCGCCCCTGCGCGGTGCTGCGTAGCAGCCCATCTCCATGGGAGGGCTTAGGAGCCCCCGCGCACCGAACAACGACAGCGAACGAGGCCTTACCACACGCGCTGCCGTCCATCTCGGGGAAACATCCATATCCTGCCAAGCGTGTAATACATAACCTATAATATAAATATAGATTGCAGTGTATTCCCCGAGTCTCAGAAGTAATATCAAAACCTCGATTCCACGCGATTTCTTACTGAAAAAATTCAACAGAGAACTCCGATGTTTGTTCAATGTTCATTATTCAATGCCAATCACTTCACTAAAATTTATAGCCAAAACGGGTTTGGTATAACCATTTTTTATTTAGATGCTGACGTCACAGATCGTAAATAAAACTGATTGTGAAAAATAATGGGAAATTTTGTTTTTATATATTTTCTTTACATTTTAAATAAAGAGATATTAATAAAGAAATTTCTTCCTGCTTCCCTCGGCACAATATAGCTTAAAAGAGAACATATATCTTCCCTCTTTTGCGCTAATAGCAAAGTATAAAAAGAAAGATAGGTTTGATTTCTGAGTACTAAGATAAATTGTCACCGGGAAAAAATAACTAGTATGGAATTTTTATTTCTTATTTCAATCTTTATATAATACTCCAAAATTAACATAAGTCTCAACTAAGAACGTAGCTGGATAATCTGGAGATCGTATTAAAAAATATATCTCCATTGCTTAAGTCTGTCTAATGACATAAGTACAATCATTATTAAAAGAGTGGCAGAGACCTTTTAAAAGACAAAAGTATTGAATAAACAGTCGGCAATAGATGCTCTTTATTTTTCGTCGTTGATTTTGTGGAACCGCGCGAAGCAAACACATCTGACTTTGAGCTGAAAGCTAAAGCGTTTTAATTGAAAATTGCGTTTATAAAAGCATTTCGGTTGGAAGTATAAAAGAATAAATCAAACCAGGAAATCCAGTAATACGAGTATTCCTTGTGACTACTTATATAGTATTATTATGTTTGTCACACCTTAGTCTCGGGACTATGGAGTCCCGGACATTTGGAAGGCGTGCGAGGGGCCGAAGCCAAAATGTAGAGGCCCGTTTAACAATTTTAATTTAATTTTGTGATGTGACACTAGCCGACAGTTTACCCTGTATACACTATCCAAGTGCACCCAAGGACCACCCCCGATTGGTGTAGGACTATTGTATGGATGGATAAAAAGTTATGTCTAAGTTATTTTTATTATTATTATACTTTTATATATAAAAGTTAAAATTAACATATTCGAATATCAATATAGTTTGAAATAGAAGCTACAATAATACAAAAGAGGACAACCGAATGGGATTAAAAGGCACATAGGGATTAATCGACAGAAAACTTTTATTACTCAAATGAATCAACCAAGCTATAGTCAAAATAATTTCATCATTTTTATAAAATACTAGCTGTTGCTCGCGGCTCCGCCCGCGTGGAGGTTATTTTCGGGAGCAGAAGTATACAATCCAAGGAGTTGTCCTCTGCACTGAGGCACCTGTAGCGATTGTCCAGCCTCTCAGTTGTTGTGCATGAATATTGAGATTGCATCTAAAGAGTACCTCATAAGTTTAACCTTACTTTGCCCCTTTCAGCCTCAAAAGCCTTAATATGAATTTTCAGATCCCTAACTTGAGGATATTGATAGATTTCCCATACAAATATTGAACTCTGATTTGACCCCTTTCAAAGTTGTGTTTTGAGAAAATAGATAGTCCTTCTACAGGATATAATCTATCTCCTCGCCAAATTTCATCACAATCCGTCAGCCGTTTAGTCGTGAAAAGGTAACAAACAAACAAACAAACGGACGGACGGACGGATGGACTGACGGACTGACGGACTGACGGACTGACGGACTGACGGACTGACGGACTGACGGACTGACGGACTGACGGACTCTCTCTCACTCTCTCACTCTCTCACTCCCTCACTCTCTCACTCTCTCACTCTCTCACTCTCACTCTCTCACTCCCTCACTCTCTCACTCTGTCACTCTCTCACTGTCTCACTCTGTCACTCTCTCACTCTCTCACTCTCTCACTCTCTCACTCTCTCACTCTTTATTTCCTACCAAAAGCCTAAATATGAATTTACAGACCCCTAAGTCGAGGAATTATGGATTTCCCATACAAATTTTGACCTCCTATTTGACCCCTTTCAAGGTTGTTTTTTGAGAAAAAATATAGCCTTTGTCCTTCTCCAGGATATAATCTATTCCCTTACCAAATTTCATTACAATCCGTTCAGCCGTTTAGTCGTGAAGAGGTATCAAACAAACAAACAAACAGAGTTACTTTCGCATTTATAGTATTAGTATGGATATTTTTGTTTCACAATATTTAGATTTTTTATTTATATTCAGTTTTGTCCCTAATCACTATCATTCCCATTCACTTCAGTAGGTGGACATTATGATAATAAAAAAATTGGGCTTTTCCCGGAAAATAAAACTAAACTCATTTAAAATGGTAGTTTTATCGACAGCATGAATGGGCCAACATGACGAATCAGTATTAGCTTACTGGCGATATTTACGAAGGCCTCCCCATTTCTCAATCTCTATTCTTTTTTTTAGTTCCTCGATAGGCAGACGAGCAGACGGACCACCTGATGGTAAGTAGTCTCCACCGCCCATAGACTTCTGCAATGCCAGGGCACAGTAAAGCCGCTGCCTACAGTTCCTTCTATTTAAGGTCCTGAAGGTAGCCACGTTTCTTCTAATATTGTGTGTATTCATGAGCGAAGGAAATCACTTACTATTAAGTGAACCACGTGTACGTTTTGCGACCTATGTTATTGAAATAAGTGTCAGTGATAATTTTTACTACTAAAATTAATTTATCGCTGAAAATAGTTTTTCCCTATTTATCTACTGCTTAGTCATTGCCCGTAGAATACAAGATATGAGAATTGATATTATTATGACTATGAGTAAGGTACCTTTGCCCAAATGTTGGATTATGTTCAAAATAAACAAGGGTACACACATACTAAAACGAACTATAGGAAAATAATATACACCACCACCCACTCCCGCCTGTAATCCCTGTAGAGGTGTAACCAGTACACCCACTTTTCGCCTAATTTCGGTCCCATAATGTGATACGGGACGAGCCTAGCGCCATACCGAACACAGGTTCCAGACTCCGGGACAATACTGAGAAGTACTGGATAGAAAAACCCAATATCACTTTACCCGACCCGGGGATCGAACCCGATACCTCAGCAGCACAGCAGTCGTAACGCATGCGCAATTATAACTGCGTCACCGAGGCAGGAAATACATAATATAAATTTGTTTCCCAAGACAATAATAGCATTGACTTGCTCCGATGTCAAGACCATGATATGTCCATAACATTCAATGCTATTGCAAATCTTTATTTTATATTCTAACGCGGCACATTATGTAAATATCAGAGAAATTTTGTATTTAGTCATTATTTTGCGGTAACATTCTGTTTGATCATACTTCACATATTAATAAACATGAAATTGTTAGCTAGATTTTACACAGAAAATTACCAATAAGTTAAAAAGTAAAGATAACTGAGGTAGGATCGATTAATGAGCAATAGATTAAAACTAAGTAGTTTATATGTCAGCATTTGATAATAGAGCAATATTGTATTACACACCAAGTATCTTGCAATAAAAAGAAAAAAATAGCGGGTACTGATGTCTAACTAAATGAAAAATAACAGCTTGGCAGCCTTAACATTGTGAAGCGTCCGGAAAAGTCGTATTATTTTTGGTGAAAAATCACAAACTTGTTAAGTCGGGTTTTGCGAAGTTCCCACATCTCGTTAGACGAAAACAAGGCCGCCAAATCTAGAGCTTGCCTCATTATTACTACCACAAACAAACGCTATCCGCGTCTGATAAATGTTTAAAGTATAATAACGGTCTTTAGGAATATTTTAGCTATATTTTTATCTGAAAAATCATAAATGTGTGACAAAAATAGCATTAGTATATCTGAGGACAGAATTTTCCAAGTTACTTACGTATTTATTTTTACGGTGAAGGAAAACATCGTTAGAAAACCTGCACATATGAGAATTCAGCATTCGAATTTCAAAGATGTTTGTAATCAACCAACCCTAATTAGACCAGTGGACTAAGGATAAATCATTAGGCTAAACATGAATAGAGGAAGCCCGTGCCTAGTAATGAGACAGTATGTAATACAAGGCTCAAATTATTAAATATATATGTAGCTCGTTCCAGTAAGTTGCATTCCAAAATTAATCTGTATATATCTAGTACTTCATACTCACGCCTGTAATACCCGAAGAGGTAGGCAAAGATGTCACCAGTACACCCACTTTTCGCCGAATTTGTTACGGTCCCATAATATGATAGGGGGCGAGCCTATCCCCATACCGGGACAATTCCAGACTCGGGGATGATACTGAGTATTTCTAAATAGAAAAACCCAATATCACTTATGTACTTGACCGGACCCGGGGGTCAAATCCGAGACCTCAGCACAGTAGTCGTAACACATGCGCAATTATAACTGCGCTACCAAGGGAATCTTCAGTCTTCAGTCCGAGGTATATCCGGTACTTCATCAGGCCGGCATCATTCTGGCTGCAAAACAACATGCGTTCGAAATATACTTAAAATTCTGTCTACTACGTTGATAAATAACAAGGGCAAGAAGAGAAATTGTGTTAATAAAAAAAGAAAAATAAATCTTAATAAGCAGCGATAGCCAAGTTGGTTGCGGTACGGACTGCCAAAACTAAAGTCGTATGTTCGAAACCCAAGTGGCATACACCTCTGACTTTCCTAAAGTTATGTGTGTATTAAATGTTAATTATCGCTTGCTTTAACGGTGAAGGAAAACATCGTGAGGAAACCTGCATATCTGAGAACTCTTATACGAATTTCGAAGGTATGTGAAGTCTACCAACCCGCATTAGGCCAGTGTGGTGGACTAAGGCCTAACCCCTCTCATTTGTAGAGGAGGCCCGTGCCCAGCAGTGGGACAATGTTTAATAAAGGGCTGGAATTATTATTATAATCTTACATTTCATATTATTTAAAAATACATAATAAAATCACTTATTCGTGTCATTATAACAGCTCAAATAAATAAATAAGCCCCCAAGCTGAACAGCGTAAGTTATTACCTACCTCCTATGATAGCGCGGCGCAAAACTGATGGATCTGTATGATGGGTTCCGGAGATAGGGTCTGCTTACCGTACGCTAAGCTTATATTACCTACTTAGTATTATGGGGAATGGCTTCATACGTTAAACTTAGAATGAATATTGAAAAATGATGGTTAGTTATCGTAAGTAAGTTATGATGTGTTAAGAACATACTTAGTTAGATCTTGCCAGATTCAATAGAAATCAACGTGTCTATAATGCGACACAATAGAATAGAGTAGTTGTCACGCTATCTTTTAATTTTAATCAATTAGTTATGCTTTTTATATTTATAAAATATGTAGGCTACAAAGGCTACAACCTATTAAAATCTAAATGGTGGATAGAGTTCGAAACGAAGTCATCCGCCAGAGAACCAAAGTCATAGATATTGCTCGCATAATTAGCAGGATTAGGAAGTGGGCTGGTCACGTCTGCAGACGGACAGATAGCCGATGGAGCAGACATGTGTTGGAGTGGAAAACCGCGTTTAGGCAAACGTAGTATGGGACGCCCTGCTGCACGATGGACCGACGACTTGAAGAAGGTGGCGGGTAGCGGGTGGATGCGGGCTACCCAAAACCGGGATGGTTGGCGTTCACTTGGGGAGGCCTACGTCCAACAGTGGACGGCAACAGGCTGAGTATATAAAATCTAAATGGAAGGGGTAATTGTCAAATGACATAAAAAGTCAGACGTCACAGCTCAGAATACCCATTACGATGCAGACGTGCAAGCAAGACGGCGAGATGTTCCCTCTATGCTTATACTAATATTTAATACATTTTTTAATCAATATTGGTTTTATTTTTCACAAAAGGGCCTTTTGGTACTACGGGTGTTCATGGCCTTGAAGATCCGTTACTTTGAGCTGATGCCTTACTCATTCGCCGGATGTGTAGTGCGGTTGTATTTATTTCATACTAGCCGTTACTAGCAGCTCCGCCCGCGTGTAAGTTATTTTTACATCTTTCTACATCTGCTTAATAATGGATTTGAAAAGAACCTAAGATTTTCTGGGATAAAACATCCTATGTGTTAATCCAACTAATAAACTATCTGTGTGCCAAATTGTATCTAAATCCGTTTTTGTGTGATTAAGTATCAAATATACAAACTTAAATAATAAAAAAATCTAATATTAGTAGGATACGCTTGATGCAAAGGAAAAATTCTCAATTCTGCAGATTTCTTCATAATGTCTTGCTTCGCAGTAAATACATAAGTAAATTCAAGAAGTTAAGGGTGTGTGTCCCGGGGACTGGAAATCAATCTGTGACCTCACTGTAACCTATTCTATTCCCCACTAGGCTATCATCACGTTTCTAAACAAAATAATCTCTCATTATTTTCTACAAAAAAAATCTCAATTTTTCTACCAAATATCACAAGGACAGCAATAAAAAAATATACATTTTATACTGACGCGAAGGTATCTAATTATTTTCGTAACACTCCAAAAAAACGGACCACGAAAGCTATTGGAAACAGATTAAATTATAATCACGTCGAAACAACGCGATGATACAACGAGCTTTTAATCTTCCTCATTTTATTGTAGTCCAAATTTCCGAATAAAATCATAATTGAAAATTAAACCTTGGTCGAATTAATATAATAGAATATTTGTTGCTCGTGAAAATTATTATTCACGTGATTGAATTGATCATCCGGATAAAAATAATAACCGACTGAAAAATGTTACATGACTGCAGTGTAGAATCTTTATAACGATCTTCAAGGGACTAAGCATTTTTATTCATAACAGAGTTCTCGCTATATTCAGAGAGAAAGAATATCATGTTATAAATGAGAGCAAAATGTATTATGTTTTATCAATGTATGTTCACATTTTGTAGTTGCTTCACAATCAATAATGAAACACTCAATAATCATGCACATAGCTCTGAACTAACTTTAGATCAAACCTATGGGTATCGAAAACTACGAAGAAGAACGTTCCCACAACACCCAAACCTGAAACGATTTTTTTTCTAAAGCCAACAACAGCACTACTCAATGAAAACTCATTCGCGATCTATAGATAATTCTAGAAATATTTATTATAAACTAGATGTTGCCCGCGTGGAGGTTATTCTTAGAAGAAAAGGTCCATCCATAGAGGCGTCTTAAGCTATTACACCTTTCTATATTTTGCTAACCCACAGGAAGTGTGCATTTTTCCGGGAGATAAAGGCGCCTATGCCATTTTCTGCCACTATGCAAAAATCACGATCCTTTGCTCTGTGAAAAACTAAACTATCCCAAGGGAACTGTCCGGGATAAAAAGTAGACTATGTGCTATTCCAGACCATAATCTATCTCTGTGCCTAATTTCAACCAGATCCGTTCAGCCGTCGTAGTGTGAATGAGTAACATCCATTCATCCAAACATTCGCTTTTATAATATTAGAAGGATAAAACATTCAAGTATCGTCGTTGTTATACCAATGTCTGTTATGTGCTCTCTTTGGAGATTTCTATTATGCCTAGTTTAGTCATCGAATTTTCGTATAAAAAGACTGCTATATCATTCTAAGCAATATACGGTTAATTGTGGCGGTTAAAATATGCCAAGTCCATGAGCCAGAAGTACTGTCTGATAAAAAGTATAATATTAACAGTACTTTTAGCACATAGCAGATATTGGTTTTACAACAACGTTATATACCTCTCCACTGTCACACGTCGACAATGAATGTATTTTACTTCAAAAATCGAACAAGAACAAACAAGCAGAGATTGAAACAACGGCTCCATTATTGAGACAAATATTGTAGTTTCGAATAGATATTGTTACCCTTGTGACTTGTCATAACCAGAGACAGCTATTGAAACCCAGCAAGACAGAAACATAATATCGCTTTGTCCGATTGTATAGAAAATTTGATAGAGTTTCATAAATAGATACTAAAAATCCTTTTGTATACTGTTGCTATTACTGTTGGAATAATTTGTGTTACTTATTAATCGAAGTATAGCCACTACTAGCTAACATTTTGTGATAATAGAATATAATGCGAGACATCCTACACGGAGTCAATTTCTAGTTTTACACGCTTTATATTAGATTCACCTGTATCTATGTATATTTGTATGTAACGGAATATTTCAACGTAATTTTCAGACGTGTCCGATTTACTTGAAAATTTACACACGTGTGAAGGTTGGATGACAATGCAATATTTTAATAACTTTGGCCTTATATCCTAACTCATCAGGATTAAAAATATGAAATATTTCAATCATATTTTTTTATATAATCTATCTATTCTTTTAATTATCTATAAGGTTTTTTGATGCGGTTTTGAGACTAAAAAATAAAATAAATTATATTTTAAAACACTAAAAAACACGCTTTACAAGCTAGCTGTATAGCTAAAAATTACACACTTTATTTACAATCAAATTATTTTCTATCGCATTATTTTCTACTTTTAGTTCAGCTATTTATTTATGCGTGTTATTTGGTATTTTTTTTAACTATAATTTATTAATTTCTGAAAAACAACTGAAGTGTAAAACAACTAGAGTCATTATTACAAATACATCGGTGGATAAAAACTAAAATCCTACTTTTTGAAATTTAGGTATAAAAATACTAAGACTAGATAATGCTTGTTGTAAACTGGCCCCAATGACAATAATATTAAAGTACATAATATAAAAAGAAACGCAAAGAAATTAAAATCCTGTTCACTTACATAATTAGAAAACCCGTTGCAATGCACAATAATTAAGAATTTGGTCTATCAAGCCGCGTCCGGTTCCGCGTCTACCGCGTCAAGGTTCTCGGAACATCTTTTTTCTTCGACAGTTCGTGTCTATAGAATATAAGTCAATGTTAACAAGCAATCATAAACAAAAAAGATACTATTTCATAAACGCGGTTTAAAGTTTTACGTTTTCACTTCTATCGGTAGTCCATGACAAACTAAATATTCTTTTTTTACTTTTACATTCTCTAGAATTACAACCTTATACTGCGATAAAATTAAAATTGTATTTTGCCAGCTTTCCTATTAGCTTATATTTACTTAATACCATTGCTGAGAGAGAGCAGCCTTAAGATGCAGCCTTAAGTGCTAAACAAACTTTTCAGCTTGCTAAGATCTTAATGTCAATAGAGACCACATTTCGAGGTAAATACTGCTATTTCAAATTGATTGTGAAACTGTCTTCTTATCTATGAAGCTATTATAAATTAATTTATTTAAGCTGTTCATTACCTTTCAACAACGGATTTATTACTTTTATTCGTTAGGAAAACAGTAAGACAGAAAATAGAGAGAAAGAGATAGAGAAATCCTTGCGCAATAGCTTAAAGACAAAAAAACAAACTATAAATTGCTTGTTTTTGGAATATTTTATAAGGCTTAGACCATTTGAACGTGATATGACGAACTTTAATATTTAGAAATGTATCTGCAAACAATTAAACTTGTTGCCTTAATCCACTAAGTTGCTAAGTCTCGTCATTATGCAAATACGGATTAATAAATTAAAATTTCAGAGAAATTCAAGTGGAATTCCCAAGAAGGGCGACGCCGAAGATGTCAGAAATGGAAAAATGTATCGGTATAATATTATTAAAGTTTTAACAGTGAAGATCCACGATATTTTTTTATCCTGGCAATTCAAAGTGACGACACTGCACCTGATGGTAAGCGCAGTGCCGTCCAATTAGAGTATCGAGTAGCGAGAGATAGTCTATCCCCCTTTACTCAACACAATCATGCTGACCTACTTCTTCACACTATCCTACCACCAGCAAAACTATTTTATCTATTACATGATTAGGCCTGCTCAGTCAAGGTATTACAGATACCGATAAATCTCAATTTACTGTTGCGTTGAAGATGAGTGAGATTTCTTCATTTTCAAATCCACTCCAGTGATTCTTTTAGATTTTGGAATATTCATAAATGATGGAGGTTATTAAGCAGGAGACAGTATACTTTTATGACAGGCTGTTGATATTTTTTATAGTTATTATTGATATCATTTTGGTACTAAAATTGGTAAAAAATCGAATTAAAATACATCAATGAAAATTTTTGCAGCATGCCTAGCAAGTATGATGCGTTGACTACTACTAAAAGCAGCATACCTAATACCCTGATGCTTTTACGATCTGTATTTTTTTCAAACTTCCGTCTATTCCAGCAATATCTTAGGCTAGCAGAGGCTATGATTCATTTAGGATTTTATAATTTATAGGACAATCATGAATTAAACACACATTTATCAATACTCTATCGTTTCTATTTTTATTATTAAAGCAATATCCATTGTCGTGTTTATAATAATAATATAATAATACTAGCCCTGTATTAAACATTGTCCCACAGCTGGGCACGGGCCTCCTCTACTAATGAGAGGGGTTAGGCCTTAGTCCACCACGCTGGCCTAATGCGGATTGGTAGACTTCACATACCTTCGAAATTCTTATGAGAATTCTCAGGTATGCAGGTTTCCTCACGATGTTTTCCTTCACCGTTAAAGCGAGCGATAATTAGCAATTAATACACACGTAACTTTAGAAAAGTCAGAGGTGTATGCCACTTGGGTTTCGAACATACGACTTTTGTCTTGACAGTCCGTACCACAATCAACTAGGCTATCGCTGCTTGTCGTGTTTGTTTATAGAATATTAAAGCATACTTCTGATGGCCGCGACAAGCATCATCAGTGAGGCTCATGTAATCATCACGGATTATCAGGGCCCTACTGAAGACAAAAGTGACACTGTACGTGACTAGAGTTTTACATAATATCAATCGTGCTTAATTCAAACACGATGGCGCGGCGGCAACGTCACTACGTCTCTAATGACAACAAAAAAAAATTGGGTGTTTAGAGTTGGGGTACCATGTTTGGCCGTTTTGTGGCCTTCTGAGTACTCTGTCACTAGACCCATGGCGTAGTTTGAATAAGAAGGCTGGCATGACTGTGTTGTGTAGCGGGGATAGATTGTCTCTCGCTACTCGATAATCTAATTGGACGGTCCTGCGCTAACCATCAGGTGCAGTGCGATCACTTTGCCGTGCCAGGATAAAAAAAACCTCCATGGCGCAGCGGGAGAGTAGCCAGCTGTGAAACTAGAAAGAAAGAAAGAAATAAAAACTATTTATTAGCACAGCTAACAACACGCAAATAATAATAACAAAACATTCCCCAAGCCAACTAGTCATCGTGGGGACCACCACCACATTAGACCACCACCCTCCAACATGCAAATACCACAAGACAATTAATAATTTTATTATATTTAAAACTAATGCTAATGGCACTTGCTTGTCGCAGCTGTGGCAGGTAGGTGACCACTCAGCGTACTGCTGTGCTGTGGCACGTACATAGTACATATCACAACACAGCGCTGGTTTTCAGTGGTCACCTTGACTAGAGGCCGTGGGCTCAATCCCGCACAGAGACAAATGTCAGTGTGACAGACAGATACTTTTTTCGGGTCTGGGCGTTGTGAGACCGAGTCGTAGTTCTTGATACCCACAAGACAGGTGTGCCTAGTGTGGGGTTAGGGCTATATATACTATCAACTACTATACTATTACTACAACTATACTATTTATATTTATCAACGCATCTGACGGTTGACGTGACTATCAGAAGTCTGCCTTTAGTTGTAATGTTCGTGGCACGTAACACATGAACGTGCGTGGGAGGTAATTTAATTTTTGAATTAGGAACGTGTTGTCAATACATTGTGCGTGTTAAGATTTAAGACGATACAAAAATAGCTAACAGAAATACTCGGGGTATTATTTTAGGTACATTTTTTTTATTGCCTCGATAGGCTAACGAGCAGACGGGCCACCTGATGGAAAGTAGTCACCGCCGCCCATAGACTTCTGCAATAGCAGCGCACAGCAAAGCCGCTGCCTGCCGTTCTGTACATGCGTCATAGCAAACTAGGCGGAGGTTATTTCTCTATTAATAAATGAATACTATATTCTACCGCCTCGGTGGCGCATAATTGCGCATGCGTTACGACAGCTCAGCTGTCTCGGGTTCGATCCCCAGATCGGGCCAAGTGATATTGGGTTTTTCTATTTAGAAATACTCAGTATCAAGTCTGGAATTGAGCCCGGTATGACAACAGGCTCGCACCTGTCACATGATGGGGCAGTAATAAATTCGGCATAAACTGGGTGTACTCGTTACACCTGTGCCTAACCCTTCGGGGATTAGAGGCGTGAATGTATATGTAATGTACTATATTCTACATAAAGATGTTTATGGTAGCGAATCAGAAAGAAACAAACCCTGGATCGCCTCTCTTTTTCCTTTTAACCCGTCGCTTATCGGCTGCAAAATTTTATATTACGACTCGGGTGTCCAATGTTGCCAACGCTAGTTACTTTAACTTCGAAATTACATATTTATTTATGCTTTATTTTACACAAAAATATTAACAGTACATTGCAATAAACTTAAAATAGAATGTTCAGGCGGCGGCCTTATCGCTAACTGCGATCGCTTCCAGACAACCATAAGAGGGATTGGATTTGAAGAGAAACAAAAAGTAATGGGTGGTCATAGAAGGGAAATAGACTTATTATGTATTAGCAAAATAAATAGACCGAATATACTATAATATACTACATATATTAAATGTTTACAACATTAAATTAATTTACCTACAACATTAAATTATGTCGTAGGTATTGATATATTTTATTATCTTCTAATTTATTTAATTGAATTAATAAGCACAGAAAAAGCTATGAAAATAACACTAATTAACATATACATTTAACTATTAATAATAAAAAAGTAAACCCTCATCGGTATAGGTCAGAAGTAGGTGTATTATTGTTCGGTGTATTATTTTTTGTGGTCAGGTACTAAGACTTTCGGTCTCACAACATCCAGATCTGAAACGTATATTTGTAGATTACCCAAATATTTTTTTCGGCACGAGAACCAAACCTGCTCCCTCTAGTTTCACCAACTATACCACATTGGCTGTCATGTTAAAGATAAACTAAACTAACTAATGTAAGCTTTGCTTAATATACTTTTTAGTCTTTTCATAAACATGTTTATAAAAATAACATTAATGAACGTGATTATGATGAGGGAAATGCAATAAAGGCTTTAGCTGACCTCTCACCTGGCGATGCACTATGTAGTATGAATGTTTTATTAAGCTGCGCTATACTGAAGACTGAGCATTAATAACAAATTTCATACCCAACTTACTTAGGTAAAGGAGATTCGGTAAGATAGAGAGCTTGAAAATAGATTTTGGCTAATTGAAGTGAAAACTTCTTTGGGATGGAGAAAAGGCACTGAACTAGGGTGACCATTGCGCTCAGATTATTATACTTTTTTTTTATTATTATAATATATATATATATATATATATTTTTTTTTTTATTATTTTTTTTTTTTGTGCCTCAATAGGCAGACGGGCTACCTGATGCTAAGTAGTCACCGCCGCCCATAGACTTCTGCAATACCAGGGCACAGCAAAGCCGCTGCCTACCGTTAAAGGACTACTCTCTTTAAGCCTTAAGTTTAAGGACATGTCTAAGGACATGTCATAGCTCTCAGGGAACACCGCAGCAGGGACTTTTGACATAAGCACGCCTATGATGTTCTAAAATTATTGACAAGCAATCATAAACAATTAAGTTTCTACTTCATGGACGCTTCAAAAAGAATACATTTTTAAATTCGTAAGTTTTAAATGTTCACTTCTATCGATAGTCCCCATGACTGGCAATTTTTTTAATATATGATTATCGCATAGATGGCGAAAGCGAGGTTTGGTACGGATACGAGATGAAAGTCGTGAGTTTGAATCTGTATTCATAATTTATCGCTCTTTGTAATAGTGAAGAAAAACATCGTTAGATAACTTGCAAACCAACTTAACGATTCTCGATAAGAAACTTGAAGACGTACCTATATGAATAAATCCAAATTTCTCTTACCAGGGGTCGAGACCCCTGCCCAGTAGTGGCAGAGTGTAAAATACAGGAATTCCTATAATAGTTAATAAAACAAAAACAGTTTCCTTTATACATGTCTTTAATTTATTCACATGTAACATAAACAAAATTAATCATTTGTTTTAAATAAATCTTTTTTTGTAATTTTTCCCGCAGAGAATTGCGAATCAGCGGAGATTATATTCGAATACCTCGAGCAGAGATAAAGCTGAAATATTTTTATGTACACACGAACAAAATTGTTCTTTTATTAAATATTGCCTTACTGTTAATCTACAGTGTATAACGGTATCTGGAATATTAATGTGTTGCTGGAGAAAGATTACGTTCGGGATCTACTGGTAGAGAGAGTTTAATGTCAACCCTCAGGGATATTGCTCAAATTAGTAAGATTGTTATCAAGTGATTAGCGTTTCGTTTAACAGTCATAAATATGTACTGCATTTTCTTCTTTGAAATTTCGTTGATCAAAAAACCATACTTAATTATTCAAAATAACTACATTTAAAAAATTTCTTTGCAATTTTTTCTTCAATAATATACTGTTTAGATTTTTCTAGCATATTTTCTTTAAACCTTATTTGTAAATAATATAAATCCAAATCTAACAATAACTTAATGACAAGATTTTAGAATATAATAAATTATTTCTTGAAACTATTACAGAAAGAAGAATACGATACACAGTTCTCGGAGCTGTTTAATGTTCACTTATTACTTCACTTACTCTACGGATAAAAGAATTACCCGTAACTAGTTCCAGCTACAGAAGAGTGAACATGATATTTATTACAAATAAATTGTTACAAACAATTTATTTGTAACAACTTTTAATACAATGAGGACATCGTAACTCGGGATATTATTAGTTCCAATGAAGTAAAAATTGTTATACGGTTATATAAAAAAAATCACAAAGGAAAATTAAAAAATATTGCAAAAATTATTGTAATGAACCATAATTAATTGCACGAAGCAAACTCATCAACAGATGATATTAGCGTAATGAAAGTATCGAAAAACAATCCATCCGGCAGAAATGAAAAGTTAATTGAAAATTCGAAATCCACAATTTCGTTAAAAGCCACCCTGTTTTATGATCCGTGAAGAGCTGGATATATATTACTCCTAATAAATTAATGATTCCAATTTATTAACAGTTGAACCAGCTATTCGGTATGACTACTTTATACTAAGACTGAGTGTTAGGTACGTGAAAATAAACAAATAGATGTACACATGCAAGATTAGATGGGTAAAGTTATAACTAGCCGGCGACCCGTAGCCCTGATTCTAAAGCATCATAATCACGACTCAATCAAACTTTGTTCGCTGTTGCTGCTTGATATTTTCGGTCACGTACAATTTGTATATAATATGTTGTAGATTCTACCGAAAATTTAATTGAAATCTTACAAAATATACGTTCGAGTTACTTGCGTATGATAAAATCACAACTAATTGTAATCAGTCCATGATTGCCCATACGACTTTGATTATTCGCATGTATTGCTACAATGTATTCCTACGATCATGATTCCTTTCATTTTCCGGTCATCCTATTTTCTCCTTTTCCTTGTCCTATCCTCGACGTTGTATCCCTGCCTACCAGCCCTTGATGGTAGATTCCAAGTTCCTACGCCACTAACCATAATTACCCATTCCGTGTGGAAAATTTCCATTTGTATTTTGACCTGTCATAAGTGCCTTTTATATGCCTACATGATGAATAAAGTTTTTAATTTTTTTATTTATTTTTAGATTTATCTAAATGCATCGAAGACGCCAGGCTGCCTCCGTGGCTATCACAAAAAAATATCCAGAACAAATTTTTCATCGATGATATTTCACCATATAAACAAAGATTGTATGGCTCCTTCAAGAAAAGTGTGCTGAATGTAAACTAAACTGTAAAAAGAACAACATTAACTAAGTTTAATTGGATCACTGCCACTGCTCTAAAAGCTTCTGAATCTTTTCAAATTAACAAGCAAAAGCTGTTTAACTTTTTGCCGCTAATCTGATCCCTTTTTCACTTCAAAGAAAATGCAATTAGATCAAGTTATCTTTATTTCTCATTGCTACAATTAATATTAATGACCCTTGAATTTAACAAGTTTTAGTACACCAATTGCAAAGTTTGATTCGCTGGAATCGCCAAGCCCCAATGGAGACGCTGCTTTGAAATTTGCCTTTCATTACAATTAATTTCGCTTTTGAAACCCCCCAATTTGAATATACAATTGTGTTTCCTCACTGATAATTTACTACAACAAAATTAACTTCAATGCTACAAATGTCAAAATTACAACGTAGAATCCTGAATCTTGTTAAATTACCGAGACTATGAACATAAAGAATAAAAATCCAATAACAAGCTTCGTCAACGAGGAAGCGAATGTCCGGAAAAGAAAATAAGTAAAATAAAAGAAGCAGTAAGCATACCTACTGTTTCAAATGTTTCTGATTTTAAAATGTCTTGTGTCAATATGTTCTAACTCGGCTAACTCACGGTGCTCACTTGACAATGTAAGTTACAGAATATTCGTTCTATAAATATCTGTAATCAATTTTTCGCTTCCGGTAAAAGAAAAGTGCTCACAGACAAAAGAGAAGTGCTCGAATCTGAAAAAATAATAAATGAAAAAATAATAGAGCTTTTTTGGGTAAATCAATTTCTGAACGATGAGAAATTGATAAAAGATAATAAAACGAGTATCGAATATATTACAAACGTCAAATCAAATCATTGTTTATTGAACATTAAATAAAGTGCAGTATTATTTCAGTCAGAAAAATGTGGAACAGACTGCAATACAATTTATATAGTTTATACATTAATTATAACAGCTTAGCTGTCATCCGTAACGTGCTAACTATATCAGTTGTGTCCAATTCAATAGGTCCAATTTTGGTCTTGAGTCATGCCTCCTATTATTCTAGTATGCAAGCTCCGATATGAATATGATTCTCAGAAATATCTTCAGCAAGCTTGTACATGTCTTTGTACTCTGAATAGATATTGTCTATTATTATATATTATTGCAAGCCATCAACGAGCGCACCAAAGAGTAGAACACAAACTCCTTTAACCCCTTTAAGTCCGAGTTAAATAAGCGTGTCCGGATATCACAGCCGCCGAGGCCGAAATCGGTCTGGATGACATCATCATCAGATATGGTTTGTAAAAACAACTGCACGCACACTAATTGAACTGCAATCGGATTACTTGAATTGGGCACAAAACGGGCTAGACTAGGTTCTGGTATGCCAAGGAGCTGTATTTTATTGTAAAACTTTACCCAGCTCAGTCTATAACCTATCAAACTACCCGAACTTATTTTATAAGAGAACCCCGGTATTTCTAATAAACAGGGACTATCCCATCAATATTTATATTTCTGAACTGGGCAGAAATAAATCCTTTTTTAATCGCATAATATCATAACAACAAGGGCAATTTGCAGTTCCTTAGTCACAAGGAACTGCAAATTGCCCTTTAAATCAAAATTATTTAAGCGCCTTCCAGACGTCTATCATCCATATGGATCCTTAATTTTACTAATATCATATTTGAATAATGCTAGAACTTTACAGACAGAGAGAATTAGTTTCATTGTGTGTAATAAACCCAAAACAAACGTGACTGATGTTCGTAACACTCCAAACATTAGTTGAATTCTGCATAATAGTCAGCTAATGAGGACTTCGAGTTACGTTGAACTATGTCAGAAAGGTGTCGGCGTGCCTTAATTTTGCATCATCCGCTTCAACGAAACGTGACTACCGGTCGGCGACGGGAATTCGGGAAATGCACGATAGAACCATTTCCAAATTACTCATGCCAGTGGCGCGCGGTGCCGAGATAATTTGATTGGATTTTGACAACAAACGACAGCGTTCTGTCGTTTTGTACCGTTCAGTGAATCCGTTGTTCCCGACTTGGACATTTTCTAATTGACCGCTTTCATCGATTTGAACAGCCAAGCCGATCGCTTAACTATAAATTATATTATACATAAACTTTAACGAGCTCCGTATATTGGAAACCGGATATTACGTTTTAGATTTTAAAGCCTAATATAAACTCATTTGCAAAAAAAACGGGCACCTAAGCAATGAACCATTTCAAATGTTACTATTGGTTTGTTTGATAATTATAGGTAGTTTTACTTTCACAATTTTGTAAATTAATAAGCAAATAATCGTTTTCGTCAGTATTATCATAAAATTTTGATAAAATTTATGGGTTTTAATGCTAAAGTTCACTAGTAGTGTATGCTCGCTAGTAGTGCATATGCTCGTGAAGTAAAAGTTAACAAAGATTTTTGTTTGTTTTTTCTTTAATAAAGTAAAAGCAGATAAATGTTTAGTATCGAGTGTGACCCCCTCTAGCTGAAATCACAGCTTGAATTCGTCTGGGTATGCTAGCGAGGATATCCCAGATACTTGCTTGCGGAATACGTTCCCACTCCGCGGTAATCACATTCTTCAGCTCTCTGATGGTCTGCGGAGCCGGTTGTACTGATCTCACGCGTCGTTTCAGAACGTCCCAGACATGCTCTATAGGATTGAGGTCGGGACTTCGAGCTGGCCAATCCAAACGACGAATGCCGACCTCTTGCACATACGCTTCCACATCGCCAGACCGGTGGGCGCGAGCGTTGTCGTCCATAAAAATTGAGTCTTCGCCTAAAGCAGCCAATGCGGGTTGTGCATGAGGAATTAGAACTTCCGTTATGTATCGATGTCCAGTCAGTGAGCCGTTTTCAATGAAGACTAACTCTGTACGATCCATTGAATTTATTCCTGCCCAAAACATAACAGAGCCCCCACCATAAGGTGTGATTTCTTCAAAACAAGCCTCTGCAAAGCGTTCTCCTCGTCTTCGTAGCACTCGCTGACGTCGATCTTCACCGAACAGAGATATCCTGGCTTCATCGGAGAACAATACCCTATTCCAGTCTTCTTGAGTCCATGACTCACAATTTCGAGCAAACCTAAGCCTGGCAACTCTGTGCTCACGGAGTAACTTAGGGCCGCGGGCCGGGCGATGACTGCGTATATTGGCCGCGAGAAGCCTCCTCCTGACCGTCCATAGACTAATATGCACATTTCTTACTTCTTCGAGGTTGTTCTTAAGGTCCATATACGAAGACTTGCGATTTCTCAATGCGCGACTCACAAGAAAACGATCATCCCGTGGTTGGGTACATGGTTTTCTTCCAGAACCAGGCCTTCTCTTGACGAAACCGGTGTCTTGATACCGCTGCCAGGTCCTTTGAACCGTCGAGCGACTCACACTTAGCCTCTGAGCCACGAAGCATTGGCTGCAACCCTCTTCGAGCAGCGCAATAATTTTGGTAGCTTATACCACTTTCTCTAACATTATTGAGACAGCTAAACAGCAATAAATGAAGCTTTGACAATTAAGAATATGAAATAAATTCATAAAAATTTACTAAAAGTTATGAAAACCGATATTATCTTTTGGAACTTCGCACCAAAAATGTAGGATAAAAAGTGGTTTTCTGTAAAAACGAGCATCAAACGAAAATTTGAATTTAGAACGTACTGTTTTAAACACCACGGCATTTTTAAAACCGGCCAGTAACATGTACAAATTGAAATCATTTTGGTACCATATTTTTTTAAAGAAGAATTAAAATCAAAACCGTCCGTTTTTTTTGCAAATGAGTGTATAATTTGCAATGAGCAATAGGCAAATTAAGTTAAAAACTGAACTGTTTTATGACGTTCATGATTTACTGCTTCTGGATAAAGTATTGACTATTTAAAAATTGGTAGAGGACCAGGGGATGGGTCATTGGTCAGTCTATTACAATAAACAGCCTTGTGACCATCAGACAGAAATTCAGATAAACAGCGTAATCTTAGTAATAGGATTCCGTTGCTACTCGTAAAGGACGAACAAGATGGAGTTAATATTCTATATAAATATTTTTGTGGTTCCTTGAAAGACAATCTTGTAAGTACACGACCCTTAAGCAACAACCCAGATAACCATATTCTAAAACCACATTTAAGTAACATCCGTGCTGTCCATAGATTTCTGTATATGCGATTTGTTCGCTTTATTTAGCTTAACAGATATACATTTGTTTTTATAACTATTCTTTATTAAAGTCTTTTATTTAATTTATTACAATTCAGACCGAAATTGGACGCTGCATTTTAATTTACAAAACATCATGAGAATTAATGTAAAAAATCCTTAAGGATTCAACAATAGCAGTAAATAACTAAAACAATCAAATGAAAACGTGCTCATTAGGGTTGGAAACTAAAAATAAGCTTGTATATAATTCAGTTGTTTTTGAAAGCTGCTTATTTGTAACATAAATAATGAAACCGCAGGCTCATTCCAAAACTTACGACAGACCCTCGTAAATACAAAGTAGACCTAATTGAGGAGCATGTTTTTGAATATGCTTAATTCAATAAAAGGATAGTTGGTTTAACAATTTTGTTTAGCAAAACACTCAACGTGATGGAGAAAGCGGGCTTTTTTTAAATAACTTATAAATTGTGTGCATTTTGAGGACCTCATTTGTACAAGGTTTATTTTATATTGACTGGCTATTTATGTAAACACATTACAGATTTCACTCAGCTTTTACAGGTTATATCAACATATTATGTTGTTAATATACATACTAGACATATAAACTTGTTGCCTATGTGACAGAACATAGTGGATTTACATGACCGTAATCCCCAAAGGGTATAAATATAGGCAGAGGTGTAAACAGTACACCCAATTTTCCGGTTCGCGTTTACGCATGCGCAATTACAACTGCGCCATCGAGGCAGTCAAAAGTTTAGTAAAAATATTTCAGTAAATTTTCTCACATACTGAAAAGTAGCGCCAGGACGCCCATTAAACACACTCAAACATCAGAATAAAAATAGTCTAAAACCGTTTTTGATGTTAATACATTGTACTCGCAAAGTTCTAGTTATATTTGAGCGCAATAAATTTTGTAGCATTATATAAATTTCTTTCTCTCGGTAAAATATGTCCTGCCTGTCGCAGGTAGATCTTGCTTATACATGGCTTGTCAAGATCTCCTATTCGTTTGCTTGTTACACATAATTCAGTAAAATATTTTGTGTCATAATGCTTTTGTATGAGCCACGTTACAAAATAAGAGGTCCTGTAGCAAATTGGTTTCTTTTGTAGGTACCGATTCTGTTGTCACAACATTTTCTAAACTAACTAAAAGGTACTGAAATTTAGTTTTTTTCCTGTCAAACGCTTTGTTTCTGTAAAGTGGCAGGACTAAACTTATTTGAATATGTCAAAAATCAAACTTCCTCAATTTATTTTTGTCATAAATATTTCTTTTTTATTAATCATAATATTTATTTTAAATTGCTCAACTATTTATAACTCTGCAAAAATTTAATTTAGTAATGTTAGAATCAAAATTAGTGCTTATTATATTGACGTCAAAATTCGATACCATTCTAATACCATATGTTTTGATTTAATGAGTTGTACAACCAATTGGCATTACAGGGACGGAGACTGAACATGCTGGGAAATTATCGTCAATGGTCTGAAGTATTAAACTAAACGAAGTTATTAAATTATATTCAAAGTTGAATCATTAAAAATCTCATAACCGTAAAATTATGGCTGGTTGCATAAAGCGTCGAGTACCATCCTTAGCTGCATCTGGGACAATGATATATAAGCCATAACGTCCCGACTTTCCAACTCTGCGGGTAGCTTCATACCTATTTGCATGAAATTCTGATTCCCAAAAGATATTAGAACAAAATCCAAAGTTAAAACCCAGGTAAAGTTTAACTAAATGAAGTAAGTCTATTATTATTTCTTTTGCATTGATTACCAAAATATATAAATTAGTAATAAGTGGTATTAAATAACTTACCAAGTACCGCATTCTCTTGAAAGAGTTTATAAGCAAAAAATGGAAGTCACGGGCTAGTCGAAGCTAGTTAATTAATTTTAACTAGCTTCTACTAGTTAGTTAACAGTCTCAGTGGCGCAGCGGGTGAGAAACGAGAGGCCGTGGGTTCAATTCCCGCACCGACACAAATGTTTGTGTGACAGACGGAATAAATTTAATTTCATATAAATAAATACACCCAACAGTCACACACACATAGTTCTGACCCCACACTAGGTAAACCTGTATCGTGGGTATCAAGAACTACGAGGGACTACGGTCCCACAACCCCCAGACCCGAATAAAGTGTTTGTCATGTTTGACAATAAATGTCAATAAAGTGTTTATTTACCGCCTTAAGTATTTTTGCCACACTATTACTGTTGTTTTATACTAGTACTTCACGTAAGTTCTATGAGGCAGTGCTACTATCTCGGTCGAGCTCGCCCATTTCTGCTGGATACAAAATTGTGCAAGTGTGGCTTTACCACTATAAAAAAATTAAAACAAATTTGAAATATGGAGTAATAATAACATAATGACAAAGCTAAAACGATAAAGATAAGAATCTAAAACGGAATTTTGCGCTTTGTTTTGTATTTTAAGCAAAACTAAAAAAAAAGTAGAATTATAAAGATATATTTTGCGAGCATCACAAATTATGCTTGTTTGACTGCACTAAAAGGAGACAAAGAAAATGCATCTTTTTTAATTTGGTCCTCGCACTTAAGCGAA
Organism: Laothoe populi; assembly: GCA_905220505.1. Classification (NCBI taxonomy): domain Eukaryota; kingdom Metazoa; phylum Arthropoda; class Insecta; order Lepidoptera; family Sphingidae; genus Laothoe; species Laothoe populi. Next base: position 16,375,459 of record HG992153.1, read on the forward strand.
AAATGCTTTTCATGTATTATTTTAGAAGTTAGCTGGCGCCGTATTTTAGCTAGACAAGAATGTATGTAACAATTTAATTTATTGCCGTATTCTAGAATCTTATTATGGCGTAAAGTTTATGCAATGTATGTACATATTTGCACAAAAATGTTAAATTGTTCTAAGCCGCTGTTGTTTATGACTAGGGTTTTTGCATAATTGTGTACAAGAATATTTGTCTCTACTACACCGGCGTGACGCTCATGGCGATTATTCATTTTATAACCTAGATCCGGGTAATTTGGACCAGCGACATGTGGCCCACTCAGCCTCCCCGCATCTCATTATCTTGTTACATTTAGTACTCCACCATATACATGTTTTACTTGTCTTTAAACGTGATAACTCTTGAATAGCTTTCGATTGTTTTTTCACATTTTTTTGAATGGTTCATTAATAAAGATAAAGACAAAGATGATTGGTGATTATAGAGGCGCACAAAACTTACGCGTCGACCCGGGCTATGGCCGCCATTGCCTTATGGTAAGTACGCAATTAGGTCATACGTATTCTCGGGTATAATCTCAATTTGGCCAAAGAAGATTTGTCACTAAACCTAAAAATTACGTAACAACTATAAAGTAGGTAACATAAAAAGAGAATAATTAATGTAATAATTAAGTGAAAAATGTAATAAAGCAGTCTGTTCTGTGCATTTTAATATCTTTTAAAATAAGTACATAGTTTATCATCAAAATATTGTTCTGCAAATTTATTGGCCATAAACTGAAGTTATCTCTGATAATATAAAATGTCCAATGTAAAACGAACGAATATCAGCATCATAAAGGTCCTCAGCTATCGCGCAATTTTATTACTTGTGAAATCGTCAAAAACTTTACGAGTGAAGTATTATAGTGCACTGATTTTCTCTAAAATTGTACACTCAATAAAAAGTGAAAAATTAGTTTAGTATTTTGAATTGGCGATTATTGAAGTAATAAAAGTTTGAGCGGTTCAAATAAATCTCAATTATTTAAAAGAATAAAAGCTTTTACCTTCTAGGGTCTAGAGTTGGAGTACGATGTTTGGCCGTTTTTGGCCTTCTGAGTACTCTGACAATAGACCTCCTCTTCTTCACCTTCTTACCCATGGCGTAGTGTGAAGAAGCAGGCTGGCATGATTTTTTGAGTAGCGGGGGTTAGATTGTTTCTCGCTTCTCTAATTGGACCCCACTGCGCTTACCATCAGGTGGAGTGCGGTCACTTTGCCGTGCCAGTATAAAAAAGTAAAACGTTCCATAATCTTTTCACAAATTAGCTGGAAAGTGTAAATACTGTATTATCACACTACATTATAGTACCACCGGATTTCCGGTTTCTACTACCCGGTACGGGTCCTTTATGTTATTTTGTTACTCTGCCTTGTCACCTTACTTTTAGCCATTATTATTGTTCTTCTTAATTTGTGACGACAAGCTTAGAATGTATATATGCCGATGGTATAGATACCATGGCTATCGAGCCATGATTGGTCAATCATAGGCATACTTTTTTTTTTATTCTGGCGCAGCATAGTGACCACACTGCACGATGGTAAGCGCAGTGCCGTCCAAATAGAGTATCAAGTAGCGAGAGACATCATGCCGGCCTGCTGTTTAGCTTCTTCAAATTACGCCTAAAGGACCCAGGATCATAGGAGGGAGGGAACACGGTAGCTGGCAAACTGTTCCACTGCTTGATGGTGCGGCAAAAATACGAATTTGCGAACCTCTTGGTTCGGGCCGGGGTAGTAGACACCACGAAGCTGTGACTCCGCAAGCCAGTACGCGTGGTTCTGGTGTGGAAGGGAGAGGATGGGATAAGATCAAACAATTCTTCAGAGCATACGCCATGATACAGACGGTAGAACACGCTAAGCGCTATATCCCTACGCAGCTGTAGCGGCTCCAGGCTGTATGTACTCATGGCTGCATCATTCACAATGCGGATGACCCGCCGCTGCAACCCATCCAAGGCATCGAGAAGGTACCTTGCGGAACCGTCCCAGAGGTGCGAGCAGTATTCCATTTCCGGCCGCACCCGGGAGAATACTAGTGAAATCCCATTCACACCGCTAAGGATTAATAATTACGAACTAGTCATTATTGAAATTTCAAAACTATAAAAAATAATTTTACAACCATAATATTTTGAGACAGGATAATGCAATATTGGTTTTTTTTTGTCGATGAGCAAGAAAAAAACGTGTTTGATTTTTAACAGCGTTAGAAATCAAACACGTTTTAAAGCATATCTGGATTATATGCAGTTGATGAATTTCGCATAAAATAGGGGGTGCGTGCACCAATCAGAAGAATTACTGAAAAATAAATAGTTATACTTAATTTATGACATGGGTAGTCGCTTTTATCACTTGAATTGTATTTTCAGCCTTGGCCTTAGATAAATATATAGATGGATTGACAATAGATTTGTTTTTTTATTCTGTTGACACAAATTTTGGGCGTAAGTTTATCTAATTTACTGTAGAACATTCATGTTATAAGTACATTGTTAATACTGTTCTGTTATAATTCTCAAATAAAAATAAAAAGTAAAAGAATTACGACAGTACGTAAGCATCACCGTAAAGTTTTTACGACAGCCTTTAAAGATTAGTTTAGGTACTGCAAAATCGAAATAACGACGAACATAACATTAAAAGTGCCTTCTAAGTGCCAGTACTCCGCGGTGCTGCCACCGTAATCGATTCTGGATAAAACTGGCGTTAAATTACTTGACCAACATTTAAATATTGAAATAAAACTAATTTTACAGATATTATCGTGTTTTATTTTTGCTTTTTAGTCCCACCATTTCGAAAACTTTCTGCCTTCGTGGTCACGGGGTGAACGGAGTTGTATGTATGTCGTCACAAAAGGATATTGTAATGTTTCTACCTTCAATTGAGTTGTTTGTAAATTTTTATTAATTGTTAGTCCGATCTACGCAGAAAGAGCTCACATTGTCTTGAGGTCTAGCAGTTGGTCTTTTGGGTTCCGATTTGATTTTGGGTAGCTCCATCGGGGATCGCGGGTGGGCAGCGGGAGGCTGTCACAGCGCCCTTATCGATTCACTCCCAATTTCGGTGCAACGAAATCCCGAAATCGAAGGCAGTACGAGTGGTAAGGCCGTGATCGCTGTCGTTGACGCTGAGGGCGTCCTTCGGTGCGCGGGGGCTCATAATCTTCCCCCGTAGAAATAGGCCGCTTCGAGGCGCCGCGCAAGGGCGGTTCCGGCAATTCTAGTCTATCTTAGGATACCCCGGGCTAGGGATACGGGGTTTTAGCTGGTAGTAGGGGTGCTGGTTCATAAGCCGCTATCCGCCAGCATAACCGTTTTATTCTTATTCCGCTCCCTCCCGGAGGGGGCGCGGTATTAATAAAACGCTATCCACTGCGACAACAAAAAAAAGGCTTAATGTAGCTTCCAACAATCATCTCTATGGAAATATATTTTGTTTTTAAATTTCAAATGTCTCACGAGTCATCCTAGACAGGAACCGGTGTTCTTTGTTTTTCAAATCTGAGACAACGATTGGAGCATTTTCCTTTGAATGTGCAGCAACTGCAGACTTCGATTCTATTTAATTTTATAGTATTTTACTCAACTATACAAACGACGCTCAATAGTAATTGATATACAAATAACAGTCATAATAACACGTCAGCGGACATACATATTACAAGGGTAGTGCGCGGTCAGTCATGTTTAATTTTAACTACGAATATGTGAGTCCCCCCGAAGTTTGACCGTAAAACTCGTATTTCACTAGAGAAAGTATTAAATTTTCTCTAGAATTTCATAACAACTGTTCGCAAACTTTTGGAAAAGGCTTTATGGCCGAAATTTTGTTTCACTGTAACTAGCTGGATAAATTGACGCACCCGACAGACGTTAGTTGTTTTAGCGTTATCTGGGTTATACAACAGTGATTATTATGAAAACAAAGGGATGTTTTATAGTAAAAAAAAATGTAAAAATCTTACGACACTGCTAAGCTTAGTTATAGTCACAGATAGAATTTACTACCTGGTTATTTTAATGATGCAAAATTAAACCGTACCTATGTACCGAATTAAAATAGAATTACATGAAAAGATATGTTACTTAATTTTTATAAGATAAAACAACCAATCTTAACTTTAGGGGTAATTCAAATATATATATTTAAGCCAAAAACCACTGGCTCTGCACGAGATGTCTTAAACTATACATCCGATTGACTTGCAATTTTGCTTTGTTACGCATTTTGCGAAAGATGCTTACTAAGAACGGACTATTGAAAACTACATCCATAAGGGGGTAAACTAAGGGATGAACGGTTGCATGAAAGTCCGTCATTTCCCAAGTAAGAGGCACGATATTTAATATACCTTCAGGTTATAAATAAATGAACACGTACATCGGCGTTTTTCAAAAATGTAATGTGAGCGTGATTTAGGTCGACAGGTTTGTCTGTTGCTTTTTCTTTTCTTCTGCTGTACTGTATTTTAATAATTCCTCTAAAGGGATGAAATATGGGACGAAAGTTTGTATGGGAATTTATAATAGTTCCACGGGATAGCGACAAACTCATTTCAATGCGGACCAAGTCGCACGCAAAAGATAGTAAATATATAAACGAGTTTGGGTGACCACGATTACCTGTATAAACGGTGAAACTTAAACATTACCCTGGAATAGTGTCCACAAAGCGGGCGCAAACTGGCCCAAAATTAGTTGGGCAAGTGTCATTGTTTGAAGGAGGTGCTAAACTTTGATTACTCCCTGATAACTATGTCCTCAGCATAACTTTACTAGTTAAGGAAAATATCATCAAGTTTTTCTCATCCATCAACTATTTGCTAAAGTTTGGACTAGTGATGTCCGCATTAGATCGTACAGAAAGATATATTGCAACTTCTCGAGTTAAATTTATTGGAACGAAGTTCCTTATCGCGCGTTGTGAAAGAGGGCTAGACGGAAAAAATTCTTACGAAAAGTTGTCACGACACTTTTATATTGGAACGTTTTTAAATGTATTTTAACAGCTGTCATTATGTTTATATGTAATTTAAATTTTAATAATTTTATATTCAATTATCAATGAAAATAGACATGACTTTAGAATTTCCTGAAACTCGACGCCTTTTTCATGAATGTCGGGAACGCTATGAAACCAACTGTCCGACGAGAAACATCTGGTCAGATACTAAATAAAAAATATTAATTACGCATATAAAATTATTTTGTATCATACACACACAAACAGGCACAGGGGGGCAATTCTCACGCACTCGAATCAACTTCATATACGAAAAATAATTCAATAATTCGAACTTTTTTCGAGTGAATATAAAGTTAAGCTATTCTGGAAATGTCGAGTCCGGTGTTTCTCGAAGGTTTTATTGTCAGTGTACAATGTCAAATGTATTGTTCATAAATAAATTATTTTAAAAATATAATTCTAAATCAAAATATTCTATTTGAGCTATTCTGAAAATTAAGATTCGAACATTTCTCGAAGGTTATACACTCGAACTGCTTCGACTGGTACAGACCAGTCGATGCGTAAATCTCGAATTCGAACCTTTCAATATTGTGTCCTAACTTGATGATGACGATGATGTCCTCCAAGAAGTATCCTTCGACGGCAAACCTTGCACTTTTGTGTGAGCATATGTGACTAGTTAGCCCTAATTTTGTTTTCAAAGCCCTGTCACAGGACGTACAGAACAGTTGTTCGTAAGAGTAAGTGTCAGAGTCAACTCAAACTCGCGCAGAGTCGAAACGTCGCGTCGCGTCCTATTTTTCAACTACAATGCATGGCGACGCGCGTCGTGTACACTTAGGGCCAACCCTAAGTGTACACAGTTTTAGGTCTTAATTATTGCAGCTCACGCTGGGCGTCAAGGCATTGGATACATACATGTTTCCTCAAAATGTGCACATGATTTTCGTACTGTGCTACGCCATTCGGTCTAGTGACACGAAAGTTCTTCCCAGCAGTCGCAAGATGCTAAGTAACGCTTGATGATATTGTAGTAGGGCAGAAAATGGCATCCAGGCTTGCGCCATTCTTTGCTTTACACCACTGAATCCTAATGGCATCTAAACCATATGGCGTCTTGACAAATTTCACATGGACTGCATCAGGTGAATTCTCCAGATAAAGTGGCGAGATTGTTTCCCTAACATTGATATTTTACGACGTTTGTAGCTAAGCGGCATAGAGTCTATGCTCTTGAAGGTGGTGCGGTAATGTTGTACGTATGAAGGCCTGTAGACTCCCGAAGATATTGTTTTATTCGGTCCTATCTTACTGCGTATATCATGCCATATGCTTATGTGTTTACCCATAAAAAGACTCAATCTCGTATTTTTATTATGATTTTACTAATAGCCTTAGAAATATATAATACATGAAAGAGTCCAAAAACATGTCCAAGAACTGGATAGTGGATGCACATTCGATGAGGCCTGAGACACTATGGATATTAAAATACCCAAACCTTGCACAAATATTTGTAGATCACACAAATACTTGTCTTGATTTGAGGATCGAACTACCAACCCTTCATTTCACAACCGGCTACTCCACTGCGCCACGGAGACCGTCAAATAAGTAGTGTAACAGAACCATTGAATTTTGGACTCTGTTAAAATATTGTTTATTGAATTAAAAATGTTATATTATAATATTTAGTTGTGGAATAAAAACATTTCGAAGAGATACATTTATTTCTTTAAAAAAATATGTCAAGAAATAAAAATATTACGAAATGACATTTATAGTTATTAATTGATAGATTGATAGGTAATCTATATGAATAATAGACAACAATTCATCTGTTTGTCTATTGGCTGTTTAGTTATAATTGTTCCGATGATGAGATAAGTGAAAAGGAATAGTGTAATTTTTATACGAAAATAACTATATCATAGGATATAAATTGACTTCACAAATTATAATAGTAACCAATTGCCGTAAAAAAGCGAGAATATTTATAGAAAGTATTTCATATGGGCAGAGCCTCGATCAAAGTTTTTAACTTCAGTTGACGTTGTATTTTCCGAAAACTAAAAATCTGCAAGGCCGTCATTTTCAAAGTAAGAAGCACAAAATTTCATTTTTGGTTAGAAATAAATGTATATGTATGTCGGGGTTTCTCAAATGAATCTCTTAAAAGACTAAGTTAGGGGGATGGAAGTTTTCTGTATGTTACATTTTCACGGCTAAATCGCTGAACCGATTTTATTTATTTACCTTTAATCTTGAGAACGGACATTTTTTTTTTAAATCCCCTCTACTCTTCTGTCTAAATATTTTACCCGGGCGAAGCTGCGAGCAAATGCTTGTCATGGCACGTGATTAAACGGAATACCTTGTACGCTGTTTGTGTCATATTGTTATTTTGCTCGTTCGAAGATTATTTAGAGTATTGCTGAGAATACAAAAATGGAGAAACCTCGAGAAATTTACTTCAAAATTTGATTTTTTTAGTAAAATCTCGAAGTAAAGACTCGAATTCAAAGGGGTATGTATACAACATTCGAAAAAATTACTTCGTAGCTCGAAATTATTTAATAGAGAAATGATTCGAACTGCAGATTCGTATACGAAATTATTTTGAATGAAAGGAGAATTGCCGCCCAGGTCTGTATCATAAAAATAATCTTAGTACAAAAACACTGTATTAGTATTCACAACCTGGACATATATAAATATAATTAATTCTTCACTAGTCCATACAATATGTATTCGGAAGTTAATGATGTATGAATCTAATCTAACATTCGATAACAACATCAACAGGTATTCGATTGCCAAATGTTTGCCCAAATCTCTTACTGTAATGTAACAGGGCACCACTTAAGTGCTTATTACTGTTTTGAGAAATGACCGGCACGTCCAAACTCGAGGGGACAATAAATAACATAGAGCCTACTGTTTGCGGCACGGATTTTGAATTTAACAATGTAACAGAGGAAAAAACATTACAGATGAAAATAAATAATTCAGTTTTTTATTCTGGCGCGCCAAAGTGACCACACTGCACCTGATGGTAAGCGCAGTGCCGTCCAGATAGAGTATCAAGTAGCAAGAGACAGTCTATCCCTCGCTACTCAACACAATCATGCCGGCCTGCTGTTTAGCTTCTTCACACTACGCCTAAAGGATCCAGGATCATAGGAAGGAGGGAACACGGTAGCTGGCAAACTTTTCCACAGCTTGATGGTGCGGCAAAAATACGAGTTTGCAAACCTCTTGGTTTGGGCCGGGGTAGTAGACACCACGAAGCTGTGGCTCCGCAATCCAGTACGCGTGGTTCTGGTATAGAAGGGAGAGTAAGTAACTCGTAGTTCTGACCATACACTAAGAAACGATTATCTTGTGACGTATGTATCAGGAACTACGATAGACTTGGTCTCACACACCACCCAGACCCGAATATTTACGGAGCTCACACACATCATCTGGGAGTCGAAGCTGCAGCCTCTAGTCTTCTTGATCACTGTGCCACGAAGGTCATCCAGGACGAAATACCTATGTAAATAGTGTAAAAGCAATATGTGTCAGCTAGCTTTTTACTAGCAGCCAGCAATTCACCACAAGTGGCCTTCCACAACATTAGAAGTATCATATCCGGGTGTTGACGACCTAAAAGGGAAGGGGGTTCGGAGTTGGCAAGGGGCAAGCAATTTGGACCTCTGGAAATCTCACTATCCGTACTGAAGCTGCTACTTCATGTCGGTTTTCGGCGAGACACTTGAACAAACTTCACACTGTCTACTGCGTAGCTCTACAACTTTTAAAGTAAACCAGAATATATAATAATACTAGCCCTGTATTAAACATTGTCCCACTGCTGGGCACGGGCCTCCTCTACTAATGAGAGGGGTTAGGCCTTAGTCCACCACGCTGGCCTAATGCGGGTTGGCAGACTTCTCATACATTCGAAAAACTCTCAGATATGCAGGTTTCCTCACGATGTTTTCCTTCACCGTTAAAGCAAGCGATAATTAACATTTTAATACACACATAACTTTAGAAAAGTCAAGAGTCAAGAAAAGAAAAGAGGTGTATGCCACTTGGGTTTCGCTACGACTTTCGTCTTGACAGTCCGCACCGCAACCAACTAGGCTATCGCTGCTATCTAATAACCAGAATATATAGATTAAATTAATTTAAATTCTTAAAAAACAGTCTGAATTTGAATTCCGATGGTCGAACAGAGGAAATAAGATGTCATAAGGAAAACAACAATATGGGAAAATATTTTAATTTAATAACATACATTGACTTACCTACATAAATAATGTTCCATTCTACCAAACGTGTATTTCTATAATTAATTATGTATAATAATACATTTATAATAAAATTATTAATATAATAAAAAAATTGGACTGGGTGTTCGTGTCCATCAAATTTAATTCTAATTACTTAATTCAACACAGAATTTGGATTAACTATTGTAGAATAGCAAATTAATTGGTATGCTGGTGGTAGGAAGTTCATATCCGCCCGGATAGCCACCAACGTACACAGGGTATAAAACCCGCCATAGTGAACCACTATGGTGTACATACACTGTAGTATAATATAACTCAGTATATTCATTACGAAGCAACAGAATAACGCTTACAATAATCTATCCATTCTTTGTATGACCTATAATTTGATTGCCAAAAACAATGTTGCTATAAACCCCTAGGCAATATCCTGATTAGGACTCCATTCTTGGAACGCAGCACAAGATCGGCACATAGATGAGGCTCGTGGTCAACAGGCAGCAACTTATACCTTCTCACTATCGCTGATATGGTCACTTTCATCTCCATCAAGGCAAATCTCTGGCCTGAAATAGAAACGCTTAAATTACACACATTGGCTGAAAGCGTGCATGTGGATTGAGTGAGCACCTTCCAAAAATCGTTTTTTATGTATTAGGTATTTAGTAAAAGTTCTAAAACAATTGTAAAACCAATCTTGGAATTTGTAAAAAGATAAAACCGAAGATAAATCAGTTAATGTCTGCTCACTCAATCCTGATAAGGGGCAACCCAGATCTACAAGTGTATGAAGTTTACATATAAAATTTGGGTTCTAGGATTTAGTAAAACCTTAGTGAAGTCACAGTATTTAATTTCAGATCACCTAGTGCCCTATTTAAAAAGTTACAAATTGTTATTGGTGCTCACTCAATCCACATGCTTTGAAAAGTCAAGATTTCTTATGAATTACCTATAAAATCAAGTTTAATTATATTTCTAGATTTAGTAAAAGTGGAATAAAAATTTGTAAAACACAAAACGAATCACTATCATGCTTCGTTTTTGAAAAATTATTTTTTATAGGTGCTCACTCGATCCACACGTTTTTGAAAAGTTAAAATCTTTCATATCTTTAAATCTGTAAGCGCTACAAAAAATGTGAATACGTCAAGATTTAGTAAAAAAATCTACTAAATATTGGCTATTTCACATTTTCGATTTTTTGCTTACTTAAAGAGATATTCATTTTTTAATGTTTTCCATACAAACTTACAATGTAGGGTCGCCACACGTGTCAAAATACAGGATATTCTACTAAATTAATTTGTATTTGCCTACCTCTAGTTATGCCTATATGTACCTAAATTTGTTATGCCTATATGAATCACGACGATATAAATGGTAATAATATGATGGGAGGGTAATAAGCTCAGCGACACATGGTTGAATTAATTTATTTTTACCTATTTATAGGAACCCAAATTAATATTATCAATACCACCTAGCACCAATTTACTAATTAAATTCATATGAGAATTCTGAACTCTTACTTATTATATAAAATAGTTGAAACATACAGATATCTGAATTTATTCTTTTTAACGTGTTATTTAAATATTTAAGCACGAAGCTTAAATACAAATGTGACTATTAAGTATATCTAAATAAAAGTTATAATAATTTTGTTACTTTAAATAAATCTGCGTAGTTACTAAAAATATTCTATTGCCATTTGGTGTTATTGTATAAATAAAAGGTGCCTGTACTAATATATAAAAGAGGTAAAATTTGTAAGTTTGAATGTTCGGGGTAATCTCCGGTTCTACGGAACCGATTTTGAAAAATCTTTCACTGTTAGAAAGGTATTTTAATGAGTTCCCTGAGTGCTATAGACTACTCTTATTCTAATTTTTATTCCTGAAAATGTTATCTCGTGGGATAGACGAGCCGGGACAAACATATTTTTAAGGCGTTTGCGAAGTTCGCGAGGACGGCTATACCAAATATCATTATTAGCCAAAAAACAAAGTGCCGAAACTTATGCTGAGAGTAAAATACGACAACTGACCGACGCTGAAATGGCTAGGTTTTATATATTTTGTATATTGCCATAGTTTGATGTGTCACGGGACTCTACTATGGGGTGGTGCTGCTGACATGAATATCATTTTACTCTACAAAAGCGAGCTATAAGATCTATCGCTAAGCTCTAGAAGAATTCTTCTTTCAAGGGGCTTTGTATACCCTTTAACAATAAGGTTCCCAATCATTTTAAAGAACAAAATAAAAGATATTTTAAAGATACTATTTAGCCTATTACAACATTTCTGAATATTTAGATGACCGAAAGGCTTCGGAATATATTATGCTATTACTTAGAAGTGTAGCCATTAAATGCTAATTAGGAACCTTATATATAATATATTTCATTTCCTTAACATTGCGAACTTATGTGAACAGTATGCCTTACATGACTACTTGATTTTAGTGTCTAATATTTTAATTGTTGTATTCTGTCTGTGCTTGCTGCGGCGTCATGTGCGGAATCGGTCACTTCATTGTAAAATGGTTGAGGAGGTCGATGGCTGGCACATGCGTCATTAATCGTGAACAGGTGCTGCTCTTGTGGACTGGTCTACTCAGACTGTTTCAGTAAGGACCAACTGCTCAAGAAATCGAGTTTTTTATGTATTTCACGGCGGTCATGTGCAACAATAAGCCTTGTAATAAGTTTTATTTTACAATATAAGGCAACCTAATTAACATACATTGAGCTGCTCTAATCTAATCAATTGTATGACCAAATATTGTTAACCGGTGTTCGAAAAGAGCAACGCAAGAGTTTCTCGCCCGTTCTTCTCTAGTAAAACTGCATTCCGAACTGGATTCAAGGATATTTTTTTTATATTTTTACTGAAATAAATTTTTTTTTTATAAAGTATCGTTAAATTAATCACTTTAGTCCAATTAGCATACATACTCACTCAGCTCTGAAATCTCAAAAGGGGTAGGCAGAGGTGTAACTAGTATTCACGTTTCGCTGAGCGTATTACCGGCCCGTGCGTGTTTCCTTTAGGTATTTACATATAGGCAAATACAAATTAATTTAGTAGAATATCCTGTATTTTGACACGTGTGGCGACCCTACATTGTAAGTTTGTATGGAAAACATTAAAAAATGAATATCTCTTTAAGTAAGCAAAAAATCGAAAATGTGAAATAGCCAATATTTAGTAAAAAATTTTACTAAATCTTGACGTATTCACATTTTTTGTAGCGCTTACAGATTTAAAGATATGAAAGATTTTAACTTTTCAAAAACGTGTGGATTGAGTGAGCACCTATAAAAATTAATTTTTCAAAAACGAAGCATGATAGTGATTCGTTTTGTGTTTTACAAATTTCTATTCTACGTTTACTAAATCTAGAAATATAATTGAACTTGATTTTATAGGTAATTCGTAAGAAATCTTGACTTTTCAAAGCATGTGGATTGAGTGAGCACCAATAACAATTTGTAACTTTTTAAATAGGGCACTAGGTGATCTGAAATTAAATACTGTGACTTCACTAAGGTTTTACTAAATCCTAGAACCCAAATTTTATATGTAAACTTGATACATTTGTAGATCTGGGTTGCACCTTATCAGGATTGAGTGAGCAGACATTAACTGATTTATCTTCGGTTTTATCTTTTTACAAATTCCAGGATTGGTTTTACAATTGTTTCAGAACTTTTACTAAATACCTAATACATAAAAAAAGATTTTTGGAAGGTGCTCACTCAATCCACATGCACGCTGGCTGAAAACCGGCGCTGCTCGGCTGCTGTTCCGGTCAGCTGAAGCTGGGCCACATCCTCTTGCCTTATATGCCGTTTTTTTATTTAGATTTTTAGTTCATACAATTTAAACTATGTACGAGTAAATAGATAATAAGGCATTTTTTTTTTATTACACTGACGTACAGTTCTGTTTAAGAATAGACACTATTAGTATTTAAATGGAATATCAATTCAAATTATGCTTTAGATGTATTAGTAAATCTGAGTTGTGTAATGTGATTACACTGTGCATGATAGTACAGCGTACCCTTAATACAATTTCGACCATTTTATCAGATATGGAAGTACTATAATCACTAAGTAACATACCTAAAATAAAATATACCTGTGTTATTACATATGTACTGTCATCGAAGTGATGATTGAAAATTGCCACCTATTTGTTACCTATTATTACCAGCTAAAACCCCGCGGTGGCTTTCTTCGGCGCTTAACGAGCGATCCCGGGGTATTCTAAGGAGTGCTAGAATTGCAGCCGGAATCGCCCCTGCGCGGTGCCGCGTAGCAGCCCATGTCCATGAGGGGCTAAGGAGCCCCCGCGAACCGAACAACGACAGTGAACGAGGCCTTACCACCCGCGCTGCCGTCCATCTCGGGGTCGCACGATGCTCCAAATTTGGTAGTGCATCGATACGGGCTGAGAGCCCCCGCTGCGCGCCCGCGACCCCCGATGGCCCCTATTAGTCGCCTCGTACGACAGGCAGGGGTTACCGTGGTGGAATTCAAACGCCCCCATTCCACAGGGCGAGACGCCGGTCAGTCGTCCACCCGGCGCCTCCTACGTCTTCTCTGGCGGCGGGAAGGATCATATCGTTCCCGATCCCTCTCAGCACTCTCCTTCTACGAGATGACGTTCTCGCAGAAGTGGGCCACCGCACGTCAGGACCTCCGGCTGGCGACCATGGACAACACCACGGCCGACAGCGAGAGGTCTCCTCCAACGACTGCTCTGAGAGCGCTGAGCTCTTCGTCCCAGGCTAAGGCACTCCTCCAACGTATGTTGGGCCGTGTTCTCGCGGCAGTTGCCGCAGTGGTGGCACACGGCGGACACCTCCTTTCCGATACGACACAGGAACGAACCGAAACACCCATGGTCCGTTAATACCTGCGTCAGTCGGAACGTAGGCGCCCCGTGGCGCCATCTGTTTAGGACAGGACGCACTGCTGCGACAGTCCTCAAGCCTGCGGTCGGGCTCTCCAGCCTGGAATGCCACTCCTTCACGGCGATTCTGCGAAACCGGGCCGCAATCTCCCTCGGGGCCAGTCTCTCCTGACGGCGGCTGGACGCCTCCTCCCGCCAGAGGAACGCTGACGAGAGGAGTTTGGCGTCCAACTCCCAAGGGAGTGTGTCGGCCAATACGCAGGCCGCCTCGTGGGAGACCGTGCGATAGCCCCTTACTATTCGCTGCGCCACCAAACGCTGCGGTTTGCACAGCAAGGCGACGCAGCGGGCTTTCAGGGACTCTACCCATACGGGACATCCGTACAGGGCCATTCACCGCACGACTCCCGGCGTATAAACTTCGGCAAGGGTTACTAGGTCCTTGCTTCATGCCACCTAAGTATGCACAACACATTGCATCTTTCAGTGTCGAGTTAATTTTAGTTATTTGCGAAAACAGAATCAAAATTGCTTGAAAAATTAGGTCACAATAATTATTTTAATTATTGGTATGGGCAAATACTCAAAGACATGAGTCAAAATGGTTGCGTATTGGGAACATATCGCTATCTCTCTCGCACAACAGTACAGTACAGGCGATTCTGAGCACCGTGACGTCACGGTACATATCATGCATCCTTGTACTGTTATTTGACAACTACCCCTTCCAGCAGATTTGAGTGGCGTCTAATTTAATTATTTTTGTTCGAATTTATGAAATTATTTTGATAATAGGTTTTAGGTAATGTAACTTGTTGATTTCTATAAAAAAAAATCGAGTCAACTACCCTACTCAATACGGCAATTAATTCCTATAGAAAATATCGAGAACCAACTCTAAAATTTTATCTCTTAAAATATCTAATCATAATGACCATTGAAAATAATATGGTATCTTAGGGTTGCCGCAAATTGTGTCAGCTGCGATAATAAGGACTCAAACATTCAAACACACAGTCCCCAATCATTCAATGAACGTACAAATTCTTTGTACTAAGGCACGATAGGGTTTTAAGGCTTTTGGTCATACAATTAGAATTCGCTGAAGGCTTACTAATAAAAATCAGATCATTATAGTACTCACCTATACAATTCCTAGGACCTGCACTGAACGGGATCCAACTGAAAGGGCTTTTCAGTGCATTGGTGTTAAATCTCTCCGGTTTAAACTCCAGAGGATCTTCGAACATTTCGGGATTCCGATGCATTTGAAATATGTTTATCATCGCCGAATCTCCCCTAGATAGATTTATACCTGCAATTACTGAAAAGTAAAAAGAAATATTAAACGATAACATCGTTAACAACAACGATATTATCTTTATTAGTATATTATTCAATAAAGCAGGCAAGTTTATACAGAAATATATACATAATTAAATAAGCGTCACTTGCCTACGTCTTTAGTCATTCGTCTCTCGATTAATGGCACTGGCGGATACAGCCTCATGGCTTCCTTGATTACCAAATCCAAATATTTCATTTGCTGCAGATTGCTAAAAGTATATAAAAAATAAGAATATTACAATACGATAGAAGCTCGTAAAGATTTTTTAGATTATCTACTTACAGTGTAAAACGAATATAATATCGAATAAGACAGTCTTTCTCGGTGACATATACATAGCATTGGCTCATTTTCCCCGTCAACAGAAGATCATATTTTGTAAATTAAAAACATATATTGCCAATTGTGAACCGACATTCTGCGCTTTGGAGATCTATAGCTTTACGGGTAGAAGCTATGTCTTAGATCTAATGTTTGTTGTTTTACCAGCACATACAATATTTATTTATTTATTTATTAATCTGACAGGCAGTTGTCTAGTCGGCATGACAGGCCGTTTTGTGGACTTCTGAGTACTCTGACACTAGACCCTCGACCGCTTCTTCACCTCCTTGCCTCATGGCGTGCGTACTGTGAAGTTTGATAGTGGTAGAGCCACGCAGAAGACATATTTGTCTACAGCATGAATGGGCGGGCTCGACCGGGGTAGGACCACTGTCTCAAAGAAAACCAACGTAAAGTGACAGTTTACTGTCGCGTTTCGTATGTAAAGTGAGATATCTGGAGCCCCAGATTCCCCCTTCCCTTCCCTAACCCCTATTCCTGTCCTTCAAGGCCGACAGCGCATACATGATACTTTCGGTATTGTGGATGTTCATGGGCGGTGGAGATCACTTAACATCAGGTGACCCACTGGCTCGTTTGTCGGACTATGCCATAAAAAAAATGATTGTGCTGAGTAGCGGGGGATAGATCATCTCTCGCTACTCGATACTCTAATTGGACAACACTGCGCTTACCATCAGGTGCAGTGTGGTCACTTTACCGTGCCAGGATAATAAAAAATGCAACTAATAACGCCTGTATCCAGTATTGCACTACAGTTATTAAGTTCCTAAGTAGACATGGTTTTACATTTGAGGTAATTATGAAGACAATTCTTGAACGGATTTCAACGGATATGTGACATAATCATACTTGTAAGTAGGGTCGATGTCCACATCCCCTAAGACTTCCATTTGTTCCTCATAAATCTTCTGCTGAACATTCTCGTGTTTGGATATACAAAACAAACAGTACGCTATTCCTGAAGTTGTAGTGTCGTGGCCCTAGCAGAGAAAAAAATATTATTAGCATAATTTTAATAAAAAGCTTTCTAAATGAATACGCACAAATTTAATTGAAATTAAAATTTTGGACTCCTATTTGACCCCTTTCAAGGTTGTTTTTCGAGAAAAAAGATAGCCTATGTCCGTATCCAGGATACAATCTATTCCCTTACCAAATTTCATTACAATCCGTTCAGCCGTTTAGTCGTGAAGAGGTAACAAACAAACAAACATACAAACAAACAGTTACTTTCGCATTTATAGTATTAGTATGGATGATATATTGTTTGTCGTCTGTAAGTACCAACTTGCTTTATATTCATTAATTATCTCGTATCTATGTTTAAGAAGACCAAATATGTAAACATTGTGATATAAAAAAATTGAAAAAATAGATATTTCCGACCGGTAAAGACAATCTTTTGATCTCCGTCAAACATTCAGTAGTACTGTCATAACGTGCGTATTTAAATCAGTTCCTCCCTGACAATATTTTAGAAAAATAACTATTATTCATAAAATATAATGAGCATCTTCTAGTCGCGTGACTAGACCGAGCGAACTCCAAAGACGTGGTATGACGTCATTATCGAGTACGTTCTCCAGATTGACACTCTAAAAGCCCTATTGCTTTTTTAACCATATTTAAATCGAATTTTAAACATATTGAATTTAATTTAACATATTTCTAGCGTTACCCCGCCCACACACCCGCCATTGTAACTCCTGTCTAGCCAGCAGCAACAATGGCGCATCTTTCGACACCGAGTAATGAAAATGAATAAGGCAGTGTGGTCACTTTGCCGTACAAAGCTAATAAAAACTCGGCGAGTCTCTGGAAATGCTTAACTGTCTTTTATCCCGCAACGAAATATAAATATAGGAGTTGGAAATATTATTTCTAGCGTTAGCTAAAAATTTATTGGTACCATTACAACTCTCTTTTCTTTGAAACTCCATAAATGTATACACTTTGAACCTGATAAAGAATTAATCCATCTAATCAATCAATTTATAAGTTTCAACTAGATCCTATCTACAAGGAATTTTCCATTCACCAGAATATTACAAATTTCAATGTCAATAAGTTTTCCCCATGTTATTTAAACACTAATTAACAAATTCATGAATCTTACCTCGAACATAAATGTGTCCACTTCTTCTCTAACTTTCTTATTGTCGATCCTTTTACCGTCAATTTCGGCTAACAACAGCAAGTCCAAAAAGGCATATCTGTTTTTAATACCTAAAAAATAAATTGTAATTGAATTTTATATCAACATGCTGATAAAATAGGTGGGCAATAACAAATCCAATACAAAAATATGTCACCTCTCCTCGATAAGTCATATCTTGTATGTTTATAATTGGATCGGTCAAGAGTAACTGCACTCGTGCTCTAAGGGTTTTATAAAGTCACTAGTCATACTTCAAATCTGCACTGGTTTATGTTATTTATTCTTTATCTCTACGTTTTATTTTATTCTTCATGGTTTATGTTATTTAAATATTATCATTAATAAACATAAAACACAAGTTTTCAAGATTTAATTTGCATTTTTATAAACCAACTTTATTTTTCCCACCAAAACGCTACCAACTGTCGTGGCCTCTCGTGTGACGTGACCATCCGCAAAACTAATAGACGTGTGGCTCAGCGTTAAATAGATGTTTCGAACGGTGACGTCATGCATGACTGATTTGTGTTTCATGTCACGTGACAAAATGCTTTATTTTTACATATATGTATCTTGAAAACATATAAATTAACAAATTGGCTTAATTTTCGATATTTGTAGACTAAAATCTATTATAAAAAACAATATTCTATCAGGTTTTCACTGACTGTCAACTACCCTATTACTCTTACCTTAAAGTTTCTATGCCTAACTATTTTTACCATAGAGCATAAAAATAGAATAGACAAATGTCTTTTCCTTATTATTTACTTAAATTTTTGCTATCAAAACAAATATTTTCAAGACATTTTGGCCAGATATCAATCACAGTTCATAAGAAAAGTAGACTTAACTCACAGACAAACAGGTACAGGCTATTAATATGGTTATTTATTAAGTAAACGTAACGACTATGCAAATGGAACTACGGTGAGAAGTCAGTTACACATAACAAGTAAAATCATCAAAGAGACAGGCAGGTGTGTTTCTTTTTTATCTTAGAGTATAGAGTAAATTAGAGTATCGAGTAGCGAGAGACAGTCTATCCCCCAAAAGACACAATCATGCCGGCCTGCTTCTTCACACTACGCCTTGGGCAAGAAGGTGAAGAAACGGTCGAGAGTCCAGTGTCAGAGTACTCAGAAGCCCGTAAAACGGCTAAACATCGTGCCCCAACTCCAGACCCCCGACTAAATTCGTTTTTTTTGTGCTTTGCTTACCTAGTTCGTCGTTGTCACTGAGGCTTGTGATGTTCAATTTCTCCAAGTCCTGTCGTCTGGCTTCAATCACTTTCTCCGTTTGTCCATGAACAATCTTCAATGCTTTATCCATCTCAGTTTTGTAAGACGTCCAATTGAATATCCAATCAGCTCCCAAAAATGGAATTTGCATTCTCAGCGATATAATTTTGGACAAACTAAAACATTAGTGTAATTTTTAATGCATAGATTTTGCGAGATCTTTTATTAACCTACTTCAAAAAAAGGAGGAGGTTTTCAATTCGTCGGAATCTTTTTTTTATGTATGTTCCCCGATTACTCGAAGACACCTGAACAGATTCGAAAATTATTTTTTTGTTTAAAAGAGTTTAAACAAAAGAAAAAACAAGTCATCCGCCAGAGAACCAAAGTCATAGATATATAGATATTGCTCGCAAAATTAGCACGCTGAAGTGGAAGTGGGCTGGTCACGTCTGCAGTAGGACAGATGGTCGATGGAGCAGACATGTGTTGGAGTGGAGACCGCGTTTAGGCAAACGTAGTGTGGGACGCCCAGCGACCTGCTGCACGATGGACCGACGACTTGAAGAAGGTGGCGGGTAGCGGATGGATACGGGCTACTCAAGACCGAGATGGTTGGCGTTCACTTGGGGAGACCTACGTCCCACAGTGGACGACAATAGGCTGAGTATTGTGCACATGCCATATTTAAAACACTATTGAGTGAATATGAGCCACAGCTAGTTGCTACTAGCTAATAATACATTGAGTTACTCTAAAGAATATATAGGAAACAATTGGTATTCATTTAATTAAACGGTTCATGTCGGTAAAATGAAACTGATACTGTATTCCGAAGGTAAGGCAAAGGACAAAGACCTTCCACCGCTGAAAGGTGATACGGCCCTTTACTAAGTAGTTGCACTATGCGGTTATCGAGTTTGTATAACTACTAACGTATTTATTAATAATTCCAGTTCTATATTATAAACTGTCCTACTGCTGGGCACGGACTTTGTCTATTAATGAAAGGGGTTTGGCTTTCGTCCACCACTCTGGTCTAAGGTGGATTGGTAGACTTCGTATACGTAGTTGTATCAACCTACTTATGTATACCGATTTTAAATTTATACATACATTTCAATCGCCTTAACATATTCCGATTCACTGTTTTTCTGTGCGTCCACGGACACTCCCATAATGGATTCTGTAAAAAGATGATTTACATGTAAAAATGTATATAAAAAATGTATATAATTGTTTCACTTAAAGTTAGTAAGCCCTATCCAAAGGCATAATATTTCTGAATATCTAGCAATTTTTTTTTATATCCATCTCGAGGTCGCAAGATGCACCAAAATTGGCAGTGCGTCGATACGGGCTGAAAGCCCTCCGCTGGTTGCCCTCGATCCCTGATGACCACAATTAGTCGCCTCGTACGACAGGCAGGGGCTATCGTGGTGGAATCCTCCGAACGCTCCCATGCCACAGGGCGGACTCTAATTTCCCACCTGGCTATTTGTATGATTTATTTTTTAAAGCGAACAATGATAATATAGGGATGAAAAATATGAGTTACATTATTACTTAAATTACCTGTTACATTGTCTAAAGCTGCCAAAGCGGTAAGAGGGAAGATATCAATTGGTTTGCCATCAGCGACTTCGCGCAACTTGTTTCTGAATATCTGCGAGTTTTTGCAAAACACCGGCAGGAAATTCTGCAGTATGTTGAAATGGAAAGCAGGTGTCAAGAACTTGCGGTGCGTTCTCCATCTTTCTCCTAAAATATACATTGATATTTATCTCCAAAGGTATAAATAAAACATGATAAAATGTAAGTGTTAGAGCCGAGTTGTATACATTATCTATAACACAAATTATGGGTAATATAAAATAACATAAAGTAGTAGTTAGGTTTGACAGTTCGAATTTAACTGAATGACATTTCTACAGGCCCAATTCTCCCTCTTCCAATTTAAATTACTCTACCTAAAGGTCGGCAACGCACTCATAACTGTTCTGATGTTGAGGATGTATATTCCCAGCGCAATTCACTCACGAACTCGTGACCCAAATGCTTGTTTTACTACATATGTCTTTCTGTAGGGTAAAGACTCCTCAAAAAAAACTGTTGCCAGTTCTTATAAGACACCTCCATACATTCCTTTCAGAGCCTGTCTGCCTTCTTTTGACACCGAGTAGCGTTTACACACGTTGTAACTTCATTGCGGGATCATTTTCATCCACATTTCACCTGACAAATACTACTAAATAATATGTATCCTTAGTAAGACATTGGGCTTATCTGTATAAATAAAAAACAAAGTAAGTATGTTTGTCGTCTATGGACTCATAAAACATTCATCCGATTATGATGAAACTTTGGTGAGTTGTTGTTCATACGCCCCCGATGGTTCCTGGCCCAAACAAATTAAAAGAACTCGCTTGATGGCGCTACAGAACATCAACTTCAATACCGTTCAACCGATCGCAATTAATCAAATTTACTTTACGGTGCAGCTAATAATATAAATAAAATAACTTAACGCCCCCTGCACTGCGAACTCACATTAAATACACAGTACCCGTATTTACCAGACTTGGGCCCGTATTACAGAACGATACTCAAGTAGCGTTTGAACTCTGATCACCCAAAACTAGTTTCTAACTATGTATATGGCACCAGTGCTTAGTCATTACGCTACAGTCGGCGACACCGTTGATCCCCCTAAACGTTAGGCATTAAATAAGTTTGTGTGTGAATAAGTCAACAGATTGCCAGCTATCGTGTTCCCTCCTTCCTATGATCCTGGGTCTTACAGCTAAGAAGCTACACAGCAGGCCTGCATGATTGTGTTGAGTAGCGAGGGATATATTGTCTCTCGCTACTTTATACTCTTATTGGACGGCACTGTACTTATCAGGTGCAGTGTGGTCGCTTTGCTGTGCCAGGATAAAAAAAGTGATTTTACTTTATACCATTTCGTTCTTTTGTAGTTTACTCGTTGTATACAAAATAGTAACTTAACAATAGTAAAATAACAGGTATTACCTGTTGCTGTGAGAAGTCCTTCGCCAAGCCATTCCAATAAGTAGATATAAGATCTACCTTTAGTAATTAACTCCGAACTCGATACTACTGGCTGAAATTTATATAAAAAAATAAGAAATTTTGATGATAAAATAAATTATTACGCATACACCCACTCACGCTTGTAATCCCAGAAGCAGAGGTGTTACCAGTACATCTACAGTCCCATGATGTGTTAGAAGACGAGCCTATCGGCATACCGGGCATAATTCCAGACTGAGCTGAGTATTTCGTAATAGAAAAAACCAATATCAGTTACCCGACCCGGGTATCGAGCCGAGACCACAGTATAACAATTGTACCGCGTACGCAATTACAAATCCCACCGAGGCAATCTCGTAAAATAAATAAAAACACCCGACAGCCACACATATAGTTTTGACTCCACAATAGGTAAAACCTGTATCGTGGGCAGCGATCTATATGTACTACGTACTAGATGCGGCGACCAGAACAAACATTATGTTCCACCGAGTTGACGTGTATACTCCGCACCGACGTTAGTTTGCTTCATGCCACCTACAAATGCGACATTCCCGAACAAATCTGCCTTAAATTGATTTACAGTGAAACTGTTAATAGTATATAAGGTAATATCAATAAATATTAATTAATTTCAATTCTGAATACGGGAAGTCTATATTTCACAGCAAAATTCTTTATATAGTTTGTCCCGTTTTGGCGCGCGGAAAGTCCCGTTCGAGAAAAAGTGACGGAGTTATCAAATAGTTCTAAGTAAAATGAATAGATAGCATTTTCACAACAAAATTCATTATATAGTTTGTCCCGTTTTGGCGCGCGAAAGTCCCTTTCGAGAGAAAGTGATAGATGGCATTAGTTTGGGCGGGCAAGGTTTTTGGAACATCTTTTTCCTTCGACAGTTCGTGTGTATAGAATACAAGTCAATGATAAAATATAATAAATTGATAGGAGACGTTGCCATAGAAACAACGATCGGCATGAAAGTAAATCTTTTGGCGACTTGGTTCAGAAATATCTTACATTATTTATACATACGAAATTTTAATTAGGATGTGCTATACATATAAACCATCCGGAATAAATTATCTACATGATGGGAAAACCGATTCAAAATCCGTTAAGTTTTTTGGAAGGAGTTAGTGGCATAAAGACAGACGGGCAGGGCGACTTCATTTTATACTATGTATAGACAAGTAATTATATTGACAATAAATATGTTATCTTTATACATATAGACAAAGACAAAACAGTTATCTTTTGTTTTGTAGTAAAAGACGAGCTTTAGGGTTATCAATAGAAAAATGGGAACAGTGAGTTTTTTTTATACTTCTACTACGTATACATATATAAGAAAAGACTAGAATATACTGACTGCCTCGGTGGCGCAGTTGTAATTGCGCATGCGTTACGACTGCTATGCTGAGGTCTCGGGTTAGATCACCAGGTCGGGCAAAGTGATATTGTGTTTTTCTATTTCGAAATACTCAGTATCAGCCCGGAGACTGGAATTTTGCCCGTTATGGCGATAGGCTCACATTATGGGACCGTAATAAATTCGGCGAAAAGTTGGTGTACTGATTACACAGTACAGTTACATATTGATTACAGGCGTGAGTATATGTATGTGTGTGTGTGTAGTAAAATATACTAATATTAGAATATACACAATGTTTTACATGAAACGCAAAAAAGCTTAAAAGTTATTCAAATGGAGTAATCATTCGTGTCGTAGGATTTAATGCGTTACCAGTATACCATTATGGACAACTTAGTTTTGCTATTTAATTACTGCATAAAACATGATTTAAAAAAAAATGTTTATTGTTTACCCACTGAAGAATACAATACATACCTCGACATATTTGGGATGAGTCAGAACTACATGAGCATTCATAAAAAAATGCACTCTGAATGCATGTCCGTACTTGTCCCCCAAACGAGTGAGGAGTGTCAGAAATTCTGAAACAAAAACTTATCATTGAATTTGACGCTACTTTATCATGTCTTACAAATTCTAAATAGTCAACAAAACAATGTAAAGAACTCCACTCATCGTATTAGTTATTCGTTTCAATGAACAAACTGGTAATTATACCCTTTGTAGCTCGGTGAATACGATGTCTACAGTGGATACGGAAACTGCATATTTATGTTACATGACATAAACACTGATATATGGCAGTCTGTAAAAATAATAACGGACTGCAACAACCTTGGATACATAATAAGCATCGCAACAGGTACTTGTGTCAGACATTTTCCTTCTAGCAATCAACTGGGATGATGTGTGCTATTTTGATTTAAAAGCAGAACAACTCAACAAACTTGTTTCTCATCTTAACGTAACTATATTCGATTCATCTATACAATAATGTAAAGAGGCAAACTTGGCTGTTTGTATTTAAAGGGTAATCCCAGTTCCTACTGAGCCGATTCAAAAAATTCTTTCACTACTAGAAAGTTGCACTATCTATGACTAATATATTTTAAAAAAATAACACCCAACAGTCACACACATAGCCCCGATCCCACTCTAAGAGGCGATTCTTGTGTCGTGGGTATCAGGGACAACGAGAGACCTTCGGTCTCACAACACCCAGACCCCGGACACAAATATGTCACACAAACATTTGTCCTGATGTGAGAATCGAACCCACGGCCTCTCGTTTCACTGCCGGCTACTCGTCTACTGCCCCACGGAGGCTGTCATTTTATTTTAATATAAACTACTACCGGTGTCTACTACCCCGGCCCGAACTAAGAGGTTCGCAAACTCGTACTTTTGCCGCACCATCAAGCTGTGGAACAGTTTGCCAGCTACCGTGTTCCCTCCTTCCTATGATCCTGGGTCCTTTAGGCGTAGTGTGAAGAAGCTACACAGCAGGCCGGCATGATTTTATTGAGTAGCGAGGGATAGATTATCACTCGCTACTTGATACTATAACTGGACGGCACTGCACTTACCATCAGGTGCAGTGTGGTCACTTAGCCATGCCACGATAAAAAAAAACGAATTTTCAGTTTCATTTCTCTATATTTGTAAATCGAGTCGGAAGAAAAAATGCTGCTTGGTTGCTTTGTCGGCATGTGCTCTCAAAGTAGTTGGAAATACGTGATAATAAAATAGTACACATATTGAAATAAAACTAATTTTACGGATTCTATCGTGGCTTATTTTACTTTTTTAG
The DNA here is from genome assembly GCA_905220505.1 of Laothoe populi. Classification (NCBI taxonomy): domain Eukaryota; kingdom Metazoa; phylum Arthropoda; class Insecta; order Lepidoptera; family Sphingidae; genus Laothoe; species Laothoe populi. The sequence goes on from HG992153.1 coordinate 16,401,023, forward strand.
TTAAAAAGTAAAATTTAATATATTAATCATCAGTAAAAAAAAATATAATATAAAAATAATAATTTGTAGCACAACATACCTTTCTATTAACATGTAATCCACCATACCATAATGGATATAAATAAATGTAATAATCGTGTATTACACTTCTTAGGTATGAGAAATTGTTGTTTGTAAATGAATATTTTCTCTTTACAGCATGTGGTGAGGTCGTTTATATTAGAAGATAATTAACATGATTTAATCATACATGGATAGCACAAATGCGCGTCGACTCTGTGGTAATATGCAGTGACGCACGCCGCGGCCATCGGAAGACTGCCTTTCACTAACGACCAATCGATATATTGACCGTTTATTTTTTTCAAAATTAAATAGCTGATGACCTTGGGAATTTTGGCAGTTAAACACAAAAAAATAATCCCTCGCATATTCTACAAGACACGGCTTTTTGTTACTCATCCGGAAGACAAATACGATTTAAAACAATTATCGTCGGATATAATGAACTATACACGATGTTTTTATTTCTTTTTTTATCTGACCGAGTTGAGCAGACAAATACATAAATAACCATGTGTATTTGTTGTTCTTCTGGAATCATTTCAGCGATAATATAAATTGTGTCAATGAACACTATTAGCGACCTTTGATTCGTGTTTAAAGTTCAATATGAATCTCCGTAGAGTATTTTTTTCCTTGAACTAGCCAACACAATTATATAAGAGACGCGAGGCCGCCTTGAACGGGCTCCGTACAACTACATGTCTAATACCGTGTGTTTGCATCTTATTTGACTAACTTTTATTATAGTATAGCTGAGCTTGTCTAAATTAATGTTTGTCTTGTAATAAATGTATAAGGGAATAAAATTACGTGAGGTTGGTATTCTTTTTTTCCATTTCAGCCTAAATACATCTTGACAAATTTATAGAGTGGGATTTAGGGTCCGATCTCCCTTCGTTGGTTGAGGCTCGTTCACTTTTCAGCTAATGATTTTTTTTACTATAGTAGGTTTAAAATTATAATAATATAAAATAATAATTATAAAAACCAATTAATCACTTGAAAGTTTTTGTAGTTAGAAACTACTAATATTATAAATGCAACTGTATGGATGGATGGATGTTTGTTACTCAATCACGCTACAACAGCTGGACGGATTTGGTTGAAATTTGACACAGAGATAAATTATACTAGGCTACTTTTGTCTCAGAAAAATGTACAGTTCCCAGGGATAAATTGTTCACAGAGCAAGGGATCGACATGATTTTTTGCAGAGACAGTCTAGAAATCGGAAAATGACATAGGCCACCTTTTATCCCGGTAAAATGCACACTTCCTATGGGATTGCAAAATATAGAAAGGTGTAAGAGATGCCTCCACGGACTGTATACCTTTTCTTCCAAAAATAACCTTCACGCGGGCGGAGCCGCGGGCAACATCTAGTAAGGAATATAATAAATCAAACCTTACTTAACTTTTTTGCCGACGACCTTTACTTGACCTCCAATTTGTTTAATACCGACCAACACAATTATCAATGTAGGTACGATACTATTTAAGTTCCAAAAAAACATTCTGATAATATATCAGATCAACTCTATCATTTTACTAAAGCTGAACACACATTTTATGCGTGCCTAACGTAGTGCAGTTTTTGAACATGAGCGTAATCTTATCCAATATACAAATAGTATTCCAATCGCAATGTTATTGATACAAAATATAGCAGCCTATATTTTAATTCATTTAAAAAAAACAATTCTATTATAGTAAGATTTTTTTTCATTAAATATCTTTGGTACAGTTACAGCTTATATTGGCAACATACGAGTTATGAAATCTAGCTGGACGTATTCAAATAGCTTAGTTTACAAACCAACTCGCTGTTGCTCGCTGCCCCGCCCGCGTGGAAGTTATTTTTGGAAGAATATGTATACAATCCATGGTATTACATCTTTATATATCTGCGTAGTAGTGAATTTATAAAGAGCCTAATATTTCTCTGGAATTAACGTTATTATATGTGATAATCCAGCTTAACTATCTGTGTGCTAAATTTCATCGCAATCCGCCGTTTTGCGTGATTTTTTTTACATACATTTAGCTTCTCCAGATGTACATGTCTCAATGTTGGAGGATAATAAAACCTCTTTAGTTGCTTGTTTTGCCTCCTTGTTTACTATGCAGAGAAGTGGAAAATTAATATATCCAACTCCTATATTTAAATTGTATTACATAATTTCGTTCCTGGATAGAGACTGTTAAATGTTCCAAAAGAATCGCCAAATTTCACTGTTCGGCGTCGAAAATGGGTGCACAACACCATTGTTCAATGTTCATCCGCTAATGTAAAAGTAAATTACATTAGCGGATGTGTGTATACTCTCGTAACATAACCTATAGACACAGTTTGTGTTATTTATAAATTTCCCTGTATGTACATATGTGTTTCTGGCACGACACAGTCTTTGCCGAGGCACGCTTATAATCTATTGTTGATTTATATTTATTAATTAAGACCAATTAGTATCAATTAGTTTAATGTTTCTTAATCACATCCTAAATATGATAAAAGTGATGTTTAATTTTGATTAAAAAAATATTGACTGCTCTATTGGTATCGTAATTCTCCGTTCACTCTGACTTACATAATATACCTTGTTTTAGAAACTAAGTTTCTAAGATCAAACACTTTGTGACTAAAACGGCGTAGGGATTAAAAATAATTAACAATGAATATACACGTAACTTTAGGAAAGTCAGAGGTGTATGCCATTTCGGCTGGTTTCGACCCTATGACTTTCGTCTCGGCAATCCGTACCACACCCAACTAGGCTATCGCTGCAAAACTATAAATAATAATAATACTAGCCCTGTATTAAACATTGTCCCACTGCTGGGCACGAGCCTCCTCTACTAATGAGAGGTGTTAGGCCTTAGTGCACCACACTGGCCTAATGCGGGTTGGCATACTTCTCATACCTTCGAAAAATTCTCAGATATGCAGGTTTCCTCACGATGTTTCCCTTCACCGTTAAAGCAAGCGATAATTAATATTTTAATGCACACATAACTTTAGAAAAGTCAGAGGTGTATGCCATTTGGATTTCGAACCTACGACTTTCGTCTTGGCAGTCCGTACCACACCCAACTAGGCTATCGCTGCAAAACTATGAAATAAAAAATGGAATATATTAGAGTTGTTTCTCTGTGTTCTAAGTTTATAATATTAAGGTACGATTATTGTTTGAGCTTGTCGAGGCCCGATTTTTCTTTCCAATAATGCAAAACGTTTAGAAGCAATACATAATCAATGATGCCCTTAATATAATCATTTGTCTGTCTCGGTACAAACCTGCAACAGTCAGGTTTACTGAACAGGTTAGACATCCTTGACATAGTTCAACTACAGATTGTAAAATAATAGTTATAGCTAGCGGAAACTGCAGGTCATTAAGGTTTTATACATAGAACAACATTTTATTTTAATAGGTGGGTATATATATATTTGTATAGGAATAAATAACTTAGTATAACTCATTAAACATATAATAAATAAATAATAATACTAGCTCTGTATTAAATGTTCCCACTGCTGGGCACGAGCCTCCTCTACTAATGAAAGGGGGCAGGACTTAGTCAACCACGCTAGCCTAATACGGGTTGGTAAACTTCACATACCTTTGAAATATTATGAGAATTCAGGTATGCAGGTTTCCTCACGGTGTTTTTCTTCACCGTTAAATCAAGCGCTAATTAACAACGAATACACGTGTAATATAACTTTAGAAAAGTCAGAGGTGTATGCCATTCGGGTTTCGAACATACGACTTTCGTCTTGACAGCCCGTACCGCAACCAACTAGGCTATCGCTGCTTTATACAATTTTTATATTAACTAGTAAAATCACTCTTTCCATCAGCCTAGAATCATTGGCATGATTTCAAAAGGAGGCTCACATTGGTAAACATACCGTAAAAAAAATAGGATATTTAATAATTTTTGTGTTTGCACAACAGTAAAAAAATAAGCGTTGTTCGGAGTAGATTAACTATAATACCTAATAATTTCTTTATTTTTATTGACAAGGAAACTAACAGAACAAAATATAAAGAATAACAGAAAAAAATCATTTTTATCACTGAAGCAAAGTATGTGAAATTTTATTGTTATCAGAATGTGCATAAATTAAACACAACGAAACAAATTGTTAATTATCTATTAAAATCAACGTAGTCAAAGATAATTAATTGGCATAGCAACAGCATAGGCAATGCCCAATCAAATCTCTTGCCACTCAAATACAAACTCCTGCCATAGGAGTGGTAAAGGACTGCAATGACAGAACCTAATTTTAAATTTGGCAAGACTGGCTTACACTGTAGATTATAGTCGGGTGACTACAGAATGTACTAAAATATCGATTTAATATAACAGTTAAAAAGGGAAGATTTGTACGCTACCCCATTTCTCATACGGTATTATACAAATATCATACCTGACGGTGGCTCCAGAAACATGAGTGCATTCCCTAAAATGGGCAACGGTGTCGGACCAGGAACATTGAATTTCTTACACTGTTTCAACAACCTGATCCATGATATAAAAAGCACAATCACTAGCACACAGAGCAGAGCCACGAAAATCATTTTGAAAATATTAAACTTAGAAACGACCACATGCGACTATGATTATCATAAAAATGACGCGCCGAAATCTCCTACTACTGTGAATCCGTAATCTTGAATGGCGGTGGCTAATAAGTATTGAAAGCTTGTTGTTTATATTTGTAGGAAATTGTATCTTTTCTGCCTTGGTGGCACAGTTGTTATTGCGAATGCGTTACGACTGCTGTGCTGAGGTCTCGGGTTCGATCCCTGGGTCGGGTTAAAGTGATATTGGGTTTTTCTATCCATAAATACTCAGTATCAGTCCGGAGTTTGAAATTGTGCCCGGTATGGCGATAGGCTCGCCCCTATCACATTATGGAACAGTAATAAATTCGTCGAAAAGTGGGTGTACTGATTACACCTTTGCCTACCACTTCGGGGATTACAGGCGTGAGTGTATTTGTATATGTATCTTTTATACAATGAATTACAGCTGACTTGTACCGCTATTTCAAATTCGTATTTTTGCCGCACTATTAAGCTGTGGAACAGTTTACTAGCTACTGTGTTCCCTCCTTCCTATAATCCTGGGTTCTTTAGACGTAGTGTGAAGCTACACAGCAGGCTGGCATGATTGTGTTGGTAGCGAGGGGTAGATTGTCTCTCGCTACTTGATACACTAACTGGAAGGGACTGCACTTACTATCAGGTGCAGTATGGTAAATTTGCCGTGCCAGGATAAAAGAAGAAAAAAGTTATGCACGCTGTTGGTGTACACAATTTATTAAAAAAAATATTATGCTTAAATTCTGCAGGAATAACTGAGTATATACATCGATAAATCCTACCAATATTAAAAATGCGAATGCTTGGATGGATGGATGTTTGTTTCTCAATCACGCCAGAACCGTTGAACGTTTCAGGTTGAAATCTGGCATATTTATTTATTTCGAAAGGTACATCAACAGCTAATATACATTGACATTTAAATTTATCAATAGAATAAATTAAGAATTATATTATTATATACGCCAATTATAGACATACACTACAGACAGCAGCAAGACAAGGTAACAATTAGAAATCAGATTAGTGGAAATCCTCCAATAATAAACACAAACACTAAAACTCATGTTAAAAATAAATATATATTTTGATAGCCTCCGTGGCACAGTTGGCGAGTAGCCGGCTGTGAAACGAGAGGCCGTGGGTTCGATTCCCACACCGCACGGTAGTCTCGTTCCACAAAAAACCGGACATAGGGAATTAAAAAAAAAATTGACGTAATTTTATAAAACTGAATATGTCGTTCGATTCGAATATGAAATAGTAACTAAAATGATCTTTGCGTTTGTTAAGATTGAACTTATAGTTTATAAGTAAATCGAATAAAACTGTTCTTCTTGTATGGAAGGCTACATAAAAATATAAATAACTCGTCATTTTCGTCCATTTTCGTTCTGAAACTTGTTTGCCACATTTTCTTCAAAAATACATGGTGCTACTGTTTTGCACTTCTTGCTTTTTTCACTTTCACTTTATATGATGAAATGTAGGTTAATTTTAAAAACTCGGTCTAAATCAATATTATGTGGATTTTATGGGACTTTCATGAGTTTTAAATTCACTAATAATAATTTAACTTAAGAATACATACTCTATTTTGGAATTTACTCAGTTTTCATGTACCGAAATACCAAATAACTAAAAAATCAACAAAAAATAAATAATTCAAGTAATATTGATGACTACTCACCTACCTACTTATTGGTTAAAAGGTACTACGATTACCTGGTAAGATTACAATGAGACAACTTAATTAACATATATTGATCAGCTAATTTCTATTAGGTTGTATAATACATTAGATTAGAATCTAATATAATCTAATTGAAATTGTATGTCCAAATATTGTTAACCGGTGTTCGGAGAGAGCAACAATAGAGTCTCTTGCCTTCTTCTTTAGCGAAACTGCATTCTGAACTGGCGTTAGAGAAAAAAGAATGCCTGAATCTAAACAACGTTCCGTATTACATGAATGCCATAAATTTTTGACACTAGCTGTTGCTTGCGGCTCCGCCTGCATGGACAACTACTCTTTGCACAATACAGATATTCGTTGAAACAGGTGTAACTTTTGATTGAATGCACCGATTTAAATTAGAAGTGGTAGACATATGATTTTATATGTAAACTTGATACATTTGTAGATCTGGGTTGCCCCTTATCAGGATTGAGTGAGCAGACATTAACTGATTTATCTTCGGTTTTATCTTTTTACAAATTCCAGTATTGGTTTTACAATTGTTTTAGAAGTTTTACTAAATACCTAATACATAAAAAACGAATTTTGGAAAGTGCTCACATGCACGCGAGCCACGCTGTAAACATATTTGTCTACAGCATGAATGGGCCGGCTCGACCGGGGTACCACGGTCTCATAGAAAACCAACGTAACGTGACAGTTTACTGTCGCGTTTCGTATGGTAAGTGAGATATCCGGAGGCCCAGATTCCCCCTACCCTTCCCTAATTTCTATTCCTGTCCTTGAAACCCGACAGCGCATACATGATACTTTCAGTATTGTGGATGTTCATGGGCGGTGGAGATCACTTAACATCAGGTGACCTACAGGCACGTTTGTCGGATTATGCTATAAAAAAAATGTAATAAAGACTAAATGATACCTCGAGATACACTCTATGATTGTATTGACGATTCTTTTGTCGTAATACAGTACTTTGGACGTGATGCCTCGACAGACAGACAGACAATAATTCCAAAAACAATTGTTTAGAGTTCTATATCGATAATATAACACGTTACAATCAAAAATTTGCATGTAATGTACAGACAAAGTGCCTCTTGAGAGTTATTGTAGTATAGATATATAGTACTTCTCTACTTTTATTGACTCGAATAACTATAAAGACTTCAAGATGGTTTTATTTCAATGTAACATTCGCGTATACATAATAAACCAGTCTTTGTTGACGACAAATCCATGTTGAAGTTAAGTTAACCTTTACCATAATAAGGCTTAAGGCAAACCTATCACATTATTCACTATCTATGGCAATGTCATGACTCATCATAGCCCTGATCAAATAGTTACGGATAAAAATGGTAACGGTAAGCGCAGAGCATATGTTCTAATAATTAATAATAATTTTTTATTAAATTCAAATACGAAGAGACAGATTTAGCACTATAATATACAGATATGGACACAAGACACATACACTCACGCCTGTAATCCCCAAAGGGGTAGGCAGAGGTGTAACGAGTACACCCACTTTTCGCCGAATTTCAGTCCCATAATGTGATAGGGGGCGAGCCTATCGCCATACCGGGCAGAAATTCCAGACTCCGGGCTAATACTGAGGAATTTCTAGATAGAAAAAAACAATATCACTTTACCCGACCCGGGGATCGAACCCGAGACCTCAGCACAGCAGTCGTAACGCATGCGCAATTACAACTGCGCCACCGAGGCAGTCAGGCGTGAGTGTATGTGTGTGTGTGTATGGACACAAGATTATAAGCACATGTAGGTCCCCTGGCTCCCAAACTAGGTATAACCTGTATCTTGGGAGTCAGTGTTCTACTAATTTATTATTTCGAATGGGCGTTGATATTATATTTAAAATATTGTTTATGAAGTAAGTTTGTTTATCCCCGAGCATAAAAAAAAAAAAAAAATTATAAAAATTGTGATAATCTCTTTATTATACTATATATTATCAGAGACGATGTACTTATACTGTGTTACTTTTATCACTTATTAGCCTTGCTTATTATTAGCATATGTCAACGAACTACAGATTGCAGAAAGTCATTTATTTTTTGTTTATAAGTACACAATTTGATTGTTTATTTTATAATCTCAAAGTAGTAGGTACTTAAATATACCAATCATTCTATTAACTACAAAATAATAAAAAAAAATGAAAATACTAGCTTGAAAGCATTCAATAAAGAATTTAAAAAATATGGTGAATTTCTAGACAGTCTCGACTCGTAAGTTGTTCTTTATAATTATTAGGTGTTGTTTCATGATAACGCTAGATCTTAAATTGTTTGATAAGCCGTTTTAACACTGCAATTACCTAATTCTCTACACGGGAATAATAACTTCCTGGAAAATAGTAGATATAAATACTTTACAGGCTTTATGAAGGATTTCAGAGACTTATAACACAGAGATTGAAATAATCTCCCCGTGGTGTTATATATACATCGATCATGAGGGTAAATTGGATGATGAATCTTATTTTAGGGAATAATTTGACAGAATTTTCAAAATATCATACTATCAGACAGAAATATCATACTTTCGTCCCGATGTTATAAGGAGTAGGTATATTAGGCATCTTCGAGTAATCGGTGAACATACATAAAAAAAAGATTCCGACGAAATGTTAACCTCCTCCTTTTTTTGAAGTCAGGTAAAAAGAGCAACCAAAGTTTTTCTTGCCTGCTTCTTTCCTATAGGATAACTGCAATCCGGACTGATGGTAGCTTAATAAGCTATAAAATGATATGATTGTGTTAATTGTATCGAACTATCGTACGATGTGCATCCAGACTATCTGAAGAGCAAAGAGGGATGAATAAGCTGCATATACATAGTCTATGATGAAGTCCTGATCTCAGTCATCTGACACAACACATACTCAACCGGATATATCGATAACAAGAATAATCGTTGACATAACCACATCGTTGCAGTACTTTTTATTTATCTGTTGTAGTTACTAGCCCTATATAATTTAGCCCTATTTCATTTTTGTTCAAACAAGAATACCACATAAGGTAAGGTTATAAATAACTATAGAAACTGCAATTCATACCATATAATGCTAATTGAGGATATATCGTAGAGTGGTTATGTACGCAACCTTTAAAAATATGAATAAGGCTATTTCTTAAAACTAAATTAATTTTGTGACTGCCTCGGTGGCGCAGTTGTAATTGCGCATGCGTTACGACCGCTGCTGTGCTGAGGTCTCGGGTTCGATCCCTGGGTCGGGTAAAGTGATATTGGGTTTTTCTATCTAGAAATTCTCAGTATTAGCCCGGAGTCTGGAATCTGTGCCCGGTATGGCGATAGGCTCGCCCCCTATCACATTATGGGACTGAAATTCGGCGAAAAGTGGGTGTACTGGTTACACCTCTGCCTACCCCTTCGGGGATTACAGGCGTGAGTGTATGTATATGTATGTATATGTTATTAGCGTATTTACTATTATTAGAAATACCGAAGGTATAACTGAGGTATTTAGGAGACTAGTTGGGGGTAGTTAATAATGACAACCAAAGTGGGAGTAGTAAATGTTTAATATAAAACAGAGTGCCTTCCGCGCTCCAGAGTTCAGTTGGTTCAGTTCAGTTTAGTTGAGTGGAAGACGAGACGATAGCCAGTATATTCGTGGTTCGGTGTAGTAACTGTAAATGGTAATTATAATGGTAATCAGTTCAATGGCGTTGTTCAGTTTAAAAGGGTAATGCTGGTAGATTAATTATAAAGAGAAGCCTTAAAGTGAATCCTGACATGCGTGTGTATTGATAATAAGCACTGAGATGTGTAACAGTGTCGTGTAAATCAATCAATAAATTATAAATATTGTATTTGTGCCTTTTAAATATCCATTTTGCATAGATTTGTTGATGTTGCTAACAATGTAAATTAATTTTAATCCCCGATTCCTGTCTAGGATGATTCGCGAGGCTATTGAAATTAAAAAACCCCCAACTTTCAATAGAGAAGTTGGTTGGAAGCTAGCACCAGCCTGGGATCCAATTATACATTTAATTAAATCGGAACCCAAAATACCAACTACTAGACCTCAAGACATTGTGAGCTCCTTCTGCGTAGATCGGACTAGAACAAATAAAAATTAAATATCAACTATATGGAGGGTAGAAACATTGCACTATACTTTCGTGTCGACATACAACTCAGTCTGCCCCGTGACCATGAAGGCTGTATAAAAGCCATCGAAACGTCGGGTTAAAAAAGTAAAATAAGTCGCGTTAGAATCCGTAAAATTCGTCTTATTTCAATGTATAATATTCGCATAAACATAAGAAACTATGCCGTAGAGATCGCTATGTAGGTTATAAAATCTTATCGTTCTACGGTCTCTAGTGAATATATTTGGGTGTCATAATCATTAACAAATCCACCGTAGCACTTAAATTTTAAAATGATGTCCAATTATTTTAAATGTTAGCTGAAAAAGATATTTAAGGTTATTGCGAGTGCCTAAAGACCGTCTCGTCTACGGTATTTGGGATCGCAGCCATTTGGGGATGGTTAAGTGAAACCCATACTGCCAAGAGGTCTTAATAAAGCTGCCTACCTCCCATTCCACGTTAATGTGTCAACCATTCCAGTTTACGATGCACCTTCTCCTAAATAGAATCTACTGACACGTAGATTACGCCTTAATTTTAATAAACAGCCAGACGTGTGAATTAACAAAACGGAGATGGTGTTAAATGTTATTTGTGATGTTTTCAAATTTTATTGCCCATATGCCTCTGGCATTAAGTCCGCCTTTATACATTTTGTGTATATAAAGTTTTAAATAAATAAAAAATAAATAAATATTGCCCACATTATGCACTTAGCATAATGTAACAAATTTTACCAGGTCATTTCAAAATTACGGCAATTTTATACATACTACACAGACACACATATTTATTTTGCTTTTGCTATTTGCCTTGGCTGGCTTATTCGTTGTTGGATAACTATCCAGTGACGTAGCTATAGCTTTTACATGGGGGGGGTCCGCGGGTAAAAGCAAAAAATCTAACCGCTCAAATCATAGTTCTTTAGAAATTACTTAAACATAGAATGGGAAAACGCTAGTTAATAAAAATTTGCTACTTGCTATTTGGATTTGGACTTTGGATGGATGAAAATCTGCCGTAGATTTTTATTCATTTTTGTTTTATTGTTTACATAACAACTGTCAAAACATCAAGTGTCAAGTGAAATCAATTTATTTTTGGTAAATAACTATTTTAATGTTGCTTATTATCAAGATGAGATGTTAGAACTCAGGGAGAAAATTCTCACGCACTCGAATCAACTTATACGAAGTTGATTGTACGAAAAATAATTCAAATTCGAACTTTTTTCGAGTGAATGTAAAGTTAAGCTATTATGAAAATGTCGAGTCCGGTGTTTCTCGAAGGTCTTGATGGTACGAATATAATGTCAAATGTATTATTCATAAATAAATTATTCTAATAATTACCATTCAAACATTTCTCGAAGGTTATCTGGCTGGCTCGAACTGCTTCGACTGGTACAGACCGTCCGAGACGTACATCTCGAATTCGAACCATTCAATATTGTGTCCTAACTTGATGATGATGATGATGATGTCCTCCAAGAAGTATCCTTCGACGGCGAACCTTGCATTTTTGGAACTAGTTTTTTTCGCCAATGTGAGCATATGTGACTAGCTAGCCCTAATTTTGTTTTAAAAGTCCTGTCACAGGACGTACAGAACAGTTGTCTAGAAGAGTAGCTGTAAGAGTCAACTCAAACTGGCGCAGAGTCGAAACGTTGCGTCACGTTCTATTTTTCAACTACAATGCATGGCGCCGCGCGTCGTGTACACTTAGGGCCAACCCTATGTGTGCACAGTTTTAGGTATTATTTATTGCAATTTGCAGCTCACGCTGGGCGTCAAGGCATTGGATACATACATGTTTCCTCAAAATGTGCACATGATTTTCGTACTGAGCTACGCCATTCGGTCTAGTGACACGAAAGTTCTTCCCAGCAGTCGCAGGGTACGCCGCAAGATGCTAAGTAACGCTTGATGATATTGTAGTAGGTAGAAAATGACATCCAGGCTTACGCCATTCTTGAGCGAGTTTGCTTTAAACCACTGAAACCTAATGGCGTCTAAACCATATGGCGTCTTGACAAATTTCATATGAACTGCATCAGGTGAATTCTCCAGATAAAGTGGCAAGATTGTTTCCTTAACATTAATATTTTACGACGTTTATAGCTAAGCGGCAAAGAGTCTATGCTCTTGGAGGTGGTGCGGTAATGTTGTACGTATGAAGGCCTCTAGACACCCAAAGATATTGTTTTATTCTAACTTACTGCGTATATGATGCCATATGCTAATGTGTTTACCCATAAAAAGACTCAATCTCGTGTTTTTATTATGATTTAACTAAAAGTCTTAGAAAGATAAAATACTTGGAAGAGTCCAAAAACATGTCCAAGAACTGGATAGTGGATGCACATTTGATGAGGCCCGTGACACTATGGATATTAAAATACTTATAGATTTTTAGTTCGAAATTAAATTTTTTTAGTAGAATCTCATAGTAAAGACTCGAATTCAAATGGATATGGATGCAACATTCGAACAATATAACTTCATAGTTCGAAATTATGTAATAGAGAAATTATTCGAACTGTAGATTCGAGTACGAAATTATTTTAAATGAAAGGAGAATTGCCCTCCAGGTACTTATGGTACCTACATCATATACCATCACACTCATCACTACTAAGTAGTCACTACTTAAGACCCGGTCGTATTTTTTTAAATAGATGTGCCCTGAAAAAAAGCAGTCTTGTTTTACCAGTTGATTTAAGCGCTAAAAAGTACACGAAAAAAATTTAACTAGGCTCAAGTCGTAGAAAAATCTGTTAATTCCAAATATGCATATAGCTGAATGGTGCAAAAATTGACACTTAAATCAAATAGCCTGCTAACCGTCTATATTATCCGCTATCAATAATTCGCGGTTTTTTATTATGTCGTAGGCTAAGGGGGGTGTCCGGACCCCCTGGACCCCCCCCTTATATACGCCCATGTAACTATCTAAAATAATATTAGGATACTGATAATCAAATAACAGATACAACATTGCAAGTCTAATTTACCAGCCAAAACCTACCGAACCAGACAACCTCTGTGGCACATCAGGTGTGTAGCCGGCAATGAAACGAATCACGTGTTCAATTTACGCACCAGCACAAATATTTGCCTCATTCACAGATATTTGTTTCGGGTCTGGTGTTGTAGGAGCCTCCCTCCGAGTTCTTGATACCAACGTTACAGGTTTCACCAAATGTAGTGCCAGAGACTATCCCGCCCACACGCCGGCCATTGTAACTCCTGTTTAGCCAGGATCGACACCAAGTAATGAAACTCTGCGAGTCTCTGGGTATGCTTAACTGTCCTTAATCCCGCAACGAAATGAATCAAATAGAAATAAAGGGAGGAATTGGAAATATTAATTGTCCACTTCCCTCCATAGCAAAGCGGGAGACAAATAATGAACTAAAGATAGTAGAAGTGTAGGGCCAGGACTATTTGTGTGATTTGTGGGATTTATTTACTTTATTAAGAGCGTCGTTGTACGCAACAACACATTCTATTAATATCACAAACCGGTGATATCAGGTCCAATGGATCCATAATTATTATTTAAAAGATTGAGTTTTGAGCTTGAGAATATTTCAGCGTATATAACTCCCACAAAATAATGAACAGAGAAGTTCGAGTTTCAATACAAATATACATACGAATTATTAAAATTCTGAAGCAGTAGCTGTCCTGTATTATAATGTCCCATAGCTGGATACTGGCCTCCTCTACTAATGAGGGGTTAGACCTTAGCTCACCACGCTGCCCTAATGTGGTTTTATACTTTGTTTTTTTCTGGCATCCATGTTTTATCAAGATGTTTTTCTTCACTGTTAAAGCGAGCGAAAATTAACGATGAATCCACAAATGATAAAAAAAGTTAGAATTGTCAAATCAAGGTCGGACTATCACAATATTGACAGCCTCCGTGGCGCAGTAGGCAAGTAGCCGGCTGTGGGTTCGATACCCACACCGGGACAAAGGTTTGTGTAGCAGACAGATATTTGTGTCCGGTCTGGGTGTTGTTAGACCGAAAGTCTCGTGTAGTCCCTGATACCCACGACATAAGACTTGTATCTTAGCGTAGGATCGGGCTATGTGTGTGACTGTTGGGTGTTACTTATTAATTTAAAATATGGAATATAAAAAAACACGGCAAACCGTGTTCATACAATGTGGGACTATACCAACCCCTTTGAGATATAAACGTGAACTAATAATGTTTGTATGAACATATAAAGGTAAACAACATCTTCACACCGTCCACTTTGCAGCTAAATTTTCCATTTCAAAAGTGGTTCGTCTAAAACCTCACAGAACACAAAATGAGTGAGATAAGCACGTTTAACTGTTTCAAATCCTCCAGTATGGCGTAATATTTAAGTCTCTTTAGCACTGCATTGCAAAATTTTGCTTTAAGTCTGAACGAGTTGCCAGTTTCAATAAAAAACATCGACCTGAATTTTTAGATCTTTCACGAAAATTAGCAAATAGTAACAATTAAACGCTTAATAACATAATTTTGTGGGTTTATTTTTGGATCGATCTATGCATATGATTTTGGGATCAGAAAAGTGACAAAGGACAATGGGCGAATTTGTATGAGCCCTGTCCCCACCTACCAACAGACACCATACATATACATTATTATTAAGTGTACTATAAAAACTCTTACCACACATTTAAATTTAATAAATCCATGGAGATTCCTTACAAAATAAAAAAACATAAATTAAAAATGTTCTTAGTAAACACTGCTATTTTATTGCATTTTTTTAGTATTTTGACATACTTTTAATAAATATATAAAGAAATATGGTCGCGTAACATTTTGTTACATTTGATAGGCAATTTCACCAGGAACTGTTCGCCAAGTAACTAAACCTTAGGAACTACCAATAGCTAAAACAGCCTGTTTGGATATTTGAGCTTAGAACCTTTGGCATATTTATAGTACAAAATCTGATGCTGATCTGATGATGGTAGGGAAAGGAAAGATAAACTGGATCTTGTAAAATGTAATAATTGGAGACGTCTTGTTTGCTCGTATATGTTTAGTACTCTGTGTAATTGCAGAAAATAAAATCTTTCCAAAACAGATGATAGCAATAACAAAAATATTATCGGAGCTCGTGAACTACATTAGTTAAAAACGTCCCGTTTGGACATAAAAGTTTAAAAACCTAGGAAATAATAGAAACACCCTACATACGTGGTGCAACACGACCGCCATTCATAGCATGAATGGCATGAATACTTTTTAGTATTTTGTTTTTACAAATATCTAAAGAGATTTAAAATAAAGATTGTCTTATGAAAAACTATTCATTTATGGTTGTTCTTATTTTTTGCATATATTTTTAAAATAATAATATCAGACGAATTAAAAACATAATACTATTTTATTATAATATTTACTAACGACCCCCCGGGTTTGCACGATTGTTGTGAACCTTTGGAGACAAGTACATGTCAATGTGAACTCTTTCTAGATCATTTTGAAAATCATAGTGCATTATTTTGATTTAGCCCTTATGGTTAAGCAGGGTAAGTTTTTTTTTTGGCGCGGCAATGTGACCACACCGCACCTGATGGTAAGCGCATTGCCGTCCAGATAGAGTATTAAGTAGCGAGAGACAGTAATGTAATCACCCGAAAATATAATTAGACGATACGATTATCAAACGTTGACTTAAATGTACATTCTACAAATATAATATGTAAGTATTAGGTATACATTTAAACCTTCGGGAAAAATATACAAATGATAATTATCATGTTGAGGCTGTCGTGAGGGCTTATACATCCCTCTCCGATCTTCAGATATAGTATCACAATGCAATCGTGTGATAGTTCAGTAGAAATAACACAAGTTATTTAACAGAGTTAAATAACTTGTAATAACTTCAGAGTTTATCAAACTACTGCCAGTTCCGAATGCAGTTATCCTATGGAGAAGAACTGGCCAGAAACTCCATGGTCGCGTTTTCGTGCAAGAAATCCCCGTTTTCTCCCATTCCCGTTCTTCAGGGTGTTCCATTCGCAATGCGGTATGACCTTAGTGTCCTAGGTATGGATATCCGCTGCGATCTTAATCCAAGGAGTCACATCGAGGGCGTAATATCCGCCACCTCCCGCAGGGTCGGAATCCTGAACAGGGTGTGGCGGTTTTTCACGCCCGGTCAGCTCTACCGCTTATATAAAGCGCAGGTGCGGCCGGGAATGGAATACTGCTCGCACCTCTGGGACGGTTCCGCAAAATACCTTCTTGATGCCTTGGTTGGGTTGCAGCGGCGGGCCATCCGCATTGTGAATGATGCAGACGGGAGTAACAGTCTGTAGCCGCTACAGCTGCGTAGGGATATTTCCTCGCTTAGCGTGTTCTACCGTCTGTATCATGACGAATGCTCTGAAGAATTGTTTGATCTTATCCCATCCTCTCCCTTCCATACCAGAACCACGCGTTCTGGATTGAAAGAAAGAAAAGATTTTTTATTGTCGGAACGTTAAAACACATTAAAAAAAATGCAAAAATTACTATAATAATAATTGATCCGACAATGGGGGTCCCTATTCAGCTGCATGCTGCAGTACAGGCTAACCCATACTGCAGCGCTGGTTTTCGATAGAACCCAACCAGTGACGTACACATGTTATACAAAATAAAAACAAAATAAAAACTCTTGAAAACTAGCCAGTATTAAATATAACCTAGTAACAAAAATAAACCTGAATTAAGCGTAATATTGCGGAGCCACAGCTTCGTGGTATCTACTACCCCGGCCCGAACCAAGAGGTCCTGAAACTCGTATTTTTGCCGCACCATCAAGCTGTGGAACAGTTTGCCAGCTACCGTGTTCCCTCCTTCCTATGATCCTGGTTCCTGTAGGCATAGTGTGAAGAAGCTAAACAGCAGGCTGGCATGATTATGTTGAGTAGCGATGGATAGACTGCCTCTTGCTACTCTATCTGGAGGTGAAGTGCGGTCACTTTGCCGCGCAAGCATAAAAAAAAAGTTGACGTAGCATTCGTTAGGTCCCCCGTAGTCTCGTTGAGAACGCGAGTCGCTACCGCAAAACTGCAACCTTGTCGGTTTTATGTAAGACAGCGGTAACATACCAGTTGAGGTAGGCTATTCAAGCTGTAGAAAAAAAATGATTATAATGTAGCTCTACCACCTATATACTATGTTATAGAACGGCGTAATATAGTAAAATCAGCAAAAATTAAATTTTCTATATAAAACAAAAATGTGAATTAAAAAAAAACTCAATACTTTTCGTTGTTGTCGTCATACTAAAAAATCATCACCTTGCTAAGATTAATCGATTGAGACCAATTTCAAACGTGTTGACGGGTGGGGACACTTGACCCATTGTCCTTTGTTGAATATTATTTGAATGTTTGTGTTACTCAGAAATATTTGCTTTGAATTTGGTTGTCAGACCGAAAGTCGCTCGAAGTTCTTAATACCTGCAACACAAGACTCGTATTAGTATATTTGTCAGGACAATTCCTGACCCCACATATGTCCCCCACTGGCCTGACATACGTTGGTATGTGACTGTTGGGGGTTATTTATTTATTTTATTTGTAATTAAAATTTTTGTGACATAAAATTATCTTTAAAAAAATAAGAAGCCACTGTAATGTTTAAACACTGAGTTAATTTGATTGATGATTCGACTTAACGATATAAATGCAAATTCCAAGCCAATGCCTTGTACCTAACCAAACGTAATGTGTTTCCTCATAAGGAAACACATTACGTTTGGTTAGGTACAATAAGGTAAATAACATAAAACTATTAAAAAACCAGCCAAACCAAACCAGTATTAAAAATTCCATGTTAGTTTTTGCCCCTGCTATAAGCACGATTTACGATGCTACGATGTTGATATATAACTAACGTGACCATTCGTCCCGATATAAGCGGGACAAGCCCGCTTTTAACCTATATGTCCCGCTATCCCCAAAATACTTAAGAATGTCCCTAGTCTACAGTATAGCTGGTGAAAATAATTGAGTTGAAATATTTCTAAACAAATAATCTCAAATTTAACAAATTTTCGTTTCATAATCCATGCACTTTATGTCTACCTGGCAGTAACGCACGATAGAAAGTATTTTCCCAAAGGAGTTAGCTATAGAGTTATGAAAAAAGTAGGACTGGTAGTATTAAAAACCATTATTATAATAAAGGGCAATATAAACAATTCTTGCCAATAGTTCCATTCTTATTAAACCTTGATGGGTTTACGAAAATTTGCTCATCTGAAAAATATACTAATTAGTTTTATTTTTATGTTAATTTTAGGTCGTCCCCATGGGCGTATATAAGGGGGGGGTTCAGGGGGTCCGGACACCCCCCTTAGCATACGACATAATAAAAAATCGCAGACTATTGATAGCGGATAATATAGACGGTTGGCAGGCTATTTGATTTAAGTGTCAATTTTTGCAATATTCAGCTATATGTATATTCGGAATTAACAGATTTTTCTACGACTTTTGAGCCTAGTTTAAATTTTTTCTGTACTTTTTAGCGCTTAAATCAACTGGTAAAACAAGGCTTCTTTTCTTTTCAGGGCACATCTATTTAAAAAAATACGACCGAGTCTTAAGTAGTGACTACTTAGTAGTGATGAGTGTGATGTGATACTATCGTATATGATGTACCATAAGTACCTGGAGGGCAATTCTCCTTTCATTCAAAATAATTTCGTACTCGAATCTTCAGTTCGAATCATTTCTCTATTACATAATTTCGAACTACGAAGTAATTTTTTCGAATGTTGCATACTAAAAATCTATAGGTATTTTAATATCCTGTCTCGGGCCTCATCAAATGTGCGTCAACTATCCAGTTCTTGGACATGTTTTTGGACTCTCTCAAGTATTAAATATTTCTAAGACTTTTAGTTAAATCATAATAAAAACACGAGATTGAGTCTTTTTATGGGTAAACACATCAGCATATGGCATGATATACGCAGTAAGTTAGGACCAAAATAAAACAATATCTTTGGGTGTCTAGATGCCTTCATACGTACAACATTACCGCACCACCTCCAAGAGCATAGACTCTATGCCGCTTAGCTATAAACGTCGTAAAATATTAATGTTAAGGAAACAATCTTGCCACTTTATCTGGAGAATTCACCTGATGCAGTTCATATGAAATTTGTCAGGACGCCATATGGTTAAGACGCCATTAGGTTTCAGTGGTGTAAAGCAAACTCGCTCAAGAATGGCGTAAGCCTGGATGTCATTTTCTGACCTACTACAATATCATCAAGCGTTACTTAGCATCTTGCGACGTACCCTGCGACTGCTGGGAAGAACTTTCGTGTCACTAGACCGAATGGCGTGGCTCAGTACGAAAATTATGTGCACATTTTGAGGAAACATGTATGTATCCAATGCCTTGACGCCCAGCGTGAGCTGCAATAAATAAGACCTAAAACTGAGTACACTTAGGGTTGGCCCTAAGTGTACACGACGCGCGTCGCCATGCATTGTAGTCGAAAAATAGGACGTGACACACCGTTTCGACTTTGCGCCAGTTTGAGTTGACTCTTACACCTACTCTTCGGGACAACTGTTCTGTACGTCAAAATTAAGGCTAGCTAGTCATATGCTCACATTGGCGAAAAAAACTTATTCCAAAAGTGCAAAGTTCTCCGTCGAAGGAAACTTCTTGGTGGACATCATCATCATCATTAAGTTAGGACACAATATTGAATGGTTCGAATTCGAGATGTACGTCTCGACCGGTCTGTACCAGTCGAAGTAGTTCGAGCGATAACCTTCTAGAAATGTTCGAATGGTAGTTTTTAGAATCGCTCAAATAGAATATATTGATTTCGAATTCTATTTTTAAAATAATTTATTTATGAACAATACATTTGACATTATACACTGACAATCAAAACCTTCGAGAAACACCGGACTCGACATTTCCATAATAGCTTAACTTTACATTCACTCGAAAAAAGATCGAATTTGAATTATTTTTCGGATACGAAGTTGATTCGAGTGCGTGAGAATTTCCTCCCTGAGTTCTAATCTCATCTTGGTAATAAGCAAAATTAAAATAGTTATTTACCAAAAATAAATTGACTTAACTTGACACTTGATGTTTTGACAGTTGTTATGTAAACAATAAAACAAAAATGAATGAAAATCTGCGGCAGATTTTCATCCATCCAAAGTCCAAATCCAAATTTTAGTAGCTATTTTTTATATTACTAGCGTTTTCTCATTCTATGTTTAAGTAATTTCTAAATAACTATGATTTGAGCGGTTAGATTTTTAGCTTTTACCCGCGGACCCCCCTCCCCCCATGTTAAAGCTATTGCTACGTCACTGGTCGTCCCGCTTTGGGAGTAATAATAAATGGTCACATTAGGTGTACCTCAACTGTGTAGTTTTATTTATATGGATATACAGAGTTGATATCATTTATCATTGACGAACCTGCAATCGGTGCAATGACGGTGTTAATTTTGTATCTCATATTATTGTCACTAAGTGCTGGTCATAATTGAAATAAATACCTCGATACCAATTAGTAATCGCACGCATTTAAAACAAAGAAACAATACAAATTACAAATCATAAAAAAACTATTGATTGCTTTTTAATTGAACAGAAACTTCAAGAAATATGGTATAATTATCAATGGAAATAGTTGTTAGTATGCAATCAAAATCAAACTCAAAAACAATAATCAAAATTTAATTACCCATGAAAGTAAATATTAATAAAACAATTTTTCCTACATTTTAGAAACGGCATATTACTGAAATAATAAAAAAATGGTTAGGAATTCTTTTTTGTTTTTTTTTACCTCGCCCGGCAATGTGACCTCACTGCACGTGATGGTAAGCGGAGTGCCGTCTAGATAGAGTGTTAAGTAGCGAGAAACAATCTATCCCTCGCTACTCAACACAATCATGCCGGCTTTCTGTGTAGCTTCTTCAGTCTACGCCATGGGGCAAAAAGTTGAAGAAGTGATCGAGGGTTTAGTGTCAGAGTACTCAGAAGGCAGCAACACAGCCATACATCGTACCCAACTGTAGACCCCCGACAAAAACCGGATGTACACTAGCAGACCCCGGTACCCGACACTATGGCGCGTTTTATACCCTGTGTACGGTGGTCGTTATCCGGGAGGATATGAATATCCTACCACTTCCAATTCCAGGGATTAATTACTCCCTACATAAAAAAAATTACCTACTCTTTACAATGCATCTTATTATTATTAATTTAAGAAATTATAGTTATTTGTGATTATATAAGAAACCATTTATGATTATACAGTCTAAATTTTTGAAGTCAGTTTATAAGTTTTGTTTAAATTTATTCTCCGTAAATTCGGTTAAAAATAGACTAGTCTAAACAATTCTGTTGGCATATATGTAATTACGAACACAAATGATAGACTTACTCACAAAGAGCATTATAATACTACTGAAACTTACTCAATTTACGTCGGTACTCCTTTAATTAACTGCTTACAAGTATCTATCTCATTTCTTTAACTCCCTCCAATCTCCATTGCAAATGTGTTGTCCACACGTTGTCCATGTCGTTTAATGTTGCCACCTGTCCGGTGTGTCAATTCGGTGTGTCAGTCCGGTGTGTCAATTTTGTATTTATTTATTATGCGAAATGTTATAATATTTTTTAAAAATATACATTATAATATTTTTAACGCTAACAATTTGTAAAATACAATTACATATACGTGAGTGAATTAACTACATATAAAATTATATAAGTATACACCTGCGTCATTAAATTAATAACCTTATGAAATAAGTACATAATGTATTTATGTTATTATTTACGTCACCAAGATCGTAATTTTTGTATAACAGACGCTGGTAAATGAAAAAGTTGTTATATACACCTTGTTTATTTACCATTTACCATTTTTAATTTACCATTCGGTAAACTGATGTTGTAAATTATTTCCACCGGCCATGAACACCCACAGAATTACAAGAATTATGGGTGTTTTGCCATAGATATATGTTTTGCTGACCTTAAAAGAAAGAAATGGGTATTTGGAAGTTGAATGACGAATTGAAAATTTAGGAATTGTTCGCCTAGTGTCCTGTTTGTTACAACCTACGCAACCGAAACGTAATCTATTACATGGGCTTAATCAACCCTTTTAAAGCCGCTTAAGGGAATTACGTAGTCCAATGACTTTGACGATTCGACCTTCAAAAAGCTAGCCGTGCTACTCTCTGATAGATGGCTATAGATAGTATACGCCAATAGATGGCATGATAAAAAATTTTAAACATCACCGTAAACACGAACGACTATAGAGTAAAAAGAAAATCGATTTATTTGGCACAATTTTAAGTGTAGTTACTTTTTAATTTCGTGCATGATTCGGATACTAACGAAATAAAAATAAAGTATAATCACATTGCACGATGGCTGTAGATGTTTATTGTTTTGACATATTCAAGGCTGCATGGTGTAGAACCGTTGCCTTCTCTTTTATATAGAAAAGAGAGAATGAAACAAAAATTTTATGTTCATAATATTTCGTTCTCAGTAATTAGGTACTTTTTGAACTACCGCTGGCTCTACGTTTTTGCTCTTGGACTCGATTCCAAACAAAAATGACTATTATTACAATTAATTGCAAAACAAAAGTGCGTAAAGTAATAATAGACTGTTAAACCTTTAATATTTGTTGTTCCTCGTTGTTCAGAGTCAACGACGAATATATATTTTTTTTAATAACCATCGTTAAACATTCATAAATAGAAAGCAATATACAATTTCAATATTAGCAGCATGGGACGTAATAGCTTTGCAGCAAGGTACATTAGAACTCTCCTAAGCGCTTACCAATCTGGGTGTTCAAATCCTACAGATAATAAATAAATTCAATAATTGTAATTTTTTATTTTTTATTTTCTGTATCAAGTTAGGTACATAGTCAAATAATAAATTAAATGTTTTTAAACGGTTATATTTAGCTTGCTCTGGTTGTTTGTTGTATTTATTTGGGTCAAATTTACTAATTGAAATTTTAACCCCTATCGCTGCTTATAATAATTATTTGTTATTATGGTTTTATAATTAGTCAAGTCCGGTTCTAGCCGTGAACGCGAGCGCAAGCAAGGTAACGCTCCGCTGCTATTACGATGGATAACGTATCTAAAAGACTGAAATGTGCTAGTTGTAACATTGTGATATCTGAGGTGTTGGCTTTTGTCCAAAACAAATTGGATGTGATGGACGAGCAAAGCCTTGTGCAAATATGTGAGAGTGCTTTTAGTACGGCGGACATTAAGTTAGCAAAGTCGTTACTGTTTGAATCGTTAAGTAAGCGACCGACGACACGCAAGCGCCAAGGAAGAACTTTAAGAGACTTAGAGGATATAATCTGTTTATTTAAGGAGACGGATCCTGAACAAATTCCGATTTTCGTGGCCAGAAGATTGGAAAAGTTACCGCCCGTTACATTCGACCATATCGATGTTACTGCGTTGCTCAAAAAGATAGTTTCACTTGAGAAAAGTGTACAAGATTTTCAACATCAGTATGCTACCAAACGTGAATTAAATGATCGAATTAACGAATTTTATAAAACTACATCTTTTGTAAATGAAGAGAGTAATATAAACACGCAGAGAGGAGGTAGGCTTAGATTGTTTGACAGTGGGCCGATGGCACTACGATGCGGTGATGAATCACTTGTTGGCGAGCAAAACGTCTCTGTGAACTATCCATCTCTTTCCCCCGTGCAGCAACCGCCGCCCGCGTCTTCGCCGGCCTCAACGAGCAAGCCTAACGCGGGTGTGAACGAGACAACTGATGGATGCGTAATATCAGCTGATAATGAGAAGTCGCCGTGCGTTAACTGTGCGCTGCAATCGCCAGCGCTGATTAATAAAGCAGCTGATTTAAGTAAACAAATGAATGTTATAATCGAGAAGCGTCCGTCATTTTCTGAGATTATTCAAAAAGACGGTGAATGGAAGGTATCCAATAATAATGAAGGATGGACCTTGGTGCAGAAGCGGAGATATAGAAATCAGTTTATTAGCCAAAGAGGCAGCGCGATAGTCGGTGTTGAGGAGAAAAATGTACAGTTTAGAGCGGCCGACATCAAAGTGCCACTATTTATATCCAATGTGCATAAGGCAGTATCTGAGCAGGATATCGTTAACTACGTATATGAGAAGACTCGAGAGCGAGTTACACTAGTCAAAATTAAAATGAAACAGGAAAAAGGCTATAATGCTTACAAGCTTTTTGTAACAAAGCATAAAATTGACACATTTTTAGACGATAAGTTGTGGCCATCTGGAGTTTCGTTTAGACGTTTTGTGCACTTTCATATGAGGCCAAAGAACAATGAAGTAGAAGAAAATCAGAATATGGTTAGCAAAAATGGACAGTCTTAGTAAGATAGTAAGCTTCAATTGTAAATCACTCAAGAGGTCAATAGTAGGAGTCAGAGCGTTATGTCAGTCAGCGGACGTGGTAGCCCTCCAAGAGACGTGGTTGCTGCCACACGATTTGCCGCTACTCAGCGCGGTTGATGACAGCTTCGGGTGCACAGGGACGTCAGCTGTGGATACCACAGCGGGCCTACTGAGCGGGAGACCATATGGTGGCGTCGCGTTATTGTGGCGTAAGAATGCATTCGAGTCAGTGTTGCCGATAGAGTGTAATAATGTGCGAGTGTGTGCGGTCAGCATAACCGTAAGTAGTAAAACTGTGGTAGTCTTCAGTGTCTACATGCCGACGAACTCGAGTGATAATCTTCCGGAGTTTACAGCCTGTCTTAGTACTATTCGCTCAATAATAGAAGTAGAGGAAAATAAGGGAGTAGAGGCTTTTTATATAATAGGCGACTATAATGCACATCCGAATGAGTTGTTTTATAATGAAATGATAAATTTCTGTTTAGATCATAGTTGGTTCTGTATAGATGTGAATATGTGTGACAGTGATACCTACACATTTACAAGTGAGTCACATGGCTGTAATAGATGGCTGGACCACTGCATCGTCACTGAGTCTGCGCGGCAATCAGTTGTTAATACGGTAGTACTATATGACGTGTATTGGTCCGACCATTATCCGATTGTGGTTGAATGCGATTGGAATAAAATTAAACCTAAAATCGTAGATAAGGTAGATAATAATAACCCTGTATCTCGTGTTATATGGGGTGAGAGGTCATCACAGCAGATATGCGAGTACCACGACGTCTGTCACTCTGGGCTGAGAATGATAGACATTCCTCGGGAGTTGAGTGACTGTTGTGATGGGTTCTGTGATCACAGAGAACATCGCTCAGTTCTTGACGAAATGTATAGGAATATTATAGATACACTAGCACTGGCTGCCGTGCGGACTTATAAGATAAAGTGTCTGAGGAAGGGTGGCTATATCACAGGGTGGAACAAGCATGTCGCGGTCGCGCACCGCGAGGCGAGGCTCAAATTCCAAGTGTGGGCTATGGCTGGGCGACCTGCTAGCGGTCGTACATTCTGTGATATGGTGGAGGCAAGGAGACATTTCAAAGCCAAACTCAAGTGGTGTCAAAACAGGCAAGACCAGCTTAAAATGGATCTCTTAGCTTCTAACCACTCTACAAAGAACTTTAAACAATTTTGGAAAAACACTAACAAAATGAATGTGAGGCCGAGTCTCCCGGTGAGTGTTGGTGGTATCACTGACCACAAGCATATTGCCGATGCTTTTAGGGACCACTTTTCTGTGAGCTCACCTTTGAGCACGGTTCCTCGTAACGCAAGCCATACTGAGACCATTGTGACAGAGCGGAACCCAAAAATACCAGCTAAGCGAGTGGCAACTATTATTTCAAAAATGCAACGTGGTAAATCGCCTGGTCACGATGGTCTCAGTATTGAACATTTTAAACATGCGGGAGTCCATCTGCCTAGGGTGTTATCACTGTTTTTCACTCTGTGCCTAGGTCACTCTTATTTACCTGAACCGCTGATGCGGACGATAGTGGTCCCCGTAGTTAAAAATAAGACGGGTGATACATCCGATATGAATAACTATCGACCCATCTCACTCGCTACCACCATGGCCAAAGTGCTTGACGGTCTGTTGAATGGCTGCCTTTCTGAATGCATTGAAGTGCATGATGCTCAGTTTGGGTTCAAGGCGGGAATGTCCACAGAGAGTGCAATCCTTAGCCTAAAACACACAGTCAAGTACTACACCGCGAGGAGGACGTCGGTTTACGCGTGTTTCCTCGACTTATCGAAAGCCTTCGATCTTGTCGCCTATGATGTGCTATGGGATAAGTTGAGGGGCGCGGGTGTGCCGACGAAATATACATCCCTCCTCAGATACTGGTATGCTCACCAGACGAACCGGGTGAGGTGGGTCGGTACTCTGTCGGATGAGTACAGAATGGAATGTGGTGTCAGGCAGGGGGGGTTAAGCTCGCCTCTGTTATTTAATCTCTATATGAACCAGCTTGTCGAGCGGCTGAGCGGCACACATGTTGGATGTCACATTGACGGTACGTGCATCAATAATATAAGTTACGCGGACGATATGGTGTTGCTCAGTCCCTCGATAAGCGGTTTGAGAAAGTTACTGTCGACCTGCGAGACGTATGCGGAGATGCACGGCCTTAAATACAACACCAAAAAAAGTGAGATGTTAGTGTTTAAAGCGCCTAAACAACAGCCCCGTCGTGTACCTCCTGTATACCTCAACGGTGTAGTGCTCAACGTGGTAGATAGATTTAAGTACCTAGGCCACGTTGTGACCAGTGATCTGCGGGATGATGGTGACATAGAGCGTGAGCGCAGGGCGTTGGCGGTGAGGAGCAACATGCTCGCCCGTAGGTTCGCTCGTTGCACTGCAGACGTCAAAGTTAGTCTATTTAAGGCGTTCTGTCAGTCATTTTACTCATGCGGCCTATGGGTGTCATATACTAGCCGAGCCTACAACGTCCTGCGTGTACAATACAATAACGCCTTCAGGATGCTGTTGCGGCTGCCGTGGCGCTGTAGTGCGTCGGGCATGTTTGCCGAAGCTCGCACGGATGGCTTTCACGCCATCATGCGTAAGAAAGCGGCTTCGTTACTGCAGCGCTTGCGTAACACTCGGAACGGCATCCTGAAGATGATTAATGATAGACCAGACTGTCCCATCCGCAGACACTGGGTGGGGCTGGCCATAGGTATATGTAAGTAAACAGCTGTTCCATAATTTAATTAAATACTAATAATACTAATATAGCATATAAGCACAATGTAACTAACATAATACTGACAACTTATGGGCTAATATGCCTGAAATAAAGATTTATTATTATTATTATTAAAAACAAATCGTGGTATGTATTTAAATTCTTACAACTTGCACTAATAAGTAGGTACATATATCTGTCATTGGCAATTGGAAGATTCAAAACAACCAGCCACGAAATGAAGGAAAATGTGCTTTAAATTTAGAGTGTTAGAGTCTATTATACTCATGGACAAAGTGCACTTGAGAAATTTTATTGTATTTTTATATAAACACTGATAAGGTTCAATGTGGTTATTGCTGAACAAGTAATTTATAAAATTATGACATCGGGAGCAACAGGAAGAAAATAAGATTTAAAAAAAATATATATTGAAAATATTACGCGCGCAGGATTTGAACCCCTGTCATGATTTTAGTATCAGGACGACGTTTACCCCGAGACCAATGTCTGTTTTATAAAACCTGTTGAAATTTTATATTAGTTTTAATAAGTAGGAGGAACATACAAGCCAAAACCAATTTTATTTCCATAATATTAACGTTAAAAATCGCTTAACACGTTGACTGCGGTTTTCCCGTTCAATGCGGCTCCATACCTCCTGTCGTAAAATTCGAAGAAGCAAACAGATACGAAACAAAACGACGTAACTCGCAAGACAATTACAGAAAAAGGCACTTTATTTTTTGCCGTCTTAGGTTGATTTCACAATAAATGTTATTTTACCTATGTCTTTTCATTTCTCAGTAATTTATTGTTTTGCGATGATTTATCGTAAGTATAAGATAATATTTTAAAGTTGTGATTACTTTGAACTTAAAATGGTTTTAAAACTTTTATATCAGTTCGTTAGTAAAAATATATAGCTGTGTAATATATATTCACGCGGACAGATTTTAGCTTTGAGTTTATATGTGACCCGTTATCTAGTTGTATTGTTGATCGAAGGTCCATTTGATGTGCCGCGCGGTGCCCGAGTCTCGAATTATCTACCTATTGGCTATTATATAGTGTTTGCTAATTTCTTCACTCACGCGCGGCATGGCAACGCCGTTGGCGATTTTGATTTTTTTATTTTATTATTATTGTATTTATTTGCTATAATAGCCTATTGTAATGTGATTTATAATAATGTTTGGGATTTTCCATGGTTGTTTTAATAATATCATTGATATGCATAATTTTAATCTTAATGCATATAGTATGAATATAGTCTATTTGTAAACGGATGCCCACGACTAGGTGTAGTCGGTAATTATATTATTTGATTAGGTTCCAGGCTCCGAGATAATACTGAGAATTTCTAGTTAGAAAAACCCAATATCACTTTACCCGACCCGGGGATCGAACCCGAGACCTCAGCACAGCATACATAATTACGACTGCGCCACCGAGGCAAACTATTTAAACAATGCAAAACCAAAATTCAAAATCGGCGTACAAAACGTAAAGAAACCGTTTCCAAAACAAAGCCAGCCTTCAATGTTTTTATTTTTTAAATACTGTGCCATCTATTGCATTGTAGTGAGATTAATCTTCGATTTCAGTTGTGCTATTAAACAACAAAGCGCTAGTTGTCGCATACCTCGGTTGCGGCAAAATTAAGGTTTTTATTTGTTTTTTACACATTTTGTTAGAAATGTTCTAAAAGTAATTAATCCATT
This sequence comes from Laothoe populi, assembly GCA_905220505.1. Lineage (NCBI taxonomy): Eukaryota > Metazoa > Arthropoda > Insecta > Lepidoptera > Sphingidae > Laothoe > Laothoe populi. The sequence goes on from HG992153.1 coordinate 16,430,511, forward strand.
TTTGTTAATTGATAACAAAGTAATTATTTTGATAAGAATTAATGTGAATCGATAAGCCCTATTGCAGACAATGTAAGTTTTATTTTTCATGTTTAGGATTTTATTAAAATAATTTTATGGCATTTAAACAAATTCTGCTTAATCGAAGAGTTGCGCAATGAATCTATATTTAACATATATTTTTAATATAGCGCTTGGTCCAGCAGATGTCTCAGGGATTTCTTCGAACTCAACGTAATTCTAGCCATTTTGCGTCCCTTCACCCCTTAACGAATTATAGAGGGAACTATGTATGGAGTCTCTTTGATAGATAAAACTCGGACCGCCAGGATACGTTAGCAGTAATATAACCGACATAGCGTGTCTATTTAGCTAGTTGAAATAGAACTGGGCTGACACTATTTGCCATCACTATGATGGCCTAGAGCCACAGCTGTCTAAGTAAACGAATACATGTTGAATGTAGGTACATGTTGGATGAACGTATGAATGGAAATTCAAAACAGTTACAGCTCGACTTAATAAAAACGTCTTAAAAATATTAATAATAATAAAACATTATAGTTGAACTTGTAAATTAAATTATAGTTAAAACTCTATATAGCGAAATTGAAGGGACCGGATATTTTTATACCTCATAAAGCGTTTGCGTTAAACGGAAAGATCAAAAGAAAAAAATATAATTTCTCAACATTACTTTTTCTTCCTTTTGTATCGCGCGACTAAGGACATTTTTTTCGGTAATACACAAAGTCTAACTTTTACTCGACATGTATACAATTTAAAAGTCTGAAAAAAACTAAGTATAGAATAACGTAAAGTCAACGCATAGTGCGTACAGTAATTAAACACATGCTAGGCAATTACAACAAACAAACGACACATATTTACGACTATATAGTAATTATATATAGTATTGTGTTTGAAAGTCAGTGTAATTAATGTTCATTGTATCTAAATAATGACGTATTATTTTTCTATTTAGAGTTTTTGTTACGCTATATAAAGTGTTTCAATATATGGGTAACAACGCATGCATGTATACTTTGAAACTACCTTCATTACTAAGTTAAGCTTTAAGTTAACATGGCTTGGCATGGCATGACAACATGGCTTAAGGCTTTTTAAAAATCCCAAGCTGGAACAGGACACTTATTCCTAAGTTCGGTTAAAACAAAACTCATTAAAACAATATATACATGTACATCTCTATAAATAACCATAACACTGGCTGTGGGTAAAATCAACAACTGTATGGAAGTTTGATATTCGGGCTGGAATGTAATCTCTTAATTAAGCGTGGCCGGGAGCCCTGAATAAATGAAGCAGACGTGTGCCGTATATTACATATATTGCAAACACGACGTGACGCTCGCCAACATAATGGCCCCACAGACCGCAAAGTTTAATTTACGCTAAGAAAGATCACTCGTGAAGCGTCCTAGTCGTGCAATGATGAGATAACTTCTGCTAGGTTCGTAAGATATAGGTGATAAAGGGAAATTACTTTGCGTGTTATAAACACTTCATTAAATGTGATGGTGCAGCACCGATAAAATCTATGGTTCATGAACTTTATGACGATACTACGTTCAGTAATGCCTGGCGTGTGGAATTTGATGCTGTTGAGGTCGATATAATGCTCACAACTAAAAAACAGAGGTAAGGAAACAAAATGATTGTAAATGAAGTACATTCGATTGTAATTTATAACAATTTTGAAGTGATATGGAAGTGTATACCGCTTCGTAACGTAACGCGTTACGGCGCCACTCAGTCTGGCTTCTTTATTAATTTCTATTTCTGTAGTTCCATAATCTCTGTGCTATATTTTTTTTAAGTGAAACTTCTTTAGAAGCGTTGTGATTTGATTTTTATAAAAGATTTCTATCAATTAATATTGATTATTTTGGCCATCATTATTATGCCATTAATACTAATAAACTTATAGAATCATAAGTACATATTTCATACGTAGTTTAAAAATACTTTTATGTTTTTTTTTTGTGTCTTCGCACTTCTTTACTTTTATGTTATTCACACTCTGAAGTTGCCCTAATGCTGCGTACACACCGGCCCAACGAATGCCGAAATTTCGCGGGCCTTCGTTGGTCCTGTCTGGACGGCTTAGCGAACGCCAACGATCGATCGTTGGCATGTGTCGGCGATCCGAAACGTGGCGGTTACATCAAAGGAATCGAACTATTAGATCGAATTCAGTGTGGACGGTCACCGAAGGCCAACGAACGAACGCCTAGTTGAAGCCAGAGAGCGTTGCGTGCAGACGTCTAAATTAATAAATAATATATTTCCCACCGTACACGTAAATTAAACGCAACGTCAGACGAAACTTTAGTGTCTGTACGTATCTGTACGTATTTAACCTAACATGGTGTTATATGTGGGGAAATTCGATTACTATTAGGTAGATAAGAATATTGAAATAAAGTTTTACTATTTTATGAAATTTATTTTACCATATTTCATTTTATATCCATATCTAAAAATATATTTTTCTAATTGTAAGTTTGCAATAATTTTACTTCCATTCAATCCATTCCATAAAATTTTATTCTTAAAATAAATGGTTATCTCCATCTCCACTTTCGTTTAATTTTCTTGTCCTTGCCAACTCGTTATGGCATATGAAACCAGTAATTATAATTATTTCGTCGTTGTCTATGATAAAACAGCAAATGCGAGCCGGAATCAGGTGCCAACGATCGTTTCGTCGAACACAAAATGTATTTGGACGTATCTCCGAAGGCCAACGAGCGTGCGGCAGCCAACGCCGAATATCCTTCGTTGGCGTTCGTTAGGTTGGTGTGTACGCAGCATAAGATGCGCGCGCATACCGTGACACAAAAGTAACACTCTTAAGTCTCGAAATATAGCTACCAACAAAATAAAAATATAACCTCTAAGTTACTTATAATCTATAAGTTATATTCAGTAGTGATTTAAATTGAATATTATTTACTATTCGTAAATATTAGTGAAATATTTACGAAAAATTGTGCTTATATACTTTTTCAAGTGCTCCAATATAATTTGATGTTAATTATCCGTATGTATTAGGTATTTATTGATATAAATTAAAATATTATTTATATTAATTATTAATATTTGCATGCAATTAAAAACTATTTTTTAATGAGGCCAAAGAAGTATAACTTCTCTCGCGCGTACTTAAGTACACGCACCCTTTTTTTTAAATAAAGAGAAAGAACCACTGACGTTAATTATACTGGACAAGATATCTAATACAAAATGACAGCTATTTTCTTGACTTATTTGAAGCGCCCCTCTCGAGTGTATTTGAAACTAAATTTGACATATAATAGGGATGTTGATATTTTTTTAAATATCGGATTTCCGATATATCGATATTTTTAAATATATCAATATCAGAGTTTGATATATCGAAAAAAAAAATCGATATTTTTGTTAAAAATTTTGACTCATCTAAGGGTCTGCTCCTGACGCCATACATCCTTTCTTCGTGAATCGGTGCGCCAATGAATTTATTAGATTCAAAGATCTTGGAATCATATTTGACGACACCTTAAAACGTGATATTTTTTAGTTTTTTTAACTTATAATTTTTTGCCATGAACTTAATATTATTTTCTACTTTTTAGTTCGGCTAGCTATTAAAGCGTGCTATTTTTTAAATAAAATTTATAGTCCCAAAACAGCATCAAACCTAGTTATAATAAAATATTAGATTGCAAATTAAGACCCCATAAAAAAATATGATCTAAAATGATACCTTATATTTTTTATTATCTTGGTGAACCTATAGATCATAAGTCCTTGATACGTGTGTAAATATTCAAGTAAATCGGATGTCTTGAAGGTGGTGAACATTACGTTGAAAGATTCCGTTACATATATACTTAGTCTATTTAGATACAATTGTAGCTAATATAAAGTGTGTAAAGACAATCATAATGGTAATGAGCTACAAAATTATTTAGCTACACAGTTTATAATCCACTATATTTATTATCAAAATTTAAGTGAATACTATACTAAGCAACTAAATTAAATAGGGAAAGAGGAAACACATATTATAGTGTAAGAAAGTACCGTAGATTAAGTTGACGATGATGTAGTAGTTTCAATAATATTTTCCGGTGGGTTTAATATTATATTAATCGTTTTAAACATAATATAGTAGATTAAAATATGTTTTGCTAAGGCGATGTTTTTATTATTTTTAAGATTTGTAAACCATCGACTGTTGTGTATCATTGTTGATATATCATCCTTCGTGTCTCAACTCTATCGTTAGTTCCACGGACGCTCACTGGAATAGCTCGCTGCTATCAGCGCCAATATGGCGAAAATCAAATAGGCACACTTTCGCGGTCAAATATCCTATCCAGTATAATAGACGTCAGTGGAAAGAACAGACCACAAGCACAAAAAAAAACCACAAGCACCACCATGCAGCCTTATATTCATAAGCTTTACAATACTGTTTATTAGAGTAATATATAGAGAATTTCCGGGGAACAAACAATTTATCGGTAAATGCGGTTGATATCTTTATCATTATAATAATATTATCTGTGGTCAATATTTACACATAAGACTAGGTAGTATGGTCGGTAGACTATAGCCTACTCTTTGGTCGAAATAAAAACAATTTCAATGTCAAATGAATGACATTTGCTTTCAAAAATTTTGTTTATTTACCTACACATCAAAGAAAAAGAAGCAGAATGTTAAATATTCTGAAACAAAGCTAAAATTGTGTGTTCTTTTTGAGACCGTAGGAGAATAGAAAATAGATTAGGTTATAATTAAAAATAAATACACAAAATGCTGATTTCTGAGGTCCGTAAAAAAAGTTTCTATTAACTATTTAGTTTTTAATAATACACAATTTATCTTAACTAATGAACTTATTCCATTAAAATATTTGACTATCAATTCTTTTTAAATAATCAATTCCCTTAAAATAATATAACCTCAAAATACAACTTAGTTTGTAGTAGATACAATAATTATATTAGGGAACAATTATTATCACAAACAAGTTTTGATATACACTTTTGTATAAGTTATAAATATATTTTAATTTCAGCTTCCTGGTGATGAAGATTCAGGACCCACCTGTAGAACCTATGTATTTCAAAATGAAAGCCACACATTAGGAAATGCTTTGAAATGCATAATCAATAGATAGTGAGTATAAACATTTAATATGTAGCCATTTAGTGGGCACCCAAGTGATAGACATGAGGATGTAACTGAAGTTATTAAAGAAAAGCTCTTTACACTTTAAATATTTTGTAATGATAAAATTATAACTTATTTACTCGAAGTTCCAGAAAAATTTAATCAAAGATCCCACATTCTCAAGCATGTTAAACAATCAATAATATTAAGTTTTTTTTTCATACAAATATTACATACAGTGAGTTACAGTACATATTATTTTACATACAGTAATATAAAAAGGTTGCTAAGGAACATTAAAACTAAATCTTAACAGTAATATAGAATATTAAATTCCACTTTATTAGTCAAACATTAGTTAAAGTGAATGTAATTATGGGGACTTGGGAACATAGTTTACAAAATTAAATTAAACCAATAGGACACTATTGAAGACAACCAATATCTGGAATTAATTCATTATTACAATAGCCAAGAAATCTGAGTGCCTATCTAATGGTAACTGATCAGCTTCACTCATTGACACCCACACAGTAATCTAAGAGTTGTGGTTTTGTTGCCAATCCGAGTACAGGAATGAGGTTTCAAATGGGCCAGGGGAATAGGCGATTACTATGAATAAACTTTTTGTGAGATATGTAGACAGTATTGTCTACATCTTGTAGACAATACTGTCTACACCATGAACAACTGTTACGTCACAAACTAAATTATAAATATATATTATTTTTTTATTTTATTTATTGTGATTCCAGTGAGGATGTTGAATTCTGTGGTTACACCGTGCCACATCCAGCAGAAGCCAAGATGCACTTTAGAATACAATCAAGAGAAACTCCAGCATTAGAAATATTAAAAAGAGGCCTGAAAGATTTAGAAAAAGTGTGTGATCACACCATAGATTTATTTGAAAAGGAAGTTAAAGAATTTTGTAAATCATGATGTATATTTAATGTTATAACTAATTTAGTAACATTTATATAATATGCAACAAATCTGTTTACTTTTGTCTGTATAATTTTCACTAATTTGTTAATTGTTTAATATTGATGAAATGAGCCTTAACACATTTGCATATTCAAAATAAAACCAATTTAACTTTAAATAAAAACCTCAATTGAAAACATCGATTTTTAAAATGATTTGGATATCCAGGCAAGATTTGTTGCTCATTTCATTGTACCTCTGTTTGCTCTTACCGAGGTACAAGTGATTTTAATAATGTAAATGTATATGATTGTGTATAATTAAAATATGGCTAATTATTTTGGGGGTTTCTTCATCCCAATTTCTTTTGAAACTTACAACCGTTGCTGTGAATGCACAATGCTTTTATCATTCTTCAAGTTGGTACAGTTGTTAGGTTAAACTAATCTATTAAATGAGATTTTAAATTTACTTAACAGTATACATGTATACACTCACGCCAGTAATCCGTGAAGGGGTATGCAGAGGTATAACCAGTACACCCACTTCGCCGAATTTATTATGGTAACATATAATAGGATAGGGGGCGAGCCTATCGCCATACCGGGCACAATTGAAGACTCCGGGCTGATGCTGAGTATTTCTAAATAGAAAAACCCAATACCATTTTACCCAACCTGGGGATTGAACCAGAGACGCCACAGCAGTCGTAACGCATGCGCAATTACAACAACTCCACAGAGGCAGTTACTTCAGCAGAAATCTCTTGTTGCTAAAAATAGTTTCAGCAGATTTGTATTTAAAATAAAAGATACTTTATATTGTGAAATAATGTTTATTTCTCAGTGATGTGTTTTAAGCCTTGAATTCACTGTAGGGTGACTTTGTAAGTGGAATGTCCCTCCACAAGTCAGGTGTCAAGTAGGCGTAAGTCTTGGCAATGGCTGCATAAGTAGCCTTAGCAAAGTTTCCAAGGGTGCCGGTGGAGCCACGAGCAGATGTGTAACAGTCCTGCACACCAGCCATCTGGAGAAGCTTCTTAGGAACAGGAGCAGACACAATTCCAGTACCACGAGGAGCAGGGATCAACCTCACAGTAACTGAACCACACTTGCCGGTGACCTGTAAGATACAGTAAATCAATTAAGACATGTAGGTATAGCGTTTATAACTAAATAAGGATACAAAACAATCAGACGCGTAAAAAGCATCACTGGATAACCTCAGGGGATACCACGAATGAAATGATTATCAGTTGTCATCATTAAAGTAACTTTATGAACTGTGCCGTCAATATAAAATAATAATTACCTTGCAAGGCACTGTATGGGGTTTTCCGATTTTGTTGCCCCAGTAACCTCTGCGGACAGGCAACACAGACAGCTTGGCGAGGATGATAGCCCCACGGATGGCGGTCGCCACTTCCTTGCTGCACTTCACACCGAGACCAATATGTCCATTGTTGTCACCGATGGCGACGAATGCCTTGAAGCGCGTGCGCTGACCGGCGCGGGTCTGTTTCTGCACAGGCATGATCTTGAGCACCTCATCGTTGAGAGAGGGACCGAGGAAGAAGTCGATGATCTCGAACTCCTTGATGGGCAACGAGAACAGGTAGATGCTCTCGAGTTTGTCGATCTTCCCCTCGCGGACAAGGCGGCCTAGTTTGGTAACGGGGACCCACTCTTTCTGGTCTTCCTTGCCGCGTCCCCGACCGCGACCACGGCCGCGTCCTCGACCACGTGGCCCGCCACGACCTCTATCGCCGCCGCGTGATCCAAAACCACCGCGAAAACCGCCACGTCCACCGGCAGGAGCAGCGTCCGCCATTCTGTACAAAAAAGTTTAGGTTATAAATTACACGAAATAAATTATAATGGGCTTCTAAGAAACGTTATTAATCAGACGCGTTGAAAGCCATCATCGTGTAAACACTATGGTAGATACCACGAATGAAATATTTAGTTAGATCTCATCATAAAAAACCACGTGGTAATTTTTATCAATGTCGAAAATAGTTGACGATCACAAATATATAACATCCGATAAATTGTATATATCAATGACGTTGCGTTATATATTTAATTTTACTATAAACCTAAAAACAATGAGTTGTATAATATTTAATAACAAATTAAACAAAGTGGTACTCACGTTGAACGCAGTGAAACAGTCAATTACAAAATGGCCGAAGAATGGAATCGACTTGGGTCGATTTCTATGTCATCCCCTCCCCCATGGAGCTTCGTTACAATAGTGAAGAGAGCATAACATTGGAATCCATCTAAGTGTGATCAAGATAAAAATATGCCAAATGCTAAAAATATTTTATATGTAGATATGGAACAGATATCATTCATTAGTTTTTTTTGTTTCATAAGAGAAGGCAAGAGTTCTCCACCATGCAGCCTTGTCTGTCGTTATTTCATTACATAGAGTATACAACGTGATTAAGCCTTAAAAATCGAATGGCTCCTCAAAGTTCCGACAACGAATAAATATAAAAAAGGTCTAGTCAATCCTAAGATGTTACAAAGATATTATACTACATTCGGGACAATTACAGCTAAAACACAAACAAAACAAAGCGGTTTAGACTTTATTTTATAGACACCGGAGACGCTAGACGGCAGAATATTGAAGTCGTTTAGGAAATATTTGTCTAAGAATCTGCATTTTCAATATACATTGGCTATATTTTATAAAAAAAGGGGAAATATTAAAATTATGTTTATTTACAAATCATTTGAATATTTAGTTGGAAAATAAATAAAAAATAAATGTTGATATAAATATATACATATATTCGAAATACTTTAACGGTGAAGGAAAACATCGTGTGGAAACCTGCATACCTGAGAATTTTTCGAAGGTATGAGAAGTCGGCCAACCCGCATTAGGCCAGCGTGGTGGACTAAGGCCTAACCCCTCTCATTAGTAGAGGAGGCCCGTGCCCAGCTGTGGGACAATGTTTAATACAGGGCTTGTATTATTATTCGAATTAAGATTGTGTAGCTTATTGTCAACCAGCAAAAAAAGATTTTTTCATTAGCATAATATCTTAGATTATTCAAAGAGAGGATATGAAATATGAAAATGCTTCCGAGACCTAAAACTGGGATATGGACTTTGAGTCTTTAATTGGTTACCTACTCTTAGATTATAGAGGTGCTTTTAAAATGACCACCCAATTTTTGCGCTTCCTTAGGGACGGCTGAAGGACATGTATCCATATTCCATGGCTATCAATAAATCAAAAACATCTTTCTTAGGGATGTTAGAAATTCAATATCGAGCTCGATTATACATTGTATTATATCGATTTGTTGTTTGGCTTTGTTACACATGCAGATGATAATTCATATATTTTCTAGGGTGCTGAATAGGGTGCAAGAATCTTTCGTTTCTTCTAGAGACCCTAATCACTAACCACGCACTTTTTCTTAAGGCCCGAGCAAATCTCAAGATTGATTTTAAATCGGTAAAGTATTATCAATGTAAAATAGGTACCTAATCTAAATAAATAAATGATATATTATTCTGTAGATATTTAATTGAAAACACAGCCAGTATCTTTTCCTATTAATTATTATTATGTGCATTTTCTAACTTTTTAAACACGTTTTTATTAGCTCACTTGTGGGTACAAATGTAATATCATTAATTCGTTTTTATTTATTCCCCTTTAGGCGTTCAAATTAACTAAAAAATTGCGCACATATAGAATAGAGCAACATGAAAACGGTTGCTGATTTGATCTTTCAAATAACTCCATTTATTATAAATTGTTGGTACTGCTAAGTTATATTGCTATTTTAAATGTGGGTTTGAGTTGTTTATCGCATGATCTCGCTCACAGAGTGGGGCACAGTAGAATTCACTCTATAAAAGCCACCGCCTCGCCATTTGTTCAGTAATTCGGGAATAATTATTGAACAGTTACTAACTTAGAGGTCGTAATGCCGAATCAGTGTTAGATTAACAGTACCAACGAAATAAAGTAATAAGCTATGTAAAACGCGTATCTGTGAAAAGTGTTATTGTAAACTGATGTAAGAAGTGTTGTTTAAAAGAACAACAATAGGTTTTCTTGCCAGGATCTTTCCTATTGGATAACTGCATTCCGAACTGGTTGTAGCTTAATAAACTATAAAGTGGTGAATGTGTGTTATTTCTACTGAACTATCATACGAAGTGCATCCTGATTATCTGAAGAGCAAAGAGGGATGAATAACCCTCATAGTCATGACCTATGATGACGTCATGACCTCAGCCATCTGACACAACACATAGTCACCCGGACATATAAACAATTTTATTTAATTATTGGATAATTTAAAACAATGCACAGTTTCAACTCTAAATGAATCTTTCGTTTTATCTTGTACCACGAAGGGGAATGTTTCAATGCCGTGACATGCGGCGCCATATTGTCCGTCGTTCTTTAGAGCCACTACAGCTCCCATAAAGTTTTCATAATATGTTGCTATTCTCATTACGGCAGTACGGGCGGCATCCTCTGGTGTGGCTCCCCGTCTCATCTCTTCTACAGCCAGGAAGCTAAAAATTAGATACATATTTAAATATAATTAAAAAAAATGTTTTGAAAATATTCTCGATGTGATAGTGGGTACATCACTATTCTAGCATACTAGTGACCTGCCCCGGGTTTGGTACCAGCCTATTAAGTTCAAGCATGTGGGTTAGATTAAATTAGGGTTACCAACCCCGGAATTCAAATACTAGGATCTGAAGTTAGCCTTCCCATTCTTAAGCACCCAGTCGGCATGATTTTTCAGACATCTTCAACAATAATCGTCAAATTTGTGCAAATTACATAAAACTGTCATAAATTATATACCTAAACATTCCTGATGAATCACTCTGTCTATCGGTGAATACCGTATGAAAATCCGTTCAGTAGTTTTATGTATATCGCGTTCAGACAGACGCGGAGAGGACTTCGTTTTATAAAAATAAAAAACGTTCCTGGATGGGTAAAAATTATGTATGTAGGTACTTAATAAAATACATACCTGGGTAAAAACCTCAACATCACGTCACCATCGCCTGTAGCCGCAGCACCTCCCACAGAATTATCAGCATAGGCGCCCGATCCAGGTATAGGAGAATCGCCGATTCTTCTAAAAATATAAGATAAGATTTGCTGGTGGTAGGATATTCATATCCGCCCGGATATCGACCGCCGTACACGGGGTGTAAAACCCGCCATAATGGCACACGCAAGTGTGTCTCGTTCCGGCATCAGCCAGTGTACATCTGGTTTTGTCGAGGGTATGAAGTTTAGCCGTTTTGCGGCCTTCTGAATACTCTGACACTAGACCCTCGACCGATTTTTCACCTTCTTACCCATGGCGTAGTGTGAAGAAGCAGGCCGGCATGATTGTGTTGAGTACCGGGGGATAGATTGTCTCTGGCTACTTGATACTCTAATTGGACGGCACTGTGTTTCCCACCAGGTGCAGTGTGGTAACTTTGCCGTGACAGGATAAAAAAATAAGATATAACAGCGTATGTATTAATAAAATATTATTACATTTATAAATGAGCGATAGCCTAGTTGGGAGTAGTACGGACTGTCGAGACGAAAGTCGTACGTTCGAAACCAGTCTAAATACACCTCTGACTTTTCTAAAGTTACGTGTATATTCATTGTTAGTTATCGCTTGCTTTAACGATGAAGGAAAACATTGTGAGGAATACCTGAGAACCCTATACGAATTTCAAAGGTATGTGAAGTCTTCCACGCACATTAGGCCAGCGTGGTGGACTAAGGCCAGGACAGTGTATATAGTGTACTATTATGTATAAATGAAAGAAAATAATGCGTCCCTACGAGCCCAATCTGGCGCTCTTTAATCTCTAGTGTTCGTTAGCAATTAATCTTGCTCATCATAATGTAGTAAGTAAATGTAATATTTTGATTAGAATCAATATTTATTTATTTTTACGCGGAAATCGAATCCATGTCCATTCATTGTCAGAAAACTCCTACTATTTAGTTACACACGTCACACATGTTGCCAGAGTGTGTAATTCAGTTTTGTCTGGCCTTGCGAGTTCTAGTAGTTATTCTCGCCATATTATCTCGCCTAACAGATATGACGTGAAAATGTCTCAGTTCTAGCTGAATGTTTAGATCTGGTATAATTTTCAGTTAAATATATTACCCTGGTATTTTGAACCGAGCGCCATTAGTGGAAGTTCCTGCAGCTACATCGCCATTACTATCTATCCCCACCATTCCTATCGTATCGTGGTTATATCTGTCCACTTTGACATCTCTCACTTGAGGTGCGCGTCGGAAATGATCCAAAGTGCTGTATGGACCGCAGTACTTAGATGGATCCGGCCTGACATTCTGAATAAGATAAAACACTTGAGTTTAATCATAAGTCTACTTTATCTCAATCTTAACGGTAGGCAGCGGCTTTGCTGTGCCCTGGTATTGCAGAAGTCTATGGGCGGCGGTGACTACTTACCATCAGGTGGCCCGTCTGTTCGTCTGCCTATCGAGGCACTTCATAGTTGAACATATTATAATGAAACAATTTGTATTGCCCAGCCTACTCCATCCTATCCTATCTGTATATATAAAAGAAAAAGCTGACTGACTGACTGACGATCAACGCACAGCCAAAACGGCTCGGGTTAGAGACTTGAAATTTTGACAGTAGGTACCTTTTATGACATAGGCATCCACTAAGGGAGGGGTTTTGAAAATTCCATCCCTATAGGGGTAAAATAGGGGAAGAAAATTTGTATGAAAATCCGTCATTATGGAAGTTAAACGCATGAAAATTGGTATTTGGCCTTTCAGTTATAAATAAAAAATACATATTTTAGGATTTTTCGAAATTCCACCCCTAAGGGGGGTAAAATAGGGGAAGAAAAATTGTATGAAAATCCGCCATTATTGAAGTTAAAAGCATAAAAATTGGTATTTGGCCTTGCAGTTAAAAATAGAAAAAATATTTTTTTGAAAATTCCACCCCTTACGGGGTAAAATAGGGGAATAAAGTTTGTATGACAATCCGCCATTATTGAAGTTAAAAGCATAAAAATTGGTAATTGGCCTTTCAGTAAAAATAAAAAAATATATGTTTCAGGATTTTTGAAAACTCCACCCCTATCGGCGTAAAATCCACATGATTTTTTGCATAGTGTTAGTTGTTGGGCTACTTTTTATACCAGAAAATGCACGGTTCCTACGGAATAGCATAATACAGGAAGGTGTAATAGCTTAAGAAGTCTCCATGGATTTTCAAAAATAACTACCACGCGGGCGTAGCCGCGGGCAAAAGCTAGTATAATATAATAAGTTACCTTATTTAGGAAATTTCAGATTTTAAACACAACAAATCACAATAATGTATATTTGGATTTGCATCAGTAGAAAGAAATAAAGATGCGATTAACTGTGCCCAACCCTAACCTTGGCCTTGCATATTCTACAGAAAAGGATTGTAATAAAGCTATATAAAGGAGAGAATTTCTTGGAATTGATAATTATGTGGTTATTAAAATATAATTCAGTCATTTACCATCCAAAAGTTTGGTTGGCAGCTGTCTTCATTATGCCATTTCATCCACATTTTTTTTGAGTTTTGACTTGTTAGAGACTCTTCTTTAAATCCCATTTGTACAGCAAATTGTGTTGCCAGATCTCCAACAAGAAAGGAATGTTTTGTTCTTTCCAATACATGCCGAGCCACTGATATTGCACTCTTTATTCTACGCATAGCACCTACTGCACCTACATTCATTGTTTTCCTGAAATAAACGTGTTAAGCAATTGAGACCCTCTTAATTATCATAATTGTATGGTGTGTTACAAAATAAATAGCCATTTGATGTTCGACCAGTTGAGTAGCTTTAAGTATTAGGACGTAAGTATACCTAAAATATGTATCAACATTAGTATTTTATTTGATTTGCATTTTCAAACAGTAAAACATTGTAAGTCTTGAAGTTATTTTTACATATTTTGAAAAAAAAACATACAGATTAGAATAAAGCAAGTTAAATCCACATGGAGTAAAACATTATGAAAGGTCTTATAGTGGGATATGGGATAAAATGTTGGTTTTTATGGTCTGCTTTTATTAAAATTTATTAGTCCTAATGATTACCCATCCATAATAAGAGCATCCAGAGTTGTTTCTCCATCTTCATCAGGACTTCCACCATAACCGACTGTGCCATCGCACTGTTGTTCTTCACAGACAGTGGCACCCTGCTCAATGGCATCCAATGCTGTGCCACCTTCTTTCAGGACATCCCATGCTACAATAAAGAAAAAAGTCTAGTAAAATTGATACCTTAGATTACCATAAAACTAGGAATTATATGTTCAAAGCGTGATGGTATAAAATCATTAAATAAGTTCAAGTTATAACCTGGGTATCTTTAAGTGAATAGGTATCTTCTAGACAAGCGTGCTCTACCGTAGACCACATCATTACTTATCATCAGGCGAGATAGTGGTCAAACGCAAGCCTATTTATAGTAAAAAAAAAACAATTAAATGATGTGGTGTTATTTACAAACTTCGATATATATTTACTTGATATACAAATTTTGTTATAAGAAACATAAAAATATGGAACCTTACCCTTAATTGTAGCGTTGTAGAACCACCAAGTAGTAATAATTATTGGTGTGTTTTTATCATCACTTACTACTGTACTGATTAAGGAAATATTTAACAAAACGATAAATAAAATATATCTCATTGTTTCTCGTTTAACACACCATAACAAGTAGGTAATGAGTAGTGAGTAGTGACAAGAAAGTTCAAGCAACTATCATAGGCGTAAAGAATCTAACAATTCGAATAGGTATATTGTGATTACTGACGTAGGGTATATTGTGTTCTGTGATTACTGATTTACAAAATATGACATGACATAAATTACTAATGTTATTATTTTTTATATGTCCCATTTAATTTATTTATAGTAAAAAACAAAGTATCTTATTGGTCGTTGATTAACCAATCCCTGACATGATTGATAAATCTCTGCACTCTGATTTGTCAGTGTCCGATAATTTAAATATGGCGGTTTCGATTTGACTTATTTTGCTAAAAACATTTGTGCCAATTTATTGTGTTTACGATTTGCTATAGTGAAGTGGTAATTTTCCTAGGAATATTCCGTTATCTAATATGGACTTGGAAACTTTTTGCAGTGAACTTCCAAAAGTTGTTAGTAGACAAGGATATGAAAACTTTAAATGTAATACATATTTATTGCAAATTTGCATTTTAAAATGTTGATTCTAGGAATTGCATGCGCATCTCAATGGTTCCTTGAGCCAGTCAATAATGCTGCAGCTAAAACGATATCACGCCGATAGCGGACTAGCTGATAAAACGAATGCTTTCTTTGATGAATTTCAAATCGGCTCGGGAGACACGAGGAGTTTATCGGAGTATGTTTAAAACTTTTATAAGTTTTTGAAGGAATTTTTAATGGGTGTGGTATGAAATTCCTTTCCGTAAATACAAATTTGAACACTTATCTTTAATATTATAAACTAAGCCTAATTTTAAAAGTATTGCTTTCATTATTTATTATTCTACGCACCAATCCTTTGTTACCTATACAATACCTACACTTGATGCTTTTTGAGAGATCGAGGAACAAAGGTTATACCTACAATTAAATATGCAAAAAAGTACTCTGTTTTTCAAAAAAGTACTCTGTTTTTTTTTATGCTCAAGTAGATATACGAAGTATAACATAGCACAAAAATTTGAATCCTAAAAAGGGATACATAACAGGCACATAACAACATTCATTGAAGGTAATTTTCCTGCTGTAGAATCATCATCTAAATTATTTACTGTACTTTTTAGTTGTTTCCAAGTGTTTGGTATTGCACACAATTTGACTAGCACACCTGAGACATTAGCTTTGGCAACTAAACTGACTCTGCAAGAGTTCCAAGATGATGGCTGTTGCTACTTGGAACTAAGGAGCACACCACGTGACACACCATTCATGGACAAGCAACAATACATTGGAACTATCATACAAGCCATACAGTGAGTGATTTTAATTATTTTCTTAATTTTTAAAACATTTCTAAATAAATATTTCAATAAGATTCACTTGTGTCTAAGATGTTAATTGTGGACATATTAGTCTATTTTAAAATATACATAATTTGAAATTACACTTTATTTGTATTATCAATTAGTGGTCCCGGGCAGACATCCCGCCATAAACTGCCTTCTCTGGGGACAAATAGTCCTAATATAATATTATTGTAAAATAATATTTTTTGTGTGCTATTAACAAATTGTTCTTGTTGTATTGTAGAAAATCTTCTATACACTTAACAATGATCACCCGCCTCATAGTCTCCATAAACAGAAACTCTTTGAAAGATGCTGAAGACATTTCAACTATAGCAGTAGAGTATTATAAAAAACACCCTGATATAGTAGTGGGAATTGAACTAAGTGGAGATCCTACTGTGGGAAGTTTTCGGGATTTCATACCAGCACTCACAAAGGCAAAGGAATCTGGGATGAAAGTATGTGACTCATTTTTATTTGTATACTTTTTAATATCATAATTTGTTATATATTTTATTCAATTTTGCAGGTAACATTACACTGTGGTGAAGTATGTAATCCAGAGGAAGTTCTTGAAATGCTTTTGTACAAACCAGACAGGATTGGCCATGGTATTTGTATACATCCAAAATATGGTGGTACTAACGAAACCTGGAAGAAACTTTGTGAATTCAAAACCCCAGTTGGTTTGTAATTTTAATCCATAATGAGATTTGCTGGTAATGAGTCAGAGCAAGTTGTAGTATCCTTTGTGTGTTTTTAAAATTAAAATACATTAAAGTTTGAATGCTTAAAATACTTCAGTGTTGAAATCTGAACAATAATACACCAAGAAGTACCAGCATTGCATGAGCAAAATATTCAACATTTTTTATTTGTATGTTTATAATGTACCAAAATAATTAAACAAAAGATTTTTAATTAATAATAGACTGTAGTTTCGTCATACTGTGTTTATAATATATTCGTAAAGAATAAAATAAAGATGTTGTTTCAGAGGTGTGCCTGACCAGTAATGTGAACACAAAGTCTACTTTGGATTATGAATCTCATCATTTCATCGATTTATACGATGCGGAAATTCCACTTATTATATGTGTAAGAACTTGAGTAAACTTCAAAAATACTTCAAATGCTGCTAGATGTCGCTTTACTACGTATCAGGAATAAAGTAGGGATGTTGAAATACAAAAATGAAAAAGTCAAAACCATTTTTAATGTGATTTTAATAATTAAATTTATTAATTAGTCAGAAACATACAATATCGTTGTTGTAAAGTATGTTGGTGATATTACATTGTACATACACTAATCTGAATATTTTATATAATTACAGACTGACGATAAGGGCGTATTTGCGACATCATTGTCTCAAGAATACAGAATATGCGCCGAATCTTTCAAACTAACTCGGTCCCAGATTGCTAGATTAGCTCTCAATGCCTGCCAATATGTGTTTGCTGATGATGCCAGGAAGAAATTAAATGACAAATTGCTAAATTTCATTGATAAGAATGAACTATAAATAATAAATTAATTTTAAATTGTTAAAGGTTTCCGTTATAAATTATATTTTTAAAAAACTTGCTTAGGTAGCTGACCTAAAAAATAGAATATAATTGAATCGTATAGAACCATAGTCTGCAAAGTCTACTTTCTTTTAGGCAAAAATATATGGCAATATAGGAAATTAAAATCTGCATCGACTATTCCAATGATTTATATTTAAAAACAGCTATAAACCCTTTTAAAACATAAAACAAAAGTTGCTTTAGAGCCAAAGTTGGCAATCTTTCACTATCAACCACTGATGTCTGTTATGTTATTATTTATTATTAATTTAATAGACGTCAGTGCTATCATACAATCAGGAGCGTCTGTCAAGTTAACAATCGTACTTCTCATGAGTTCAATGACCAATAAAAATAACAAACAGTATAGTAGCAAAGAGCAAAGGCGGTAGAAATCTAGAAAAGGACAATGGCGAAATCGTAGTTACAAAAAGTTTATGCGTTTAGGAATTTCATATATGGTAATCTCAATATTATTATTTTGCATGATTTTTCAGCATACTAACAATAGCTGTATAAGTATAAATAAGTTGTATAATTTATTAAAAAACTCAATTGATTTTTATGGCAATTGATTCATCATGTTATGGCCGTAAGATTTTTTTAATGCTTGGCTTAAGGTCTTTTAGGCGAAAGAAAAATATTTTTAATTAGGATTCTATAAGCCGTTAAAAAAATATATAGCTAACTGTATAATCAATGGAAGTGTGTGTGTCCCTACAATTACAAATAACAAAAATATATCAACTTTACTTTTTAGCAACTTGGTAAATGACTTGATCGTCTGTTATTTGGCTGTATAGTTACGGCCATAGCTTATCTTATTTTAGAAAAAAAAGACTGCTACTTCCGTTATTACTCATTTCATACTGACATATTGTGACATAATGTGAAATACACGAATACTTGAAAGATTTCACTTAGAAAATAATCTAGCATAAAGTGGCCACAAACGTATTCTGGAGATCGGCTAATTTTCAAAGCATAGCTGCAGACCGATATAATATGCTATATTTGCCGTGAAAACGTACCAAATTCGACAAACACGTTCCTATTATGGTGGAGTTGGTGGACATCTCAGAATACAGAAAAAACCAGAAACCGCCAGCGCGCTTAAAACTGAAGCAACAAAAACCACTCTAAAACAGAGTGGTTTGACGATTTTGCGATTAGTCACTCCTTTGCAGTAAGCGCGTTGTGACGTATTGTACAAGTGTCAATTTTAATTTAAAAATGCCGTCTTGTGTTGTCCTTACATGTAAAAATGCTGCTGGGATTACAAAAAAACAGGATGGAATCACATTTCATCTGTAAGTAGCGCATTCTAAGGTATATTTATTTAATTATTGAATTTCTTTTACTTATTGTGATCGTCTTAGAACATGACGCGTACATTTTTTGAGTGTTGCCATTTTATTTTGATCGCAAATTTTACCCACTTATTTTTTTAGTACTTTTATAGAATATTCACTATTTTTTATATATAGTTCTATTGTATATCGTTCTTGTAATTTTAGTTTCCCTAATGATGGAAAGAGAAATTCGGACTGGATGAAAATCATACAAAGAACTCGGCTAGATGAGTTTTGGAAACTATCAAGCCGGAGCGTAATTTGCTCAATTCATTTTTAAGAGCAATATTTTTATGACACAAAAAATGGTTTGAAAAGACTTAGGAAAGCAGCTATTCCAACTAGGTTAGATATAGTCATAATAATTACTTTATTTATATTGTATCCCTCCTGTTCAGAATTTTTGTCATGTATTTTGAAGTAGTTGTGTACAACGTTAGTTTACTACCCTACTTACAAATATCAGTTAATGTTTTTTTATTGATATACTTCTTTAGTGTTATAAGATTAACCCAAAAAGTGGGAAACAGCTCCGAGCTAGCAACATTACGCGGGTTGGAGGTGGGGCAGGCGCGGGACGTTACGTATTGTTTTTGGACACAGCACAGATTACTTAGAGAAGCTACGCTTCAGATGGCTATCTTCCATAGATCAAAATTGGCTAGTTTAAACGTCATTATTAATGAACATGACAAGTTTTATTTTTTTAATTTTCCTCTGATAGCTACCAAGATTTTGACCTGGATTTAAAAAAATGAATATAATATCTGGCTCTGAATAGTGGCCTTTTAAGTCATTTTGATTTTATTCGGAACCCCTTCAAGTAGGTAATACAAATTTATATGTTGCATGTTAAAATGAAAACACCTTTTTTATTTATAACTTGTTTTATTTTTATTTTTTTTACATATTTATTGTATGCTTTAAGTTGCATGTGTGGCAATCTTTTATTTTTTTTAATCTAAGTACATCTGTGCCCTTTTAAATGTTGTTAATTATATTACACCAATTATTCATTGTTACTTAAATACATATTAAGAAAGCATTCTGATACAGCATTCTTATGGAATTCGCAATTAAGGGAGTTAAGGAAGAGATATTTTTAATTGTAAAACAATAAAATAAAATATACATTTTTTTCTGAGGTTGTATTTCCAAGTATTCATTTGCTTCCTTGATAACACTACCAAACAATCTCACAGCTTGTTCCGATGGGTAGGTTAGCTTTCTTTTTTTAATACATTTGTATTCACGTATTTATAGTTTACTTATATTAATAGTTTCACGTTTATATAGTTATTAATTGAATTTTCCTCTACATTTGTTTCCAATATGGACATGTCACTTTAACATTGCTTGCACTTATTTTTGGCAAGATATTTTCTTACCACCCACCCAGCTGTGTAAGCACGTGAATGGACATGAATTCGTTCTTGAATGGCTGTGTTAGGAACACTGTCTAGATTTACATTTAAAAACTTAGAGGATTCAGGAGAGTTAACTTCTTTAGGAGTCATTTTAATTGATTTAAAAAGTGTCTTTAAATTTATTAGCTGCTCGCCTGAATCCTCTTCACAATAAAAGCTCTCTGACTGAAATTTAATAAATCTTGTGATTAACAATGACTTGGTCACAAACTAAAGCTATAGGCAACAGCCCAGTATTGCTAATAGCATTTCCAATTTCGCAAGTCGGTGAAAGCATTTTTTTATGAACACTCACTCGCTTCCTTTTTCTTGCCAACACATTAGGTATGCGAATGTCTGCATCTGAAATCATAAAAAGAATGATATAGAAATAGAAATAAAACCTAAATCTTATCATTATCTTCATTAGCCAGAAGACATCCACTGCTAAGCTTATGCATTCATGTGATTAATTAATTAATAGTTTAACAATTATACAGTAAAATGTTTTGGTGACTGTTCCTCTTCTAAACCATTTAAAAAGTAATATGTTAACAAATTTATAAAAATAAAACAAAATAAAATAAACCCAACAGTCACCTCACACTGCATAAAACCTGTAACATGGGTATCAAGAACTATGAGGAACTACAGTCCCACAACACCCAGGTTCAAAACTAATATATGTATGTCACACAAAAATTTGTCATGCACGGATATCAAATCCATGGAGGTATTGAACAAGTATAGTAAATTAAATTAAGTACCTCTAGTATTGTGTGTTTGAGAAGTTGAAGGTAACTGTTCAACAATCTCTTCAATCATTGTCACCTCAGGTTGCATAATAATGGTTCCTGAAATAGAATTGTAATATGTGCTTATAACTGCAACTTAGGTTTAAGTACATAGTTGACTGAATATTTATAAAAAAAATTGATGCATATAACATGTTACGGTTTAAATGTTAATTCATACTACATCATTTTGTTGTGCAGTCTTTACGAGACAGAAATGTAAGGACATAATATACCTTATATATATTAAATTTCGAATATAATGTTTAAGTAGACCAAAATAAGTAACTCTGAACAGTCTCATATCATGATACTTTACTGTTTTAATTAATCTAAAAGTTTAAGAAGATTTTGGTAATTATTGTGATTGTTAAAAATAATTAAAAATATAAA
The DNA here is from genome assembly GCA_905220505.1 of Laothoe populi. NCBI lineage: Eukaryota > Metazoa > Arthropoda > Insecta > Lepidoptera > Sphingidae > Laothoe > Laothoe populi. The sequence continues at coordinate 16,452,252 of HG992153.1, forward strand.
TTGTTAAAGAATATATAAATAATTAAATTTATTTCGATGGATTTTTGCACATATGTAGGCTATGTGCTGGTTCAACATTGTGTGATGCACGCTGTTTCATCTTGGAAAATTTGCATAGTTGTACTTTTGGACTCAGGAATATCTTGGATGTGGGTGGGGCCCTAAACAAAGACTAGTATAATATAAAAGAACCAACTATTCTTTTTTGATCAGGTTAAACAAATGGACACCCCCAAAACAACATAATAGTTTGTAAGATTTACTAGAGAAAAATAGTAACTTACCACTATCAAACCTAATATGTTTCTCTGCAGTTCCAATCTTACAATATGTATGATCATTGTGCTGTTTTTTTCTACAATAATCATGATCTTGCAGATTCTCTGAAATTTATAATATTAAGATATAAGTTGGATTTTGTAGAAGGATTAAAAGAAGCTAAACTATGTAATAAAACACATCATCGTGAAATTAAATTGCACTATTATATTTAGGTTTCTAATACACTTACTTGTGAATGGTTTGAGGAATGCCACTGTTAATTTCGCTTTGAGAAAATAAAGTCGGATAGGCACCAACCCTAAGACGAACTCTCAAAAGACTTGACGCTATAATTTTTTTCTCATAGTGTTTCTGGCACACGTGTTGTTAAGTTTCCTCCACATTTAAACTTCCCAATCTTTCACAATTTAGAAAATGTAACCACTTCTGGAGTCCTGTCTCACTTTTGGGAAATCTATATAAATTAACGTCCTTTCGTCTACTCGCACAACTCACAACACAATACTGGTCGTACATATTGCACAAATTATTAGTGTAGCTTCTATACTGAGAGGATAATTTACAGAATTTAACCAACGCAAAATTTCACTCGATCAACTTTGAATAGTAATGGCGCCGTGGGAATTACTTTGACAGTTGTTAATTGTAAACAAATTTTTAATGTCATAGGAAAGAAGTAAGAGGCGAGGGGAGGAGGGCAAATGTCATCTTCATTAGTAGGAACCATAGACAAATCACGATGTAAGGCGAAATTTTTATTATGAAGATAGCCTGCCGTGGGACACAGCGTGGGGTATGTAATTCATATTGAGCGCGGTTTCTGTTTTTTTCTGTATTCTGAGGTGGACATGTGCGTTTCCAGTTTCCACGGTAGTTCTATAATTGAAGTGTGCAAAGAAACAATTAGTTCATCTGAATTTAATTTACGAGGCAGTTCAGATACCTTATTAATTGGAGGTTAAATAAAACACCACATGTTTTAAATAAACAGTATCATGTCTAATTACTAATTGAAAATAATGTACCTGGTCCGACCAGGCTGGTCGAGCAGGCATTATAGAATACTATTGTAGTTGCTTGGTTGTGCGTCGTACAGTGGGCTGCTGCGCTCATACCATGATAGTAATCTGGTATTTGGAACGGGCTAGACATCAAGACATCTGCCCCTGCAGCATTTTTAGATATATAAGATAGGATAATTATGAAGATGAATAAACATAAAAAAAACAGTGTTTTATTTTTATTTAGAACCCGTTTTTATTTTCTAATTTAATTTCTAAGTCCAGGATTTAGGGTCTGAAGATATTTTCTGCACAACTATTGACAAACTCTGTGTCTTCCATTCCAACTTAGCTTGTATTGAAATAAATTATATGTGGCTTATGTTACTTTTGGTATAAATCTAATGGTGAATTATTAAAAACGGTTCAGCAGTTTAAAGGATTTATCGATTTCCAAAAAATAAACAAATTATTCCTATAATTAAGTATAATGTGTTCATATCTGAACATGTAAACGTAAACACGAATGTAAACACTTTGTGTAAGTACCTACGGTGTGGCGGATCATCCTTCCCCACAATAGTTACAAGTCAAGTTCAGTAGGTACATGTTTAATTCACGACCCTGCCTCAGGTGACAATAGCAGTAGTATTATAATGCTCTTTGGAAAATAGGCAAATAACATTTTTATCAGCTTCATAGATAAAAATATTTTATTCAGAAATGTCAAATAGATCATAACCTCAAAATCTTTAAATTGAAATATCTTTAGTATTAGACTTTTTCATCAGAAATCCCTAATACATTATTGTTTAGGAATTGCTGCTAAATTTTTTGATATTTTTTTCACTTCTAAACGCTACATATTTATGTCAACTAATTTCATGTATGGGAACCTGCCATTGTCCTTTAATAAGATTTATTACGGTTAAGCAAATTTTTTATCATAGTTGTCATTGATTAATTTAAATATCTCCTCAGATTAAAATAAAATATTCAGCAATATTGTCTTTCGACTTAAAAAAAGCTACCAGTTTTTTTTTTGCCAAAAAATAAGCCTGCTTTACTTTACCGTCTTTAGTTCTATATGACTCAATTACTTAGAGTATTTAACACTGGAGACGCCATTGAGCGCTTACCCCGTATGACAAATGTAAGAGCACGGTGCTCATACACGTTCTATAAAACGAGTTGCGCTTCGTGATCCGCCACTAAAAAAGTGACATCACGTGCGAATGGAGCTCCCTGAAAACGCGAGCCTGTAGCGGTATTAACATGTAAAAATAGATCTGACACATCAAACTTACAAAAATACAAAATTATTTTTCACCTGGACATATTTTTTTAAAGTAATATTATCATTAAAAGCAACAAAACATATAATCTCTAAAAATTATCATCGGGTAATAAATGTTGCCATGTTAAACTTTTAGCCACAGTAGTGCAAAATTTATTTGCATTCAATATCTTAAACGCAAGTTGTTTTTATAATATTCATTTTTAACTAATGTTGCCCGCGGCTCCGCCCGCGTGTAGGTCTTGCAGCATTTTAACCTTCTATATTTTGCTATCCCATAAGAAGCGTGCATTTTTTCGAGTTAAAAGTGGTCTTTGTCATTTTTTGATCCCTAAACTGCCACTATGAAAAAAATCATGTCGATCCTTTGCTCTGTGAAAAACTAAACTATCCCATGAGAACTGTACATTTCTCCGAGATAAAAAGTAGCCTATGTGCTTTTCCAGACTATAATCTATCTTTGTGCCAAATTTTCAGTAGATCCGTCCAGCCGTTGTAGCGTGATTGGATATCAAACAACCATGCATCCATCCAAACATACGCATTTATAATATTAGTAGGATTACTTTATTTATGCTTCTTAATTTATAATTTAAAAATATTAGGAGAGTTGACATATCGACTAAGTTTACAATTTCATAAACTTTATGCCAGTGTAGCATTTTGGGTGGTTTATGTGGTAACACTGTCGTTTATGCAAGACTCAAATAGTGTTGTAGATAAACTTATAAAGGTTATCGATAAAATTACTAATCCATCTGGACTGTCTTCTAAACACATACTTTTAATGTAAATAGTTCTAACACACTAGGAATGTCACAAAATATGACAAAACCAGAATAAAGTTTTTGTCAAAAAAAGTGATCCTAAAATTGTATCCGGTATATTTAAAAAATATTTAGGTATGAATTTTGGCGCCATTCATTTATTACGTAAGATGATGTAGGGGGGGAGTCGATCATGTCTTATTTTTTCTTACAAGGGGTGGGAGGGAGTCTTAATAGTTCTTACGTAAGATCACACAAATGCGCAAAGTTAGGATTATACTTTGAAAAAACGCGGGCCATGCCTATAATTTTAAAAACAAGCAACTTAGATTTTTATATGTATATATGTGTGTATACATAAATAAAGTATATGTGTAGATATTAATATATTCTTCTAACGTAGAATTCTATTTTAGCACCTACCTTCTTGTATCTCTGCACTACCTCAGGTTGACTGGCAGAGAATGCCTCCGGCATTAAGTCCGCCTTTACTTAAATGTATAAAGTGTGTTAAATAAAAGTTAAATAAATAATTTTTTTTTGTTAACCGGTATGACTTGCCTTTTCACCCGGTTCCGGCTTGACGTCGACTTTTGGGACACCCTGTATTCATGTCGAGATCTCAAGCCCTTTTTAAATGCTCTTCATAATAGATAGCCGTTAGCCGGCTACCACACCAAAACAGGCGATAATCGCTCTCAATGACATACAATAAATTCATTCACAGCATTTGCTAATCGCATTCGTTACCAGTAACACTGTATTTCTTGGCTCCGCTTATTTAATTTGAAATTTTATGGAATAACAGAACACTCCATTTTCTTACAAACTATATACCATTGGAAAGGTCGTGTTGTGTACTTTCCGGTGGTATATTTGCTGAGGTATAATCGGAATACCTCAAAACGAGTGAGTAATCAACATTTTAAAATAATTTGCAACGGCCGTCATTGTTGTGTTGCATGTGCTGACATACCTGAAAAACGCTACTCTACAATTAGTGTTGACCAAAAAAAAATGGAAGTGTCACGGATGATGTGCAAAGCAACCAAAAACTGATAACAGTAATACACCTTTACGTCCCATTGACTCACCCGGGAAGTCGAGGAACAATAATGAATCGCTACCTTTTAATGACAATATTACGCAACGAAAAAAGCCACTGTTGATACTAGCGCAATTAGTGGAAGTTCCGGCTTAAACTCTTCCGCGTCAGTTATTACAAAGAAAGACGCTAGGGAAATAATAAGAGAAGAATTCAATGTCATGAAATTGGCTTTAGCACAGGAGCTTAACCAAACACTTAAGCAGATGGTGAGAACCGAATTTCAATCTCGAAAATCAATTCATAAAACAGGAAATAACTGCTTTGGATAATAATGTTTGTTTCTGAATGAAAACTATGAAACCACCAAATCCGCCATCGCCAAATACTAAGACACACTGGGAGAGCTAAAGAAATAGAACGTTCAGTTAACATATACGTTACAAAATCAATGTTAAAGAATCCGACATTCATCATTGCACTCGTGTGGTAAAAAGTAACAGAGACGACAAGAGACCTCGCTCAATCATTGTTAAATTGGCTACCTCTAGGCTTCGGGATACATTTTAGCGAAAACAATAAATTTTAATAAGGCAAATCCAAACGACAAGCTCAGTACTGCTCACATAGGCATCGGAGGTAATAAATCGCCGCTTTACATTGTTGAGCACCTTTCACCTAAAAACAAATTACACGCAGCGGCTCGCCAGATCGTCAAAGAAAAAGAGTACAAATTCGTGTAGATTAAGCAAGGTCGTGTTTTCATTAGGAAAACAGAAGAAGACGAGTTTACTTATATAAGAAACCAAGAGACCAGAACCGACCTAAAACAATTCTCTGCCATATCCATACTAGCTGTTGCTCGTGGCTCCGCCCCCGTGGAGTTTATTTTCGGGAGCAGAAGTATCAATGCAAGGAGTTGTCTTCTGCACTGAGACACCTATAGCGATCGTCCTGAATCTCAGGTGTTGTGACTGTCTGTCTAGGCTAGACAGGCACAACTCCTAACTTAAACTTCTAGCACTCCTTATAATACCCCGGGATCACTCCGTAAGTGTCGAAGAAGGCCACCGCGGGGTTTTAGCTGGTAGTGTCCGGTTGGGTGTACATAAGTAGTAGGGACTCGGCCCAGCCGCAGCCCGGATAGCCATCATCCGGGCAAGGGGGTGCTGGGTCGTAAGACCGGCTAGTCCAGCATAACCGTTTTAATCTCATTCCGCTTCCCCCCGAAGCGGACGGCAGTAATAAAATGCTTTCCCCGCGACAAAAAAAAAGTGTTGTGCCTGAAGCTTGAGATTACATTTAAAGAATACCTCATAAGTTAACTCCTCACTTCGCCCTTTAAGGGATGATTTGGTAAAAACGTTGAAACACGTATTTCTTTATTTTTTACCTAAAGCATAATTCATATTTAGGAATTTTCAGATCCCTAAGTTGAAGTATTACGGATTGCCCATACAAACTTTTAACCTCTATTTCACCCCTTTCAAGATATTTTTTGAGACAAAAGATACCCTATGTCCTTCCCTAGGATATAATCTATCCCTCTACTGAATTTCATTAGGATTTGTTCACCCGTTTAGTCATGAAAAGGTAAGAAACAGACATACAAACAACAATATTAATTTTGCTGCGGAGATATTTTAAAACTGTAATATCTCCTAAGATATTCATTGAAATCAAATGACGTAAAGGGCAACTTTGTTCAAAATTAAATACTTGTGATGAATAAAGTATTTATTTGGATAAGGATTAATACTATGTTTATAAAAACCCCTTTCCAAATAATACATTGTTTCAGAACAAATTCGATAACCATTAAAAAGGTTATAGTGAGCCAACCGAAATAGATAGACATATGCTATCGCGGACTTTTTTTAGAACTTTTTAAGAGGAACAATTTCGTCGTACATGATTGTTATGTAACTTTAACCGTTAACGCAGCGTACGCAACGGAAGCTCTCAAAAGGAATCAATTTTCCCCGTTTTTGCAACATTTTTAATTGCTGCTCCGCTCCTATTGGTGATAGCGTGATGTTATATACCCTATAGCGCTCCTCGATAAATGGGCTATCCAAAACTAAAAGATTTTTTCAATTCGAACCAGTAGTTCCTGAGATTAGCCCGTTCAAATAAACAAACAAACTCTTCAGCTTTATATAATAGTATAGATTAAATAAATTAAAGGCGTATTAATTTTAAAAAAATCTAAAAAATAAAGATTTTATTTTTGCTTATTTGGCTTGTATTTTTCTCAGTACTCATTACCTTTATTATCTTTACAGTATTTCGATTAAATTAGAAATATTAATTTACACTATTTTTAACTATACCTCTCTACTTCCGTCCCTTTTCACGAAATCACACCCAGAGATTGCAAGAAAGCGATAGAAAAGATGATACACATAAAAAAATATCTTAAAACATTTAATAAATTATAATTGTTTTATTTTATCTATCGATAGATAAGGACAACGCTATCTATACCTCGTGTCGACATTGCTACGCTCTACTGTTTTTACACAGTTGTCAATATATGACACTGTAAATATATTTCACAACAAGATAAATTTGGAAAAAAAGCGCGGGAAACTTCGTACTTGGTGGACGTGATTTTTTAGCTCTTTAAATTTTTTCAAAATATCTTTTTGGAAATATTTCTATCAGTGGAGTACTTGTATATATTTGTAGTTTAGTTAATATTTCATTATTTTTTCCTTTTCATTTTCATCATTTTGGTAAGTTTTTGTAAATACAATTCCATAGTAGTTCAAAATGAATGAGCCGCCTGATCCGGGGGGCTTTGTCCCTCCGGCAGGCAGTTTTGTTACCATTTATTCAGAACCAAGCTTGTCTAAAGCTATGTCTGAGTCTGGTATGGACACAGATGGCTCTTCATCGTCCAGGCCGCTCAAACGAAGTCGTCGACTTCATATCTGCAAAGTCTGCAATAAAAGAAAGAGAAAACAAGGTCCTAACGAATCGTCGTCTGGATGCGGTTGTACAGATACTGACCTCTCGTTGTCAGTACAGTCGCAGCCAATAATTCAAAACACAAATAAAGTACTAGAAACACCAGAACTATCGACATCCAAAATTCCCGCGCAAATGGTGGGAAGGAATACGTATGACAAAAGCGATATTGCGCCCTTTATTATCCATGTGCAAAGAAATACCTCTGTGGAGAATGATCCTACCATTTTGCATCCGCTTGCTTTTGGCAGGTTTCTTAAACAATATAATTTTAAAAATATTGTTAATGGGAGCCTCAAGAGAATAGGGAGAAACAAAATATCTTTAGCTTTCACTACTTACACGGATGCTAACTCTTTTATTTGTAATGAAAACCTTTTGAAAAAAGATTTTAAGGCTTTTATTCCAACTTTTAATGTTACAAGAATGGGTATTGTGCGAGGAGTTCCTGCTGAATGGTCTCCGGAGGAAGTTATTGAGAATACTTCTGTTCCGATAGGGTGTGGACCCATTTTAAAAATTAGAAGATTAAATTTTAAATCATTTGAAGATGGTTCAGCAGTATGGAAACCCTCCCAAACAGTGGTTGTGACCTTTGATGGTCAAATTTTGCCTAAACGTATTTTTATGTGTTATAATGCTCTGCCAGTAGACCTATATATATACCCGACTATTCAATGTTTTAATTGTTGTCGGTTTGGCCACACTAAAACTCAATGCAGATCTAAACCTAGATGTTATAAGTGCGGGCAACTCCACTCTGGGGAAGGTTGTGAAACAGAGGAAATAAATGCACAGTGCTGCTTATGTTTTGGAAATCACTATGCAATAAGCAAATTTTGTCCTGAATTTTCTCGACAAAAGCAAATTAAAACACATATGGCCCAGAGCTCAATTTCTTACATTGAGGCCTCCAAACTTCTGCCCCCAGTCACAAAATCTTATGCTGATGTTTTAACATCTTCAAAATCTCCAACTACTCAGTCATCTACCTTACATGATTCATCATCCAGCTATAAAAAAACGGTCTTCTTGAAGCCCCGTTCTCACCCTAGTTTAACCAAAGGATATGACAAACAAGCCCATAATGCTATAATTAGAGATTACTCCTTACCTGAACCATCAAATGGGTGTGCCCTTGGCCCCAGGAAAGATGAGACACAAAATGAAAATCAATTTAATATTAAAGAATTTATTACTGCATTATTTAACCTCTTTACTAAATTCAATATCTCACCGTCCCACGTTGCACCTTTACTTGATATTCCCTCTATTTCCGTCCTTAATGGACAACAACAACATTCTTCAATGGAACTGCCGCAGCATAATTAATAAAAAGTCTGACCTTATTCATCTTATTAATGAATACCAGCCCTTTGTAATTGCTTTATCTGAAACATGGTTAAAAAACAACTATGTTTTTAAAATACAAAGGTACATTACTGTTAGAGAAGACAGATCTGATGGGTATGGTGGTGTTGCCTTACTCATCAAAGATTCTGTTCCTTTCTCAACTATTTCTTTACCTTCTCATAGTGACCAAATCTCTATTGTTGCTGTAAGTGTACATAATACTTGTTTTGTCTCCCTTTATATTTCTCATCCTTCCTCTTCTTTACTTAATGAAATTAATTCCCTTCTTAGATTTCTTCCAAGACCGTTTTTACTTCTAGGTGATTTTAATTGTCACCATCAATGTTGGGGTAGCTCTGTTTCAAATTCATATGGTGAAGCATTACTTGACATATTAGACACAAACGACTTGTGCATTCTAAATACAGGGGCTCCTACTCGTCGCAACGACCCCAACCATACTAATCAAAGCGCAGTAGATCTTTCTATCTGCACCCCTAACTTCGCTTCCCTTCTTTCTTGGACTGCTCTTTCTTCTTCTTTTGGCAGTGATCATTTTCCTATTAAAATTTCCTATCCTTTCTTCCACAATAGTTCTTCATATTTCCCTAAAAAACCTTATTTAAAATACAAGCTTCCCCCCACCAAATGTAGCAATGACTGGGATGAGTTTAGAAATAAGGTAGACATGTTGCTTCCATCTCTTCCTGTTGTGACTGAGGGCAGTGAACGTACATGTGCTATGACTTTAGTACACATTATGACATCGGCTGCTGATGACATCTTTCCTCTTAAAAAGTCAGTTACAGCTTCAACATGTAGGAAATTCCTATGCCTCCCTGGTGGGACTCTGATTGCACTGAGGCTATTAAGAAACGGAAGAAAGCAGAGCAAGCATATAACCAAAACATGTCTCAGGAAAACTTTGCATATCTTTCCAACATTATTGCACAAACGCGAAAACTTTTCAAAAAGAAAAAGACTGAAGGCTGGCATAGCTTCTGTTCCAATATTTCCCCAAATACCCCTCCTTCAGTTGTTTGGAGTAACATCAGAAGATTTAGATCTGCCCTATCTGATATATCTGGTCCTAGAATTCCTCAATCTTTGGCTTGTGACTTTCTGGATAAACTCGCTCCTCCATGGGTTCCTCAGAATTTTCTTTTGTCTTCTATAACTGAAAATACAAATTCTGAAAATCATTCACCATTGAACTTGCCCTTTACTTTGAATGAATTGAAGGGAATTATTTTGAACACTGTTGATTCTGCTCCAGGTTTAGACGGTATTCCCTATTCATTTTTTTTCCATCTAAGCGATAAATTCCATACATATTTTTTAAATCTCATTAATTCCATTATGTTTACAGGAAACATACCTCGAGAATGGAAATGTCAAATTGTGTTGCCAATTCTTAAACCACAAAAAAACCCGTCTGATGTTTCGTCATATCGCCCCATAGTCTTATCATCGGTTTTAATAAAATTAGCAGAACATTTAATTAAAAATCGTCTAGAGTGGTATATTGAAAGTAACGGATTACTAGCCGAGTCTCAGTATGGTTTTAGGAAAGGGAAAAGTACGATGGATTGTTTGAGTATACTATTATGTGATATCAGGTTGGCATTTTCTAATAATCGCTCAACTGTTGCTGTATTTTTAGACATTAAGGCCGCGTACGATAATGTTCTGCTATCAGTCCTGCAAAATAAGTTACATTCGCTACAGGTGCCAATAAATCTGATTAACTTCATTCTTAATATATTAAACGAACGGTCAATTATAATGCCTGCAGATCCCCAGCAGCCATCGCGGGTTGTTTGGAGAGGTCTTCCGCAAGGCTCTGTTCTTAGCCCCTTACTGTACAATATTTATACTTTTGATTTGGCCTCTATTATCGATACTGATGTTAAGATATTACAATATGCAGATGACATACTTCTTTACTGTTCTTCTGATTCCGTTAACCATTCTTGTTCTGTTCTTAATTCCTCTTTACATTCTTTATTCTCATGGCTTCATGCCAATGGCTTAGAACTTTCCCCATCTAAAAGTGCAGCTGTTTTATATACCCGTAGTAGAAATCCTTCTACTATAAACATAGTCTATAATAATATTCCCATTCCAGTCCAAAATAACTTCAAATACTTAGGTCTCATCTTAGACTCTAAACTCTCTGGAGCTGCTCACTGTGAGTATGTTGTAAATAAAGTGGAACGGCAATTAAATATGCTGAGATGTTTAGCAGGCGTGTGGTGGGGTGGCCACCCTTGTTCTCTAAAGCTTATTTATAATGCTCTGATCAAAAGTGTTTTTGATTATGGTACTTTTCTCTTAGAACCTGGTAATATAAATTCATTTCAAAAATTAGATCGTCTACAGTCAAAAGCGTTACGTATTGTATCAGGTGCAATGAAATCCAGTCCAATCAATGCATTGCAAGTAGAGTGTGGCGAAGCGCCACTGTATCTTAGAAGACAGTTTCTTTCCGACAGATATTTGTTCAGAATTTTACAATTTTCGAATCATCCTCTCATTCCGTTACTTGAGTCTCTTCAAACACATATAACTTCGTCTAATTACTGGTCTCATAAATCTCCTCCATGTCTCGTCAAAAGTTACCAAAAATTTCTATCTCTATCTGCTCCTACTCATAGCTCCAACAAGCTCCCTTTATTTACCAATTCTTATGATTCCTTAATTTTTTCCTCGAATATTATTTATAATTGTGTTGATAAACACTCGCCAAACGTAAATATTTCTTTTAATTCCTTTCTCAGTGATTTTGAGGGTTTCCATTTCCTGTACACCGATGCTTCAAAATTTTCTTCTTCTCAATGTGTTGGGATTGGTGTTTACCATTCCCAATACAATATAGTTCAAAAAGTAAAGCTTCCTCCGGAGTCATCAGTTTTTACAGGTGAATGCCTTGGAATACTAAAAGGTATTGAATACGTCTTAGCTCTTAACGTTAATAAAGCGATAATCTTCTCAGATTCCCTTAGTGCCCTTCAGGCCATTGCGAAATTTCCTTTTAAAAATAAAAACTTATTACCAATAATCTTCCAAATCAAAGAATTAGCATTTAAATGTTTTTCCAAGGGATTCTCAATACATTTCGCGTGGATCCCTGGCCATTCAGGAATCGTTGGCAACGATATTGCTGATAGACTTGCCAAGGAAGCGGTGCAATGTGGGGATTTGTTTCCCTATAAAAATTTCAGTGTAGATCTTTTATCTTTGCCGAAAATATTTCTTCGGGATTCGTGGAATGAGGTATGGTGTTCCAGTGCACAAATAAAGGGTCGTTATTACTTTTCAATTCAACCAGAAATCCTTACAAAACCTTGGTTCTGTAGAGCAAAGTTTAGCAAAGTGGAAACGTCTATACTGATCCGCTCTAGACTTGGTCACACTTGCTCGCCTGCTCACCTTGCAAGGCTTAAAATTTTAAATAGTTCTTTGTGTTCCTGCGGATCAGATGTCGGCGACTTAGATCACATTCTGTTCTCATGTACAAATTATGATCGTTCATCCTTTTCTAATTCACTCATTAATCTTCGTATTCCTTTTCCTTGTTCTATTTCCTCTCTTCTTAGTAGTAATGATATCACTGTATATAAATGTATAGCATTGTTTTTCATTAGTAATAAGATAAAGATTTAACTATTTTTATTAATATTTACATATTGTAAATACTTGTAATTTGTTATCCTTGTATTTAAATCTATATATATATGTGTGTATGTGTATATATATTATATATATATATATATTTAAAGCTTCCTCTATTATATTTAATATACCAAGTTTAACTCTCCTGATAGTTCCTACACCTCTCCTTTATCCGTTAAAATCAAATAGTTTCCCTACCTTTATCTGTTGATACCAATATCCAAAAGTTCAACTCGCTTAACACTTGTTCAAATCATATACTTGACATTGGCTACATGTACAAGAAGTGCGGAGCCATAAAAGAAAAAAAAAAAAAAAAAAAAAATTTGTAACTGTGTGCATAAATTTGCCAGTGTTGTATGAAATGGTGTAGTGTGCGTGCGTAGCGACGTGATTACATTTTGCATTTGTGTGCACATGTTTATTTGTAGTTGTACGAAGCCCCCCACCGACATTGCTGAATTTTTTGTTCAAGATTCGAGCGTAATGCCGTCTCCTTTTGGTTGCCTACTCTAAGCTCAATTATTACGACGAAAATCTACGACATAAAGTTCACTGGTTTATAATAATTCAAGTAAACTGCAAATTATTTTGTGATTGAGTATGAAAATTTGGCTTATTTTATAACATACACTAAATTAAATAATTTTACAACGCATAACAAAAATAATTTTGAAAATCGTAATATATTTTTTTATTTGACATTAGAAAAGAGACAAAGTACAAATGCGACGATGTGAGTAACATGGGTGTTATTGTATATGGAACGTAATATTATTATAACCTTAAAATTATTATCAAATTGAAGAAATAAATTTTAACTTTTTTGCCCAAAATGAGCGATCTACCAGACTTTTCGAGCCCCAGGGGCGCTGATTCCGAACTCCAAGATTTTCTTTTAGCTGAGAAGCAAAAGGCTCAGTTTCAAGCACAGGTAATCTTTTTTACTTTAATGTCATCAAGTCTAAATTTAATGAGATAATTATTAATTTATATCTATTGCTCTCTTTAGATCCACGAATTCAACGATTTTTGCTGGGAGAAATGCGTGGATAAACCTGGTGCAAAGCTCGACTCGCGTACTGAAACTTGCATCAGCAACTGCGTTGAGCGATTTATAGATGTTTCACTTCTCATTACCAACAGATTTGCTCAGATGTTGGAAAAAGGCGGCGGTATGCATTAAATATCAAATCAACAGAAGATTTTTCAAAGGTTCTCCTGGTCAAATTTAATTAGGTTTTAAATCCTTTCAATATTGAGAATGTTCCCGATTATCTGGAATATTTACATAATGTGGTTGCATTTAATTTAATAATAATTTGAGATTAAGTTGCTCAAGTAATTACCAAAGGCTTTGAAACTAAATTTGTAATTTAATTCCATTTTATTTCAACATAGTATAATGTAAACCTATTTCCATTTGCTGTTTTTCATGTGCTACCATTTAAAACCAACAACCATTTAGAATTTAAAATACACCAAGAAATTGGTGATCCTCAATATATTATTGTTGTTTCAGACCTTTTAGAAACATCATTAAATGCTACATATTTTTTATGGGTTAAAAGTGCAAGCCTATATATTAATTAGAATAAAAATAAATGACTATAGTTACTTTATGTCTAATTGTTACAACTTATTATTTTATTAAAATATGCCTGCAATGATAGTTGTGCAATGTGTGAAATGTAATTAATACTATCTGTAAAATAAAATAGAACAAGTAAGGTTTTGCTTTTAATTTTAATTAATATAAATACACTGCAAATGAGTTTATTTAGTACATTCTGTTATTCACACACTGAATCCATAATTATGTTACAAAACATAACATGATTTAACTAGGTTCAAAATTGAATAATATTAAATAAATATTTTGTCAATTCATCTATTAATGCTTTAAACAGTTTACATTACACAAGGTTTATAAGAGCTGAGACCACCAGTACACTAGTGAGAAACTGCAAAAATCAAATCATTAATATGACCAATATAGAAAACATTTTAGATATGTTGGAAGACAATGATATGACATGTATTGTTTATATTTATTGGTTCTCAAAACGATCGATTAAAATATGAAAAAAAAATATAATTAATTATTTTCTTAATGATTGATAAAAACAAAATTCTGGAATTGACTTCCAATTTAAGATTGTTATCACTTTGCCACTTTCATTTGTTTATAGTTTACTCTTGTGTTATGAACAGAATATGGAATAGAAATGCAGTGTGTGTTTTACAAATTATAATTATCTTCAATAGGCATCCCTATTCAACAGGTGTTGATTGTTATTATATTAAATCACTGGTTTATACTAGTTTAGGCAATTTTATTATGCCTAATAGTAATACAGTAGAGTCATTTTATCTTCCAACTCGGCCAAGTTTTGTATCGGTGCGAGGATCTGCAGTTACAGTCTGGACTGCTACCAATGCTTCATTGATTTTCGTTTGCAAACTCCTAAGATCCTGGACAAAGAGTAGTTTCAGAACATCGGATGGTTGCTGAACCATATTCACTTCCGATTTTGGAGGATCAGGATGTGGTGCAGTCTTCAGTATTTTAGAGAGAGCAGAGAGCCTCATTTTAGGATCCAAATGTGGACCAACACCTGCTATTGTGCACACCCTTTCAACTCCGGATTTGAATGCTGGACTGGAAACTGCAAGAAAGTGTTTATTAAATATGGGAGTAATTGATTTGTAATAAAGTAATATCAACATGGTTATGTTTACATTGTACAGTATTATACTGTACATTAATATGTTGACTGGTATAGAATAACAGAATGTGCAGCCTTGCAGATCTCTACCTATAATTTTATATAACCAGTCTAATATCAATGGTATGCTGGCGCGCCACAAATGCTAGCAACACTCACCGTTCTTACATGCTATTTTCAACTTTAATGTTATTGAAATAAAATTGATTTTGGCTTCTATTTTCTTCTTACTACCTTAAATTTTTAATATCCTTTTGATACACGAGAGAGATAATATGCTATTGCACTTGTAAATGCAAAGCCTCATAAAAGTATTCAATACACTCATACACTGGAAATAACATTTTTGAGTGATAAAGGCACCATCACAAACAGATATAATGTATAAATCTGGCTTCAATATCAATTTAATAAGTCAGTACATATTTTGTTTGATTTATTTGTATTTAAAATGTACAAACAATTTACAATAAATGCACTTACAGTCAAGATTGTCCAATGGGTTTGAAGAGACTATGTTGGGAGCAGCTTGCTTCTTTTCCTCTGCCTTTGCATTCTTATACTTGTCAACTGAAACAATTGATTATTTAATAAAAATATATAATTTTTTTAATAAAAAAATTAAATCTAAATTTATTTAAAATTGAATCATATTAGCCAGATTTTAACTCATACATATAAAATATGAATGAGTTTCCCAATGATTTGTAAAGATGTCAAAAACCTGACCAACAGTTTCATTTAAGAATATTAGTAATACCATTTTAACTTAAAATATCAATAAGGTTACTTTGTGCGATTAAGTCTTTTCTGCATTAACTATGACCAATTATTACTACTTTTATAACATTGCCTCAGTGGCGCAGTTGTAATTGCGCATGCATGATGACTTCTGAGCAGAGGTCTTGGGTTCAATCCCTGGTTCAGATAAAGTTATATTGGGTTGTTCTATTTAGAAATGCTCAGTATCAGCCAGAGTCTAGAATTGTGCCTGGTATGGCGATAGGCTTGCCCCCTATCATATTATGGGACCGTAATAAATTCGGCGAAAAGTGGGTGTACTGACACACTACTGTACACAGAAAACCTCTGCCTACTCGTTTGGGAATTAGAAATGCGAGTGTACATGTATGTATTTTATTACAAATGGTGTGAATCGTATGAATCATATCCAAAAGTCTTCCGTACATGTGCATACTGGGACACATAGAATTCGTTATTAAGATAACATATAGTAACTGAAATTAGGTTTCTAAATAGTTAATGTATAATTTAAATATATTTTACCATTATCAGCATACTCTAATCTGACGGCGTAGGAAAGCAGCCAATTGAGCTGTTCGTTCAAAGAGCCTTCGGTGGCTGGGCTTACGAGATCTCGCTGATACGTGTCATAAGCTTCCTTCCAACTGGCTGCATCAATGTTTCTCAAGCCCTCACGCTCCTCAATCTTATAATGTCTAATTTTCTGATCTTCTAACCACAATACAACGCTTCTGTACTCCTTTTCATCTAGAAAATACATGTGAAAATAACATTAAAAAATTCTGATTATTGAACTCATACAACTAAGTTAATGTACGAAATATACCTTCGCAGTTAAAACTATCTGGGTTTGGATGACCCAAAGCACTTAATTTTAATTTAAATATTTTAGTCATTACACAATTATTCAAAAAACCAAGTAAGATATTTTTTAGTTTTCACTTTTTAGAAAATAACCTACTAACAATTCTTTTTTTTTTGTTTAATTCTCTCTTTTTTATATAAAAGAGAAGGCAAAGGTTCTCCAGCATGCAGCCTTGTCTGTCGGTATTTTTTACACACACACAATTCTTTCTTTACTTAGAGTAAGTAACCAAAAGGAGACGCCATTACGCTCGAATCTTGAACAAAAAATTCAGCAATGTCGGTGGGGGGCTTCGTACACCTACAAATAAACATGTGCACACAAATGCAAAATGTAATCACGTCGCTACGCACGCACACTACACCATTTCATACAACACTGGCAAATTTATGCACACAGTTACAAATTTATCTTGGTGTCTAATGTATTTACAGTGACATATATTGACAACTGTGTAAAAACAGTAGAGCGTAGCAATGTCGATACGATGTATAGATAGCGTTGTCCTTATCTATCGATAGATAAAATAAAACAATTATAATTTATGAAATGTTTTAAGATTATTTTTTATGTGTATCATCTTTTCTATCGCTTTCTTGCAATCTCTGGGTGTGATTTCGTGAAAGGGAAGTAGGGAGGTATAGTTAAAAAAGTGTAAATTAATATTTCTAATTTAATCGAAATTCTGTAAAGATTATAAAGGTAATAATAGTGAGAAAAATACAAGCCAAATAAGAAAAAATAAAAAAAAAATTTAGAAAATGAATTTTAAATAATACGCCTTTAATTTATTTAAAATGGATATCCAGCTGTTGTTACATTACTTAGGACTAAGTTATAATGAGGTGACAATAATCTTACTATTAATGAACAACATTTTAAGAATCCGACTCCGCCTCCGCACGCGTGGAAGTTGTTTTTGAGAGAAAAGGCATACAATCCATGGAGGCATATTATGCTATTACATCCCTCTAGCATCTGCCTAGTAGCCGGATGCCGGGCGGTCACTATGCGGAGACGCGAGGATCTTGTATTTGAGCTCAACCAGACCCTAGATCTCATATTTTCGCAGGATATCAGGAATAGGATTGAATTCAATGCCAGGCAAACATAGGTGTGCGCGTTTTCATGCCACAAATCCCCCTTTTCTCCAGTCTCCACTTTCAGGGTGTTCCAATGACACTGCAGAAAGATGTTAGGATCTTAAGGTATAGATATCGGATTTCATTTTGCGACGGCGATTTCTAACGCCCGGTTAGCGTATATTAGCGTGATGCTAATATAAAGCGCAGGTACAGCCGGGAATGGAATACTGCTTCCACCTCTGTTATGGTTCCGATAATTGCTTGCTCGATGGTTGATCTGGATTGCAGCGACGGGCCATCCGCATTATGAATGATGCAGACGTGACCAACGTGATGTGATTGGGTGCTCCGTTGTTCCTACCCCCGAGGTGTCGCTGTCGTCTGTTACGCGGACGACACACTAGTGACAGCGTCGGCCAGGTCTTTCCAGGAGGCCACCCTGCTCGCCTCGTTCGCAACCGAACAGGTGGTGGGCAGGATTCGGCGACTGGGCCTTAAGGTGGCCCTCAACAAAACCGAGGCCCTTTGTTTTCACAGGCCTCGGATTCGGCCACCTTTTGAGCCCCACATAAGTGTGGAGGGGGTGCGGATTCCCATCGGCTGTAAAATGAAGTACTTGGGATTGATTCTGGACAGCCGGTGGGATTTCCGTGCCCATTTCAAGGAGTTGTCGCCGAAATTGGTGCGGGCGGCGGGCGCGCTCGGACGCCTGCTGCCGAACCTGGAGGGACCTAATAGCCCTTGCCGAAGTTTATACGCTAGAGTCGTGCGGTCAATGGCCCTGTACGGATGTCCCGTATGGGCCGAATCCCTGAACGCCCGCTGCGTCGCCCTGCTGCGCAAACCGCAGCGTTTGATGGCGCAGCGAATAGTAAGGGGCTACCGCACGGTCTCCCACGAGGCGGCCTGCGTATTGGCCGGCACACTCCCTTGGGAGTTGGACGCCAAACTCCTCTCGTCAGCGTGCCTCTGGAGGGAGGAGGCGTCCAGCCGCCATCAGGAGAGACTGGCCCCGAGGGAGATTGCGGCCCGGTTTCGCAGAACCGCCGTGGACGAGTGGCATACCAGGCTGAAGAGCCCGACTGCGGGCTTGAGGACTGTCGCGGCAGTGCGTCCTGTCCTAAAGAGATGGCTAGACAGGCGCCACGGTGCGCCAACTTTCCGGCTGACGCAGGTACTGACGGACCACGGGTGTTTCGGTTCGTTCCTGTGTCGGATCGGAAAGGAGGTGTCCGCCGTGTGCCACCACTGTGGCAACTGCCGCGAAGACACGGCCCAACATACGTTGGAGGAGTGCCCCCCAGCCTGGGACGAAGAGCGCAGCGCTCTCAGAGCAGTCGTCGGAGGAGACCTCTCGCTGCCGGCCGTGGTGTCGTCCATGGTCGCCAGCCGGAGGTCCTGGCGTGCGGTGGCCCACTTCTGCGAGAACGTCATCTCGCAGAAGGAGAGTGCTGAGAGGGATCGGGAACGATATGATCCCTCCCGCCGCCAGAGAAGACGTAGGAGGCGCCAGGTGGACGACTGACCGGCGTCTCCCGCCCTGTGGAATGGGGGCGTTTGAATTCCACCACGGTAACCCCTGCCTGTCGTACGAGGCGACTAATAGGGGTCATCGGGGGTCGCGGGCGCGCAGCAGAGAGCTGTCAGCCCATATCGATCCCAGCCCGCACTCCCAAATTCGGAGCATCGTGCGACCCCGAGATGGACGGCAGCGCGTGTGGTAAGGCCTCGTTCACTGTCGTTGTTCGGTGCGTGGGGGCTCCTTAGCCCTCCATGGAGATGGGCTGCTACGCAGCACCACGCAGGGGCGATTCCGGCTGCAATTCTAGCACTCCTTAGAAACCCCGGGATCGCTCCGTAAGCGCCAAAGAAGGCCACCGCGGGGTTTTAGCTGGTAGTGTCGGGTGGGTTGTATATAGGGGTTAGGGACTCGGCCCAGCGGCAGCACGGATAGCCATCATTCGTGCGAGGGGGATGCTGGGTCGTAAGACCGGCTAGTCCAGCATACCCGTTTTATTCTTAATCCGCTTCCCTCCGGAGCGGGCGGCAGTAATAAAACGCTTTCCCCGCGACAACAAAAAAAAACCGGCTTGCGGAGCTACAACACCGTGGTGTCTATTACCCTGGCCTGAACCAAGCCAAGGTTCGCGAATTTGTATCTTAGCCGCACCATCAAGTCGTGGAAAAGTTTGCCAGCGCACGTGTTCCCTACTTCCTGTATTCCCGGGTTTATTAAGCGTACTGGGAAGAAGCTTCTGACTGACTGAAATGATTGTGTCACTTTGCGAGGGATGTTTGTCCTCGCTACTTGATAGTCTACTTGGACAGTACTGCGCTTACTATCGGATGCAATGTGGTCACTTTAACGTGCCAGGATAAAAAAATCGTTTTAGTTGTACTCGTATACAGCGAAATTATATTAAAAACATCGATTATTACGCAAGCACCTTAATGATAATAAAAATAATGTTGTCATGTATACGTACACTATGTACATATTCATCGACCCACTGCTGGGCACGCGTGGCGTCCTCTATTGAAAACAACAATTCACATCAAGCGAGTGCTAATTTTACAGCTAAATCCTAAAATCTAATTTTGGCCTGCAACTGAGATCTAAATGTACATACATATACACTCACGCCTGTAATCCGCGAAGGGGTAAGCAAAGGTGTATCCATTACACTCACTTTTCGCCGAAGTTATTACGGACCCATAATGTGATAGGAGGCGAGCCTATCGCCATACCGAGCACAATTCCAGACTCCGGTCTGATACTGAGAATTTCTAAATAGAAAAGCCCAATATCACTTTACCCGACCCGGGGTTCGGACCCGAGACCTCAGCACAGCAGTCGTAACGCATGCCCAATTACAACTGCCCCACCGAGGCAGTCTAATATTAGTCAGGCAGATCTAAATGTATTAGATGATTTTATTAACTCGTGAAGAATCATGACATGTCAATTTAGATTTTTTGTTATCCTGGCACCTTTAAGTTACCACACTGCACCCGATGGTATTATAATATTAAGATTATATTAAGATAGTATGCATACATAAGTAAGCACTCACACCTGTAACCTCCGAATCGGCGGGTAGAGGTGTAAGAGGTGAGTACATTTCGGAGAGTTTATTACCGTCCCATAAAGTGATGGGGGTGAATCTATCGCCACACCGGATACTATTCCAGACCGCGCCGGGCTGATACTGAGTATAAAGATGAAAAATCTATTACCATTTTACCCGACCGTGGTATCGAACCCGCGACCTCACGCACAGAGGTCATACCGCGTATGCAGATACAACTGAGCTACCGAGACAATCTTATTTTACACTAATTATAGATCTTGAATGTCCCAAAAGTCGACGTCAAGCCGGAACCGGGTGAAAAGGCAAGACATACCGGTTATCAAAAAAATATAAAAAATCTAAGTTGCATGTTTTTAAAATTATAGGCATGGCCCGCGATTTTTCAAAGTATAATCCTAACTTTGCGCATTTGTGTGATCTTACGTAAGAACTATTGAGACTCCCTCCCACCCCTTGTAAGAAAAAGTTAGACATGATCGACTCCCCCCTACATCATCTTACGTAATAAATGAATGGCGCCAAAATTCATACCTAAATATTTTTTAAATATACCGGATACATTTTTAGGATCAAATTTTTTTGACAAATACTTTATTCTGGTTTTGGTATATTTTGTGACATTCCTAGTGTGTTAGAACTATTTACGTTAAAAGTATGTTTTTAGAAGACAGTCCAGATGTATTAGTAATTTTATCGATATTATATAGATAACCTTTATAAGTTTATCTACAACACTATTTGAGTCTTGCATAAACGACAGTGTTACCACATAAACCACCCAAAATGCCAGTGTAATAAAGTTTATGAAATTGTAAACTTAGTCAATATGTCAACTCTCCTAATATTTTTAAATTAAAAATTAAGTTAAGGAAGCATAAATAAAGAAATCCTACTAATATTATAATTGCGTATGTTTGGATGGATGCATGGTTGTTTGATATCCAATCACGCTACAACGGATGGACGGATCTACTTAAAATTTGGCACAGAGATAGATTATAGTCTGGAAAAGCACATAGGCTACTTTTTATCCTGGAGAAATGTACAGTTCCCATTGGATAGTTTAGTTTTTCACTGAGCAAGAGATCGACATGATTTTTTGCATAGTGACAGTTTAGGGATCAGAAAATTACAAAGACCACTTTTATCTCGAAAAAATAGCAAAAGTGGGATAGCAAAATATAGAAGGTTAAAATGTTAAAATGCGCGGGCGGAACCGCGGGCAACATCTAGTTAAAATAGAATATTAAAAAAACAACTTGCTTTTAAGATATTGAATGCAAATAAATTTTGCACTACTGTGGTTAAAAGTTTAACCTGGCAACATTTATTACCCGATGATAATTTCTAGAAATTATATGTTTTGTTGCTTTTAAGGATAATATACGTATAATATACGTCCTGGTGAAAAATAATGTTGTATTTTTGTAAGTTTGATGTGTCAGATCTATTTTTACATGTTAATACCGCTACAGGCAGCCATTTGGACGGAGCTCAATTCGCTCGTGATGTCACTTTTTGAGTGGCGGACATAGCGGATTACGAAGCGCAACTAGTTTTATAGAACGTGTATGAGCACCGTGCTCTTACATTTGTCAAACGGGGTAAGCGCTCAATGGCGTCTCCAGTGTTAAATACTCTAAGTTTCTTTATAGTAAACGTTAAGTGTATTATATTCTCTTTGGTCAACGTAAGACTGGGCAGTAGGGTTGATTGGCCTGTCCTTTGGACGCATAAAAAAATATATATCTTACGATATGTTTGTCGTAAGCGTTTTCATAAAATGTTATTATGATAAAATATAGATTTTTAAAAGTATGCTGTAATACCCAATGGTTTCATAAAAAAATAAAGGAATAAATACACAGGGCTGACATTCATTTTTAAATTCCCAGAAAGAGCAGGATGCACTTATTATGAAAAAGCTAAGAGCAAAAGGAATAGACATATTATTTGCTGTCACTATCTGAGTTTCACAACTTTTTGGTTGGGCCTTTAGTTCTGGCCAGATAGTCTGAATGTCAACGAAATAATATATTTCTTGATTATGGAAATATATCATTACTAATTGTGTTTGAATACATTTCGCGTCGTATTTAAGTGTTTAAAACGTGTTGAATATGGTACATTGCAGTGTTCTTGGCTGTAAAAGCCTAAATAAGCGAAAATATGAGAATATAATGTTTTATTCGTAAGTAGCAATTATACGTTACTATTTATCAAGTTTCTTAAAAATAATTGTAAAATATTGATAGTCTACCATTTTCAAGGCATTCCTTGCTGCAGAAGTAAAATAAATCTATATAAAACCAATTTTAAATTTCATGTATTACCTAGTCAAATTCGGAAATTGTTTAAATGTCATTTGCTGCTGTTTAGATGTTTAGCTGTGCATGACAATTTTAGGTAAATTTAACATGGCTGCATAATACACATTATGGGGATACCAACGTTTACGACATTTAATTATCTCTTATTTATGGATAATGTCTCAGCGTTTCCCAAGAGTTTAATAAAAAAAATAAAAGTGAACAGTTGAACTAATTAATATCAGAAAATTACATTATAAAATATTGAAATTGTTATTGTGTTGGAACTTTTCTATTGAAAATAAAATCGGGTACAGGTACACATTATGTTATTTAAATATGTATATGTAATGAATGAATTTTATATAAATACCAATATGTATTTTCTTATGCCTCGGTACCGCAGTTGTGATTGTGTAGGTGAAATGACTGCTGGGCTGAGGTCTCGGGCTCGATCCCCGGGTCGAGTCAAGTGATATTGGATTTTTCTATCACGAAATGCTCAGTATTAGCTCGGAGGCTGGAATTGTGCACAGTATGGCGATAGGCTAGTCCCCTATCACATCATTGGACGGTAATATGCTCGGCAAAATGGGGATGTATTAGTTACACCTCTGCCTACCCCTTAGATTACAGGCGTGAGTATATATGTATATTATGCGTAGTAGTACAGTTAACAGGGAATATTTAATACACCTTCAGTTATGTCATAAGTTAGTGAATCTTTTCGTTTTTTTGTGTTGGTTGTCTATTATTTGCAGGAGTTCCTCGCGATTCTTCATTCTC
Source organism: Laothoe populi (assembly GCA_905220505.1). Classification (NCBI taxonomy): domain Eukaryota; kingdom Metazoa; phylum Arthropoda; class Insecta; order Lepidoptera; family Sphingidae; genus Laothoe; species Laothoe populi. The sequence continues at coordinate 16,476,276 of HG992153.1, forward strand.
TCTTGTTAACCACTACGTAATGCTCATCAAAAGTATTTGACAAAGCTATTTAAATATCAGGCCCCACTATGTTGGAAAATCTTACGTAGATAAAAAAGACAATATTTTAAGAAACTTATATACAAAATTAATTTTATTTAAAGGACAGTAATAATTACTTGTTTTGAATAGTTAATTGTTAATAAAGTTATTATGTAACTGTGAGTTTTTGTTTCAAGAATTTATTACTATTATTGTCTATACCCGTACCAACCCGTATTATGCCAGCGTGGTCGACAAAGGCCTAACCCCTCTCACTAGTAGAGGAGGCCCGTGCCCAGCAGTGTGATAATGTTTAATACATGGCTAGTATTATTTAAATATTATGTCTATACCTCATAATTTTTTAATTTTATCATATTGATAGACGCACGCCTAAGATTTCAAGAACTGGGTAAACTAATGTTAGTTGGTAGCCCCATAGAGTTCATCTGTCCCTTTCGGGTGCACGCCTAAGCCTCATCTATAGTTGTATATACTATATCTATGAATAAATAGCTCAATGTACGCTTCTTCTTCTTCTTCTTCTTCTTTGTTTGATGGCGACGAGCTTAACTAAGAAGCTATTCCGCCAATGTCAAGTTAGTGAAGAGTTCCAACATTAAATAGTTGATGTCTTTGCGATGAAGGCCTTAGTTCTGAGCCTTGGTTAGTGGGAGAAGATAAACAAAGGAGATTGTCTGTTCTTGGAAGTTACATTAAATTTTACCCAAGTATTGAATCGGTGTTTACCAATTGCTGTTAGTTATCTACAACAACACAATAATTATAAATAAATACAATATATATAAAGACGACACAAATTGAACCAATAATGATAATTTACAAGACAACATACAAAGAGTTAAAATTTAAAATAGAAAGACACAAAGACAAATTGACAGTTATAACTAGAAGTTAGTAGGAATCTTACAAACACCGTTAATTTATAATTTAATTTTATTGATTTCAATAAATTTACATAGGCGTATAATAAAGGGAGAATTTACTAAGGAGAGGATACATTTAAAATTGGAGGGGAGAGGGACAGTATCTGGAAGAATATTGTACAAAGAATAGCATAACTTAGGACAATTGAAAAACAAATGATCGGCACTTCCTTCCTCCAAACCACATTCACACAAGGAATGGTCCCTAACCCGGAGTTTTGCTAGATGTACTGGTGTACACGCATGGCCGAAGCGAAGGCGGCATATTATTGAAATAACAGTTTTGTCCAATTGACGGAATTTGAAAAACCACGGTTTGCTTGGGATATCTGGAGCAATGTCAGCATAATATTTTCCCTTTTCCGTTTTAGACACTCGCCACTGTTCATTCCAAGCACGAGTTAGCCAAGACTTTGACAGCTGACACAGGTCTTGACAATAATAGTTATAATGCTCCAAGGAGCCAATCTGAGTGGCCAATTTTGCACAAGAGTCTACAGTTTCGTTGCCATGAATCCCTTTATGACCCGGAATCCAGGCCAGAACTATTCTTATGCCCTGAAGTGAACATTCAAACAGTAACTGCCTAATTTGCAGGCAGATAGGAAATTTTGATTTGGAGCGGAACGGATTGGACATTATGGACTGAAGACTACTCAAAGAGTCGGAAAAAATAATCGATTTGTCTAGTTTGTGTGATTGGGCAAAGCGAACAGCTTCAAGAAGAGCAATAGATTCCCCAGTAAATACAGATGAGTAAGGAGGGGATTTAAAGGAGAGAATGATGCGAGAATTGGGAAACCAAACAGCCGAGCCCACACATGTATCATTTGATAATTTAGAGGCATCACAGAATATTGGCAACCAACCTTCCCATTCTGAGCTTAATATTTCATTAAGAACACAGTTTGCTTCAATTGTATCTTTATTTATACTGACATTGAGAAAGACAGAGGGTTTAAAGATTAGGGCCTGATAGGGGAGGGAGTACAAAGGATTGAGGATGGACTGGAATGTTTGGCAAGGTAAATGAGAGAAACTACGGAGACTGTGAAGAAGGCATGGAATCTTCCGTAAATTACTTGAAATTGATTCTGAAAGCTTTTGGAGTTTATCAAGAAGGGGGTGAGAAGCGGCCTGAACAATCTTAAAGAAAAATCTATTACATAGATACTGGCGACGAATATGTAACGGCGGTTCTACGCACTCTACTTGCATGGCATTAATCGGAGTAGATTTCATAGCCCCCATAATTATGCGTAAACATCTTGACTGGATTTTATCTAAACTATCCATACCGGCTTTATTGCAATGATCTAGCAGAAAACAACCATAGTCAAGATGACTTCTTATTATTGCATTGTAAAGCAATTTTTGCGAATAAGGATGTGAACCCCACCAAACCCCAGATAGTGAACGTAAGATATTAATCATTTTCTCACATTTTTGAGAAATATAAAGACAATGTGGAGTGCCACTCATTCTAGAATCTAATATCATGCCTAAAAATTTTGTTTGGTATACCTGTGAAATGACGTTGTCACCAATAAGAACTCTGACTGGGGGGATATTTCTTCTTTTAGTGAACAACACCGAATTACACTTTGATGTTGATAGGGTGAGTCCGTGATCATCTAACCAATTAATTAAATATTCAAGGGCCAAGTTTATGTTAGTTTCCGCGGATTGGACAGATTTTGAAGATGAATACAGGACTAGGTCATCAGCATATTGTAGAACTTGACAGAAGTTGTTCACTACCATATCAAGGTCATGTGTATAAATGTTGTAAAGAAGAGGGCTCAGCACTGAACCTTGAGGAAGGCCTTTCCAAACAGGTCTAGGAGTTAAAAATGTGTTGTGGATCTTGATTACTACCAACCTGCTCGACAACAAATTAAATATGAAATGTACCATCTTCTCAGGGACACTCAGCTGTAGAAGTTTTTCTCTGAGAACCGGAAGAAGGACATTATCATATGCAGAAGTGATGTCTAGAAAGACACCTAAAAGTACTTCTTTGTTTTGGAAAGATTGATAAATATCAGTTGTAAGAATACTGAGACTGTCTAAAGTGCTCATCCCTTTCCTAAATCCAAACTGAGTACTTGAAAGTTTACCTGAATTTTCTATGAACCAGTCCAGTCTATTTTTTAGCAAATGTTCAGCAATTTTTAATAAAACAGAGGAAAGGGCTATGGGTCTGTATGATGCGGAATTCTGAGCATTTTTCCCTGGTTTTAGAAGGGGGATAATAATCTGAGTTTTCCAAGCTTCAGGGACAACACCAGTTTCAAAAAAATAATTTATTAATTTTAGGTAAAACTTTTTGCAATTATCATTAGATCTTGTCAAAAACGAATATGGAATGCCATCCAGGCCGGGGGAGGAGTCAACAAGACCATCCAAAGCTAACTGAAGCTCTTGAAAAGAGAAAGGAACTGCTAGAGGATGAGATGAAGGAAGTGAAGCATTTATAATGGGAAGGCAGGAAAACTCTGGAACTGACGGAGGGGCAATTTTAGAAGCAAAGGAGTCGATCCAAAGAGAAGGGTCATTGGAAGTAGTGTTTGGGGAATTTAAGGCAGATCTGTACCTTTTAATTTGTTTCCAAACATACGACGCAGGATATTTGGGAGACAAACTTTCACAAAAACGAAACCAACCCTGTTTCTTTTTGGAAAGTAATAGTTTACGGGAACGGGCAGAAATGCGTTGATAGGAGATGAAGTTCTCAGTCGACATTGAAGTATTATATAAAGTTTCAGCTTCATTGCGTTGGTGGATAATGTTCGTACATTCAGAGTCCCACCAAGGAGGGGATTTTCTAAAAAATTTACCTTTTTTTATAGGGATATGGGAGTTTGCAGAGGAGGATATTGCATCAACAAACTTATTGTACGCATTTAAAGGGTGTAAATTGATATCTTCAGAAATATCATGTAAATGGGAGTCAAGAGATGCTGCATATGAAGGCCAGTCAGCCCCAGATAATCGATATTTGAGGAGGGGGGAAAAGGAATTTTGTGAAGGCGAACTGATTGGGGTAGTGATGACTATGGCAAAATGGTCACTACCGAAAGTGTTGGCACTTATTTCCCAATGTAGAAGAGACGCAAGGGAAGCAGAACAAAAGGATAAGTCGACAGCACTCTTCGGATTCTGAGAAGGGTAAACACGACGTGTAGGAGAACCATCGTTGATAATACAAAGGTTAAAATCATCAAGAATTTCAAGAAGGTTATATGAAAGATGGTCACAGCGATGCGACCCCCACGATGTATGGTGACAATTAAAGTCGCCCATAATGATAATTGGATTAGGGAGTGACGAAATAACGGAACGAAGTTCAAGGAATATAGACGCAGAGGGTTGAGGAATGTATATTGACACAAATGATATATTCATACACCTCACAGCCACAACATTAAAGTTTTGACAATGAGGAGGAACACATAACTGGGAATAGCATAGGGAGTGCTTAATAAACAAAGCACTTCCCCCATAGCCATCGTCCCTGTCATCCCGAAAACTGGCAAATCCAGGGATTCTAAAATAAGATCCTGGGACCAGCCATGTCTCGGAAATAGAAAGGATAGATGGGGAATATTGGGAAGTAATAAGAGAAATTTCATGTTTTTTATTGTGGATACTCTTACTGTTCCATTGCAGAATCTTTATTTGATCCATTGTTTATAAGAGAAAATATTAATTGTAACTTGTTGGCAACGTTGGTCGGTACACAATCAGAGTAACTAGAAATAATTGTAAAAATTAGATTTATGAGACCTTCCAGAAGACTACTACCGGTGAGGGCAAGATTATCAGATATGGAAGCAGAGGCATTCAAGGCACAACCATTTGGTTGAGACGGAGCAGGGTCTGAAATGATAGAAGCATGTAGCTCTTTATCATAGCTCTTACTAACTGTGGAATGAGGTCTAGGAGAAGAGAAAGTAGTTTTTGTATATGAGGTTGGTGCAGGTGAAATGTTAGTAGAAAAAGGAGAAGGTGTATAAATTGGGGAAGAATGAGTGGGAAAGGATTTGGCAGCTTGAGCATATGAATGAGAGGCTTTAAAATGAGAGGATGCTTCCTCATAAGATTTATTATCTCTGGACATGAGCAGTTTTATATTTTTTTGCCTATCATGTTCCGGACAACATTTGCTTGTAGCAAAATGGTTTCCCGAACATAGCGAGCATTTAGACGATTGAATGACCACAGAGCATGTATCCCCAGTGTGTGGAAGTGAACATTTAAAACATTTTGTCTGAGACCTGCATTGTGATTTAATATGTCCAAAACCACAACAATTCAAACATTGTATTGTAGGCAAAACATAGATGTCTACAGGGAGAGAGTTATAAAAGTAGTAGACATAGGGAGGTAATTTTTGTGATAGGAAAGTAACTACAATGGTTTGTGTAGGAACCCAGCTAGGGACTCCATCAGTAATTACTTTCCTACTCAGGCGCCTTGCTTTAATAGCAGAGCCGCAGCCCTCTGGAACTTCTAAGAATCCTACAAAATCTTCCATTGGTACGTCCACCGGAATTCCACGGACAACGCCCAAACGGGTCATATTGTACGTGGGAATAACAGCGGTGTAATTATTGCTAGGTAAAACTGGATTACTTAGAAAATTATTGGCGTTGTCTGCATGGTTGAACTCTATCGATATTTTATTACGACCAACTTTTTTAACACCATTTTTAGTTATGTTACCTACTTTGTTCTTAAAAAGGAATTGGCCAAAATTAATCGGCCTAATGGTCGTACCTGAAGCAGCATCCGAATCCAGCCGAGATACATGTACAATGTATGGGCCTGTGCATGACTCTGGATACCTGCTCATAAGTTCCTTGAAGGAAGCATGAACAAATTGATGAGAGTTAGTTGGTTGGGAGGAAGGGCCGTCAGAAATAGGTTGGGAGGAAGGGCCGTCAGAAATAGGTTGAGAGGAAGGGCCGACAGAAATAGGTTGGGAGGAAGGGCCGTCAGAAATAGGTTGAGGAGAAACCTTTTTTTTATTTGGGATGTTTGTCACCGATTGGTCTACATATTGCCGTTTATTTGCAAAAGTTTTAGGTGCAGATTCTTTTGGCGAAGGGGAAGTAATGTCCATAGAAGTGGATTGAGTAATATCGGGGGGATCCGGGGGATCCGGCGGAGTTATGTCCATTGTTACTATCAAAGATAGTAACAAGGACTGGTTAGTATAAAAAAAACACTTACCACCACCACAAGAATTATAAATAACACAATTCAATAGGTATCAAGTAATAAGATACAGTATAACTGATTTTTTAAAAGGTTTAAATACAGAATCCCACTGACTCGTGTATCAGCTACCCTCGAAAAACTCAATGTACGCTTAACATTGACATTTGATTTTTGACACTTCTCTTCAAGTTCTTTGCTTCAAGTTAAAAAAATATAAATTAATTTCTCTTCGCGCAACGATGTACATGTTTACTAGGTTTGACTAAAAGAGTATCGTGTCACTAAATTAATTGTAATTTACATTATACATACATTTTTTTATTTCAAGCACTAAACTTGTTTTCATTGTCTGTGTGTTGGAAGTTTGCCTTAGTTGGAAGCAGGAGTATAGGTATTATTTTTAACAGTGGTGGTTCTTACAAACATATTTGAAAGTAAGTATATTTATATTGAAACGAGTTCAAGGTCGCTGATAATCTTCTCGAGTTATTAAGTATGATTATAATTACAGTTCATTATAACCCAGGTGTTCGTCATGATCACTGAATATTGAATTTATTATTGATAATTACTGAGCATATTAATAAGCGAAGCAGTAACCTCAAAACACATAACACACAAGAATAATATAAAAATTAAAATGTCTACATGGGTGAAAGAAAATTCAGTGTCATTCTTCCAATTATTTTGTATAAAAATTATAAAAACTGGCCGTATACCACAACATATCGCATTTATTATGGATGGAAATAGAAGGTATGCTAAGAAAGCAAGTGTTGACAAGAAAGTTGGTCACCACAGAGGATTTGACAAGCTTTCGGAGACTCTAAAGGTTAGTATGAAATTATTGTTATCATTACGATGGCCTGAATGTAGAACTTTGTATTTCAAATTTCTAGGCAGTGAAGCAATTGAGTCATCCAAGTAATAAAAAATGTTTTTATAGATAATTAGTAGAAAAGGCCCAAGACCACCTATATAATACAGAGCTTAAATTGTCCTTATATATCGACGGTTAAAAGGTTATAGGGCATAAGCAACATTTTGGTCGGAATGAGTTATGAATGCCATTCTACTTAAAATTTTCCGCTTTTTCAAGTGCACTTACTCCCATAGCTCTACAATGACTTTTTTGTCACTTATGCCCAAGTAAAAAACTGCATTTGCATAGTGTCATTTCGGTGTAACCGACCGAATTTAAGGCGCCGAATTAATTTTTATCTTAAAGGCGCTTGTAGCCCTGTAAAAAAGGCAACGTTTTTGGGTTGTAGTGGGTAATATATTTTTACTTCTTACTGGCGTAGAGATTCTTGGCGCTCACTGCGCTTTACCCTTAGCACCTGTTTTGAAAGCTGGAACTAATGCCTCTTTACCTTTTTCGTCAGAAACATTAAGCGCCGGTTATACCAAACTACCGTTTACAATTTTACAGTATAGTTGTCGCCTATACGCAATTACTAAAATCTTATTTAATATTGAACTGTTGGTTATACCTTACTACCATTTACAAGTTTACAATACAGTTGTCGCTTATACGCAATTCCCAAAATAAATGTTGATATTGAAATATCGGTTATATCTTACTACCATTTACCATTTCAATACAACTCTGTCGCTTAAGCCGTATTACTTTATAATGATCATTTATTAATTGGTGCTTAAGCCATTTTGTATCACTTTGTTCTACTCAAGTAGCAATTTGGCGAGTCGCTTATTCCCAAAATCAGTCAGTCGCGTGAAGTGAAGGCGAGAGCATCCATTTTCATAAGTTTTAACTTGCAAAAAGTCTTGAACACACCATATGGTGATAGCATGTTATTATTTTATACACGCAAGCTGGCAGTTTACAATGGAGCTATCTAGGAAAATGGTACGCGCAATGTTTATTGCTATTATTGGGACGAAAGCCAGGGTAACCATGGTGCTAATGAGATGGCTACAATATTAAGCAAGTACATAACGAAGCTTGACGAACGTGAAAATATAAGACGACTTCTTTATTGTGACTGCAGACCCGGTCAAAATCGGAACAAAATTGTTCTTGCAATGCTACACGAGTCTTTGCAACGGTGCAGAACTATTGAATCTATTCAAATAATTTTTTTTGCTTTCCGGTCATACCTACATGACAGTCGATTCGGCACATGCAACTATTGAAAACCAGGTTAAAAATACCACAATCTGGGCTCCTTCCCAATGGTATACAGTATTTCAAACGGCAAGACAAAATCCAAAGCCCTTTGATGTTGAACATTTAACTCATAAACAACAACAACAACAACTTGTGTAGTTTAGAAAATTGCAACAACAGTTTTCTTGTTAATATTTCTAATTTTGTAGAGAAAGATGTCGCTTATGGTATTACTAAGATAAAATCTGATAATTCATTTGGTCCAGATCATATCCCACCTTTTATTATAAAATATTTACAGAAATTTTTATTGCGACCATTATGCTATTTGTTTAATTTGTCCTTGCAGAAGCTACCCAGAGTTAAATAGCTAGTTAAAAAGCTTAAATAAATCCAATGTCGAGGAATATCGCCCAATCGCAATTCTGTCAACAGTCGCCAAAGTTTTTGAAAATGTACTGCATAAACACATTTACAAACAAATTGAAATACACCTGGCGGATCAACAACACGGTTTCAGAGCTAGAAGATACGTAGATACTAATCTTCTTATCCTAGTATATTATGTTTCATCTAAGCTCGATGTTGGTAGCCAAGTGGATGTGATATATTTCGATTTTAGGAAGGCATTTGACAGAGTTGATAACGATATTTTACTGTGTAAACTAAATAGTCTAGGTTTTCCCCCGAAGGTATTGAGTCTGTTGGCTGATTACCTTCGCGATCGCCAACAATTTGTACGATTGGGCCTTTACGAGTCAAATTACTATCACACTCGCTCCGGAGTCAGTCAGGGATCAATACTCGGCCCTTTACTTCTTCTAGACCTGGTCAATGACTTGCCTTTGGTGCTCAAACACTCCAAATGCCTCCTTTATGCGGACGATCTGAAAATATATAGGGAAATCAGATGTGAAGCGGATTGTGTGAAACTGCAAGTGGACATAGACGGTGTGCTCAACTGGGGCAGAGATAATAGGATGGAATTCAATCTCAGCAAGTGTCATGTAATGACTTTTGGTCGGATGCGATACCCAATCTTTTCTAACTATAAATTAGAAGATACCGCCATAAAAAGAACCATGACAATGAAAGATCTGGGTGTCGCGTTTGACCAGAAACTTACCTTTCATGATCACGTTGTATCTGTGGCCAAGGATTCCTTCCGTAAACTTGAATTTGTCCTGCGAAATACTTACGAATTCCAGAGTCAGCACGCCATTAAACTTCTCTATAACACCCTTATGCGTAGCAAACTGGAATCTAGTGCTGTGGAATCCACACGAAAGTAAATATGTATTGCTCGTGGAAAAAGTACAGAAGACTTTTCTACGATCTTTGTACAAACGCGTGAACGGATACTATCCATACCTGTATCCAACTGTGTTCCTACTTGGCTGTCTTGGTTACAATTCTCTTCAAGTTCGGCGTCAAATGCAACAAATCTTGATTGTTTATAAAACCATCCACAGTCAAATTGATGTATTAGACCTACATAATCAGCTTTTGCGAATTTTGTGGCTGATAATTACTGCAGAACTCGAAACCATTCGTTATTCTTAGTACCGCACGGTAGAACTGTTCAGTGACGTAGCTATAGCTTTTACATGGGGGGGGTCCGCGGGTAAAAGCTAAAATTCTAATCGCCCAAATCATAGTTATTTAGAAATTACTTAAACATAGAATGGGAAAACGCTAGTTAATAAAAAATTGTTACTTGTTATTTGGATTTGAACTTTGGATGGATGAAAATATGCCGCAGATTTTCATTCATTTTGTTTTATTGTTTACATAACAACTGTCAAAACATCAAATGTCAAGTGAAGTCAATTTATTTTTGGTAAATAACTATTTTAATGTTGCTTATTACCAAGATGAGATGTTAGAACTCAGGGAGAAAATTCTCACGCACTCGAATCAACTTCGTATACGAAAAATAATTCAAATTCGAACTTGTTTCGAGTGAATGTAAAGTTAAGCTATTCTGGAAATGTCGAGTCCGGTGTTTCTCGAAGGTTTTGATTGTCAGTGTACAATGTCAAATGTTCATAAATAATTTATTTTAAAAATAGAATTCGAAATCAAATTATTTGAGCTATTCTGAAAATTACCATTCGAACATTTCTCGAAGGTTATCGCTCGAACTGCTTCGACTGGTATAGACCGTCCGAGACGTACATCTCGAATTCGAACCATTCAATATTGTGTCCTAACTTGATGATGATGATGATGTCCTCCAAGAAGTATCCTTCGACGGCGAACCTTGCACTTTTGGAATAAGTTTTTTTCGCCAATGTGAGCATATGTGACTAGCTACTAGACTAGCCCTAATTTTGTTTTAAAAGCCATGTCACAAGACGTACAGAACAGTTGTCTAGAAGAGTAGCTGTAAGAGTCAACTCAAACTGGCGCAGAGTAGAAACGTCGCGTCACGTCCTATTTTTCAATTACAATGCATGGCGACGCGCGTCGTGTACACTTAGGGCCAACCCTAAGTGTACCCAGTTTTAGGTCTTATTTATTGCAGCTCACGCTGGGCGTCAAGGCATTGGATACATACATGTTTCCTCAAAATGTGCACATGATTTTCGTACTGAGCCACTCCATTCGGTCTAGTGACACGAAAGTTCTTCCCAGCAGTCGCAGGGTACGCCGCAAGATGCTAAGTAACGCTTGATCATATTGTAGTAGGTAGAAAATGACATCCAGGCTTACGCCATTCTTGACCAAGTTTGCCTTAAACCACAGAAACCTAATGCCATCTAAACCATATGGCGTCTTGACAAATTTCATATGAACTGTATCAGGTGAATTCTCCAGATAAAGTGGCGAGATTGTTTCCTTAACATTAATATTTTACGACGTTTATAGCTAAGCGGCATAGAGTCTATGCTCTTGGAGGTGGTGCGGTAATGTTGGACGTATGAAGGCCTCTAGACACCCAAAGATATTGTTTTATTTTGGTCCTAACTTACTGCGTATATGATGCCATATGCTAATGTGTTTACCCATAAAAAGACTCAATCTCGTGTTTTTATTATGATTTAACTAAAAGTCTTAGAAAGATAAAATACTTGGAAGAGTCCAAAAACATGTCCAAGAACTGGATAGTGGATGCACATTTGATGAGGCCCGAGACACTATGGATATTAAAATACTTATAAATTTTTAGTTCGAAATTCAAATTTTTTAGTAGAATCTCATAGTAAAGACTCGAATTCAAATGGATATGGATGCAACATTCAAAAAAATAACTTCGTAGTTCGAAATTATGTAATAGAGAAATGATTCGAACTGTAGATTCTAGTACGAAATTATTTTGAATGAAAGGAGAATTGCCCTCCAGGTACTTATGGTACATCATATACTATCCCACTCATCACTACTAAGTAGTCACTACTTAAGACTTGGTCGTATTTTTTTAAATAGATGTGCCCTGAAAAAAAGCATTCTTGTTTTCCAGTTGATTTAAGCGCTAAAAAGTACACGAAAAAAATTAAACTTGGCTCAAAAGTCGTAGAAAAATCTGTTAATTCCAAATATGCATACAGCTGAATGCTGCAAAAATTGACACTTCAAATAGCCTGCTAACCGTCTATATTATCCGCTATCCGTAGTCCGCGATTTTTTATTATGTCGTATGCTAAGGGGGGTGTCCGTACCCCCTGAACCCCCCCCCCCCCTTATATACGCCCATGGAACTGTTGCTAGAGCAATGTCTCCGCTGCCTCGCACCCTCAAGATGCTTAACAGATTCCTGGACTCAAAACCAGAGTGTGACATATTTGCGAGTAACAGACGTATATTTTTGCTAGAATGCCTGAGGTTTTGCGAGTACGATGTATTATTGTGTATTTCAATGTTATTAATCAATCTAATCAAATTAATTTAACTTCAATAAATATAATGTAATATCTGTGAATAGTGTAAGTGGTGTTTGTACCGTTCTATTCAATAAATAAATAAATAAAGATTTTAAGACATGGGACCTACTCGCAGACAAGTATTTCGTTGGAAACCTTGTTGGTAAAATAAGTAAAATACGAGTAGCCACTTTCAAAAAGAACCGTGTATCAGCCATGGTTAAATTCTCTATCCAGATCCAGGTACTCTTGTGTTCAGTATTGAAGTCGCGTCCAAAACAAAGTTCCATGACTTAACGGACTACTTTCCTAGACCCCTGCCAATTACTGAGAATAAACATAAAGATTAATTGAAGCTTTGCGCAGAGCAAGTTATACCTCAACAGTTTCAGGCACTTTCTCAGTTAGCTTTCGCACTTCATTTCTTTATTCTAGAACTTTATTTCGGGCTATTGCCTCCTAGAGACCGACTTAAATTAATCTTCAGGAGATACCTAATTAAGACTGAATAAGTAATTAAACGATTTTAGTATTGATCTCGATTAGCTGATTAGTTGTAAACAATTGTTACGCAGTCATACATAACATACTTATTATAATTAATGTATGCAGTTACTTAAGTCTTATTTTAAAGGAACATGACGACGGTTGTGATTCTTTTATTTTTAAGATATGACGTTTAATCCACGTAACCATTTGACCAGATAATGCCGGATGTTCGATATTCACGTTTTCCTTTTGGTATAGAAATCTTGATGTGTGGAAGTACCACGTTACCTTTTTTTTCAACCCACTTACAGTGTCGCTAATTTCTAACATCCTCACGATGTTATTGCTAAGCACTGTTGTCTTGTGCTCTATTACCTGTTGGTATATTGATGTGAATCGTCACTTATCATTATTTACCCATTTAAGTTATTCTACAGTCATGTGACTTATGCCATATTACCTATTGGTATAAGAACATCAAATGTAGCTAAGTCTTCTATACCTTTCGTTTATTTTCTATGTAGATGTAACTTACGCCGAATTACCTCAAAAGGAAAATAAAATCAATTGATCTAAGCGACATAAAACCCCTTAATGCAACGTCGAATAAAATGAATATAAGTGCCACTTAGAACTTTTATTTTTTTCGATTTTAGAGCTGTTTCCATTTTCACGATATGACGATAGCTAAAAAAGTTATGTCCATTTTTCTGCAATTTCAAACTTTAAACTGGTTTCCTGAACAATTTGGTTTTTGTTGCTTATTCCCTATTACCTTTCAACCGTCGATATATATGTCCTTAGACAACAAACATTCTTTAGTGTGTCGTTCAATTTATCAGTTGAGTACAAGAGTCTCCTTAAGAGATATCTTTAAAGATATAGGTATTTTAACTGTTGCGTCCCAATATATTTATGCAAATGTAATATACATCAAGAAAAATATCAGTTTGTTTAAAAAGAAAAGTGATATACATACTCTAAATACTAGATACAAGCATAAACTGTGTATGCCGTATTTTCGCTTGCAAAAAGTACATGCTTCTTTTGTGGGGCTTAGTATTCGTTTCTATAATAATATTCCTGAGCCCGTGCAAAAATTGCCCATCGACCAGTTCAAAGTCGAACTAAAAAACTTTTTAGTGAAAAGGGCTTATTACAATATAACGGAATATTTAAATGATAAACAACCATGGCCGCTCAGCTAAACACAGCAACACACTGATAGGTACTTATTTCATAATAGGTATACATATTACTCATTTTATATAATGTATTTCGGTTTGATGTATATTGTTTTCACAGGACGCCGGAGTCGTAATAGTCTTGGCTTCTTGTTTTTTTAAAGCTATTTTCTTGTGAATTTGTATCTCTATCATTCTTTGACGCGATTAAGGTATGTCATGCTCGCTTAAGGGTCTCTGCTTGCGGCGGCGTTATGTGCCGGGTCGGTCACTTCCCTGTGTCATGGTTGAGGAGGCCGATGGCTGGCACATGCGTCATACTCGTGAACGGGTGCTGCTTGTGTGGACTGGTCTACCTGGATTGCTCATTGATTGTTAGTTAGAGAAAATAAATAACAGGTTTTATAGCCTCATTTACGACTCTGCCTTGTATTAACATGTACCGTATCGTTTTTTTTGTTTCATGTGAATGGTACCGTTTTTTTTGTTTCATGAGAATGTGACTTGTTTAAGGATGTATGTATTTTATATGTAAATTATTTTTTAATGTAAATTGTAATGACAAATTACAAAAGACCTACGGCTGAGTTTCTTGGTGCTTCTTCTCAGACCAGTGGGCATTTCCGAAGCACCAGTAGACCTTAACATTATTATGACATGTAAAAAGTGCCCATAGTGGCCTAATTTACAAAATAAATGATTTGATTTGATTTGTGAAGTAAAGAAAGGCTTTTTCAGAAACTTAGTAGAAGTCTAAAATGTGTATCTATATAATATTCTTCTAGATTGTATTGTTTATTTGTACAGATTATGTTCTTTGTGTTTAGATTTATTATTATTAAAAACTTTACTATACAATTTTTAATAATAATTTACTTTATTCCACAGTGGTGTCTTGATCTTGGCATTCCGGAAGTGACTGTATATGCATTTAGCATTGAAAACTTCAAGAGAAGTGATGATGAAGTTGATTCTCTCATGGATCTAGCCCGGGACAAGTTTACAAAGCTTTTGGAAGAAATGTATGCAAACTAACTTTTCCCTTTGTTGAAGGGTGTTTTTAGACTAGGTTATAATTAAATATGCATGTAGAGCACAATAAAGGTAAATATAAACGTTAGAAATTACATCTGCACATGCAAATAGATGATCCATATATATATGAGAAGCCGGTTGTCTTCCGTCAGTTCTAGCGATTAATGCAGTTTTAGTACTTGGTCCTCGATTTTATAAATGTGCGGATAAATATGTACAGTCAGCAGCAGATATATATAAGCACATAATGTGTTTAAATAATTCTATACACCCAACAAAATCAATAACATCTACACAACAAAAGTAGTCAAAATATCGTGAGCATCCATTGCGTCAAAATGATCTACACACTCGATTTTCAAATATTTGTAAACAAAGCTTCACAGTAGGAATTGACTAAATTCTCTAACATATACGTACAGGGTTGTGCGTATTTAAAATAAAAATAAATAATATTTGATTTTTGCATGAAAATAAAAATATTGCTTTTAAGCGATGAGATATTCACGATTGTAATCCTTGTCACCGAAACTTTATGGCCACGGCTTAATAAACCTTTCTGACTAACCTTGTATATCTTATATATAATAATATAGTGTTTTTTTCGACTATTTTTATGACTCCCCTTCTAAAATTTGATTCGATATATCGTAAAAATAATTCCCTAGAAATTATTTATAGCCCTTAATATTAATTGTAAGTACTTTCCCAGAGCGTGAAAAGATTTTCCGTACAAAATGTATGTAAATACAATAAACTTTTTTTTAACTTCTATTACGCAGCGGCATTTCATGCTATCACATTGTTGAATTGTGATATTTAACTTACTTGTAGTATATTTTTTTATAATTTATTGGATAGTGTAGTATATGTCAAGTGGGGGTAATTATGAAATACATAGCTGTCATCTCAGTTCGGTATTAAACGTGGTTTGTAACGGTCGAAGTTGTTTCCGTAGTTATTCTTAAGTTCGCTGGTTGCTACCAAGTGAGGAATATTACAGATAGCAGCAATTGTCTAGTTGGTAGTCGTTTGAACTGTCAAAAAGTAGTATGTTCGAAACCAGCTCAAATGGCATACACCACTGACTTTTCTATGGTTACGTGTGTATTCATTTTATTAATACACACACAAAATTTACATCATTAAAATTTCATGTTTTATTATCACTTAAAATGAAAATTGTTGTCCATGATGATTATGTTTTTATTTTTTCTTTTGTTTTCACTTATGTTTTTGTAGTTTATAATTAGCAATAAAATGTCAACCGTGTGCCCCACATGCTGTTAAAGACACTTTGGCAATTGGTCTTGGGTCCTTGCGATACAAGCTTTGCTTAGTGCAAGGGCCAACGGCTACCAGTGTTTATTTTGCTACAACAGCTCTTGTAATTGTTATCATAAAAATGTTATTAGTTCGTAAGCAAACAGTTTTGCACTTAAATAAATAAATAAAAATAAAAAATAAAATAAATAATTATAATCGCTTGCTTAACGGTGAAGAAAAACGTAACGAAGATTTTTTTTTTGTTATCGCGGGGAAAGCGTTTTAGTACTGCCGCCCGCCCTGGGGGTGGTTGATTCCAAGCAATGTTAACTTGGAAATTGGATAATTTAAACTGGATTGTAATCCCTAACTATTCTAGCTGAAAGTGATATCGTTTTAAAATCATCCCTGAAAGGGGCAAAGTGAGGTTAACTTATGAAGTATTCTTTAGAGGAACAATTCCGTGATACATGATTGTTACGTAACTTTAACCATTTACGCAGCGCACGCAACGGAAGCTCTCGAAAGGAATAAATTTTCTCCGTTTTTGCAACATTTTTCATTGCGGCTCCGCTCCTATTGGTCATAGCGTGATGTTATATAGCCTATAACGCTCCTCGATAAATAGGCTATCCAACACTAGAACAATTTCAATTCGAACCAGTAGTTCCTGAGATACACGTTGAAATAAACAAACAAACTCTTCAGCTTTATATATAAGTATAGATTTAAGGTGATTTATTTATTTTCCACCAAAATTTAAACTTTGCATTATTTTTATTTATTTATGTGGCTCCAATAATGCCTCACTTTGAGTCACCTTAATAATTATAAATACAAAAGTTTAAAATAAAAGTAATTTGTTTCAACAAAATTCATGATGATGAAATACATTATTTTTGGCTCTGCCACTGTTGGGTAATAAAATTAAATTTTACACAACTACACAATCTCCAGGATAGTTCCTCAAAAATTGAAATGAACTGTCGCAACTGCTCATTGTGATGCTCTTTGGTCTTTGGCTTTGAAAAGGGATAAATGGCATTATTGTGCGGAAAAGGTATTTGGAACATATTGTTTCGTGTCTATCGGTAGAATATATGTCAATGCCTATGAGTAAGCTTTTTAATATGCATGCGCAAACACGCATTCAGATACTAACATAAAAAACTTGAAACTTCAGAAAAGTAACCTACGAGTAAGCTTTGTTATACGCAGGCGCGTATAACAAAGCTTACTGGTACATTAACACACATTAAAAAAATACATAAACCCAGAATATAATATACTGTGTAATGTATTCTATCTAATTTTTTTGCCGACTTGTTTTTATGTGATTGTCTCTTAGTGGTGATGTATTTTAAATTTATGTTTAATCGAGTTTCAAATCACAGCGATTTTAAATTTTTATAATTTTAATATTTTTTAACTTCAAAAGAATATTTTTGTGATTAATTCTGTGAATTAGTGATACATTCCATGTGGGTGCCCTGGTAAAGATTACTTACGGAGAAGGCAAAATCGAATCACTTTATTTTTATTTTTTAGCACACCAACAGAAGGATTACATATTAATTCAATTTACATATTGTTAAACTAATTATTTAAAATACAATGTAATCATACCGATCATAAGCATGCATGACATTTTTAATGATGTGGATAATTTATGAAAGCTATGATATCTATATCTTTATTTAAATATAATTCATAATTATTTGGCTTTGGATTTGGCATGTGAGTAAGGAGCGCTTGTATGAATCGTACTCGTGGGAAAATATATCAGTGTATACATTTTATTTTGATTTCATATAATTTGGATAGTATTCAAGTAACTCGAAACAAAGATACGTCACTGACGTCATACAAGGAATGAAATCAATACTTGACTAGTATTTGATAAAATAAATCTATTTGACAGATCATGGCATTATAGTAATGTTATTTCAAACAGTTATGACTCTCAATATATATATATATGTAGGATTTATTATTCGTGTTTGTTAATTTGTTCTGGAAATCTGCTTAGATACCAGATTGTTTATCATAACAATGGCCTTCAATTTGCTACTAAATATTTGACAATGTATGTGCTCAGTTATAATTGACAGATTGAGTGATCACAACATTTAGAAAATTTTGGTGTGTAGATCATTTTGGTCACTTTGGGTGTGTAGTACTATATGAACACCTTGGTTGTTTAGCTACTTCTGCTGCTGACTGTACTTATACCAAACAACAAATCATTATTATGAACTGTTCATTAATTGTATCTTGTGTTTTGATAAGTTATATGCAATTTTAGCAAATCACAGAGCTGCCTTCCTTGAGAAGAGTCTGATTGATACAGTAAAAAAAACATTCTGATCCTTTTTCAATTCAGAAACAAATGAAATTCTATCTTTCTATTAGTCTTGAGTAATTTTTATGAATCTATAATTTACTTTGTTTTGTTTCATATTGTTCATCATTAATTAACGAACTAATAATAATAGTATCATGTTTTATAATTTGAACTTGCTTGATAGAAATACTGCAGTCATAAGCTGGGAACAAATATTATTCATAAGGTATTCAAATTTAGTTTAATATTACAATATACTCTAGCATCATGGATGCCATTCGACAATACAACAGTATTTTTAGATCCGTACAGTCCATATAAAACTGATAGGTGTGCAAGGTCATTCCCACAATCAATGAATTCTGCATGTATAGTGTAGATAATAATAATTATAATCATTCTAGCCCTGTACTATTCAGTGTCCCACTGTTGAGCATGATCTTCCTCTACTAATGAGAGGGGTTAGGCCTTAGTCCACCATGCTGGCCTACTGCGGTTTGGCAGACTTCACATTCCTTTAAAATTCTTATTATAGAATACTTGTGCATGCAATTTTACTCACGATGATTTCCTTCAACGTTTAAGCAAGTAATAATTACCTATGAATACACACAAAACTTCAAAAAGTCAGAATTGTATACCATTTGGTTTGGTTTTGAACCATGAACTCTCATCTTGGCAGTCTGTAACACTTCCAACTTGGCTATTGCTGCTGGTTGTAGACAATTATAATGTAGATAAATACAACAATATTATCAGTATTCGTGTGGATCATGTATTTGACTTATTTTTAACACCATAAAAACGGGTAATGAACGCTTATATTTTTTTAAACCGTTCACGGTTGGTATATAGTAGTCTGAAATCACTATAACACCTTGCTTTTATGCTTTAAAGCTTAGAATATATTAACTTGGAGCCTTTTACAGCCTGTTATATGTTTCTTTGCTTTATTTAGTGTTCTATAAAAAATGTGTTTGAAATAAAATTACATGAATAACTTTTTATATTTTGTAATTTGTTACCAGAATTGCACTAGACAAGGAATTGCAATTAGCTACAAGTAAAGTAAGCACATAACAAAGACACCATGACACACACTGGTTTAAGGATTTCTTGGTAAATGGATTCTAGCCAATGGTTTGACCAATATTTTAATGTGAAGATATTTTATATGCCCTATATATATGTCTTTGCATTACACCACTAAATGAGTGACCAGATGCACCATTGTCCACAGGTTGTAAGGTCCCAACAGTTTATACAGGCCTCATGAAATATCATCTCACTTTCATGTTTACCACTAGTCAACTTGCCTTTTTGTTATTTTTTTTATGTTATCTTTTCGGGATTTCTTTGAACTTGAAAATCAAAAGTGATATCCGGTTTCTATAAATTTAGCTATCACTACCTATTGCTCGTAACTCCCAAGGGTTGTGATGATGTTAGATAGCCTAAAACCTTCCTCAGTAAATAGGCTATAAAATGCTAAAAGATTTTTTCTAACCTGACTGCTAGTTCCAGACAGCATCATTAGCATTCAAACCAATTGCAAACTCTTCATTTTTATATAACTGGTAAAGATCCATCTCGTTGACCTTAACTCCCAAGATGTAAATTCCATATAAACAATAAATGAACACATAAAATATGACCCTATCGTCCTTTACACTGTATGCCCTATACAACAATTTTCTATATATTTAACAAGGGCCAAATAGAAAGTTGTAAATATTATGTGTACTTATTTTTATTTATATTGTTTGCATTTTAACAATGCTTGTTCCAGTTTGCTTTGTGTAACATGTTTTTTGCTGATGCCTTTTTAACATTTCCTCTAGGTTTGAGAGGATCCATCAAATTTTCTCATTATTTAACAGTGAGCAAATTAACGACTGGGGTGTGAGGGTCCACATAGCCGGGCGTCTGTCGCTACTGCCTGGAGATCTAAGGGCGCTGGTGTCAAAAGTTATGCTGGCTACGAAAAATAACAACAAGCTAAGACTTAATATTGCGTATTCTTATACAGGTAGTTATTGATACAGATGTTTTACATTGAATACATTTAAAAAAATATATTATGTGTGGTTATTTAAATTTCGAAGGTCGAGATGAAATCAGCAGAGCGGCGTCGCATATAATTGATGGTGTGAAGAACAATGAAATAACAGCCGAGGATATTGACGATGACCTCGTATCACAATCCTTGGACCTTGGTGAAGCTGAACTACTAGTTCGGACCTCAGGGGAAGTCAGACTATCTGATTTCATGCTTTGGCAGGTAAAGGGCTTCATTTATTTATATTAGAGCTTTTGCTGTGGATGCATCATTCTGCCACTTGATGTTGACGGAAGAGGCACTAGTAATATTTACTGACCAATAAAAAAACTCTGCAGAAAATATATATATCAGTCATTTATAATCAAGTATTTTTTTTATGATTCAATTATTTTACATCTACGTTATTTTCTTTATAATAAAAAAACGTGTGTACGGCATTTAGTGATCGAACTTTTGAATGACTTGAGTAGTTGAAGTCCTACAATATATTTGTATTGTCCTAACACAAAGCTGAACATTCAGTAGTATTATAAATGCTCTTTGGCTAGACTTTTACTAATAATTTTTTGTTATCTTGTTGCCTATGCCTTCTAGATGAAAACGGCATAATTTTATTATGCTTAAAGAACAACTTTGAAATAAAATATCTATTGATGATCAATGCCATCTATTGGCGGCACAGAACTAACTGCACATTATACTAATATATATTTTTTTCAGCTATCAGATACAGTTTTGTACTTCACCGATGTTCTATGGCCGGAATTTACCATATGGAATCTGTTGGCCGCAATAATACATTTCCAAAGGCATTCGCCGCCTGTCAAGCAAGCAACCGAGGTTGATTCAAGAAAACAAAAGTTTTTAGAACAATTAGAACATAGGAGATGGCAAGAACTCTTGAAGAATGTTAGTTGATGACTACATTTTGTTTTTGTTGTAAATTAATATTTATTACAGTATAATAAAACTATATTTTGAGAGTTACATTAGAATATATTAGTTTAGATATTTTTAAGATGCCAATTTCCACTTGTTTCTATTGTTCTAAGTTGTACGGTATTACATTTGTCAATATTAAAAAAGGGCAGATAATTTTAATTTGATTTATTACTTATTTTTATGTAATATTATTGCATAGATTACTAAATTAGTCTATTTCGATTGCTTTGTAAATTATATTATTATTAACTTCTAAAAACGTTTTTTATTTATTTTCCCTTGATGGTGTATTTTGAGTAAGTCTTTGTAGGGTCATATGGCTCCCATCTAGATGCGGGAAAGATATGCTTGTTTCTTTCGTACCAAGATCTGAAAATAGAAAGATTAATATATTATTATTACATCTGATAGCGTTGGTGGCTTATGAAACGAAACGAGAGGCCGTGGGTTCTATTCCCGCACCGAGACAAATGGTTGTGTGAAAGATAGATATTTGTTTCGGGTCTGGGTGTTGTGGGACCATAGTCTCTCGTAATTATTGATACACATGATACAGGTTTTACCTGGTGTCGGGCTGGAACTATGTGTGTGACTGTTGGGTGTATTTATTTTGATACTTTATTGACTTTGCATAGACAAATGTTGTGTTAAAATATACAGGCTGACCTGGAAAGTTTGAACAATAGTACTGTAATTGTATACCATACTATGCTAGCAATTTCAGAGAGTAATATGTTTGCCATATGGATGGTAAGGAGTGTAATGAGAGATGATTTTTAGTCTGTTTATTTTAGATATAGACAAAGCTTATATACTAATGTGGTAAATGCATATAATTGTTTTATTTACTTCCTATAAATGTAACTTTATCTAAGTACGTGCAATTATGTAGTGACGTGCTGTCGCTACACTATGTATGGTATACCGACTTAGTAAACATCATACCTTAATAAAACTTTGCCAGCGTGTGAGTCTTGTTTCTCCTGTATTGCGTCATTCACCAATCTTACATCATCAGACGCGTCAAATTGAAATAGTGGACCACTCTTACCTCGAGCCTAAAAAGATAACAATTCAAATTAATAACATTCATGGCATTAAGAAAATATTTATCAAAAGCTTATTTTCAATGGTTGTTAACTTAATCGTTATCCTGCATGCAGGGAATCCCCGAACTTGGAATAAATTAATGAAAGTACATCTACGATATCTCGGTCGATATACGGAATACGGGTATTCCCCGCAAGCCGCAACAACCAATGAAATTCAGCAATATCTTTAATGGGATACGTAAACAGAAAATATTAAAAATGTTTTTATCGTTTGCCTGACAGTCAGAATCGATTCTTATAGAGATATTAAAGAGAAAAAATATTGTTGTGTTACAGATTACAGATACAGTATATTTAAAGAGAATAATAAATTTTGTCAAATTATGCTTACTTTAGTAACTATAAAATCGTAAAATGTATAATGGTGCGGCAATATTAAATCTTCTTTCACATACATAAGCTGGTCGGCGGATACTGTCTTCAATTCACTAAATTCAGGCCTTAGAGTGTCTAAACATCGTTGTAGGAATTGGTATATTGAATTTCCTGAAATACAATAAATTATTAGTCACAAATAACATTAATTTCTTATAAACATGAGACAATTATAGGAAGTTGGTGCTATATTAATCGAATTATCACAGAAACATGCAAAAATTGGCACAGACTCAGGAGAGACTAGTAGTGTGTTAATGCTATCATAATTTTACTTAAATCAGACCTAGTTTCTCTGTTTTAATACATTAACTGTGGCGCTAAATAATTCCACCTACGCGGCTCACGACGCGATAAGGTAATGCGAGTTCGAAAAAACACACCACACGTGTACCAGTCCATACAAGACGCACAATTAAAAAAACGCCAAACGTGTGCGCATGATGTTCTAAAAAAGGGAAAATCCAAATATACCTTTTTTTAAAGTGACATGTCTTCTATGCCCTGAACCGTCCCAGTAGCTGAATGTGACGGTGATGGGTTCATCTTTCAAACTTGCCTGTGTCATCACCCACTCTAGTCTGAGTTCCTCTCTTAATTTAAGATCAGCCTCTTCGCGTTCTCTGTCAGGCAGAAAAGATGTGTCTACATCTGGATTTTTTCGGACCTTTTTTAAAACCTGTAAATTGAGGCTGTTATTAACAGTATATTAGCTACGGCCTAGTTGTGGTACAGATTGCCATGATGAAAATAATAGGCTTGAAACCAGCCCAAATAGCATACTGAATTATTGAAGTTAGTAGTGGATTGATTGTTAATTACCACCAGCTTTTAGGGTGACCCCCAATATGACTTCATGAGGAAACTTGCATACCTGGGAATTCACTATTATATTAAATGTATGTAAGATTTTATTTTATGAAACGTTCCATGTATAAAGGTATTGATTGCATAGTAAGAAACTAGCTTAATTATAGTGTTGTGTAAACATGTTGTATGTATCTGGTATGAATGAGAGTGTTTATGGGTGAAAGAGATAGGAAGGATAAGAAGACACAAAGACAGTTATTAGTATGAACCAGACATGTCATATTAATTCAATTTTATTAGAAAAAGAAAGCAATACGAATAAGGTTTATGTCGAAAATACAACCCCCTACAGGTACACAGATTCTAACAACTTGCACTAAGACTTTATTTTGTCCAATTAATTCAAAAGTTCCACTATGACCTTTATAATAATAGATTTTTACTATATTTGTGGCTCACACTAAGCTTGGTTTGTTTTCTGCATTAGTGAAGCAAACACATACTGTATGCCGCATGAGAATCTGATGAGAACACTAAACATAAACCTTATTATCAAAGTTTGAGCATTCCAGAGTGTTTTCGCAATCAAATGCTGGATTTTTATTATTTAGAAGTGTTTGAACGTAAAATGATAAAGAGATTTCTATGGAACTGACACAGTTTTATGAAGACCAAAAGAACCTAAAAACCTTTTCAATAAAAAAAAACCATATGCCATAGCCGTATGACAGCTCACACTCAAATATGTGTGTAGCATTTGTGAAAAACATAGCAGGTCATTTAGGCCACATCCTCATAGTCCAAATGTTGACTAAGTTTATATATTCCACTGAATACATAAGATACCTACTGGTTCTTCTTTATCTCTCCAATTCTCAGGCTCTGGTTTTTCATCGCTAGATTCCTCACTTTCCTCTTCTTCATCTTCGTTCATATCAAATGACAGAGCCTGGATCTGAAATAAACATGGTTCTGTAATAATACCACTGAGTGACTCATCATGACATCTCTAAGACTACACCTGATTGAGTTGAAATTTTGCATGATTTCGCAATGTAGACCCTCACTAAGAATGTGTTTTTGGAAATTTGGGGGTGAATTAGGTATTCAAAGTTTTTTTATCTGTTATGTTTTGTTAGTGGAACTAATGGAAAACCATGGAGCCCATTTTGGTGAAATTTTGTATGAGGATACTGGAGGATGGACATCAGGTATTTTATTATTTTTAAATCATCTCTTGAAGGGGTGAAATAGGGGATCAACACAAAATTCAGAATATCATTTACAACTTTAGAATCATACTCTTTGGGGGCTCATCTCCATTAAACTAGAGACTGAAAGTAATTGTTTAATATACTTTTTGGGCAGAAGTAATTATTATTTTGATCCCACATACTCATAGGGATAGCAACATACTCATTCAATGCAGTCAAAGTCACAAGCAAAGCTTGTATTTGTTATATGTTATGATGTCTAGAGCTTTTTTAAATTCAATTGATTTAAAAATACACAACACTGAAGTCTTGTAAAAGCTAATTTATGGTGTACAAGTAATTTATAAGCTATTGAAACTACATTAATGATCCAGAATAATAAAATATAAAACCATTTGGCACTATGCTGATAGTTTTTTAGTACCTGGCGCTTCTGTTTATTTTTTTGTGCCTGTTTTGCTTCTATCTCTTTTTGTCTCTCTTTTTCTTTTTCGGCTTTCTTTTGCGCTAATTTTTTCTCTCTTTCTCTTACTATGTGTTCCTGTTTGGCTTTCATTTCATCAAGAGTTACTAAACCGATGGTGGAACTTTTCAATTGTTGTTCCACTGCATCGTAATGTGTGGCAAATTTATTTTCAATATTGTGTATCTTGAGATCTTCTTCTATCTTCTTTTTCCGAAGTTCTATTTCTTGCTGAGCTTTTTCTCTTTTTTTCATGAGATGCATGGCTCTGCCAGCCTCAGACGCAGCCCCCTTGTAATGAGCCATGGCTGTGAAGCTTTATTAATAAAAGAAAAATAATTAAGTTTAGTTAAAAGATTGCAGTTATCAAGAACGCAAGGAAAGCTTTTTTAGGTTTTTTCCAGAAAGTAACAAAAAATAAGTAAACAACAAACGTCACTTTTGACAAATGATTATTTCTTTTCCGTCTGGAGGACAGGCTAAAGTATTTCGACCATACTGCCTAGACAATATGTTCGAAATCTTACATGAAAAATTAAATGGCGAACAAAGACAAAATCTCATTTTTTTCCTGACTTCATATAAATATTCTTTTTTATTTTGGCATGGTAAAGTGACCACACCGCATCTGATGGTCAGCGCACTGCCGTCCAGTTAGAGTATTAAGTAGCGAGAAACAATCTATCCCTCGTTACTCAAAACAATCAGGCCGGCCTGCGGTGTAGCTTCTTCACACTATGCCATAGAGCAAGGAGGTGAAGAAGCGGTCGAGGCTCTAGTGTCAGAGTACTCAGAAGGCCGCAACACGGCCAAACATCGTATCCGAATACTCACTCAACAAAAACCGGATGTACATTGGCTGACCCGTCAACGCGACATATTTGGGTGTGCAACTATGGCGGGTTTTACACCCTGTGTATGGTGGTCGATATCCGGGTGGATATGAATATCCTACCACCAGCGTATACCATATAGTTTAAGAAACACAATTAAGGATAATAATCATTATGGTAAAATGTATCGTGTATCACAAGTACGAACAACTAAGACTAAGTTCCCACAATGCCCAGACCCGAAACAAATATTTGTCAACACTAACTTTAGTCTCGAACTCGATGTGAGGATTGAACCCGCGGCCTCTTGCTCCACAGCCGGCTACTCGCACGTTATGCCGACGGTACTAACGACAAATTAATCGCAACATGGCAGGCTGTGTGGGTATATATTCCTTTGCACAGTGTACGGACATAAATTGAAAAAAAAAACCAATTGTCTGTGATTCAACGACAGACAAGGCTGCATGGAGGAGAACTTTTGCCTTCTTATAAAAAAAATTACTGTGATACTGACAATTGAATTCGTGATTGCTAGTTTACATAACTAAATACAAGAACTGTATAATAATGCTGATGATATAATTGATTGTATGCTTTTGGTTTATATACGCAGTATAATAATATCAATCTATTCTTTATTTTCATCAGAATTTAGATATAAGAAAAAGTATTCTTATCTGACGACTCCAAAAATACCAGACATCAGATAATCGTAGATTAGAAATGTTGCATGACACATCAGTTACTTATAATAATTGATTTTCAGATTAACTCAATTTCTTTCTTTTATCTCCGCATAACGTTGGCGAGATAATTGCATTGTAAGTTCAACTCCAAAAATAACTGAGTAGTTTTTTTAAATCAATTGCTGGCAACTAGAAATCTAGTGTGCGCGGCAAAGGTGCGCGGATATGATAAATGTTTGAGTTGAAATCTAAGAAAATAGTTCACTAATCATTTAGAAATATAGTAATCTCTACCGAAAGAGCAATCAACTAATAAGTATCGTTTTATTTGAGAGCTGTTGAAGACTCTAGTGCGATTGGGAGAAAATTATACTCGTTCTGTATCCATTAGCTAGGCTTTAAAAGACGGGTATTTTATTTTTTACCAGCAAGTACGTTTAAAATAATGATGGAAGAAACTATTTTGTTACCATCACCAAACTGGTTCCAAGTGTCCGTAATGAAGATTACTAAAGAAGGGTGGTTAATTTACGGCGGGCCTAATAAGAGTCTTTGTGTTTTGGAGCCGTTGCAGAACGGACAGAACGTGGTAACAGCTGATAACCAACGCTATAAGGCGCATGTTATTATTAAAGCACATCCAGAGAAGTAAGATGTTTTTACTTACTTGATTCTGTTGATTAAAAATATTTTTGATTCATTGTGTAAATATACTTTTAAGAGACATATATTCGTATGCCACTAGATTTTAATATTTTTTTAGGATTGTAAGTGTAGACCTGTCTCCGGAATGGGCAAGGAAAAAAAACTTTCTTACCGGCAGTGCAGATGGAACTGTCAAACAATGGAAATTAGAAGGTGCCGGGAAAACTACAAAGATAACTCCTACACTGAGCAATGAGTTTCATTATCGTGAGAAAGAGGTATAACTTTTGTTTTACTTATTAGTTTATAGCTTTGTTGTTTCCCTGTTTGATTCTCAGTCTGGCAATTTATTTAAGACTAGATGTTGCTTGCAGTTCCGCCCCCGTGGATGTTATATTTGGAAGGAAAGGTATACAATCTATGGAGTCATCTTAAGCTATTACACCTTTCTATATTTTGCTATCCCATAGGATGCATGCATTTTTCCGGGATAAAAAGATGGCCTATGTCATTTTCTGATCCCTAAACTACCACTATGCAAAAAATCATGTATATCCCTTGCTCTGTGAAAACTTAACTATCCCATGGGAACTGTAAATTTTTTCGGGATAAAAAGTAGCCTACATGCTATTCCAGACTATAATCTATCTTTGTGCCAAATTTCAACCAGATCTGTCCAGCCGTTGTAGCGTGATTGAGTAACAAACATCCATCCATCCATTCAAATTTTCGCATTTATAATATTAGTAGGATTTTGCTGAGTTGCATGGTCAATGGTATTATCATTATTGACCATAGGGCTTGTTTGTTTGCTCATATTAATATGTAAAAACATTTTATAATGTAATGACAAACTACAAAAGACTTACAGCTGAGTTTCTTGGTGCTTCTTCTCAGACCAGGGGCATTTCTGAAGCACCGGTAGACTTACACTTTAACATTACTATGACATGTAAAAAGTGCTCTTAGTGGCCTAATTTACGAAATAAATGATTTGATTTTGTTTTATATGTTCATTTTGATACATATACAATTAGCATGAATGAAATTTATATTTATTTATTTATATTTTAAGGACAAACAGTGGTAATTACATTACATCAATTAAATCCTATAAATTACTAACAATATTTTAAATGCATTACCTTTAGTTGTCACGGCATGCATTTAAATGTTGGAAAAAACAATTATTAAAATTCACTGTAATACATGTTAATTTAATAAAAGCAGCGATAGCCTAGTTGGTTGTGGTACGGACTGTCAAGACGAAAGTCGTATGTTCGAAGCCCAAGTGGCATACACCTCTGACTTTTCTAAAGTTATGTGTGTATTCTTTGTTAATTATCGCTTGCTTTAACGGTGAAGGAAAACATCGTGAGGAAATCTGCATACCTGAGAATTCTCAAAAAGAATTTCGAAGGTATGTGAAGTCTACCAACCCGCATTAGGCCAGCGTGGTGGACTAAGGCCTAACCCCTCTCATTAGTAGAGGAGGCCCGTGCCCAGCAGTAGGACAATGTTTAATACAGGGCTAGTATTATTATTATTATATTATTACATGTTAATTTCTGAAACCACCCAACCAATTTAAATAATTGGTAAATGAACTAATATTTCATTATTGCCTATGATGCATCTTGACATTCTTGATGTTTCCCGAATCATTTTCTATATATAATGTATAATTATGTAGTATTGGGATTAAATAAATGTTTATTGTCTGACAATTACAATTTGACCCCTAGGAACTTACGGGAGCTGGTTATAGCCTGGGACCATTTGCAGTATCTGTTGGTGTGTTTGGCAATGTTGTAAAATGGAATCTGCATTCCAATGTTGTACAGTCAAACATACACTGTTTGAAGAACTTCAAGCCGGTCTGCATGTCATGTTCACCACACTTACCTTTATATGTGGCCATTGGGACAAAACAGGGTGTAATATTTGTATTAGATTTAAATGGTTAGTATTCATTGTAAATTGAAATAAAACTAATTTTACGGATTCTATTGCAGTTTATTTAACTTTTTTTATTCCTGACGTTTTGAAAGCTTTACAGCCTTCATGGTCATGGGGCAGACTGAGTTGTATGTTGTCATAGGAGTTTTTTTTTTATTGTAGTCTACGCAGAAGGAGCTCACAGTGTCTTGAGGTTAAATAAACCATGGGAGAATCTGTAAAATTAGTTTATTATATGTATAATTTGTGTAATCATAAGAAACCATTCATTGTATATGTTTTGAACTAAGAGTGGAATAATCTATAGTACAGTTCATTCTTTTGACTCCCATAAAAATGAATAATTTGTATTTCAAATAGGTCAAGGAAAATTAATCTATAAAGTACGTGGTCAAGATGATGAGATAGTCAACATCAGTTGGTGTCCACTGTTAAAGGTTAGTATTAAGAAAACATATGATGAATCACCAGAAAATACATTGAGTTTCAACAGTGATTTTGATGAAGAAACAGTTATTGTGGATGATGAAAGTGAACAAGGTGATATTGTTGAGAATGACCAATTGCAACCAAAAGCTATTGAGAATGTTGAAAAACCTATCCATACAATAGAGGATACAGATTTGAATGCAACATCTGTAGTGGATGTTGAAAATGAATGTGGTGATAAAGTTGAAAATGAAGATTTGCAAGCAACAACTGCTGAGAATATTGAAAGTCGACCTAGTGATACAATGGAGGATAAAAATTTGAAACCAACTTCTGCTGTGAATGTTGAAAATGAATGTGGTGATAAATGCGAGGATAAAGATATGCAAGCAACGGCTGCAGTGAATATTCTGGAAGCATCTGGAGTGGTAAAGAATCTGCCAGATGACAGCTTTGATGAAGTCACTGTAGCAGATGATGACATGTTTGATATATACAAAGATCATGAAGTAGAAGAGTTTGGACACAAGAAATACCAACCAGAGGAAATACTTGTTAAATTAAAACAACCTGTGCCAGAATCTGATTACCTAAAAGAGTGTTTAAAGCTTAAAGAAGATATATTACAAATGAAGAATACTGAGGAACAAACAATAGAATCTTTAGTTGATGCAATGGATAAAACTCATGTTGATAGTGATGTTGATGCTCTTACACCTGAAAATAAAATTGACACGCAACTTAGTAAATCTAAGCAGATGTTGGCTACAAATTGTCATAGACATAAACACATGTTAGCCTCAGTTGGTAAATATGGGTAAGTTTATCAAAGTTTTAGTTTGATGATATAATTTAATCATGTAAAAAATACTATATTTGTGAATGCGAATTCCCACTACTTAAAGTTCCATTATCAATGCAAATGCGAATAATATATTTTCGAATGTGGTTACACTAAAATTAAGTCTAATTCACTAAACACGAAGAATCACAATTCACAAACTGATAAAAATAATCATAAAAATAGTATCTACTATACTCATAATTTAATGTCATGGTTAATGTTTATTTGTAATAGTTTATTTATTATTATACTTACTATTTATTTGATTTAAAATAGAGTGAAATAAAGCTATTATGCCTGGAGGAAACTACAAAGACTTTTCACATACATTCACAGCATGTTATTACGAATAAAGAAAATATACAGAGTGTTGCATAAAGTTGGTATACAACAATACAATATAAAGGGAGTTGTTGTAGTAGTTGTAATTGCACATGCGTTACGACTGCTGTGCTGAGGTCTAGGGTCCGATCCCTGAGTCGGGTAAAATATTATTGATTTTTTCTATTTAATAATTCTCAGTATTAGCCTGGAGTCTGGAATTTGTGCCCGATATGGCGATAGGCTCGCCCCCTATCACTTTATGCGAACGAAATAAATTCGGTGAAAATGGGGTGTACTGGTTACACCTCCGCATACCCCTGTGGGGATTACAGCCGTAAGAGTAAATTATAAACAAAATATATTTATAATAAATTAACTTTATAAAATGGCTTTATGTTACAGTGGAATACGCATTTGGTCGAAAACTGGTAGGTTAGTGGCAACTTGTGCAGTACCAGTCAGTACTGGCAGGAACCAGAGGAATAAGGCTCCGAATTGGCCAACTCTGCTGTGGTATAAAGCCGACATGTTGCTTATAGCAGATGGAAAAAGCCAGCTTTTGGAATGTAATCCTCTTACGATTGATAGGTAAGTGTATTTGGCACTTCTTGCCATATGTTTTTATCAAGAATTAAAAGTGTTGTATTACATCGAATTTATTTATTAACCGAAAATATTTATTTATAATTTCTACCAAATAATTATATTTTGCAAAAAGCAACGATAGCCTAGTCCAGAGTGGTTCGGGCTGTTGAGACTAAAGTATGTTTGAAACCTGTCCAAATGGCACACACCTTTGACTTTTCTAAAGTTATGTGTGTATTGTTAACTATCGCTTGCTTTAATGGTGAAGGAAACCATGCATAATTGAGTATTTCATAAGTATTTCAAAGTTATGTGGGGTCTACTAACATGTTCTGGCCGAGTCTTGTGTGCAATGTTTAATACTGACTGATTTAGACTGGTATTACTATATTATTACAAATATTTATTTTAATAATATAAAACTTGAGGAAAATGCTTGGCCAAAAAAAAGATCTGTAATTTTTTTAAAGAGTAATAAAAAAACACTCGGTAATTAGTTTACAAATGTATTTCCTTCAGTAAAAACAAGTTAGAATGGCGAGAAGTCCACACTCTGCATAAACGCGGGCTGTACTGTATAGCATCGGAGGCGCCTCGCATCCAAGTGCCTTCTGAAGATCACTGGCCTGTGTGGACAGTGTCCCAGGACAGAAGCCTCATAAAGTACTGCATGAAGACTCGCCAGGCGCTTGCTGTGTACGGATCGTGTGGGGGCTATGTCTATAACATACAACCGTGCCCGTATGATGCTAGCAAGTGAGTACACTTTGATTACTTAAGTAGATTGTTACTGTCGGCAATTCCTTAGGAAGGCAAAAAGGGAAAGAATCTTAAGTTCTTCTTCTAATGCCGCTTCTTCACCTTCTTGCAAGTGTGAAGAAGCAGGCCGGCATGATTGTGTTGAGTAGCAAGGGATAGATCGTCTCTGGCTACTCGATACTCTAATTAGACCGCACTGCGCTTACCATCAGGTGCAGTGTGGTCACTTTGTCGTGCCTGGATAAAAAAAAATACTATACACCATCTCTCTTCATATGTACTGTAGTGAGTAACAATTCTGTGGGAACTATAACTATAACATTTAAATTAAGTAACCTACATTTGAATGTCTGTCAGAACTAAACTTAACGTATAAAACATGTCTAATTATCTAAGCAATAGCTAGAATAATGTGCTGCTCTAATCATTACCGGCTGACTATAAAAGGATATAAATAATTCTTAGTTTAGCTTTAATTTGGCCACTTTATTGCAGATGGCATAAGTCAAATTGGTGTTTTTCTTTATTGATTTTTTGAAGAGATTTGTCTGTCTTTTACCTGTTATTAATGTAAGTTAAACAGTCCATTAACATTATGTAAAATTGACAAACTTTACTAGTTACTCGAAAATTTAACTTCGATAATTAACAATCACTAACTAACACTAACAATCACTAGGACTAAGGCCTAACCCCTCTCATTAGTTGAGGAGGCCCGTGCCCAGCAGTGGGACAATGTTTAATACAGGGCTAGAATTATTATTAATTAACAATCAACAGATTAATAGTCTTGTGCCCAGCGGTTATAAAAATGTTAATAACTGCATAGTTTCAATTCAATCGGTTGGATGAAGCAGGAACGGAAATGGTAAAGAGTATGAGACAGTACAAGTTTACTGCAGGATTGCGATAAGCGTGGGAGATGGTGCAGTGCGCGTGTGGCAGACCCCTGATGAAGATGACACTACACTGCATACCGGGAAACTGAGCGTCTACTGGCAGAATGTGCAGGGCAAGGTGCTAAAACTTGCCTGGCATCCTTCCAAAGAAAATATGCTGGCGTTCTCTACTGCTGAGGCCAGGGTAAGTTACTTTATTAGTGAAATGAATATCATCAATAGGAGACCAAAGGCCTGTTTCGACTGTGCCTAGTGTTCATTTGCACCATGGAATTATTTTCTCATTTTTAGCTTCATAATATTATGGTGGTTGCCTCCATTCTCTATAATTTATGTTATATAAATTCAAAGTTCAAATTTCAGCTCAATATCAGTTCAGTGATTGTCTGATGGTATATATGGCGCTACCTTTACGAGCAGACGTGTGATGGGGAGATGTTCCCGCGCAACTTATTTCTATCTTTTTGCTAGCTTAGACAGTTTGGAATAACGTATACGTTAGGGTGTCTGAGGGTAAAATACTCTCAGACACCCCACCGGAAATTTTAAAGTGATTAATTTACGACTGCTGTGCTGAGGTCCCGCGTTCGATCCCCGGGTCGGGTAAAGTGATATTGGGTTTTTCTGTCTAGAAATTCCTCAGTATTAGCCCGAAGTTAGGAATCTGTTCCCGGTATGGCGATAGGCTCGCCCCCTATCACATTATGGGACCGAAATTTGGCGAAAAGTGGGTGTACTGGTTGCACCTTTGCCTACCCCTTTCGGGTATTACAGGCGTGAGTGTATATGTATGTGGACAAAAATAGCAATAATTTGTTTTGAAGCGTTGTGTTAGGGTGTTAAACGAGTGAATATTTCAGGTGGGTATAATCGACACGAGCGGCAGGGGTGAGAAGCCGGCCAAAGTCCTACCACCGGCGTTATGTGGCGGAGTGTACTCGCTGAGTTGGGGCGACGGTGACCGACTGTACGCGTGTGGCGGCGGCGAACTGGTCGTCTACCACACCACCAACAAGGATCTATGTAATTATGTCGCGAATTGGGTGAATTACTTGCTAAATACAAATTTACAAGTTTGAATTTGGAAAATAATGAGGGACTGCAGGTCGCTACGCGAATGGCTGGAGAATAAACTACATATACTGGGTGACTTTTTTTAAATGGAGTAGAAGCCTCAGGCATAGTTACTTAATTTTTTATTTTTTACTGACATAGACTGAAATTAATCTACTAATATTCACTCCTAATTTATAATCTATTTAACATTTTAAAACATTTAAATGAAATATTAAAAAATAAAAAAATCACAATCGTAAACATACTCACCCTAATAAAGCGCGACAAAACAGTAGGAATGATTACGTAACAAATAACATAAAAACTATTTTCAAGGACACTCGCACTCGCCGGCCGTCGCAAGCGCTGGACCAACGCTCCCCCCACCCTTTCCCGGTCGCCCTCGGCCCTTGCGAGTTGCGCTAATTATTTTAGTTGCAAGCGATTAGGCACATTGTAAGGACGCGTGATCTGTTCGCATAGTTTACGTACCGTGCCGTCTCTCACTGTGATATCGTATACCATAAACATGTAGGAATGAGTATGTAAGGGGAAGTCTGAAAGTAGCACCAATTGTAGAAAAGATGAGGAGTGCTAGGTTAGCTTGGTTTGGGCACGTGATGAGGAGGGATGAAAGGCATGTAACAAGACTAGTTGTCAATATGAATGTGGATGGACGAAAGAGTCGTGGGAGACCCAAAAAGAGGTGGATGGATTGCGTGAATGAGGACATGCGCGTGAAAGGAGTGAATGCAGATTTGACGCATGATAGGGCTGTGTGGAGAGTTAAAACCAATTGTGCCGACCCCACTTAGTGTGGGATAAGGGCAGGTAGATGATGATGATAAACATGTACGAATACAATAACGTTGAGTAGTCAGTCAGTTCAGTGGCAAGTGGATAGGTCTCGGAGGTCCTGCGAACTGGCCGGCCAGATCACCAGACCTAACTCCTTTGGACTTTTATTCGTGGGCCGAGCTAAAACGGTCAGTGTACACTGTGGAAGCTCGCAGTGGTAGTGAATTAAAACAGCGCATAATAAACGCTTTTGATATTTTAAAACGTGATGGAGACACCCTTCATAGTTTAAAAAACAATTTACAAAGACGTGCTAGTTTGTGTTTAGAGAGAAACACTTCGAACGATTACTGGGATATCGCTAAAAGGTACATTTTAATTATTTTGTAATTATGTAATCAGTGTACATACATATACACTCACGCCCGTAATCCCCGACGGGGTAGGCAGAGGTGCAACCAGTACACCCACTTTTCGCCGAATTTCGGTCCCATAATGTGATAGGGGGCGAGCCTATCGCCATACCGGGCACAGGTTCCAGACTCCGGGCTAATACTGAGAATTTCTAGATAGAAAAACCCAATATCACTTTACCCGACCCGGGGATCGAACCCGAGACCTCAGCAAGGCAGCAGTCGTAACGCATGCTCAATTACAACTGCGCCACCGAGGCAGTCTAATCAGTGTAATTTGTAAATAAGTTGATTTCAATCTTTCAAATAAGCCTAGTATGTTGTAGTTTACGTGGTATACTCGTCCTGCATGCCTACTATTTTATTCATACTGATAAATCATAACTAATGATTAGTTTGACATATAACTACAGCATGTGTTAACGGTAGGCAGCGGCTTTGCTGTGCCCTGGCATTGCAGAAGTCTATGGGCGGCGGTGACTACTTACCATCAGGTGGCCCGTCTGCTCGTCCGCCTATCGAGGCACTAAAAAAAAAATGTAAGAAGGTCCTAAGCCCTTAAAAGTATGAAGGTAAGATCAAAATAATCTCTCGAATTATAACTATGCATGCGCCGTGTAGGGTGTATTTCTTTAATGGATTTTATTAGACTTTCGGAACTTTCGTAATCGAAATGCTAGTACACAAATACGTCTATAGATTCTATTCCACTTACACAACACGCCATATTATTATCAAGACGGTAAAAAAAATTACCCAGTATATCCATGGTAAAGGTCATTTTTGTTAAATCTAACATTAGATCTCACATCTGAAACTATAGAGCTCCATTTTAAAGTTAATCAATACTTAGAATATGAAAAAAATGGTAATTCACTTAATAATACTAGCCCTGTATTAAACATTGTCCCACTGCTGGGCACGGGCCTCCTCTACTAATGAGAGGGGTTAGGCCTTAGTCCACCACGCTGGCCTAATGCGTATTGGCAGACTTCACATACCTTCAAATTCAAATTCAAACTGTTTATTCATGACATCGGGTACATACATTGGTCTTAGGTTATAGGTAAGGTCCGCCGAAATCTGCTTCTAGAGCATATGAATATATAAAAGAGTTCCTTAAATTTAGCTTAAGATTAATTATTATGTGTGCGTGTAAGTAATCTATAGTAAACAGGCAGTACATATGAATCGTATATATGAACTATAATGAATAAAAATCATATGTATTTATTCAACTTAATAGACATCACTTTAGTGAAACGATTTTATGAAATACAGTGTAAACTCCATGTAACGTCACTCTATTTAACGACAAACTCTCTTAAGCGTCGAAATCAATTGGCTTTGGTTGGTTTAGCTTGTTTTTCATACAATGTTTCACTCTATATAGCATTACACCCACTCTCAATAACGACAACAATTAAGTTGCTAAAATTAGTAAAAACTGCGCAGCTGTGTACGATCTATTGTCGCTTTATTATCCTAGCCCGCAATAAACTCGACTGTCGGCATCATGCATACCGAACTTTCTAAGAAATTCATTCTTTTGTTTACAAATTGGGATTGCTTGCACGTGTAGACTGTTATTGACCATGATTCATAACTAGGAGTCATGGATTATCTATACCTTATCATATTCTTAGTTGCTCACAAACTTGCAAACTGTAAACATGGCTACTAAAAGAAAATCACTGTGTATTGACGAAAAAGTTTTACTGATACGCGCAATAGAAACGGGAGAGAAGATAAGTGATGTTGGCAAACGCTTTGGATTTAGTCGCTCTACCGTGTCCACAATATGTAAAAATAAAGAAAAAATCCTCCACGCTGCGGACGAGGGAAAATCTTCCAAAAAATTAAAGAAACCTATATACGAAGATTTGGATAAAGCTGTACTATCATGGTTTCATCGACAGCGCCAGAATAATATGCCTATCTCGGGGCCGCTCGTGAAAGCTAAGGCGGAGAATTTTGCTGCTGAACTTGGTTTAACTTCTTTCAAAGCATCAGAAGGATGGCTCGGAAAATTCAAGCAGCGTCATCATATCAACTATGGTAAAATAAGTGGGGAAGCACGAAGTGTTGATACAAATACTGAATACATTGAAGTGGACGACCGCCTGCTTACAACGGCTTCACTCACAGACGAAGAAATTTTGGATTCAGTGGGATAACTGAGGATCAAGAACAAGGTGATGAAGAAGATGAGACGGATGAGCCTGAGCTTCCGCCGAGCATTAAAGAAGCTCTGGAAGCAGCAAAATTATTGGAAAAATATTTCCTTTATAACCAAGATGCCTCAGTATTGCTAGATATTAATAAAATAACTAAAAAAATACAACAAAATTACTGGTGCAGCAAAAGACGTCAGACAAAAATAACAGACTATACTCAATAGCGTTCAAATAACATTCTTTTTTATGCACATAACTACTAACAATAGTCAGAAATAAACTTTTTATTTTTCTAATTCTGATGTTTCTTCTCTCCATTTAACGACAACTCTCTATAACGCCATAAAATGCACAGTCCCTTCAGTGTCGCTATATAGAGTTTACACTGTAGTAGTTATGAGTGTGTCGTGTAAATAGTCTTGTACTGTGTAGTAACAGTTGTCGGAAAGAAGTCTGTGTAATCTTTTTCTAAACGAATGAATGTCAAGACTTTTAATATTTTCTGGTATCTTATTATAAATTTTTATGGCCATGCAGTATATACTTCTATGCTTTAGTGTGGTCTTCGCTTCTTCAATACTTAAAAGATTGTCTCCTCTTAATTTGCGTATAGTTTTTTGGGAGTTGGTAATAAATAAAGTTGGGTTACATTTTACAAATACGGCAACTTCATATATATAAATGGAAGCGAGTGTCAAAAGTTTCAGCGATTTAAAGTATGGCATACAGCTATCTTTAGACTTAATGCCGCATATAGATCGAATGCATCTCTTTTGGGCTATGAAAACGGACTGGTATTCAGTAGAGATACCCCAAAATATTATTCCGAATCATAGGTTCGTAACAACAAATCCGTTATAAGCTACCAAAACAGCCTTTTGGTCTACTATTTTTAAGAGTTCGTGTAGTGCATATGAATATTTGTGTAGTTTCTTACATAACATTTCAGTGTGGCTTTTCCATGTTAATTTTCTATCTATATGCACTCCTAGAAACTTAATACTATTGCTCTCTGTTATTTTATTAACCTTGTGATTGATATTAATATTAATTTTATTGGCCCTTTGAGAGAAATGCATGACTTTAGTTTTTTCTAAGTTAACTTTAAGTTGTAAGATTACTATATTTTATTGTAATTGTACTGTCATCTGCAAAAAGGCTAATTGGATAAGTTACATTTAATGGCAAATCGTTAATATATACTAAAAATAATAATCGAAATTCTTATGAGAATTCTCAGGTATGTACGTTTCCTCACGATGTTTTCCTTCACAGTCAGAGGTGTATGCCATTTGGGTTTCGAACATACGACTTTCGTCTTGACCGTCCGTACCGCCACCAATTAGGCTATCGTTGCTCTTACTCTTGATTCACTTAACCTTTATTGTTTGAAAAATATAATATTTATTTTTTCAGACTTGTTTATATTTATCGTAGTATCCTTTCGTGAGTATATTAAGATGAACTATGTATACTTGCATTGTTAACCGTTTGTCGTAAGTGTTGTGTTGAGTGTGGGTGTGGTTTTTGGTGCAGTCCCGAGCCGCGTGGTGGTGTCCGTGGAGGGTCGGGTGTGGGAGGTGAGCGACGCGCAGTGGTCGCCGCGCGGGCTGGTGGTGGGCTCGTGCGCGGGCGCCGTGGCCGTGCTCCACACACAACACCCGCACGCACTACACGCCGCCGCATTCATCTTCAGGTACAAACACACACACACCCACCTACACCTACTACTCACTACATACACTACACCTACACCACACTACACCTACACCACACTACACGTACATTACATTATACTACACCTACACTACACCTACACTACCCCTACGCTACACCTACACCACACAGCACACTACACCTACATTACACTACACACTACAATACACTACACTACACTACACTACACACTATATTCATATAAACATTATCACTGTTGCCCAGGTATTACTTTACTATGAAAATATACAGTGTGTTCCAAAAAGGTGGTACTAATAAAACATTTATGTATAAAAATGGTTATTAGTAGTTTATGGGTAAAGGTGAGCATGTATCAAAACAAACCACAGTTTAAGAATTTTGATTATTGCCTTTGATGAGTCCGCGCTGTAAATTAAAAACCCGGCTTCCTTTTGCCGGTATATTTTTTGTTGAAAAAGACATTTAGAATATCATATTTAGTTAGATTTAATTTTATAATATTATTTAATGATGAAACTTTTATCATATGACCTTTTCACTGATAAATTAAAATGTAATAATATTTATTTCCTATGTTTCAATACTCTATACAATGATCTCTCAAAGTTTCCTATTTACTCCATCTTAATCCCTTATAGTAAAGTATTGAAATAATAACTGTCTCGGTGGAGTAGTTGTAATTGCGCATGCGTTACGATAGCTGTGCTGAGGTCTCGGGTTCGATCCCCGGGTCGGGTAAAGTGATATTTGGTTTTTCTACCTAGAAATACTCAGTATTAACCCGGAGTCTGGAACGGTGCCCGGTGTGGCGATGGGCTCGCCCCCTATCACATTATGGGACCGAAATTCGGCGAAAAGTGGGTGTACTGGTTACACCTCTGCCTACCCCTTCGGGGATTACAGGCGTGAGTGTATATGTTATGTATGTATGTGAAATAATAAATAATATTTTTTCGAGCAGTCAGTATTATTCTATCTGTATAGATGTTAAATTTATAGTGTAAAGATTTTAATCATATTGACAGAAATTTTATCATGCAAATGTTGCTCTTCATGGATGATCACTTTCATTAATACCAACTTTCTGCATCACCGTGTGATTTAGTATATCGAACAGTCTAGTCAGTAAACAGTAGAAAGCTGATTGAATCAAACTCACCAACTTACCATCCACCACTTAAATGGTATACAAATAACTGTATATAAATTCTATAATTTCATAATATTAGATCTAACAAAAAAAAACGCTATGACGACATATGATAAAAAAATATCCCTAAAAATTTACAAAGAAAATAATTTAAAATAATATCTTAATTATGTTTGCTTTATGTATTTTATGCTTAGCTTATTTAAAAGATATTAACAAATGATTTATTTTCCAGTAAAATGATCTACACAATAGAATGGCACCCACAACAAATTTCTACCTCCAACGAGGAGTCTCTGCATAAGAATCTCATTGCTGTGTGTTCCATGGACAAGCAGGGCAATATTGCCATTTTAGAATATGAAGACAAAGAAGGTAAGTTAGATTAAGCATTTATGCTTTGATATATCCTCTCGCACATGCTATATTAAGAAGTCACTTTATATGTGAAAACAGTTATTTTCATAGCATATTTAATTATTGGAGTTTTACTTAATGTGGTGAAACATTGAAACCAGTTCAGCCGTTTTTATGTGATGCGCGAATAAACCGTTTTACTATGTTAAGTGTGATATTTCCTTTTTAAATTGATAGTTTTCACCAATTTTACAGAGAAAAATATAATTTCCAAAGAAATTCTTCATTATTTTACCAACATTATTTTTGCATTTCCGAGTTTATCGGGAATTTCAGATCATACAGGCTTAATTTTTGTTTGAAATGGCTATTATCACGTATAAATAATATTTGTATCTGTTGGCAGGTGGTCCAAAGCAATTGCGTCAGTTAAAGATGTTGTGTGGACACAAAGGCCCCGTCCATGACCTCAAGTGGAATCCGCATCGTGACGCTCAGCTACTGTCTGTCTCCGCTGATGGCACTGTTAAGGTATATTGATGTTATCATGATGGATGGTATGAGAGAGAATTGAGAGAACTGCTTACCCCTTCGGGGATTACAGGCGTGAGTGTCTATGTATAGATTATAGTAAGTTTATAAAACGAATATTCGTCGTTATTTTGATAATAATGTTAACCAACATTTTTCAAATATAAAGGAGAACGCCCATTCTTGGTACTGCTTTTACGCGCGCCTTAAGATAAAAATAATATTTAAATTAATTTGTTTATTTTTGAAGTAAATAAGTAAAGGCAAACAGAATGTCTGTGTTGCAAAGGGGATTTCTGTTAAAACTTAATCAGACATTATTGATTAAAAATGAGTACCAGTTTTCATTGACGTAATACTTTATTACGTTTTTTTTATTCGTCCAAAGGACAGGCTTTAGTCAATCGACCATGCTGCCTAGTCTTACGTTTAAATCTTCATATGCCTACAGTTTACACAAAAACACAGAGACCCGCGTTCCAATTCCACAAATGTAAACTTTAGATGGTATTTGGATACTTTATAAACTATTTAAAACAACTTTGGAATTGATGCAAACTTGTACCGTGGTCCATATATTCCTGGTCGTTCTCCTTTAACTAGATGAAACAGCGTGGTTGATTGTGTTCAGATCTGGGACGTGATGGGTGGTGTGTCGTCACACGTGGTGGTCGGGAGCGGCGCGTCCATACTGTGCGGCGCGTGGAGCGCCTTCCCTCAACATCACAACATGCTCTACACCGGCGGCGGGGACTACTCGCTCCGAGTCTGGGACATCAACCAACACCCCGCAGAACACTTTGATGGTGATTACTGGACATGTTTTTTTATCCTGGCACGGCAAAGTGACCACACTGCACCTGATGGGAAGCGCAGTGCCGTCCAGTATCAAATAGCGAGAGACAGTCTTTCCCTCGCTACTCAAAACAATCATGCAGTCCTGCTGTGCTTCTTCACACTACGCCTAAAGGAGCCAGGATCATAGGAAGAAGAGAACACGGTAGCTGGCAAACTGTTCCACAGCTCGATGGTGCGGCAAAAATACGAATTAGCGAACCTCTTGGTTCGGGCCGGGGTAGTAGACACCACGAAGCTGTAGCTGCGCAAGCCAGTACGCGTACACACATAGTCCTCAAGCCACACGAAGCCAAACCTGTAGTGTAGGTATTAACGATTTCTAAGGTCTATGGTCCTATAACCAGACGGACAAATATATAGTATTAAAGACATGACATATATTTCTGAGGTTCAAAAGATCAACGCCAAAAAAAGTTTCAGAAAATGCAACAAACAAACAAGTT
This sequence comes from Laothoe populi, assembly GCA_905220505.1. Classification (NCBI taxonomy): domain Eukaryota; kingdom Metazoa; phylum Arthropoda; class Insecta; order Lepidoptera; family Sphingidae; genus Laothoe; species Laothoe populi. The sequence goes on from HG992153.1 coordinate 16,519,207, forward strand.
CTTTGTCTGATGGTAAGTAACCACCGGCCATGAACATGACAGCATCCAAGGCGCAGCGGGCAAGTAGCCGGCTGTGCAACCAGAGATCTTTGGTTCGATCCTCAAATATATGTTACAGGTCTGGCTGTTGTGGGACCGTAGTTCCTGGTAGTTCTTGATACCCAAAATACATATTTGACTTAGTGTGGAGTCATGACTGTGTGTGACTGTTGGGTTTTAAGGGATACTAAATATGTCCAAATAAAAAAACTATAATTTTTACGGAATAAACGGGAAAAAGCAATTCATTTTCCAAATAATGTTTTAAATATTTCAGATTCCCAGTACCCCGCATCTCTAGTCAAGAAGGACAAAAAGAAGACCAAAGACAGAAGAGAACCGAAACCGAAAGACGTGTTCATACAGGAGCCAGAGGAACAGGTGGCCACCATGTTGGATACTAAAGTCAAGTCTCCGAAGAGGTTCTTACTGCCGACCATCTCGAAGCACATGAATAGCGGCAAGATCGACGGAGCGAGGAGACTGTTCCAGAACTATAGAGCCAAGTTGGACGGGTTCATGGAAGTCGTCGAGATATTCGACAGGAAGATACACGAGTTGGAATATTTGAAGATATTCGGCAGTACCAACGACGTTAACAAAGTTTTGGATAATGAGAGTGAGTTGTTATTTGAAATATTTTTTTATTAGCTTTATGTGTTTTTTTTAGTGCCTCGGTTGGCAGACCAGCAGATGGGCCACCTGATGGTAAGTAGTCACCGCCGCGCATAGACTTCTGCAATGCCTGGGCACAGCAAAACCGCTGCCTACCATATGTTATAGAATCTGTTCATTTAAACCTCTGAATTATTTAATCCTCATATATTTTTAACTCTGTACATGTACTCTGTCCTTGATTTTCATGGTATTGTAAATAAGTAGCTTAGTCTACAGGTGGTGGAGATTACCATCATCCGGCTGTGTGACTCACTAAACCAGCTTCCGTGGTAAAGCAGGCATGATTCGGTTGTGAAATGTTGGGTTGTGGATTCGATCCCCACATCGAATCAAATGTTGTTTGTCTGCATGTTGTGGGACCGTAGTCCCTCGTAGTTATTGATACCCACGATACAGGTTTGACCTATTGTGGGTTCAGGGACTATGTATGTGACTATCTTTATATATAATATATATATAATTCTACTATACGTGTGTATGTCACTGAACTCCTCCTAAACGGCTGGACCGATTTGAATATTTTTTTTTGTGTGCGTTTGGGTGGCGCCATGGACGGTTTAGATTTACAAATTAGCCCGGCAGATGGCGCTGCAGTCGGTGTGGCGCTGCTTTTACGGACAGGCGACGTCTGCACGGTCCGCTAGTCATATTATATAATACACCCAGTATCTGGGTTCATTATATATGGTTTAGAATTGATTGGAAAAAACCTCTAGTGGAATTTGATTTATTAAGTTTTGTTTAATTTATTGCAGTGGAGCGTCACATGGACACAGGTAACTTCGAGCCGTGGATGATCCTGTCCGTGTTCCGCGGACACATAGACCCCATGATACAGTTTGCGAGTCAGCGTGATATACTGTGTCCATATCTACTGAGCTTAGCGCCGTGTGTCTCGTTCAAGTGAGTTTTTTTTATCATCGCAGTGCCATCAAATTAGAGTATGAAGTAGCGAGATACAGCTATCGCTCGCTACTCGACACAATCATGCCGGCCTGCTGTGTAGCTTCTTCATACTACACTGAACACAGTGATTATTATTTTTTCTACTTGGTTTATCTTGAGCTTGTGTCTTTTTGGTCCAACTTGAAACGTAGATAGTCGTGGGGCAGTGATTGGCCTGGTTCTACATAGCAAATATACTGTTCTTTTTTGTCGTTTTATTATAAGCTCTTTGTGTATTTTTTTTCGATTTTTTTGTCATAAATTTTCGGTATTTAGTTTCATATTTACATTAAATTAACTACAAATTGTTCTCATGGTGTGGTTTGATTAATGTTTTCGTAATATTTTATATTATAATAAAGCCATTATTGGTTTGCAGGTATTGGAAAGACGCCACACAGTTGTATCTCTCTCAAATTGATCGCCTCGTGGCCAAAGGTGATGAGGAAAAGCTTAGTGGTATGTATTCTATTGTAAATAAATATTGAAAAGGGTGTTAAGCTCTTCTTACATAACCATACTGTAAGGGTACTTTTTAATACAATAATTTATTCAATGAATTCCGGCTTAATCTACTCTACCTTAGATTTTAATGGAAATATCGGGGGTCACTTACAAAATATTTGCGGGTAGATTGATAAGTTATAGACTCTGTGGGGAAAGATTTGTTATAAAAAGGAACGCCACAACGCTCGCGGGGCAGTCTATACGAGACTAGCGGGAGTGTAGGTCGGTTTTAATCAGTGTGTGTTAATAGCAATAGATGTTGCTAATAATACTGGGTGGTGATTAATTTTTTTTATTGATTCTTAAAGCGCAGTTATATCTCACATGCATGAAGACTCGCACACTAGCAGTATTCCACACGAATCTTAATTCAATTGTATGAGAAATATTTCGCAGGGATTGAATATCGAGACCAGTCGTTCGTCAGTATCGTAATGTAAGAAGGAACTAAGGCGACCAATAACTTCTGGAACTAACTTCACTTTCCTTTGAACGAACTTCATAATCCTTTAACTGGTTATTGGCCCGAACACCTTCATTAACATCATTAATCTCTTCAAAGCCTCCATGGCTCAGCGAGTCAGTAGCCCACTGTTAAATGATAGGGTACGGTTTCGATCCGCAAACACAGTAATGTTCTGCAAATATTTTTTTCTGGTCGGCGTCATATGGGACCGAAATTGTTCGTAATATTTAATATCTATGATACACGTTTAAGCTAGTGAGGGGTCAGGTCTGTGTGAGACTGTTGTGGTATTTAAAATTATTTCAATTAATAATAGATAAGGTCTGTTTTGTAGGATATAACAGGATAAATAAAATGAAACGGTGAAGGAAATTAATGTGAGGAAACCTTGCATACCTGAGAATTCTGACAAGAATTTCGAAAGTATGTGAAGTCTACCAATCCACATTAGGCCAGCGTAGACTTAGGCATAACCCCTTATTAGTATAGGAGATCCGTGCCCAGCAGTGGGACAATGTTTAATTCAGGGCTAGTATTATTATTTTAATGAAAAAATGTAACTATGCCTATTACAGAAAATAGAAGTTACGGTGGTCCGGTGTTCCGGAAGGTGGCCACGTTGCTGAGTGTGCACGACGTGAAGGGCGCAGTCGCCACGCTCGTGGAGGCGCGGCTCTACAAGGAGGCCTACATACTGTGCAGGATAAGGTAAGGTACAGGCCGGCATGATTGTGTTGAGTAGCGAGGGATAGACTGTCTCGCTACTTGATACCCTATCTGGACGGCACTGCGCTTACCATCAGATGCAGTGTGGTCACTTTTCCGCGCCAAAATAAAAAAAACAAAAGTGTGTGTGCAAGTGTACCTACGAGTGAGCTTTGTAATACGCAGGCACATACACGCGTATTCACACACATACTAAGTACTTAAATATTTCAAAACCATTAAAGAACTAATAACTAACAGTTTAATAACAGTAACAGATTTGATTCCACTCTATCCTAATCGATCCCATCCCATCCCACCCGATCCCACTCGATCCCACTCGATGCCACTCGATGCCACTCGATCCCACTCGATACCATCCGATCAACATACATATAAACAGATGCTGCAAGATCTTTGTAGTGGTAGGAAACCATTTTGAATCGAAAAGACTTTTCGTGCGTTTAAATGACATCATACATATACAATCAAGCCTGCAATCCCCGAAAGAGTAGGCAGAGGTATAATCAATACACCCATTTTTCGTTCGAATTTATTACGGTGCCATAATGTGATATGTGGCGAGCCTATCGCCTATCGTCATATAGGGCACAATCCTGAATATTACTGAAAAGAAATACTTTACCCGATCCGGGGATCGAACCCGAGACCTCAGCACATCAGTCGTAACGCATGCGCAATTACATCTGCGCTACCGAGGCAGTCATGACATCACACAGTGTAATATCGAATGTTAACTAAATAAACCGCCTACCCATCTCGTTCTATGTCTCAGTGATCTAAGTAAATCCATTAGAGATAGCTTTGTATATGGGATCATATGAGTCATGTAAACATCACCCGTATTATAAATATTATTTCTTTTCAGATACATGGACAGTTTTGCTGAAGAAATACTAAAAGATTGGGCATCAGTGCTCAACTATTCCGGGAACATTATGCTAGCCTCTGTCTGGTATGTATTGAAAGATATGAAATAGAGTAAATCGCATACTGATAAATTATTATAGTAATAGTGGGCTGGTTTGCAACAATTGCACAGTTGCATTGCTAAACTAATTTGGATAATGTTTGGTATGAGTATAACTAGAATCCTGAGTATCGATGGTTATGGACCCGGGCTGTGGCCATTTGTTAATTTTTATTCTAGCAAATTACTTTGTGTGCGATTTTGCGATCAGAAATTATTATGTAATAATTTAATGTGTTCCTTATTAAAGAATACTATTTCAATACACTAAAACTATACAGTTAATTAATGTTTAAATACATTTTTCAGTTATATAGCATTAGAAAACTTCAGTCAGGCAGCTCTAATTCTCGGCAAGTCGAAGAGTCCAGAATGCCTATCCCTAGCTGCAGAGTTGGCCAAACTGACAGGCGAGACGATGTTTGCTGAACACATCGAGAAGAAGGCTCAGATAGAAGAAGCACAAGCCGCGAGTAACTCTACTGACACCACGGAAACTGAAAACACGCTTCTGGACTTGCCGTCACGGGCTGAACTGTTAATCAACGAGAAAGAAGAGGAGAGTGAATCTGTTACTATTGAAGATTCTGGTCTGGAGGAATAGGCCATTTACTGGGTTTTGTACTGATATCATTTGAGCTTTTAAAGTGTTTAGTGCATCAAGTCGTTTATCTTCATTTTGCGTTCATTTAACGTATGCTGCACTGTCATGCATTGCATGCATTGCATGCATTGCATGCACGCTGTTACGACGTGCGCCAATGCATGCGTAAATACCAATTTGAAAGCTCACTAGTTGGCCCAATGTTAGGTACCGTTTTTGATTATTCAACTTTAATTATATTATACAACCATTATACCGACAAGTTGAACGAATTCGAATAGATAAACTCGAAAAACTTGTTTTAAAATTATACTGATTATTTTGTTCGGCACTTAGTATATTATTTAAAATAATGTTTAGCCGCTCAGAGATTATCACAATTCCACTAACTCTTTATTGATAGGTCGGCAGATATTCAATTCAATTTGATAACTATTTACTCCACAGTGTATTAATGCATGCTCTATGTTAAATACAATATTATTTTGTATGATCTGTTCTGAGACTGTTATTCTTGAAATAGGTACCAGTAATTTTACAATTTCAAATATTTTTAATGGATCTGACTATTTTTCATGTCTGTGTTATCAGAGGCCATGAAGAAACTGACAGACTATTTTGATATTTTTTTACGAAAATAATTAAAATCAAAGTGCTTCTCAGATCAAGTCTTTGTTAGTATGTGATCCAAGTTACAGTTTGATAGTTTTGATCTATATCGAGTTTAGTTTTAGAATAAGTAAATCGAATACTAAATTTGATATAAAAAGAGTCTACTTAACACGTTGACTGCGGCGCACACACACGGTGTGTTTTTGATTTTGCTACGCGCATGCGGCCGTCACACGCTAGGTGCGTTTTAAAAATCTCTTTACAAGAGTGCGTCCGGCACACACCAGGTGAGTTTTTATTGCGCGACGCCTGTGCGGCCGACACACGCTAGGTGCGTTGTAAATAAATATATACAAAGATTGTGGCTTCCCACGTACCCACGTATTTTTATTTAATATTTTATTACTCGTCTTAGATAGCCATGGTTTGATTTATATTTATAGGAATGTTTATCCTAAATGTTAAAGCTAACTTGAGCGAGTTATTTCGATAAATCTTACGAATATAAGTATATACTCAAATTTTATTACAAACACGTATAAGATCTACCTTTTTATTACATCTAAACAGGGACACAAATTTTAACAAAATACAATAACAGCTTTGGTAGCTGTTGCTCTAAATAAAGAATGGTAATAATATCTAAGTTTTATTTTAAGTTTTAAATTAAACGATGCGCAATTACTGTATTTTATTTTATTTTATTGTTTTAGGAAAACTAACAGCTATTACATGTATAAATATGAGATTATATAACTAAAGGCTAATTACAAGTTTCCACTAATAGTAAATGTACATTTTATACGAACCGTCTTGTTTCAATAAATAGCCAACCATTTAAAGTTAAGTTTATCAATAAATCAAACTTATTCAAAGTATAAGTCACTCAAAGACTTTTTAAGATATTTAGTTGATGTATTAAACAAATCTAAATCTACAGTTTTACTATCATTATCATTATTAGTTAACATGTTATTAAATAGTTTGCCTGCTCTTAACATAAACGAGTTCCGCCTATAGTTCGTCCTCACCAGCGGTACATACAGAAGGCTAGGCCTACGAAATATAGCTGTATTCGTGCGTAATTTAATATGTTCTAAGAGCTCCGCACAATCAACTTTCCCATTCGCTACATTTAATAGATAGCATAAGTCAGCAATATCCCTTCGTTCTTTAAGTGGCAGAAAATGGAATTTTTTACACCTCTGGGTATAATCCGCAAGGTAAATCTTCGCTTTAAACTGCAGGTGTCGTAGAAAACGCCTCTGAATACTCTCAATCCTAGAAATATAAGTATCATAACGTGGGTTCCACACCTGTGAGGCATACTCTAAGTGGCTGCGAACATACGCACAGTAAAGAATTTTGCAAGTCTTAATATTGCTGAACTCCGATGACAACCTAAGTACAAAGCCCAAAGCTCGAGAAGCTTTTTTGATAATATTATCCACGTGTTGGTCAAATAATAGTTTGTTGTCAAAAATAACGCCCAAGTCACGAATTGTATTAACTCTTGATAAAATTGTGCTATTGAGTGTGTAGTCAAAGTTTATTACGTTTATTTTGCGCGTGTAGGAAGATACATAGCACTTTGCGACGTTCAGGTCCAGTTTATTAATAGTACAATAGGTCTGGAAATTGTTTAGGTCCCTTTGTAAACGCAATGCATCGTCAGTGCTACGGATGACGCTGAGAATCTTCATATCATCTGCGTAAAGAAGAATTTTTGAGTGATTAATACATGTATGGACGTCATTGATGAATATGAGGAATAAAAGTGGGCCCAACAAGGATCCCTGAGGTACTCCCGATGGAATATTCATGGGAGATGAAGTGTAGCCACTAAGCACTACAGTTTGGCACCTATTCCGGACATATGAGGTGAACCAACGATATAAGTTTCCTCTAATACCAATGAGTTGCAGTTTCTTGAGGAGTGTCGAGTGATCTATTCTATCGAAGCACTTGGTATAGTCAGTGTAAATTATATCCACTTGGGATAACTCAGACATGTGATGTGATATAAACTCACTACAAAGGAGGAGGTTGGATGTGGTGGACCTGCCTCGTAAGAAGCCGTGCTGACTGGGGTTGAGGTCTTGCTTGATAGCCGAATAAAGTTGCGAATGAATAATTTTTTCCAGAATTTTAGCAAAGATACACAATTTAGAGATCGGTCTGTAGTTTTGAATTTCATTTTTGGGTCCTTTTTTATGGATTGGAGTAACGTATGCATTTTTCCAAATATCAGGCATTATACCTTCAGAAAGGGAGCGACGATATATAATAGAGAGAGGTAAAGTCAGACTTCTGGCACATTTTGCTATGAAAAAGGGGGGGATATTGTCTGGTCCAGCAGATTTATTAAGGTCAAGTGATTTTAGTAGGTTAAAAACTTCATTCGAGACATCCACATCACTTATATCCGCAGTCGAGGAACAGCATTCAGACGTTTGCGTATAAGAAGGTGCATCATTAAGGAAGGTGGAGTGAAAATATTCACCAAACATGTTCACGATCTCGTCACCCAGGTCCGAAGAACGGTCACCATAGTGGAATACTGAGGGGTAAGAACGAGACTGGTTTTTTGCCTTAACGTAAGACCAAAAAGCGCGCGGGTTTTGCCTGATGTAATTTTCAATATTTTCTATGTAGGAGGCATAGAACTCACTTTCCAACACTTTTGCACGTTCTCTTAAAATTAAAAATGAGGTGTAATGGCACTTGTTCCCATATCTTTTAAATTTACGGTGAAACTTGTATTTTTCTTTAATAATTTTAATTAGTGGTTTTTTATACCATATTGGGTATTTGGTGGAAGGTTTGATAATTTTAGATGGTATGTATAAGGTGCGCAAGTCATCCAAGGTATGGTACATAAAAGAGACCGCATCGTCCAGGGACCTATTGCATAATTCCGAGCACCAGTCAACAGCGTCAAGGTTAGCGCAGAGTGAGTCATAATCACAGTCCCTATAGATAAATTTTGTGTATGAAAGTGGTTTGATAGTGTGGTATTGTACAAAGTCTGCCTCACATACTATAGACCTGTGCTGGGGATCTTCTATTACTAATGGGTGCTCATAGCATTGAATTGAAATATCATGATTAGAAAATACAAGGTCCAAAACACGGCCGTTAATATTCAATACTGAGTTGTATTGTAGCAAGTTGCAAGTGTTCAACTCGTCAAATACTTCAAATTGATGTGCGCCTAAAATATTGCTTGGAGAGAATGACATTCCGTCACTATTGGCAGACCATAAAATATTAGGTAAATTAAAGTCACCTAGGATAATGAATTTGTCTAGGGGGTTTTGTAAAATTATATTTGACAAGTTTTTAACAAATTTATCACGTTGAAGATTCATGGAATTACCAAGATTTTGGTTACATATATATACTACGCAGATATGAATCCTATAGAAACGAGTACCTACTTGATTCCTGTCTCGGATCGAAATTGTAACCCATAGATCTTCTGCTGTCGAAAACCAGTCCTTTTGGATCTCGGCCGCGAGTTCCCGGCGGACTGCTATCAAAACACCACCCCCCTTGCTTTGGTCCCTTTCCAGATAATTCCTGTCCGATCTCCACACCAAATATCGATCGTCAAATAACTCACTGTCCAGTATTGAATCGGTAAGCCATGTCTCCGTAAGACAAACAATATCAAAAATACTTAAACTCATATTTCTATAAAAAACTGCAGTCTTAGTTCGCAAGCCACGGACGTTCTCGTAGTAAATGCTAATCATAATTAACAGCTAATTTTTTAGGTAAGCGCATAGACATGAATGGCAGCATAAATGGATAAATTTTAACATGATAAAAAATTATAAAAACTGTAGATAGTAAAAGGGCAATAAAGTAATTAAAAACAATAGATGTACGGTAGCGAATGGTCAGCTGACGGAGCGATGTAGGTAGAAATGATAAAAAAGCAAAACGGCGCGTGCACAAGCAAGGCAAGGCAGAGGTCGTCAATCTTAGGCAGTAGTTGTAAGCACAAAACATTATGATATTTATATTTATAAAAAGACACACTAAAAACCTTATATTTTCCTTAAATCTGATTCCGACCGAATAACGATAACAGGAGAGGTCGCATTTTTTCGGACGCGTATTTTGCAGCCAGTTACCCAAGTATACGCAAACCCCCGCTCCCTCGCCAGTGTCTTAGTCTTGTTTAAGAGTATCTTATTCTCCACTGTCAAGTGATCGTTCACAAAGATTCTAGTATCTCCCTTTAGTCCGATGTGTTCAGGAGTGATATTGCCCTTTCTCGCTGCCGCGACGAAATCGTCCTTGATAAATCTATTATGAACTGCGACTATTATTGTCTTGTTTCCTTTATCGTTCTTCGTGGGGACTCGAGCAATATAGTTTATTTGTTCCCTTGGTACGGGGCACTTGATGTACGATCCGATTCTGGTCACAATATCAAAAAGATTTTCAGAGTTTGATGCTGGAACTCCTTTTATTTCGATGTTGTTGAGTCTTGATCTCTGCTCGTTCTCACGAAGTTGAGTCTCGAGGTTTTGGACACGGAGCTGGAGATGTTCAACGTCGTTTTTCGTTTTTTGAAGAGCCTGTATGTCCTTCTCCATTTCAATTATTTTGTCTGAGAGCGACGCAATTCTGTGATCCACGAAATCGATTGATGATTTAATCTCGGCCAGTTCCGGTTTTATAGTCTTGAGATCAGCCAGTTGCGACTTAATACTTTTCACACTTTCATCGAGCGCAGGAAGAATGGCAACCAGCAGAGAAAGTCGTTTGAGCTCGCCAAGTACAGTATCCATATCAGCGGGTAAAGGAGATTTAGTGCCTAGTGTAATTGTTGATGAACCCGAGGAGCCTGCTACCTTCCTGCAGGTAGGACACTTCCATGCAGCTTTCCTATTGTCACCAAGCCGCCGATAACCCGCTTCAGTTATACCAGCGCATGTATAATCGAAATTTGCCGATACAAATAGAACACTGCACTCCATCCATAGATTCGACATTACAGCTTTTGCATGTAAACATCGTGACCGAACAAGCAAGCAGTTAAGTTGAAGAAAATAAAATGTTTAGCACCACTGATTGTATTATAACGTAGGTAGTGGGGACGTGATACGTGCGCGCGATCCGCTGTCGACGGACTAACTGAGTATTGCAAGTAATTCAACAGTACCATAAATACGTGGGGAAAAGTGGCTTATAAATTTGCACGGCCAGACATGGTTTTTAGCTTAGCGATAATTTCAACACGCGAGGCGCACTGGCGTTCGGGATTGTTACGCGAGTGCGGGAAACGCACCTAGCGTGTGCCAGCCGCATAGGCGTATCGTCGCAATATTTGGCGCCGCAGTCAACGTGTTAAAAAGTACTATTTGATAAAAGCTGTAATGTATGGTTTGTACTAGCAATATCAACATTGTTTCCTATTAGTGTCTATGTTGACAAGACAGAGTGCTGGATAGTGACTAGAAGTCCCATGGCATTTCTTATCCTTGTTTAGTATATACGTGATTTTGTTTATACTTCATCCACAAAGATGTAAAAGCACAATGTCCCCATTTTGATAATGGATATATAAGCTAACTTGGTGTTGTATCAAATGTTTAGGTTGTTACCTTTACAATAGATCGTTGTATTTTCGGTTCTAGTATTGTTGTTATCACATTTTTGGTTGTATCATGAATGTGAAGCCAGAAGTGAATACTGATTTATTTGTGATCATGTAAAATGTTCCTTTAATAAACAAAATATTTTTCTGAGACTGCATTTTCATAGTTTAATTATATTTTAAGATTAACAATACGAGGTATTGGCATAAATAAAACGAAACTTTAAAATCAATAATTTATTTAGTATAGGTACCATCAACATTACGAAAACAAAATGACAAACTTTGCAATAGAAACAATGTGTAATTGAAATGAATGTGTTAAATTGAAATTATTTGTGCATACATTGAACATGGCATAATAATTGTGCTATCTTAACAAAGCTATTATTCTATAGAAACATTCAATATATGAATACCCACATAAATACACGACATCAAATTAAGTACTAATAATACTATGTACTGTACCGCATGGAAAAATAAATATCTATGGGAACAAAATTGCGACATTACTTCTAACCGTGCATCTTCACATCGTTCAGCCGCTCTTATAATATGAAGGGTAGTTCGTTCACAGAAAAGTTTTATGGTGGTATTATAGCCATACATATTTACATGCCCAATATTCATGAGCGAGGTTAATGGCAACTGGACTACCGTTCAGATGCCAGGCAACAATGGCACCAATACTTCACAACATACAATCAATTGACTCCGTCCACTCGGTCCTTGTAAATGCTTTTGGAATGTCAATCGCATTCAGTCTTATGTTTGTGACGGATGGAAAATAATATTTGTATTTTGGACACCTTTATTCTCGTGACAGACAAGGTTTCTCAGTTTTATCTTATTATTCGTTTTGTTAATATGCTGAGACTATTTCCTCTTGTATATGAATAGAGTCTATAACTTACGAAGATAAGAAAATATATTCTCAATTTTTATACCTACAACGCTTACAAGACATAAAATAATTAGTGAATAATTATTAATTTTTATAAGGTATATGAGGCAAAATATAAGGAAATAAAAATTAATTCAATTCACAACGAGAAATAAGGGGAAAATGAACGCAGCTCGCGTCTGATAATTAAAAAAATCTCTTAAATATACAATTTTTACACACGAACATCACAACACTCAGCCATTTGCTCATCGCTTGCGTCAAATCAAGCTAAATAAACAAAATAGCAGAATACATCAAATGAAAACTAAATATTTACTGCAACAAAGTAAATTGTTTCATGTAATTTATATATTAATTATTGAGTATTAAATTGATAAATATACGTAAATCAGCAAGTCCAGCTTTGGGATTTATTCAAATTAGCGTTCGTTTTTGACGACCTTGTACTTGTAAATTTTACCTCGAGTATTATAAATTGAGGTTCAACATTGGTTGGACGGGTCTACGTTTTCTCTGTTGGCTTCAGATTTGCCTCGTTTCTTACAAATGTTGATCAATTTCGCGTTCATTTTCTTTAATTTCTGATTCTCTTTCATCACGTCAGTCAATTGTTGATTCTATACAAAAAAAAATATAAATAAATTGTGCTGTTGAATGAGATATCACCTGTTAAGAAAATGTTTGATTAGCTTGTTCTCCTTACAGCTGGACAGTGTATCTTGGCATGAGCTACACAAGTTAGAAATAAAATAATAGAAAACACTCAATAATCACATACTTTAACCCACAGTAGGGTCCCACAACACTTGAATTAAAAATATTTCCTTTTTTTTAACACGTTGACTGCGGCGCCAAATATTGCGACGATACGCCTATGCGGCTCGCACACGCTAGGTGCGTTTCCCGCACTCGCGTAACAATCCCGAACGCCAGTGCGCGTCGCGTGTTGTATATATCGCTAAGCTAAATAAAAACCATGTCTGGCCGTGCAAATTTATAAGCCACTTTTCCCCTCGTATTTATGGTACTGTTGAATTACTTGCAATACAGTAATTGCGCATCGTTTAATTTAAAACTTAAATTAAAACTTTAGATATTATTACCATTCTTTATTTAGAGCAACAGCTACCAAAGCTGTTATTGTATTTTGTTAAAATGTGTGTCCCTGTTTAGATGTAATAAAAAGGTAGATCTTTTACGTGTTTGAAATAAATTTTATGTATGAAATTTGAGTATATACTTATATTCGTAAGATTTATCGAAATAACTCGCTCAAGTTAGCTTTAACATTTAGGATAAACATTCCTATAAATATAAATCAAACCATGGCTATCTAAGACAAGCAATAAAATATTAAATAAAAGTACGTGGGTGAAGCCACAATCTTTGTATATATTTATTTACAACGCACCTAGCGTGTGCCGGCCGCACAGGCGTCGCGCAATAAAAACACACCTGGCGTGTGCCGGCCGCACTCTTGTAAAGAGATTTAAAACGCACCTAGCGTGTGACGGCCGCATGCGCGTAGCAAAATCAAAAACACACTGTGTGTGTGCGCCGCAGTCAACGTGTTAAAAATGTAGTCCCAACAATCACACACATATCATCCTGATCCCACATTAGGTCTACTACGAGGGACTACGGTCCCACAACACCCAGACCAGAAAAAAATATTAGTGCATCATACAACATTTATCTTGGAATGGGGATCCCATGGCCCCTTATTTCACAGCCGGCTACTCTGCTACTGCTACTGTTAAAACCATGGCTACTATTAAAATGTATTGGAATTAGCAAATAATATATTATAGTAGATACCTGTACAATAGCGCTGCCTGTAGCGACATACAGCGTGGGATGTTGGGGCGCGTTCGAATTTGACAACTGCTTCTCGAGAGCAGCCTTTTGCTGAGTTAACTTTTCCACCGCCTACAAAAAAATTAAAATATAAAATAACTAGCAAAAACTGTATATTTTAAGTGCGTGTGTAAGCTTATACTTCAAAGTACTCCCAAATATATAAATAAATAAAGATGATAAAAGTTTATAAATAAAAACTAACACAGAAAACTGAATCAAAGAGCCGAAAAAATGTAACTACCTCCTAATAACAAACTAGTGCTTACTATTGCTTCACACACACACACACACACATACATGTGTTCACACTATTGCTTCACACACACACACACACATACATGTGTTCACACTATTGCTTCACACACACACACACACATACATGTGTTCACACTATTGCTTCACACACACACACATACATGTGTTCACACTATTGCTTCACACACACACACACACACACATACATACATGTGTTCACACTATTGCTTCACACACACACACACACACACACACCAACACATACATGTGTTCACACTATTGCTTCACACACACACACACACACATACATGCAACAGCAACTCAACATAGTTACAATTAGGAAATAACCATATGTTTTTGCTTATTAGTTTCACTGACCGTTTTGAGACACTTTATTTCCTGTGAATGTGGATCATTCATCGATTCTCTGCAACTGTCATCACGTTCCACTTGGTAGCTCAGGAAATCTGTGAATTCATATTAATATTACTAGAAAATAACAATACCATTAATTTCAATAAAAATAATTTCAGAATATTGCATCAACTTAAATCAATGACGGCATATTTTAGCCGATATTTCACATAGCAGTTTAGGCCTTCTATATTGAGGCTTTCGTTTACATGATCCACCTTTATAATATTTGTTGTATACAATACGCATTGCTCATTTGACATTGTTCAGACAGTGCAATATTATAGTATTCAGTTACTAATTATTATGTACTATTAGTTACTAATTTCAATAAATCATTCGTATTAATCGAATGGTTTATAAAATCAAACTATTAATAGCTGAGCGTCGCGACGTGTGAATATGACCTTTTGTCCGTAGGTCTGAATAGGTGTTGTTCATATATAAGTACGGCTTAATACACCCTTTCTGTCTAACTTTGCACATAGAAGGAAGTGGTGAGCCAAATTCATGTAACAATTTTATTACTGAACTAGCTGTTGCTCGCGGCTCCGCCCGCGTGGAGACCATATTTGGGAGAAAAATGACGGATGTTCATACAAACTTTCAACCCCTATTTTACCCCCTTGGGGTAGAATTTCGAAAAATCCTGAAATATGTATTTTTTGTTTTTAACTAAAAGGCCAAATACCAATTTTCGTGCGTTTAACTTCAAAAATGACGAATTTCCATACAAACTTTCATCCCCTATTTTACCACCTTAGGGGTGGTATTTCCAAAAACCCTTCCTTAGTGGATGCCTACGTCATAAAAGGTACCTACTGTCAAAATTTCAAGTCTCTAACCCCAGCCGTTTAGGCTGTGCGTTGATCGATCAGTCAGTCAGCTTCTTCTTTTATATATACAGATAATAATGTTGAAATTTGCATGCGAATAGGGTGAATATCGGCTGTTTGATGGCTAGGTTAAGTGTGACGTGTGAAGTATACCAAATTCAAGCTACATTAAACTTTATTACTGAATGATAGTGTTGAAATTTCCATGCGAATAGGGTGAATATCGGCTGTTTGATGGCTAGGTTAAGTGTGACGTGTGAAGTATACCAAATTCAAGCTACATTAAACTTTATTACTGAATGATAGTGTTGAAATTTGCATGCGAATAGGGTGAATATCGGCTGTTTGATGGCTAGGTTAAGTGTGACGTGTGAAGTATACCAAATTCAAGCTACATTACACTTTATTACTGAATGATAGTGTTGAAATTTGCATGCGAATAGGGTGAATATCGGCTGTTTGATGGCTAGGTTAAGTGTGACGTGTGAAGTATACCAAATTCAAGCTACATTAAACTTTATTACTGAATGATAGTGTTGAAATTTGCATGCGAATAGGGTGAATATCGGCTGTTTGATGGCTAGGTTAAGTGTGACGTGTGAAGTATACCAAATTCAAGCTACATTAAACTTTATTACTGAATGATAGTGTTGAAATTTGCATGCGATTAGGGTGAATATCGGCTGTTTGATGGCTAGGTTAAGTGTGACGTGTGAAGTATACCAAATTCAAGCTACATTAAACTTTATTACTGAATGATAGTGTTGAAATTTGCATGCGAATAGGGTGAATATCGGCTGTTTGATGGCTAGGTTAAGTGTGACGTGTGAAGTATACCAAATTCAAGCTACATTAAACTTTATTACTGAATGATAGTGTTGAAATTTGCATGCGAATAGGGTGAATATCGGCTGTTTGATGGCTAGGTTAAGTGTGACGTGTGAAGTATACCAAATTCAAGCTACATTAAACTTTATTACTGAATGATAGTGTTGAAATTTGCATGCGAATAGGGTGAATATCGGCTGTTTGATGGCTAGGTTAAGTGTGACGTGTGAAGTATACCAAATTCAAGCTACATTAAACTTTATTACTGAATGATAGTGTTGAAATTTGCATGCGAATAGGGTGAATATCGGCTGTTTGATGGCTAGGTTAAGTGTGACGTGTGAAGTATACCAAATTCAAGCTACATTAAACTTTATTACTGAATGATAGTGTTGAAATTTGCATGCGAATAGGGTGAATATCGGCTGTTTGATGGCTAGGTTAAGTGTGACGTGTGAAGTATACCAAATTCAAGCTACATTACACTTTATTACTGAATGATAGTGTTGAAATTTGCATGCGAATAGGGTGAATATCGGCTGTTTGATGGCTAGGTTAAGTGTGACGTGTGAAGTATACCAAATTCAAGCTACATTAAACTTTATTACTGAATGATAGTGTTGAAATTTGCATGCGAATAGGGTGAATATCGGCTGTTTGATGGCTAGGTTAAGTGTGACGTGTGAAGTATACCAAATTCAAGCTACATTAAACTTTATTACTGAATGATAGTGTTGAAATTTGCATGCGAATAGGGTGAATATCGGCTGTTTGATGGCTAGGTTAAGTGTGACGTGTGAAGTATACCAAATTCAAGCTACATTAAACTTTATTACTGAATGATAGTGTTGAAATTTGCATGCGAATAGGGTGAATATCGGCTGTTTGATGGCTAGGTTAAGTGTGACGTGTGAAGTATACCAAATTCAAGCTACATTAAACTTTATTACTGAATGATAGTGTTGAAATTTGCATGCGAATAGGGTGAATATCGGCTGTTTGATGGCTAGGTTAAGTGTGACGTGTGAAGTATACCAAATTCAAGCTACATTAAACTTTATTACTGAATGATAGTGTTGAAATTTGCATGCGAATAGGGTGAATATCGGCTGTTTGATGACTAGGTTAAGTGTGACGTGTGAAGTATACCAAATTCAAGCTACATTAAACTTTATTACTGAATGATAGTGTTGAAATTTGCATGCGAATAGGGTGAATATCGGCTGTTTGATGGCTAGGTTAAGTGTGACGTGTGAAGTATACCAAATTCAAGCTACATTAAACTTTATTACTGAATGATAGTGTTGAAATTTGCATGCGAATAGGGTGAATATCGGCTGTTTGATGGCTAGGTTAAGTGTGACGTGTGAAGTATACCAAATTCAAGCTACATTACACTTTATTACTGAATGATAGTGTTGAAATTTGCATGCGAATAGGGTGAATATCGGCTGTTTGATGGCTAGGTTAAGTGTGACGTGTGAAGTATACCAAATTCAAGCTACATTAAACTTTATTACTGAATGATAGTGTTGAAATTTGCATGCGAATAGGGTGAATATCGGCTGTTTGATGGCTAGGTTAAGTGTGACGTGTGAAGTATACCAAATTCAAGCTACATTAAACTTTATTACTGAATGATAGTGTTGAAATTTGCATGCGAATAGGGTGAATATCGGCTGTTTGATGGCTAGGTTAAGTGTGACGTGTGAAGTATACCAAATTCAAGCTACATTAAACTTTATTACTGAATGATAGTGTTGAAATTTGCATGCGAATAGGGTGAATATCGGCTGTTTGATGGCTAGGTTAAGTGTGACGTGTGAAGTATACCAAATTCAAGCTACATTAAACTTTATTACTGAATGATAGTGTTGAAATTTGCATGCGAATAGGGTGAATATCGGCTGTTTGATGGCTAGGTTAAGTGTGACGTGTGAAGTATACCAAATTCAAGCTACATTAAACTTTATTACTGAATGATAGTGTTGAAATTTGCATGCGAATAGGGTGAATATCGGCTGTTTGATGGCTAGGTTAAGTGTGACGTGTGAAGTATACCAAATTCAAGCTACATTAAACTTTATTACTGAATGATAGGGTTGAAATTTGCATGCGAATAGGGTGAATATCGGCTGTTTGATGGCTAGGTTAAGTGTGACGTGTGAAGTATACCAAATTCAAGCTACATTAAACTTTATTACTGAATGATAGGGTTGAAATTTGCATGCGAATAGGGTGAATATCGGCTGTTTGATGGCTAGGTTAAGTGTGACGTGTGAAGTATACCAAATTCAAGCTACATTAAACTTTATTACTGAATGATAGTGTTGAAATTTGCATGCGAATAGGGTGAATATCGGCTGTTTGATGGCTAGGTTAAGTGTGACGTGTGAAGTATACCAAATTCAAGCTACATTAAACTTTATTACTGAATGATAGTGTTGAAATTTGCATGCGAATAGGGTGAATATCGGCTGTTTGATGGCTAGGTTAAGTGTGACGTGTGAAGTATACCAAATTCAAGCTACATTAAACTTTATTACTGAATGATAGTGTTGAAATTTGCATGCGAATAGGGTGAATATCGGCTGTTTGATGGCTAGGTTAAGTGTGACGTGTGAAGTATACCAAATTCAAGCTACATTAAACTTTATTACTGAATGATAGTGTTGAAATTTGCATGCGAATAGGGTGAATATCGGCTGTTTGATGGCTAGGTTAAGTGTGACGTGTGAAGTATACCAAATTCAAGCTACATTAAACTTTATTACTGAATGATAGTGTTGAAATTTGCATGCGAATAGGGTGAATATCGGCTGTTTGATGGCTAGGTTAAGTGTGACGTGTGAAGTATACCAAATTCAAGCTACATTAAACTTTATTACTGAATGATAGGGTTGAAATTTGCATGCGAATAGGGTGAATATCGGCTGTTTGATGGCTAGGTTAAGTGTGACGTGTGAAGTATACCAAATTCAAGCTACATTAAACTTTATTACTGAATGATAGTGTTGAAATTTGCATGCGAATAGGGTGAATATCGGCTGTTTGATGGCTAGGTTAAGTGTGACGTGTGAAGTATACCAAATTCAAGCTACATTAAACTTTATTACTGAATGATAGTGTTGAAATTTGCATGCGAATAGGGTGAATATCGGCTGTTTGATGGCTAGGTTAAGTGTGACGTGTGAAGTATACCAAATTCAAGCTACATTAAACTTTATTACTGAATGATAGGGTTGAAATTTGCATGCGAATAGGGTGAATATCGGCTGTTTGATGGCTAGGTTAAGTGTGACGTGTGAAGTATACCAAATTCAAGCTACATTAAACTTTATTACTGAATGATAGTGTTGAAATTTGCATGCGAATAGGGTGAATATCGGCTGTTTGATGGCTAGGTTAAGTGTGACGTGTGAAGTATACCAAATTCAAGCTACATTAAACTTTATTACTGAATGATAGTGTTGAAATTTGCATGCGAATAGGGTGAATATCGGCTGTTTGATGGCTAGGTTAAGTGTGACGTGTGAAGTATACCAAATTCAAGCTACATTAAACTTTATTACTGAATGATAGTGTTGAAATTTGCATGCGAATAGGGTGAATATCGACTGTTTGATGGCTAGGTTAAGTGTGACGTGTGAAGTATACCAAATTCAAGCTACATTAAACTTTATTACTGAATGATAGTGTTGAAATTTGCATGCGAATAGGGTGAATATCGGCTGTTTGATGGCTAGGTTAAGTGTGACGTGTGAAGTATACCAAATTCAAGCTACATTAAACTTTATTACTGAATGATAGGGTTGAAATTTGCATGCGAATAGGGTGAATATCGGCTGTTTGATGGCTAGGTTAAGTGTGACGTGTGAAGTATACCAAATTCAAGCTACATTAAACTTTATTACTGAATGATAGTGTTGAAATTTGCATGCGAATAGGGTGAATATCGGCTGTTTGATGGCTAGGTTAAGTGTGACGTGTGAAGTATACCAAATTCAAGCTACATTAAACTTTATTACTGAATGATAGTGTTGAAATTTGCATGCGAATAGGGTGAATATCGGCTGTTTGATGGCTAGGTTAAGTGTGACGTGTGAAGTATACCAAATTCAAGCTACATTAAACTTTATTACTGAATGATAGTGTTGAAATTTGCATGCGAATAGGGTGAATATCGGCTGTTTGATGGCTAGGTTAAGTGTGACGTGTGAAGTATACCAAATTCAAGCTACATTAAACTTTATTACTGAATGATAGTGTTGAAATTTGCATGCGAATAGGGTGAATATCGGCTGTTTGATGGCTAGGTTAAGTGTGACGTGTGAAGTATACCAAATTCAAGCTACATTAAACTTTATTACTGAATGATAGTGTTGAAATTTGCATGCGAATAGGGTGAATATCGGCTGTTTGATGGCTAGGTTAAGTGTGACGTGTGAAGTATACCAAATTCAAGCTACATTAAACTTTATTACTGAATGATAGGGTTGAAATTTGCTTGCGAATAGGGTGAATATCGGCTGTTTGATGGCTAGGTTAAATATAAAGTCTTACCTTCGCTGGTCTCGGTGGCAGCGTCGGTGAGGGCGGGGTCAGTGAGGTCAGTGAGGTCGGCGAGGTCAGCTGGCGACCGGTGCAGGTCATGCATGTTGTGCCGCTTCTTGCGGACCGACTGTGAACGCGATAAAGACCCCGACTTCTCTTGACATTCCTGGAGTTTAGCCTGCAACAACAAGCAAGGGTGACTCTAGTTAAATTGTTTTATCCTGGCACGGCAAAGTGACCGCACTGTACCTGATGGTAAGCGCAGTGCGGTCCAAATAGAGTACTGAGTAGCGAGAGACGATCTATCCCCGCTACTCAACACACTCATGCCGGCCTGCTTCTTCACACTACGCCATGGGCAAGAAGGTGAAGAAGGGGTCGAGGGTCTAGTGTCAGAGTACTAAGAAGGCCGTAAAATGGCCATTGTACCCCAACTCCAGACCCCCGACAAAAACCGGATGTACACTGGCTGATCCCGGAACGCGACACACTTGCGTGTGCCACTATGGCGGGTTTTTCGCCATGTGTACGGTGGTCGCTATCCGGGCGGATATGAATATCCTACCACCAGTGAATTGAAAAAGTTAACAATAATTGTATGCAATGATTAATGGATATACATGTAATTTCACAGAAAAGTTAGAGATGTATGCCATGTGGGCTGTCCGTACCGCAACCAACTAGGCTATCGAAATAAAAAAAAAATTGTACAGTAATTATAGCTTTACGGGCGAAGGAAAACATCGCGAGGCAACCTACATACGTGAGAATTCTTATACGAATTTCGAAGGTATGTAAAGTCTACCAACCCGCATTAGGCCAGCGTGGTGGACTAAGGCGTAACCCGCTCATTAGTAGAGGAGGTCCGTGCCCAGCAGTGGGACAATGTTTAATACAGGGCCAGTATTATATAGTAAGTGTAGGCAGCGGCCCTGCTGTGCCCTGGCATTGCAGAAGTCTATGGGCGGCGGTGACTACTTACCATGGCCCGTCTGCCTATACAGGCACAAAAAAAGTGTGTTAGTACAACTAACACTAACAACTAACGTACCTCTAGCGCCGCCTTGGCCTCTTTGAGCCGTCGGTTCTGTTCGTCCCTGTCCCGCAGGTACTGCGCGCACGTCTCGCACTCCTCGTCCAGCTCCTTGTTCCTCTGTCTCAGGTCAGACAACTCCTCCTTCACACGTTCCAACTCTTGCTTCAGACCTTCAACTTCTCTATAATTAACATTTCAATGTTTGTTAGTTTGATTGTGAGTCAAATGTCGGAATCTCAAGTGTTGTGGCCATCTAGTGTTCGAGAACGACAGTTGTCATATTTATATACTAGCTTTTGTGTTATATGTCTATATTATTTATTGAAATAACTAACTTTACGGATTTTATCGCAGTTAATTTTTTTAATTAGTCGGACAACAAATAAAATTTACTACCTATATGGAAGTTAGAAACATTGAACTATACTTTATTGACGACATTCAACTCGACTCGGCCGCCCCTGTAAAAGCTTCCGAAACGTCGGGTTAAAAAGGTAAAATAAACCATGATAAAATCTGTAAAATTAGTTTTATTACAATATGGAATATCCGCGTAAAGTTAAGAAACCAATATGAATAAATTTAAATGAAATAGCACCTGTTGTCTTTCCCCGAGTGTCTTTCTAAAGCCTTCTGCATTTTCCCGAGTGTATGTTTGAGATCTTGGTTCTTGTAGCGCAGTTCCTCAATAGTCTTGGCTAGCTTCTTGTTCTTCTCGACTTCCGCGTCGTACGACATGCGGTCCACAACTAATGAATGCAACTTTGTCCAATCTAAACAAGAATATAATTGTTATTTATAATTAATAACATTAATCACTCACTCCTCATGAGTATAGTGTGATAATAATAGTATAACATGTTCACTAATGCAATAACAATGTTCTCAGAATCAGTAAATGCAAATGTCTCGCATGCACATACAATAAACAAATTTTAGAATATTTACTAAGAACGAAAATGTACAATTAGTTTTATAGCAGTGTTATATATATATATATATATAATTCTATTGTAAGTATGTATGTCACTGAACTCCTACAAAACGGCTGGACCGATTCGAATGATTTTTTTATATGCGTTTGGGTGGCGCGGGCGCCCTGGACGGTATAGATTCACAAATCAGCCCGGCAGATGGCGCTGCAGTCGGTGAGGCGCTGCTTTTCCAAACGGGACGACGTCTGCCGGGCCCGCTAGTATAATTGAAAGTTCTAATATTTTACCATAGCTATAAAAATAATATTCGGTCATAAGCAATATACTTAAGGGGCCGTTCATAAAATACGTTTGCACTTATTGAGGTGCCGCTTAATGTGACAAGATTTCGGGGTCTTAGGAAACATGACGTTGGCAACTCGTAAATGTTGCATATTTTAGAAATAATTTGTGACGCCATATTGATAGGAGAAAGCAGAAAATGTGACATAGAGTGACAAAGGGATGGGAGAGACAGCCACAGGTAAAATTTTGTATGACGTATTTTATGAACAGCCCCTAATATGCGATAGCCTGGATAATAAATATACAAACACATACACTCACGGCTGTAATCCCGGAAAGGGTATGCAGAGGCGTAACCAGTATACCCCCTTTTTGGAATTTCGGTCCCATAATGTGATAGGGGAAAGAAGAAGAAGCCTATCGCCACACCGGGCACAGATTCCAGACTAATACCGAGTATTTCTTGATAGAAAAACCCAATGTCACTTTACCCGACCCGGGGATCGAAACCGAGACCTCAGCACAGCAGTCGTAACGCATGCGCAATTACAACTGCGCTACCGAGGCAGTCTTATGCGGATAGTAAATATTGTTTAACTTACCTTCGTCAGTATTAACGCCGACTTCAACCAGACTGTTCGGCGTTTGTTCTTTTAGCTTTGCGGGTATTGCTTGATTCTTTAACTCGTTTACTTGTTTCTGGAATAGTAATGTTTTATTATTACCTAGCGGGTCAAGAAATCAAAATGAGATGACTTTTTGCAACCCTATGACCCGATGGCTTATTAAGTATCAGTTCATTTATCAGTTTATCAGTTCACTTAAAAAGAAGATTTTATTAGTCTTCACTTTAACTGTTACAATTATTGAGAAATAGATTCTTTGTAAAGCCAAAACTTATTTGTATTTTATGAAGATATAAGAAATGTCATCTGTCGTATATTTGAATATGTTCTTGTCTGTCTGCCGTGACGATATAGATTGTTAACTAATAATGTAGCTTCCAGAATATATGAGTAAATGTATAAGAAATTCATACATTTGTTTATGTAAAAGCTCATATTTCAACATTAACCATCATTTTTGCTACTAATAAGCGTATTTTATTCTACACTGACTTTTTTTTATCTGTAGGGCAATAGACAAGAGTGCAGAACAGAACACCATATGCCATTTTCGCTTTTATGCTGTCGACACCCGAAGAGTTCATGAAGCATTTTCTATGGCCAAATGTTATTTACTTAAACTTATTAACCTATCCAGATGTCGTAGGAATTCATGGCATGTTTTATATTGTCTATGACAGTTTTCATGGTGCAGTAGATGTTAAGGCAGTAGAGAAACAAGAAGCTGCTAGTTCAACCCTCGACTGAGACAAATGTTTGTATGGTTCAGGAGAGGTTAAGACCATAAGTTCCTCATAATTCCTGATTTGTTCGTTATGGATTTACCTCCCGTGTTGTCTGTAGGTTGTATTTATATTACACTAGCTTTTGCTCGCGGCTTCGGAAGAAAAGTCTTTGGTTTAAGAAAAGGTATAAAATCCATGTAGACATCTTAAGCTATTACACCTTCTATATTATGCTATCCCATAGGATAGGGTACATTTTTTCGGGTAAAAAAGCCTATGTCATTCTTAAATCTCAGACCCCTCAACTAAAACTACGCAAAAAATCATATCAATCCCTTGCTCTGTGAAAAACTAAACTATCCCACGGGAACTGTACATTTTTCCGGATTAAAGCGTAAAAAGGGTATGTGCTATTCCAGACTATAATCTATCTCTGTGCCAAATTTCAAATCTGTCCAGCTGTTCCGGTGTGATTGAGTAACAAACATCCATCCAAACATTCACATATATAATAGTAGTAAGATTACCTCTAAAGTGATCTTCTCTCTCTTGAGCCGCACGCACTGGTCCTCTCTCTCTCGCAGGTACTCGGCGCATATCTCGCACTCCTCGTCCAACTCTCTGTATCTCTCTCTCAACTCGTCCAGGTCTTGTTGACATGCGGACAGCTGCTGCCTCAGTTGAGATACTTCACTGGCGTCAGTGCTGGATTGCTTTGAAGCTTCGTCTGTTTCTGGCTGGTCTGTAAGTATAATATTAATAAAAGTAAATACGAGACTTCTTAAAATGGCGGGAATGTGATGTGACGTTTTATTTGTGAATATTAATTATTTCAGACATGGCTTTGGCCTTTTAAATTGTGACTATTTCAGACATGGCTTCGGCCTTTAGAATGGAAAAAATATCGGATATGGCTTCCCCCTTTTAAATTGATAAAACTACAGACATGGCGTTAGCCTTTTGTATAAGTTAAAACCAGAGAAAAAGAAGACTTTCAATTTTAGCCCAGATTTGTAAAAAATAACGACAGACAAGGCTGCATGGTGGAGAACCTTTGCCTTCTCTTTTATCTGAAAAAAAAAAAAGAATGAAATAAAAAAAAATACACTCAATTGTGTAGTTTGATCCTAAGAACTACTAGGGATTACAGTCCTTAACCAGACCCGGAACAAATATTTACGGATCACATAAACATTTGTCACAGTGCAGGGATCGTACCAGAGGCCTCTTGTTTCACAGCTGGCTACTCGCCCGCTGCGTCACGGTTGTCAATATGTTTCATGAATCTCCTGAGCACTGAGCACGGAGCACTGCACAAGTTCCTTATAACCAAAAACATTCAACCAAGACCAGACCTACATCTATACTAATATATCAAGTAAAGTTTGTAAATGTGAATACAGGAGTCATTTTTGAAATTGTAATCGATCAAAAATTACGATCCTATGTAATGTGATAGGAGCCTATCGCCATACCGGACACAATTCCAAACTCCGGACTGATACTAAGTATTTCTAAATACAAAAACCCAATATCTGTAGGGACTCGGCCCAGCGGCTGCCCGGATAGCCATCATCCGTGCGAGGGGGATGCTGGGTCGTAAGACCGGCTAGTCCAGCATACCCGTTATATTATTCTTACTCCACTTCCCTCCGGAGCGGGCGGCAGTAATAAAACGCTTTCCGCGCGATAACAGTTTCCAGTCTGAATTCAAAGCTAGCATTACATAAAAATGTTGTTATTATGGACAGAAGTAAGCAGTTTTTATATACCACTAAGGTGACAAACAATCTTACGGCTCGCTTATTTTATTTTATTAGTATTTTGATACAAATTTTAACATACCATGGGGCGACGGAGTGTACCGCACCACGCTACGATGTAGATCGTGAATGCTCTGTCTTCGTTTGCGAATGTCTAACACGCTGCTCGGTCTGGAGGGATGCTCTTCGTCCTTTTCACTCTACAAAATAACGTTACCATAAAACGGCGTCGATGAGGTTAAATTAATAAAAAATTAAACGAAAATAAAAATGAGTTTAATCACGATTACGATTTAATCACCTTATAATATATTTTGTCTATAGTAAGTACGTTTTGTCTTGTCATATTATATGTTATCTGTAATAGTAATTGCTTTACTTTTTATTAACATTTATAATAATCATTATCATAATTATTATGATCTGTTTTATATTACGTGGCGGCTTAACTTTTAGCATATATAATCACTTTGCCATTGTAAATCCAAAAATATAGATTTATAAATAAGCTATATTGAGTAGCTAAAATAAAAGGTTTTTAATTCATACCACGTACACCAACTTCAATAAAAAATAAATTATGTATCGAATAAATCATGATTTTTCTGAGATCCTATCATCAGACCCTGACTTGGTGCCAATGGGACCACCTGGGAAGTATACCCTTTTAAACAAAAAAAAGAATTTCTCGAATCAGTCCAGGCGTCTTCGAGTAATCGGGGAACATACATAAAAAATGATTCCGACGAATTGTGAACCTCCTACTTTTTTTAAAGTCGGTTAAAATGATGATGCAATACAGGAGTGTCCTAAAATGTTAAGAACGGTGATGAAATTGTTATTACCAATAGATGTTCATATCTTACCTGATCAGTCCGAGAGAGTAAGCTGTCGCGTCTGTAAAAATAAATATTGGTTGTATATCTATAACATACATATACACTCACGCCAGTAATCCCCGAAGGGGTAACCAGTACACACACTTTTCGCCGCATTTATTACAGTCCCATAATGTGATTGGGGGCGAGCCTATCGCCATACCGGGCACAATTCCAGACTCCGGGCTGACACTGAGTATTTCTAAATATAAAAACCCCATTATCACTTTACCCAACCCGGGGATCGAAGCCGATACCTCAGCACAGCAGTAGTAGCGCATGCACAATTACAACTGCGCCACCGAGGCAGTCAGTGGTTGTAGATCTATTATAAATATTTAAGGAGATTAAATAGATTAACGGTAGGCAGCGGCTCTGCTGTGCCCTGGCATTGCAGAAGTCTATGGGTGGCGGTGACTACTTACCATCAGGTAGCCTGTCTGCTCGTCTGTCTATCGAGGCACTAAAAAAAGGAGATTAAATAGATTCTCCAGCATGTTACCCTCTGCTAAGCCTGTTGGGTGTGCTGCGGTTCGAGTTGTCTTCATCAACGTCCATGAAGATGTCATCTGGCCTGTGACGTGATTCAAACACGGTTTCTTGGGTTTTACCGTCTGTAAATACAAATATTATAATTTATAGTTATATTAGTTTAGTACATATTCGATTCCCACACCGAGACAAATATTTGTGTGACAGATAAATATTTGTTTCAGGTCTGGGTGTTGTGGGACCGTAGTCCCTCGTAGTTGTTGATACCCACTATATAGGTTTTACCTAGTGTGGGGTCAGAACTATATGTGTGACTGGTGGGTGTATTTATTTATAACTAGCTGTTGTCCGCAACTCCAACCGTGTGCATGTTATATTTGGAACCATATTTTCTAGACAAAACCTATCCTATGTGTTAATGCAGTTCTGTGGGCTAATTTCATCGAAATCCGCTCAGCCATTTTAACGTGAGTAACAAACTTTCACATTTATAATAGTAGGTTTTTTTATGAATTGAGATTATTCCCTACTGTAACGCCAGGATCGCCAATGGCACGAATTTGACACCGAGCAATGAAGCGAGTCTCTGGGAATACACAAATGTTTTTATCCCACAGTAAAATTAATCAAAAAGAAATATAAAAACGCTCACCTTCATAGCAAGGGAGAAAAAATAACAGACAAGGAGGACCTCAAGCATAGGGACAATAACGTCTGAAGAAGCCAGACGTAAAGCACCATGGATGTTACTTGAAATGGATGAAACTTGAAATTTTGGCAGTTCATGCTCTTTATGTTGTAAGCCTCAACTAATAAAGGACATTCGAAAATTTCCCCCTTTAGTGAGTGAATTAGGGGTCGAAAGTTTTCTGCCTGTTATGTTTTTGCAGCTAAACCAATGAATTGATTTTGATAAGATAACCTAAAACCTCGAGGGCGGACATAGGTTACTTTTGTTATTCCACTCTCCAGTCTATAATTTTTACGCGGTCAAAGCAAGCAAATGCTTGTTTATGTATAAGTTATCACATAGTGAACAACACCCACCTTCAAACTCTTGCTTGTCTTCATTAAACAGTCGTTTAGAGTCGTGTAAGCTTTGTCGGCGTCGTCGTGACTCAAGCGACGCTCGTGGTTTTGGCACTGTCTCTACTTCGGTCATTAGTTCGGAAATTCTTGCCTGTTTTTTGCAAAAATATACTCAAATTACAATATTACTAGACCACGAAGGCATAGTAAAAACTATAGACAAAATCTATAAATGCCTTTTTGTATGTGTTTAGTTTAGGCAGCGATAATAGTTGTGTTTGTACGGTCTGCCCGAATGGTATAAATCTGACACTTTTCTAAAGTTACATCTTTGTTAATTATGAATTATCGCTTGCTTAAACAGATGAAGGAAAGTAAAACAAAAACATACAAAAAACAATTGTAAACATTACATAAATTCTCATAAGAATTTTGAAGGTATGTGAAGTCTACCAACCCATATTAGGCCAGCGTGGTGGACTAAGGCCTAACCCCTCTCAATAGTAGAAAAGGCCTGTGCCCAGTAGCGGGGCAATGTTTACAGTGCTGGTATTGTATGTGTTTTATTGAATTGAATATGACTGAAACGGGGCAGATATTATGACCCAGACACTTTGGGGCCAGTTATAATAGTTTAAGGTATACCAAAACTGAAAAATGAATTTTGTTACCTGTAAGGACTCTTTAGTTTGTTTTAATTCGTCAATCTCATGTTTTGCTTCTTGCACTTGATTCTGCACATTATCATATTCTTTCTGTAAAGCTGCACTTTTCACCGCCATATCTTCGAGTTCTTTGTTTTTTTCATTAAGAGATTTGTCATCATCTTCTTTCTGTTTCTGTAGTCTAAAAATATCAGACACAAATGACAAATAGCAACTACAATATTTTATTTTAACCAGATTTTCGAAAAACAAATAAAAATTACCTTATGATCATCCTGCTTTGAATTTCTGCGGTTTTCTCGTGAGTTTTAATATTCGTCTCTAGTCTAGAGCAATCACGACATTTTTGATCAAATTGCTGTTTGAGTTCCGAACTTTGTTTTAGCATCGACTTAGCCTCGTTCTTAAGAGTGTTGATTGCAAAAGTACTTTCTTTGATGGTTTCGCGTAAAATCAAAATTTCTGAGGTCATTTTATCGAGGTCTTCATTGTTTTGTTTGATAGTCTCACCAGACTGTTTCAGTTCTGAAGCATACTCTTCTTTTTCTTTGGTAATAATTTCAACAATTGATTTTAAGTCAGAATTCTCGTTTTCCACATCTTTTATTTTCTTTATAAGTTCTTTCATCTTATCATGCTGTTCCGATAATGATAGGACAGAAGCCTCTTTTTGTGAAACAGTTACTTTTAATATGCGCACTTCTTCAGCCAATTTTTCAGCTAAACTAAGATTTGTCGTATTTTCTTCTACTTTTTTATTATAAACTAAACGCAAATCCTCATGTATAGTACTTAATTCCTCTAGTTGCTTATTTTTTTCACTTAAATCGAGACTCTTATTCTTACAAATTTCTTGTAATTCGCTGTGAAGTGATTTTAATTCAGCTAGTTGGTTTTCTTTTATATCAATTATAGTATTTGCATTCTTTATATCTAATTCAAGTTTTTCTTTTTCTTCTAATAACCTCTTTTGGACATTCTCATTTTTCACATTATTTAATTGTGCCTTGTATTGATCAAGGAGACGACCAAATAAAATGTCCAAGTTTGTATTCAAAGGTTGCGACAAATCTACTTCATGATTAACGATTCCAAGCTCTAACATTTGTTTGTTATAGTTATTTACTATTTCTTGAAGTTGTTGTTCCCGTCTAATTATATCTAGCGTGACAGCGTTATTAATTTCATGAATTCTGTCCTTTTGTGCTTTTAGCAAATTGTACTCCGTTTCTTTTTCTGTCAACTTTCGTCTCATTTCAGCCAAATTTCCATTGACTGAAGTCAACTCAGTGGTTAATGTTTCTGCTTGTTCGATAAAAATATGAATAAGATTTCCAGTACTTAAACCGAATTCGTTGTCAAGAATGGAGAGGAGATTATCTCTGATAATACATATAGATTTTTTTATATCGTCACCATCATTCAACTTTGATATTTCAATTTCTGCACACTTCATATTATTTTTTACTAGTGTTATAATATCAGATATTTTTTTCAAGTTATTATTTTTATCTTGTAATTCTTTGGTCATTCTAGTGTATTCAGAATTAATATGTAATATTTGTGACTGTAGCTGATTTTTAGACTCATCAAAGTCTTTTAACTTGTTTACTAAATTCTCTACTTCATTTCCATGCTTCGTCACTAAATTATTATAAAACATTTTCATAATGTCTATAATTTTGACGTCATAATTTAGGTTACCTCTTTCGATTCCCATTTTCTCAATATAATAATTAAAGCAATCAAATTTTTCAATCATGTACAGATTCGACGGACGCTCTTCAGGAATGTCTGGCATATTGCAAGTATTTAGTTGAGGACTGCCAGGTACAGAATCTCTAGTAGACGAGTAAATGTTTACTTCCCCCATGCTTACATCCAAATCCATCGAGATGTTGCTTCTATCCAAATGATGTTTAATAGTAGTAACATCTTCTGTCAATACTCGACATTCTTCGCGACCCGCGTGCAATTCGTTTTGTAATGTGCATATTTTATTATATCTGGATGAAGTCTCAGAATCACTCAAGCTTTTATTTAGTTTCGAATGCGAATTTATATTATTTTTCTGATGCATGGATTGAATAAATTTATCTTTAAGCACACACTCAGAACAAGCTGTTAAACCACTAAGGTTGTCATTAGGTTCTTTGCTCGTTTTTTCTAATTCCACACAACGCTCTGATAAATCCAAGTTGATTTGCTTTAGTCTATCTAAATCTTTATTAAGATCATCCATTTCAGTTATGTTATCAAAAACTTGTGTCGATAAAGAATCATTTTCTTCTTGTAAAACTTTTATTTGCTGAGTTTTGTTTTTCAATGTTTCCATCAGTTTACTAATTTCTGTTCTTTTGCTAATATTATCTTTTTCTAAGGCACTCATTTTCCTCACTAAACTATCTGTTGAAGGAATTTCTAGTGTAAGACTAATATACTTTTGTTCTATTTCTGTTTTTTCCGTTTTCATTTGTACGAGCTTTTTAGTTAATTCTTGCAATTCTCTTTCAAGGTTTTCTTTTGTGCTTGTTAATTCTTCTCTATTTTTACACATGTCACATTCAGTGACGTCTTTATTACTTTTATTACTATCCAGTTCAAATTCTTTTGACACTGAATAACTCTCTAGCTGCAAGCGTAATTTATTATTTTCATCTTTTAAAAATTCTAGACTTAGCGTATTGTGATTATCAGAGTTTAATGATTCTATTTGGGAATAATGTGCGGTTGATTCATTCAGCCCGTTAAAATCATTTGTTTGACATGAAACTTCACTATAGAGTATTTGGGTTAAGTCTAAACAGGTTTGGTCACAGCCGACTAAAGTGTTGTCCGCCATTGATAGTGTAACATTAGTATCCAACATTAAGAGATCCCCGTCTAATGTGGATTCATTTTTTAGATTACATCCAGAAGTGTTATTGTCTAATACATCGGGCAAAGAATACCTTTTGAAGCAAACATTATGTGCATCGTAAACAATTGCGTTTCCTTTTAATAATGTCAATAGCTCACAGAGTTGCTTTTTGAAAGCTGGAATGTCCCTTTGACATACATTATGGAATCTGTTATGATGATGTTGTAAACTTTTTACTTGAGATTTTAACGATTTGTTTTCGGCATATGTAGTTGCAGTTAAGATTGATAAATTAGTTTTATGGTTGACTACTTTCTTTTGTAATTCATGTACTGGTTTCAAAAGAAGATCAATTTCTTTGCGAACCTCCTCACGATCGTCTATTAACTGCTGGTTAACGAATTTCAATTGTTCTACAATTTCAATGAGTTTTGTGTTTTCATTTTGTGTCACCTGTAGTTCTGACTTCAGTTGTTTACAGTCGCATATTGTGTTTACTTGACATTCAGCATTCTGAACTTCAATAACAGTATTTGAACTAGGAGGAATTACATTTTCAGAGTTATGTTCAGGTTGCATAGTATAATTAATTATATGATTGCAACATATTGTTACTAGGCTCTTGGGAGAATACCTCATTTCTTCAAGATCTTCAGTCGGATTTTTCAGAATACTATTATCATAACCAAACTGTGAAGAGCTCAGATCCATATGACATCCATTACCGGTTATAGTTCCACAGCGCAATTTCAATTTGTCGTTTTGTATACGGAGTTCATTCATTTGTTCCTTTGTTATAATATCCAATTCTTCAAATTGTTTTTTCCATTTTCTCACTTTTTCTTCCATGCTTTGAATTTCATCACTTTTCATGTTCAAGTCATACCGTAATTGTTCAAGTAAATCGCTACTGCCTAGAAGATTTTCGGTTAAACTCTTGTTATCTTTTTGAATAAACTCCATTTCTGTAATAAGTTCTATATTTCTATGTTTGATTTCTTTCAAGTGTTCCATTAGCTTAAGATTTTGATCTCTCAGTTTTTCAATTTCTATAAGGCTCTCTTTAGACGTATCTTCACGATCTTCATTATTAAATACTGAATGCGTTGCGACATAGTTAGTTATTTTATCCAAAGATAAAGTAATTATTTCGCATATATCCTTGTTTTCATCTTTGTTTTCAAAAGAAACACTCGCGAGATTCAAATTTTCTATTAAGCTTTCAACTTTTTGTAATATGATGCTAGTTACTTGACATTTAGTATTTTGGCCTTCTTCTAGTTTCTTGGTCAGTAACCGTATATCTGTGATTTTGTCTTTTAACTCGAGATGCATTTCTTCAATTTTTTGCGATAATTTATGTATGTTATTATCTTTTTCTTCCAAGATTTGATCGAAAGTATTCTGTTTGGATTTAAATGCATCATTTAGTTTGTTTATATCTTCTTTTATACTTGTGTTTTCTAGTATAAGTTTTTCCTTTTCGGCAACAAGCTTATACTCGGTTTCTTTTAACATAGACACAAGGTCCTCATTAGTTGAAAGAGACTTTTGTAAATCTGAGTAATTATTTTTATAATCATTCAAATCAATCTCTAGGGCCGCCTTTTCTTCTAAGGAAATGTTTAATTTAGTTTGAATTTCTGCGATTTCCTTTGCTAGAGATATTTCAGATTCTTTTGCACTACCAAGTTGTAAATGAAGTGTCTCAAGTTCAGCATTATAGTTATTTCTTATTTCATTAAGTTCTTTATTTAGTGTTGCTAAATTTTCTTTGGAAATATGTTGTTTCGACATAGTGTCCGTGGCTACGGACTCTAAAATATTTAAAGTATTACAAAGCGTATTAAAAATGTTTACAATATTGTCAATCACGTCGGGTACGTCCTGAATGTTTCCTGTTAATATGGCGAGTATATTTTGTACTTTGTTTATTGCTGATTGAGCGGATTGTATATGTTCTTGTGTGGCTAGTTCTTCTTTTTGCAATGTTGCGACAAGATCATCTTTACTACGCGCATCGTTTTCGAGTTGAATTATTTTATTATTTAATCCATCCATTTCTTTTATTAAATCTTCATTTCTTTTTAGAACACTTTGTTCATTTATATTTGTGTTGTTTAACTCCAGCGCTAGCCTATTATTGTGTTCCTCTAATTTCTTCACAATCTCCAAACATTCAAGATTCTTTTTTTCTAACAAATGATTATGTTCTTCAATGGTAGAAATCTTTGTGGCAAGATCCTGCTCAACAATAGCAAAATTATTTTTCTCTCTAACTAATTTGTTAATGGTTGCTACATTATCTTTGATCTGGTCTTGCAACTTACATACTTCTTCGTTTAAATCATTGATTTGTTTAGTATTGGATTGAAGGTCTTCCTTTATACATTTACTGTCACTATCTTGTATCCTGTTTTCCAACAAAGTTTTTAGTTGGTTTATTTCTTTGTCCCGATTTTCTAGCGCGATTTTAAACGAGTGTATTAAATTTTTTATATTTTCATTGTTTGCTATAAACTTTTCTTCATTCGCAATCATATTTTGTAACAAACTATCACTAATATCAACATTTAATAAGTTCTCCTTTTTCATCAGCTGTATTTTTAATTCTTGTATAACACTGTTATATGATTCCATATCATTATTCGCAGTTTCTAAGTTAGCTTTTTGGCTTTTTATGGTAGAATTTAAAGTGTCTAAAGTGGACTTTAACAAGGAATTTTCATTGACATTGTTAATAACTCCTTCAAGTTCTTGACTAGTATTATCTAAAAATTCGATTTGTTGCCTTTGTGCACATAAATTAGCCTCTAATTCTATAACAG
The DNA here is from genome assembly GCA_905220505.1 of Laothoe populi. NCBI lineage: Eukaryota > Metazoa > Arthropoda > Insecta > Lepidoptera > Sphingidae > Laothoe > Laothoe populi. The sequence continues at coordinate 16,554,147 of HG992153.1, forward strand.
ACTGATTTTTTGACGCCAACTCATCTTGCAAGCTTATGACTAAAGTATTCAAGCCTGCAGATGATGTGTCTGTATTAGAATCTGTGCAATTACTTTCTGTGTCACTTGCTATTTGTGAAACATTTTCACTACACTGTTTACTAGTGTTGAGGTTATTTAGTGTTGCTTTTAAACAGGATTTGCCTAAAAAGTTTAAATGTTTATAAAAAGGTGGTGCTACTATTTTATAAAACTATACTATATCAGTAGAGAAAAGTAGATGCTTAATACAATCTCAGTTTTTATTATTATTAACACACACATACACTCAAGCCTGTAATCCCCGAAGGGTTAGGCAGAGGTGTAACCAGTACACCCACTTTTCACCGAATTTCGGTCCCATAAAGTGATAGGGGGCGAGCCCATCGCCACACCTGGCACAGATTCTAGACTCTGGGCTAATACTGGAAGAATTTCTAGATAGAAAATCCTAATATCACTTTAGCCGACCCGGGGATCGTACCCGCGACCTCAGCACAGTAGTCGTAACACATGCGCAATTACAACTGTGTCACTGAGGCAGTATTAAATAGGATAATAATTAAAATAATTTTAAACACTTATCATAATCTCAATATCTATTTAAACGTAACGACAAATAGCGATTAGCACTTACATTTATCTGACTTTGGAACTTTCTGTTCTTCTAATAGCGACAACAATTCCTTCTCTCTTCGATTATATTTTTTTTTCAAATTTTCATAACTCACTTCCCAATCAGTAACTTTGATGACGAAGTCTTTGCATTGTTCTTCCAATTCCGACTGTAAAATTTTATTACAGAAGAATTAGAGAATTAAAATTATTAGAGGAAATGGGACAGTATAATTTTATAGTGGTAGAGCCACACTGAACACATATTTGTCTACAGTATGAAAGGGCCGGCTCGAACGGGGTAGTACCAGTAAGTGACAGTTTACTGTCGCGTTTCGTATGGTAAGTGAGATATCCGGAGGTCCAGATTCCCCTTCCCTTCCCTAATCCCTATTCCTGTCCCTTTAAGGCCGACAGCGCACACATGATACTTTCGATATTGTGGATGTTCATGGGCGGTGGAGATCACTTAACATCAGGTGACCCACTGGCTCGTTTGTCGGACTATGCTATAAAAAAAGTAAATTTACAGGATTAATATTATTTACCTTGGCTGATGTTACACTTTTGATGTTTTCTTCACTTTTCTTTATCTTGTTCTTTAGTTGATCCATTTCAAAGTCTTTGTCCTTGCTGTGTTTATTTAGCATATCAATCTCGTCTTGCAGTCGGGATATCACAGTGCCATTTTGTTCTAACTTTTCTATTAGTTCTACCTGTAAACATTACTTGTATTGGATGCAAAGGATTGCTTCTTCTATTGTCTGTAACCTTAGATCGACGGTTGGGGGGCTATTTAATTTAAGAGACATTTTTTGCGATATTGATTATTATCGGAATTAACTAATTGTTAGCGACTGACACCCGGCGCTAGTGATGATGCAAATACATAACACGTCACATCCTCTTGTCTCCTTCTTCTGATTGATTTTCTTGATTGATTCATTTATTAATTACTTAATTATTATTAGCAAGTATCTTAATAAAAATAATCCAAGTAAATAACAATAAAATATTTAGTATTAAAGTACATACTAAATATTTTATGTTTAAAGGAAACAGTCTAACAATATTTATTAAAATTATATGTATCAGAACTATTTTAGAAATCCTACATACTGGTTGTTTTATAATTAAAAATGGTGACTAAACCATATAAAAGTCGTAGCATGACAGTGACGAATATTCATTTGCATTGTAATTGTAATAAACAAAACCTCTGCCAGTAAATATAGAGATTGAGAATTGAGACACAAACCCCCTGCTCTGTTACATCATTTTTCTGCATCTTTTAAGCCTACTTTCAATTTGTTGATGCTCAAATCAACTGGTAAAACAGCAACTGCAAATTTTTTTAGAGCACATTTATTTTATAAAATGCTCATAGATCCTTGAAAATAAGTCATAAAGATGACTACATCTAGCTTGTTTGCACATTAGATGTGCTTAAGCAATATATTAATTCTACTAAAACCCACGCAATAGTTTTTTAATTGTGTTTTTTCCGAAAACCCAAAAAACCTTTAAACCTCTCGCCTGTAGCTTTACAAGAATGTCACTTAAATATTAACCCGCAAACCATCGAATTATAATTTATTTACGTTATGTATTAAACTATTTTAATCTTAATTGAAGTTATTGATGCGAGATAAAAAGGAAAACAACAACTTACAACACTCGGCGTATAAATTTTCTCACGTTCCGTGAACTGAATTATATCTTTAAGATTCTTTTCAGCCAATTTAGCGTTCTTTCTAAGTACACAGGGCGGTGTTGTTGTCTTATCTGAAACACATTCCAACTAGTAGGTACAGGAAAATAAGTGAGGCGCTAATTTCTTATATCGTAGTTTTTGTAAACTGTCTTAATATGTTTAAATATTATAATAATAATGTTTATCTATTTTTGGCACTGCAAAGGGATCACACTGCACCTGATAGTAAGTGCATATTTTTATTTTATTAGTAAAAATGGGACGACCAGCATACTACTTTTTGTATATTATAAGTTTATCTGTGTGCGCAAGTTACCACGGCACTTGTGGTATGGAGAGCAGACTTGGGTACTCGAACACTCGTCATCGTCACTATCTGCAACAATATATCATAAATACTATTAAACATTATCCCTCTACTGGGCACGGGTCTCCTCTACTAATGAGAGGGGTTAGGCCTTAATCCACCACAGTGGCCTAGTGCAGGTCGGTAGACTTCACATAGCTTCATAATTCTTATGAGAATTCTCATGTATGCAGGTTTCCTCACGATGTTTCCTTCACCGTTAAACCAACCGATATAATTAACAATCCATATACACAGGTACACGTAACTAGAAAGTCAGAGGTGTATGCCATTTGAACTGGTTTCGAACATACGACTTTCGTATTGACAGTCTGTACCGCAACCAACTAGGCTGTCGCCGCTTCTTCGCTTATGATCAATATATACATATACACTCACGCCTGTAATCCCCGAAGGGGTAGGCAGAGGTGTAACCAGTACACCCACTTTTCGCCGAATTTATTTCGGTCCCATAATGTGAAGCGGGTGAGCCTATCGCCATACCGGGCACAATTCCAGAATCCGGGCTAATACTGAGAATTTCTAGATAGAAAAACCGAATATCACTTTACCCGACCCGAGAATCGAACCCGAGACCTCGGCACAGCAGTCGTAACGCATGCGCACTTACAACTGCGCCACCGAGGCAGCCTTTATATACACAGCCAACAATATATACACAGTCATAAATACTACATAGTGCTGACATCACACTAACATGAAAGTCTGGTGTCGTAGGTCTTAGGAATTACAAGAGACACACACAAACATTTGTCACGGTTCGGGGGTCGAACCCGCGGCCGCTCGTTCCTGCCGGCTACCTGCCCACTGAACCACGGAGGCTGCCATGTACTATACATACAAACGATTTAACTAAGTACTCGACTTTGAACATTAAGTTGAAAGTTAATATTACATTTCTATGGGTATGATATCAGATTAAATATGTCGATTATTTTATAAAAGTAAGAAAATAACCTAATAAATGTATCGATTCAAAACTATCGATACCTAAACTGAGTAAGTTACAAATTTGGTTAATATAAAAAAGTGTTGATAACTTTCCACACCTCTGTAGTAAATTATCCATCTTACCAAGTTCTATAACTTCTCCTTCGAAGCTGACTTTTTTCCTTTGTGGTGGTGGAGTGATAAGTCTAGGTGGCTCTTCTGGTAGACTAGACAGTGTGTTGCGACTTTGTATAGGAACGAAGTCCGACGCGCCAGGCATTGTCATTGGGCTGAAAATTTAATAAAAATCGTACATAAATAAATAAATACATAACACCCAACAGTCACACACATAGCCCCGACCCCACACTAAGATACGAGTCTTGTGTTGTGGGTATCAGGGACCTAGAGAGTCTCACAACACCCAGACCCGGGCACAAATATCTGTCTGTCACACAAACATCTGTCCCAGTGTGGATCGACCCCACGGCCTCTCGTTTCACAGCCGGCCAACTGCGCCACGGAGGCATAACATGTGGAGTAATTTTAATAACCCTCAATAGGCTATTTGACTAATTTTCGAAAATGATTTAAAACTATTATTTATTACATAATAAGCACACTATATTGATGTTTCCGGGAAATCTACTATATTTTCAATAAAAATCAATGTTAAAGTTTAAATCTCCAAAACCGCGGCAAAAACGCTATTTCTGTAATGGCGCTGATCATATGACACGTGTGACGTCACATGCAAGTAAACAAGCTAATAATGATAAGCAAAGCTAAGTTTTATGATAATCTATACTATTATATAAAGCTGAAGAGTTTGTTTGTTTATTTGAACGGGCTAATCTCAGGAACTACTGGTTCGAATTGAAAAAATCTTTTAGTGTTGGATAGCCCATTTATCGAGGAGCGCAATAGGCTATATAACATCACGCTATGACCAATCGGAGCGGAGTAGCAATGAAAAATGTTGCAAAAACGGGAAAAATTGATTTCTTTTGAGAGCTTCCGTTGCGTACGCTGCGTTAACGGTTAAAGTTAATCATGTACGACGAAATTATTCCTCTTAAAAAGTTCTAAAAAAAAGTCCGCGATAGCATATGTCTATATATTTCGGTTGGCTCACTATAACCTTTTTAATGGTTATCGAATTTGTTGTGAAACAATGTATTATTTGGAAAGGGGTTTTTATAAACATGGTATTAATCCTTATCCAAATAAATACTTTATTCATCACAAGTATTTAATTTTGAACAAAGTTGCCCTTTACGTCATTTGATTTCAATGAATATCTTTAATCTAATATCTAATATATCAGTTATATATTATCTAACAGTTTTAAAATATCTCCGCAGCAAAATTAATATTGTTGTTTGTATGTCTGTTTCTTACCTTTTCATGACTAAACGGGTGAACGAATCCTAATAAAATTCAGTAGAGGGATAGATTATAGCCTAGGGAAGGACATAGGGTATCTTTTGTCTCAAAAAAATATCTTGAAAGGGGTGAAATAGAGGTTAAAAGTTTGTATGGGCAATCCGTAATACTTCAAACTTAGGGATCTAAAAATGATTTTTTTTTTATAGTATAGTCCGACAAACGAGCCAGTGGGTCACCTGATGTTAAGTGATCTCCACCGCCCATGAACATCCACAACACTGAAAGTGTCATGTATGCGCTGTCGGCCTTAAAGGACCAGGAATAGGGATTAGGGTAGGGAAGGGGGAATCTGGGTCTCCGGATATCTCACTTACCATACGAAACGCGACAGTAAACTGTCACTTTACGTTGGTTTTCTGTGAGACAGTGGTACTACCCCGGTCGAACCGGCCCATTCATGCTGTAGACAAATATGTCTACAGTGTGGCTCTACCACTTTAGAATTTTTTTTATTTATTTCTTTTTTCTTTACCAAAAGCCTAAATATACCACATGTATATTTAGGCTTTTGGTAAAGAAAAAAGTAATACGTGTTTCAACGTTTTTACCAAATCATCCCTTAAAGGGCGAAGTGAGGAGTTAACTTATGAGGTATTCTTTAAATGTAATCTCAAGCTTCAGGCACAACACTGTTTTTTTGTCGCGGGGAAAGCATTTTATTACTGCCGTCCGCTTCAGGGGGAAGCGGAATGAGAATAAAACGGTTATGCTGGACTAGCCGGTCTTCCGACCCAGCACTTCCTCGCCCGGATGATGGCTATCCGGGCTGCGGCTGGGCTGAGTTCCTACTACTTATGTACACCCAACCGGACACTACCAGCTAAAACCCCGCGGTGCCATTCTTCGACACTTACGGAGTGATCCCGGGGTATTATAAGGAGTGCTAGAAGTTTAAGTTAGGAGTTGTGCCTGTCTAGCCATCTAGACAGTCACAACACCTGAGATTCAAGACGATCGCTATAGGTGTCTCAGTGCAGAAGACAACTCCTTGCATTGATACTTCTGCTCCCGAAAATAACCTCCACGGGGGCGGAGCCGCGAGCAACAGCTAGTTGTTGATAAAACAAAAAATAGATCAACAATAGAATTTATCACCCAGAAAACATAAAACGCGAACTAAAATCACTCGAAGAAACTATGTTTACTTGCGTGTGACGTCACCAGAGTTGCAACCAATAACAGAGTGTTCACATCACAGATAAAATTTTAAATAAATGTTGTATTTTATTTCGTTTAATTTGCAAAAAATATACATTATTTTGTTTAAAATTAAGTGAAATATGGTTTTTTAAACTATTGTCTAACAGGATGACCACAATTTGCAGTGTATTTTCAATGTTGTCAAATAGCCTATTCGGTACATCGTATTTCTAAATCGATTTTTATTATCATAATTCCACATTACAATTACAGTGGTATTTATAAAACACACCACTCCAACTGTAATGTGGATTCATCAGTGGTCTGTTATGTTTTTTGCGGCAATATTATTGAAAAGTATTATTTGATGCCTAACCCCTGTCATTAGTGGAGGAGGTCCATGTCCAGCAGTGAGACAATGTTTAATTCAGGGCTAGTAATAATACTATATTATTATTATTATATTATTTTATGATTATAAATATAATATACATTATATACATCAACAGCCAATGCAGGAATGATGTCATTAACACTTTCACACCAATCCTCAGAACTAAAGACATAATATATAAAAAAGACTTCATAGGCACTTCAACCTATAATCAAACATGTTATATTTTAACTATCTGTATATATAAAAGAAGAAGCTGACTGACTGACTGACTGACAGACTGATCGATCAACGCACAGCCTAAACGGCTGGGGTTACAGACTTGAAATTTTGACAGTAGGTACCTATTATGACGTAGGCATCCACTAAGGAAGGGTTTTTGGAAATACCACCCCTAAAGGGGTAAAATAGGGGATGAAAGTTTGTATGAAAATCCGTAATTTTTGAAGTTAAATTCATGAAAATTAGTATTTGGCATTTTAGTTAAAAATAAAAAATATATGTTTCAGTATTTTTGGAAATTCCGCCCCTAAGGGGGTAAAATAGGGAATGAAAGTTTGTATGAAAATCCGTCATTTTTAAGTTAAACGCATGAATATTGGTATTTTGTATTGTATACTTTTTCTCCCAAACATGACCTCCACGCGGGCGGAGCCGCGAGCAACAGCTAGTATACTATAATCCACTGAAAAGCATTTTCTTGCATTCATCGGAAGTCTTACTGCGGCAACGTTGAATGCAAACTCCACTTGGGCCAGACCTATGTCTCCGTAAGTAGGTCATTGGTGATGTCTATTTACATTTAAGTCTATGGTCACAAACTCACTTGTATTTCAAGGCAGGTGTACAGAACTTTGGCACCACTGGTGGTGGGGTGTCCTCCTCGATAGAATGCAATGTGGATATTGTGATCCTGCGGTTTGGTTGTTTGCGTCTCTGACCCACCATTTCCACACTGCTCCGTTGTCCAAACGAGTTCAATATCAGTTTCTGCAGCGCCGCAATCTGCTTTTGTAAATTATAGTTGTCTTGCTGCAAATAAACAGGATTATTAGACATTTATTGTGATATATTTTTTATCCTGACACGGCAGTCACCTGATGGTAAACGAAGTGCCGTCCAGAGTCAACTATCCCTCGCTACTTGACACAATCATGTCGGCCGGCTGAGTAGCTTTACATTAAAGGACCCAGGATATCAGGAATCAGTAGCACAATCTATTGCACTATTTTTTAACGTGTTATATTGGTATCCCAAAATTTTATGTTTCGTCAACCTGGTTACCTTGTTAATTACTTAACCAGTCATGACGGATAGACACGCCGGCGGCGCGTAACACTAGCAACACTCGCCGTTCTTGCAAGCAATTTTTAACTTTAATGCTATGGAAATAAAAGCTTGTTGCTTTACTCCCGACTTTTTTTTTTAATATCCTTCCTGAATGGAGGGATTAATAAAAATGCGGCGCGTGTCGGTCGTTCACCTATACCTACATAATACTTTGGCAACAAACAGGGTTGTTTCGGTGTTTGGGTGTTTCGGCTTTATGGTACACAAAAACTAATCTTGTATACTATATTCCAAGTGGTCTAATATTTGTATAAATTTGCTGTTTATTCAGTAAGCTTAAAAGTAGGTTATAAATAATGGTCAATTAAAAATGTATGCACGGAAGTTCTCGAAGCAAGTGGTAGTGTTAAAAAACCATACCTCAACATGTTTCTTCCTCTCCAATATGACCTCAAGTCTCTTCTTGTTCTCCAACTGTGCTTGCAGTTTGGACAGCTGCTTGGTGAGGCTCTGGATCATGGTGGCGTCTGTGGCCACTGCATTCACTTCCGGCTTGTTCTTTATTGCTTTGGCACGGTTCGCGAATCTGAATGGAATAGTCACATGTGATGATATTCACTACTGCCACTCTTTATTCCAAGTAATTGACGCAATTAAATCATACATATAAACATCCGACATATAGACAGCCTCCATGGCGCAGTAAGCGAGTAGCCGGCTGTGAAACGAAAGGCCATAGGTTCTATTCCCACACCGGGACAAATATTTGTGTGACAGACAGATATTTGTATCCGGGGTCTGGGTGTTGTGAGACCGAAAGTCTCTCGTAGTCCCTGATACCCACACACAAGACTCATATCTTAGTGTGGGGTCGGGGCTAAGTGTGTGAGTGTTGGATGTTATCTATATCTTATCTATCAGATCATAATGTGATAGGGGGCGAGCCTATCGCCATACCGGGCAAATTCCAGACTCCGGGCTGACACTGAGTATTTCTTAATAGAAACACCCGATGTCACTTTACCCGACCCGGGGATTGAGTCCGAGACCTTAGCACAGCAGTCGTAACGCATGCGCAATTACAACTGCGCCATCAAGGCCGTCGATAAATATCTATAACTGAATGACCTGTATCTGGGTCCATGTTATACTTACTGCAAGGTGGATATAGTCTCGTCGATAGCGGCCAGCGTCACTGCGCATATGATACTGGTCATTGCGTTCCCACCGAGTGAGTTCTGTAGTATTCGAGTCAGTTTGCTATCGCGGTAATTTGCATATCTGCAACAAGTGAGGGTGAAAGTACTTAGGCGACCTTCACGAATTAGGTTAAGAGATAATAATCATCAAAATAATCCATGTAATTAGTACATTATTTATTTAGTGATTATTTTAGAAGTGAATGAAACTGAATGTTAGTGAAAGGTTTTTGTAGTGTTAGTACTTCCAGAACAATGAAACAGTGAAGAAGATTTTTTATTATGGTATGGATGACCATACTGCATCTGATGGTAAGCGCAGTCCATTCAGTCAGAGAATCAAGTAGCGAGAGCCAACTTTAATTGATTGAATTTTATTGGTTTTATTTATTTATTTATTTACATGGAAATCATATACTTTGGCTTGTTATAAAGCCGAAAAAAAGAAGATTTTATATACATCTGAAATAAATGAATAAGGTAATCTGAAGATGTGGTTTTCTAACATTATTCGATTGTTTTAATTCTGGGACAGATCTGGAGTTTAAGTTCGTTATCATTATTAATTTCAGCCGATAAGATATAAGAAGTCAATTTATATTATGACGTAACAGATCATCGGACAACTGAATATGAAAAATAAAAACAAATCGGGCGCTTTAAAATATAAATGACTAATTATTGATCACTGGTTATCAGTTTTTAATATATATTTAAACGAATATTAATTATTGTATCACACAGTTACTTAGATTAGTGTAAATACGCATTAGGTTGCATCCTAGCATATACTATTCATTTCATTTCCGTTTTGGGTTTTTAATAACAGTTATTGAAGTTATACTTCTTTTGGCGCGATGGAAAAAAATTATGAGAGTGAATTTTTACGATGCGCGCGCACACCGACAGCCACATCGTAAAGTTAGTTCTAGGTGGCATGAAAATCGATATATAACTATGTTCACGTTGTATATTGTAGTATTTTTATATTTAGAACATGTGTTTCGTGACAGTACAATTAAACAGTGTGAATAAATAAATATTATTTTGGTGTTTTTATTAAATCAATTTCACATACAGATACCGTAACACAAAAGTAACACCGTTATGAAAAGTGGGTACGTGGTTTGCGAGTGGTTACGAGTTGTTGCGAGTGGTTGCGAGTGGTTGCGAGTGGTTGCGAGTGGTTACGAGTGGTTACGAGTGGTTACGAATGGTTACGAGTGGTTATGAGTGGTTATGAGTGGTTATGTGTGGTTACGAGTGGTTGCGAGTGGTTACGAGTTAATAATAATAAGTACTATGTAGTAGTGTTATACTTTTATAAGTATAACTTCTCACGCGCGTACATAAGTACACGCACCCATTTATTTTTAGTTAAATTAAGCTTACTCCATTTATTAACATTGGTATTCTATTTCGTGAGCATTTAAAAAATGTTGTATACACCTGTAATTGTTTGTCATCCAAAACAAGAATGGTATAATAAATTATAATTTTTTTGTTTATTTTTATCCTAGCACGGCAATGTGACCCCACTGCACCTGATGGTAAGCGCAGTGCCGTCCAATTAGAGTATCGAGTAGCGAGAGACAATCTATCCCCCGCTACTCAACACAATCATGCCGGCCTGCTTCTTCACACTACACCATTGGCAAGAAGGCGAAGAAGCGGTCGAGGGTCTAGTGTCAGAGTAATCAGAAGGCCGCAAAACGGCCAAACATCGTATCTCAACTCTAGACCCCGGACAAAAACCGGATGTACACTGGCTGATCCCCGAACGCGACACGCTTGCGTGTGCCACTATGGTGGGTTTTACACCCGGTGGTTGCTATCCGGGCGAATATATCCTAACACCAGCTGGTAAGATGATCAATAAAATGAAACATAGGTGTATTGTTGGCATTGAAAGAAAAAAGCATTTGGGCCTCTTGAAACCTCATTCACCGTTATTTCCCACCGGTTTGTGCGACAGTGGTATTAACGAAGTTGATCCAGCATTTTTTTTTCATTCCTCGATAGGCAGACGAGCAGAGGGGCCAGCTGATGGTACGAACTCTATACCTAGTACTACTGTACGTACTTGTTAGGGTCCTCAGAGAGTTGTTTGATGACGAGGGCCAGTGCGGAGAGAGACTTGTTGATGTGAGTGCCCTCCTTGAACCGGAGACCCGTGGCGCCGGTCTGACCCGCACGCTCCGACCCTGCCAGGTCCACCAGGTTCAGTTGAGACACGTTCACGCACCCGGACTCGCCTGCACCCTCGCCTTCTATATGCTCCCGGGACTCGATGGTCTGAGTGAATGGTATTAACAATTAGAATTAGACTTATCTCAAATAAATAGATACCCCCAACAGTCATACAGTTTGCTGGTGGTAGGATATTCATATCCGCCCGGATACCGACAACCGTACACAGGGTGTAAACAACCCCAACATAGTGGCACACGCAAGTGTGTCGCTTTCCGGGATCAGCCGGTTTTTGTCGGTCTAGAGTTGGGGTACGATGTTTGGCCGTTCCGTGGCCTTTTGAGTAGTCTGACAATAGACCTTCGACCGCTTCTTCACCTTCTTGCCCATGGCGTAGTGTGAAGAAGCAGGCCGGCATGATTGTGTTGAGTAGCGGGGAATAGATCCGTCTCTCGCTACTCGATACTCTAATTGGACCGCACTGCGCTCACCATCAGGTGCAGTGTGGTCACTTTGCCGTGCCAGGATAAAAAAATACACATAGTCCTGACTCCGCACTAGCTCAAACCTATATTGTGTCAACAACTACAAAAGTGCCAATCTTGAACACATTTCACATAGAAAAATCTTCCAATAATGGTCCTTTATATGACATATTTTACCTTCAATACCTTATAATTACTTAGATGTTATTAGTAAAATGTAGTCATAAACTTGGTCTTCAAGTTATCAGATTTAATTTATCATGTTTTAGGTTCACCAATTTGATAAATAAAAAGTAAATCTCATTTATTTTTTCATACAAACATTGTTGTCAAATTGCACATATTTTATGAAAATGATGATGTGTTCCATAATATAATCTTACATAATCAACTTCCGTCAAATACCTGATTGTTTACTCAAATTACTTTGAAGCAGCGAACTGTAAATATTTTACATAATACACTTACAATTTGAAATATTGAATGTGATCTGCTACTTTTCTCATTCATGTTTGTGGCTCCAGTTTGCCTGTTTGCCTCACCCTGTAATATTATTTTTATTTAAAGTTTTTTGACAGTGGAATTAGTTTGTAAGTAAATGAAGTATTGTCTGAAGTCATACCTGTTTCATAGCCTCTAATACCTCTTCAGGCGATGAGGCAACTTTCTCTGTAGCATCCACTTTAATTCCCTGAAGGCTTTCGTGAATTTTGATATTTTCTCGCTCTACATTGAGCAGGTCCTTCAATGTTTCATTGTATATCTCAATGTAAGACACCCTGTTGAAGTTGACATTAAAATTACACACACATACACTCACGCCTGTAATCCCCGAAGGGGTAGGCAGAGACGTAACGAGTACACCCAAAGTTCGCCGAATTTCGGTCCCTTAATGTGATAGGGCGAGCCTATCGCCATACCGGGAACAGATTCCAGACTCCGGGCTAATACTGAGGAATTTCTAGATAGAAAAACCCAATATCACTTTACCCGACCCGAGGATCAAACCAGAGACCTCAGCACAGTAGTCGTAACGCATGCGCAATTACAACTGCGCCAACGAGGCAGTCATTAAAATTATATATTTAAAAATACTAATTAGACTTATGTCATTTTTTATTTATAAATTGTTAATACACAAACGCAAATAGTATATAACATTTGGCTGCAAGTTTGCGTACGTGATAAAAGTAGAAAGTCCCATAGAAAAAACACTTTAGTTTTTCCCGAATTTTATAATATTCCGAGAACAGACCGTATTTTCTTTTCCCTAAAATACTATAAGGCCTATTTCGGACATGTAAAACAATTCCTTCGGTCTAGCTGTTTTAAGGTGATGAGCTTACCAACAACTCATACAATCATTATTTGCATAGATTACATATTTATTTACAATAATTCAAATTTATAAAATCTTTGTTTAGTTTGGAATATAAATTTAAAATTAGATTTACTATTTATTTATTTATTTATTAAGTATAGGTTATGCTTTTGGATTTTACAGTAAATGTTACACCAGCAAAGAAAATGCTAGTATTACTAAATACTAAGTACATTTACCTCTCATTCAAAACACTTTGAATAAGCAAGACAGTATTATGTGACTTTGTTATAAACTCATTTGTTAAGTGGTAATAGACAGATGAACACACTGTGACACATTTACATAACACTGTAGCTCAGGTGCTAATCATTTCCAATAAATGATAGTAAATAAATTTTTTAGATTGTGATTTATTGGCCAAGGTGTTTCTCAAGACTTAAACCACCTAAATAAACAATAAAATATGTCATATTATTTGGTGTTACATATTGGGCAACTTATTGGGGAATGCATGCATACTATGTAATGTAGTGCCCACCACAGGTTAATCAATGTATACATTACACACATTAAAGTACTTATGATATTTTTACACTTGTGGCTAGTGCCTGCATTATACGGAATATATTTGTATTTTGTTCATGTGAGTTTTTATACAGTGTGTCGGAAAAGGAGGGTACTAATGAAAGCACCATGTATAACAGTGATTAGTAACATATTGATGAAGACAATTGTTTTATTGATTTGAAGCTTACAATACAATAATTTGGTACCATTGAGCTGATCTGTTGAGTCTGAAGGTGGATAGTGGAACTCTTATTTATTTATTTTGAAATACCATTAGGTAATACACAGCAGTGACGTATATATAGCTTTTAAATGGGGTAAAAGCTAAAAATCTAAACGCTCAAATCATAGTCATTTGTAAATTACTTAAACATAGAATGGGAACACGCTAGTTAATAAAAAAAAAGGTGCAAACAATCAATAGTTACTTTAAGTACATTAAAATAAAATTTGTAAGTAATTTCCGTAAAGCATTTATTTCATTATGACGAAAGTAACAAAGTAGAAGATACATAAAATAAGCATAATTTTATGGGAGTGATTTGGTGAAAAGGGACGGAACTGCGTAACAGGAAGTGGGGAAGCGCGAGCTATTTTTGAAGTGAAAACTTCTGTAGGCGAGCTCGACACTTTATTTTGTGGGTATTGAATGAGACTGAGCCGTCACGCTCGGCTATATAACGCTCTCGTCGACTTAGGGAGCGAGAAAGTTATAGTCGACGCGTCACTGCTATACTCGCCCGGTGACCATTTATTTATAATTTATAATATTATGGCATCAGGAGCAAATGGTTTTCTTCCATGTTTACTCTGTGATAACTATAACTTGGTACAGAAAATTAAAAATGGAAAATTATAAATATTGAAATTATAATTTGTGCAGGATTTGAACACGAATGAATCGAAAAGGAACGATGAAACCAATGTTCAAATTTCATATTAGTTTCTGTTTATGAATGTTTAACCTCTTATGTATTACAGGGATACCGGTTTTCGGAAAAATGTAAAATACAAGCCAAATCAATTTTATTTCCATAAAATTAACGTTAAAAATCGCTTAATACGCTCGTCAAAGAAGGGCGGTTATGGCCAGTATTTGGGCGGTAGTTGGCTACCGAATGATACATGACTGATTGACGGTTAATGATTAATTTACGTTCATGAATCGAGCGTGTTGGCGTCTCCTTTTTAACCGACTTCAAAAAGGAGGAGGTTCTTAATTCGACGTGTTTTTTTAAATGTTTGTTACCTCAGAAAATTCTTCTTTTATTACAGAAAATATGCTTCCAGATTGGTCCCATAGAATTTTTATCAAAATGGGTTGAGTAGTTTGGCTTTAAAACCATAATAACTTGAAAAAATATGTTGTCCGAATATACGAAACTGCGAATTTTGCTATTCTGTTACTTTTTCAGTGGTGTTTTCTATTGGTAATCTATCCAATGTACCTATTTTATATAAGTACCACTAAAAAGAAAAAAATAAATTATTACTTTTTAAATAAAAATAAAACCGCCTTCAAAAAATCCAGACACAACTAAAAAGTAAAAAAATATTGGTTACATTTACATCAATTAGTTACATACAATTGAAATCAATTATTTGCAGTCGGTGCCAGCCAAAACATGAAAAAAACAGAATAATCAGGCATACAAAAAAAAATAGATCCATACTTGGTTTTTATGAATCTAAAAGTAAAGAAAACAACACCGGCGGCGACTCCAAAAATAATTGATTTAAATTGTATGTAATTAATTGATGTAAATGTAACCAATTATTTTTTGCTATTTAGTTGTGTCTGGGTTTTTTTGAAGGCGGTTTTATTTTTAACCGACTTCAAAAAAGGAGAAGGTTAACAATTCGTCAGAATCTTTTTTTTATGTATGTTCCCCGATTACTCGAAGACGCCTGGACCGATTCGAGAATTATTTTTTTTGTTTAAATGGGTATACTTCCCAGGTTATCCCATTGGCACCAAGTCAGAATCTGATGATGGGATCTCAGAAAAAACGAGGGCAACCCTCAAATTTTATAGGGACGCATAATTTGATTTTTATTAAAGTCAGTGTACTTTTTATGAATTACAAATTCTACTTATTAACTTTAATATTATGGAAATAAAATTAATTTTGGCTTGTATTTAATCCCTACTTATTACTTTTTTCCGAACACCGGTATCCTTTTGATATATGGAGATTAAACAAATATATGGACTGTTTATTTTGAAAGTGGTGTAAGTCCATTTTCTTTTGTTTAGAGAAAATTAAAGGTTACTATATTTGTTGATTTAAAAATACAGGCAATTCATATGAGGTCTGGCATTGTTTCTATTGTTTTATCAACATTTAATTTGTTTATATAAATTTGTTTTTGGCTAATTAGACTACGATAACACATATTTATGTGCTGTAAATGGACTTACACCACTTTCAAAATTAGACAATTGTAAAAATCATTTAATTTCAATTTTGAAAAATCAAATATCGCTTAAAATATACTTCATTTTAATATAATTTTGTTTACAAATACGCATAGCAACACATAAAATTTTATTTTAGACGGCAATTACATTGTCATTACAAGATACTGATTACAAGAATTTACTTATTCTCTGCATGTGGTAGTGTTTCAAAATATGCATGATGCACCGGAGGTATATAGGGTAGTAGATGCTTCATGTTTTTATATTTTTCGTACGTAATAGGTCTGGCATTTTGGTACAAAGGCACCAGGGCGATTTTTCAAATTTTAACGGTCTTCCAGGACGTAGAGGTAATAAATTGATAATTTTAAATTCTGCGTCCGTCATCGTTGTTTTATAAAAAATGGTATATTATGGTGCAATTTTGAGGAACCTCAACCAACATATTTGCAACCAATTGACCTGTTCCCCATTAGTATTTTTTTATCTGTTTTTTAATTGCATTTTGGAGATTTTTTGTTGAAATGAAATTCTTTCGTTTCATTTCATATAAAATGAATTTATCCTGTTTTCTACATTGCGCTATTACATTATAGTAATCTTGTGATGTGTACACAAAATTCATTTTTCTCAATGCCATTTCTATAATGCCAAAATCTGCATCGTTCGGAAGGTATGAATGCCCCAAGAGTAAAAATTTGTGGTCAATAATCTCAATGCTGTTTTCCGACTGGATAACCTTCAACCACAACAATGCCAGTCTATCTTTTAACTTACGAGTAGTGGAAACACGCGAGGGGAAACAATGCAAATCGTCCGCGGGTGAAACCGCGGGACACAGCTAGTATAAAATAAATGAAAAATAACAAAACACTGATCGGCATCCATCTGCTGTGCCACCTACCTCTGTCAATTGGACTTACACCACTTTCATAATCGATGATTATGCAATTTCATTTACCGACCGATGTTAAGTTGTACAAAACATGGGATTTTTTGAGAACTTAAACACGGACTAGTTATATATTAAAAAATTACATTAAATTAAGCATGAATTACGTGATAGCTCATTATTCTCAAAAATGGACTTACACCACTTTCAAAATAAACGGTCCATATAATTGTTTGATATTGTATACATAAAGTGACATAAACATAGTGCCATTCCTAGGAAAATAAATTTATGTACGTGAAAAAGGATAGCCTTATTTGACCTCGAACCATACTGACAACATTTATTGAATCCTTCTGTGAAAATACTTTGGATGGATGAAAATCTGCCGTAGATTTTCATCCATTTATGTTTTATTGTTTAAATAACAACTGTCAAAACATGCAAGTGTCAAGTGAAGTCAATTTATTTTTATATTTTGGTAAATAACTATTTTAATGTTGCTTATTTATTACCAAGATGAGATGTTAGAACTCAGGTACTTTTGGTACATCATATGCGAATACTGTGGGATTTGTTCGTATTTTTTTAAATAAATGTGCCTTGTAAAAAAGGTTGGGGCTTGTTTTATCAGTTAATTTAAGCGCTAAAAAGTACACGAAAAAATTTAGGCTCAAAAGTCGCAGAAAAATCTGCTTATTCCGAATATGCATACAACTCAATATCGCAAAAATTGTCACTTAAATCAAATAACCTGCCAACCATCTATATTATCCGCTATCAATATTCCGCTATTTTTATTATGTCGAATGCTAAGGGGGGGGGGGGTCCGGTCAAGAAGTGGTCGCCCTCGGTCTGTTAGGACTCCAGCAGTGATAAAAGCTGTGAAGGCGCGAATTCAAAGAAATCCCAAACGTAAGCATAAACTGTTGGCCCTTCAGATGGGGTTAAGCAGAACCACGGTGAAAAGGGTGTTAAATGAAGACTTAGGGCTTCGGGCATATCGAAGAAAATCAGGACATCGTTTGAATGCTCGTCTAATGGACCTGAGCCTGAAGAGATGCCGCGCTTTGTTGAAGCGGTACGCGGGAAAAAAATATCGGGAAATTCTTTTTTCAGATGAAAAATTTTTTACCGTAGAAGAGAGCTACAACAAACAAAATGATAAGGTGTACGCACACAGTAGTGAAGAAGCGAGCAATCGTATTCCGCGTGTCCAACGAGGTCATTTTCCATCCTCGCTCATGGTATGGTTGGGAGTTTCTTATTGGGGCTTAACAGAGGTACATTTTTGTGAGAAAGGTATAAAAACGAATGCAGTTGTGTATCAAAATACAGTCCTGACGAACCTTGTGGAACCTGTTTCTCATACCATGTTCAATAACAGGCACTGGGTATTCCAACAAGATTCGGCGCCAGCTCATAGAGCGAAGAGCACACAAGACTGGCTGGCGGCGCGTGAAATCGACTTCATCCGGCACGAAGACTAGCCCTCCTCCTGTCCAGATTTGAATACGTTAGATTACAAGATATGGCAACACTTGGAGGAAAAGGCGTCCTCAAAGCCTCATCCCAATTTGGAGTCACTCAAGACATCCTTGATTAAGGCAGCCGCCGATATTGACATGGACCTCGTTCGTGCTGCGATAGACAACTGGCCGCGCAGATTGAAGGCCTATATTCAAAATCACGGAGGTCATTTTGAATAAACTTTAGTGTCATAAGAATCTATGTTTTGTTAAGTTCATTTTGGTATATAAATGGTTACATAATGAATTAACTTGTTTCAATTATTTTATATTAAACATGTGACAGAATTTATGACCTGACTAGGTATTTATAATTACAGAATTTCACTCAGAAAGTAACTCACAATTCAACTGAGTAAGGTTTACAATTCACACTGAGTGTTCTATGTCCTAGTTACAATAAACAATGAGTCTAAATATGCAAACTCAGAAGAAACTTTATAAAACAAATTCCTTATGCAACAATATAATAAAAGAATTTGTTCAATAGGAAACAAAAATAATGGCCTGCTTGTTAATAATATGGATCACTATGAACAACAACTCTAGTTTTTAGTTCTTTAACCATCGAATGTAAAAGTGTATTATTCCAAACAATAATCCTTCTAAAGTACAATATCTTGAATACCTCAGTTCTTTATAAATTGGTATTAAAATAACACTGTAGTGAACAGTACATTTTAAAGTATTTATACTTTATAACATGTACTGTTCACTACAGTGTGAGATTATGTTATATGATTGATTGGATATTATATTGTAAGATTTCAGAGTTTCAGAATGTAAAGGTTTTAATATTCAATGCAATATATGTTATATATGCATCAAATGAAAATTTCTGTACAGTTCTGAATAATGGTTTCACTATTATGAATAACCATGGGGAAACATTATGGGAGTAAAATTATACAATCTAAGGAGTTGTCTCTTGCACAGATGCACCTGTACCGATCATTCTACCTCTCAGGTATTGTGCCTGGAATCTTGAAGAAAGATTAGGATATAATCTATGTCCTTACCAAATTTCATTGGGATCCGTTCAGCTGTTTTTTCGGTTTTATTTAATTATTATATAAATGACATCACTGACTGTTTCCATAATTCTGAGATATTTTTGTATGCGGATGATTTAAAATTTGCAAGGGCGGTTAAATCAGATACAGATTCCCATCTTTTGCAGGTAGACCTAGACAGGCTTGTTTTATGGTAAAATAATAAAATGCAATTAAACACAAAAAAGTGTCATGTCATGAAATTTACTAGGAACCACAGGACTATTAACTCTAATTATTTTATTGGCACAGATGAAGTTAATTTAGTAGAAACTATAAAAGACCTTGGCGTTACGTACGACAAAAAACTTACTTTTGTACCTCACATTGACAACATAATTAAAAAGGGGTCTAAAATGTTGGGCTTCATCATGAGAAGCTGCAAGGCATTACGTTGCAGTAAAACAAAAATTTTACTATACAACAACCTCGTCCGAAGTACTCTCGAATACTGCAGTATAGTTTGGCGGCCACACTATGCAACACACACATTGCGTCTCGAGCAGATACAAAAAAGATTTCTTTGGCACCTATCGTTTTCATTGCATTTGACAAAAGTAGTAAAGTCATATAACAGTAGATTAAAGTATTTTAAAATAACTTCTCTGGCCAAACAAAGACAGTTTAATGACGCATTATTTGCTTGCAAAATATTCAAGCACAAAGTTGACTGCCCCCAAATACTGAATTCCTTTAGGCTCCGTGTTCCTACCAGGATACTTCGAAAGCCAATCACACCACTTTGCCCACCTCTAAGAAGAACAGTACTGAGTGCCAATTCGCCTCACGCCAGATTTGCTAAAATTATTAACAGCTGAAGCGATAATATTGATATACACGGGGATTCTCTAGCCAAGCTGTCCAGATCAATTTATACTTGCCTAAATGATGAGGAATAAATCTGTTATTAATTGTTAGGGATGAATAACATATGTTCCGCCTACTTTGCTTTTGTTGATTTTCCTGTTTATTGTATAATCATTTTATTACTTATTTTTGTCTTTAATATTTACATATGTGTATGTTGCATTAAGTTTTTATTTTTATTTTTGTTATTTGCACTGTTATAATTTGTTGTTTTGGCGTTGTTTCTTTATTTTATCACTGTTGCTCGCGGCTCCGCCCGCGTGGAGGTCATGTTTGAGACAAAAAGTATACACTACAAAATACCAATTTTCATGCATTTAACTTCAAAAATGAAGGATTTTCATACAAACTTTCTTCCCCTATTTTACCCCCTTCGGGGTGGAATTTCCAAAAATCCTGAAATATATATTTTTTATTTTTGACTAAAAGGCCAAATACAAATTTTCAGAAACTTAACTTCAAAAATGACGGATTTTCATACAAACTATCATCCCCTATTTTACCCCTAAGGGGGTATTTCCAAAAACCCTTCCTTAGTGGAAACGTAGTCTAAATGGTACCTACTGTCCTACGTCATAAAAGGTACCTACTGTCAAAATTTCAAGTCTCTAACCCCAGCCGTTTTGGCTGTGCGTTGATCGATCAGTCAGTCAGTCAGTCAGTTTCTTCTTTTATATATACAGATTATCTTAGTTTTGTATTTTTATAGTTAAGTCTTAATTAATCTTATGTTTCCTGTACAAACTGGTGTATGTGGTGCCTACCTTTAAGTGATTGCTACACTTACACACAAGTTTATGTATGTTATGCTTATATGTTCTAGTGTAAGCAATTGTTGGTGGCCAAATAAATAAATAAAGCTGTTTACTCATACAAAGTTAACAAGCAGAGTTACTTACGCATTTATAACATTAGTATTGGCAAAACTCCACGAAAAATATGTGGTAACAATACTAGTTATATTATAACAAAATATACTGTCACATGAGCAGAGCTATAAATGACAGGTACACATACAGGTACAATATTGCTGATATGTATTTGTCTAATATCAAATTAGGTAAACTTGTTAGTCAGCTTTAGTACTCATTTTGCTGTGCATTAACTATTATAATGCCAAATAAGCACAATACAATACAACATATTTTCTTACATACATGCCTACAATTTATATTAGGCAATTATAAGACAACTGTTTGTATAGTATGTTTTGTTTTTTTAACCTGGCACAGTGACTACAATGCATCTGATGGTAAGCTCAGTGCTGTCTGATTAGAGTATGGAGTAGCGAGTGACAATCTATCCCCTGCTACTCACCACAATCATACCAGCCTACTCCATCCAACTACACCATGGGCAAGAAGGTAAAGAAACGGTCAAAGGTCTAGTGTAAGAGTACTCAGCTGCAAAACAGCCAAACATCACACCCCAACTATAGACCCTGACAAAAACTGGATGTATACTATGTGTGCCACTATGGAAGGTTTTACACCCTGAGTACAGTGGTCACGATGAAATTAAATGAAATCGTTTATTGATCAAGTAGGCAATTACATAGCTCTTATGACAAGTCAGAACATTAAAAAAAGTAAAGAAATTTTAAGAAAAGCATATCAGCTTATGTATACATAACATACATAGCATCATCAATACACTAGCAATTAATTATATTTAAATGGGTATCTATCCGGCGGATACAAATATTCTACCACCAGGTTAATATTTTGAGTTACCATTTAGTGTGTTCATTATTTACAAATGTAATATGGAAATGTTAAGGTCTTAACACTATTTAGTATTTACTGTATGTAATCATTCATTGTATTACTCATTATTAACAAGAATCAAAACCAATATGGTATATTTAATGAGTCCGTGGGCAGATACTTATATGTTAATATTATGGTAATTGCTCACCTCACGAGGAAGTCACGATCAGGTACATTCTTAATGATTTCAAACAGATTTAGAACCGCCAACGGGATGATGCCTGGCGACTCGTCAGTGCCCGTCATGGTGTAAGTCTTGCCTGACGACGTCTGGCCATAGGCGAATATGGTGCCGTTGAAGCCAGCCGCCGCCGCCTCCACGATAGGCTTGGCGATGTCATCATACACATCTGATGTTTTAGTGTCTTTATCGTACACTTTGTCTGGGAAATCGAAAGTATCAATTAATATTCGCAGCCTTCGCTATGACGTATGAAGGTACTGTTTAGGATGTACTGGATGGGTAGTCCCATAATTGATGTTACTCACCGAAAGTGAACGGCGTTCCATAGTCCTTTCCATTCTGATCGAGCTGATAGAGTGTGTTATTCTTCACACGCCACTGGTAAGAGAGCTTGTTTTCAATTTCTCGAGAAATGAGAGGCCTAACTTTGACAACTACTTTTATGTTATCACTCATTTTGTACCATTATAATTTGTTTACGAAAACGGAATTATTACATATTTTTGTACGAATCGAGTGCATTCGCCGTTTTTAAGATACAACTCCATGTATTTATAAAACCGCTCAATGTGACAAGAAACAAATGAACACTGACAGACGCAAAAATAACCGACGTAAGTTTCAAACGGAAAAAATAAAATTGGAATTAGTGATGTGTCCGTATAAGACTATCGAGTGAATACGACATGACATTGCGTATTTTATAAAAAGCAATAGAATAGTCAATAGAGCAGAATAAGCAGTACCAGCTCAGGACTAGATTAAGGATAATACAAGATTTAATTATCGCCCGTTAACCAAACAAATAAAATCTTCGGTCGATTCACTGATGGGTAAAATCTTATAATTTCGCGTCATAATCATATTATGACACTATATATATATAAATTATAAACAAAAAATAAAAATACTTATAGCTATAGAGCTTTAAATATTTTTATTTTGTTTATAATTTTTGCTCGCGGTGCCGAAAAGTGTGAAAATCAGACTAATGCACTCAGCCCTGATAACGGACGAACCTATCGTCATATCAGGCACAATTTAATAAGTATTTCGTTACAAAAAAACACAGTAGGTATCATTTTTACCCGACCCGGCGATCGAACTTGAGATCTCAATACAAAGTGGTACCGCGTAGCCAATTACAACTTTGACATTGAGGAAGTTTGAGTTGGAGGAGGATGAATAGTAAATTTAAAAATATAACAAACATTGTAATTTCTTAGTTATCACTACTGTTAGTAGTCACAAATAATTTTTAGTTTTTTTAGACCAAATGTTATGTATGTATAAAAAAAATATTGTTTCATTATGCTATTTGTTCTATCATAAAATATAAATATTGTAAAAAGGTTTTCATGACGTTGATAAGTCGAGTTGTGAAACTCCGGAAGGAATAAAGCAACGAGGTTGAACAAACTACATTTCGTGTTTTGCGCGAGAATCTTGACATCGCAATGCATTATTTAATTAGTGATATCCATTGGAGTATAATAGAATTTACTTCAACACAATCAATTTCAAACGCGCTTGATTATTATTAGAGTTGGTTACAGTATTGAAAAAAAATATTTGGTAGATAGGTACCACTTTTAATGATAGTGTTTACCATCGCTTATTTTTGAAGTCATACTTCTCTAGGCGCCTTATGAAAAAATTATGAGAGTGAAATTTTAAGATGCGCGCGCATACCGTGGCACAATAGTAACACCGTTATGAAAAAATTATAAGAGTGAAATTTATTTTTGAAAAATAGCTACCAACAAAATAGAATTAGAACCTCTAAGTTACTTATAGTATAGAATAGTATATCTAAAAGTTATATTCAGTAGTGATTTAAATTGAATTTTATTTACTATTCGTAAAAAAATGTGCTTATATACTTTTCAAGTGCTCCAATATAATTGAGGTTAACTATCCGTATGTATTCATTGATATAAATTAAAATATTGTTAATATTAATTATTAATACTTGCATGCAATTAAAAACTATTTTTTAATGATGCCAAAGAAGTATTACTTCTCACGCTGGTACATAAATACACGCACCCATATTTTTTATATTCATATCATAATTCTTTACTAAAACACCACTATTTTCCACATATTCAAATCCGAAGAAACGTAAGTTTCGAAATAAGATGACATGATTTTCCAGGAAAAAGTAACCAAACGTAAGTCGAATATACATTTTATAAATAAAATATTCACAATATATTAAAAGCCGATAGGAATAAACATATTTTTAATACTATGTTGATTTATTTCAATCACGTAGACACGTTGTAGTACTTGAACGATTGGAAATGTTCAAAGAAATATCATGGTACCGAATTAGTTCGTGTTTTCTATGAAACTAATGTTATACATAGATGTCTACGAGCGAAGCTTCGGCTTCGGTGTATCTATCGTTTATTGCTTTATGTTATTTCACAGATACTATCGACATAATTAATATCGACTTTTGCAACCTCTACAAATTAACAGAATAAAGATTATTTCGTTCAGAAATTATATATTTTATATTCATTACGTAAAACTGTTTTTCAACATGGTTATTTGTTGAACTATGAGTTACTTTATGCATTACATAATTTTATTAAGAAATTGTAATGCAAATTAGAATTAGGGCCCATTATTGATTGATTGAAATTTGATTTTGATTGATTAAAACACAGTTTGGAGTCTGTGGTTGAACGAAACTTGAAATACTTGCAAGTTTGACAATTGACAACAACCTGATATTACGGTTGAATTACGGTTTGAGGTTATTTTTCCATGTGTTAAATACATGGGATATATTGTCAATTAGTTGAATTATACTGGAGAAAATAAATAAAAAATGCAGCATGATGATGTAAATAAGTTTATATACTATACAGGTATCTTGTAGGGGATGAAAGAGTGTTAATTAATTATATTTTGTTTACAGGTTGTTTGGGCGATTATCAACAAAACTCACTGTTCCCATAAAGTAACGTACGTGTATAAAATTATACTTTTTGCTTTATTAAATTTGTTAATGTATGTACTAATGTGTAAAATTATTTTACAGAACAAAAACTCAACATTTTTGCCGAAATGAGTACAATTTGACAGGCCTGTGCAGTAGATCGTCATGTCCCCTGGCCAACAGCAAATATGCGACGATCAGAGAAGAGAATGGTATTATATATTTGTATATGAAGACAGCCGAGAGGTAAGTAGCTTTTTATTGTTCTATTTATTTATGTTTTGTATGGAAGACTTAGTTTTTTTTAACCTGGCGCGGCGTAATGATTACACTGCACCTAATGGTGAGCCCAGTGCCGTTAAGTTAGAGTGTCAAGTAGTGACAGATAACCTACCCCTTGCAAATCAACACTGTCATGCCAGCCTGCTGTGTAGCTTCTTTACACTATGGCTGATAATAATTTGCTTTTAGACAATAATTAGACATTTTAAGTGATACTAGATGATACTTTTATTTGACTGAGTATAAGACAAACACTAATTTTTAAGACAAACTACAACTAAGAGAGTGAAACCTCTTTGTTGTGGTCATAAAAATATAATTGTTCAGGAACTACTCATTTGCTTATGATGTCACAACCCTGGCTATGAGGCATCTAATTGTACTTTACCAGATAAGTGTAGATGTATTAGGTGTGGAAAAGTTACGCACAAATAAACTAGTAGGTACCATAGTATAAATTTATATTTAGTAAAGACAGAAAAAAAAAACACTACATTATTTCTACATTATAATTATACAAACTAAAATCTAGATTATATTCCAAAACTTGCACATTGTTCATAATTCCATACTGGTTTGTTTTAGAGTAATGTTCCCGGCAAAACAATGGGAAAAAGTTAAACTGTCAAGAAATTTTGAAAAGGCTATATACCAGATAAATGAGAATTTACTTTACTGGCCTGGTTTTATTAAAGCGAAATGTAAACAAAGATTTGTTAAAATAACACAATACCTTATACGCATGAGGAAGTTGAAGCTGAGGAGAGTGTAAGTACGAAGTATAAGTGTATATTTGTCTGTTATTTATTTGTAGAAGAATGTAATATAACATTATAGTAAGTTTATAAGAAATAGAATAATAAATAAGATTAATTTAATAATCAAGTAAATTAGGTTTACCACACATATGTGTGTATACACAAACAACCTGTTTTATCAATTTACTGGTAATCTTTTTGATGATTTTGTACCCATTATTCATTAGGGTTCAAAGTTGTGAAAATAAATATCAAGCAAATGTATTTTGACTGATACTTATTTTATTGGATAATATCACTTTATTATAAAATTAGGAACGGGTCTTAATCGCGCAATACTTTAATGGTATAAATACCACAATTATTTCCCGACGTTTTGACCGAGTTGCATAGGCAAAGGATGTAATTCCCTTACAAACTCCTAGTGTTTATAAGGTGAATTGCAGTTGTGGTAGTTCCTGCATCGGACAGACCAAAAGAATGATCGCTGAAAGGGTCAAGGAACACATTACAGGTGTAAAAAACCACCAGATCAACAAATCAGCGGTGGCTGAGCATTTATTTTATTTTATTTATTACACACAAAACAGGTTACAATCGGGTACAAATAGTATACAAAATTGTTTAAAGTTTTTTAACATAATTATAACCCACAAATTTGTGTTCCGGAATGAATATTAAGTGATAACAAAGTGAAAAACATCTAATACAATGCTAATTTCAACTAGTTAATTTTTAAATATGTTAGTGGAGTGGAATATTATTAATATAATTAGGATGTAATTCCCTTACAAACTCCTGGTGTTTATAAGGTGAATTGCAGTTGTGGTAGTTCCTGCATCGGACAGACCAAAAGAATGATCGCTGAAAGTGTCAAGGAACACATTACAGGTGTAAAAAACCGCCAGATCAACAAATAACAATATTAAATCAATATTATTTAATTAATCTGATTTATTATTGAATTTCTTATAAACTTACTATAACATTATATAAAAAAAATCTACAAATAAATAATAGAAAGATATACACGTATATTAATTATATTAATATTATTATTAATATTATTTGCTGGAGGCTGGATCTAATCATTGGATAGAACTACACCAACCACAGGTTCTATCCACCGATTGCCATTATTACTCCAGAATAGTATGTGAAGCGGTAGAAATCAAAAAACATCAGAATTTCATCAGAGAGGATGGATACCGTTTGTCAACAACATGGAATCCTGTCATAAAGATATGTAAACCGCGTTGACAGAATGATTCAACTCTTCAGCGCGAGGATACTGTCAGTGTGGTTTGTCGAAGTACCGACAGTATTTTTGATAAAAATAAAACCAAGGGAAGGTAGTTATCAAAACCCCCACTAAACTGGTTACCGATACTCCCATCACACGAAAGCCCACCTTACGAAGACGGCACTAAATCTCACGGCCGATGCAACTCGAAACGTCGGGAAATAATTGTGGTATTTATACTATTAAAGTATTGCGCGATTAAGACCCGTTCCTAATTTTATAATATGTATTCAAATCGCGAGAGTCTAAAAACATTTAATATCACTTTATCCGATCTGGGGTTAAACCTCAGCACAGCAGTCGTAACACATTACAATTACAACTGCGCCACCGAGGCAGTGCTATTCCTATACTATAATATATTTATACCTGTAAATATTGATGTATAATGTTTATTACATTTATGTTTAGCAAATAATGTAAATTTATTGTATACTTAATTACAGGAAAGAATTAGTACCAATTCAAAGGAAGATCGAAAGGCGCGAAAGAAGAAGAGAAGAAAAGGCCTTGGTTGCTGCTAGAATAGACAATGCTATAGAGAAACAGTTGCTTGACAGACTGAAAAAGGGCACTGTGAGTATTTGATTTTATTTGATGTTCAAATTAAATTTGTTTGCCACATTTATTTTACAATTCTGAAACTTCTGCAATTTAATCCAAAAATAGAAATAGTTGATTTTGGCTACATGAGGCTTGTCCTCATGTTGTTCAGCATGTTTTTTTGTTATTTCTAAAATGATGAATTATTATTCTATTTCTATTGTCATACTGTCTTTTTATGAATGCTGTGTATGTCTTTAATTGATATTCATAACTGTTCTTGTGCTGTGATAAATAATAATTCTATGTATATTATGAATATTGTTGACGTAACTTAATAAATAAATAAAAATGATGTAACTGAGTACTTTAAAAATGTTGTAAAGAAGTAAATATAAAATCTTTAAATCATCAATAAAGAGAACATACCTAATGTAACAGTAAATAAAATATAGCTTTATTTTACCCACCCATATACTTCATAACCTATGTAACAATGTATGTAACTGATGAATAATAATTAAATGTTGACATTGTCCTCCCATAATGATAGAATTAATTTTTTTTTCTTAAATTACTCTTACCTAATTTTCAGTACAACGACATTTACAACTTTCCACAAATGGCGTTCGACGCAGCGCTCAAAGAAGAAGAGATATCTGGCGAAAGTGAAAGTGAGAAGGAAGATGAAGAAGTGGAAAGAGAGATGGAGATGGAGCCAGAGTTGGAGAGAGAGTTGGAGAAAGCCATGGAACAGACTGATGAGTTTGTTGAAGGTGACAGCGATATGGACAGTGATGGGGTAAGAATATTATATTTTTCCAACAAGGGCAAATATAATAGTTGCTGCTGCTCTGAGGTTTTGGGTTCGATCCCCTGGTTGGGTTTTTCTCACATAATACTATACTTAGTATTAGCCCGGAATCTAGAAGTGTGCCTGGTATGACGATAGGCTCGCCCCCTGTCACATCATGGGACAGTAATAAGCTCAATGATTATAGCTGTGAGTGAGTAAGTATGTATGAAGTAATAATATATAAATGAGTTAGACAGAGTTAATAAGCAAGTGGTTTATCTGATGATGAGTGATCGCTACTGCTCATGAACCTACAGTACTTGGAAATCTTGGTGTATTAATAGCTTTGTTCTGGGTGGTTGCAAATCAGGATTTCGTAATAAGGGAAACTCTTAGTTTTCACTAAGAAAATGTGGAGAGCAAATATGGAACAGTGATTCAATCACAGCCAATTGATTTCCAAAGTCCATAACAGTAACTGGAAAATCTAGTATATTTCTCATATTATTAGTGGTGGACTAAGCCCAGGAAAGCTATGGGACGGTAATACTAAATATTCCATGGTCTGCTTAGAAATTGATGTAAAATGTTCTGGTTTTGGGGCATTCTATTTCTAGAAATATTCCATTAGTCCGCTACTGTGTAATACGATTATATTTATGAACTTACAGGACAGTGACTCTGGAAAGAAGCAGGGTGTGGATGTTGATAGCAATTTCGAATCTGAGACATCTGATATTGAGGTACTATTTTTTAATACAACTGTGACGGGAGAACAAAATCCATAGTAACACCACTGCACAAAACTTTGTTAAATAAAGGATTAGTATAGCCACCTGCCACACTGTAATCTTGACATAGAAGGGGTTCTAATTGGGGTTCTTCGAGGAGGGAGTAAATAGATTTCTGAAGGTTCGGCAACGCACGTGTGATGCTCCTGGTGTTGCAACACATCATCACAGCATCCACAGGCTACGGTATCCGCTTACCATCAGGCGGGCCGTAAACTTGTTTGCCACCATCGTGGTATAAAAAAAAACATAAAAGTACACCGACTTCAATAAAAAACAAACTATGCGTCCCTATAAAATTTGAGGGTTGTTCCTCGATTTTTCTGATATACCATCATCAGGTCCTGACTTGGTGCCAATGGGACCACCTTTCTCGAATCGGTTCAGGCGTCTTCGAGTAATCGGGAAACATATGTAAAAAAAAAGTTCAGAGGAATTAAGTTATAACATGTAGGCATCTAACAAGTAACTACTTAAAAACTAATGGTTGCGGGGCGAGAATACATTTTGCTAAATATAGTTGGGATTCCATATATTTGTTGAATAACAAAAATATCTCATAATATAAATTATTAATTTTCATCTCTTCGGTATTTAATAGATCAAATATACAGTCAGGTCATAAGTATTGTCACACAGTAAAAACTTATATTTTAGAATGCTGGCCACAAAAAAGTTTATTGAATTCGAATTTCAAATTGTTCATGAAAATAAAAATGTATACTTTTTAGAATTTTACTCATTTTTAAATATGGAGTGGACGCTTAAAGAAGACCGTGTTGCAGTAATTGCGTTGCATCGTTGCGGTTACGCGCCAATTCAAATTTTTGACATACTGAAAAATTTGAATATAACCAAAAGATTCGTTTATCGTACCATCAAACGATACAATGAAGACTCTAGTGTAGATGACAGGTCAAGAAGTGGTCGCCCTCGGTCTGTTAGGACTCCAGCAGTGATAAAAGCTGTGAAGGCGCGAATTCAAAGAAATTCCAAACGTAAGCAGAAACTGTTGGCCCTTCAGATGGGGTTAAGCAGAACCACGGTGAAAAGGGTGTTAAATGAAGACTTAGGGCTTCGGGCATATCGAAGAAAAAAAGGACATCGTTTGAATGCTCGTCTAATGGACCTGAGACTGAAGAGATGCCGCGCTTTGTTGAAGCGGTACGCGGGAAAAAAATATCGGGAAATTCTTTTTTCAGATGAAAAAATTTTTACCGTAGAAGAGAGCTAAAACAAACAAAATGATAAGGTGTACGCACACAGTAGTGAAGAAGCGAGCAACCGTATTCCGCGTGTCCAACGAGGTCATTTTCCATCCTCGCTCATGGTATGGTTGGGAGTTTCTTATTGGGGCTTAACAGAGGTACATTTTTGTGAGAAAGGTGTAAAAACGAATGCAGTTGTGTATCAAAATACAGTCCTGACGAACCTTGTGAAACCTGTTTCTCATACCATGTTCAATAACAGGCACTGGGTATTCCAACAAGATTCGGCGCCAGCTCATAGAGCGAAGAGCACACAAGACTGGCTGGCGGCGTGTGAAATCGACTTCATCCGGCACGAAGACTGGCCCTCCTCCAGTCCAGATTTGAATCCGTTAGATTACAAGATATGGCAACACTTGGAGGAAAAGGCGTGCTCAAAGCCTCATCCCAATTTGGAGTCACTTAAGACATCCTTGATTAAGGCAGCCGCCGATATTGACATGGACCTCGTTCGTGCTGCGATAGACAACTGGCCGCGCAGATTGATGGCCTGTATCCAAAATCACGGAGGTCATTTTGAATAAACTTTAGTGTCATAAGAATCTATGTTTTGTTAAGTTCATTTTGGTATATAAATGGTTACATAATGAATAAACTTGTTTCAATTATTTTATATTAAACATGTGACAGAATTTATGACCTGACTAGGTATTTGTCTGGTGTCAATAAAAATATACTTTCTTAAAAAATTTAAAGCAAAGAAAGGCATCGTACTCCTAACTACTATGGAAGGAAAATAAAATGGTTCATCTTATCATAAGTAATGCTTACGTTTTAATAGTGTATTAATTTTATTAATATATGTTTCAGGACATCGCGGAGACTATGGTGAGGAAAAAGAAACCTCGCATCGAGATAGAATACGAAACGGAGCCGGTTGCAAGTGTTTCCAAGAAAAAAATAAAACATTGACATTTTACCTCATGAATTGACTTTTATTATAATCCTATTGTTTAGTTTCATGGTTATTACATAAACATACCTGAGAAACTCATCATAAAAAATTCAAAGGTATTGAAGTCTATGGAGCTGCATTATGCCAGCGTTATTTAGGCTAATTTCAATAAGCAATCTCAATCCGCATGTAGCGATCGAACCAGAAAATAAACCAATCAAACTAAGTCATTCGTAGGCGTGGCATTCAAACTTAATTTTTACTGGCTCATTTGTCGAAATGATCGGTAGTTTAGAATTAAGATCGTTTATTGAAATTGGTCGTAACCCTACCCCTCATTAGTGGATTATAAAACAGGGCTTGTAAAAACATAGACGGAAGTCGTATGTTCGAAACCCAAATGGCATACACCTCTGACTTTTCTATAGTAACGTGTATTAAATGTTAATTATCGCTTGCTTTAACGGTGAAGGAAAACATCGTGAGGAAATGCATGCCTGAGAATTCTAAATAAGGATTTCGAAGATGTATGAAGTCAAACAATTCGCATTAGACCACCGTGGTGGACTAAGACCTAACCCCTCTCATTAGTACAGGATGCCCTGCAGTGGAACTATGTTTAACATAGAGCTAGTATTATTATAAATAGGCCGGCTCGACCGGGTTATTCACCATTGTCTTACAAAAAACGAAAAAAGTAACAGCGAAGTGTTGCGAATGCAGTGGCGGCTATAAGATGGTAGTGCGGTACGACCGCACTGGGCGCATCATCGGTACCTACTCAGAATACAGAAAAATCTGTATTCTGAGGGTACTTAATTCTAATGAATGAGCAGAACAACTGTTACTTCAAGCGGGACAGACTCCATTGTGCTTGCTTCGCAGATACACCTAAATATTTGCTAGGTCTCATACTATTTATAATCACGGACAAGAAACTGCATAAAAAGAGCACCAGACTTTTGATTTTAGTTAGACGCCGCTTTGAGATCTCGTACAGTCAGCAGCAGATATAAATGAGCACATAATGTGTTCAAATAATTCTATACACCCAAGAAAATCAATAACATCTACACAACAAAAGTAGTCAAATTATCGTGAGCATCCATCGCGTCAAAATGATCTACACACTCGATTTTCAAATATTTGTAAACAAATCTTCACAATAGGAATTGACTAAATTCTCGAACTTATACGTACAGGGTTGTGCGTATTTAAAATTAAAATAAATTATATTTGATTTTTGTATGAAAATAAAAATATTGCCTTTAAGAGATGTAATCCTTGTCACCGAAACTTTATGACCGCGGCTTAGTAAACCCTTTTTGACTAACCTTGTATATCTTATATATAATAATATAGTGTTTTTTTCGACTATTTTTATGACTCCCCTTCTAAAATTTGATTCGATATATCGTAAAAATAATTTCCTAGAAGTTATGTGTAGCCCTTAATATTAATTGTAAGTACTTTCCCATGGCGTGAAAAGATTTTCCATACAAAAAGTACGTAAATACAATAAACTTTTTTTAAGCTCTATCACTCAGCGGCATGAAATGAAATTATACTACTAATAATTATACTACAAGTAAGTTAAATATCACTTTGTTGAATTGTGATATTTAACTTGTAGTATGTTTTTTTATAATTTATTGGATAGCAGCAATTGCTTAGTTGGTAGTGGTACGAACTGTCGAAAAGTAGTATGTTCGAAACCAGCCCAAATGGCACACATCTCTTGACTTTTCTTAACATAACTAAAAAGGTAAAATATTATTAAACCAAAAGTAAAGTTGCCTATGAGCAGCGATCTATATGTACTACGTACCAGATGCGGCGACCAGAACAAACATCATGTTCCACCGAGTTGCGGTTCCGATACTGCAATGACTTAAGTTTGCTTCATGCTATCGAAGTAATCACACCACACTGCATCTTTCAGTGTTGAATGAATTTTAATTATTTGTAGCAATATTCCCGAACAAATCTGCCTTAAATTGATTTACAGTGGAATGAGTATATAATGTAAATAACATAATTTTATAACGTTTAGAATGTAATATCAATAAATATTAATTAATTTCAATTCTGAATATGGGAGAGTCTATTTTTCGCAACAAAATTAGGCATTAGTTTATCCCATTTTGGCGCGCGGAAAGTCCCGTTCGAGAAAAAGGGATGGAGTTATCACACTTCTAACAGTCATAGATCAATCGATCAGAGAGTGCAAAAATAGGCACTTGATGGATGAATTGTATTATTTCTCATTCTTAGTATTGTTTATCCATATAATTTTTAAACAATTCCTATTTTTCTTTTTTAAAGGAGTAAGTGCCCGCTTGTAGAAATGTCAGGACGTATACGGCGTTATTGTAAAACCACTTCAAAAAATGACAATAAATGTACTGTAATAACTTGAGGCTAAGGATCCCAGCATTAGGCAAGCGTGCTGGACTAAGGCCTAACCCCTCTCTAGTAGAGAAGGCCCGTGCCCAGCAGTGGGTCAATGTTTAATACAGGGCTAGTAATAATAATAAATAAAAAAGGTAGATCCGGCGATAAGCTGTACTACTCAACGTCAGAAACTAACCAAATTTATTTTGTTTCAAGGAAATTAGTCATAAAATAAACGCTTTTATACAATATTTAAAGCGATTTATTTATTTTCCACTAAAATTTAAATTTTTCATAATGTTTATTTTTTTATTAGGCTCCGATAATACCTCACTTTGAGTCACCTAAATAATTGTAAATAAAAACAAAAAAAAGTAATTTTTTTCAACAAAATACATGATGACGAAATACATTATTTTGGGCTCTGCCACTGTTGGGTGATAAAATTAAATTTTACACAACTACACAATTTCCAGGATAGTCCCTCAAATACATTATAGAAAGGAATTGTCGCATCTGTTCATTGTGATGCTCTTTGGTCTTTGGCTTAGAAAAGGGATAGATGGCATTATTATAATAATAATAATAATAGCCATTTATTTCCGAAAATTTGGGTTTCTTTTTACATAGTTATGTTAGTTCGTGTTTGTTTATCTTTAAGTGGTTAATTTTTCTATAAGATATCCCTCAATTTGGCATGCCTTTTGGCATAGGCCTCCTCCAACTGTTTCCATTGTACTCTGTCATCTGCAACTCTGGTCCAATATGGTCCCAAGGTCAGACGAATATCGTCTTCCCATCTTCTTTTTGGGCGTCCTTGGCGTCTGGTACCGTCCCTTGGGTACCATAAAGTAACTTCTTTGCTCCATTTATTGGTTTTACAACGTAGCATGTGTCCTGTCCAACTCCATTTCTGGTGGTCAATACGAGCAAGTATATCGACAACTTTGGTTTTATTTCTTATTTCAGTATTCCTGATTTTATCAATAAGTTTTATTCCCAACATACTTCTTTCCATTGCCCGTTGACACCTTGCAAGTCTCTTACGAAGGTCATCCGTGAGGGACCAAGTCTCGCAGCCATATGTTATGCAAGGAAGGATGCACGTGTTAAAGACCTTTCTTTTTATGTAAATACTTATTTCTTTACTTTTCATGATTTCCTTAAGAGACCAGAATTTTTTCCATCCACTGGCGATCCTTTTGTTTATTTCTTTGGACATAAGGTCCTCAGGAGCAATGATTTGTCCTAGATAAACATATTCTGGTACATATTCGAGTCTGTTTCCAAACATTTCTACATCAACCTCCGTGGAGTTAGTCATCATTTTTGTTTTATTGGTGTTTATTTCCAGTCCGACTTCTTGGCTTTTATTAGCTAGGGTTTGCACCATAATTTTTAACTTCTTAGGATTCTCTTCCAGCAAGATTAGATCATCAGCGAATCTCAGATGGTTTAAGCGCCTACCATTGATGTTCAGGCCATAATTGTCCCAATATATTCTCCTAAATATATTTTCCAGCACAGCATTAAACAGCTTGGGAGACAGTGGGTCTCCTTGCCTGACACCTCTGTTTATAGGAAAATAATCACCCTTTGATTCTAGTTTTATGCGACTTCTACTCTCCTTGTAGATGTTTTTAATTATTTCGATATAGGTATCGATTACTCCTTGCTGTTCTAGGCTTGTCATTGATAGATGGCATTAGTGTGCGGTAAAGGTATTTGGAACATATTGTTTCTACGACAGTCCGTGTTTATCGGTAGAATATATGTCAATGTCTATGAGTAAGCTTTTTAATATGCATGCGCAAAAGCGCATTCAGATACTAACATAAAAAACTTGAAACTTCAGAAATTTAACCTACGAGTAAGCTTTGTAATACGCAGGTGCATACGCGCGTATTAACAATTCTAACATAAAAAACCTAAAATTTGAAGAAGTAACGTGCTAGTCAGCTTTGTAATACGCAGGTGCATACAAGCGTATTAACACACACGTACTAACATTAAAAAAAAAACTAAAATAAAAAAGTAAGCTTTGTAATACGCAGGCGCATATGCGCGTATTAACACACATACTAACATAAAAACCCTGAAATTTCAGAAAAGTTACGTTTGAGTAAGCTTTGTAATACGCAGGTGCATACAAGCGTATAAACACACGTACTAACTTTAAAAAAAACTAAAATAAAAAGTAACCAACGAGTAAGCTTTGTAATACGCAGGCGCATACACGCGTATTAATACACATTAAAAAATATACATAAACCTAGAATATAAAATACTGTGTAAATTATTCTATCTCATTTTCTTGCCGACTTATATTTATGTGATTGTCTCTTGGTGGTGATGATGGATACTTTTGTTTCATCGAGTTTAAAATCACAGCGATTTTAAAGAAAGACTTCAAAAGAATATTTATGTGTGTAATATTAATGACACATTCCATGTGGGTCCGCTGGCAAACATTACTTTCGGAGAAGGCAAAATCGAATCATTTTATTTTGATTACATATAATTTTGATAGTATTCAAGTTATTCGAAATAAAGATACGTCACTGACGTCATACAAGGAATGAAATCAATACTTGACTAGTATTTGATAAAATAAATCCATTTGACAAATCATGTCATTAGAGTAATGTTGTTTCAAACAATTATGAGTCTAAATTACATATATATAGGATTTATTATTCGTGTTTGTTAATTTGTTCTGGAATTCTGCTTAGATACCAGATTGTTTACCATAACAACGGCCTTCAGTTTGCTACTAAATATTTGACAATGTATGTGCTCAGTTATAATTGACAGATTGAGTGCTCACATCATTTTGAAACTTTTGGTGTGTAGATAATTTTGGTCACTTTGAGTGTGTAGTACTATATGAACACTTTGATTGTTTAGCTACTTCTGCTGCTGACTGTACCTAAAAATTTGCTAACGCTGTCACTGTCACTGTATGTCGAATGGGATTTTAGGAAGCCAGAGTACTTTCCCTTTCCCCTTTTAAGACTGGTAACATAGTTATGATTCTGGTATTATGGGTGTTCATGGGGGATGAAGGGCAGACGACACCCTTGCTCCATTGCCATGCCATTATTGTTTTCAAAATTAATTAAAAAAAATAATATGTTTAAATCCAAGTTATAATATCAAGAATATCAGCGATAGCCTAGCTGGTTGTGGTACGGACTGTCAAGACGAAAGTCGCATGTTCGAAACCCAAATGGCATACACCTCTGACATTTCTATAGTAGGTAACGTGTGTATTAAATGTTAATTATCGCTTGCTTTAACGGTGAAGGTAAACATCGTGAGGAAACCTACATACCTGAGAATTTAGAAGGTATGTGGAGTCTACCAACCCGCATTAGGCCAGCGTGGTGGACTAAGGCCTAACCCCTCTCATTAGTAGAAGAGGCCCGTGCCCAGAAGTGGGACAATGTTTAATACAGGGCTAGTATTATATTATTAAATCCAAATACATTTAGTACAATGTAATGATGAACTGGCGCGTTGTCGCGACATGTAGCTGTGGGCTACAGTATCACGCTGCGACATTTGATACACACGAAGCACGTAGTGGAGAATGTCAAATGTGCGGCCGCGTACGCGACAAACATCGGTGTTATTGCGGCCATAACTTACGTTATGACTAGGTTCACCATCGCTAAATAACTGACGTCGGACAAAGCAAAAGCTCCGGATATTTAGGGGAAATAGAATATTTTCCCAGGACACGTCATTTGAATACTTTAATATACAAATGTTGTTTGTGTTAATATTATTACAAATTCGGCTTTAAAATATTTCACTTTTTAAACAGAACTGGAAATTTTGAATAGTCCTCTCCGGACACTTTGTAAACCGGAACCAATCCGAGGAATCTAGCACAAATGGCTATCCTAGTTATGACGCAGTTTTGTTTGCTCCCCAACAATATTGTTTACTGTTAGATATGTGCCGTAAAAATATCACTATTTGTAGATGTACAGCCTTGACTTTATTAGCTAAATATTTTTGCGGGATTCTGTTGGCGTTTTTTGTTGGCCGGGACGGATTTAGGACAGGAATGTATGAATAAAACTATAAGGTTTGAGGGAGGCGGTCATATTATGGGCCTGAAATAAGCTCAGTGAACAATGGGTGTACCTCTCTACCCCTATTTATACGAGCGAATATAAAATCAAGACGTTTAGTCACGCATCAATGGCACGCTGGCGAGCCATCGACTTTGGCCTGCATCTTACTGACTACTTATTACCTTTTCCGAACACCGGTGTCCTTGTGATTCGTGAGAGGTTAAAAAACTACATACCTTTCCTAAAATTGACTAATCGTAATCATATTTTCATTATATTAATTAGAGTCACATAACAAATAATATATACTATGATAATAAAATAAAATATCCTGCAGTGACACATTTAGTCCTGGACCCCACACTGGGGCAAACCTGTATCGTGGGTATCAACTACATGTGACTACGGCCACACAACACCCACACACGAAACAAATATTTGTGGATTAGACCATTTGTTTGCGGTGTCGAACCTGCAGCCTCTCGCTTCAGTCACCTGCGCCAACTATGTCACTAAGGCAGTTCCTACAAAACTTGGTTGTGTATTTTGATATTATGAATATAATTTACTAATTCGTTTCATCAAATTGTTAATTTTCTTTATCATATCAAGGGTTCTTGTACGCAGCCTATGTTACAAGGGGGTTCGGGCCCCATCTGATCTCTTAGATCCGTCCTTAAATTTTAGATATTACAGCATTAAGTGCTTCCATGTAGAAAAATGGTCGTATTATTATACGTTTAACTTTGTTTGTGCTTAACCCTGTTATATAAATTGTTTAACTTATCCCTACAATCAGGCATTATGCCGATTAAGTGGAAACGTTCATATGTTGTGCCTGTTTTCAAAAATGGGAATAAACATGACATCAAAAACTATCGCCCTATATCGAAAATTAGTGTTATACCTAAGCTTTTTGAACGAATAGTTTGTGACCTTATTTCTCCGATAATTAAGCCTATTATAGTACCTCAGCAGCATGGGTTTGTTAGTAAGAAGTCCACCGAATCAAATTTATGTGAATTTATTGATTTTGTTACGTCCGCAATGGACAAAGGTTATCAAGTTGATGTTGTGTACACGGACTATTCAAAAGCATTCGACAAAGTTTCCCATAACATTTTATTGCGGAAGCTGAAGGGAATTGGCATACATGGAGACCTGCTGCGTTGGATGGAATCATATTTAAGAGAGCGAAGTCAGGCTGTTGCTGTCAAAGGATTCTGTTCTTCCTTCATGCCAGTAACATCTGGGGTTCCTCAGGGCTCGCATCTTGGACCTCTTCTGTTCAATATATATATAAATGATGTCATAACAAGTTTCAAATCATCTGAAGTTATTCTTTATGCTGACGATAAAAAAATATATAAAATTATTACAAATATTAATGATTGTTCAGATCTACAACATGACCTTGATAGATTTTGTAGCTATTGTAGAACGAACCTTTTATTTCTTAATGTCAAAAAGTGCAATGTTATATCTTTTACTAAAAAAAGAAAAATGATTGAGTATAAATATAATCTAAACAATGAAGATATTGCAAGAGTGTCTGAGGTGCGTGACCTAGGGGTTCTTCTCGACAGTAAACTTGTTTTTAATTCTCATATTAACCATACAACGCAGAGGGCTTTCCGTATGTTAGGATTTGTACTCAGAACTGGCAGAGATTTCAAAAATTTATCAACTTTAACTTTGTTGTATACGTCTCTCGTACGACCTTTGCTTGAATATGCTTCGGTGGTTTGGAACTCGAATTATCAGGTATATATAAGTAAAATAGAACGTATCCAGGATAAATTTATTAAACATCTCCAATGGCGTAATCGCTCTGATAAAGAGTTTATACATGGATTACCAAGCTTGAAGAACCGGCGGACTGAGCGTGATTTAATGTTCCTCTACAAAATTATGAAGTATCAAGCTGACTCCCCATACCTCCTTAGTAAGATATCATTCGGATGTCCTCGTCTTAGTGCACGTAAAAAGTTTTTGTTCAATAACGATACCTCTAGGACTAACTATGGCAAGAATGTATTTATTAAAAGAACTTGTCGGCTGTATAACAATATCACATCAAGCGATCCAAACTGTATTGACATCTTTCACCTTTCTCCTTCTCAATATAAGAAAACATTGCATTCAGTACTGTTATATAAGTGATATATTATGTGTACATTGTGTGTGTGTGTATATAGTTTTGTATATTTAAACGTTATATATATATATATATATATATTTCTTTTTGTTAATATCTGTGTGTATGCGCGTGTGTATGCGTAAATAGCGGCGTCTGTTAATTTACGTGATTTTGTAATCTGTGGAAACTGCTATGGAATGTGTATTATTGTTTGTTCATTTTTAATTATTGTATGTATTATTGCTTCTGTTGTTTCCCAAATAAATAAATAAATAAATAAATAAAATTCCATTTTACGAATGTGAAGCTTTCGATGTTTGTTATTATTTTATAAGAAGATGAACGTGTTAGTAGGTCATCTTTTGGTGAGTGATCATCACTGTTTACAATACCAGGGGAAACGTAGAAACCGACATTGGAAAGGAATAAGACAAGGAGGGAGTAGGAGAGATTGGACTTCTGATGTAAATGATCACATGAAATCAAACAGCTGAGTAGATAAGTCACATCTGTTTCCTATTAACCCCTGGAGCCCGGAAGGATATTAAAAAAGTAAAGTAGTACGGAGTAAATAGAAGCAAAAATCAATTTTATTTCCAAAACATTAAAGTTGAAAATAGTATCTATGTAAGAACGGCGAGTGTGTTGCCAGTGTAGTGGAGCACCGATGTTCCATTCGGACGT
Organism: Laothoe populi; assembly: GCA_905220505.1. Lineage (NCBI taxonomy): Eukaryota > Metazoa > Arthropoda > Insecta > Lepidoptera > Sphingidae > Laothoe > Laothoe populi. The sequence continues at coordinate 16,595,436 of HG992153.1, forward strand.
GACTGGTTAAACAGTTTTAGTACCTAGTGTCTGATCGTTTTGGCTAATTCATGCTATGGAGAAACTGTACTGAATGACAGTAGGTAATATTGATATAAATATAACCATATTTGGGGGTTTTATTATAAATATATATAGCTAGTCTAAGTGATTAAAGTGATCAAGTTTCACGCAGTTTGTACGTACCCATGTGCGTATATTGTGTAGGTAATGTTCTTTGCCTACCCATTACTATAGTGATATTTTTACTTGAAACGGCTTGAAAGATGTTAAATTAAAACAGACTGTCTATTCTGAAATGACATGAACAATCAACCCTCGACCGGTCAGTTTTGTTAGTTGTGAGCTTTTATATTAGCAGCATGTCTCAAAATTGAAGGGCAGGCGTGTTTATTTTACACAATCTCTAAGTTTCTTTTACTTCTATTGCTGTATTTAATGATGGACTAGTATTTATAACAAATGCATAATATAAAGCTAACGAAGCTATCCAGTCTATTATGAAAGTTTTTAATGAAGTTTGACTGATAATTCTCTCTTATTAATTCCACCATTGTACCTAAAATTATACTGTCGCGATGTCGTTGCAGTAGGTAATAATTAAAAGGAATTGAACATTGGATGGACGACGAATGTGCTTGGAATACATTTTAAACACAATTGTTGAATTCACATTCTGAGCATCGATAGCTTTAGTTATAGATAATAAATATATAAGGTATTTGTCTTACCATCGCTGTGTAAACGAGTACCGAATGTCTGTTTTCTAGTTCAAGAACCGTAGGATTACCTAAAGTTTGCCGGTTCAGAAATTCTCGCTTGTTTTGGTTACCTGAAATAAAACCATTAATCTAAATTATGTTGGTTTTCTGTAAGATAATGGTACCAAGAATCTCTTCGAACCAGCCTATTAATGCTGTTTAAAAAATATTTTCAGCCTGGCTGTACTACTATAAACTACGAGTATTCACATAGTCCTGATCCCACAGAATGATATTTGAATTATCTAATGTCCTAGGTACAAGAACTACCAGAGACACACATCAGAGACAGAACAAGATATTATATTTTAATTCTTATGTTGTTTTTTTGTTATTACACGTTCGAATTTGTTGTACTATGGTGAAGCGACGTTGGGGTCCAGCTGAAAATCAGTGCTGTGTTACAACAGCGTATAGTACTGAGCTGGTACTCCTTCCACCGCACATATTGCAGCGAATCGCTTGTAAATTAGATACTTAATTTTTCTCTTGTTTCTGTAAATGTGTGTGTTGGATGAATAAATGGTTTATAGTTATGTTAGACAGTCACTTCACTTCTCAAGCCCAGGACCTTACAAATTAATGCACATCAAAATTAGCTTATCACAAAAACATTTGTATGTTTGCACTGAGATCGAACCCGCAGCGTCTGATCTTAGTCGGCTATGGGTCCTTTACGACACAGAGACTTTATCGATTATCGACAAACAGCTTCCGTGGCGCAGTTGGCGAGTATCCGGTTGCGAAACGAAAGGCCGTGGGATCGATTCCCACACCGGGACAACTGTTTGTGTGACTGACAGATATTTGTGTCCGGGGTGAGGGTGTTGTGAGACCGAAAGTCTCTCGTAGTTCCTGATACCGACAACAAAAGACTCGTATCTTAGTGTGAGGTCGGGGCTATGTGTGTGACTATTGGGCATTATTTATTTTTATTTCATTATTGTCTTCTGTCAATTAAGAAGACTGTGACGCAAGTACTAAAAATTCAGTGAGTTTGTTTGGTGTTTTAAATTGAGTTTGATGTTACCTAATACTTTGTTTGGCAAGTGAAAATGTTTTTCTCTCTTAATATTTGATTGGGTATTCATTAAGTTCACTTTTGTAACAGTCGCGAAGCTTTCGTCGGCGTAATCTCAAGTTTTCTTTGTGGCTACGTTGATTATAAAATAACCTTAATTTGATTAAAAACTTTGTAGATAGAATTTCGATTTCTTAAGATGTTTTAGATGCAAAACTTTCCGATTTATTTACCGCCATTGTTTTATTTTTTATTGAATGTTTTACATTTTAAACTGCATAAGTAGCATAAAATTAATAATAAAGGTTTTTGGCTTTGGTCAAGCTGCGGTGAGGTGAGGTAGGTAGGTATACCATAGAGTCGTCAAACAAAATATGTCGCGCTGTAAGTTGCGCAGCTGTGCTCATGACAATTTTGATGATTCATCACCTGATGTGATGTATCATTCGCACGGACACCGGAGCTCCAGCCAACCATCTGCATCGCCCTTGCATCGCCATCACCATCACGTTGGGGTCACCAATGTGAAGGAACGGGTGATAATGTTCCTCTAGCGGAGGGGCCGCGGTCGGTCAGATACAACACCCACGTACTAGAGATCACCATTACCTCGCCATCTGTCCATTCACTCAGTTTTAAAGACCAGTGCCTCTAAGCCTTTTTTTAGTGCCTTGTTAGGCAGACGAGCAGACTGGCCATTTGATGGTAAGTAGTCACCGCCGCCCATAGACTTCTGCAATGCCAGGGCACAGCAAAGCCGCTGCCTACCGAAGCCTTATCTTAATCTTCGTTATAATAATACTATAATACTAGCCCTGTATTAAACATTGTCCCACTGCTGGGCACGGGCCTCCTCTACTAATGAGAGGGGTTAGGCCTTAGTCCACCACGCTAGCCTAATGCGGGTTGGTAGACTCCACATAACTTCGAAATTCTTATTGGGAATTCTCAGGTATGCAGGTTTCCTCACGATATTTTCCTTTACCGTTAAAGCAAGCGATAATTAACATTTTAATAACGTAACAATGAAAAGGACAGAGGTGTATGCCATTTGGGTTTCGAATACACGACTTCTTCGTTATAGGTATCGTTAAATCTGTATATATAAAAGAAGAAACTGACTGACTGACTGACTGACTGATCGATCAACGCACAGCCTAAACGGCTGGGGTTAGAGACTTGAAATTTTGACAGTAGGTACCTTTTATCACGTAGGCATCCACTAAGGAAGGGTTTTTGGAAATACCACCCTTAAGGGGGTAAAATAGGGGATGAAAGTTTGTATGAAAATCCGTCATTTTTTTAAGTTAAATTCATGAAAATTGGTATTTGGCCGTTTAGTTAAAAATAAAAAATATATGTTTCAGGATTTTTGGAAATTCCGCCTCTAAGGGGGTAAAATAGGGGATGAAAGTTTGTATGAAAATCCATAATTTTTTAAGTTAAACGCATGAAAATTGGTATTTTGTATTGTATACTTTTTCTCCCAAACATGACCTCCACGCGGGCGGAGCCGCGAGCAACAGCTAGTATTGCAATATTGCAGCTGAGGTTTCGGGTTCGATCCCCGGGTCGGGTAGAGTGCTATTAGGGGTTTCTATTTAGAATTATCAGTGTCAGCCCGGAGTCTGGAATTGTGCTCGGTATGGCGATAGGGTCGTCCCCTATCACATTATGGGACCGTAACAAATTCGGCGAAAAGTGGGTGTACTGGTTACACCTTCGGGGATCACAGGCGTGAGTGTATATGTATGTGTAAATACTTGTTGTTTCAAGAGCCGAGGCCCTCATCTGCACTGTACGGACATGATGATTGTATATCCCAATGTATTCGGTCGGCTGTGTCAACGGAGTCTGCAACCCTGAATGCGTGATACTTGGTTTTTTTCATCGGAGGTGCGTTGGTTCCAATACTTGCAAGTGCTATAATTAAATTATCAGTATAGTATTTATACCAAGGTCTCTATAAATACTATGTATTGATAAGTGTAAAGGACTTTAAAAATAAATCATTTTCTTTTTTACACTTTGTTATCATTTTAATTCAAATTACGCTATACCGTAGTACTACTAGCTAATAATACTAGCCCTGTATTAAACATTGTCCCACTGCTGGGCACGGCCCTCCTCTACTAATGAGAGGGGTTAAGCATTAGTTCCCCAAGCTGGCTTGATGCGTGTGGGTATACATCACATACCTTTTAAATTTTCTCAGGTATGCGGGTTTCCTCATAATGTTTTCCTTTGCCGTTAAAGCAAGCGATAATTAACATTTAATACCCATAACATTAGAAAAGTCACGAGGTGTATGCCATTTGGTTTTCGAACATAGGACTGTAAGGGTACTTTAGAATTTTATGGAAATATTGGAGGTCACTTACGAAATATTTGGGGGTAATTGGATAGGTTGTGGAGTCGGTGGGGAAGATTTGTTATAAAAAGGAAAGCTTCTACGCTCGCGGGGCAGTCGATACGAAACTAGCGGAAGTGAAGCTCGGTTTTAATCAGTATGCGTACATTCGTTTTCAGTGTAGTTTGTGTTAAATCGATGATTGCTAATAGGACTTTCGTCTTGACAGTGCGTAACGCAACCATCTAGGCTATCGCTGCTATAAATATATAATTATAATTATATTTTATGCATTTACAATAGAGTTTGTTAGAGGTCTCCGACGCGCCGCCGTTTCCAAAACTTCGTGAGCTAACTATCAACGGCCATGCATCAAATAGGGGTCCCGCGCGACACTCAGCTACATTTTAATTTAACCTTTCCTTTGAAGAGGGTCTGATATGACGTATATCTCTTAGTGAACGCGCCCTGTGAACATAACCTTTATTTTAGAATCAGATTCCCAAATTCGTTTACATTAAGATATAAGTACATGAATTTCCAAACATTTTAGCGGTTTCTTTAGTTTTAGAGTAATGGCTGTAGTTCTGCACTTAGAGAATCTTCGCTTCGAGTCTGGGTGCTGTAAGACCAGAAGTTTCTCATAGATAATGACATCAACGACAATTTATATTTGCATATTACAAGGGATAGAATATTAATTCTTGCACATACTCGAATTACTACATACACACATATATACTCACGCCTGTCATCCATGAAGGGGTAGGCGGGAAGTAACCAGTACACCCAGTTTTCGCCGAATTTATTACGGTCCCATGATGTGATGGGACTATCGCCATAACGGATACAATTCCAGACTCCGGGCTGATACTGAGTATTTATAAATATAAAAACCCAATATTACTTTACCCGACCCGGGGATCGAACCCCTCTGCACAGCAATCGTAACGCATGCGCAATTACAACTGCGCCACCGAGGCTGTATGTGAATTACTGTTGGGTGTTACTTATTTATTTGTACATAAGTAGTACCTAATTGACACGTCTGTATTCCTGAAGATAGAGACCAATTGTATAATTATCTAAGCAGTGTCATTTTAAATAATAAAGAAAATATGCTTAAGTACCTAGATTGCTTAATTCATTGTAATGTTCGCGAAGTTACAATGATTATTTCATGAAAGTGCGTGAATAAAACAATCAATTTATCTCGACTCCGTTTAAAGGTGCTTATCTACATTATGGTGACGAAGTGGCACACGCAAGTGTATCGTATATATAATGTATACGATGTCACTAGACTGACACTAGACCCTCGACCGCTTCTTCACCTCCTTGTCTGATGAAGAGTGAAGAAGATACACAGTAGGCCGGCATGATTGTGTTGAGTAGCGAAGGATAGATTGTTTGTCGCTACTTGATACTCTAACTGGACGGCACGGCACTGACCATCAGGTGCAGTGTGGTCACGTTGCCACGCCAGGATACAAAAAAATAGAAGTACTCCTGTGTCATCTATATCTGGTTACCTAATTCTATATTGATCACGAAACATCTCAGGTGAAGATTATTGTCAGTTGTTGTTTATCTTGCGACTTGCGCTTTTTAATTAGCAGTCATGCCCTTTATTTTTGTCGCGGGGAAAGCTATTTAATACTACGGGGGGAAGCGGGATGAGAATAAAACGGTTATGCTGGACTAGCTGGTCGTGCGACCCAGCATCCCCCTCGTCCGGATGATGGCTATCCGGGCAGCCGGCCAATACTCAGGCCGCCTCGTGGGAGACCGTGCGGTAGCCCGTTACGTCCTTATCCTTATTTTTAGCCCTGGAACTATCGGACTAACAATAATTTAAATTAAATTAAATAAATTGAAGGTAGAAACGTGATAGTATATTTTTGTGCCAACACACATCTCACTCCGCTCCCGGAACATGAAGGCTGTAATGTTTTCAAAATGTCGGGACTAAAAAGCAAAATAAATCGCGCCAGAATTCGTAAAATTAGTTTTATTTCAGTGTTTAATATTCGCGTAAAGACAAGCAACCATTTTAAAATAAGTGACTAGTTAAGTGACTTCATCATTTATATATTAATATAGCAGCAATCAGTATATACAAACTTTTCTTAGATTGTGGAATCGGTAAGGTTCTAGACCAATCAGGGTGTTTTAGTTTTCGATTAATTTTGGGAGGATTCACAGGATGCTTTGGGTGTGTTCTGTGATCTATCTAAAGCCTTTGATTGTGTACACCATGACACGCTTATCAGGAAATTGAGTCACTATGGAATTAATGGTATTGCTCTTTATTTATTTAAGTCATATTTAACTAATAGGGTTCAAAGTGTGGACGTCAATGGAAAATTATCTCCTGGGTCTATTGTTACCATGGGAGTCCCACAGGGCTCGATTCTTGGACCCTTTCTATTCTTAATCTATATTAATGACTTACCTTATTGCATAAGGGACAACTGTGAGGTAGTGTTGTTTGCAGATGATACTTCTTTAATATTTAAAGTTAGCCGAAAATAATTCTGTTCTTGACGATGTAAACAACACACTCGCAAAAATAGTACATTGGTTTAGCGTTAATAATTTACTATTGAATAGTCAGAAAACCAAATGTATTAGATTTTTAACACCTAATGTCAGAAAGATCGACGCTTTAATTTACATGAATGGGGATAAATTGAGTCTTGTGGAGACAACCAAGTTTTTAGGCATAACATTAGATCCCAAACTACAATGGGGATCTCACATATCTGTATTATCCAAAAATTAAGTGCCGCAGCTTATGCAGTGAGTAAAATACGTCAATTGACCGACGCTAACACGGCTAGGTTGGTCTATTTTGCGTATTTCCATAGTTTGATGTGCTACGGGATTCTACTATGGGGTGGTGCTGCTGACATCAATATCATCTTTACTCTCCAAAAGCGAGCTATAAGATCTATCTACTCGCTAAGTTCTAGGAGTTCTTTGAGAGAAAAATTCAAAGAAATTAATATAATGACAGTAGCATCACAATTTATATTCGCTAATTTAATGTATGTTCATAAGAATATACAACAATTTCCTAAAATTAGTGATGTCCATAGTGTAAATACTAGAAATAAAAATAACCTTGTTAGTTATATATAAAACAAGGCTCCACAAAATCGGCAACTCTTTCAAGGGTCTTTGTATACGCTTTTACAATAAAGTTCCCAATCATATTAAAGAACTAAATGAAAGATGTTTTAAAGCTACTATTAAGCGAAAACTAAGTAATAAAGCCTACTACAAAATTTCGGAATATTTAGATGACCTAAAGGCTTGGGAATAAGTTATCCTATTACTTAGAAGCGTAGCCATTAAATTATTATTGGGAACTTTAGATACATATATATAGTAATGCCAATATATTTATTTCTTTAACATTGCGAACTTATATGCCTTACATGACTTTACTTGATATTTTGTGTCTAGTATTTCAATTGTTGTATTCAGTCTGGGTATGTCATGCTCGCTAAAGTGTCTGTGCTTGCTGCGGCGCCATGTGCCAGGTCGGTCTCTTCCTTGTAACATGGTTGAGGAGGTCGATGGCTGACACATGCGTCACTACTCGTGATCGGGTGCGGCTCGTGTGGACTGGTCTGCTCAGACTGTTTCAGTAAGGACCGACTGCTTTAAGAAATCGAGATTTTTATCACTATCACGACGGTCATGTGTGGCACTAGGTTTTGTAATGAGTTATATTTCACAATATTTCAATAAGACAACTTAACATACATTGAGCTGCTCTAATCTAAGGTAATTAAACTTAAATCGTATATATTACCTTTGATTATAATTATATGACCAAATATTGTTAACCGGTGTGAAAAGAGCAACGCTATAGTTACTTGCCCGTTCTTTTCTAGCGAGACTGCATTCCGAACTCGCCAGTTAGAGTGAGTTCAGTTAGAGTGAAAAAATTTACTGAATCTAAATGATGTATAACATTTTATGGATTCAATAAATATTTTATTTGATTTGATTAGAAAAATCACACATGAGTTGTCCGGGGTTAGAATTCATGTCCGATGTGGTGATAGGTTCATCACCTGCCATATCATGGGTGGAAATTAGCTTGCAGAACCGTGGCACTTGTTGCAGATCTGCCTACCGTTTCAAGGATACAGGAGTGAACTTATATTTATATTTAATTAGGTACATATTGGTAAACAGGACGCAATACTAAGTGTTATCAAAAGCTATTTTCGTAATATTTAGTGCACCTACTACGTCCTGTACAAGGAAAAAGCACACACATGTAAAATAGGAAGAAACCTAGAAATAAACAATTATGGGGTTACGAAACTTTGAGCTTTATTCAAACGCACAATGATTGAATTCCGCGTAAACTTTATGACCAGGCTGATTATTGTTATAGTGATGCGAATCACTCGAATTTTCTACGGCTAATTGCCTTACTCGGACTTTTAGTCAGGGATTGTCATTTAATTGAAGTTAAAATTCAAGACCTCAACTGATTTTGAATATGTTTTACCACACCTGCTCGTAAACCGCAATAACTACAAAGTGGCGCCTGCGCTTGTATTTGTAAATTATGTAAAGCACAGTAAAGTAAAGTAGTACTTAAAGTAAGCGAGGAGTGAACGGCACCATACGGAGTGAACGGGATTACTCCGTGCGGTAGTGTCGTGGACGCAGTAGGCGAGTAGCCGGCTGTGAAACGAGAGGCTGTGGGTTCGATTCCCACACCGGGACAAATGTTTGTGTGACAGACAGATATTTGTGTCCGGGGTTTGGGTGTTGTGAGACCGAAAGTCTCTCGTAGTCCCTGATACCCGCGGCACTAGACTCGTATCTTAGTGTGGTGTCGGGGCTATGTGCGTAATTGTTGGGTGTTATTTATTTGTTTAAGTGAATAACAAAGCAAACTCGTAGTGTGCCTTGCGTTTGTTGCGGTCGGTGTGGACCAGTCCCCGCGTACCTTTATAACACTAGGTTTAATGACTTTCAATGTGGAACACAACCTATATATAAAATAATATTTATTCACATAACATTTCAACTTTATTGCATCGTTTATCATATAGCGATTTATTGTTGACAGTAATTTATCGATACAGCTAGTAGAGTAGGAATATAATTCGAGGTGAATGTCATCTTAAATGTATTTTTACGTGAATGAATTTTTCCCGAATGTTTCGATTCGATTACCTAATTCGAGTTTTTCAAGTAACACGAGTAGTGTCGCATCTCTATCATTATAAAAGTGGTTTATGTTATAAACATGATTTATTATAAGACTTATTTTCGCAAGAGTAAGACCTGTCTGCAATAAACCATGGTGAATACTAAATTGATAGTATTTTTGGCAAGTTTTGCCGTTTTAACTGAAGCCTATATTGCAATGCCGAGGTTCGTAAAAGATAGTAGAGTCAGCGATTTCAATGAATTAGGTAAGTTATACTTTTTATTATGTTAAAGTTCCTAGTGTAAACCAAAATAAACAGAAGCTGCTTTGTGTGCAAAAGGTATAGCGAGACTCTGAATAACACACCATAGTTTAATAATAAATAATAAAAGTAATTATGAGAATTTTTGAAAGAATTTGAGTTTTATTCAAGAATATAATATTGATGTGATTAATATATTTAAGAGTATGGCTCTGATTGACACTAGTTTGAATAGTGTGAGTTCAAAAACAACCTCTTGCAACATATTTATGTATAGTATTTAATGTGCTCTGGTATGAGGAAAGCTTAAACTCTGGAAGATAAACGTGAGAGGGCGGCTCCTGCTGAACTAGGAAAACAACCACACTGTTCACTGTTTTATAGGGTTTGCTCTAACGCTAGCACGATTGGTTCCCTCTGCCCATAGCCTCATCAATCCGCCGTCAAAACAATGTAGAAATAGCCACTTGAACGTACAGAAGATATTATAAACATAACTTGGTCGGATACATTTCGTGAACTGTTGACTTTAATAAAATGTGTTAGTTTTGAAACTAATTTTAATAGATGATTGGGGTACGATGTTTGGCCGTGTTGCGGCCTTCTGAGTATTCTGACACTAGACCCTCGACCGCTTCTTCACCTTCGTGCCCATGGCGTAGTATGTATGTGAAGTCTATCAATCCGCATTAGTCCAGCGTGGTGGACTAAGGCCTAGCCTCTCTCATTAGTAGAGGAGGCCCGTGCCCAGCAGTGGGACAATGTTTAATATACAGGGCTAGTATTATTATTATTTATATTGTTTCAAGATCCGAAGTCCTCATCTGCACTGTACGCGCAGTACGATGAGACGCTGTATATCCCGATGCGCTCGGTCGGCTGTGTCAATGGAGTCTGCGACCTTGGATGCAAGATACTTGGTTTTCCTCATGGGAGATGTATCGGTCCCAATACCTGCCAGTGTTACAGTTGAAATTACTGTATCAGTATAACGTTTATGCTACGGTCTCTTAATAAGTACTGTGTATTGATTATAAAGGACTTTTACGAATAAATCATTTACTTTTTTACTTTGGCTATTTTTATTCAAATTACAATAACCCGTCATTTTAACACTTAGGGTATGTAACCACCTACCTACCTACATAGGTAAAGTAGGTTGAAAGGTAGCATAGTTTTCGATTCGATAGGTGGCGATGTTGTCGAAATATATCTTTTCATTTATAGCAAAAAACGGCTTTGACAGGGGTGATGTCGTGAGTAACAGCTAGTAAAGTATATATTCATCCAAAGTCCAAACAAAATTCCAGCTTAAACTTCACTTTTTATCTATTTTATCAGATTTATCGATTCACTTGAAACCTAAACAAAAAAATCTTGTGATCGAATACGGAAACTAACTCCAGAACAATCTACGCATACACAAATCAAATACCCACAGTTCTATGTCTCAGGTACCTAAATCAGTGCCTAAACAGTTGTGGTTGCAAGCACACGCGTCGATATCATATAAGTGTCAATTGAAAGTTTTATTTAAGTACCCTCAGTTAGTAATATCAGTGATTATTAAGGAGCGTTTACATGGAGGAACTGGAAAAGGACTTTAGAATCTTTGATTCGAGTGAAAGTGATGATGAAGCTGATGATATGTTAGTTGATGCAAATAAGCTGATTAGTGAAAGTGATAATGATGAGCAAGATGTGCGACCCGAAAAGAGAATACGCCAGGATAGTGAGGAAGTTATAGAAGACGGCTTCACGGAAGTGAGCCGAAAGAGCAAACGATTTGCTAGAACCCTTACCAACGTATCTCCTCAAAATCGACGGGTTGAAGATGCACTACAAAAAAACGACGAGGAAAAATATATAATTACCATAACATCAAAAGATATATTGCCCAAACAGTTTGGAATGGCGAAGCTTCTTCGTGACGAAAACATTAAGAACATATTAAAAATTAATTATAAAAGTCCCTACAAAGTTCTCATTCACTTTGAAAAGAGGTCAGACGCGGAGAAAATTATGAACTGTGAGAAGTTACTGACAATGGATTACAGATGTCATATGACCGATGAAGTGAACCTTTCATATGGTATAGTTCGGCAAGAGGATTTAGATGTTAATGAAAAGGAGGCTATGGAGGTATTAAAGTGTGAGAATGAAATAGTTTCTTTTAAAAGATTAAAACGATTATCCGAAGAAGGCAAGTGGGTGGATTGTGAGACAATTCGACTAGGTATAAAAAGTTCCTCTTTACCCCCGTATGTCTACGGATACGGGTGTCGGTTTAAAGTGGAACCGTACACATTCCCGGTGAGCCAATGTTCTGGATGCTGGAAGTTTGGTCATATACTACGGGCCTGTCCAGACAACAGAGTTATTTGTCCAAAATGTGGAGAAAAACATAAGAATTGCGATACTACAGTTTTTAAGTGCGCTAACTGTAAAGGCCCACATATGGCCCTCTTTTAAGGATGTCCAATGTTTGTCAAAGAAAAAGAGATAAGAAGCATAATGAGCATGGAAAACTGCACATATAGAAAAGCTTTGGCCATTTATTTAGAAAAGAGGAGGTCAATTGTCATGGTGCCGGAGGAGAAAGAAATAATGGGTGAGAAGAATGAGATTGAGAGGATGCAGACCAGGCAGACATACAAAGAGGTACTTGTCACGAGTGCAATTGTGCATAGAAAAGAGAGTGATTCTTCTGAAGATTTGGAAGATAAAGAAGAAGAGAATAATGCGCTGCTACAGCAAAAAGAGAAGAAAAATAGAAAGAAAAAAGATCTAAGACTAATAAAGGTGAAGAGACTTCTAAAAGATTCTTGGACGAATCAGAACTAGAAATGGAGATGTCAGAATTCTCACAAAAGGAAAGTATTGAACGTCATAGAGAGAAAAAACGACCGGAACAAACTGATGATAGGAATAATAATTTTATGTGGAAATTAGTGCAAAAACTAGAGAATACTTTCACATCTGATAAAAGTATTGTTGAAAAGTTTAGTTGTATATGCAAGACAATATTTGAAGAGTGTTTAAGGTACTTAGTCAAGCATTTTAAAACAGAAAGTTTGCTCAGCAAAATCATCACATTTTTAAGCGATCATGGATAAAGGTTTAAATCAATGTCCTTTGACCATAGTGCAGTGGAATGCACAGAGCTTGAGACCTAAGCTATTAGAATTTGAACTTTATCTCTTACAAGATAAGGTGCATATAGCCTTGGTTTCGGAAACATGGCTACATGTAGACACACAGCTGAGATTTAGTCAGTACAACATATTTCGGAGGGACAGAATTGATGGCTATGGAGGCATAGCTATAGTATGCCATAAAACTGTTAAGGCTCAGGTATGTAGGATTAATCATCCGAATACAAGTATTGAAATTTTAGGCATACAAGTCATGAATTGTGGGTCTCTTAAAAATATATTGTTGGTATATTGTCCACAATCAGTGCATACGAACCAATCGGACTGGGACTATATATTTTCTTTATTTCCGCTCGATTGTTTGATTGCTGGAGATTTTAATGCGCACCATACTAGCTGGTCATATAAAAACAACGCTCGTGGTAAGCAAATATATGACGCGGCCATAGAATTTAATTACATATCTATTAATAATAACCAACCTACAAGAATTAAATGGGTCAATAATATTTTGCAGCGGTCGTCCCCAGACATTTCTTTTGTGACAGCTAATATTGCAGTTCATTTTAATTGGAATGTAACCAATGAAAATTTTGGTAGTGACCATATCGTCATTAAAATGAACTTAAATTATCAGTATGAATTAAATTTTTCTAAACGATATAACTTTAAGCTTGCTGATTGGAAAAAATACTCAACTCATATTAGTAAAAATATTGTATATCCTATTGTTGAAATGAATATCCAAAACTTACATGACTTATTGATTAATCTCATACAAGCTGCAGCTGAGAAAAGTATTCCGTTAATTAAAACTTGTAATAATCCTGCAGTTAACTTCAAACCCAAACCTTATTGGAACCCTTCCTTATCTAAATTAGTAGCTGAGCGGAGACTGGCTTTATCGAATTTTCGTAAAAATCCGACACCATGTAATTTAGAAATACTCGACAAAACAATAAAAACCTCTAAATTAGCTATAAGTCGGGAGAGATCGAGAGGATGGCAAGACATGTGTAACAATATTCATGAGTCAGTATCGGCCGCTGATATGTGGAGACGTTTACGTTGGATGAAAGGTTATAAATCTCAGAAACTTGTGATAGGTAAAGAAGATAAAGAAAACTTATTAAGTATTCTGGCACCTGACTACGTTGCGCCATGTATGCCAACCTTTAATTCGAGAAATAAAATGTTAGAATCCATATTCACTTTACGCGAGATGTGTTGTTGTATTAAAAAAAAAGACACTGCTCCGGGTAGTGATAATATTACCTACTCTATGATTAACAATTTACCTACAAAGGCAAAAAAAATTTATTATATTTATATAATCGAATTATACAGACTGGAGAGATACCTACTCAGTGGCGAAATATTACTATTGTCCCCATACCAAAGTATGGCACCACCAATGATCACCCTCTTAAACTTAGACCAATATCACTTATATGTTGTCTATGTAAAATATTTAATAGTATGATTGCGAAGCGCATTGAATGGTTTGTTGAAAAGAATGAGTTATTGTCGCCTTTTACAACCGGTTTTCGACGTGGGCAATCGTGTATTGATAGTTTAGTACGTTTGGTCACTCATATTCAATTAGGTTTTACCACAAATACACCTACGATAGCCTGTTTCATTGATATCGAAAATGCCTACAATAATATTTTAATAGAAAAGACGACTAGTATATTGGATAGTTTAGGAGTTGATATGATTTTAACCTCTTTAGACTGTCTAAAAAGTGCCAAAAAATCCCAGGAGACTAATTCACTTAGGTATAACGTTATAGAAGAACTGAATAAAGAATATTGTGGATGGCGTGCTGTTTATACTGACGGTTCTAAAAATAATAGTGGTCGAGGAGCTGCTTTTTATGATCCGTTGGTAAATAATTTGGAGTGTAGTTTTGTTAACTGCTTTAAAATTAAAGGTAATATATGTATCATATTGCTCGGTGCGCCTCTGGTATCAGAGGTGTACCGATAGCATATAATGTACTGTCACAGCTGTTTGATCTCACTCAGAGGGGGCAGGAGATCAAGTTGCAGTGGGTTCCATCGCACATCGGATTAAAAGGTAATGACGGGGCTGACAGCATGGCTAAGAGAGGAATATTGCAGGGAAAGGAAATTGAAATTTTACCAAACTATTCAGAGTTACTACCAAAATATAAATTAAGCTGCTACAATACTTGGAAGGAATATTATAATACGCGATCGCTGGAAAAAGGTATTTGGTATAAATCCATGCAAAGTGAGCCCCCTCATATACCTTGGTTTTCTAATGTATTGCTGTCTAGAAAGCTGATTATCATAGCTCATAGGTTAAGATCGGGACACATGCCTTTGAATAAGACACATGACTTTATTACGAAAGCCATGGACGATGGTAAGCAGGTTGATGTCATCTATACCGACTATAGTAAGGCCTTTGATAGGATTGACCATATGATCCTCTTAAATAAGTTAAACCATGTGGGAATTTGTGGTGACCTTTTAAGATGGTTTTCTTCCTATATAGAAAACAGATCGCAGGCGGTAGTACTTAATAACTATATGTCTAAATGGGTTCCCGTACCTAGTGGTGTGCCGCAAGGATCATTGCTTGGACCCCTTCTATTTATTGTTTATGTTAACGATATTGACCAGTGTCTGAAATCATCTAACTTGCTATGCTTCGCTGACGATATGAAAATATTTACGACGGTTTCTACATATGATGATATGGCAGCACTTCAGGATGATTTATATCGCCTCGAAGTATATTTCAAATTAAATAAACTCGACCTCAACCCGTCTAAATGTTCTTTAATAACTTATACACGTAAGCGCTCTGTCCTGACTACAAGTTATACGCTTGGAGGCCTCATACTACCTAGATGTAACACTATTCGTGACTTGGGAGTTTATCACGATTCGAAATTAATCTTTGACACGCATATCCAATCTGTTGTGATGAAAGCCTCTAAATCCCTGGGGTTCATAATGCGAATCGCCAAATGTTTCACGGAGGCTAAAACACTCAAAATACTATACTGCACGTATGTCAGAAGTCACCTTGAGTATGCATCGCAGATCTGGAATCCTCGTTATTTCAAATACATAGACCGGATTGAGAATATACAAAAAAGGTTTATTAAATATCTCTGTTTTCACCAAAGCATACCATATACTACTAACGATTACCTTCAACTTTGCAAAAAATTCCATCTGTTGCCGCTTAGTAAGCGTAGAGAAATCGGTGATTACATTTACCTTTTAAAATTATTAAAAAATGATATTGACTGTCCCGTACTTCTAGCCAAAATATATTTTAACATTCCATCCAAGGTATGTCGTTTCAATCCTCCTTTGCATGTTGATAAGGCATCATCAAATTATAGACAGAACAGCTACTTGGTGCGCGCAAGCAGATCTTACAATAATATATTATGTAAACATATTAATCTAGATCCCTTTATAACAAGTGTGTCCGTGGCGAGGAGGTGCTTAAGCCTTGACTTCTTTCGTTAAATAGTTTGTTTTCTTTTGTTATGTATGCTGTATTTTTAGTTTTGTTCGTTTATTGACTTTTTTTTTGAAAATTATTTTATATTTTTGTCTAAAGAATTTTGCTCATACTCAAATAACCTAATTTACTTCTATAAGTGAGAACTTGTTATTGGCTTTTTGTCACTTAAATTGATGCTATTTTTTATGTAATTATTAGCTGTAAGTTTTCCATGCTGTAAATAAATAAATAAATAAATAAATAAGTTTTTGTACATAATGCGTAGAACTGAAACACCTAACTGTTCAATTTGTGGTACTATAGAAGACGTACATCACTTGTTAGTAGAATGTGTTCGTTTTCAGAACGAAAGAGATGTACTTATGGAGACTTGCGATTTGAACAAGTATGACGTAGGTGGATATATCAAAATATTGTCTGATCCAACATCTGATGCAGCGAAAAACTTGTTTAAATTTGTAAGTCTTGGTAGGTAAATATATACTAAATTTACGTTTGTTATTGTATTAATATTGTATTGTTTGTTGTTGTATTACACATATATGTGTGTAAAACCATTTATATAATAGCTTAAGAAAATACAATGGGACTGACATGTGCAAATTATGTACAAAAGTCCCTAAATAAAATTTGAATAAAAAAAAAAAAAAAAAAGGTACCTAAATTGTTTTTTACCATTATCACTACGTAGCTGAGCCAGTACAATTTGTATGCCTTTGTAAACTAAACTTTTTTCCACAGTATAAGCTGCAGACAAAAAGTTTTATTGTTAATCATATTATAAGGTTTCTCTTTACACTTTGTGATCCATGGACTATTCTCTGTAGTTTGATCTGCAGTTTGTAAAACGATATTTGAGAAAACATATATTTAATGTAGACATTGCTGGGGGTGGTATATTCGTATCCGCCCGGATAGCGACCACTGGATACAGGGTGTAAAACCCGCCATAGTGGCACACGCCAGTCTCTCGTTCCGGGATCAGCCAGTGTACATGCGGTTTTTGTCGGGGGTATAGAGTTGGGTACGATGTTTGGACGTTTTTTTTTTCACCTTCTTGCCCGATGAAGAGTGAAGAATCTATACAGCCGGCATAATTGTGTTAAGTAGCGAGGGATAGATTGTCTCTCGCTACTTGATACTCTAATTGGACGATCGCGGCACTGCGCTTACCGTCAGGTGCAGTGTGGTCATTTTGCCGTGGCAGGATAAAAAAAATACTCGAAAAGTGTAACAAACATTAAACAATGCCCAGCATATCAGCGTAGACATAATATCTTCAACTTGCAAAACATAATTTCGTTCAGTGGAGATTCCTTTTTTTTATAAAAACAACATGATAAACTAAGCTTATCTGAGCACATAAAATTGTTGAGTGATTACTCTTGCGCACTTTTTATTCAAGTCTACTACAAAATGATGCAGTTTAATAAACTTAACGATTAAAGAAGACAAAGACATCCACACTGCACTAAGTAATGTATAGTTTCCTAAGTTACAATGTTAAAACTGGAAACTGTCGGAGCTAATACGTCAGTGTACGTAACATCAACTGAGGAAGTGGTCAGAGCCATCGGAAATTACATTTTTAATCTCCTCACCCGCTGGCCGTTTGCCGTCCGCCATTTCCAGTTTTGTAATACTTTTTGTAGTAATTAAACTACATTGCAGTCGATGTAATGGTGCATGTTGGCCGCACGCTGAATATTTCGTAAGTCTAGATTCAGATTATAGTATTCTTGTTTAATTTCTAAACGTTATACTAAGTGAGATGTCTCTTGCAGATGTGCTCTGCACTTTTCAGTAATGTCCCTTTTTGAATTGTGTTTCGTATTATAACTTATGCTGTAATAGCTTTTGTGGCTTCGTCCGGGTCAAAGTCTTCTCGGAACAGGCAGCCTATAATCTTCCTCCGTGTTTACTTTCCCTGCGTGGATTTTACTACCGTATCGGGCCGTAGACTATACGAACTTTACCCTACCCTCTCGCCTATTAGAGGTTATATTTTTAAATTGGCCTAAGTACCTGTTTCATTCATTTCAAGACTAAGTTTCAACTAATGTTATTTGTTAATAAAATTGTTAGCAACGCAACAAAACAAAAAGACATCTCATCAAAGATATCTTAAAAGGCACAAATACAATGATTAACACTTCATTGATTGGTTTAATTATTATCACTGTTACACATCTTAGTATTACAAAACCGCATGTCAGGATTTACTGAAGTCTTCTCTTTATAATTAATCTCTTAGGCGTACGGACAACATTAACCTCTAAGCTGAACTACGCGCTCAATTGAACTGATTACACTTACTGCACCGCGAACGAACCACAAATGTACTCACTATCAACTCGTCTGCTACACCACTCGACCCTAGAGCGCGGCAGCGCTGCCTTGTATCCCAAACATTTACTACTCCCCACTTTGGTTGTAATTATTAATGTACCTGCAGTTACTTCCTAAAATACCTTCGGTATTTCTAATAAAAGGATATACCCAAATAAAATTGTTATTGCGAATGAAAACCATATATCTATTAAATTACATTATATACTATTCGGATCGACATGAATGGACTCTTCCTGAACACAGTTTATTAATGAGCAAAAAGTTACAAACATTGGTCTTCACAATCAAGAAATATTCTTCTACAGTTTCAGTTAATTTAAACTTTGAAACGTGACTGGAAAAACCATATATTTTCGAACGGAATTAAAACGAGAAATTAATTAATTTCAGTAGACGAGATCCGCGTGCGAAACGTTTTGTTTTACATTACTCATGATATATATTGTTTTGCGCCTGATAAACATTGATTTGCAGGTTATCTGAGCGTAATGGTAGGGTTAAGTCAATAACTTCTATTTTTAGTATTTACTACGTGGAGAAAATGTATAGGTACATTTAATTTTTTATTTTTTTTTTAAGTTAAGTTATAATTTTTTTTAACTCTGGTGCAAACAACCAAGTCCTTGGCTTGACCGTCTGTGACCTCCAACACTAGAAGAATCATGGATGCATTTCAGAAACCGAAAGAAAGAAATGGGGAGAAAAGAAGAATTTGGGTCTGAAACTTGATGTCAGTTTTATGTGTAACAGAGACTATCCCGCCCACACACCCGTCATTGTAACTCCTGTTTAGCCAGGATCAACAACAGCAAGCATTTTTTCGACACCGAGTAATGAAACTCGGCGAGTCTCTGGGAATGCTTAATTACTGTATTTTATCCCACAACGAAATTAATCAAATAGAAACATAGGGAGGAGTTGGAAATATAAATTGTCCACTTCCCTCCATAGCAAAGCGGGAGACAAATACTGAACTAAAGAGGTATTAACCTCTAATAAAGGACATTTACGTCTGGAGAAGCCAGACGTAAAGCACCACGGAAGTTACTTAACGGGTCCTATCATGCGAGCTGTTACGCTTGATTCCAATAATAGGTATGGCAAAACGCCGGAAAGCACGGAAATTCCTCCTAGTATCCACAAGGTCCATATAGTATACAACTTCAGATGTTATCTGCATACTGTCAAGCATAATGTTGCGCTCATTTTGCCAGAGACTACACTCCCAAAAATGTGTGACAGTGTTAGTCGGTCGGTCTCGGTCAAGTCAGCCTATTCCTTCTGTATCCATTCCATAATGTGATAGGGGACGAGCCTATCGCCATACCGGGCATAATTCTAGACTCCGGGCTGACACTGAGTATTTCTAAATAGAAAAACCCAATATCACTATACCCGACCCTGGGATCGAACCCGAGACCGCGGCACAGCAGTCGTAACGCATGCGCAATTATAACTGCGCCACCGAGGCAGTAGATGCTCTAGCATCTTAAATTTCTATTTGAATTAACTTGGTATTTGAATTATATATATCACCATGTTATTTTTCATCAATAAATTCTGTGTCTACATAATACTTCTGCAATAACAAATCAAAGGTAAAATCACACTCTCATATGAAGACACTGTGTATGTAGAATACATGTGTATAGAAATTGGATCACATCGTATGTTCTCATTAGAAATTCATCTCAGTCCACCCCGCCGGCGGGCGAGACGTGAGGATACGTCTTCCTTGCACACCCGCGCCGTACAGCGGCAACAGGAAATTGAAAATATTGAGTCTTCGCTTCGACCCTCTTATTATATACGGCAATAAAAATCGAACAAACGGGTTCTAAAGATTTGTTCAGTTATTTACTTTTTACAATTGCGTTGTGTAAAATATGACGTATTTTTACAAATGTGTTACAAATTACAATTTAACATCTGCGCATTGTGAAATCTTTCTTATGATTACGAATAAAAGGAACTATAGATATAGCCCTGTATTAAACATTGTCCCAATGCTGGGCACGGGCCTCCTCTACTAACGAGAGAGGTTAGGCCTTAGTTTACCACGCTGGCCTAATACGGGTTGGTAGACTTCACATACCTTCGAAATTCTTATGAGAATTCTCAGGTATGCAGGTTTCCTCACGATGTTTTCCTTCACCGTTAAAGCAAGCGATAATTAACATTTAATACACACGGGTTTGGAACATACGCCTTTCGTCTTGACAGTCCGTACGGCAACCAACTAGGCTATCACTGCTTAGTTCATAACCAAATATATATAAGCAAGATTTTAGACTTATAATAGGGATTGTACCGGCATGGCTACTATACAAAGCGAGTATTGAATAATTTTCTCATAAAATCGAGTCGAATAAGTAAACCTCTCATATTGGTTAATATCCTCAAAAAAGGCGACTAACCGACATCTAATGCAGAGGCAGAAAAACTACTGCTAATATATCTTATTTTCGAGACTGCCTGGATACCTGGCCATGACGTAGTCATTAATCTGTGGCGACGAGCGCTTCCTAACTAGCAAGATTGTCGTGTGTTCTGCAGGTGATGAATATTGTCTAGGGTAGATATTTGTTTTTCGTTTACAAGGTTGCAGGTAAACTGAAATGGACCGCAAAGAAACTCAGATTAGTAGTAACTGAAGTCTTTTTTAACCGACTTCAAAATAAGGACGAGGTTCTCAATTCGTCGGAATCTTTTTTTATGTATGTTCCCCGATTACTCGAAGACGCCTGGACCGATTCGAGAAATTCTTTTTTTGTTTAAAAGGGTATACTTCCCAGGTGGTCCCATTGGCACCAAGTCAGGATCTGATGATGGGATCTTAGAAAAATCAATGGCAACCCTCAAATAATAATAACGCATAATTTGTTTTTAATTGAAGTCGGTGTACTTTTTTGTTGAAACAAATTACTTTTATGAAACATTGACATCTGTTGTTTCATGAACAAGGAAAAGTGCAACGGGAATGTTAGCGATCTATTAATAACTTGGTCTCAGATAGCACTTTGTCAAAGTACTTGAATTTGTAAACAGCCTAAAGTGATTCAGACTATTAATAATTATTATTTATGACTATATAATTTTCTAGTATAATCTTTTACGAATAAAACAATAAGGCAAGTTTTCAAATTAACTTAAATTCGTTAGTGACTATTGTGCTGGTATGTGATACGAGAGTTGTGTTCAAGATGTAGGTCTTGCAATCTTCTGTCAATGAAATTAGGATGACTCCGGATGCTCGGTGGTATTCTGTCTTAGAATTGCATTCTGTTCTAATGACTTGTTCTTCTTTCAGGACCACCAACCAACTGTTGTCTCTGATCTTCTGTATTTTACCTTCGGCGAGGTTCATCTTAGAGTGGGTACAGTTTGACATCCTATGTTGCACGAGGGATACGATGCAGTCTTGAGTACTGTCCGTTGCTCTTGTTTCTAGAGTTTTGCATAGCTGGGTACTATCAGCTAGCGGGTTGCAGGTGTGCTCCAGGTAAGTGTACTCATCGTTACCAAGTGCAAGGTATTTGGAATTAGGAATGATAGTGAGGTTATTCTTATCAGGAATAGAATAAAAGTGTATTAGATCATAGTATTAGGAGAAACTGATGGGATTTCTAAGATGAAGATAATTGAGTGTGCTGTACTATACGCTTTTACTGTAATAGATTTTTCTATTATGTGTATGTTGTTAATATTTATTTCGGCTACTGTTCTGAGGTTATACATACGCTTTAATTTGTATAATTCCGTTATAAGACTTTGTGTATCAATTATACTGGGGTGCAAGGAACCTAATTGGGCAAACGTCATTGCATCTTCTAAAAGCATTAATTTATCTAATAATATTTGTAAACTAAAATGTATTTGCACATATATATCTAAAAAATGTAAATACTGTTGCTGTCTCTGGTAAGATTTGTAAGGGCTTGTACCAAATGCTTCTGATTTTCATCTAATTTATTAAGCTGATTACTGAACTGATCTATTATATTTTCCGCTATTATTATAGACTTTATCTGAGAGTTTTGAATATTGTTTATTTTATTTTTAAGATTAGCTATGTCGTTTTCAAATTTAATTGCATCATCATTGTCAAGATTGCCTGTAATTGCTTTAACTACTGAACCTAGACCATTAATAATGCCACGTTTCTTTCTAATATGAGGTGTT
Source organism: Laothoe populi (assembly GCA_905220505.1). Classification (NCBI taxonomy): domain Eukaryota; kingdom Metazoa; phylum Arthropoda; class Insecta; order Lepidoptera; family Sphingidae; genus Laothoe; species Laothoe populi. The sequence goes on from HG992153.1 coordinate 16,618,223, forward strand.
AAAAATTTAAGTTTCTTACTAATAAGATTAAGATTATATTTAATCTGGTCTCTGTATGTCTTGTGCAATTCTCCGAAAGTCGAGCCTTCGGCTGTTTTAGTACTTGCGTATAATGACATTAATTTCATAGATATAAGGTGTAAACTAGTTATATTATAAATACAAGCTAAATTAAAGTAATTATCTTGCGTAAAAATTTGCCCTTCTTTAAGCAAGATGATGCCGTTTCCGTTATCAATGGGTCTTATGTCTACGGTGGCTGACGCCTAGAGCATGACGGCTCCTGCGACGAGGGTCCTGCAACAAGATAAGGTCTACGTAGTAACTTAAAGTGTACCCTAATGGATTTAGAGTTAGGGTGGTTACCTATTATTTCAGCGACGTTATTCGGATGCAGATGAATGATCTTGTAGGGTCCCTTGAAGACTGGATTCGTTTTATCGCTACGTGCTGTGTTTGCCACCTGCTTATATACGGTTTCACCTACCTTGAAAGCAATTTCCTCGGCTGCTTGGTTCCTTTTAGCTATGACTTGTTCCTTATTTTTAGACATATGCGCTAAAACACATTCCTGGACGGCTTCAGAATTTGTACGATGCTCAATAACATAGTCTTGGTAAAATTCTTTAGGGTAATATAATTCTAACGGGTTCCTAGAGTTAGTGTGACCAAATAGCAATTCTTGAGGTGTATTTCCTGTAGCTGAATGGATTGCGTTATTGTATGATATAATAGAGTACATCATTATAGACTGTATGGGATCATCTTTTTAGTCATTCTTTGTATACGAATTATTTCTGCTATAGTGGAATGAAAGCGTTCTATGGGTGAGTTCGAATTGGGATTGTATGTTGTGGTAAAATGAATACTGATATTGTGTAAAGCGCATATCTCTTTTATAACATCATTATCGAATTTACTGTCAGAATCTGTTGTTATTTTACATGGTAAACCGAGTATTGAAAATATTTTTATTAACGCTTCTGCTATGTGTACACTACTTTTTGCGTTTAAAGGGACTGCCTGTGCGAATTTTGAGAAGTTATCTATTATGGTAAGAAATGTTGCACCGCCTATTGAATATAGGTCCATAAATAGATGTTCCATTGGCTTAGTAGGTGTTTCAGTAAGGGCTAAACGTGGCTTTAACGGGTTCCTTTCATACTTTGCCTTTAAGCATATGTCGCATTGATTGATGTAGCTTTGTATTGTAAGTAACATATTTACCAATGGTAATTACGGTGAATTTGTTGGTATGTTTCCTGAATACTACGGTGCATTGTTTTACCTTCGTGATATTTCTTTATAATTTCATTTTGCTCGGCTCTATTTTCGACTAATGTTACGCGTGAAGTGCACTTTATTAGTTTTGGGCCACGGTTATTAAAGATAATTGTATATACTCTGGAAAATGCATAATACAATTCGTCACTATGGAAGTAACAGTGAAAAACTCGATCTGCTGCTGTGTGTTCCTTTAAGAATCTAATTATTTCTGCTTCGGTATTATTAATTGGAATAAAGACGTCTTTGATAATTCGTGTACTAGTGGACCTATTATCTACTCTGTATGAAGTTCCGGGTGTAGATCTTATGTGAAACTGTTTTAACTGTCTATCAATTGCATCTGCTGTAATAGGAATGCCTTGATTTTCGCTATCTGGTTGGGTGTGTTTGGTTGACACTAATTCTGGATTTTGAGATACCACGCTCATACTATCTGATTCAGTTCCGGCTTGGGATTCGGGTATGCTTGGATTTCCCTGCGGGTTATTATTATTCTGGTTTGCATTGGGTTCGTTAGTAATATTTCCGCGTGCATAATCAAACATTCTATTAATTATATCATCATCGTTATTGTCGTCAAAATTAACGGCTAATGAATCCATACTATGGTGATTTTTTTTGTACGGGATAGGGTGTCTGCGTTTGTATTTTGGCTACCCTTTTTGTAGACAACATTGTAGTCATACTCCGCAAGTTTTAAACGCCATCTAATTAATTTCGAATTAGGGTATTTTAATGACATTAACCACGTTAGGGGTCTATGGTCTGTATATATAGTAAACTTTCTACCATAAAGATAGGGCCTAAAATACTTGGTTGCCCAGACTATGGCTAGAAATTCCTTTTCTATGGTAGAGTAACGAGATTCGGTTTCTGAAAGTGTGTTTTAATCCTTCGTCGGTTAATTCGTGCCCTAAAAAATTTACATGCTTTTGAACGAATTCTGATTTATCTAACTGGATTTTTAAATTATGAATTCTGAACCTATCGAAAACCTGTTTCAGCTTTTCTGTGTGCTGTTGGAGGCTGGTAGAAATAATAATTACGTCATATAAGTATGTATAAACATTATCTATTCCTCTCAGGATGTGGTCCATTAGGCATTGAAAAGTACTTGGTGCATTTTTCAAGCCAAAAGGCATTCTCAGTAATTCATAATGTCCTCTTTCTGTGGTAAATGCCGTCTTCTCTACATCCCTGGGGTGCATTTCTACCTGATGGTAACCGCTCGCTAAATCGAGGGTGGTAAAATATTGGGCACGCCCTAGTCTTTCTAAAATATCATGGATGTTCGGCAAAGGGTACTTGTCTTCTATTATACGATCATTTAATAGTCTATAATCGATTACAAGTCTCCATTTGACCTTCCCAGAGGCGTCGGGTTTTTTAGGCACAATATGCACGGGACATGACCAAGGGGATATGCTTTCTCTTATAATGCCTTGCTGTAAAAGCTTATCTACTTGTTCGCGAATCTCGTTGCGTTGTTGTGGGGCTTGTCTATAACTTCGTACGAAAATAGTATTGTCTGTAAGTCTGAGTTCGTGTTTATAGATTATATAAAGATTTATTAGGCACATATTTCTTTTCATCGCTAAAATTAATTATGGACGTTTTAAATTTTTTTTTTAGTGCCTGGATAGGCAGACGAGCAGACGGGCCACCTGATGGTAAGTAGTCACCGCCGCCCATAGACTTCTGCAATGCCAGAGCACAGCAGAGCCGCTTCCTACCGTTTAAGGACTACTCTTCTTAAGCCTCGATTAAAGAAGGACATGTCATAGCGCTCAGGGAACACCGCTGCAGGGAGTTCATTCCAGAGCTTGCACGTACGTGGTAAGAATGAACGCTGAAAACGAACCGTGCTAGACGGAATCGTTTCCAGGTGGTAGGGATGAACTCTGTTGCGGTGTCGGGTGGTGCGATGATAAAATGGTGATGTAGGCACCATTTTAAACAGTTCCTCGGAGCACTCCCCGTGGAACAACCGATAAAACAAGCAGAGAGACCCGAAGTCTCTCCGCAGTCCCAACGGTTCCAGGCTATCCGTGCTATCAGGATCCCCGCCAATTCGAACGGCCCGCCTCTGTAAAGAGTCAAGTGGGTCTAGCAAGTATTTCGGGGCCCCTGCCCAGAGATGAGAACAGTACTCCACGTGGGGCCGGACTTGCGCTTTATAAAGCGCCAATCTATGGCCCGACGTGAAATACCGCCTCGCTCTGTTCAGGATCCCCAATTTTTTGCTGGCCAATTTGGCTTTGTCCTCCACTTGACTCCTAAACTGGACCGTGTTCGATATATTTACGCCGAGGATCCCAATACCCTCGGAAACCCGCAGAGTGACTCCTTGAAACTGTGGCGCCATGACAAATGGGTCCTTCTTAGCGGTGAACGCGCAAACTTGTGTCTTCGTGGGGTTGAAGTGAACTAGGTTCCTTTCACCCCATTGAGAGGCCCGCCCTAGAGAGCTCTCGATTTCCGACACAAGTTCTAACCGTCTTTCTTCCAAAGTGCTCCGAGGGATACCCTGCTGGCCGGTGTATCGCACGTCGATAGTACTATCATCTGCATAACAATGCATGCTATCAATAGACAGCATGTCATTGATATGCAGAATGAATAGTGTCGGCGACAACACCGAGCCTTGTGGAACGCCAGCATTAATGGACAAAGCGTCAGAGCAGTAGCCGTCTACGACGACTTTAATGCTCCGACCATCCAAAAAACTAGCGATCCAGTTGCAGAGTCCCTCGGGGATTCCATATGATGGTAGCTTCGATAGAAGGCCCCCATGCCATACTCGATCAAACGCCTTCGCGATGTCTAGACCGACGGCCATAGCCTCACCCTTGCTTTCTATAGCCTCCGCCCAGCGATGTGTGAGGTAAACAAGAAGATCACCAGCCGAGCGACCGTGACGGAAACCGTACTGACGATCGCTAATCAGCTGGTGCTCCTCCAGATACCCCATAAGCTGGGCGTTAATTATTCTCTCCATGACTTTAGAGAGCAAGGATGTGATGGCTATCGGTCTATAACTCGAAGGGTCCGACCGGTCACCTTTTTTAGGGATCGGATGAACATGGGCAACCTTCCACGAAGCGGGAACCCTTTTGGAATTGTACGAAAGACGATAAAGGCGCGTGAGAATGGGGGTCAACTCAGGGGCGCACGTCTTAAGAACCACTGCAGGGATGCAGTCCGGCCCACTCGACTTTCGGATGATCAGTTAGTCACATTAATGATGGCTGCTGGTGAAACGAGACGATCCGACCAATAGAAATTATCGTGTAAACATTCACCGTCTATATAATGCGTTTTTTATAAACCTACAGTGAAACGGAAGATCTATTAAAATTCCAATGCTAGATGGACAATTGCGTATAACTGAAATAATTATATGTAATATGTATATATAAATAATATATACATATGTACATAAATTTATTAACATTTGTAATGCACGTGCAAAATTGTAAACCATGATACTCATTTAATTTATTTTAAGAATTTCAGTCAAACTTCTAAATAAATATTTCCAAATGTTTTTTTATTTTTTAATTTATATTTTTGTATAAGTTATTTAGAACTGTAGTGCTATCTGAACACAAATTGTATTCTCGTAGGACGATTTCCTCGATACAGGCTTGCCTAGTGAGGAAATCGAAGGAAATGTTCGCAGATACATTGTGATCAGCAAAAACATTGTTCTACTTTTTAAGTTAAGTCAAATTTTATTTGTATGTCATGTTGTATGTATTTTGCTGTAATAAACAATTTTTCATTTTCATTTTCATTTTCATTTTAACTGTTGTGACCTTTTCGCATTTAGGTTCGATTTTAATCTTTTTTACAGAATAACTAAAATGGATTGGTATGTCTGTGTTTGATGTACGTAGGATGTTATTGTTTAGGTCAATACTACATTGTAGTAACTTTAACAAATCGCATCCTATAATCGACATCAAATATTAAAAATTTATGTGTTAGGTTACAGTTAAAGACTGGTGGTAAAGATAAATATGCTACATGATTGTGTTTGGATATACCATGAGCTGTAACTACTTGGAATGGTTCTATCGCTACACAGTTTTCAAGAATAGTGCCAAAAATAACATCAGATGCTATGGAGGACCTACTAGCACCTGTGTCTATTAAAAATTTACCATTGAACTCTGGCAATATTATGTACGGTAAGTGATCTGTGTTCTGGAAATTAACTTTTACTACCTCTGTTCCTCCTGTTCCTCCCCCGAAAAAAAATCCTGGTCGTTTACTTGTGTTTCGTCGTTACATGGCTCTGCTTCTGTGAATTCGTCTCTAGTCTGATCATAGAAATACTCACCTTCATCGTAGCACGGCTGCGTTTGGTCTAGGCGACTCGGCGTATAGAAGAGTTCCTGTGTTGCGAATTGGGGTGCTGCGGGTTTATTGACGGACCGCATAGTTACGTCTGATACTTTATGTGGAGGGTTTACCTGTTGCTGAGGGATGTTCTGTTGGTTTCTGTAACTGCCACTGTTGTTCCTAGATATATTTTACCTAAAATTACCTGACATAGGTTTACTATTCCACGGTTGCGAGTACTGCTTTGGAGAGACATTGTTATGTTGCTGAATAAAGTTGTTCGAACCGGAAGGGTAGTAGAACTTAGAAGGGTTATTAAAGTTCGGATGCGGCTTAGGTGTATTACTTATAAAATTACGGAATGGCCCATTATCATTGTTATTCATTTTCGGCAGTTCCTTTGGTTTGGCTTGCGATGTAGAGGGGCTAGTAAATGAATTTGATCTATTATATGCATATTTTCCTCTTGTCTAGCTGCTATTATTGCTAACTCAAGTGTTTCGGGTCTAGATATTTTAACTCCTATTGAGACTTTGAAGTCAAGTTAGTTGATGTATTGTTCGATAACCATTTTTTCGTAATAAGTTCTATTTATATGCTCCCCTACTGAATATAATGTTTCTAGGAGGTCTCGTAAACGTTTACCGAACACTTCAGCAAACTCGTTACGATAACTCCTGCGTGTTAATTCCTGCATAACTTGGATCTCGTTACGTCTCGTTATTCTCTGAGACGTCTGATTAAGGCGTTTTTTATTAATGTCCAATTACTTAAATCCTTGTCATAGGCTACAGCGTCGATCGCCGTACCACTTAGCTTACTTTTAATCAAACATATCAATGCGGGGTGTGCACGATCTGCCTCATCCATTAAATCTAGTATATTTTCTACTTCTCTAATGTAATAATTTAGCCTTTTAGGATTGCCGTCATATTTGGGCATTAATCCTGTGAGTATTTTAAAATGACCATTGTCGCAATCCTTTAGAATCATTTTTACTCAAATCAAAATAATAATTTAACAAACAATGCGAGAACAATGGGGTGTACGGTTACAGTTATGAAATAAGTTTATAAGAACGCGTTCGCGCGCCGATTACTATCTACTGTTAATAATTAATTAATGTGGTTTATAACTTTTAGTAATTTATGGAAATTACGATCGTATGTAATGCCTAATCAAATTCTAGCTTATAGACAGACACACACAATATAAAATAATATAGGTAAATATATGAGATTAGTAGTACACAGGAAATAGAGCAAGGAACACTTGAATGTTACGTGAGTACTTACCAGAGCGCTCTCTGCATCGCCTGTGGAGTCTTGTCAGCAGCAGCAGCTTCTCTATTTCTTCAGATTTTCTGCTACTAGGTGTCCGACCGCGCGTAAGGTTCTTTACGGATCGCGAGAGTACGATTTGAGAACCGTCACAGCTTTTTCCCAAAGAGATTTATTCAGGATAAGCGTGCCGCGATTCTACCGACTGCGCCAGTTAAATTATAGCGGTCGACAATAATTAAAAAAAATATATTTATTAATTATAAAAATACAATGGTACGTTGTCAAAGGCTAATACAAGACTAAAAATATATTAAACTAAATTATACAATAAAATAGTGCTGATGCACTTTTCATGACGCAGGCTTCGGAGAATGATGCAGCGTCGGCGGAATGGGGTTGTGATGTCGGCAGAATGGGGTTGCTACGTCGGTTGAATGGGGTTGCTACGCCGTGGTAACTCAAATTGAGAACCTTCTCCTTATTTGAAGCCGGTTAAAAACTAAACATTACGCTTTGTGAAACGATCTGGTTTTACAGAATTCTGTATGAACTAGATAGATAAAAATACCGGCGGATCTAGTTCAGGCGCTATACGCGGGCTTACAGAGCAAGTTAAAATTAGTCATTGCTTATTAGTTAACGACTGCACACAGCTCAGCGCTCGCACATGCACTTTGTTGAAGCGGATCATAATGTTTGTAGTGAACATATATTCCTCAATTTGGTCTTAATTCTTTGTCATTGATGAATTCGGTTAATAAAAAACAAGGCTACAAACAAGAACTTTGGATTTACCTCTGTATGGCCTTGATTTGAACCTTGCCGCCCATACAAACAGCGGCTGAAACGAAGGTTTCGGGCGTACAAATAGAGAAGATGGTTGGAAGCTAGCACCAGCCTGGGATCCAATTATACATTTAATTAAATCGGAACCCAAAAGACCAATTGCCAGACCTCATGACACTGTGAGCTCTTTCTGCGTAGATCGGACTACATCAAAATAAAAAATGTAATGTCAACTACATGGAGGGTAGAAACATTGCTATACTTTCGAGATGACATACAACTCAGTCTCCCCCGTGACCATGAAGGCTGTAAAGTCTTTGAAACGTCGGGTTAAAAAAGTAAAATAAACCGCTATATAATCCGTAAAATTCGTTTTATTTCAATGTTCAATATACAATTAATTAATTATTTGTTGTAATTTTAAAATCGTTTTTATTGAGCTTTTTAATGGCTAAATGAATTCAGTTATTAGGATACCTTCTTTTTACCCAACTGCCAAGGAAGGGTTATGTTTTTCGCGCGTATCTTGTATGTATGTTTGTAAATTTCTTTATTACCTCGTATCTTCCAAACGCCTGGGTGGATTTCGACAATTAAGGTATCGTTATATTCGTCTTAAAACCCCAAGTGTTCTTAGATAAGTCTTGGACAAAAAAGATCGAAATGGCGAAATTTTTGGTGCGAAATAGTGATACATTCATAAAAAAAAATTACCAAACCTATCGGGTGGGGTAACAAACATAAATATTTTGGTCTTTTTAGTGCATTACTATTTTGCAGTCGGGTTTTTGATTTCTTTAATTATATTTGAGTTTTTAAGAGTGAGCACAGAAATCGTTCAACATAATCAAATGAAAATACCATACATATCACAATACAATAATCGATTTTGTATTGTAGGTAGTTAATATCTATTACAGGGATCTGACAGAAACGGGCATCACCAAGGGCCGTGTGTACCCTAATAAATAAAATGGGAGAAAAATCGCTGGCGAGACACGAACCATTCCCGCGGGAATGCAACGGCCGGTCGGGCCTTGAGAAATACGTATTTACATACCTACGTAATAATGTCCCCTCACGATGGATATTCGAGGGACATCATCAACGTCCTTTTATCGGACGATATAATACTTCGTATGTATTTGTATTAGCTTGTTTTGATTGGATTGGTTTTGTGGTCAGAACAATATATATATTAATTGTTTTTACAACAATTCAAAGAATAACAATACATACATATTATCTCGCCTTTAACTTATAGGGATATCTCAAAAATTAAATATTTATTGAATCCATGAAATGTTAGACATAATTTAGATTCAATATTTTTTTTTACTCTACCGCCAGTTCTGAATGCATTTTCGCAAGAGAAGAACGGGTAAGAAACTCCAGCGTTGCTTTTTTCACACCGGTTTACAATATTTAGTCATACAAATAATATACGATTTATATACGAAGTTTAATTACATTGGATTAGAGCAGCTCAATGTATGTGAGTTGCCTTATTGCAATATTAATATCAACAAAACTATGCAAGATGGATATTTAAAAGGCACAAATACAATATTTATAATTTATTAATTGATTTACACGACACTGTTACACATCTCAGTGCTTAATATTAACACACACGCATGTCAGGATTCACATAAGGCTTCTCTTTATAATTAATCTACCAGCATTACCCTTTTAAACTGAACAATGCCATTGAACCATTTACAATTACTTACTGCCCCGCGAACGAACCACGAATGTTCTCACTACCAACTCACTGCTACACCACTAGTCTTCTGAACTGAACCCCGGAGCGCGGATGGCACTCTGTTTTATATTAAACATTTACTACTCCCACTTTGGTTCTCATTATTAACTACCCCCAACTAGTCTCCTAAATACCTCCGTTAAACCTTCGGTATTTCTAATAATAGTAAATACTCTAATACAAGACTTAGTGCCGCATACATAGACAAGATAGGCATAAACTATAGGTTTCCACTATCCTGACACACAACTTCAGCTTTATATACATTCATAAATTTCTTCATGCATTCACATCGGTTTATACATACTTATCGTTTATTAAGAATCGTCAATTTAGTCGACGTAATGTCGGTGCAAGTGTCCTTAGCAACGTTTCTATCCACTCATAAATATAAGATACGATATAATTAGAGACATGAGTGGCTGGTGAGTATACATATGGCCTGTATAATGTTAGATATTTTTAAACCAACTCGTTTTGTATCTGACGCCACTACCTCTTCCTTTGGAAAATCAGAATTTGTATCTCATAGATTCTATCAGAACATGTCAATTCAATAATGCAAGACGGGTTTGAAATGCAATATCCGGACGGATGCGTTTCTAAGCCTACAAGGCCTTTTATCGTATAATATGCTAAATAAACTAAAAGGACTCTACGATCAGTCAGATGTCCATAAAAAAAAATATTTTAAAAAACATATAGGTTACAAGCATAAGTTTACCGAGGCGAGCGCGTCGAACCGTTTTGCGTGTACCGACGTAATCCCTATTTACTGGACCTCGGGAAATTTACTGGTCCACTGCTGGTTATTTATGGGCAACGTTCGCTCCAAATGGTTTTGATGTGTTTGATCAGAAATTGCTTGTGTGAAGCTTTATGTCTCACGCGATATAGAGTTAGGATGTTCATTATTTGGAAAGGAGTTCGTTGTTAATATGTAGAAAGAAAGAAAGAATATATTTATTTGGCCATTGTCTTTGGACCAGATGGCAGTAAGTAGTATGATAATACAAATGCACAGAGAACACATTTAAAATAACATAATACAAATAACGGATACAAGCTATCTAATACATAAAAGAAAAACTAATAGACTATGCACAAAAAGGGACTCCCGGCACATTTATAAACCCCAGCCATCCGTGTCCGAAGCATGACCAAAAAGGCCACAGGATCAGCGTCCGCCAGGTGGGAGGGTCCACCTGACACTGATTTTCAGCAAGGGCCACAGGAGTGCCACACGGATGCCAGCAAAAGACAAATATATATAACATGATATTTTATATTATATATTTATTAATAAATAGTTTTAAAATGTTTATATTAATTTTTGATATGCATCATATCATGTAGATTATTGTTATTATTGTATGTGATATGTATATATATCACACACGCAAATATATACATATATATATATATATTAAAAGACAATAATAATAACAATCAATGATGGTCCTGACTCCTTATAGACCAGGCCGTTCTCAACTAACACTACTTTTATTTTAAGTTTACCGATATTATTATCAGACCTCCCCAATCGAAGCCACATGGACGTGCGGCCGAGTACAGTGAGAATACATCAGTGTCCAGTATAGAGGCAGTATCCATGTGGTCTATATAAAAGATGCGTTAACTTGAGCATTACCTCAATGTATAATAATAATTGTTCGAAACCCAAATGACATTCACCTCTGACTTTTGTAAAGTTACGTGTGCTTAATTAATGTTAATTATCGCATGCTTTAATGGTGAAGGAAAACATCGTGAGGAAAACCTGAATACTGCACACCTGAGAATTCTCATAAGAATTTCGAAGGTATGTGAAGTCTACCAACCCGCATTAGGCCAGCGTAGTGGACTAAGGCCTAACCCCTCTCATTAGTAGAGGAGGCCCGTGTCCAGCAGTGGGACAATGTTTAATACAGGGCTAGTACTATTATAATAATAATTATCAGCCCTGTATTAAACACTGTCCCACTGCTGGGCAGTGACCTCTACTACTACTAATGAGGGGCTTAGGCCTTTGTCCATCACTCCTTATGCGTATTTATTGTTATAGTTAAATCAAGCGATAATTAATAATGAATACACACGTAGAAAAGTTAGATGTGTATGCCGTTTCGTGCTGGTTTCGAACCTAAGACTTTCGTCTCAGCAGTCCGTACCGCACCCAACTAAGCTATCCTTGAATTTGTCTTTGTTAATGTTCAGGATAAAAGACCAGCTAGCGTATGGTTTTGTGAATAAAATGAGGACGGATAAGACTTATTTATAGCTATCATTAGTGTTCGTCTTCACTAATTGACCACAATTGTAACCCAATATCAATAAAGTGTAACCTCTAAAAATAAAATAATAATAAATAATTCCACTAATGTCTGTAAACAATAATTAGATGTTTTATTTATTTTTTATTGCCTCGATAGGCTGATGAGAAGACGGGCCACCTGATGGTAAGTAGTCACCGCCGCCCATAGACTTCTGCAATGCCAGAAAGCAAAGCCGCTGCCTACCGTTAGATATGTCTTATTCGAAATACAGCCCAAGGATTAATAATATCATGTTAATGATAACAACCTTGCGTAAAAATATATTATTTTATAACCCGAAGGCTCAACGAAACAATGAACAAAGAAAATACGACGTAATGATGCCCCCAAACATCCAGAATATTCGATATCACTTGACGATCACGATAGGTTCGCAATATCGAAATACCTATGCGGAGGCATCTCATAGTTCTATATTAATATCCTCTTTAATTATTACACCACAATCACATTAAATCTATAGCGAGGGAACTTTCATTGTTTGCCGTCGATTGAAATTAAATTTACTATGTAATGAAATTGGAATATTGGTATTTTCTGCCAACAATTGTTTGATACTATCGGACTGTATAGGTTCAACTGGACATTGCCTTTTGCCTTGTGCCTATCTTTGGCTTAATAGTTGATATCGATTTTAATTTTAGATTTGTAGCTGATATATAAAAGTTATATCACTAGTGAATTTAAACTGCCAATATAAGATCAAGGGTCTTATTAGTTTGCCTCACTTTCTTCAGGAGACACTGATTTTTTTATACCACGATGGTGGCAAACAAGCTTTCGGCCCGCCTGCTGGTAAGCGGTTACCGTAGCCTATGGACGCTTGCAACACCAGGAGCATCACGTACGCGATCCCGACCCTTCATAAACGTATCAGTTAGAAAAAACCTATCGACTGCCAGTTCCAATTCTTTGTCTTTGTTATTCTTCTTTTTCTTCTTCAGCCTTTGGACGTCTACTGCTGAACATAGGCCTCCCCTAAAGATTTCCAGACCAACGGCAGGAGCGGCATCCAGCGAGTTCCTGCGATCTTTACGATGTCGTCTGTCCACCTATTATTATTCTAGTCAACTTAAAAAATTTACTTTTATATATATAATAACAGCCAATACTCCATAATATGTGTACGTATTAGGTGCTCTTTCGTTCTCTCAAAATTCATTAAACTGCATGCTGTAGGCTTTTGGCTCAAATAGTGTCTCTCAAACTATTTAAATAACACAAAACATTACAGGTAAGGTTACTTGAGAAACTGCACTTCATATTAAATCTACGCAAATTCAAAACTACTTATCGCTTAATCGATTTCGCTGAAGAGAATTTGAGACATCCAAACATTGCGTCGAGTGGTGCTCAACTTTATTTATCTTAGCAAAGGTTTATACCCAGCGGTAAACTCGACACGGGCCCAAATAAAATCGGTTTAAATGAATTCCACTCCATCAATCGTTGGGGATTAATTAATGTAGCTAATGGCGAACAAATATCCGTCGGGAAAGGCGTATCGGCCCCAGTTTGTAACGTTTTAGGGGCGTAATTGATAATCTGCGGGTTATGCCTTTGACTAGATCCGAACTGTATTTCTGTGTTTTTAAATGAAATTTTGTAAATAACGATGTTATAGTAAATAGTGTTATTAGTAACAACAAAGCGACTACTTTAAGTGTAATATTGATTTAAATGGATATAGAAACAAGAATTAAAAAAAATGAATCTAATCCATGCTAATATTCTTTTCTCCATATTACGCCGTCGAGGACGATTATGTCACTATAATAATAGTCAAAGGACTTTGATTATTACTTTTATTTCATTCTAAGATAAAATAACACCTGTATTCCCGGAGGAGTAGGCAGATGTGTAACAACTAACACTTGCCAATCAATTAACGTTTTATCGAGCTTTTTTCTAATTTATCGCCACATCGGGACATCGAGCAGCTTTTTTTCATACTATATTTTTTTTATTATATATTTTTTTTTCATTTTGCGATGTGAAAAGCTCAATCAAAGAACGTCACTGGTTGGTTACTTATGTTGGTTAACTGCACATGAATCATAGACTGGCAATAATAACAACTTATAATTTGTCTAATTTCATCGTCATGTGTATGGCACACAGAATAATTATAAATTATTATTTTTAATTTTTATTAAAATTTTTGGGATGATTATAAATCTATACTAATATTATAAAGAGGAAAGATTTGTATGCAAGTATGTTTGTAACGGATTGGCTCAAAAAGCGCTCCACCGATTTTAAAAATTCTTTCACCATTTGAATGCTACATTATCACTGATTAATAAAGGCTATTTTAATTGCAAGATTATGATAGATTTTATACCTTTTCTATCGAAAATAAGTACCACGCGGGCGAAGCCGCGCGCAACAGCTAGTTTAAAATATTGCCTTTTTACTTATATTTTTGTCTATAATAATTAATTTTAGAATAAGACCATGTTTTTCTTTTTTTCAGTCACACCAACTACAAAATACATATATCTTTTTAAATAGTCGACTTATATCAGTACGTAGAGTATAAAAAAAATATTTTCATTTTAGGGGACAGTATATTTTTGCATCGTTGTGGCACCATCAAGCTTTTGAACAGTTTGCAGGTCCATGTGTGCCCTTTCTTTGATTTTAACCTCAAATTAACAACAAGAATAGCTTTTATTTTATAATGTCCCATACATATTTATTTTTGTATAGTTCTATTTCGACTAAAGTCAAAAAGTACTAAGACTAATGTCAAAGTCTAAAAGAATCAACCAAAAATAAAGCTTTCAAAGGAAACGATACTCCACGGTTGCCGCGGGCAAAAGATAATTAAAGTAGAGAAATAAGAACCTCTATTGCTTTGAGGTACAAGAACCCGCTGGGTATCAAAATGAGGTGATACCTAAGACCAAAGAGATGGTTAAATGATCGGATGACTTGTTTTGGCTTTGTAGTGTGCTCATGGCGGTTTACTCAGAATGCTGACTTGGTGACTATGGTACTCTACTCCTTTAGCTTAGACAGCGAGTGTAACACATACATAGGTAAATGGGACAACAGTAGGCAAGGTACCTAAGGTCCTGTTGTTTCAACTCCAGTCAATTTTAACCATTGGTAAGGTGTTTTTATTCATTTACTTGTTTATTTTGTAACAAACTAAATGATGGTCGAGGCTTTGTCCTAGTGACAACTATTTTGAAAAAAAATCTTTTTGAATAAGATTCTCTTTTATCTTTATAACAGCGCCATCTATCGAAACCAATCTATCCTAGTATACAGTATACACATATCCTCACAAAATTTTATTGAAATCGGTTAGGCGATTTCGGAGTCTAGCACGTATACATACGTAGTTTTTATGTATAACGATACTCACATTAGTTCAATGTAAATATTGATGAAAAAACGCTATGGTCTTATATTTAACTAGCTGTTGCTCGCGGCTCCGCCCCCGTGGAGGTTATTTTCGGGAGCAGAAGTATCAATGCAAGAAGTTGTCTTCTGCATTGAGACATCTATAGCGATCGTCCTGAATCTCAGGTGTTGTGACTGTCTAGATGGCTAGACAGGCACATCTCCTAACTTAAACTTCTAGCACTCCTTATAATACCCCGGGATCACTCCGTAAGTGTCGAAGAAGGCCACCGCGGGGTTTTAGCTGGTAGTGTCCGGTTGGGTGTACATAAGTAGTAGGGACTCGGCCCAGCGGCAGCCCGGATAGCCATCATCCGGGCGAGGGGGTGCTGGGTCGTAAGACCGGCTAGTCCAGCATAACCGTTTTATTCTCATTCCGCTTCCCTCCGAAGCGTACGACAGTAGTAAAATGCTTTCCCCGCGACAAAATAAAAGTGTTGTGCCCGAAGCTTGAGATTACATTTAAAGAATACCTCATAAGTTAACTCCTCACTTCGCCCTTTAAGGGATGATTTGGTAAAAACGTGAAATACGTATTTCTTTATTTTTTACCAAAAGCCTAAATATGAATTTTCAGATCCCTAAGTTGAAGTATTACGGATCGCCCATACAAACTTTTAACCTCTATTTCACACCTTTCAAGATAATTTTTTGAGACAAAAGATACCCTATGTCCTTCCCTAGGATATAATCTATCCCTCTACTGAATTTCATTAGGATTCGTTCACCCGTTTAGTCATGAAAATGTATGAAGCAGATAAACAAACAACAATATTAATTTTGCTGCGGAGATATCTTAAAACTGTTATATCTCCTAAGATATTCATTGAAATCAAATGACGTAAAGGGCAACTTTGTTCAAAATTAAATACTTGTGATGAATAAAGTATTTATTTGGATAAGGATTAATACCATGTTTATAAAACCCCCTTTCCAAGTAATGCACTGTTTCAGAACAAATTCGATAACCAATAAAAAGGTTATAGTGAGCCAACCGAAATAGATAGACATATGCTATCACGGACTTTTTTGTAGAACTTTTTAAGAGGAACAATTTTGTCGTACATGATTGTTATGTAACTTTAACCGTTAACTAGCGTACTAAACGGAAGCTCTCAAAAGGAATCAATTTTCCCCGTTTTTGCTGCTTTTTTCATTGCTGCTCCGCTCCTATTGGTCATAGCGTGATGTTATATAGCCTATAGCGCTCCTCGATAAATGGGCTATCCAACACTAAAAGATTTTTTCAATTCGAACCAGTAGTTCCTGAGATTAGCCCGTTCAAATAAACAAACAAACAAACTCTTCAGCTTTATATAATAGTATAGATTATGAAAAGTTTAACTGTAGTTTATTCTCGCCTATGGTTAAAACAATAGGGCTTAAGTAATTCGCTTTCAACATTGTCGCTATCACAGCGTTCAATGCAACAGTAGCTTACACTTTGTTTCTTTATCAATTTTAAAACAACAGAGAAATAATAAATAAAGTAAAGCATTAACTGCCTCAGTGGCGCAGTTGGAATTCCGCATACGTTACGTCTACTGAGCTGAGGTCTCGGGTTCGAACCCCGGTTTGGGTAAAGTGATATTGGGTTTTTCTATTTAGAAATACTCAGTATCAGCACGGAGTCTGGAATTGTGCCTAGTATGGCGATAGGCTCGCCTCCTATCACATTATGGGACCGTAACGTATTCGAGGATAAGTGGCTTTAATGGTTACATCTCTGCCTACCCCTTCGGGGATTACAGCCGTGAGTGTATGGTTATATATAAACTATGAATATTAAATTTTAGAGGGCTAGAGACCATTTTACACACATGGAATATATTATATATGGAACTACTAGACGATCCACATTATGATATATAAATGTTTCTGTTTAATAATATGCTTGTTTGCAACATATATAATAATATATAATAATACTAGCCCTGTATTAAACATTGTCCCACTGCTGGGCACGGGCCTCCTCTACTAATGAGAGGGGTTAGGCCTTAGTCCACCACGCTGGCCTAATGCGGGTTGGCAGACTTCTCATTTCTCACACCTTCGAAAAATTCTCACGTATGCAGGTTTCCTCACGATGTTTTTCCTTCACCGATAAAGCAAGCGATAATTAACATTTTAATACACACATAACTTTAGAAAAGTCAGAGGTGTGTGCCACTTGGGTTTCGAACCTACGACTTTCGTCTTGGCAGTCCGTACCGCAACCAACTAGGCTATCGCTGCTTATAATTATATAAGCAGCGATAGCCTAGTTGGTTATCGCTGCTATATTTGCAACATATACCTCACTTTTAATTTCAAATAAACTCCAAAGCTAATGTAAGTAACGTTTGAACATTTTAAAACCTCCCACGCCGTTTTCGACTGTAAAATATTAACTTCGAAGTTACCTGAGTGTAATTAATATTTTGCCGGTGTTAAACAAACATACCTATCGTCAGAAACATTAATTTGTTTCTTAAGTTTTAAGTCATCTCCTTTCCACCAATCAAATATATCTTCAGTGTTATGTCTTTAAAAGGTTTGTTAATGAAATTTTCAATTCCACTATCTCTGATATATCTGAGACTTTTATCCATATGATACAATAAAATAGGATATTTTCCTGTGTTTGATTTTGTATAGTTTCCTGTGTTTAATTTTGTACATTATTCGACGTGCAAAAGAAACCCTTTTGCGAAAACAGAATCAAAACATCTTGAAAATTGAGGTCACAATATTTATTTTAAACACTGGTATGAGCAAAAATGGTTGCGTAGTGGGAACATATCACTATCTCCCTCACACAACAACACAGTAATGGTCATTCTGAGAACCATGACGTCACGGGACATATCATGCATCCTTTTACTGTCATTTTACAATTACCCCTTCCAGCTGATTTGAATGGCGTCTAATTTACTAATTTTTGTTCGGATTCATACAATTCTTTTTATAATAGGTTTTAGATTATGTAACTTGATGATTAAATTAAAAAAAACGTGTAAATTACCCTATTGGCCAGTACTCGAAAATGTATACTCCTAAAACAAACGCAGCATTGTTTGAGTTCGCAAAAATGTTGCTTCAGTTTAACAAGAGGCTCAATAAATACTTGAAAAGTACGCCGATTAACATAGCTTCGTTTAGCGAATTTTCCTCGACCCATTTTCCGTAGTACTTATTATTTATTTTTTCACATCCTCGACCCCTTTTTACGATAATACAGGCAAAAAATTGGAAGACCTATTGTTCGGTAAAATACTATCGAACCCCTTTAGTGGCACAGAGGGTGAACTAGATGGGAAACGAAAGACTCGGGTTCGATTCTCGCACCAACGCAAATATTTGTTCGGATGCATATGTTCTTTTTATAGCAAAATCAAATCTTTGAAGAGGATTGATAATGCCAGACACTTCGTGTATAGAGAAAGCCCACGCCCAACGTGGGCGAGGGCTGTTTATAACAGCGCTGATATTGTAATTATGTTTTCGTACCTTGATCTCGGGATTATACTATACACGGTAGGCAGCAGCTTTGCTATGCCCTGGCATGGCAGAAGTCTATGGGCGGCGGTGTCTTCTTACCATCAGGTGGCCCGTCAGTTCTGTCTATCCAGGCGGTAAAAAAAATACTATCTTGGACCATTGGAAAGTGTGTGTAAGGCTCTAAGTTAATTTATCGACACGTTAGACAAATTAAATGTAATTTTCTCATGTGACAGCTGTCAGTTATTATAAGGTTCTAAGATTTTTTATGCTTTGACATTGAACACGACCTTTCCGGAATAAAAACACGAAAATAAATTATGATTAATATTAAACGTGTCAAGTTCCTTCCTTTATTATCCCTGTCGTGAGGCTTTTAATTAATTCTAACCAAAATATTTAATTTCTGCGTAACGCGTACGTATCTTGAGAACAAACAAAACTTTTTAATCGATGTTTAAAACAAATTAATTAACGAGCCAATATAAAATGAACACCGGCTTTAAACGGCCATTATTAGATATATTTATACTTCATTCTACTAAAAGGTTTACTAAAGGGTTTCAGTTAACATGCGAAGTCGTTTTATACTTTTTGATTTGCTAAGTTTAATTTGACCGAATGTAAAGCATAGAATCTATATATACATATATAAAACCTATATGTTTGTGTGTTTATTACTGTGTATGTATATTTCCTATGGATATTAAAACAGCTGAAGCGATTATGATGAAATTTTGAGACAGTCTTTAAATTAGCCCAGCGGGTGTTACTGAGAAATTAGGTAGCGTTTCTTAAATTTTTGAACTTTCATATTGAAAAGCGATATTACGGTGGGTCCCTAGTATACTATGTTTTGGAACACAGTATTAGCAAGTTACTGTAGTGTTTTTAACCGACTTCAAAAAAGGAGAAGGTTAACAATTCGTCGGAATCTTTTTTTTTTATGTATGTTACCCGATTACTCGAAGACGCCAGGACCGATTCGAGAAATTCTTTTTTTGTTTAAAAGGGTATACTTCCCAGTTGGTCCCATTGGCACCAAGTCAGGATCTTATGATGGGATCTCAGAAAAATCAAGGAAAATCAAATTTTATAGTGACGCTTAATTTGTTTTTTATTGAAGTCGGTGTACTTTTTATTAGTTCTAAGAAGCCTTAGAGCGGTATTCAAATATAAAACTTTATTGGAGCACCCATTTTATACTTCTTTTTTATTTTATTCCAACAATAAAGATTTCTCCTATCAAATCAAATTTGATTTGTCATCCGATCTCTAGATTTTATTTCATGAAGATGTTAAAGTGAAAAGTTGCCAGGTAATTTACGGTCCGATTAAAATAAACCCATTTTCTGCCATTGAAACCTTCCATCATTATAAACTTCGCTATCAAGACAAGTGTCAAAGTGTCCAACTCTTAAAGGACTGAATTTCGAAAATAGCTTATCAAAATTAATTGAAATTGCTTCTTGATCGAGTGTCATATACAATCTTAGAGTAGGCAACCAAAAATACTCTAAGTATACAATACAAATAAAACTCAAAAATTGTTTCTGCCTATGTTCGTTATAGACTTTGAAACCACTCAACCGGTCCCAATGAAATTTTGTGTACGTGTGTGGTTGGGTCCAACTTAAAAGATAGGATCGTTTTACATCTGATAGGTGGCGCTGTTGTCGAAATATGAATTATTTATTTTTCAATGAAAATGAAGGCGGTTTATGGCAGGACATCTGCCCGGGAACACTAATATTTTTTTTTATTCCGGTGCGGCAAAGTGACCCACTGCACCTGATGGTAAGCGCAGTGCCGTCCGGATAGAGTTTCAAGTAGCGAGAGACAGTCTATCCTTCGCTACTCAACACAATCATGCCGGCCTGATGCACAATCATGCCGGCCTGCTACAAAATCATGCCGGCCTGCTCATATATGTACAACCACGCATTTAAACATAGTGTAATTATTATTGTAAACAGCATTGCTGTTAGATATATTCAGTTAGTTTATATTTAAAACAATTTATAGTTTTGAATGGTATTAAGTTATTTCTTTTTGTTTACAAATAAACCCTTAACTATTATATATAATTAATAAATACACCCAACAGTCACACACATAGTCCTGACACCACAGTATGTAAAATCTGTATCGTGGGACTACGGCCCCACAACACACTCGAGACAAATATATGTCTGACACACAAACATTTGTCAAGGTGCGGGAATCGAACCCACGGTCTCTCACTTCACAACCCAGTGCCAGTTGCTAGTCGCCCACTGCGCCACGGAGGCTGTCGAAGTAAAGCTTGAAAAATGTAGTATAATCCCGCTATGGCCCTAACCTGCTGCTAGGGGTTTATATTTTTAATAGTAAATAAATAAAATAAACTATATTATCGTATACTGCATATAAATGTTGATTATAATCTTTATAACTCATATTTTATATATTTACTGTCATAATCGTAGGTAAACGCAATCAATAATATTAATTTGAAGGAATGGCTAATAGAACCATTTCTCGTCCATTACAGATTAAAACAAAGATGTTGATACAGTATGTTGTATAAAAACACACAAAGAAAGAATAAACGTTGGCGTCGCGGTGGTCTGAGCTCGGATGAAATTGAAATATTTGCTCTGAGATTGCTATTTGCCTTTGAGGATAGAGACGGGAATCGTACGCATATCTCCACCACTACAACGTAGTAGATTAAAGTAATATTGCACCACGATTCCTATGTATTTTCTGTACACCTCTATAACACACACCAGATATGTATTTGAAGATTGTATAAAATCTAATGAAGTGTAAATGGTTGTTCTATGAATGTAAAATTAATATTATTAAAATTCATAGTACGATAAATACGTCAGTCTGGGTGTTGCAAAAGGGGGTACTATTTAAAGCACCATGTATCGAGTCGGCAATTTGCCAGTCATGTGTCAATGGTGTGCCGGCGCGCCACAATTACTGGCAACACTCGCCGTTCTTGCATGCTATTTTTAACTTTAATGTTATAAAATTGATTTTGGCTTGTATTTACTCCCAACTTGATTACCTTTATAATATCCTTTTGATACATAAGTGGTTAAAAACATTAGAAAGGTTAAAAAAACGAAAATTGGAATTAATTTTTTTCTTGGCATTTTTGTAGCAAGATCTTAAAATGCAATTGTTACTTTTAAAACTCTTAATAAATAGTCAACCGATTATCTGAGCATTAAAAAAAATATTAATTTGATTGATATGTAACGAATCACCAACTCTATACATGGTGCTTTGATTAGTACCCGCCTTTTGCAACATCCTGTATAAATAAATTTTGGGTTTTCGTGTAAAACTATGATATTTGTTAAGTCAAGTTAGAAAAACTTAAATCGTTTTGAAAATAATTTAAAACTTTGTTATAAATGCTAATTTAATATCCACCAAACCTAAAGTATGGAACGAAAACCCTCAAGCTTATTAATACACGAGTCAAACTTACAGTACGGATATAGTTCGACGCAGATTGATTTTCTTCAATGGAACGTCTGAATATAGACCTTATTACATCGCTTTTTTTTCAATAGGAGTAATAATTCTTTGTAACGTGGAACTTGTATGTAATTTGTCTGGTTAACGCAATCCGCTAATGAGAGGGTATCTGATATCTGACTGCACAAAGACCATCCTACAATGGTGAAAATCCCGTTATAGGAGCTCGTTTTAACAATTCGTGACGGGACCAGTCAGTGTACTTACTTCAGGCTAATTCTGGAGACAATTGACTAACACCACGCATCACAAACATACATACATACATATAAATATACTTGCCTGTAATCCCCGAAAGTGTAGGCAGAGGTGTAACCAGTACACCCACTTTCGCCAAATTTCGGCCCCATAATGTGTGGGGGGCGAGCTTATCGCCATACCGGCCACAATCCCAGACTCAGGGCTGATACTGAGTATTTCTAAACTGAAAACCCAATATATCACTTTACCCGACCTGGGGATCGAACCCGAGACCTTAGCGCAGCAGTCATAACGCATACAACTGCGTCACCGAGGCAGTCAAAGGTCAACATTATATTTACTTATTCCACATATCACATTCTTAAAATGATAAGTTTGGAAATTCAATTTTGTTAATTTTATTATGTTTTTTAAAAGAAGACATCCCACACGCATTTATTTCACACAAGTAAAGATTACTAACCTATTTATTAAGTAAACCTTTAACAAAAGTACCACGTGGAGTCTAAGTGATTTTGACTTTAAGTTAGGCAAAGTATTTATTCATTCCGAGTTCTGCGTGGGTTTTGCGGCGTTTTTGAATATAAATAAACAAATATGTACGACAGCGTTGGCGTTGCTTATGCCCTTAACAAAGAAAACCAGCCAGTACTTTCATTTTAAATAAAAATATATTTTTTGGGAATTATTTTATTTTTAATGATAGCTTTGTGTATATCATTAATTATTAAGATGAATATTGCGAAACATCTCCAGAAATTTCGGACATTAATGTTCTATGGCAGCAACTAGACAAAAAAATAAATATATTTTGTTTGTTTCTTTTTTGTTGTATTACTCCTTGTGTTTTTAATTTGTATGTCATCTAAAGTGTTGTTGGTTGAAATAAAATTTATTTTCTTTCTTTATGTTTTTCAAAATTTTTCTAACTATACGAATTGAAGCAGTACAGTGCCACGTATTATATACTTAATATTTACCCTATAAGGCCCACTTGCACGCAAATTAGGGTTAAATAAATAAATTTAGAGTTTATTAACCCAGGTTAGAATGTTAACTCTCATTTCACCTTGCACCACTAAAAACTGACGCTGGGTTAGCTAACCCGACATTTCTTTTATTTAAGCTGGGAACACTGAAATGTCGATGCTCATCTGTTGTAGTCCGTCCAAGGATGAATTAATATACATAAAAACGAAACAATATTTCTGTGTCTTTTACACTACAGCACACTATATAGTGATGCGTATTTGCATGTCCTTCATTCTATGACGGTTGATAACTTTTTTATTTGTTTGTTTTAAGATTGTCAAATTCGTGTTATTTGTTTTTTGTGGTGTTTTATTTATTTGTTGAATTCAGAAAGTCAGTGTAATGAAGAAGAAACCTCGATTATGTGCTCCCAATTTCACGATAAATGATAATATGCTTTTATGTAAATAGTTGAAAAATTCAAACATTGCCGCTTTATGTGTATAATAATATTCTGACCGTTTTGTAACCCTTTTGTCATAAAAATTTGAGCTTATATATTCAATGACTTCATCTTCATCGTCAGAGAATAACAATTCATGATCATTGTAGTAATATTTTAACTAAAAATCACAAAATAGATTACACAATACCTACCAACAAAAAGACTAACCGCAGGGTTAGCGACTTAACCTTCCCAAATCGGTGGGTTAAATATTTAGAAGTTAAACCCTAGGTTTGCTCGAAAATGTTGATGGCGCAAGACAAATTATTTGTTTAACCCTGTGTTAGCTGTTAACACCGAGTTAAATACGTTAACCCATGATCGCGCAAGTGGGCCTAAGAAGGATATGGGATTTGGTTAACCACACTGGCCCGGTTCGAAATAATAATGAGTACAAAAAAACTTAAATTACTAGCATGTATTAATTAATAAATGCATAAATTTGAAATTCTTTGAACTATTTTCGGGTGTCAAGTTTTTTCACAATGTTGTACTTCAAATTAAGAAACGTTAATTATCAATGAATTAAACAATAATTTTGAAAGGTCATAGGTTTTGTTCTCTAGGAGCTGGAACCAAACTTGCTACATCTGTGGCCATATTTCGTTCCCACCCCGTTAGACTATCGCCGCTTAAAATAACCTATAATTGTAGAAAATTATATTTATATTTGTTCAACAGTGGCATTTATCAATATTCATGAGCGGCGTAGAAAACATTCCCAGAGTTCAAGCCCTTTTACATCCCACGTTGGTTAGTTACACTTTACGCCCGCTGTACACATTGGGCCAAGGTGCAGGCCCAAGGTTAGTAGGTAGTTACCAACATACGCCAAGTAGCCCTCTACACGTTGGTCCAACATGCTGGCCTGTTGTGTATTGAAGCATTATGTAGTAAGTTAACACGCAGAAACGGACGAAATTTTGCAACTTTCGTGGGCGTGCGACTGCTTCTATAGATTCTCAATGTACATTTGCTGGTGGTAGGATATTCATATCCGCCCGGATACCACGGATATGGATACGACCACCATACATAGGGTGTAAAACCCGCCATAGTGGCACACGCAAGTATTTCGCGTTCCGGGACTCAGCAACTGTACATCCGGTTTTTCTCGGGGGTCTACAGTTGGGGTACAATGCTTGGCCATTTTGCGGCCTTCTGAGTCTGACAATAGACCCTCGATCGCTTCTTTACCTTCTTGCCCATGGCGTAGTGTGAAGGAGCAGGTCGGCATGATTGTGTTGAGTAGCGGGGAATAGATCGTCTCTCACTACTCGATACTCTAATTGGACCGCACTGCGCTTACCATGAGGTGCAGTGCAGTCACTTTGCCGTGCTAAGATAAAAAAAAATGTGAAAGGATTAAATCATTCTTCATAATTGATCACAAAAATACCTTCGTGTATTTAAAAACATATACGCTCATGCCTGTAATCCCCGAAGGGGTAGACAGAGGTGTTACCAGTACACCCACTTTTCAACGAATTTATTACGGTCCCATAATGTGATAGGGGGCCAGCCTATCACCATACCAGACATAATTCCAGACTCTGGGCTGATACTGAGTATTTCTAACCCAATATCATTTTACCCGACCCGGGGATTTAACCCGAGACAGGACAGCAGTTGTAACGCATACGACTGTCTCGGTGGCGCATTTGTAATTGACAAGTGCGCCACCTAGGCAGTCTGATGTATTTAAAAACATGAGCAATTTATTTTAAAAAAATCAAGATTTTATGTTATGCCTATGCTAAATTATATTACTTACAAAAATCAGATCTCAAGAGTTACAAGCATCAACTAAAGATACTCCAAATGTTTGAGAGTTGAGATGTGTTCAAATTCTGAAGTAATTATTCAGCCATCATAATCTGAGTTTGAGCCATTGTCTGTAAATAAGCCTAGATGTTCGGAACAAACTTAATCAAGTCACTTCTGGAATTTAGGTTCTCTCATTAAAACTTAAATTAATATGCGTCACGTGCGGTTGTTTTGAGGCATAAAATACTGCTTTTGATTTATTAAGTGTCAGTTTGATATGACTTTTTTCGTCTTATTCTTGGTGAATGGGGATTCGAATTGGACGACTACGGTTAAGAATGTCGTAGATGATTTAGATGATTCGATGGAGATATTCTTTCAATAAATCAAAGATGTCGCGCGTCGGTAATCATTCCAGTATATAATAATAATATCAGCCTTGTATTAAACTTGTCCCATTACTGGGCACGGGATCTATTAACGAGAGGTTTTAGGCCTTAGTCCACCGCGCTGGCTTAATTCGGGTTGGTAGACTTCACATACCTTTGAAATTCGTATGAGAATTTTGAGATATGCAGGTTTCCTCAGGATATTTTCTTCCCCCGTTAAAGCAAGAGATAGTTATCATTGAATACACACGTAACTTCGCTAACATAAAATACAGGTGTATGCCATTTGAGCTGGTTTCGAACCAAGGACTTTCGTCTCGACAGTCCGTACCAGATACAATAAGGCTATCGCTGCTTTTAAGTAAATCGCTAACATAATATAAATATAAGAATAAACGAGGCTTAAGAAGAGTAGTCCATCGACGGTAGGCATCGGCTTTGCCTGGCATTGCAGAAGTCTATGGGCGGCGGTGACTACTTACTATCAGGTGGCCCGTCTGCTCGTCTGCCTATCCAGGCATAAAAAAAATATAAGAATAAATGAATAGAAGTCATTTAATCCAAGACGAGTCATTCGTTTATTTACACAAACGAGAGATTACTCGAGAGAGTCGAAAAGTGACAGCAACGCTTTTCCAATAACAAGTGCCTGGAAATGAAAGCCTTTATGGGTCGTAAATAGAAAATTATAGTGTCGGGTCCCGGGTAATTTTCACTGTACATTTACTGTTAATATTACACGTTAAGAGGCGGCCGGTTGTCCTAAACTAAAAGTTTACACGTGCGATCAACAGACCAGTCTGAAAAGGGTTCCGTACATTTTGTATTGTATTGTGTGGGAGCATAGACGAATACGTACGTTTTTGAAAACTTTGTCAAGGCGGTCGGGTCGTATCGTAAAACATTAGGTTAACTGTCGGAATGTTTGCGATAAAACACGGAATAATTTGTGTGGTTGGAGAACTTTGACAGCACAAAACATGCGTAATCTAGGTTTCGCGTACGAGTGAATGAAAGCAAAAAGTATTTTACAGCAACATAGGGAATGTGCTTCATAATTACATTAACTTCCAAATACTCAAACGCTACTCAGTTGGCTGATCGTCTTACGCCTACTTATTTTGTCTAAAATGTCAATTATGAAAAATAAGAGGGTCCCAAATGTTTAACACGGTCTTAAATGCTTGAGTTGCGTTTGAGTATTTGGGATTAAGAATTCAAAATAATTATTGAATCCATAAAGTGTTACAATACTTAGATTACATACATTTTTGTTACTCTATAACAGTGAAGGCAGTTTTGTTGGAGCACAACAAGCAAGAAATTTTAACATTGTTCTTTCAAATTCTAGTTTACCTTTTACATTTTAAGTATAGTGAATAAAATACAGTATAGATAGAGGATATAAATTGGAGGATATTCAATGTTATATATTTATTTTTCTATTCTTACGACTTATTTACGGGGTAGCTACACTAATGCAGTAGCGTCGACTATTAACATAAATATAACAGCTTCTTCTTCTTCTTCTTCAGCCTTTGGTCGTCCACTGCTGAACATAGTAGCCGGCTGTGAAACGAGAGGCCGGGGGTTCGATTCCCACACCGGGGCAAATGTTTGTGTGACAGACAGATGTTTGTGTCCGGAGTTTAGGTGTTGTGAGACCGAAACTCCTTCGTAGTCCTTGATACCCAAAACACAAGACTCGTATCTTAGCGTGAGATCAGGGCTATGTGTGTGACTGTTGTGTGTTACAAAAAAATACAACAAATAACAACAAATACAACAGCTTACAAAATACACATGATAAATAATTCATGGATCATGTAATAATAACTATTACATAAAAATCCAACATAACCACAATCATATTTCATTTATTTCAAAACCAAATTCCATTGAAGTCCGTAACTTCATAGTTCACACAATATCCACAGTGGTAATAAGAATAGAGTACGAAGTGTCCGCAATTTCAAAGAATGGACACGTTTTGTGAGACGAGTGCGTACTCGTGCCCTTCGTCCTTTGTGGAAGTACTCACAATTAACTTGAAGGACAATGCCGACTCTCCCGATTGTTATCTAACGGAGAGGTGGCCGAGTGGAGATCAAAGATTATGGCCAAACGTGATTCCAGACGTATTTCATTCGAGTCATCAACTTGAGCTTGTGATTGTATTAGTTTCGTAGGTATTCTAGTTGGAAGTAGTTGTCGATGGATATACATTTTTACTTTGATTCCTTGATATTAAATTTTTAACCGACTTCAAAAAAGGAGGAGGTTCTCAATTCGTCGAATTTTTTTTTATGTAAGTTCCTCGATTATTCGAAGACGCCTGGACCGATTCGAGACATTTATTTTTTGTTTGTTTATATTATTGCATTTAGAAAAGACTTTATCGCATCGAGTTATGTTTCAGTTTCGTTTGTCTTGAATGTTCAATTAAAGGATGACTATTATTTACCTGAGTGTTAATTATTTTTGAAAAAAAAAACGTTTTAAAAATTGTTGATATCGATTCAGTCGCTTATTCTGAACAAACTACTTTCAGAGTGTGCATTAATCATGTTACATGTTGTATATCATGAATACACTACTCTACTTATGTGGTGCTGTAATGGACACATACGTGAATTGGCGGTGACAGTACTTGCTACTTACTTACTTTAATTTACTTAGATTGAATTTGAAATATACACTCAAAATATCATCCAAATCGGTCCAGCCATTTAGGAGCAGTTAGGTGACAAACACACGTACGTGGAACGCTCCGAATATGGAATGAGCTCCCTGCTGAGGTTTTCCAAGGGGAACTACATTATGGGGTTCTTCAAGAAAGAAGTAAATAGGTTTTTGAAGGGTTGGCAACGCGCAGGTGATGCTCCTGGTGTTGCAAACGTCCATAGGTTACGGTAACCGCTAACTATCAGGCGGGCCGTAAGCTTGTTTGCCACCATCGTGGTATAAAAAAAAAAAGTACAGAAGAATTATATATATTAAGATACAGTTTTGCTGTGCTTGTTATAATCATTATAGTCATCATAGACTAACATCGGAGGTCAACAACGTTTTTTAAAAAAGCTACCGCTAGTGGCGGGGTGTTGATGATAGTCTCGTCTAGCCAGGTCTAAGTTACCACCTTCCATTTCTAATCATAATCCTTTCCTTCCTTCCATCCATCCTTTCCTTTAAGGTCCATCAGGTACAGTGTGGTCGCTTTGCCGTGCCAGAATACCAAAAAAATACAATGTAACTAGGCTTCTTTTGTTGTCTCCATGAGTGATGGTGATCTCTTGCCATCAAGTGACATGTTTGCTCGAATGCCAGCGTTGTATTTTAAAAACGTTGCATGGTAAATTGTTGTAATTTTAATTTTTTTTCTGGCACGTCCTATTATAAGCGTCGTGGTAATGTAAGATATATTGTAACTAATTGTTGAAGTTTTGAGATTCGAGTTGAAAATAATACACACATACACTTACGCCTGTAATCCCCGAGGAGGTAGGCAGAGGTAACCAGTACACCCACTTTTCGTCGAATTTTACCCATAATTTGATAGGGGGCGAGCCTATCGCCATACCGGGCGGAGATTTCAGACTCCAGGCTAATACTGAGAACTTCTATATAGAATGACCCAATATCACTTTACCGGATCGAACCCGAGACCTCAGCACATCATTCGTAGCGCATGCGTAATTACAACTACGCTACTACTAGTCATGTAAATAATCTGATATTGTTTTAAGGTTTATTAATTACAATTGATAATTTTATTATAAAAATTAACATTTAATTATTATCGTCCATGGATCATTATTTTATTTATTCAAAATTGTTGTCGAATAATTTAGTAGCACTGGCAGTTTCCATCTTCGCACATTCCTCCCGCGTAGCGCAGTCGGTGACACATGTCGTCGCACATAACCGTATCGCATGAAGATACTTGTGACTGGCGATCTATAAAGTGACCTGGAATATCACAAAAATTATATAATATTGTATAGCAAATACACCCAAGTTACACACATAGTTCTGACCCCACACTAGGTAAAACGTGTATTGTCAAGAACTACGAGGGACTACAGTCCCACAACACCCAGAACCGAAACAAATATCTGTCTGTCACACAAACATTTGCCTCGGTGCAGGAATCGAACCCACGGCCTCTCGTTTCACAGCCGGCTACTCATCGCGCCACGGAGGCTGTCGCTGTCGCTGTGTATAGCTAAAGAATTGACGATATGATGAGCCGAGATTACAGGCAGTAAAACAATCTCTGTTATATAATTTACCTACTATTATTTCTCATGATATAAATGTTTCGGTGCAATTTAGCATACTTAACTATGTGTATATAAGTTTGTATACATTTGATTTGACAGTCGTCCGTATTGAAGACCAAAACCTTAGTACGCTTTTTGCTATGCTTATTTCTTTATATCGGTGGCGCAGTTGTAACTGCGCATGCGTTACGACTGCTGTGCTGAGGTCGCAGGTTCGAATCCTGGGTCGGGTATAGTGATATTGGGTGTTTCTATTTAGAAATACTCAGTATCAGCCCGGAGTCTGGAATTGTGCCTAGTATGGCGATAGGCTCGCCCCCTCACATCATGGAACCGAAACAAATTCGGCGAAACACTTTTTTGTACTGGTCACATCTCTCTGATAAAAATAATATTCACAATTACACACACAATGCAAAAAACTGCCGATATAATGTGAAACTAGCCGGTTCTTACTTTGGAATTCTTAATTAGTTAATGCCCGGCTAAAGTTTCTATCCTAAATATCTAGTTGATGTCTGAAGAAGTTAAAGGGCTGTCTAAATTAGCTCATCATGCTTTAAACAGGCAAATACTGTAGTTATAGACAGGCAGGAATACCCCCATCTTCTGTTATATTTATAATAGACCTTACGAGACGATGTGCTAAAAAAGTCATATTATTCATTTTTTATGGGTAAGTGCGTCTTGAACTTGAAGGTTACATACATACATACATATACACTCACGCCTGTAACCCCCGAAGGGGTAGGCAGAGGTGTAACCAGTACACCCACTTTTCGCCACATTTCGGTCCCATGATGTGATAGGGGGCGAGCCTATCGCCATGCCGGGCACAGATTCCAGACTCCGGGCTAATAGTGAGGAGTGAGTGAACTTAGAGGTTGTCAAAGTATAGTCATTAATGATCTTACGGCATTACATGTGCGTAATGGTGAACACTTAGTTTGAGTCCCATAACTGGTAATCCTCTCATTAGGTTAATTGTGGAACCAGCAAGGGAATGTGCATAACGTGTGACTTCATCAAAATTGAAATAAAACGAATTTTACTGATTATATCGCGGTTTATTTTACTTTTTTACCCGACGTTTCGAAGGCTTTACAGCCTTCATGGTCACGGGGCAGACTCCAGGCCAGTTTTATTTCAATGTATAATATTCGCGTAAATATAAGAAACCTTCATCAAAATTGTTGAAAATTATTGCAGCTTGCTTTCATTGTATTTTTGCTTACCCTTTGTGGTAGAACAGTAAAAATATAATTATAATGAAGAATACTCACTGTTCAATTGCTTGAAATAGCCGCAGTCACACTTATTAGTTACACAAGCGCCGCCAGGGTATCGTAGTCTCCGACAAAAATGGCTGCAGGCTCGGTCATTGCAGCCTTCAACCGAATGTGACAACATTAGATCATCTCCTGAAAACAGTACAATTCATTATTTAGAGGGAGACATAAATAATATAAATAAATAACACCCAACAGTCACACACATAGCCCCGATCCCACACTAAGATACGAGTCTTGTGTTGTAGGTATCAGGGACTACAAGAGACATTCGGTTTCACAACACCCAGACCGCGGACACAAATATCTGTCTGTCACACAAACATTTGTCCCGTTTGGGAATCGAACCCACGGCCTCTCGTTTCACAGCCAGCTACTCGCCAACTGCGCCACGGAGGCTGGCACATCTATGATGTTTTTTTTATTCCGGCACGGCAAAGTGACCACACTGCACCTGATGGTAAGTACAGTGCGATTCATGTCCCTAAATACCAATGTTTAGATAGAAATCCAAAATTCAATGGCATTGAATAATTACTATAAATAGGAGGGACTTGTATGATATGTTCTGACAATGTTTCTATAAATTTCGCATATAAAAAGTAAATTTCACGGCAACTCTCCATAACCTTTTTTTTATATCATAGTCCGACAAACGAGCCAGTGGGTCACCTGATGTTAAGTGATCTCCACCGCCCATGAATATCCACAATACTGAAAGTATCACGTATGCGCTGTCGGCCTTAAAGGACAGGAATAGGGGTTAGGGATGGGAAGGGGGAATCTGGGCCTCCGGATATCTCACTTACCATACGAAACGCGACAGTGAACTGTCACTTTACGTTGGTTTTCTGTGAGACAGTGGTACTACCCCGGTCGAGCCGGCCCATTCATGCTGTAGACAAATATGTCTAAAGCGTGGCTCTACCACTTTACCTCTAACTCATATCTATATTTCTAATTGATTATTTCTGTTGCAGGAATACATTTACGCTTTAGAACTTCACTGCTCAGTGGCGAAAAATGCGTGCAACTGTCGAACGAGCAAGGTAGGTAATTTTATGGTAAGTTTTATGGTAACCACTCATTGACAGCCACAATACAAGAGGAACCATGGGTATGTTGCCAAACCTATAATAAAGGAAAATAATAGAGATAAAGAAAAGAGGAATGATATTTAGGCATGCAGAAATCTCAAGCTGAAATACACAGGTTATTAAAAACAAGGGTGTCAATACTTAAATTTAACTTATACCTAATATTCTTTTCTGCGGGCGGCAACCTTGTACTACACGGGAATGTGGACATCACAATCTTATCTACTTTTAAAGATGTTAGTAGCTTTAAGTAGTTGGTGAATTTTTGTTTGTCCACATTACCCCTATTACCAATTAAAATTACCAGTGTAGTGAAAGAATTAAATTTATACTTTAAAATACTATCCATTATTTGACTGTAAGTACTATCGTGATGGCCCTTAAACAGCTCAAAAGTGGAAAAGCTCCAGGAGAAGACGGAATCACAACAGAGCTTTTAACAGCCGGGGGAGCTCCAGCTGTTCAACATCTTCAACAGCTCTTTAATTCCGTTCTTCTCACTGGGAGAACTCCACAGGCATGGAACAGAAGCATGGTGGTTCTGTTTTTCAAAAAAGGAGACAAAACCCTCTTGAAAAACTACCGCCCGATTTCGCTTCTGAGTCATGTCTACAAGCTGTTTTCAAGGGTCATCACGAACCGTCTTGCGCGAAGACTTGACGAGTTCCAACCACCGGAACAAGCCGGGTTTCGAAGCGGTTACGGCACCATAGACCACATCCACACAGTGCGGCAGATTGTACAGAAGACCGAAGAGTACAATCGGCCCCTGTGCTTAGCATTTGTGGACTATGAGAAGGCCTTTGACTCAATCGAAACCTGGTCTGTTCTGGAGTCCCTGCAGCGCTGCCAAGTTGACTGGCGATATATCGAAGTGATGAGATGTCTGTACAATGCCGCAACGATGACTGTACAAGTACAGAACCGGCGTACTAAACATATCAACCTGCGTCGAGGAGTGAGACAGGGGGATGTCATATCCCCGAAACTGTTCACTAACGCCTTGGAAGATATGTTTAAGACGCTGGACTGGAAAGATTGTGGCATTAACATCAACGGCAAGTACATCTCTCACTTGCGATTCGCAGATGATATCGTTATCATGGCAGAGACGCTGCAGGACCTGCAAAGGATGTTGAATGGCCTAGCTGATTCTTCTCGTCGCATCGGTCTCCGGATGAATTTGGATAAAACCAAAGTCATGTACAACGAGCACGTTGTTCCGGAACCGATTGCCTTAGATGGAATCCCACTCGAAGTTGTTACGCAGTATGTTTACCTAGGGCAGACGCTCCAACTAGGTAAACACAACTTCGAGAAGGAAATCCAGAGAAGAATTCAGCTGGGCTGGGCAGCATTCGGAAAACTCCGTCGAGTCTTCTCGTCGCCTATACCGCAGTGTCTAAAGACGAAAGTCTTTGACCAGTGCGTTCTACCCGTGTTGACATACGGAGCCGAGACGTGGACACTCACAGCTCGACTGGTCCACCAATTCAAAGTCACTCAACGAGCTATGGAGAGAGCTATGCTCGGTGTTTCTCTGCGGGATCGAATCCGGAACGAAGTTATTCGCCAGAGAACTAACGTTATCGACATAGCTCAACGGATTGGCAAGTTGAAGTGGCAGTGGGCCGGTCATATCTGCCGCAGGACTGATAACCGTTGGGGTAGACTTGTCCTAGAGTGGAGACCACGAATCGGCAAACGTAGCGTAGGACGTCCTGTGACCAGGTGGAGCGACGACATACGCAAAGCGGTGGGCAGTCACTGGAAAAGAAGAGCTGAAGATCGGGCTCAGTGGCGCATCTTGGGAGAGGCCTACGTCCAACAGTGGACTGACACCGGCTGATGATGATGAAGTACTACCTGGCATACAATAGTTTATAACTGATAGCTGTTGCTCGCGGCTCCGCCCGCGTGGGGGTCATGTTTGGGAGAAAAAGTATACAATACAAAATACCAATATTCATGCGTTTAACTTAAAAATGACGGATTTTCATACAAACTTTCATTCCCTATTTTACCCCCTTATGGGCGGAATTTCCAAATATCCTGAAACATATATTTTTTATTTTTAACTAAAATGCCAAATACAAATTTTCATGAATTTAACTTCAAAAATGACGGATTTTCATACAAACTTTCATCCCCTATTTTACCCCCTTAGGGGTGGTATTTGCAAAAACCCTTCCTTAGTGGATGCCTACGTGATAAAAGGTACCTACTGTCAAAATTTCAAGTCTCTAACCCCAGCCGTTTAGGCTGTGCGTTGATCGATCAGTCAGTCAGTCAGTCAGTCAGTCAGTCAGTTTCTTCTTTTATATATACAGATAGCACTTTCTTAGTCTAACTGGCCTTTCACGTTTTAGAAAAAACAGTCACAGTCTAGAGACTGTTTTGGGGCCATAAACAGCATAAATACTTTATAAAATAGTAGCGCCTACTAAAAATAGTAGCTGTGGCGCTACTATATTAAGAAACCTTATAATAATCCCGTATTAGCTGCTACTAGACGCGATTCCATAATATCTTTACATGTATAAAAATAATAATAAGCAAGCGATAGCCTAGCTGGTTGTACGGACTATCAAGATGAAAGTCGTATGTTCGAAATCCAAAATGGCATACACCTCTAACCTCGACTTTTCTAAAGTTACATGTGTATTAAATCGTTTAACGGTGAAGGAAAAACATCGAGAGGAAGCCTGCATACATGAGAATTTCGAAGGTATGTGAAGTCTACTAACCCGCATTAGGCTAGCGTTGTGAACTAAGGCCTAACCCCTCTCATTAGTAGAGGAGGCCCGTGCCCAGCAATGGACAATGTTTAATACAGGGCTAGCATTATATTGTAGCTTAATAGTATAGAAATAAATAATACTTACTAGGTGTAGGTTTAAAGTTGTCGCAGTCGCATCTGTCTCCCACGCATGCGCCGCCAGGGAACCCCAGGTCACGACACAGCTGATCGCATGCTTGGAAGTTGCAGTCCTCAACGGAATTGGGCACATCAAGATTATCTCCTAAGAAAAATATAACTTTGATTTTCTTATATCGGACTGTATGATTTTTTACAGCTCTATGCTGGTACATCTAAATGTTTTAATCAGCAGTTACTGCTGCAAAAATGTTTGTATTGGTCAATGCCAGATGGAGATTTGATTTATTTTATAATGGGTTGTGATGTTCTTTTTGTTGTAGGCAGCAGGCAGGACAGTTGTAGGCATATCTGAATACATGAATTTTAAGTAGTTACGAATGCGTTGGAAGATATATCCAATCATTTATTAATGAAAAGAAAAATGGTGTTTTATACAACACATTGGAAAGTTGTATCAAATATATGCAACAAACACCGAGTGCTCTTGTTTTCGAAACAATTTCATGTAGGTCTCTACTCGGGTCAGGACAGATCTGCAAATAATTCTTTTATTGTTTTTTTGTGTAATTTATACGGAACGTTCTAGTGCGGATCAAAAGAGGTCAATGTTATCGTGAGTTTTGAGTCAATCGCTGCAAATTTTACGTAAACAAAGGTATAATTTCGATAGTACAAATCGAGAAATAAAAAAAGTTAAAATAACGTGCATTGTGTGTTCAATCGTTATTGGTTTAATGTGTGGCGCTTACGAAAAGTAAAAAACATTATTCTATTTTTGGGAGCAGTCGTGTAAACATATCTGTAAGATCTTTTCAATACAAAGAGCGATTCGATGCCTGCAACCTTAAATTATATTTGAAAGACTGTCACGACCATAATTCGTCATATAAATTGATATTCACGAAAATAGAATATATTTACCGCATCATTAGTAATGTAATAAATTATTTCAATTGCTTATTAAATTATACTAATTTAAATATAAATTGTATATTAACTTGTTGTAAACATAACAATTAACTAACTGAATTTATTTCAGTAATAAGTCCTTTATCAGCAAACAAAATAGTAACAAGTGAATCATGAGTTTTTCTAAATTAGACTCACATTATAGCTAACATATAAGATATAGTAGATTTTTTGTAATATTACTGTTAAGTTTGCTGGAAGACCTAAATAACAAAATCAATGATAATAAAACTGCTTCCCAAAATGAATCGTAAAACAAAAAATATAAAACGAACCATAAAAGTTGATATTGATGACAGATGCATTCACCGCACATATTGTAAACAATAGAAAAATTGCACTCAACTGCATTTTGAAAGAATACTTCAATAACGATCAAATAGGAACTGTGACTGTTCTGGGAACGGCGAGTTTTTATACGGGAGCGTGGTACTACGGGACTTCACCTACTGACATGACTCAATGTCGTTCTAGAAGTATTGTATTGTGGTTTAATCATTTCCTCGCGACAAATATAGCATGTATTATGTATAAGAACTTACTTGTGGAAATGAGAGTGATTGTTATGTATATAAGAAAGATAAAGATGATTTTTGCACACAATATCAAACATTTGAAAC
This sequence comes from Laothoe populi, assembly GCA_905220505.1. NCBI lineage: Eukaryota > Metazoa > Arthropoda > Insecta > Lepidoptera > Sphingidae > Laothoe > Laothoe populi. The sequence continues at coordinate 16,655,434 of HG992153.1, forward strand.
ACAAAAATAAAATAAACAAGAAAAATATTTAATTGACATAATATAACTACATCAAATTAAAAGCACTTTGTGATAAATTAAATTATATAATGGAGTATTTAGGAAAAATTACTCGAAAGGATTTAATTGCAGAATTTCAGCCAACTTCTAATGGTTCGCCCATGGGTGCCGCCAGGGTTACCTACTTTCAGGGAGGTGCATTTGCATCTATACATTATATTATGTAGATGAATGGAGGATACTGAATTTATTGACAAGGTGAAAAATTTGGACAGCAATCTAGATGCCTTCAGTTTTTATTCAAACAGTAACGTAATAAAAAAAATGTATTTTCTTTCCTGCCAAGTGCACCCCCTTGCACCCCCAAAGAAGCTATGGTCCATTTATACTTCATTGTGCACCTATTTTAGGACTCGCCGCAATTTAACAACCTACATACATTCGTAAAGTATATATAGTACTGCATAAGTGTATCGAGCAACTGGCTCATCTTTTGTCAAGTGATATCAAAGGTACAATGCACGGAAACGAGCAACTCACTATATTAAAACTGTTTTAAAGTGTGCCATTTTCAAATAAGTTGTTGCTAGTGTGGATTAAATAATTCCCACTCTAAAATGTAAAGGAATATTATTATATAATATAATATAATAAATAAATAAATAGAAATAAATAAATAAATAAAAAAAAATAAAAAAAATATCGGTATTTGGTAATATACAATACATATACTTATTCTAAATAATATTCTATTTGATTTTATTTTGGTCACCACATTCGATACCTTAAAGACGAAGAGAAGTATGTTTAAGATTGAACCATCATGTTTAGCCATTACGGTGTATAAATTTAAAAGGGTGCAATATTAAATTTACAGATGTATTCAGCAATTATTATGTATTTTTAAGTCAAAAACATTGTTATATTTATTATCTATACATTGGTAATATTATAAAATGTATGATACTATATAATATATATTCCGATATATTTTAACATAACTGATATTTCTTATTCTTTTTGGGTAGTTGTAGTGTGTAATGTAATCATATGACATTATAACTTAGTGTCTAATTGTGAATCAGTGTCTTTTAATTTGTGATGCCGGTTAATTAGTGGAAGGTTTAAAAACTGAGTTTTTAGTTTATTTTAGTACAGGTGCAGTAAGGTCCATGTGATATTTTCTTACATAGATACGCCTGTAACCCTGAAGGGGTAGGTAGAGGTGTAGCGTATCGCCACACTGGGCACAATTTAAGACTATGTGCTGATACTGTATATATCGTGGAAGAAAAGAACAATATTACAGACAGGTACATACTTAATTATATGGCCCCCGAAGTTCACTTTGATTATTTTTAACTAGCTGTTACTCGCGGCTCCGCCCGCGTGGAGGTCATGTTTGAGAGAAAAAGTATACAATACAAAATACCAATATTCATGCGTTTAACTTAAAAATGACGGATTTTCATACAAACTTTCATTCCCTATTTTACCCTCTTAGGGGCGGAATTTCCAAAAATCCTGAAACATATATTTTTTATTTTTAACTAAAATGCTAAATACTAATTTTCATGAATTTAACTTCAAAAATGACGGATTTTCATACAAACTTCCATCCCATATTTTACCCCCTTAGGGGTAGTATTTCCAAAAACCCTTCCTTAGTGGATGCCTACGTCATAAAAGGTACCTACTGTCAAAATTTCAAGTCTCTAACCCCAGCCGTTTAGGCTGTGCGTTGATCGATCAGTCAGTCAGTCAGTCAGTCAGTCAATCAGTCAGTCAGCTTCTTCTTTTATATATACAGATGCAAAAGTGTCGAGTCGACACTTGAGAATAACTGATATGAGAAGTACACATTGTAGATTTTTATACAACATATTATTAGTAATTCGTCTAGCTTGTGGCATGTGTTTATAACGTCCCTGGAATTGGTCATATACTGTTATTTTCGCGTTGTCTGTTTACAGGAGCTCTAACATTATATTTTAAATTGGGAGTAAAAATATTCTCCTATATCTGTTAATTTGCTCCTATAATAATGTAGGTGTTTTGAAGCTGTTCTCTAGAATTTAACCTTTGTGCAATACTGAAAATATGGAAATAAAATGAAAATTGTATAATACCACCACTAACCACTGCATTTTATTTAACAACAATTTTATTAATATTTGGGTGTATGAGTTATACTGTAAGTTCAATACTGTAATAATTATAAAATAATTATAAGGTGACTGAAACCAATGTAAATATATAAACGTGTAGATCATATTTTATTTTATTACATACTATTCTAGATTTTCCCTAAATACGACTGGAATTTACTTTGTAATTTTTTAAAGATAATTTATCGACATGATTCATTTAGTTCCAGCATTCACCAAGAGATGTCACTATATCGAAAATATGTATTGGGGAAAAACGAGTTTATAATGAATCAGTGGTAATAAGTTTTTCCCCGCAACACCAGTCATATCGCTCACACATGTGAAATCAATAAGCCATGTGTACAATCAATTTTCTAGTCGTCAGTGCTGTGATACGGAGTTTATAAATGAAATTTCAAGTTATCAACTGTACTTAAGAAACATGAAGTTTGTGTTCTGTTGTGTTCTTATTTTTATTCTTATCGCAGTTTTGCAAGGTAAGATTTATCACTTAGTTCGCTAGAGAACGTATTTTTATAAACAAAATTAAATGCAGTGTTTTTTATAGATTTTATTTATATTATTTATTAGTGTAATATAAAAGAATACCAGCCCTGTATTATTAACCATAGGGGTTAGGATTTATCCATAGTAATTTTATAATTATTCTTAATCCGATATCTTTACGATATTAAGTTTACCGATTAAAATAAAATACATCAACGTTTTTAACATCAGCCAATATTTAAAAATTGCTTCTCAAACAAGTATATCGATAAAGTAATTATGGACATATTTTTAAATATTATTTAAATAATTAAGGCACGTAACCTTTAAATTACCTTTGTCAGTAATATAAAGATCCGATCATTTTATTCTAGTATCTGTAGAGTAATTAATTTTGCTTATTTTATTAATTTATTGTGTAAAAATTAAGTTAACATACAGCATCAACAATTGACATTGCAGAGTCGCATTGGGTGTAAAGTAATGTATGAGAAGGGTCAAAATATGAATCGATAGTGATCAAAGACTTAATTATATTATTAAAATTATGAAAATACCTAAACCAAATTAATAACCAAATAAACTATTTATTCATCCAACACACATATATATATTACTAGCTGTTGCTCGCGGCTCCGCCCGCGTGGAGGTCATGTTTGGGAGAAAAAGTATACGATACAAAATACTCATGCATTTGACTTAAAAAATGACGGCATTTTCATACAATCTTTCATCCCCTATTTTACCCCCTTAGAGGCGGAATTTCCAAAAATCCTGAAACACATATTTTTTATTTTTAACTAAAAGGCCAAATACTAATTTTTATGAATTTAACTTCAAAAATGACGGATTTTCATACAAACTTTCATCCCCTATTTTACCCCCTTAGGGATGGTATATCCAAAAACCCTTCCTTAGTGGATGCCTACGTCATAAAAGGAACCTACTGTCAAAATGTCAAGTCTCTAACCCCAGCCGTTTAGGCTGTGCGTTGATCGATCAGTCAGTCAGTTTCTTCTTTTATATATACAGATGAATATATTATTAAAAGACTTCACAAAGTATCAACCAAAATGTATATATAGGTACATCGCGTGAAGACAAATCCATAACAAAAGACAAAAAAATATCTTACGGATTTGAGTAGGTATATGATGATAAAATAATGTCTAAAGTAATTTAGGTTCACTGATGTACAGGCTAGTTGTGATAATTATAAATCTAATAGAATGGAGTAAGAGCTAGCCGCGGGCAAACATCTACGTACGATAGCTAACCAAAATACTTAAGTTTTTTGTTTGGGCATTTCTGGCCGTCTGAGTACTCTGACACTAAACCCTTCAATATTCATTATTGCATTGTCTATAGAGTCAAAGCCATCATAGTCAGTCAAAGCTGGTGGTAGAATATTCATATTCGGCCGGATAGCGACCACCATACACACGGTGTAAAACGCACCATAGTGGCACACGCAAGTGTGCCGCGATCCGGGATCAGCCAGTGTACATCCGGTTTTTGTCGAGAGTCTATAGTTGGGGTACGATGTTTAGCCGTTTTGCGGCCTTTCGAGTACTCTGACACTAGACCCTCGACCGCTTCTTCACCTTCTTGTCCATGGCGTAGTGTGAAGAAGCACCCCGGCATGATTGTGTTGAGTAGCGCGAGATAGATCGTATCTCGCTACTCGATACTCTAATTGGACGGCACTGTACTTACCATCAAGTGCAGTGTGGTCACTTTGCCGTGCCAGGATAAAAAAAGTATTGCTTTAGCTATAACCAAATCAAACATATAACTGTAGTATGCATTTACCAATGAATCCACTTTATTTACTTTTTCCCTCTATTTCTTTACCAAAATGTTAATTCTTTGATACGTGTAGAACACGAATATATAACTTCTCAAAATTTCAACAACTTAATCGAGACTAGTCGACCTTGATAATTATAACAATGTAAAAACTTCAAAATCAAAATATATCCCTACTCTTTAGTATCAATTCAAAAAGCGATTTCCGCAATAAACAACTTTATATACACTTTATTTAGGCGTAGTGTGAAGAAGCCACACAGCAGGCCGGCATGATTGTGTTGAGTAGCGAGGGATATATTGTCTCTCGCTACTTTATACTCTATACTCTTTATACTCTTTAGCTATTGTCCGTGGTCCGGATAGCGACCGTACACAGGGTGTAAAACCCGCCATAGTGGCCCACGCAAGTGTGTCGCGTTCCAGGTTCATCCAGTGTACATCCGGTGTTTGTCGGGGGTCTGGAGTTGGAGTACGATGTTTGGCCGTGTTGCGGCCTTCTGAGTACTCTAACACTAGACCCTCGACCGCTTCTTTACCTCCTTGTCCCATGGCATAGTGTGAAGAAGCTACACAGCAGGCCGATATGATAAATTGTTTCTCGCTACTTGATACTTTAGCTGGACGGCACTGCACTTACCATCAGGTGCAGTGTGGTCACTTTGCCGTGCCAGAATAAAAAAAATCTTAATATTAAGAATTTTAATCGCAACCAGCAAATTTATAAATAAGTACTTTAGATAGGCACGTAGGTACTTATTACCCTATTTAGACCAGAACGAATATTGTGAACCAACTTTTTAGATATATCTGTGTCCTAGGAACTAAAACGATAAGTGAATCTAGACCAACAAAATTGAATTCCCAATACGGCGATCCAACTATGTTAGTTTTTTCATCTTTTTTCATTCGTGGTACAAATCAATTTCGTACTGGTGAGACAAATTGCTTTGACATGTATAATCTATATACACATAGACACCAGCATCATTCATTGTCTCACTCTTGTACATGTTATGAGGTGTCTATGTGTATTGAATTGGTTGTATAGCAATGTAAGTATAATCGCATTGGGTGTGTTACCTGTAAGATTATATTTAATTTAATAAATAAATAAATGTTCTCCAGAACATTCAACAACAACCCATCTCAGAGATTATCCCCCATCTTCAGTGATCATTAGCCTGACTTCCACTTTCATATCTAGATCTCGGTAGCGTGTCAATACAAGTTCAAGCTCACAGAATGGCGAGCGATACCGTGCGTAATATTACACGAACCATTTGGAGCCACTTTTGACCCCTCATAACTGAAAAACTATTTCACATAAACTAGTCAAATTTGGCACATATATTGAGACTTGCGAGATACACATGTGCTCCAAATTTCATAAACACACATCAAACAGTTCTTTAGATATTAACGTCGAAATCGTAATTTTTATCACTGACTGACCTATAGATCAAAACTCTAACCCAGTTCCAGATGACCTAGGAAGTTCAGATTTGGCATACAGATAGATAGTTGGCTGAATACAAAGAAGTAAATCAGAAAATAGTAAATTTTTATCATTTTATTATAATGTTTCGTATATGAAAACTAGCAAAGACAGACTTTAGGCTTCAATATATTATCGTAAGTGTAAGAAGAAACGATATTTTAAGTTGTTATTAAATATTTTATGTTGTTATAAATAAATTTCAGGACTGACCATTGAACTTGGCACCCATTTAGATCTCAGTTCTTTTGTGGTTGAAGTCAACAACGGAGACATATTTTATAATATTGAACTTGGCTCTCATTTCACATTTATGTTTGTATGGGATATAAAACACAAAAAATGTCCTTTATAGACTTTGAAACCACGCAACCGATTTCAATGAAATTGTGTGTGTGTGTGGTTGGGTCCAACTTAAAAGATAAGGACAGTTTACGTGGCGCTGTTGCAGAGATCTGAATTTCTTATTTTTTCAACGAAAATTCGGTCCGTGCAAAGATTGCGGTTTATGGCAGGATAACCTCTGCCCATGACTACTAGTTTTATAAAAATCAGTATTATTTCTAGTAAATACTTACTGTTAAAATCATTTAATAAAATAATTGATTCGTGATCATTTCCAAAATCTCTGCGAAATAATTCGAAGAATTAGCAGCCAATATAATTAAAATTTTGATGATTTAATGCCTGAACCTTGCTAACTTTACTTAAGATATTGTCGCTGGAATTGGAGAAAAATCACCGTAAATAATGTGGAATTAATATTATTATTTGACCTTTTGCCAAGGAATACAAATAAGCATGGGATAGGACCTACTTTTGTATTAATTGTGCAAGTGTATTGTCATATTTAGTTTTAAGTGTACTCAGTCAAAACAGACAAAAATAGGGACAGCTTTATAACACATTTGGGTGTATTTAATACTCAATTAAATAACTACTTAGAAAAATAAAATTGAAATTTTTTAGAATTTTTGCATTCATTAAATTTAATCGTTGAGGTAACAAAGTATCTAGTAGTAGTTCAAGGTAGTGGTAACACATAAATTATAATAGACAGCTATGACAGCTCTTGATAATTTGAACGCCATTCGTCGCGCAAAACTAAAACTGTGAGTTCCAAGAATTCATAAGATGTCTCCTGATTCAATAGAAATATGGCTTCATTACGGAACTTTATCTCAATATAATTTACATAAGTGTTCTCAAATGTGCAAACAAATCTTTACCGAATTTAATGCAAATTATTTGGATAACTACGTAGTTTATTCACGTGTTTCTATAATATATAAAAGAAGAAACTGTCTGACTGCCTGACATCAACGCACAGCCTAAGGTTAGAGACTTGAAATTTTGGCAGTAGGTACCTTTTATGACGTAGGCATCCACTAAGGAAGGGTTTTTGGAAATACCACCCCTAAGGGGGTAAACAGCGGATGAACGTTTGTCATGAAAATCAGTCATTTTTGAAGTTAAACGCATGAAAATTTGTATTTCTTTATTTATTTTTATTCTGGCGCGGCAAAGTGACCACACTGCACCTGATGGTAAGCGCAGTGCCGTCCAGATAGAGTATCAATTAGCGAGAGACATTCTATCCCCCGCTACTCAACACAATCATGCATATTGTATTGTATACTTTTCTTCCAAACATGAACTCCACGCGTGCGGAGCTGCGAGCCGCAGCTAGTTCTATAATAACAGAAATGTAATGACATTCTAAGAAAACGGGTCCAGCTATAATTTCAATATTTCCAACAAAATATTAAAATAAACAAAACGCTCTATCTCGCCAAAAAATGTTCATAGATTCCTTAATTGCCATTTGAATAGATAACTATCAACACTTTTTAACCGACTTCAAACAAGGAGGAGGTTAAAATTCGTCGGAATCTTTTTTTTATATATGTTACCCGATTACTCGAAGACGCCTGGACTGATTCGAGAAATTCTTTTTTGTTTAAAAGGGTATACTTCCCAAGTGGTCCCATTGACACCAAGTCAGGATCTGATGATGGGATCTCAGAAAAATCAAGGAAAAACGCATAATTTGTTTTTTATTGAAGTCGGTGTACTTTTTATGAATTAAAAAAACTTTTACTTATTTTTAGCTAATCGTAAACTTAGTTTGAAAATCTCTGCGGTTAGTTATTTTGAAGGTAATTAACCTCTATATAGTAGGTGCTGCTGAGTCGTAAAGTGTTAAGGAAACATATTATGTATAAGAACAGGTTTCGAAACGAATTTTGATTTTGATGATGCTTTGTCTATACAAAGCATCATCAAAATCAAAATTCGTATCCAACATCGTATCAAACACCTATGTGTTTTATTCATAGTAGGTCTATGAACACCTGTACAAAGCATCTAGTCTTACCATTGTATCTACGAGAATTTAGTAACGCATTTATCACTGCATCTAGAATACTCGGTATACAAAGTAGCAGATATTGTCTCCAAAAATGGTCCAATGAAAAACTTATGGTCATCCAACAGCGAACTAAGAAAAAAACATAGCGGCCAAATATGAGAGTTCCTCACCTCGAACAACGCAACAAGTCTTTCAACAAATTGATATAAAAAGATAAAACTACAATTACCCAAAAAAAAACACGATTGAAACGTGTCTTTAAAAATTATGAATATCAATACAAACCAAACTTCCCGCTGTTTTATCCAGTAATTCTTTTATGTTGACGTGTTTTATGTTGTATGTCTGCAAATACAATTCGACAGTTGGCGGGTTATTTGATTTAAGCGACATTTTTTGCATCTTTTGCCCACTTTCAACTTGCTTGTGCACTTTTTGGCGCTGAAATCAACTGGTAAAACAAGGATACTTTTTCAAGGCACATTTATTTTAGAAACGAATGCTCATAAATGCATGAAAATAAGTCACAAAGATGCACGTGCTTAAACAAGTAATATATTAATTCTACTGAAACCCATGCCATAGTATTTTTTTGAAAATCAAAAAAATTTAATTCTCTCACCCGTAATTTATCAAAATTATTTAAATCAAGTAGCCCACCAACCGCCAAATATTAACTCCGACGTCTTCTCTTACTTCTTATTTCTCCTACGAATAAGGGGGGTAAAAAATGTAAGTTTGACTAACAACAGTTTTTTGTTGCTTTGTTGCAGAATCTCAGGCAGCGATGAAATTTCGACGACCATGCCCGATAGATTGTAATGAGTATTGCCAGACTAAAGGAAAAAGTGCCGGTTTTTGTGCGAAAGGATCCTGCCGATGTTATACATCTATTGATGATTAATAGTTAAAACTAATTTATTAAATATGTTATCTTTTTTATTTGTAACGATTTATTTTGTCCTCATAACGTGTCATTGATCTAGTGTCATATTGAATGTTAAAGATAATTTTTCAGTGATTGCTGCGTTTATGTACTTATAATATTAATAACTGCACTACAATGCTGGATATGGGTCACTCATTAGCGTATCACCAAAACCAATTTATAACAAATTTTGACTTGACCGCACTTCATAAGAATTATATTATCTGTAAATTGCCCATATAGAGGTAATGGTTTATAGCACTGGTCTAGCATTACTTAGATTAGAATCAAATGAAATTTTTCGCTTTTAAGAGCTTCGAGTTGGGTTTGTTTAGCTAAAAGATTTTATTTAAGATTTTTAGTGCAATAAAGAAATATTACGAGCAGTTTATAAATGTCGAAGTTGTCGTCTTTTAGCCCCAATTTCCTATGTGGTATTAATTAATCAATAACAATTCATATCAAATCAAGACCCGATTTTTTTAAAACTCTGGCTTGGCAAAGTTACCACAATGCACTTGATGGTTAGCGCAGTGCCAGTCCAGATAGAGTATCGAGAGACAATTTATCCCCCGCAACTCAACACAATCATGCCTTCACACTACGCCATGAGCAAAATGGTGAAGAAGCGGTCGAGAGTCTAGACCCTCACACTAGTGTCAGAGTACTCAGAAGGCCGCAACACGGCCAAACATCGTACTTACGTACAAACTCTAGACCCCCGATAAAAACCGGATGTATTCTGAAGATTATATGTTCAGTCGTTTAAAAAAAAAGTATTTAAAATATGTTTTATGTGAACTTGAGTACCTACTATCTCCTATTTTCCGTTGGTTGAAAATTATTCATTCACAAATTAATTATATTCATCCTAAACATTATTTATCACAAACATTTAGAAGTTTTACATTATTTAATAAATAAATTATTTTCTTAATCTATTAGCTTACTTTCCTAGTAGTATTACTAATTTTCGTATAATTTAACTAAAATTAGTCTACCCGATACAGATGATATGACGCAAGTATGTATGAGCTGCATCGCATATTAGAGTTTAGACCTGATAAGTATGTACATAAATTTAGTTAATACGCTCTACGGATTCTGTATTACTGTTACACCAGCAGCTGCAATAATCTCTCAAACGAAGCGCCATGCGCGCGAAAATGTATCCAGCAACTCGTTACTTTTTAAAATTACAACATAAATTAAAATTTAATGCGGTAAATATAACATTTTATGATGATTTCAAAGAGAAACTTACGGTAGGCTAGATAAAAGAAGCAATTAGTAAAACCACGTAAAGAAATTCATCCTTAAATCCAAATCAATTATTGTTTTAAAACTATTTCATAATAATTGTTTTATTTGCGTTTGTTTGTGAAAAAAAGAGCTGATGGATATCTTAGAAATCTGGAGTCAATTCTACACATAGATTTCCTTAGACAGATCTCAGGTGTACCTGTGCTTGTTCGAAGTGCTGAAATCTTGAGTATGCTCACTATGATCTCATGGTTCCACAGTAAACCATGCCCCGAATGTAGGAAAAATTCCATATTATCGCACTTTATATTATTGTAGTAACTATGAATAAAAAATAAAAAAAATCTGAAGTCCAAATGCTCTTGAAACTTTAAAGCAGGTATAAAAAAGTTGCACTTTTGGTATTCATTGTGATTGCGTAGACTTCTACACTGTTGACACTGTACGTCTGTGGAATGTATGTACTACATATGTATTTTTCCTGTGTAAGCCACTCGTTGACGTTCTAAGAGGTTGACGTTGACTGATCAATTGAATGTCTAGAAGCCAGCTTCCGATTGGAATATTCTGCTTTGGGATGTTCTCTTTCAATTTAGTTATCTTGTTGGGAAAGCCCTGTGATTGCATTCGATAATTGCATGTATGCAATGCATCAGGCAATGTTTAAATTATATTGAAATTTATTTGTTCACACTAGTAGATGCGTAAACGTCGTGGTTCAAGAATGCGTAATCTTCCTTCAGGTCGCCTTAGGTACTTGTTGGACGAATTTATGGTAGCATTGTAATATTTGCAAGCAGATACTCTGTTCTTTTCTAACGTGCGCTATGAAAAGGAAACTTAGAAGTTAAAGGCGTATGGCGTGACAGTTGGATGTTCTTTATTTATATATGATTATATCATCATGAATAGTCATAGTTTTATAATAACATGTATACATTGACCTGGTAGGTTTATAAACCCTGACACATCTCTTACGCTCCATTTACTCTCATTAACCTATTCACACGTATGTTGTTCGAAATAAATATGACAGCCTAGGTGGCACGGAACGGGTAGCCGGCTGTGATTTAAGAGGTTCGATGTCTGTACTGAAACAAATTGATTAGGGTATGGGTTTTGTGAGGACGACAGGGTTTTTGAGGTGATCAAATACAATATATTACTGTAAAATCACTGCTGTGTGTGACTATCTGGTGTTATTGATTTGTTTAAAAACATAAATAATAAGGATGTAGAGATAACATTGTTATAATTTCAGCCTCCGTGGCGCAGTAGGCGAGTAGCCGGCTGTGAAACGAGAGGCCGTGGGTTCGATTCCCACTACGGGAAAAATGTTTGTGTGACAGACAGATATTTGTATACGGGGTCTGGGCGTTGTGAGACCGAAAGTCTCTCGTAGTCCCTGATACCCACAACGCAAGACTCGTATCTTAGTGTGGGATTGGGTCTATGTTTGTGACTCTTGGGTGTTATAAAAAAATACACCGACACGAAGTATACTGTTACTTATAAGAATGCGTTGGGTGAACTAATATGTAGAATTAAAACCCATCTGGTTGGGGCCTGTATAGCTTCATTAAATTTATAATAAGTGATTTATGAGGCATTAAAAACCAGTTACACAACTTATGCATAGATTGTTAATCTCATGTTTGACTGTTGATTTATCAAGGTCATACAAAAATATGTCAATGACCGGTATTTTGTTGCGATAAATGTATATTAAACAACAGATAATGTTCAGGAAAACCCATCGTAGGAATTCTCGATGACGACGGAGTAACTGTGACTGGAGTTATAGCAACTGATACGTTGAACTTAAGATCGAGTTTAATGGCTTTAAATGCCTTGACCTACCAGCGAATAAAATTAAATTTAGTGCAAACCAGTAACCTTCTCTCGTGTAGCCACAGCAATATCCTCTGTTTTGTAACAACAGCCAGGGCCGGCGTTAGGGGTGGGCTCGGCTGGGCAACCGCTGAGGTGCCAAGTACACCATAAAAGTCTTAAATCTACGAGAGACTTTTATTTTATTTATTTATTTAAAACTTTATATGCACAAAATGTATAAAGTCGGACTTAATGCCAGAGGTACTCTCTACCAGTCTACCTACGGGTGATGCAGAGACGAGACAAGGGTGTACATTCAGTACGAAAGAATATATTGACAATCAGTGTTAAAGACAAGATACTAATACCTACATAAATAAATGTACCTATAAATAAATATACAGTTACATAAATACTAAATATATATAACAGAATATATTGGATATGTTAATAATACTGTATACATAGACATACACACAAATATAATAAATAGATATCACCTAAAGTTGTAATCTTTCACACCATCAGCGAAGAGCATCCGAACTTTCGACTTAAAAGTGAACCGGCTGGTCGCCGCCCTGATTTCGAGTGGTAGCGCGTTCCAAAGAAGTATAGATTGGATAGTAAAGGACTTTTAGTATCACAACACCCAGAATCGTAATAAATATTTGTCTATCATTTCTGATATTTGTTTTGATGCGGAAATCGAAGTAATCACCTCTAGTTTGACAGCGACTCGCCCACTGCGCTAGGCTTCCACCGCTAATTGCTCATCAGTAGGCTTTGCTAGGTGCTGTTCCATACAATCTCAAATACTGGATTGTTTGCTTGAGTACCAGTGATCACGAGATCAATCACTTTTAAATCCGCAATAATAATATAAATCCTGCTGTCGTCCGATTCAACTAAAATGTTTAATTTCAGTGAAAAATTGAACTATATTTCCTTTCAAACTAAAATTAGTTAAGCCCTGTCATTGTAGTTTATCATCATCTTTGACTTAATTTGACGGATATATAATTTTACAAAAAGCTCGAGTAAGACTGTTGTTTCAACTTTAGTCAATTTTATATAATTATTGTGTATTTTTTTGTTTTAAATACATTATCACATAGTTTGCTGGTGGTAGGATAGTCATATCCGCCCGGATAGCGACCACCGTACACAGGGTGTAAAACCCGCCACAGTGGCACTCGCAAGTGTGTCGCGTTCCGGGATCAGCCAGTGTACATCCGGTTTTGTCGGGAGTTGGGATACGATGTTTGGCCGTTTTGCGGCCTTCTGAGTACTCTGACACTATTGTCAGGGTCTATACCCTCGATCGCTTTTTCACCTTCTTGCTCATGGCGTAGTGTGAAGAAGTCAGCCGGCATGATTGTGTGGAGTAGCGGGGGATAGATTGACTCTCTCTACTCTATACTCTATTTGGACGGCACTGCGCTTACCATCCAGTGTAGTGTGGTCACTTTGCCGTGCCAGGATAATAAAAAAGATATTTACGGCCTTGAGTATCCGTAGGGTAATATAAGCTTTCATAACTTCACTAAACACGTCAATTCAGTTGGGCTATCCGGGGAACCTTGCCTCTGGAATTGGTGACTGACGAGACATATTCAAGTGATTTTCTAACAACATGACCGGGTCGCTTTTATCTACATTTCTTGAATTTATCTATCACATACATGTTACGCAATTTGTATATTAACATAGTTCTCTTAAGTTTAATTTTTTACTAACATTACTATGGATATTTTTTGTCTGAATATAAATATTTAATAATAATATAATAGAAGGACTATTAGATGCCATAGATCCAACTAACCAATCCACTAACATCTCACTTCAATAAAGCAGCATAACTTTTTATCGATCCGTAGAATAGTCCTACACCAACCGGGGGTTGTCCTTGGGTGCATTTGTATAGTGTATACAGGGATAACCGTCGGCTGGTGTCACATCACAAAATTATATTAAAATTGTCTAACGGGCGTCTAGGTGTTGACTTCGGCCCCACGCATACATTCCAAATGTCCGGGACTCTATAGTCCCGTGATTACGATGTGAAAAACATAATAATAATATGTATTATTATAAAAAAATATAATTGCTCATGCATCTATATTCTACATTCATAATTAGATGCAGATGCGTTAATAATGCTAATCTCCATTAATGCCAAGTCTATAATTAACACGACCGCACGACCTCAAACACTCGTGCATTACGTGTCACATCTATGATTGGTTACTTGTCCGTAATGACGCGTGCTGATTGGGCACAATGCAAAATAGTCTCGAGTTGCCAGCTCTAGCGTCTTCATTACCCTCCATTTAGTTTGGAGGAGTAATTTGCATGCGACAACGTTATCACCGGTAGTGTGCACACGCTGTTTGATTTGCTCGCATGCACCTGGGGCACTCTAAATGTTATGTGCGGGTAATCCCCAAATATTATAGTGCTAGTATATCATGCTAGCAACATCGTGTTTATGGTTATGTCTTCATTGTTAATGTTTAATAAGACATGTTTAAAGGGTTCTTATATCTTAAGTATAAGGCTGATTATATAACAGTTTTGAATGTTGTATGGGAAGACTTTTAATAAGATTTATATATATTGACATTTAATATTATAAATACACACACACCCACATAGTCCTGACCCCATACTAGGTTAAACCTGTGTTGTGGGTAATAAGAAATAGGAGGGACTACAATCCCACAACACCAAGAGCCGAAGCAAATATTTGAGGATTACACAAAAATTGTCTTGGTGCGGGGATCGAACCCGCATCTTCGCCCTCACAGCCGGCTCCTCACCCGCTGCGCAATAGAGGCTGTAAACTAAAAAAATATTTTTTACAGTTAACCCGTAAACCGAGAAATAAAAAAAATAAAAATTGAAAATATGAAAACCGACTTCGAAATACGGATCGTAGTGAATTTGTTTATAATACATTGAGGAGTTTCCAATTTTTTTTACACCTCGCCTTCATATATTAAACTAATTTTTATGTAACTACTCTCGAACATTTGCAAAACAAAACAAAAAATGTACATACAAATTGATATTTTTTTAGGCTCGGTTGAAAAGTCATTACTCCTCATAAGCCATGAGTCACAGCCAGGGGATGTCCCGAGCTATGTTTTCTATGCGCAATATTTTTTTCACCACTTAAATATTTGAGTTGGCAACATAATGATTCAGTCTTAATAACATATAGAACACACCGCCTTTTCGCCGAATTTATTACGGTCGCACAATGAGATAGGAAGCGAGCCTATCGCCATACCGGGCACAATTCCAGACTCCGGGCTGATACTGAGTATTTCTAAAAAGAAAAACCCAATATCACTTTACCCGACCCCGGAATCGAACCTGAGACCTCAGCACAACAGTCCTAACGCATGTGCAATTACAACTGCGCCACCGAGGCAGTCTATAGAACTTTTTCTTTTGAAATATAATACGGCACAGTGTTCCCGGTTGGACGCAGGAATTGTTAAACACAAATAAATATTCACGTGCGCTAATAAAATTCATTACCAATTCAGTATAGACTGGGGCGAATTAACAAGTTGGCTATGTGGGCGGACTACGGCGTACGGCGTCTAATTTAACGTCCGATTCCCTCAGGGTTGTAAGGGTCTCTCTACATGGACTTTGGCCAGTGATGATAAATTAAACCTGAAATATAAGCCTGAAATAAAGTCTAATTTATGTAGTTTGCATATATTTTTGGAAAAGTAAAAACACTGTATTATAATTATATTATAAAAAATAAAAGAACCCATAAAATATCATTTTGATCTATCTCATCAATTTGATTCATTGTTATTGAACTTTTATAGTAAATAATATCATCGACTGAAAACTGTAAAAATCGATCCAATAGAAGTTTCAGTTTTTCATTCCTGAGTGGTGAATTTTTCTCTTCTAATTTTAATTGAGCCTCAATATAAAAAAGTCATGAATATATAGTTAAATAACATCATATTATCCGACCACATTTCAAGGTTAAAATATTCGCAAAGGAAACCAGTGTTAAATTATATTTATCCGTCATCATTAACGTATCATTAAGGTGTTTCTGTTAAAAATCCTGTGTATTGCATCAGTACCTTTACAAGTTGATTCTTTCCTCTCCCATTTCCCCTCATTGCTTAGCAAAAGTTCGGAGTTTTACACGCGCGGGGGTGCTTATGTCCTTGGGCTAATTTATTTATTGACCGCGCCACGTTGTTGGTTTGCAATGCAGGTAAAAAGGTTTCTAATAGATTGCTTTACGGGTTTTTCTTATTCAATGCAATTTACATTCTGAATTTATTGAAATGGACTGTTCTTTTTTTAAATACAATCGAATTGTTTGAAACAAAATACATATGGGAATAAATTGCATAAATACTTTTTGTTTACTAGCATGTATATTTAGTCAGTTGAGGTTTTTTTTATTCTCTTTTTTTTTTACTTATTTATGAAAGATAAATTATAATACTACTGTTTCTTTTTCTGATTTTGCACTTTATATCGTAAGGGAATTATATGTGCGCTCCGTAAACAATTTATTATTTATATTTTCCCCACATAAGTGTAACAAAAGACAAAAAGGAACACTATTTTGAATAATGAACACAATAAATCCTTATAACGGCCAGTAACAAACTAATTGAAATTTCAAAACAGTAGTGGGGTGAGGAAATTATTTACTCATTCACCCCAAGATAAACTAGATATCGATAACTGTTGCAAATATTATTCAATACACATTGTATTAAATGGTAGAGCTGTGTCAGTACGGGCGGAGAGCATTTAGCGAGTTATAAAGTTCGCGAAAGACCTTGACTATTTCAACTCTTTGCACCCATGCAAAATCTAAGAAAAGTATAAATAATAATAATACTAGCCCTGTATTAGACATTGTCCCACTGCTGGGCACGGGCCTCCTCTACTAATGAGAGGGCTTTAGTCCACCACGTTGGCCTAATGCGGGTTGGTAGACTTCACATACCTTCGAACTTCTTATGAAAATTCTCAGGTATGCAGGTTTCCTCGCGATGTTCTCCTTCACCGTTAAAGCAAGCGATAATTACCAATTACCACACACATAACTTTTAGAAAAGTCAGAGGTGTATGCCATTTGGGTTTTGAACATACGACTTTCTTGACAGTCCGTACCGCAACCTAAGCTATCGCGGCTAAGAAAAGTATGGCGGCGCTAAAATCTCCATATCTGGTAAGGAATGCAACCGACGCATTCACGAAATGTATGTAGATCAACAGGTAGATGTACAATGTGTATGCCAGTCCCCTGACGATCAGTGGTCCCGGCATCGCATAAGCCGCAGCACACAAGCACTGCGAGCGGTGCAAGCGACGACATCCTATAGAATCTCGAATCCCAGAGGCATTAAGGAAACCTTACCAATATCGAATTTATGTACTACGAGCATACATAACATAATGTTACAATGTTTCAGGCTTTCAAAGTTGTCAGCATCTATTGGTTTTGAATAAAACAAATCAATAAATAATAACCACATACTAATATAGGAGTCTGACTGTGTCTACTTTTGGCCTTAACATATATTTTCGGTTCACCTAAAGAATTATCTCATGGTACAGTGCTCAACCCCGCGGCCTTCGGATTCACAGACGGTTAATAAATAGCCCAATCATTAAATATGATAATTTAAGGATCTCAATTTTTGGGATTCGAAAGAAGAAAGAAAGAAAAGATTTTTTATTGTCGGAACGTAAAATAAAACTAACACATATAAATAAAAAAATACAATAATAATAATCGAACCAACAATGGGAGTCCCTATTCATTTACATGCTGCAGTACAGGCTAACCCATACTGCAGCGCTGGTTTTCAATAGGGAACCCAGCCAGTGACGGAAATCAATTTCTTCCACAAATCCTATCAAATCAAATTTGGTGACATATCGACAGCAGTGCCACCTACCGGGTCCGATTGTGTTTTCAAACCATCCAGGAACACATTGAAATATGCACACAAAATGTCATCCAAATCGATCCAGCCGTTTAGGAGGAATTAGGTGACAAGCACAAGAGCAGAAGAATTATGTATATTATATATATATATAGATTATTTATGTATGTGTAATTTATAAGTGAGCGTGTAAGATTATGGAAGAGCGATGATAGCTTACAAAAGTGCATGGTGATGATTAAATTTTAGGATGTATATATATATTTTTATTCTGTATTTTAGGATGTATATATATATATATATATTTTAGTCTGTATTAAGTGCTAAACCCATAATATCATTTTGCAAAAATTAAAGGACTTCGTTGTGAGACTCTTGCAGTGCAAGTAAATAAGATTTGTTTGTACAACACAAAAATAATAAAGTCACGTTCCAAATAAACCTTATCTTCTATTGAAAACGTTTTACGAATCGCTTGCACTAACACTGCAACTCACATTATCTTGTTAGCGTCACCGCATGCTGTTATAATAAAGTCGTTCATCAGATCTGAATAACCGTTGAAGGTCGTATGAATCACCGATTTCAGACAATAAGCACACGAGTTATCTTCAGGACCTCCCCGTGTCCTGTTTGTTTGATAACTTTACTCAGCTTTTCATAATTACACGGTATATAAACTTGGTGCGGAGGATGAGCAACCAGAAGGGATTCAACTTACTTACCGATATGAAGACTTTGCAAAGTGTTGGAGAATGTCTGGTCCTACTGCTGTTGGGATTGGTAGTGGAAGAAGTGAAATGCACGGAGCTAGAATACCGTGAGTAATTTTCATTTTTTTAACACATTTTTGTGGTTTATTTTATTAAAAATTATTCATAAATACATACATATACATTCACACTTGCAAACCCCGAAGGGGTAGGCAGAGGTGTTACCAGTAAACCCTCTGCGGAATTTATTATGGTCGCATAACGTGATGGGGGGCGGGCCTATTGCCATACCAGGCCCAATTCCAGACTCCGGGCTGATACTGAGTATTTCTAAATAGAAAAACCCAATATCTATTCACCGGACCCGAAGATTGAACCCAAGACCACAGCATATCAGTCGTTACGCATGCGCAATTACAACTGCGCCACCGAGGCAGTCATGTTTACACACAAGAAAATTGCTTTAGACATTCTCAGAACTTAATGCGTTTTAAATAACTAGGTTGTGAACCTAAAAGTTAAAAAGTATTATGTAAAAATGTTATTTCCATCCAGTTCTATGCTGAGACTAGATACTTTAGTACATTTATTAGCTGCACATAAAGTAATCTCATATAAAATACTGTTTATCGTGATCCTACAGCGAGTTACGCTTTATTGTGTTTTCGCGTATATTTGTCATATCTGTTTTGACAAATAAGCTATTCTAGTATGTTTGGTCGGAAAATGGAACTAAATGAAGAATAAAATAACGTTTCATGTTATTTATTTCAGTTACGGATATTTACGACACCGGAGTCGACGAAGGAGTAATTGATCCAAAAAAATATAGCTTCGAAGAGTTTGAAAGAGACGAACGAGGTATGTTTAGGTATATTTATGACGAATATAAATCGTTGAATAGTAGTGTACCGCTGGATTATAAAGAATGGCTATTCCTGAACAACTTTGGTCTATTCCCCGACACTAAAGAGTCGATGTTCATGAGGAAGATGACAAAGCGTAGCGTGTACGACAACAAGAGAGAATTCATGAACACTGTTAAGAAAGGAGACATTCTGATCACTGGACAGGGCATTGGAGGTCTCGTTGGCCATGCTGCAATAATGACCTCAGATTACTGGGTGCTAGAGATGCCTGGCGGAGACGGGTGGGCAGCAGGCATTCCAGACAACAACCGACAAGTACCAAAAGACAGATGGTTTGATATGCACGCTTCTGATTGGACGACTGTGTATCGTTGCCCTGACGATTCCACAGCGAGAATGGCAGCGAGGTGGGCTGATCGCAATTACTACAGTCCCACAGGCGGTGAGACAAAACTAAAGCATATCACATACAAACTCACCACTGACATCTGGTCTACTAATCCCAGTTACTGCTCGAAGCTGGTCATCCATGCGTACTATTTTGGCACAGGGTCAAGAAAGGTCATTAAAGACTTGTCTCTGATTGGAAGACTGATCGTTCCTTCGACAATTCCGTACTATTTCCTAAGGCCATATAGCTTGATCAATAAAGGAAAATACTAATTTAATTTTTTATTCTTTGACACACTAAGCAATGTGTTAATTTTAATTGAAGCATGTGTCATAGTAAAACAATTTTTATTATTGTTAATTAGTATTCAAAATATAAATCTCTTGCAATGTTATTAAAATGTTTTATTTATTCATCAATAGTTCTGATTTTTAAAGTATAAATTAGTTTATATTTTTTATGCACTCATCAGCTAAAATCTTTATTTATAATGAGATGTGTTTGAATCGATGAATCTCGATGTGTTTGCTGTTCTCTGCCCAAAAATTGTTCGTAATCTTAAGTGGCAGAGAACGATAATTTCAACAGGGATTTGTCTCACCATAATTCACACTAGTCTGAACATGGCCCAAATTAGAAATCTTTATTGTCATACTGGCCTATAAGTAAAGTCGACCCATATTTTTACGTTAACTGTCAAATATATGTAAACACCAAATACTTATTATCACTTGTACGCATACATTAATTAGTTCATTTACCTATATTGGATAGCTGCGCAGTGTTATGAGAGTTTTTGACTAATATCTAGAAGGATGAGTTGAGAAAGGTATACGAATCTGGGCCTTTGTTCAAAATTAAAAACTTTCTACGACATTGGGTCCTTCCGGCAAAGATTGAAGAAGTGATTGAGTAGGTGACATATGTCGAATGGCAAAAATAGTCTCTGGCCTTTTGATACTTTATTTGGACGGCCGCGGCACTGCATTCACTATCAGACGCACGGTAGGCCGCTGCCTACCAGCCGCTGCTTAGCTGTGCCCTGGCATTGCAGAAGTCTATGGGCGGCGGTGACTACTTACCATCAGGTGACCCGTCTGCTCGTCTACCTATCGAGGCACTAAAACGCAGTGTAATCACTTTCACCACACTGCACCTGATCATAAGTAAGTTGATGGTAAGTGCAATGCCGCCCAATTAGAGTATCGAGTAACGAAAGACAATCTATCCACCCTACTGAACACAATCATGCCAGCCTGCTTCTTCACACTACGCCATACGGCAAGAAAGTGAAGAAGCGATCGAGGGTACTCAGAAGGCTAAAACGGCGAAACATCGTACCCCAACTTTAGACCCCCGACAAAACAGGATGTACACTGATTGATCCCAGAACGCGACACACTTGCGTGTGCCACTATGGCGGGTTTTACACCCTCTGAACGGAGGTCTCTATCCGGGCGAATATATATATTCTACCACCAGCGTATGTGCGGGAATTGAATCCATGGACTGCCTTTCGTTCACAGCTGGCTATCAATAGTTCAGATTGTTATAATTAGTAATAAGTACACCGATAGTCACAACACCAGAAGTCATACACATAGTTCTGACCCCACACTAGGTTAAACCTGTATCATGGGCATCAAGAACTACGAGGGACTACAGTCCAACACCCAGAAACAAATATATGTCTGTCACTGAAACATTTGCGGTTTCAAAATCGAACCTACAACTTCTCGTTTCATAGCCGACTACTCACTCACTGCGCCATGGAGACTATCAATAACTTGAGTATTATATTTTCCTTTAGTAATTTATCATCAATAAGGCAACAACCCGAGTCAAATTATATAACAGTCGTGAATGATTACGAATTCATTAAACAACTTATCAGAATTATGAATATCTTGGTAAACGATGACAATATACTTTAGGGATTTTGTATATAATTTTAGATCTGTAAAAGAATATTATTGATTGAAATAAGTTTTAACGTTGAGGCTAGGTTTAAAGTTTTAAGAATGGTTGTAAGTTCGACGAATGCCTATATAAGACAATACCTCCATTTAGAGGAAGTAAGGGCTGCATACCTCGTCAGCTTTTGACTCATTACATTAGGTTGACCAAAGTTCATTGCTATTGCCTCGATAATTACGTATGAGTACGCGAGAATTCGAATGAGTTGGTTGGTGGTTTGGAAAAATTACCCTCATTTTGAAATAGAATAGGAGGTTTTTTATTCTACAAACTGGCCAACTGACTGCCTCGGCGGCGCAGTTGTAATTGCGCATGCGTTACGACTGCTGAGGTCTCGGGTTCAATCCCCGGGTTGGGTAAAGTGATATTGGGTTTTTCTGTCTAGAAATTCTCAGTATTAGCTCGGAGTCTGGAACCTGTGCCGGGTATGGCAATAGGCTCGCCCCGTATTACACTATGGGACCGAAATTCGGCGAAAAGTGGGTGTACTGGTTACACCTCTGCCTACCCCCTCGGGGATTACGGGTGAGAGTGTATATGTATGTATGTACAAACTGGCCGAAAATGTTACCATATTACGCTTTATTACTAAATTGAATAACGTCATATTTAAAATAACATTGAAATTTAAAAAATCTTTAATTATTTTTTTAATACTGCTTAATCATAGGTATTACGACTTTTGATACAGTCTAAAGAAAATGACGCCTTAAAACTAGCTTATTTCGAAGCCATCCGGCGTTGATTTTTCATCGATTTTAGAGGTCACGGATACTGGAAATTAAACTCAGTGTCGAAATAATACGGTTCCAATATGAATGTATGCCAATGTCATTGCTGGTTGTTAACTAGGTGAATTAATGAAGGCACTGGCATCCAGTCATCGTGCAGTATCCACCGTTCTTATACCCTCTCTGTCTGCAGCTAGCGATGCACTCGTAGAAGACGCATCTCGGGAACGGAGGGTCGACATGTATCGTGTCCCTTTTCTCCATAACGTGGGATGGTTCTGGAAAATAAATTGAATAAAGTAAGTATGATGATTCGGAAAATAGCAGCTTAACTAGAAAACTACGTAGATTAGCATCTAGGTTCAGATTTAAAATAGAAAATTGAATAATTTTGTTTAATCACTAGCACATTTTCATGCTGATTACTGTAAACTATACATATACTACTGTACTACTGTGGTATCCCGCGATATTTATTTATTTAAATGGATCGCCAGTGGGTGGTACATATTGTATTATAATTAAACAACATTTTTGGTCCATGCTACCCAGTTACAGGCAACCACAGCTAACACAAGTATTACACCTGACAACAAAATATAAACTTAGTTAATAATTACTTTATATAAAACAAAATTCAATTGAAGACAACAAATAAAAAATAACATTTTAGGAACACTACAAAACATGAATATGGAAAATTAAACTGACTTGGACTCATAAAATGTACTTATTTTCTTCTTAAATAATATTATATCATCATTAAATATAGGTATCTAAAATAAGAGATCTAGACAAGTCGTTATATATAATATAAATATAAATATAGGTTCACCTACTGCCCCGACCGATACATTTGTCTATTAACCTGGGAAATAAATTGATTTCGGACTATATAATGTTTCGTTTTCTCACTGTATAATTTTTGGGAAATACTAGACATTGGAATACACATCATGCTTATCTGTTTTTTTAATTTCAATCTTAATTTAACAATACTTTTAATTTCAAATCGTTGGTTTAGTATCAAAATACTTAGGTTGAGACATCGGAAAAGTCCTTTTGTCAATTTCCATGTCAGCCAATTAAAATAGGTGTTAGTAATTTGGATTTGAAAAATTAGTTACGTGTGGGTTGCCCGGGTTTGAAATTTGTGCGCGATATGGTGATATGTGCCAATTAAACGCCAATTGTACTCGAGATAATATTATTTTTCATAGGGATTTGTTTTCTGGCGTAAAATAATAAAAGGGATTTGATAAACAAAAATTAATTTTATTTCACTTGAAAATTTTAAGAAAAATATTTTTTAATTAATATTATATAACATAAATTAAAATAAAACCTGTGTTTTATATTAATTTATGTTTCAAATAATACTTACCAGATTCTGCGACGCTCTTCGCTGAAGCGAAGGCGAGAAAGGCGAGGAATACTATAGCGAATATAAAACAAACTCTCATGTTTGAAACCTTTTTGTATCTAATCAAAAACGCTGTAAAGCTGGATATTTATACACACGCACTCCCATTGCTTCTTGAATGCAGTCATACATCAGGAACATCGCGCATCCCATTTTACAGTTAATAAAGCATACATTGCTCCCGAGGTATAGGTTTGATAAATTCAAACCGGCAGTGAAAGGGTATTGTACGGAGTATTATGCGAATACTCGCAATACTGCCAATGCAAGCAAATAAACATTGGGCACAGGGAATACCCGAGTCAATTTCTTTGTTACATATGAGGTTGCCGATTCCAGGAAGACTTAACTGTCACTATCGTAAAAATATAGACAGACTGACACACACATACACTCACGCCTGTAATCCCCGTCCCCGAAGGGGTAGGCAGATATGTAACTAGTACACCCACTTTTCGCCGAATTTCGGTCCCATAATGTGATAGGGGGCGAGCCTATCGCCATACCGGGCACAGATTCCAGACTCCGGGCTAATACTGCGAATTTCTAGATAGAAAAACCCAATATCACTTTATCCGACCCGGGGATCGAACCCGAGACCTCAGCACAGCAGTCGTAACGCATGCGCAATCACAACTGCGCCACCGAGGCAGTCTTTTGCATTGCAGACTGACGTATAATATATAAAATCTATATGGCAGGGTGAAAGAAATATATAATTACAGACAGTTAAAAAAATTATATATCCACTGGGACTTTATTATTTTTTTATAGTTCAAAATTACTCTAATTTTCTGCATGTGATAAATCTCTTTGTAATAGAATTTATATTAGCTTCATTTGATTACAAAGAAGTTGATAGTGGTGATATGCTGATTTTCTTAGGCAGCTGAAATACAACATTTTTGTTATAATTTCCGTACGTTTCTATCTATATAATTGCATACAAAGAGAATGATGTATCAGTCAGTCACTTGACATAGTCTTTTGTTTGATCGTATGCCTCAAAACGCACCTAATAATGTTCTCGATTATTTGTTTGATAGTAATCAGACAACCCTTAATTTAAATCTAAAAAGGCTATTAAGTAGAATCATTAAACTTGTTTGAATTTCATTACCAATACATTAGACATTATCAGAGTTTTGCGAAATCTCTGTTAACCGCGGTTTTTCCTGTTAAGTCATTATTTGTTAAGGGCAACGATCTGAGAGATAAAACAACTTTGTGTGAATGCTTGTCGTATTCATTATATCAGATGTCTTGTAAATATGTATTTTGTAAGATGATAATTTCCCGAAGTTTTTGACATAATCATTGGTCTATGAACTCGGAACGGGAACGAAACATAAAGCGGTATAATATGGATCAAAACAAATTTAGCTACACACTATTTCTTAACTTTGACTTTATTACATTATGGTTTACATTACTGATTTTGAGCTCGAAAGGAATTTCTGCAGTTCTAAAGTGACTACACTGCATCTGATGGTAAGCGCAGTGCCCTCCAGTTAGAGTATCAAGTAGCACGAGACAATCTAACCCTCGCTACTCAACACAACCACACTGGCCTGCTATGTAGCTTCTTCACACTAAGCCATGGGGAAAGGAGGTGAAGCGGTCGAGGGTCTAGTGTCAGAGTACTCAGAAGGCCGCAACCAGATGTACACTGGCTGATCCCAGAACGCGACACACTTGCGGGTGCCACTATGGCGGGATTTATACCCTGGGTACGGTGGTCGCTATCCGGGCCCATATAAATATCCTACCACCAGCAGAGAACTATAGATGCTTTTAATAGTGAATTCAATTCTCGATACAATGCCCTGTTTTAAACGCTGTGCCACTACTGGGCACGGGCCTCCTTTACTAATAAGATGAGTTAGGAGTTTACCACGCTGGCTTAGTGCTGGTAGACTTCATATACTTTCGAAATTTCCATAGAACTGTCTGTTCAATTCATTGTTCAGCTTTTTTAGAATTAACCATGTCAGTTCGTGACATAAATCAAACATGTACAGATGACAAAACAATTTATGTACTTCTATTGGAAAACCGATTGGGTGGACATCGATTTAATGTCTGTCACAGATCACTTAACTTACTGATGTAATCCACTGTATATCAATAAATTATCGGAAATATGGACCCAAAATAAGCCCTCGTTTTTTCCTGACAGGATCGCGTGACCTTGTCAATTCCGTTTTGAACATCAAATGCTTTCTTTATTAACATATGATGATTGATTTATTGCAAAGGATTTGTTTTGTGTTTGGATAATTTACTACTATAGATGTTTTTTTCATGGAGATATAAAGAGAAGATTCTAAATTTGATATGTATAATTTTTTGCTTTTCAATGTTACTACTTACTGATATAAAAAATAATTAGATGTTCTGTTGGCATTGGTTGAATTTATCGCATATCAGCAAATAGGTAGAGTGGTGATTGTTTAAGTAAGTAATATTAAACATATCGTGGGATGTCCCGCGGTCAAATACACCTCTTGAATTTGTAATGCACAAAGCAATAAGATCGCTTAAAGTTTAATTGTTGTTTAACCCACAGCACTAGCCTCTGGTGATATGAGTGTTGTTCGCTTATACAAAAAAGTATCAAGATCTTATATGGGATCATTATTTTAACTTTTTGGTAGAAATATGTAAAAGTAATACATATACATTGACATGACAGCCTCCGTAGCTCAAAGCAAAATTGTAATATTGTTTAATTGTAATCAATTGTGATATTTCTGAGATTTTGTTTTGTTGTTATTTCTTATTCAAGCGAATATTACAAAACTGGTTTAACACAAAATTACAAAGCAAAGATGGGCTAGCCTCGAAAGAAATAACACTTTTACTTTATTAGACAAAGTCAATTACAAAAAATATGAAATTTATTCCATTAATATCGAACTGCCTTTAAAGTATTCAGTGTATATTATAGATAGTATATTTAAGGTATTATAATCAACTAGACCTAGAACCTAGAACTAGATGATTCCATTTTATCGGGTTAAGACAAACATTTTAAAAAAAATCACGTTGTTTTTCACCAAAACTAATGGAGATGCGTGAATGAAAAATGTATTAATTAATCACTTGAAATACGTTCAGAATTTGTGGATGATAGGGGGTAGTCACCTAACTATTTCTAATTTATAGCCGTATCTGGTCGGTAAATTTGTTTATCTAAGTGTGCCTCCATTTGGAGCAGTGCCAATTCCACCTGCAAAGCTCAGGCCTGTAGTGAATGATCAGTTTCCAATACGGTACAGCTTGCGAGACACGCCTCGTCTTACAAAAGAGTATCTTTATTACATTTCACTTTTGAATATACTGGCGAGACTGTACCTTGTGTTGTGATTTCGTTGTACTTCACTGCTATGATAATTTTTAATTAGTTGTTGGTACTAAATATGTATAAAAATGTTTCATGTAAAGTCTTTTTTTATGTACATTAACCACCAACCACCCACTTTTAGCCGAATTTATTTTTGTCCCATAATGTGGTAAGGGCGAGCCTATCACCATAATTCCAGGCTCCGGATTGATACTGAGTATTTCTAAATAGTAAAACACAATATCAATTTACCCGACCCGGGGGTCGAGCCCGTGACCTCAGCACAGCAACACGTTCAATTATTAATTTGAATTTGTTTTTAACACCATGTGTTGGGGTGATAAGGACAATGCAGTTCCATGCAATAGTATAGTGCTTACCATCAGGCGAAATAAAGAATAGATATATCTCAATTCCGGTTACTTAGCACTGATAACGCACCACGTGGTTAAGGAAAATGATAAGGGGGATCCCACGTGTGACGCAATTAAAGCACAATGTCTATATTATGTTTAGCTTAACCTACTTAACCTACAATGATAACTCATACACAAGACAAAGTTGTTTGTTCACTTGCATGATTTCATACCAAAGTACATACATATACACTCATGCCTGTAATCCCCGAAGAGATAGGCAGAGGTGTAACCAGTACACCCACTTTTCGCCGAATTTCGGTCCCATAATGTGATAGGGGGCGAGCCTATCGCCACACCGGGCACCATTCCAGACTCCGGGTTAATACTGAGTATTTCTAGGTAGAAAAACCCAATATCACTTTACCCGACCCGGGGATCGAACCCGAGACCTCAGCACAGCAATCGTAACGCATGCGCAATTACAACTACGCCACCGAAGCAGTCATAGGCATAGCAAAGTATTTGCGATATAATACTAAATAGAGTATATTTAAAGGTACGCTGAGTCTATGCATACATTATTCTGCTATTTTTACGCAGTATATAGGGAGTGGGCTTATAAATAGGTCGAAATCCAACATAAACAACTCCTGTGTGATTTTTTTCAAATTGAATTGAAACGATTTATTTTTATAACATATTTTGATTGTCCAATATGGAATTTGGACTGAGGACGCCATCGGTTTTTTAACCTAAGTTTATTTTTTGTTAGACAGACAGACATACAGACAGACAGATAGCAGCGATAGCCCAGTTGGTTGCGGTACGGACTGTCAAGACGAAAGTCGTAGGTTCGAAACCCAAGTGTCATACACCTCTGACTTTTCTAAAGTTATGTGTGTATTAAAAATGTTAATTATCGCTTGCTTTAACGGTGAAGGAAAACAACGTGAGGAAACCTGCATATCTGAGAGTTTTTCGAAGGTATGAGAAGTCTGCCAACCCGCATTAGGCCAGCGTGGTGGACTAAGGCCTAACCCCTCTCGTTAGTAGAGGAGGCCCGTGCCCAGCAGTGGGACAATGTTTAATACAGGGCTAGTATTATTATTATTATATATTTTTGTGTAATGGACTTGGTTTGTAGAGATATAAACTAACTGGGTGTAAGGAGTATTATATTTTATGTTATACACTCGCCAATGTTGTCACATGTGTAAAAAAACCTTCATGTATTTTGATTTGTTTTTTGACTACCTCGTTGGCTCAGTTGTAATTGCGCATGCGTTACGACTGCTGTGCTGAGGTCTCGGGTTCGATGCCCGGGTCGGGTTACGTTATATCGGTTTTGTCTATTTAGAAATACGTAGTATCAGCCCGGAGTCTGGAATTCTGCTCGGTATGGTGATAGGCTCGCCTCCTATCACATTATAGGAGCGTAATAAATTCGGCGAAAGGTGGATGTACTGGTTACACCTTTGCCTACCCCTTCAAGGATTACAGACGTGAGTGTATATGTATGTCTTTTGATTTCTGACATAATTTATTCATTGTATTTTTACTTCAATTTTCTTTTAGATAGACAAGCAATTAGAATAAGATGTAGTAATAAAAATATATCTACA
This sequence comes from Laothoe populi, assembly GCA_905220505.1. Taxonomy (NCBI): domain Eukaryota; kingdom Metazoa; phylum Arthropoda; class Insecta; order Lepidoptera; family Sphingidae; genus Laothoe; species Laothoe populi. The sequence continues at coordinate 16,685,178 of HG992153.1, forward strand.
AGCTTAGTGTTTTCAGTGCAAATCCCCTTTGAGGACAAAGTAACTTTATATACACTACAAACAGACGTTTGTGTCTCCAGAGAGAATACCGTGGGCTCTCGCACGAAACAATTATTTTATTTTCGTCGAAATATTGTTTCACCAACATTTCGTAATGTTTTATTCACATTTTAATTTTAGATTTATAAATACGAGCTGTTGCCCGCGGCTTCGCCCGCGTCGAAGTTATTTTTGAAAGAAAAGGTATAGAATCCATGAAGGCATCTCAAGCAAAACCTAAACCTCAATAACCTAATATTTTTCTGGTATAAAATATATTTTATGTTTATCACATCCAGCTAATAAACTATGTGTGTGCCAAATTTCATCTAAATTTGTTTTGCCCTTTTTGCGTTTTTATAACAAACATCCAAACATACATATTATCACATTTATAATAATAGTAGGATTATAGAGACAGTGGCAATGGGCGAGCAGCCGGCTGTGAAATCAAAGTTCACAAGTTTGATCCCTGAACGAGAGACAAATATTTGTGTAATCTGTAAATGCTTGTTTTGGTTCTGGGAGTGAGATTAAAACACACACACATACACTCACGCCTATAATCCCCGAAGGGGTAGGCAGAGGTGTAACCAGTACACCCACTTTTCGCCACATTTCGGTCCCATGATGTGATAGGGGGCGAGCCTATCGCCATATCGGGCACAGATTCCAGACTCCAGGCTAATACTGAGTATTTCTAAATAGAAAAACCCAATATAACTTTACCCGGGGATCGAACCCGAGACCTCAGCACAGAAGTCGTAACGCATGCGCAATTACAAGTGCGCCATCGAGACAGTCAGAGGTAAAATAAAAATACACCTCTTGTATTTAAGTAACTCATACGTAAGCATAGTTCGTTATCGAACTACTCTCACGTTCGTACTTCACCCGTTGCCAGTCACGAGGGCATTCATACATCATAAACACGTAGGAACGATTCCCGGTTTTACCTGGAACTGGTGTCACGCGTTCCGCAGAGTGTGTCGTGCAATTTGTCCTATAACAGGATATTTCCAGATCCATCTTGCCGTATGCGATTCTGTATTTTTCCCCAAGAGGGTTGGATTGTATAATTTACATCTAAATATAGCTTGCTGGTTTGTTGCGAAAGAGGTTCATATTTTCGAAATGATAACATTCAGTATTTACTCCACGTTGTTGAATGTTTGTTAACCGACTTCAAAAAAAAGGAGGAGGTTCTTAATTCGACGTGTTTTTTTTATGTTGTTACCTCAGAACTCCGTCATTTATTGACCGATTTGGAAAATTCTTCTTTTATTACAGAGAACATGCTTCCAGATTGGTCCCATAGATTTTTTTATCAAAATCGGTTGAGTAGTTTGGTTTTAAAACTAAAATAACTTGAAAAAATATGTTGTCCGGGTATACGAAATTGCTGGCACCGACTCCAAAAATAATTGAGTTAAATTGTATGTAATTAATTGATGTAAATGTAATCAATTATTTTTTGCTTTTAGTTGTGTCTGGGTTTTTTTCAAGGCGGTTTTATTTTATTAATTGTTGTTAAGCTCACGAATGCATTCCCTGAAGGGGTAAGCAGGTTGCAACTGTTGCGCTTATTTTAGTCTCACAAGTAGTATAGTGGGCAAGCTAAGAGTTGACTATATTATATTCAGATGCAATATAAAATAACTAGATGTTACCCGCGGCTACGCCCGCGTGGAGGTTATTAGAAGAAAAAGTATACAATAAATGGCATTTTAAGCTATTGCACCTTTCTATATTCTGCTATCCCATAGGAAGCGAGTATTTTCCGGGATTATAAAGTGGCCTATTTAATTTTCTGATCCCTAAACTGCCACATAGTCTGAGCTTTGTTCAATTTGGTTCATACAACTATTTGTATCATATTACATGTTGCCCGTGGATCCGCCCGCGTGGAGGTTATTTAACCGATTTCAAAAAAGGAGGAGGTTAACAATTCGTCCGAATCTTTTTTTTATGTATGTTACCCGATTACTCGAAGACGCCTGGACCGATTCGAGAAATTCTTTTTTTGTTTAAAAGGGTATACTTCCCATGTGGTTCACCAAGTCAGGATCTGATGATAGGATAACAAAAAAATCAAGGGAATCCCTCAAATTTTATTGTGACGCATAATTTGTTTTTTTTTGAAGTCGGTGTACATTAAATGAATAAAAAAACTTTTACTTATTTTAAGAAAAGGCTTACAATCCATGGAGGCATCTTAAGCTATTACACCTTTCTATATTTTGTTATCCCATACAGGGAAACAGGTACTACGTCCAACAGTGGACGGCAACAGGCTGAGTATATATAGGAAGCGTTCATTTTTCCGGGATAATGAGTGGCCTATGTCATTTTCTGATCCCTAAACAACCACTATGCAAAAATCATGTCGATCCCTTGCTATGTGAAAACCTCAACTATCCCACGGGAACTGTAAATTTTCCGGGATAAAAGGTGGCCTATGTGTTATTCCCGACTATAATCTATCTCTGTGCTAAATTTTAACCAGATCCATCCAGCCGTTGTAGCGTGATTGAGTAACAAACATCCATCCATTCAAACATTCACATTTATAATATTAGTAGGACAAACAACGTTAATGAATAAAATATAGATTCTCATTGCATGCAGCAAAAAACAATAGATAACCCTCAATTAGAGTACACTTTATTTTCCATATAAACGCCAAGTAATAGTGCAATTTTATTTTAAGTGTTCAGCCGTAAAGGGAATATTGCAAGTGTAAGACATCAAATCTTTTCATTCCGCTATGTAAAGGTAAGCTGTGCGAATTAGTTAAGTTTAATCCTAAAACAATGAAGTTAGTTCCGGATAGTGGTTTTCTCGAGTCAGTACGATGAGGTTTTACTGTGATAGCTGTACAAGCAGATTCAAGGACTACCATAGCATTAATTTTAAACTCACATCGATCATTTAGCACGAAAATGCAAACATGTATTAATGTAGATGTAATGTAAAAGAATTAATGTTAATTTTAATTGTATGTATACTTTCTTTTTCATGTAATTTATTTTATACTTTATGTTATTTATGGTCTAAAACATTCAAATGTTGTATACCTGTAAAGGCATTTAAGATTGTAATAATTCACAATATTATTGTGTTGTGACGTGTCGTAACATAAGAAAATGTACATACATAAGCTAACGCTTGTAATTTCAAAGTGGCAGACAATGATGCAACTAGCGAACTCACGAATTGGGCATTTTAAACCCGGACAAGTCATATTTGATTTTACAAAACACAATTTAAACGAAAATTGTGAGTGCTGAATTTCAAGTAAAAACTCTTGAGTTTGATGGATGAATGGATGTTTGTTACTCAATCACGCTACAACGGCTGGACGGATCTGGCTGAAATTTGGCACAGAGATAGATTATAGTCTGGAATAGCACAAATTTTTATCCCGGAAAAATGTACAGTTCCCGTGGGATACTTTAGTTTTCACAGACCACGGGATCGATATGATTTTTTGCATAGTGGCAGTTTAGGGATCAGAAAATGACAAAGGTCACTTGTTATTCCGGAAAAATGCACGTTTCTTATGGGATAGAAAAATATAAAAAGATGTAATAGCTTAAGATGCCTGCATGGATTGTATATTTTGTATATTTTCTTCCAAAAATAACCTCCACGCGGGCGTTGCCGCGAGCAACATCTATTCCAATATATATATTATTACAATCTAAAATAAAGTACGGTGACAAAAAATCTTCGCCAATTTGTAGCGGGAGAAGACCTAAATAAGTTAGTGTATGATAATACATTTAGCAGCGAGATAAACATGTTTCTTGTGAAGAGGGTACAAAAGGAAAACGTATGTCGGCACATTGCCTGATAAAACATATAATTTATACGTAATTCGCGTTTACTGCTATTTAACATAATTTCGTATTTCCAGCGGATAATTATTGTTCGGTATTGCGTAATGTATTTCACGAGATGTGAACATAAAACTGAAGTTAGGTAAATTACGTGAAACTAAATGTGTTTTTGTTTATGAGTTATTGGTTACTAGTGTTCGCCCAGTAGTCGAAAGTCGGGGTGGATTTTTTTAATGACAAAGAGTTTGCAAATTTCTATATGAAACCTATTATACATATTTCTTTCAATAGATATTACACCGAATCATTATGAATCAGTTTTCTATTAGACAAGCTGTTCACATAGGCAAAGCTAGTAAACAAATATGTCATACATTGTTTACTTGATCACAGCAAAACTTTAATCGTAATTCATTCAGCCGTTTTTACGGGCAATCAAATTAACTTCTAATACTACCTATTATATGTATAGGTAATTTTTCATATTGATACTTTGAAGAGAGAATATATACTTTGACTGCCATGGGGCAGTTAGGACTATGGGGGTAAAATAAAGATACCTTTCAAATTGAAATAAAACTAATTTTACAGATTATATCGCGGTTTATTTTACTTTTTAGTCCAAAGAACACCGATACCTAGGATGATACGCGAGGCTATTGAAATTACAAAACAGCCAAATATCAATATAGAAGATGGTTGGAAGCTAGCATCGGCTTGGGATCCAATTATACATTTAATTAAATCGGAACATAAAAGACTTGCTGCGAGACTTCAAGACACTGTGAGCTCCTTCTGCGTAGATCGGATAAACAATTAAAAAACAAGTATAAGGAGGGTAGAAACATTGCACTATACGTTCGTGCCAACATACAACTCTGTTTGCCCCATCAACGCTGTAAAGCTTTTGAAACGTCAAGACTAATAGGTAAAAAAAACCGCCATACATTCCGTAAAACTAGTTTAATTTCAATCATCGACATATTTCAATGTATAATATTCGCGTAGACATAAGAAACCATTAAACCTTTCAAATGTATGGGCGGGTAAAGCCCTAGAATAGTTTATTTCTTCCTTTTAAATAAAATTACGTTCTCATTATAAACTTCGTATCAAAAATGAGAATGCATAATTTTCATAAAGTTTTCTATATTTGTTCTAACTGGCAGTTTCAAAACCCAGTCATTGCCTTTGACCAACACATTTCTATTAAACGCACATGTCATTTGCAAAACAGCAGTTAACAGACTGTCAATGGGGAAAAATAAACTCTTTGTGCCGTTTAGAGGGAACCGTTTCATCTGCAAGCGACGTTTGTAGGATCTTTGTGAATTTCGCAATGTTCATGTTATTTTGTAATTAAAGAGTTTTAAGATATTATTTTTTTATTTAATTACTGCATAATTCATTAATTACTGACACTTAAATGATGTGTTCCAGTGATTCTAGATTGTACGAGTCGATATAGTTAGGAGAGAAACTACGTAAAATGAAATTTTTTTTTTTCAAATGACCAGAAAATGAAAGGAATCATGATATTCGGTAAAGGAAGTGACGGGAGATGATGCTCAGGAGAAGGGTCAGGACTTATTTAAGTGATATAAGTATATTACATTTTTCGAGTTGAGGCTTAATAAATAGGTAATAATGTGATAGGGGGCGAACCTATCGCCATACCGGGCACAAATTCCAGACTCCGGGCTAATATTGAGAATTTCTAGAAAGTAAAACCCAATATCACTTTACCCGACCCGAGGATCGAACCCGAGACTTCAGCACAGAAGTCGTAACGCATGCGCAATTACAACTGCGCCACTCAGGCAATCATATAGGTTAATATATAGGTGTTTTCGAGTATCAGGTTTAAAAACATTTGTTATGCGAAAAATCTGTACTTTTTAGATTGAATTAAGAGTAGTTAGTGTATGTTATATATTCTTTGTTTCCGAACAAATATTACAGAATAAATATAGTAAGGTAAACACTTTTATTTACTCGATGTTTTTGAGTAAACTAGAAAGGATCTCAAATATTAGGCGTAAATACCTAAGATTTCTGAACGTTATGTTACAGTTATAGGTTTTTTTATTGATTTTTGACTAAAATAATATTTGGGAATAAAAGTAATAATGTAAGTAAGAATCGAGCAAAACACAAGCAGATAAAATAAAACGTTATTGATGAAAAATTTGAGTTTACTTAAGCTATTTTGTGATTAAAGCTAAAAACTACTATGTAAGCTTTTCTCCAGTAAAGGCCTGATCTAGAGTATTCTTGTATAATATTCTATCTGTTCTTATATAAGACATGTAAACTGTAAACCCAAGATATACAAATTGATGAAACAATCTTACGATAAAGGCTAAATACAGAAGGAATCCAAAAAATCCTAAAAGTTAATTTGCTCGCCGAAAACAAGAATCTCACATAGACGTAAAAGCCGAGATAAATCCTAAAGAATCTGAAACGTTAGGTGGAAAGTATCTAAATAATTTCATTTTACGTTACGCGTAACATTGTGAAGAGCCCTTTTCTCGGCGCTGTTGCGAAATTCTTTATTTTTGGCACAATCTAGGTAAAAGGTTGTGCGGGTCGTTGGCGTCGCGTTTTTCAAGTGGTGCTGACTTCGTTAATACCGGAGTATCACCATGAGTGCCATGAGGTCATGTGCCTTAATATCGTCATTAGTCTATTTTATGAATTGCTAAAAGAGAAGTACAGTAATTTACTGAAATTAAATAAATAGATATACCCAACAGTCACATATCAAAACCTATGTGGTCAAACCTGTATCGTGGGTATCAAGAACTATGGTACCATATCACCCAGACCTAAAGCAAATATTTCTTGATCACACAAACATCTGTATCGAACCAATCTCGTTTCACAGCCGAGACTCCCCTCGACTGTCAAAACCACGTGGCTGCATTACTATTTACCTGTTCCTGTTTTTTTGCTGCTCTCGTGGATTTTTCCCATATACTCCTATAGAGATTACTCTATAAGAGTATATATACATATAATACCCTTGATATGTACTGTTGTTAATCAGTCAAATGAGAAATATGGATGTCTAGGCTCTCCCTTAAGTTTTTAAATTTATTTTTAGACTTTCATTTCAGCTTTGTGTACTTAGAATCCAATTTATCTAAAGCTAGCGGGATATTATTAAATTCCAAATGATGAACGATTACGTCGGGTTAAAAAAGTAAAATAAACCGCGATAGAATCCGTAAATTTCGTTTTATTACAATCTGTATATATAAAAGAAGAAACTGACTGACTGACTGACTGACTGACTGACTGATCGATCAACGCACAGCCTAAACGGCTGGGGTTAGAGACTTGAAATTTTGACAATGTAGGCATCCACTAAGGAAGGGTTTTTGGATATACCACCCCTAAGGAGGTAAAATAGGGGATGAAAGTTGTATGAAAATCCGTCATTTTTGAAGTTAAATTCATGAAAATTAGTATTTGGCCTTTTAGTTAAAAATAAAAAATATATGTTTCAGGATTTTTGGAAATTCCGCCTCTAAGGGGGTAAAATAGGGGATGAAAGATTGTATGAAAATCCGTCATTTTTTAAGTTAAACGCATGAGTATTTTGTATTGTATACTTTTTCTCCCAAACATGACCTCCACGCGGGCGGAGCCGCGAGCAACAGCTAGTGTATAATATTCGCGTAAACATAAGAAACCATTATATGATGAACGATGTCAATACTCAGACTCTCGCTGATTTTTATATATTCACCAAATAGACTGAGGGCTATTGAGTGCCACGTGTCACATATTTGACAACGAATACTGACCGCCCTAGCTGTGAACGACTGACCTACGAGTACTTGATGTCATGTATATTGAGGGTTAATTGAAAATTGTGGGACGACTTCCTAATGGTAATCGTCATATTATCGTTTACATCAATGTTATGGGCATAAGTATGTCTGAGTTTTTAAACAAAAATCCAGTCTAGGTCAATACCAATATAAATATATTACGTGAAGAGAACACTTTGAACCCCTTTTTAAGCAATTTACGTGCACAGAGGAGTGATATTTGGCATAGTTAAAGTTTATATGGAGGAGTGCAGAAAATAAAATTTATATACAACATGTAACATGATTAACGCACACTCTGCAAGTAGTTTGTTCAGAATAAGTGACTGAATCGATATCAATTTTTTTTTTAATAGACGATTTCTTTTTCCAAAAATAATTAACACTCAGGTAACTAATAGTCACCCTTTAATTTAACGTTAAAGACAAACGAAACTGAAATATAACTCGATGCGATAAAGTCTTTTCTTAATGCAATAATAAACAAACACTTTAAAAAATAAAATAATAAAAATTACGACCTTTATGTCGAAAATTAGTACTAGTTGTACTAATTTTCATAAAAAACAATATTTATATTCATCGTAGGGATATTTCAATACATGAATTATGATTGTAATAATATTTTTAAATTGGCGTGTCTGAGGATGTGCGTTATTCCCGTAACACGTAGTATAATATGTGTTACAAATAAAGTATATTAAATAAAATAAACGTTGTTTACGTTGATACTGTCAATGTCAACACATAATACATGCTAATTGTAAATGTGTACAGGCGACAGGCACTAAGTAGACATAAAAAATATGTAATGATCATACATAGAGGTATACTTTTGGAAACTTATTTTTTTTATGAAATGCGGTCGATGTTCAATAGTCTATTCTAAACTTATTGAATATGCTTGTATTACACATCTATTTTTAGTATCGTCTTGAGACCAACCCGTCACTGAAACACAATTTAAGTTGGTGAACATAGAATTTAGGAGGCGGTGCGGGCTGTGTTTATTCAACCGAGTATTGCTCGGTCGATGATGCTGGACAAAGTTTATTTTTATCAGGCTTTGGGGTCTTTCTGTCTTAAACAGTCGAAATAATGAAGAAACATTTTTTTAAGGTTAGTTGATTAAGTGCAAAAATAATATTTTACTTGAGATCTGGATGTATTATAAAATTAAAGAACGGGTCTTAATTAAAGAACGCAAAATTTCATGGTTTAAATACCAATTTATATCACGACGTTTCAACCGAGTTGGATAGGCCGTGGTCATAGGCTGACTGATTAAAATTTAGCGACGTCTTCGTATGGTGGGCTTTCGTGTGGAGGTTTCGCTCGTTCAGGATATATCTTCAGATAGCATTGTATATTAGGCTATTGTATATTAATGCAGGCTGTTAATGGCGGGAGCAATAACGTACTTTGAAGCTTATATTTCAGCTCTTCTTACCTTTTCGACAAATTGGAGTACAAGCGAAGTTTACCCAAAAGAACTAAGAATGCGTAATTAAAGAGAACACCAGAGATTTAGTAAATTATGTCTATTAGAGCCGGGCTTTAGAACATAGTATAAAACAGACATGCCACCACAGTTAATTTTGAAATATACCATGATATTTATGTTATTGCTGCTTGGTAACTATTTTGACCAGTTAGTTTATAATAAGAAGGTAAAAGGAATATCCTTCCACTTCGGACCGACGATCACCGTACACAGGGTGTAAAACCCGCCATCCGGTTTTTGTCGGGGGTCTAGAGTTGGTGTACGATGTTTCGACGTTTTGCGGCCTTCTGAGTACTCTGATAACAGACCCTCGACCGCTTGTTCACCTACCTCCTTGCCTCATGGCGTAGTGTGAGGACGCAGGCCGGCATGATCGTGTTGAGTGGCGGGGGATAGATTGTCTCTAGCTACTCGATACTCTAATTGGATGACACTGCGCTTACCATCAGGTACAGTGTGGCCACTTTGCCGTGCCAGGATAAAAAAGGTAAGTCAATTATTTACAATGATAAAATCAATATTTAACATATGGGATTATACGTCTTGTTAATCATCACATATTTGGCAGTTTTATATTTACTTCAGCTAATAAGATATTTATTTGACTTATTGATATTTTTTTTTTTACAGCTGCCGTGGCGCAGTGGGCGAGAAGGAGAGGGTTCAATTCCCGCACCGAGACAAATGTTTGTGCAGATATTTGTTTTGGGCATTTTGGGAACGTAGTCACTGGTAGTTCTTGTTACCCACGATATAGATAGACCTAGTGTGGGGTCAGGATTATGTGTGTGACTGCTTTGTGTATTTATTATTAATTTTGGTGTAGATAGTGAGTATAACTGAATCCAGACCGTGGCTGATCCTTGGCGAAAACTTTATTTATTCGCAATGACAAAGGTAAAGGCCAACATTTTAAAGTATCCTGAATACTTATTCGCGATAAGAATTTTGAAGAAGGGTTCTACCAATCCGCATTAGCCTACCGTGCTAGAAAATTAGATAAAAGTTTACAAATAATTGGATTATGATTATATATTAAATTCGGTCTCTAGTCAGCTTAGTTAGAAGTCAAGTATCGCATCTACGCTATTTAATCTTTGTCCCTTAGTGCTGGGAAAAGTTGTGAACAAGTTGAGACGACCCCATCACAGTTTCCCTGCAAATGAGTAAAGTGGGCCTGGCGGTAATGTGCGTTGCTTTTAAGAAAAACCGTCCAATTCAGTCTGGATCGTGCCAAATGTTTTCTTAGAAATATGATGGAGTGGGCGCTACCGTGCCGCTGTTATCTTTTCTCTTGTTATAACAGAAAATAGACGATGTGATGTGTTTTCTAAGACTTTAATACGTATTTTAACGTGTATTGTTGTTAGCGTTTATTTGTGTTGTACTATTTTTTAAAAGATTCGATTGCATATGTCATTTATACATACCTACATAGACACTCACGCCTGTAATCCCCGAAGTAGTAGGCAGAGGTGTAACCACTTTTCGCCGAACTTGTCAATGAGTTTAAATTGTGCAGTTATTATTCATTTATAATAATAACAGGTCTGTGTTATACATAGGGATTAATTGTTAGTCCAATATACTGGCCTAATACGGATTGATAGACTTCTTTTATAGGAACCATTTAACATATACTATAACCAACACAGAGTTCAGTAGTGATTTACAGATATGTATTATAATTGTAGTTTGTAGACTAGTTCAGTCATTATGTGTGTACAATGTGATTGATAGTTTGTAAATACATGCATATAACGACAAATTAAACAACATGTTAAGTTCACGATCTATTTGAGCGTGACGTGTATAGATGTATCGTTGGTTGAGGTATATAGATATAATTTATATACAATATTTTATGTATAAGTATAAATGTGGAAGAGGTGAAAGAAGTGTGTCAGGACTGTAGCTTGTGGCACTCAATAGTCTCTGCTTACCCCCATGAGACACGGGCGTAAGTGTATATGTTGTATGTAATTTTGGGGACGAACTGTTAAAGGAAGTATAAAAATATAATTTGTGATGGTAAATGGTATGGTAATGGTATATGATGTGTAGCTTCTTCACACTACGCCTAAAGGACCCAGGACTATTATGTAATCAAGATTTTAGTTCAAGTGAAGTCAAACATAACTCAAGATCAATGTCCAATTCCATATTAAATATTTAAAGGATGTGTAGTGCTTCATCAAGCGGATCCAAATCCCAGCGGTGTCAACACTGACAGGTAAGGAAATGTTTCCGCCAACGCCGAGCCGCAGCTACGCCCGTGACAAAAGCGCAATCGATCAGCACAGCTGACTGTGGTGTTGCCATGTGTTAAGGGGCAAAATTCTGTGTTTTTTAGATTAGTAAAATAAATAAAGTATAGTGTCAAAACAATAAAAATCAGAGAAGAACTGATTCTCACCGTAATATTGTTTAATAAGTTTTAAAAAAACAATTAGAAGTCTCACTTCACACATGTGACATGTTAAATTCCAGAGTATTCAAAAATCTTATTAAGGCTTGAAAATTAGTTATTTATTTAAGTAGTTGGTGCGAAACGCCTTTTATATCATATAAAATGCTTTTATAAAGAGTGATATGGAATATTTTCAGATATACGCGATGAAATAACTACTGTTCACAGTGTATTCAAAATTTTGTAGTATAACTATAACCTGCTACATTCATGCTCGCTTCGAGCGATGAGTTATTCATTCGTTTTTTTTTTTAACCTGGCACGGCAAATTGACCGCACTGTACCTGATGGTAAGCGCAGTGCAGTCCAAATGGAGTACTGAGTAGCGAGAAACGATCTATCCCCGCTACTCAACACACTCATGCCGGCCTGCTTCTTCACACTACGCCATGGGCAAAAAGGTGAAGAAGGGGTCGAGGGTCTAGTGTCAGAGTACTAAGAAGTCCGTAAAATGGCCATTGTACCCCAACTCCAGACCCCCGACAAAAACCGGATGTACACTGGCTGATTCCGGAACGCGACACACTTGCTTGTGCCACTATTTTCGCCCTGTGTACGGTGGTCGCTATCCGGGCGGATATTAATATCCTACCACCAGCAAAAGTGCGCTTCTTTTGTTACTCGACATAAAAATTAAGAATATTATTAATATTATATGTTACCGTTGAAAGACATATAAGAACAAATTGTAATTTAATCATGTATATTATTATTACTCACAAAAACCAAAAGAACAGTTGGACTTTGCTTTTAAACTATCGGCCACACCTGCGTGAAGCATTTTTACCAGTGCATTATCTACTTTCCTTCAATTTCAGAAGATCGGCGTTTAAGAAATTCCTCACTGACCTGGCAACATTATTTCCACCTGGCTAGAGACAGAAATCCGAATGCGTGATACGCGTTAACTACCATCGAGTATCAGTCGAACATTAACCATTTTGAGTCTTACCGTTAACATGTGAAGATTCCATTTCATTTGCACATATAGATATATGGCAAGAGAAACATTTCATGCGATTCGTTTTGTCTGCGACGCTGCTAGCCAGGTAATGGTTTCTGCGATATTGGCGTAATATTTCTCGATGATAGCGTTCGTTATCAACGCGTGAAACGATGTCGTTTTTATACGAGATCGCGTTGGACGTAAAATATTATTGAGGTTTTATGGAACGACTTGGAAGCAAGCCGCGTCACACAGTACTAGAAATAATAATCTTTAAAACCATTCAGAGTAAGACTGTTTTACTGGGTGTAATAAAAGTTGGTTAAGAGATGATTATTTTATTAGCAAAAGCTGAAAAACGAGCTAGTAGGTCATCTGAAGGTAAGTGTCTTAATCGTCCACGAACATCCACGATACTAGTAAAATCATAGATGCGTTGGTGGTCTTAAAAGAATAGAAATATATCACACACATACACTCACGCCTGTAATCCCAGAAGGGGAAGAGGTGTAACCAGTACACCCACTTTTCGCCGACTTCGCTCCCATAATTTGATAGCATATCGCCATACCGAGCACTGACTCCGGGCTAACACTTAGAATTTCTAGATAGAAAAACCCAATATCACTTTATCCAATATAACCGGGAATCGAACCCATCACAGCACAGCAGTCGTATCGCATGCGCAATTACAACTGCGATGCCGAGGCAGAAGAGAATAGAAATATATGGAATGAGAATTGGGGAAGACAGGAGGATTTGAGGCTCCGGAAAGCTACAATAATACACCATACGAAACGCAACAGCAAGCTGTCTCTGCCCACTCATGATATAGAAAAACTTTTTTTTAGTGCCTCGATAGGCAGACGAGCAGACGGGCCACCTGATGGTAAGTAGTCACCGCCGCCCATAGCCTTCTGCAATGCCAGGGCACAGCAAAGCCGCTGTCTACCGTTAAAAAAACTGTCTAAAGCGTAGGCAAGACCTATTCTAGTAAATTTAATCGATGGATAGTTGTTGTCTATGGATGACTATAATATAAATCATCTAGTGTCCTACATAAATATTTTCTTTCAATATAGTCCCAAAAATGTTTCGGGCAAGGCAGTCGTAAAAATCATACACCCAAATTTAGAACGTTTGCAATTTTATTATTATAAATCTAGCCACTGAATGTGTAATATGCTTACTGCCTATTGAATTTTTAAGCCCTGCCACTTTAGGTGTTACAAAACGTGATACGTACATACATACATACGTAAATACGTATCATAAACATAGTATAATGCTTCCACTATCTGTAAAGAGTGCGGTTCTGTGGAGGACGTCCAACACTTGTTAAGGGAATTACGTACTCCAATGACTTTGGCGATTCGACCTTCAAAAAGCTAGCCGTGCTACTCTCCGATAGACGGCTACAACGCCATATGTATACAGATGGTACACGCCAATAGATGGCGTGATACATTTCATTTCATCATTCAATATCACATAGACAAGAACGACTACAGAATAGGAAGAAAATCGATTTATGTGTCACAATTTGAAGTATAGTTACTTTATAATTTCGTGCATGATTCGGATACTAACAAAATAATAAAAAACTATAATCACATTTTTAAAGATGCAAAATGGTTATAAATGACTATAGTTTCGACATTTTAAACAAAAAAATAATAATAAAATACACCCAGCAATCACACACATACTTCTTAGTTCTTTCTTAGTAAGTAGGTACTTTTTGAACTACCGCTGGCATAACATTTTTGCGCTTGGGCTCGCAAGCAAAAATTTACGCTATCAACATTCTTATTATACGCGGCTTGCGCTTGTTGTTTTTGAAACCAAGTGTCAACCGTGTGGCCATTACGTTTACAGAAAGCGCAAAATGTATTCGACTATTCGTTAGTCGTTCTTAGTTACTATTATTATCCTTCTCCTTGCGTCGTATTCCTTAGTATTGAAGGTCGTGACCTCCCTTCTATACGAAATAGAAACGAATATGAAATTTCAACATCGAAGATATGGAATACTTTGGCTCTGTGGTATCATGGTTTCTTATAAGATTAACATACTGAGGGTTCTAATCCTGCATATATTATTTTTATTAATCCAATACTTTTAATTTTCTTTACAAAGTTTTTTTTTCTTTATTTAATAATTAAATATTTTAATATCTTTATTTAATATTTAATAAATAAAATTTTCACTTAGTGAATATGTCGCCCTGGTACAGATACATATAAATACGTACATGAACTTATAACACAGATATTATAATTTATAAATTAATTGGTATAACATTCTTGCCGAATCTGTATGAGGCTCTGCCAGAATGCTGTTACAAGCTCCCAGTTGAAGTACATTGAGTCTGCACTGACTTCGAATATCCTTGTTACGGACACATTCCATAAGGATGTGATATATGTCGTGAATCACATTGCAATCAGGGCAATTAGGTGATGCGGTCTTGTTCATAAAGGCGAATTTATTACATGGAATGTGCCCGGCCCGAAGTCTTAGAGCAGTAATAGTGTCTGTCCTATTGAGTGATACATTTTCTATCCATGTATTATGCATAGGCTGAGGCTGGATCGTTCGGTACCAGATTCCTTTCTCGCGAGACCTTACATCAAAGTAGGTATAATTTGAATAGATTGAAACACTGAGTTTTTAGTGTGGAAATGTAGTTAGTGAAATAAGGCAGAAAATTGATAAGGCAACCATCACTTGCGGTTTACCAAGTTAGAAAGTCAAAGAAAATAATAAAATGAAAAGCATTTCCTCCCGATGCCATAATATTATAAATAAACGGTCACCGAGCGACCGCGACGCCTCGACTATAACTCTCTCGCTCCCTTAGTCGACGAGAGCCGACTTTACTCGAACGAGCGTTACATAGCCGTCATACTCAATACCTACTAAATAAAGTGCACAGCACGCCTAAGATTCCACTTCAAAAAAATTGTGCGGGACGTACCTACCTAAGTAATTTTAGATTATAATCGCACAATGCCACACATTCGACCTTGTATAAAAGTGTAGTTAAAATTATATGAATCAGCAATTTGTTCTATAACCAACTATGACAACTAAATTACCTACTTGTATTTTATGTGAATATTAGCTGTTGCTCGCGGCTCCGCCCGCGTTGATGTTATTTTCGGGAGCAGAAGTTTTTTTTTTTTTTTTTTTTTTTTCGTGGCTCGGCAAAGTGACCACACTGCACCTGATGGTAAGTGCAGTGCCGTCCAGTTATAGTATCAAGTAGCGAGGGATAATCCATCCCTCGCTACTCAATACAATCATGCCGGCCTGCTGTGTAGCTTCTTCACACTACGCCTAAAGGACCCAGGATCATAGGAAGGAGGGAACACGGTAGCTGGCAAACTGTTCCACAGCTTGATGGTGCGGCAAAAGTACGAGTTTGCGAACCTCTTAGTTCGGGCCGGGGTAGTAGACACCACAAAGCTGTGGCTCCGCAATCCAGTACGCGTGGTTCTGGTATGGAAGGGAGAGGATGGGATAAGATCAAACAATTCTTCAGAGCATTCACCATGATACAGACGGTAGAACACGCTAAGCGAGGAAATATCCCTACGCAGCTGTAGCGGCTCCAGGCTGTTACTCACGTCTGCATCATTCACAATGCGGATGGCCCGCCGCTGCAACCCGTCCAAGGCATCGAGGAGGTATTTTGCGGAACCGTCCCAGAGGTGCGAGCAGTATTCCATTCCCGGTCGCACCTGTGCTTTATATAAGCGGTAGAGCTGACCGGGCGTGAAAAACCGCCGCACCCTGTTCAGGATTCCGACCCTGCGGGAAGTGGCGGATATTACGCCCTCGATGTGACTCCTTGGATTAAGATCGCAGCGGATATCCATACCTAGGACACTAAGGTCATTCCGCATTGCGAGTGGAACACCCTGAAGAACGGGGATTGGAGAAAACGGAGACTTCTTGCACGAGAACGCGCACACCTGGGTTTTCTTGGCATTAAACTCAACCCGATTCCTGGTACCCCATGATGATATGAGATCCAAGGCCTGGTTGAGCTCCATGACAAGATCCTCGCGCCTCCTCTTAGTATCCGCCCCGCAACCAGGAGGCTTGCTGCAATAACGCCCATGAACCGTGCTGTCGTCTGCATAGCAATGAATGTTGCCAAGCGACAACATATCATTAATATGCAGAAGAAACAAGGTGGGCGAAATCACAGAACCTTGTGGTACTCCGGCATTTACTGACATGAACTGCGAAGCGTGTCCATCAACGAGGACACGCATTCTACGCTCATGCAGAAAGCCGGAAATCCACTTGCACAGGTTGTCGGGCAGACCGTATGCCGGGAGCTTGGAGAGAAGGCCACGGTGCCAGACCCTATCAAACGCCTTGGCTATGTCGAGACTCACAGCCAGAGCCTCGCCATGCCTGTCAATCGCCTCGCCCCAGTGATGCAATACAAACGCTAGAAGATCACCCGTTGATCGGTTATGGCGGAAACCATATTGTCTGTATACAATCCATGGAGTTGTCTCTGCACTGAGGCACCTGTAGCGATTGTCCAACCTCTCAGTTGTTGTGCCTGAATCTTGAGATTGCATCTAAAGAATATCTCATAAGTTTAACCTCACTTTGCCCCTTTCAGGGATGATTTTTCAAAAACGTTGAAACACGTATTTCTCTATTTCCTACCAAAAGCCTTAATATGAATTTTCAGATCCCTAACTTGAGGAATGATAGATTTCCCATACAAATATTGAACTCTTATTTGACCCCTTTCAAAGTTGTGTTTTGAGAAAAAAAATAGCCTATGTCCTTCTACAGGATATAATCTATCTCCTTGCCAAATTTTATCACAATCCGGTTAGCCGTTTAGTCGTGAAAAGGTAACAAACAAACAAACAAACAAACAAACAAACAAACAAACAAACGGACGGATGGACGGACGGACGGATAGACGGACTGACGGACTGTCGGACTGACGGACTGACGGACTGACGGACTGACGGACTGACTGACTGATTCACTCTCACTCTCTCACTCTCTCACTCTCGCACTCTGTCACTCTCTCACTCTGTCACTCTCAAACACTCTCACACTGTCACTCTCTCTTACTCTCTCACTATTTAACTTCGTGTAAAAATGTGAAACACGTATTTCTTTATTTCCTACCCAAAGCCTAAATATTAATTTACAGACCCCTAAGTCAAGGAATTATGGATTTCCCATACAAATTTTGACCTCCTATTTGACCCCTTTCAAGGTTGTTTTTTGGGAAAAAATATAGCCTATGTCCTTTTCCAGGATATAATCTATTCCCTTACCAAATTTCATTACAATCCGTTCAGCCGTTTAGTTGTGAAGAGGTAACAAACAAACAGAGTTACTTTGGCATTTATAGTATTAGTATGGATATGTCTTGTATCATATTGTGCCTCTTCTCTCATTTGACAACTACCCCTTACACCAGGTTTCCATGACTTCAAATCATGATCATTATTTATTTTTTACCAGATTTATAAATATAATGGATGATATGTTTTATTTTATGTAGGTAATTTATTGATAAAACATTATGTCAACTACCTATTTCACTATTCTCGCGTGTTTGATGACGTTCAACTGAACTATAATTATATTTAGTAAAAACAATAATTCACGATAGGATTCTTACAAAGTTGCACCAATAGGTAGTCGTTCGCGATTCAACGATTCAAAAGAAATACGTCATAAACGTCACGACCCACGAAATGTAAAATGTGCTTTAAATTTAGAGCGTTAGGAGTCTTTTCTACTCGTGTACAAAGCGTACTTCAGAAATTTTATATAAACCTAGACAAGGTTCAAATAGGGTTATACAAGTTTACTTTGATTTATTTACGATAAATATTTTGTTCAAAAAAGGTGTGACTCGTGACACGGTAATGTTCTCTATATATGACAGCCTCCGTGGCGCAGTTGGCGAGTAGCCGGATGTAAATCGAAAGGTCGTGGGTTCGATTTCCACACCGGGACAAATGTTTGTGTGACAGGCATATATTTGTGCCTGGGGTCTGGGTGTTGTGAGACCGAAAGTCTCCCGTAGTCCTTGATACTCACAACACTAGACTCGTATTTTAGTGTGGGGTCGGGGCTATGTGTATGTGTATGTGTATGTATGTGTGACTGTTGGGTGTTATTTATTATTTATACTGTTTTCTGTCTTCATACAGTCGGAACGCGAGTTATCTAAGTACCTCGAGCTCGGTCGGCTCGGTGATCGGTTCACAACAGTCGCTAATGCGCCCGGGCCACCCCGAGCCGCGCCGCAGTGACGAACGAACGGTGTGGTGGTTTTGTAAGCAGTGAGCTTGTACAAGTACTTACTCAATATGGCAAATACGAATTATAGACTATATTGTGCTGTTTTTGGTAATAATAATCTACAAATCAAAAAAATACTACATGTATTTTTATTGTACACTTCATATTTCTGCAAAACCCCAAAATACTTTAAATAAAAAATGAGTTCAAAAACTAAATTCCGACTACTGAAAAACACGCTCTAAAAAGTATGAAACATGATATAATAAATATTTCATTTTATCTCATACATACAATAAAATATTTTTAGAGCGTGTTTTTTCAGTAGTCAGGTTTTAGTTTTCTACTTTAGACTTCACTTTCTCATATGTTTGTGCCATCAGTGATATTCTAAAATGTTTTACAGACTTCATGCTATATTTATGAACCGCGTAGGGACCAGTGAAATTGAGTCGACGAAACGTTTCGCCTTCTACTATAAATACGGTATGTCCACAATTATGAGGTCAATTATTGCTTTGTCAGTACAATCACGCCAGGCCGGCCCGCGAACTGATAGCTGACGATGGTGGGTGACACACAATACACGAACTCTCCCCATTGATATATAAATATTGATATTCCTTGATCAAAGACACTACCCAAGGCAACCGAGCGACGCGCGATAATTCACGAATGCAGTTTCGGTTCGGCCGAAGGTTTCGGTTTCGGAAGAAACCGAAACTGCTACCAAAACTCGAATTTTTTTGCTGAAACTTGCCGAAACCGAAACCGAACCTTAGGTCGGTCACTAAAAATAATGCATTATTGGTGAAGGTGTTTTTATAAACATGGTATGAATCCTTATCCAAAAATGTTCTTCATCACATGTATTAAATTTTGAAGAAAGTTGCCCTTACGTCATTTGATTTCAATGAATATCTTATAGGAGGTATAACAGTTTTAAAGTATCGCGCGCGCATTTTTATTATGCGGCATTGTGTGCGTAGCCGTGGCTGTTGTTCATGTCATGGGCTAGGGTAGTGAGGTCGGCCGGTAAGGACAAAATGGGTCACGTGATGTTCAAACGCCTAGGTTTTAAAATTATAACAATATAAAGCTTAACATTTTATTTGTTTCATTAGAATCCTACCGCTCATATATTATTTTTGAATATAATAGCATGTTTATTTAGGAAAATTGCATGTTTACGAACCATAACCATTGGGCAAATGTGTGTCCGAGGCAATGCTATAATCAACTAGTAAATGAGATAAAATAAACACATAAATAATGAATTGTATAAGCTAGCTGTTCTGTCCCATTACAACATTTTTTCTAGGCAGTAGTCCACCCTGGTGTCGACGTCGATCATTCGTACGACGCGACACCGTCGGGTGTCGGGTCCAGTATACATGGCGCCGATGCGATTTGACATGTAACTAAGATATTTGTCGTCGATATTTGTACATAGAGAATAAAAATAGAATAAAGTAAATTTATTTATTAGATTAATAAACAACGGCGGTACAATATTACAATTAATTAGTATTATATACAACGATTGAATTATATACTGCATTAAAAAAGATAATGGTTGAAATATGTATAAGATTAGTTTTTGTATACTATAAAGCCGAAACACCCAAATTAGATTTTGGTATAAAATATCAGATAAATATGTGACATAATAATAATAATAAGGAAAACTCACGAGGTGACATGCAAAAATTATTTATCCCGTTTCTTGAACGGTGTATGGGCATACGCGCGCTGCGTGCTGCTGTTTGTTTCCCGCCAAAGTATTATGTAGGTATAGGTTAACGACCGACACGCGCCGCAATTTTATTAAGGAATAAATAAGTTAACCAGGTTGACGAAATTTTTTATATGTTTTTGGGATACCAATATAACACGTTAAAAATTTGTGCAATAGATTACAAACTACTTTCGGCTTTGTAGTATACTAAAAATAATGTTGTATATAATATATGTTTCAATAGACAACATTGGTGTTCATGAGTAGACTTATGTGACCAACGAGAAACTTATCAATCGTAGCGAGCGCGCATGTTAAGGAAATCGTGATATGAATCATATACATATACATATACATATACATATACATATACATATACATATACATATACATATACATATACATATACATATACATATACATATACATATACATATACATATACATATACATATACATATACATATACATATACATATACATATACATATACATATACATATACATATACATATACATATACATATACATATACATATACATATACATATACATATACATATACATATACATATACATATACATATACATATACATATACATATACATATACATATACATATACATATACATATACATATACATATACATATACATATACATATACATATACATATACATATACATATACATATACATATACATATACATATACATATACATATACATATACATATACATATACATATACATATACATATACATATACATATACATATACATATACATATACATATACATATACATATACATATACATATACATATACATATACATATACATATACATATACATATACATATACATATACATATACATATACATATACATATACATATACATATACATATACATATACATATACATATACATATACATATACATATACATATACATATACATATACATATACATATACATATACATATACATATACATATACATATACATATACATATACATATACATATACATATACATATACATATACATATACATATACATATACATATACATATACATATACATATACATATACATATACATATACATATACATATACATATACATATACATATACATATACATATACATATACATATACATATACATATACATATACATATACATATACATATACATATACATATACATATACATATACATATACATATACATATACATATACATATACATATACATATACATATACATATACATATACATATACATATACATATACATATACATATACATATACATATACATATACATATACATATACATATACATATACATATACATATACATATACATATACATATACATATACATATACATATACATATACATATACATATACATATACATATACATATACATATACATATACATATACATATACATATACATATACATATACATATACATATACATATACATATACATATACATATACATATACATATACATATACATATACATATACATATACATATACATATACATATACATATACATATACATATACATATACATATACATATACATATACATATACATATACATATACATATACATATACATATACATATACATATACATATACATATACATATACATATACATATACATATACATATACATATACATATACATATACATATACATATACATATACATATACATATACATATACATATACATATACATATACATATACATATACATATACATATACATATACATATACATATACATATACATATACATATACATATACTCTCACGCCTTTAATCCCCGAAGGGGTAGGCAGAGGTGTAACCAGTACACCCACTTTTCGCCGAATTTATTTCGATCCCATCGTGATAGGGGGCGAGCCTATCGCCATACCGGGCACAAATTCCAGACTCCAGGCTAATACTGAGAATTTCTAGATAGAAAACCCAATATCACTTTACCCGACCCGGGGATCGAACCCGAGACCTCAGCACAGCAGTCGTAACGCATGCGTAATTACAACTGAGCCACCGAGGCAGTCACCATAGGCACCGGGTGATATGAATCGACGTCGACAATTTGTCTACAGTCGTTCTCGTGTCGTGGCACGCCTCTTAGGCCTGCAGTCCCTGCGGTCATTCCAAGATTCGGACGTCTCCCGTGTTGGTTCCACCTGTTGTGTAAGATTGCCGCAAGAGCAGTCTTCATAAAGCCCGCGATGCGCTTTTATGCGCCACTTATGAATAGCGCGTAGGTTTTGATTTTGCCATAACTTCATCTTGAATTTTCGCTGATGCTCCAATGTGAGCTTATGTTTAAAATTCTAAAATGTTAAATAATTAATCGTTTTATTATTTAAGCAAGTTAAAATGAGTATATTATTAATATTAATGTGTTAAGTTAATGTTAATAACTTACAGAAATTAAAATGCAACAGCTAGATTCTTATAAAAAGTAGATCATCGCTTTTGTGGTTTCATTGTTCTTATATAAGCGAATACGCCGGTCGGTATCTTCAGAAATCACCAATCAATCAATTATCCTGCAACATAGAAAAGGACGGAAACCATCATCTGAACTAACATAGTTTGCCGTAATTTAAAAATATTATTACAATCATAATTCATGTATTGAAATTAGACTGCGATGTATATAAATTATGTTTGCGTCGTGAAGCACCTACTACTGAATAATTTGCTGGTTTTATGTTAGGGCATTTGCTAAATAAGATTCCCTGTTTCGTCAAAAGTGGAATGTTATTATTGTTTAGTGCACCCAAGTTTTGTAAAGATGTGTCGCTGTATGGTATTTGGTCACATTTACGAGTTTTGCGAAATTGTGATTTCACAGTCAGCAACTAGCTAAAAAAACTACATAAAAAATATATTTTTAAAACTCCTACAACTGATAACCACAATAAGTTTATTTGTATTTATTGATAAATAAGAGAAGTTTTACTTTAGTACAAATAAAATCAATATTTTATTCTTCTTTCATAAAAAAACACAACTTCGCCCTTGACCCGGCGCACGCGCGCTATTGCCCTATAACAAAACAGCTGATTTGGGGCTTGCGCACATTTTTTTTCATCTGCAGATAATTCTGTTTTTACGAAAATAATTTACTTTTTATTACTTTTAATGAAAGTGGGGTTGTGTTAGTGAATAGTATCGATTTTAATTTTTAAAATCCCCCCTTCCTTTCCACACCAGAATCACGCATACAAGCTTGCAGAGCCACAGCTTCGTGGTGTCAACTACCCCGGCCCGAAACAAGAGGTTCGCAAATTAGTATCTTTGCCGCACCATCAAGCTGTGGAACGGTTTGCCAACTACTGTGTTTCATCATTCCTATGATCCTGGGTCCTTTAGGCGTAGTGTAAAGAAGCAACAAAGCAGGCCGACATAATTATGACGAGTTGAGACTAGCCCACCCACACACCCGCCATTGTAACTCCTGTTTAGCCAGGATTGACAATAGCACGCATTTTTTCGACACCGAGTAATGAAACTCGGCGAGTCTCTGGGAATGCTTAACTGTCTTTTATCCCGCAACGAAATTATTCAAATAGAAATATAGGGAGCAGTTGGAAATATAAATTTTCCACTTCCCTCCATAGCAAAGCGGGAGACAAGTAATGAACTAAAGAGGTATTAACCTCCAATAAAGGACATTTACGTCTGGAGAAGCCAGACGTAAAGCACCACGGAAGTTACTTATGGGTCCTATCATGTGAGCTGTTAAGCTTGATTCCAATAATAGGTATGGCAAAAACGTCGGAAATCAAGAAGGATCCGGAAACATCCGGAAGGAGACGCCACCTATCCGAGAACGTCTCCACCAGAAACATTCAACTGTAAATTTCGAATAAAGACCAACACGTTTCTCTCCTACAAATTTTAAACATTGCACTCCACAGTTTAGGACACCGTGATTACCTATTTCTTGTATTTTCATGAAAAATAAATCAATATCAACGATCCGTCGACCAATTATATGTTGTGGTACTTCCCTCTGCGCCTCTTCAATTATTAAATCAGGTAAATCATCATTTTCTTGCATGCTCTACATTGAGTGGATTGAGAAAGAAACGCATTGAGTATACAGTGGTATAGCAGAGTGTAGAATTGAACTGATAGGAAATTAAAGCAGAAAATAAGTATATATAAAACTAAATAAAATTAATGTATTTCCTGTTTTGCTATACCGGGTACTAATGAAAGCACTATTTTTGTAGCATGATCTTAAAATTTTATTGTTACTTTAAAACTCTTGATAAAGTGTCAACCGATTATCCAAGCATCAAATATGCTTAAGCACTGCAAAAATAGTTCTTTAGAATTTATCATTGGCTTCAGAGATCATAAAATGAATGATTTCATCAATATTTCATATTACAATTACTCATATAAGATTAGGGTTCTGGGATTTTTAACTTTATCGATATGATACTAATCACCAACTGTATACATCATTACTTTCATTAGTTCCTTTTGCAACACCCAGTATATAGATAAACTATATTTATGTGTTCTTTCACCAATATCATCTATTGCAAGAGAAAGCATAATGGGTACCAACCCTCCCGAAATATTGTCTTGATGATCCCAATATAATATAAAATGTGGTTTTTGAAACATTGACGACCCTCATTCTCATGAGTCTTTACCACTTTATTGATTGATTGATTCACTTGATTCATTAGTGTAAACAATTATCCATGTCCATATGATCCCTAAAAAGTTAAACTTTAAGATTGCTGTACTGAACACTAATGTTTACTGGTATAATATTAGTCTTCTAATAGGATGTTATATATTACACCAAAATGACTTCACAAGTGACCTGTCATTGAGATTGAAATACTACAAAAAATATGCATGATGCACAGTAACCATTTCAGGAAACACTGAATGTGGCATAAACATTTTACTTGATACATAAAACTTATGATTGTCATATGCATAAGTTTAACAGAATTAGAAAAACTTACCTCCACAACCATTTCTTCTTCCATTACTACAGGCGTGTTAGATATTTCCGACTTAGAAAAACTTACCTCCACAACCATTTCTTCTTCCATTACTACAGGCGTGTTAGATATTTCCGACTCTATACATGCGGTTTTTACTACAGGTAGAATAGGTTCATGTTTGTCTATACTATGTAGTATACCCTGTCGCCGCTGTTGCCTGAAAACGTAATATTAATCATAAACTACAATATTTAAAAACATTTAGTTTATACCGTTTATACATTATCAATTAAGTTTGAGTACTGTTACTGCTATTATTTATATCGATGCATTATTATAGAATAGCAAATGTTACAAAATGTTTATTCATTTCTAGGGGGCGATATGCGAAATAGCTACAATTTAGTTCAAGTTTAATTACCAGCTAAAAACTAAGTTACCTGAAATGTTAGTACATTTCACGTTTATGAGGTAGCATGTAACTAACTGTAAATGTTTACATCAAATAGGGAAATAAGATTTCTCTATACGAAATGTAAATTTAAAAAATAGAAATGTACTTACATATAACTCTGGAGCCGGTGGCCTTGTTTCACGAATCGTCGATTTTTATATTTAGGAATATTGTCATCTAATACTTATTACCTTATCTTTTTTAAGTTTTTAGCACTGATGTAATACGGTTATCTAAATAAAAATATAAATTGGCGCACAATAATTGTCAATTGTCAATTGTCAAATGTCAAATTGTCTAACCAAAGATATTTTTTTTTGGTTTTTCTACCAGAGATATATATGCCCTATATGTGCATGTAACATGCGAAAACTTATAAAATTGTAATAAGTAAACTAAATTGTCATATTTTTAGATTTAAGAAACTGTTTGTTTTCCACATAATATAAAAAATAAAAAGAGATTAAATACTTTCGTATTCACTGCCACCTATTGTATGGTAGTGAGATTAATTTTCGATTACAATTTTGGCTATCCGCCTAGATGGCGCTAGTGTTGAACACCTCGGTTGCTGATTAATTTCTGTTTTTATTTGATATTTACACATTTTTTTAGAAATGTTCTAAAAGTAATAACACTCGTTTTTTTTATTGATAACAAAGTAATTATTTTGATTAGAATTAATGTGAATCGATAAGCCCTATTGGAGAACATTTATTTTTTATTTTTCATGTTTAGGATTTTATTTAAATAATTTGAGGGCATTTAAACAAATTCTGTATAGCTTAAGAGTTGCGCAATGAGTCTATATTTAACATATATTTTTAATATAGCGCTTGGTTCAGCAGATATCTCAGGGATTTCTTTGAACTCAACGTAATTCTAACCAATTTGCATGCCCTTTCCCCTTAACATAAAGTGTCAGGATTAGGGTTGTGAGAGAGACTGTGATGAACGAATTTACATTTAATTTGTTGGATTTTGGGGCTTGCTAAAGCATTTTATCGGAGACTCTATCTAAAACTGATATTGTCATATATAAATAATATATAAGTAAATATTTTTTTAGGGTACGCTGGAGCTGGCATGGTCAAAATGTCACCAAAACCCCGTTTTTTTTACGCCTGAATAGGCAGACGAGCACATGGGCCACAGCAGAGCCGCTGCCTACCGTTTAAGGACTACTCTTCTTAAGCCTCGTTTAAACCCCTAAAATACATAGGTAAAAAACATAGTATTATGTTTAGAATTCTCAACCTAAACAATGGTATTACATTACTATTTACCACTGGGATAAATTTTATATTGAAATATACGCACAAATACATAAAGGTATATTTTAAAGCGGTAATAAAATTTATTAACGGCCCAATAACATAGTAAATATTCGCTTTTACACAATCATATTCAATTATTCATAGTACATTAAAAACGAGCGTCCGGTATTTCGTTTCGAGGGCTATGTGACAATAAATATAATTTAATAGAAACTTGGGGACTATAAATTGCGAATTGATTCAATCGGATTAATTCGTATATACACATATGTAAACTAGATCGTGTAAAATTGTGTGACATTACATATTTTTGTAATTTTATAATTTCAGTAAACTACTAGGTACATAATATAGGCTGTTGCAAAAAGGTGGTACTGTTGACAGTTCTGCGTTTAAAGTTTGTGAATAGTATTAATGGTAACAAATACAAATGTTTGGTTTTCGAAATTAATATCGAAATTTTTTTAATGTGACCTTTTAAGTTTTATTAACCGACTTCAAAAAAAAGGAGGAGGTTCTCAATTCGACGTGTATTTTTTTTATGTTTGTTACCGCATAACTCCGTCATTTTTTATCAAAATCGGTTGAATAGTTTAGTTTTAAAACCAATTGCAAATTTTGCTTTTCTGTGACTTTTTAAGTGGTGTTATCGCGTTGGATTTTATTCGCTCTATTTTTCTTATATATAACATCACTCCTTTTTCCCTGTTCAGGGGTAGTCAGAGGTGTAACACACCCAGATTTCTTCAGCTATGTTATATTCTTTCAAATTATGTCGGTGACTGCGTCGGGGTCTTAATTTTATGCTACTGAACACTAATGAACACTAAAAATGAGTCATTTTTAGACTCTTGTGCGCGACGCTTTCTCATACGAGATACACGTACTACAACTATTCCACTCCAAAAATAATTGATTTAAATTAGTTTTAATGTTAAATTATGTACGTAAATAAAAAAATACTTTCAATTATTAAAATTATCTGTTTAGATGATTGCAGTCAGTTTATTTTTATTTAAAAAGTAATAATTGTATTTAATGATCATTTTTACTTTTAAAACTCCTCATAAAATATCTAAGGTATCAACCTTAAACTTTTTTTTTTTATCCTGGCACGGCAAAGTGACCGCACTGCACCTGATGGTAAGCGCAGTGCGCTCCAATTAGAGTATCGAGTAGTGAGAGACGATCTATCCCCCGCTACTCAACACAATCATGCCGGCCTGCTGCTTCACACTACGCCATGGACAAGAAGGTGAAGAAGCAAGGTAAGGTTTCAACGGTAGGCAGCAGCTTTGCTGTGCCCTGGTATTGCAGAAGTCTATGGGCGGCGGTGACTACTTACCATCAGGTGGCCCGTCTGCTCGTCTGCCTATCGAGGCACTAAAAAAAAAAAAAGTCGAGGGAGTAGTATAGGGATTCGTCGGTTCCTGAGCACAAATCTAGGCCCGAACTAGGTCGAGCTAGGGAGCTAGGTCCCTAGACTTGCCCCAGAATCCAGGTACCCTACTACCCGCGAATAGGTTCCCGAACAGAATCGGCAGCCGCGAATTAAATTTATATCAACCGCGAATTAAATTTATATCAACCGCGAATTAAATTTATACCAACCGCGAATTAAATTTATTTCAACCGCGAATTTAATTCATATCAACCGCGAATTTAATTAATATCAGCCGCGAATAAAATTGATATCACACGCGAATTTGATTTATATCAAAGGAGATTTTATACCTGTCTCCAATTTAATTTATATTTAAACATTTTACGTTTATTTTGCACGTTTGTCAGCCAGCTTGAGGAATGGTCTCATTTTTGTTTGTATGCAGGTATGAATCCCTTTTTCTATGAAGTTACGCTTGTCTTCGTACGGTAATAGTCATGTCTCAACGGGTCTGTATAATTTCTTAGTAGTAGTCTTAATATTACCTGCGTTTCAAAGCTTCATTGTTCATAAGGGAAAGCTATTAAAATTAGTGATGGTATGTATTCTTTGAATATAGGTAACAACAGACCACACGGTTCTTTATAAGTTTTAGGTAGCCATTGTCAATAAGAGAAATCGGGTAATTTATTAGGTACATCAATCAAATGTAATGACAAAGCAGTATTACCTATTGTTCAAAGCTTCATTGTTCATATGGGCAAGCGGTGTTAAAATTAATTACGGTACACGTATTGTTTGAATACCAACGGACCACATGGGGTTGTTAATGTCACCCTTAAGCAATGAGTTTTGGGAACCCATTGTCCATAAGAGAAATCGAATACCGGTCTATCGTATCAGTTTTTGCTTTTGCTACAGCAAAATGACCCTTAGCTGCCGTATAAAAGCGATGACAAAAATTATACTACACCGTATTCCACAGTGTGCTCTACACCACAAATGAACTCCGGTTGTTTGTATAGTGAATTTTTAAATAGTGACTCTGCTGCAAAATGAATGTAAGTACCTATGTATAATTCGATGTAATATAATATTAATTATGTTTTATTTACTGTTAATATTGTGTTTTGACCTCAGATTGTTTTAATCAATTGTTGATGATGTATATATTTTTATGTATCCCATATTCCTACACTACTCTCTATGCCGATACTTATAATAGTTTACTTTTTGTTTCAGTTCGCTGATAATGCTTTCAAAAACTATTATTATGCAGATAACGACGATGATGATCAGCCCAGCGACGAGGAAGGGACCCTGGCATACAAAGTTAAAAAAGCAATAGCAAAGAGATCAAATTGCATCGACGACTTCTTCGAAAAACCTAAGAAGAAAAAGAAGGTGGCAAAAAAGTCGTCAAGTGTTGGTCGCTCTTCCAGTGGTGGAGTTTCATACATCACGTCAAATAAGGACGACATCGCCGATGCATCTCATCTTATAAAGATTGAGATATATGATGTCAAGAAGATAAAAAATATTGCTCCGATGGAACACTGGAAACATGCTGAGGTGCGTGTTAAATATTACGCAGAAGCTGACGAAGACAAAAACTTGCAGTCAGTGAGAGATATAATATTTAATATCCCCAAGCACTTGGCTACAAAAGAGGACTGTGTGAAATATTTTATAGACACTGATAAATAAGATAGTGCGTAAGCTTATGTGTAAGTGAGTGTTTAAGGACATTGCGTTATTGTAGTATAAGTTATTATAACTCATTGTGCATGTTAATACTAATTTAGAATATTAATATTTTGTCATGATCATAATTTGGATTTTAATTAATTGTAAACATTTAGTGTTGTAAGTCAGTGTTTAAGGTCATTGTAGTATAAGTTATTATAACTCATTGTGCATGTTAATACTAATCTAGAAAATTAATATTTGGTCATGATCATAATTTGGATTGTAAATTAATTGTAAACATTTAAGAATTATTTGTAAGAATTTGTATATATGATTAAGTAAGGTTATTAGTAATGAATAAAAGATATAATAAACTCTTTATTCGTATTTTATTTATTTATTTTAAAACATGACTTAAACAATCCCGATAATAATACATCATTACACATTGTATTGGTATCAAATAATTTTTGGAAATCTTTTAAACTCATACCATGATATTTGTAATATAAATACATTATACAATACTCTCCACAAACGATTGTAAAGTCGTTTTGGATTCGATTAGTATTATAATTCCACATCCTAGAATTCCTTGCTAAAAACATTCGATGATAGCCTTGAGGTGGTCGACCATATGAATCAAAGTACTGACCAATCCCGTTTTTATCTATATGTATGGCGATCCAGTGAGAACCCGGTTTATTATCTGGATCTAGGTTGCTTATTATGTAAGTAGGAGTTACTACGTGTATTGGCAATCTATTGGCTGCATACACATTATATTGGATGGATGAATCTATTTTCCTCAAGTAATTCGTTATCTCTGTTGTGTTCATTTTATTAAAAAAAAGAAACGTTATCCGGTCGAATGTTAAAGAAGTAGTGTTATGGAATAACAGTGAAATAGGTTATTATAGTACTTCATAATTAAAGTAACCAGTTGAAGAGGGTTGCAAGAATAGTCATAATAAAAAACTAAAATAATTTATATTTATTTTATTGATTAGTCCACAATAAACAAATAAACCATAATAAAAATATACCATACTTAATTTACAAACATTTTTTTCTTAGCTACTATAGTCTACCGAAATATTGCGATTTTTGTCTATTTCTATAACATTATCAAACTCTGCATATACAATACAATTAATAGTTTGTGTTAGAGCTGATTCGAAACGAACTTCTAATCTCACACTCCCATGCTTTATAAGATTCCAATGACCAGAAGAGTTTGCTGATAAATCAGGCGTCAAATCAAACGCTAACATACAGTATCCATTAGCATATTTCTCACGAGATATTCCATTACCTTCGTTAAGAAAATGTATACCAGTCCCGGAAAACAAAGTATGATAGACTGTAGTATAAACATTGTTATCAAACGAAGGTTGTAGAGCTTTTGATGGTATTTGATGACCATCTATATACAAACAAAATGTATTAATATTGTAATTTTCAAAGTTAAATGGGTTTTTAGTAAGGTTCCCATTAAATGCGGCATTATTCACAAATCCAACTATACATCTTTTAGGTACTTGACCAAGGAAAATGTTGTCAAGAGTTTTTCCTTGAACTCCTGATGGTATAGTTAAAACTTTGACTTCTGCACGTGTAATTGGGTATTTGGCAGTTGTAGATGCTAAGACTTTTTGA
The DNA here is from genome assembly GCA_905220505.1 of Laothoe populi. Classification (NCBI taxonomy): domain Eukaryota; kingdom Metazoa; phylum Arthropoda; class Insecta; order Lepidoptera; family Sphingidae; genus Laothoe; species Laothoe populi. The sequence goes on from HG992153.1 coordinate 16,717,363, forward strand.
TGGGCAAGTAAAACAGAAGGATTGATGCGGGCTCTACGAATAATCAAAGTTGCATCCGTAATACACACTTTTAATTTAAGATCAACTGTAGAAGCCATTAAATTGAAATTTTCTCGAGAACGAACTAATTTAACACACATATCAACACCATTTATCAAAAACTTTTCTTGGTTGAACAAATCACTGTAATCACTTAGCTGTAGTCAGCGTACGGAGTAGACGTGTTGCGAAGTGACTCTTAAATTTATTAAATCCGTTTCAAGTTAGTTTCAACCTTATTCGATTCCGGATAGGATAGCTATCGTCAAATCAACAGTGACACAGTTACACCCAATATATCCCGAGCGACGGCTGCAGTTTGGAACGTTAACGCGGTAACCGCTCTTCACCCCTTCGCGTTAAAAAAGGACAGGCTCCGCCGGCAGTATAAGCGCGAGACACGTGAGTCACTAAACAAAGATACACTATGAATGTTCAACGATCTCCGACTAGAAGTGGCAACGGCACAAGACTTGGTAGCTCGCAGCCGAATCTGTTAGACCCATACACAGATAATGATAGTATATTGCCAGCTGCCCTCCGTAATAAGCGAAAGCTAACTAATGACAGTGACTTAATTAGAAATGAACTATCTGAATTACGAAAACAGATGTCTGAAATGATGACAGTTTTAAAATCGTCTGGACAGGAACAAACAGAAAATATAAATAAGCTTCGCCAAGATGCAATAGAAATTAAAAATGAAATGAGTTCTATTACCAGCACCATCAAAAATATTATACTAGAAAATAACAATTTGAAAAGTAAATTAACAAGTCTAACAACAATCACCGACAATACAGAGCAAAAAATTGTGCTGCTCGAATCAGAAGTTAACAAACTTAAATACACATCACAACTCACTTCCACAATTGAAGCGCCCACAACATATGAAGATTTTTTTACTGAAACTCAAGAACGAAACATGCGGGCTAAAAACATAATAGTTGTTGGAATTCCTGAACCTAAAACCAAGTCCATAACAGAACGGCAAGACTGTGAAAAGAACGAAATTATAAAGATAACCAAATTCATTTATAACGAATGTCCGCCACCTGAAAAAATCATCCGTCTTGGAAAATTTAAACCAAACCGTACAAGGGCGCTCAAAGTATGTTTCACATCAGAAGAAGTAGTTAAAACTATATTACGCAACAAAAGCAAACAAGACAACGAAAATATCAAAATATTCTCTGATCAAACTCCATATCAACGAAAACATATGCAAAATTTAAAAGAAGAACTTCAAAAACGCATTGCTGGTGGAGAGACAAACCTGAGTATAAAATTTATTAAGGGTACTCCAAAAATTATCACATCTTCCGAAGAAAAATCAGCACCACTAGCAACAACATCAAAAAACTAACATTTCCCAAGAAAATAACATATCAAGTCACCGACAACTACGATGATATATATTCTACAAAAAAATCACTAAAATGTTTTTATGCCAACGCTCGTAGTATTGTTAAGTCGGGGAAAATTGAAGAGTTGAGGTGTGTAATCTCCTCTTTTCATTCTACTATACACATCATCCTTCTCACTGAGACATGGATAAAGAATGAAGATGAGGCTAAAAGACTCCAAATCCCATGTTACACTCATTATTATAACTTTAGACAAAATAAAAGGGGTGGAGGAGTCTCAATTTTCGTCCACAACAACCTAAATCATAGCCTCGTAGAAGAGCATTGCATAGACAACATTCACTATCTCTGGATACACGTAAAGAAATTTTCTCTAGATATTGGTGTTATTTACAAGCCTGATAAAAAAAATATAAATAACTTCCTTGAGATATATTCACAACAATTACAGAAAAAGAAGAGAGCCGTCGTATTTGGTGATTTCAACCTTGATTTGCTTGATTCAGACAGCACAATTCACAGCTATAAGAACACGCTAAAAGGATATAACTTTAAAATTCTGAATAAAATTAATCGATCATACAGTACTCGAGAAACAGACTCAACTAAAGCAATACTAGACCATGTATGCTCTAACCTCCCAGATAATAATTTTAACTTTGTTTTGATCGAATCCGCTATGTCTGATCATAAGCAGATCTTTCTGGAAATCAAGGAATATAAACCTCCGCCTATAAAGAAAATGGTTTACTGGGCCATTAACTATACTAACCTATACCAATGTCTGGAAAGCATTATAAATAATAACAAAGAACCTTTATATGAGATGTTGGAAGAAAAATTACAATCCTGCTTATCTATTAGCAAAATAAAAAAGGTAAAAATTTTAAATCCTCCGTGCCAAGATTGGGTAAACCAAGAATGCATACGTGGTATAAATAAACGCAATATGTTATGGCGACAATATAAAACAAATATGTCAGATCAGGTCTTAAAAAAAGAATACGAAGAAGCTAAGGTCACCGTCTCTAAAACTATACAACAATCTAAAAATTTTTATTACTTCAAATCTTTTGTAAAACATACGACTAAACCTCGAAAAATGTGGAAGTTAATCAACGACCTCTCGAAAAATAAAACAAGGGAAAATGTTAGACTCGACAAACTCGAAACTGATTCAGGTACCATAATTGATGAAAAAGAAATTTGCGAATATTTTAACTCATACTTCTCGACTATTGGTTCATCATTAGCAAATATGATTCCTAAAAAATTCAATGTAAACATATCACAGGACGAAGTTGACATAAATGATAAGGTATCGCTTAAGTACATCACACCGGCTGACACAAATGAAATCATAAAAATAATTGATACCCTTGATCCGAACACTGGTTCCGGCATTGATGGCATTAATACAAAATCTATAAAATGTGTAAAAAATATAATAGCTTATGAACTCACAGCTTGGATTAATAAGTCTTTGGAACAGGGTATTTTTCCGGATAGTCTGAAGATCGCCAAAGTAATTCCTATTTATAAATCTGGAAACAAAGCTGATCCTGGTAACTATCGTCCTATTTCTGTGCTTCCGGTGATCTCAAAAATCTTTGAGAAAATTCTCTATATTCGCTTGGAGAAATTTCTAAAATCAAAAAAGTTCTTATATCACAAACAATATGGATTTCGACCACAATCTAACACTCTTTCGGCGACAATAGACTTAATAACAAAAGTTAAAAATAAAATTGATCAAAACCAATTGGTCTTAGGGATATTTATCGATCTTAAAAAGGCGTTTGACACCGTCAGCCATGAAATATTGCTACAAAAATTATCTCACATCGGTATTACTGGAAAAGCACTAGAGATCTTTAAATCATATCTACGGAACCGTACGCAAGTAGTTAAATTGGGCCAACATCAAAGCGGTTCTAATGTTATTACACATGGTGTACCGCAGGGTTCAATTTTGGGACCACTATTGTTCCTAATTTATATAAACAATATAAGTCAAATCGGCCTGAAAGGAGACATATCCCTATATGCAGATGATACAACGCTTTTCTACTTCGGTCATTCAATTGAAGCCATGTTACCTCGTATCCAAAAAGATTTAAATTTACTAAATGATTGGTTTCAATCAAATTTATTAACGATCAATGTAACAAAGACTAATTATGTAATATTTGCTGCTAAAAATAAAAGAATCTGTAACAATATAGAATTAAAAATAAATAATCAACCAATATTAAGGAAAACAAAAGAAAAATATCTCGGTCTTATTTTAGATAATTACTTAAATTGGAAACCACAAATAGAGAAAATAAAAACTAAATTAGTATCTTTAACAGGATTTCTTCATAGTATCACCAATTGTCTTCCCCGTAAAATTCGTTACTTAATTTATAATACATTGGTAAAACCCCACATCGACTACTTAATTGAGATTTGGGGAAGTGCATGTAAATCTAACTTAGAAAGTATACAAACCACACAGAATAAATTAATAAAAGTTTTATTCAACTTCAAATACCTAACACCTACCCATAAAATCTACGAAAACACTAAAATAATGAATATTATGCAAACATATAAATACTATACATGTATTTTAATACATAAAATACTAAACAAAGAGATCCATACAAGCTTATCATTTATAAAAAAACATCAGGTCCAAAAAATTAAGCTAAGAAATTCAGATTGTCTGGTTACACGGTCTCCCAGAACAAATTATGGGAAAAAAAATATTGAATTTGAAGGCGTTAAAATATATAATAAGTTGCCTATCAATATAAAAGATACTAAAAAAATGTCTAAATTCAAAAAATTACTAAAAGAGTATATTATGGAATAATATGGATTATATTAAAAATATATATTGTGTTCGTCTGGTCTTCGTATACTATATTAAAAAAAACAAAAACTTTATGATTATCATTTATGTCACTTTTAGTTACACTATCAACTTTACATCCGTGTTTCTCGGATTGAGGTGTAATATCTATTTTGTGTTGTGTATACCCTCACTTCAGATTAATATTAAAATGTCTACAAGTACGCTCATTACGATTTATTGTTAATGTTATGATTTCTCAGTAAGTGAATTATTGTAAATTCTTTATGAGAAATAAAGTCTTCTTAAACCGTATACACACTTTTAATTTAAGATCAACTGTAGAAGCCATTAAATTGAAATTTTCTCGAGAACGAACTAATTTAACACACATATCAACACCATTTATCAAAAACTTTTCTTGGTTGAACAAATCACCATGTAGATGTCCAATCATTTCAATTTCTTTACTTTCGTTAGCCAACTCTTGTCTTTTACCAAATCCTTTATTAGTTTCATCGGTAGAATTCATTTTTCCAGCTGTATCTTCATACCATAGGGCACAAGTAAGATGAGATTCCTTAGCTGCCGGAGCATAGTTCAACAAATTTTCTATGTAAGCACGGTAGGCATATGTGTTATTGGGTGGTGATACAAGTTTTTGATTTAAATAAACATCAAGTTGATTAAAGAGTGAATGTAACCAATTATTAACTGGAGCTACAACTGTAGATGACATTAGTTTAGTGTTATCTTGATTCAATATTTTAGCTTTTATGTGAATTAATGTATGTGATAGGTCTATGTAGTCGTCACCTGCTCCAGGTACTTGAAATTCTATAGGACCATCATCAGCAAGTGATGAAATTGGTTTGTAGTGGATCCATATTCCACTTTCAATACTAGTCTGAGTAGATGGTAATGCAAATAAATCCAATTCCGACTTAATGCATTCACAGGAATGACTATGTAAAAAAGACATTTTGATTAATTACAAAATATATCTTTAATTTGTTTGGATCTAATTTTCAATTTTTTTATAGCTTTCCCTTTCGCAGTCAGCGATGGACTGAATGCAGATACTCGTTTTCGTTTTGTTATATATCCCGATCCAGACATATTAATTCTATCTATTTTTTCATCTGCTTTCCGTTTTAAATTTGAACCGACTTCTTTAAGACGTGCTTTTATTGAATCTTCCATAGGTCGGGCACTAACCATATCCGTTAAAAGACCTACACCAGCACTCAATGCCTCCTTACCAACAGCGCGGACACCGCTAGATAGTAATGGTAAAACTGATCTAAATAAACCCCCAAGAAAACTACCAATCCCATGACCCTTTTGATATGGTGCTCCTTTATAAATCACTCCTATACCCGACCCAGCTTGATGAGAATAATAGCGTTCGTAAGGGCATGTGTTCTTGTGTTGAGAATACATTATAGTTTTTTGAAATGTAGTTTAACACACACTGTTCCAAATTGGAATGGTATCTTTTGACCAGTGCTTGACCTTATATCTATTTCAATGGTATCAAATTCTCTACGCATTACAGATAAATAATGAGGTGGTGAAAAAACATGCATTTTATTGGCCCCATATATGTATTTTGAAGGATCCAATGGTATGATTCTTAGAAGAGGAGTCATTACATCACCAACAATTTGAGGTTCAACTATATCACAATAAACGAATAACTGAGATGGTAATCCTAAATGCAAATTAGCTGGACATTTTGCAAAATTTTTTTCAGCAAGGTTTCTACCTGGTTCATATCCTAATTGTAAACTTAATTTGGGTGATAACGTTACAGATTTTATCGATTCGTCTAACACAGAAACGTATACAAACTTAGATATATTATCATAGGTAAATTTAATTTTTTCTCGAATACTATTCAATGCTGTTAAAATATGGTTGATATTATCATAGTTTGTGGCAGGTATATAATGCTTATAGTACACTGTAGAAGGATTAACTTCATTAGGCATCTTCATCAATTTCGTTATGTACATAATATTCTCATGATCTTGAACAGTAAACATAGTGCATGGATATTGAAATTCAACAATTCCCACACACCACTCCCCCTCGAGTATGATGGCTTTCGGTAATTTAGTTGAAAAAATAGATGATTTGTTGTCAGGAAAATATTCCATTGAACTATTGCTAAGTAAAGTTAAATAAAAGTCTTTATTCATATTTGTTTTAAACTAGAAACTGAAATCCAACTATTAAATTTATTCGGATAACCTTTCCACTTAACTAACAGTTCTTGTCTGTCGCCCGTGTAGCGAGAGCGAATTATTTTATCTATCTTATGTTCTATGGTGGGGTCATAAATCACCTTCTGTAACTCTCGTTCATAAAATGTTCCTACTACCTCTTCCCCTTCTAAATCTTTGATAGTGTATACAGACCACGGAGATCGGTCTATTATAGAGGATATTACAAATATTTCATCACTCCAATTAGATTCGTAACCTTTTTGAAAGATATGTTTATACTTGGTTATTCTTACATGATCACCAATATAAAACTTAGGTAACGTAGTTTTAAATGATTTTTTTGTACTTCCTTTATCATACAAATTTGTCCACACAGTTATTATATTACTGGAATTCACATCACAAGGACACATCTTAATACTAGAGTGAAAACTGTGATTGTAAGAGTAAATCAAATCATGTAAAATATCAATATATTTATGTGTATTCTTATGTGTGAAATAACGCCACATTTTCATTTTTAGCGTTCTTTGAAATCTTTCTACAATGCTTGCCTTAATATCTGGATTATTTGTTGTATAGTAATTTATATTATTAGATTTCAAGTATCTTTGTACATCTTTTGAAACAAATTCAGTACCTTTATCAGATTGTATGTGTGTTGGAGTTATGTTAGCTTCCTTAAATATACTTTCGAAACAAGTTTTTATAGTTTCAGAATTTTTCTTTTTCAATGATCTAGCATATGCATATTTGCTGAAGACATCAATAACACAAAGAATATAATTAAAACCTTTATTATCTTTAGAATAAGTTCTCATATCACTTAAATCAACTTGCCATAGTTCATTTATATTAGATAAGATATATTTGTTTCGTGGGAACTTTCTATGTACTGGTTTATGAAGCGTGTACGTTTCCTGGGCTTGCAACCATTTTTTAACATCTTCTTTATTCATTTTACCTTTCATAGCTTGTGATAATTTATCAATACTGCTATATCCAGCTGGGTGTGACACATCATAATATAGTCTATTTATTTCTAATAAGGGGTCCATTTTTCCCAATCTATCTTTTTCTTTATTTTTCTTATATGTTTATCGTCACTTTTTGGAGTATAATATAGCTCTTTGTGTTTTGGTGAAGAATCTTCAATATCTTTTTGAAGTTGCACTATGTACTCACGTCTTTTGGGATTTCCGATATAGGTTAATGGTATTTTTAAATCCTTCAATGCTTTAGCAAATTTTTCCCAACCAATTGGATCATTTCTTTTTAATGGCCGCAGTGTATCATTTACTAAATCTATAATATTACTTTCAGGAATTACTTCGTTGTCTATAATTACCGTACCATCATCGTTCCAAAAAAATTTGTTTTTACTCAATGATAGCGAATCCAATAACAACTCACCTCTTTTTACGTATGATTTAGGTATCAAGCTTAGAATTTGATTTCTTGTGTAGAGAGGATTTTTTTCATCCACACAATTATCTTGCTTTTTCTCTTGGTTACGTGATGTCTGACTGGCAACTAGATCTTTAATTTTGATGTCGTTATTTATATTTAGATTTTCACTTTTATCCATTGGTTCAGTAAAATCATTATTTTGAGTTATTATAGGGAGCTCAAACGGTTTTCGATCTTCTTCCGTGAAATGGAGATACCTTTGTAAAATTTGTAAGTACAATTTACATTTTTTTCGGTCTTCCATATTACTATTCAAAATGTTTTGCATTTCAGCATCCAACCGAGTAGGATTTTCATTTCTACTTTGATTTAATTTATCTATTAAACCTGGTTCAACTAATATCATTTTTTTGCATGATCCATTTTAAACAAGACCACTTATTAAACCACTTAAAATAGATCCCAATATAATCGGTAAAAAAGCACCACCCTTTTGAACTATTATATTCTTTCTTATTTTATTTGTACTTTTACGCACTAATTTACGAAGTATATTTTTAAATTTATGTAGCTTATTCTTAGATTTTTCTTCAAGCTTTATATTTCCTTGTAGAACGTTATGAATGCACTCACAAATAAAATTAATTTCTTTGTCGTTACAGGCTTTTAAAAGAGCTTGTTGATGTTTCGGCTTGAGTTTATACAGTGCGTTTAATAAATCTTTATGCGTCTTGAGGTGTCGATCCATCATTTGTAAATGACGGGTATTTGTTGATTCTTGATATATTTAAACTCTTTTTTAGGGATGTATACTGTGCAATAACCATCGGATGGAAATATTTTTGTTTTTATTCGACAAATATCGCAGGTATTTTGTTTTAGATCTATCATCAGGTATCCATGTGCTTCCTTAGTAGAATCTCTGTAGGCATCTTCGACAAATTTGTTATTTTCCGGTGAAACTTGTCGTGCCAAATAACGAATTTGAGTTTTGTCGCGAGGGTTTTTGAAATAAATTATATAGCTTGAATTCAAAGAAATGTCTCTTTGACCTTTACCTTGATGAAATAAATTTTGAGTTATGTAAAACACACTTAAGTTTCTATGATGACTACCTTTGGTAAATATATCAACAACACGACCATCAGATTCCCTCATAAGGTCATCAATAATAATGAGGTTTGGTTCATTTCCATCAAACATATTCAAATCTGGTATGCCTTGATAATAATTCACGTTTGGTAGATTATACAAAGGCTGCATTTCATCAAAACACCAAGTTATTTGACTGAAGTTTTTATTACATATTTCTTTAATATATTTAATGAAATTTGTAACAAAATTAGATTTTCCACATCCAGTTGGACCTGCGACTATGGCCGTAAAAGGATGAATAAAATGAATCATTTTGAATATACGTGTAAACTCTGAAGAGGTATTGGAATGAATAAAACATTTCGTTAAAATTAAATGTATTATATGTATTTGATTTTATAATTTACACCGCCAGTTACCACTCTACTGGTGCTTCACAAATACCCAGTGATCTAGAAAGCAACACCAACCTCTTCAGTCGTAGGTCCAATTAAGCACACAATAATCTGATAACAGCTATAATTACAGTGTTTTAATTTAATTTAATAATACACAAAAATATAAATAAATAATTCTTATCATTGTACAGAAAATATGAAAAAAATTAAATGTCCTTTATCTTATAATGACCCCAAGCAAGAGTATCAGTGGAATTTTCTAATAAGTACCGTTTTGTATCATTATGTGATAGAGATATTTTGTTTATTTTTTGAGTATACATTATGTGTTTAATGGATTTAAATCTTAGCATTTCACTATACTGAGTTTTGTTTTCATATAAACATGATTTATAATCATTAAGACAAAACTTTTTTGTGATGCATTTATTAACGCCTTTTGCTTTACATATACATTTATTTTGCACATCTAATGCATACATTTTTGATCGCAGGCCTACAAACTCGTTTAAAATTTTACCGTTAGTTTCATCTTTAAAAAACCCTAACCGTTTTTTATTTATTAAAGGTAAACCATATTCATTATTAGATGGATAGTCAGAGGTGTCAAAATAGTTTTCTAAATCAGTTTTTATATCAGCATAGAAATTTTCTGTAAATATTTGATAGATTAGACTGTCAGTGTCTGTATAAAGTAATTTAATATTATCTCGATATTTCTCTTTCATGTAATCGTAATGAAATGTGTACATTAATGTTTTTGAAAGATCCAATATACAAAACCCCAGATAAATTGGTTTATTGTATATGACACTTGTTTTCTTTAATTGCACTGCAACTAAATTTTCTGAAAAAATGGATAGACTGTGAAACTCAGGTTTTGCAATCAAAGATTGAGCTCCCTGAGTTTTCCCACGATTCAACCAATGGTTCACTAATTTAACGTTTACGCGTTTTATAACATTTTCCATTGTTTTCCCGAAAACTGAATTATTCATAAGTTTGTAAAAATCTTTTTCAAAATCTGAGGTTGCCAAAGAACGCATACGTGTATTTAAATCTATGTAACATTTTAACCATGCAGATTGTTCAAATTTAAGAATTCTATGTATTTTAAGTAGTTTCAAACCATTTTTTAAACATTGTTTAAGATTTCTGTAATGGATAACATAGTTCTTTTTATCTTTTAGATTTGGAATCAGTTTTATATTTTTGGTATTCCCTAGGCATATATTTTCAGGGCAAAAGGGAAAATCTGAATGACAATTATGTAAGATTTTTGGATATTCTAAATCTACTTCTAAAATATAACCATATTCGGCATCATCGGGGATGTTAAAATCTGTATTTACATCTACCCATTCAAATTTACCTGTTGGAAGACATTGAGACATAGCCCAACCGTAAAGGTTATTTGCGTCTAGATACATGAGAAAGGAAGATGGTTTATCAGAATCATAATCAGTCATAAATAGGTTATTTGCTTTTGCATGTCTGTTACTACACTGTGATATACCTCCCCTAATATTGTTCGCAATAAAAGTAATTTTGTCAATATCTGTTAGGAGCTCTAAATTAATTTTAGTATAAATTAACATAGCATCCCAACTCAATCCAGGTGCTGTATAATAATGAGCAGGATCCAATTCATAAGTTTTAAGACAAACGTTCCTAAAATTTTCAAATATATCTGTTAATAATAAAACGTCGGTTTTTAAATAAAGATCAGAATAATCACCCATGTTTTTACAATCAAAGTGATTCCATACATCTTGAGCATGATGGTAATCATTTTCTGAAATATGATTATCATTTAAAGAACTGTAGAATTCATCGCGAGTAGGAAGGGAAGTTATTTTTAAAGAATCAAATGAAGTCATGTATTCATACGGATAAACACCTTTCCTTATTAAACGCTTAAAGTCATCTTCGCGTGGATAGTTTAATTTGAGTTCGTGGAATTGATTAGGTAGTAAGTTTTGAGCTAATTTATCAAGACTACTAGACATAAATTTTAAAGAATCAAGAAATCTAAGTTTCACTGCACGGTTATTAATATGCAGAACCTTCGAAAAAGATATATATTTCTCTTTATTCTCAGGAATAAGTTCTATATCACCTTCGTCAAAATTAAGACCATGAACTATAAAATGAGCATCATAATTACTTAAATTGTGAAAAAATACTGGTACAAAATTAGGTGTTTTGTATTTTTCTGAACAAAGTGAATGAGCGACTCCTTCATAAACACCAGTATGCCAATTGTATATTATTGTGACATCTTCATTTAAGTTACTTTTACAGATATAACACAACTTACTTTGACAAATATTTATTTTATTTTCATACGTTAATGGTAATGGAGATTTGACAAAAGTGTTTTTTTTACATATATTTTCTAAATCTGTTTTGATAAATTTGATAAATTGGTTTGCAGAATCTTTTCCATTATACGATCGATATATCGAAAAGTTGTCATCGTACGAACACTTAACATAATATCCAAAACTATACATCTCATGTTTTTGAATGTTCGTTGTGGATGATATATTGGGATTGTTTGAACAACTTTCTATTGGATTTAAAAATGCTTCAAAATCAGCATATACAACAAAAGGGACCTTCAGTTTACGTTCATAATTATTGAATGAGATTTGATTTGATGGGATTAATTCATTAAACCAATTCTTTTTGTTATCATGTTCCGATGGTAAATTAATGCAAACGTTAAAACAGTCATTTGCTTGATGACGCTGTAAATTATCCCGTGATGTGAAATGTAATAAACATCCATCGCAAATATGAACTGCATGTTCGGATGTTGATAACTGTTTAGATACTAACCTCGAAAGATTTTTAATATAACAATAATGACCGTTGGCACCGCGAGATATATACAATAAGTTTAAGTGAGTGGTTTTTCTATGTTTCGTTAAGTGTAATGGACCTACAACTTTATTTGACTTTTTTATTGAATCATAATGTAAACCAAAAACATTAATACTTATATTGTTTAGTTTTTCAAATTTATGAATATCATTAATTTTGAAAGGAAAAGATAATTTATCAAATTTTAATCTATTTTTATGTTTTATATAAGATGACACTCTATTAGAACTTTGAGAAGCCGGATACAATCCTGACAATACAGCCCAACGAAAGCACTCGTGATCATTATTTTGAACGTTAATTACAGCTTTCTTATATTTTATATCTAACGGTAAGTCTATATATGATGATCCTCGTAATGGGTTAAACTTGTTTATATTCATATCTAAGTGATTTATTTTAACTAAAGTCCATCCACTACCCTTTTTTTCAAAATTTGCCATTTTGTTTGTTATTTCGGTTGTTATAGAAGGAAAAATTATATCCTTATCATCACCTTGACAAATAAGATAATTGGAGATTTGAAAGTCAAAAGTGTTAAATAAATTTTTGTTTCCTGTGTAAAATCTGCATTGAGAATAAAATTTACTTTCAGAACAGAGTGTTCTAGAATAGAACGTGTAAGTAATTTATATATTACATCTTTAGTTTTTTGTAAAAATAATTCAGGCGTTTCAAATTGATGGTTCGATGTTTTATTAGACATGATTCTATATGTAAGAATTCTATTACCAAAAGCACTATCAATTATTTGAACATCCCTTAATTCATTATCATTCCGTAGTAAATTGTTTTTATGAGTATTACTCTTTAAATGGTTAGTCATATATTTTTTCAATACAAATACGTGACAGTCGGGACATTGAATTTTATCATTATTTTCTGTACTTACATTTGAATTCGGCGTTGGTAACGATGTTGATGATGAAGGAGCTTCAAGATAAGTATTTATCCTCTTCTTCGCTGGTTCCGCTTCAGTTAACATCGTCGGTGCTGATCTCTTTCGTACACCACTTCCATGTTGATTAAGTCTGATCGAAAAACACAAAATAAATAAAATATCGAACCTAACTACAATAATAATAATGTACATTTTTTCCCATAATTACTAACATTTTTACATTGCAAACAATATGCTTGCATTGATAAAACACCATCAATTTCATCTTCATCGGAATGAGACAAATTCAACATTTTATGTCCTGAACATGGTGTATAATACGGAATAAAAACAGGATCTTTCAACATTGACTCGGGTAATAAATTTTGTATGAACCAAAGTCGTATAAAACGATGAAACTTGTGTAAAATAAGATTTTTGTTTAAACTTGCAATCTCACTTTGGGACAAACATAAACTCTGTAACTCAAGACCGTGATACATTTTTAATGTTTGGTAAAAAAAATACAATGAGAACAAACGTACAGAATGAGTTCGAAAAGATGACTCTAACGTTTTAAATACTTAAAAATGTATCCCCTCTACATGGTTCACAGAAACTTGTATAAACATGTTATAATACTCACATTTCAAAATGGTTTTGGTCTATTTCCTCACAAAGTTCGTAGAGCCCTTCATCGAATTGTGATGACATCAGATCCAATGGTTCAATGTTATTAAGAAGCATGACGAGCTCTGAGTCGTAGACATCACACCGTAATGTATGCATGGTAAAATAGTATGCTTAACAATAAATATCTTAGAGAAAAATTAAAAAGTTTATATAGTGCTATCTCACTCAATGCATTACACCGTTATGTTACAATGAAGTAAGTTATTACTATTAAATAATATACAAATTCTTACAAATAATTCTTAAATGTTTACAATTAATTTACAATCCAAATTATGATCATGACCAAATATTAATTTTCTAGATTAGTATTAACATGCACAATGAGTTATAATAACTTATACTACAATGACCTTAAACACTGACTTACAACACTAAATGTTTACAATTAATTAAAATCCAAATTATGATCATGACAAAATATTAATATTCTAAATTAGTATTAACATGCACAATGAGTTATAATAACTTATACTACAATAACGCAATGTCCTTAAACACTCACTTACACATAAGCTTACGCACTATCTTATTTATCAGTGTCTATAAAATATTTCACACAGTCCTCTTTTGTAGCCAAGTGCTTGGTGATATTAAATATTATATCTCTCACTGACTGCAAGTTTTTGTCTTCGTCAGCTTCTGCGTAATATTTAACACGCACCTCAGCATGTTTCCAGTGTTCCATCGGAGCAATATTTTTTATCTTCTTGACATCATATATCTCAATCTTTATAAGATGAGATGCATCGGCGATGTCGTCCTTATTTGACGTGATGTATGAAACTCCACCACTGGAAGAGCGACCAACACTTGACGACTTTTTTGCCACCTTCTTTTTCTTCTTAGGTTTTTCGAAGAAGTCGTCGATGCAATTTGATCTCTTTGCTATTGCTTTTTTAACTTTGTATGCCAGGGTGCCTTCCTCGTCGCTGGGCTGATCATCATCGTCGTTATCTGCATAATAATAGTTTTTGAAAGCATTATCAGCGAACTGAAACAAAAAGTAAACTATTATAAGTATTGGCATAGAGAGGAGTGTAGGAATATGGGATACATAAAAATATATACATCATCAACAATTGATTAAAACAATCTGAGGTCAAAACACAATATTAACAGTAAATAAAACATAATTAATATTATATTACATCGAATTATACATAGGTACTTACATTCATTTTGCAGCAGAGTCACTATTTAAAAATTCACTATACAAACAACCGGAGTTCATTTGTGGTGTAGAGCACACTGTGGAATACGGTGTAGTATAATTTTTGTCATCGCTTTTATACGGCAGCTAAGGGTCATTTTGCTGTAGCAAAAGCAAAAACTGATACGATAGACCGGTATTCGATTTCTCTTATGGACAATGGGTTCCCAAAACTCATTGCTTAAGGGTGACATTAACAACCCCATGTGGTCCGTTGGTATTCAAACAATACGTGTACCGTAATTAATTTTAACACCGCTTGCCCATATGAACAATGAAGCTTTGAACAATAGGTAATACTGCTTTGTCATTACATTTGATTGATGTACCTAATAAATTACCCGATTTCTCTTATTGACAATGGCTACCTAAAACTTATAAAGAACCGTGTGGTCTGTTGTTACCTATATTCAAAGAATACATACCATCACTAATTTTAATAGCTTTCCCTTATGAACAATGAAGCTTTGAAACGCAGGTAATATTAAGACTACTACTAAGAAATTATACAGACACGTTGAGACATGACTATTACCGTACGAAGACAAGCGTAACTTCATAGAAAAAGGGATTCATACCTGCATACAAACAAAAATGAGACCATTCCTCAAGCTGGCTGACAAACGTGCAAAATAAACGTAAAATGTTTAAATATAAATTAAATTGGAGACAGGTATAAAATCTCCTTTGATATAAATCAAATTCGCGTGTGATATCAATTTTATTCGCGGCTGATATTAATTAAATTCGCGGTTGATATGAATTAAATTCGCGGTTGAAATAAATTTAATTCGCGGTTGATATAAATTTAATTCGCGGTTGGTATAAATTTAATTCGCGGTTGATATAAATTTAATTCGCGGTTGATATAAATTTAATTCGCGGCTGCCGATTCTGTTCGGGAACCTATTCGCGGGTAGTAGGGTACCTGGATTCTGGGGCAAGTCTAGGGACCTAGCTCCCTAGCTCGACCTAGTTCGGGCCTAGATTTGTGCTCAGGAACCGACGAATCCCTATACTACTCGAGGGTCTATTGTCAGAGTCTCAGAAGGCCGCAAAATGGCCAAACATTGTACCCCAACTCTAGACCCCCGAGAAAATACATTTAGATACTTCGATTCGAAAGTAGTGTAGTGTGTTACCGTTTATCAACTGCTTAAAGAATCGTAAAAAGACTTGCGTACAGATTTTGAATTACAATAAAAAAAAGATGAGATTTCCGAGGTTTTCAACTTACCGATAAGTTAACAATAGCTCCACCTTTACGTAGTATTCTTATACTATCTTTCTGCAATATCATACTTTTGATAAGAGAATTTTGAACAATCAGAAACAATGCTCATTATTCACGATTTTGAGCTGAGTGTTTTATTCTATGTGGTTTTAGGATCTGGGGCTAATTATATTTTATTTTTAAATATAAAAAGGCGTAGTTTTTTATAAGAGGAATAAGTTGAGCCAATTCCAAAATCAATTGTCGATATATTATTGAGAATTTTATCGAATTATAATTACAAAAATATTTCTCAATTTTATTGATGAGTGACAATGACTCTTATTTAAATCATATCAAGGGTATTTTTATAGAATAATTATAACCTGTTACAAAAAAGTCGGAACAAACAGAAATTATAAAATACTTTTAAATTTTTGTAACAATTGGGAGTTTGGAAACTTTTCATTCATTTCAATTATAAACGAAACTTCCATAGTTGAGTTACATCACCTTGTTATGTGGTGGTATTATCGTTAGTCCATATGGAGCGACCACGCGACTATCTTACAACGTTGATCTTAATTAAATTAAGTCTGTTCATTTTATTACATTACGAATGAGAAACAGAAGGAGCAAATATCAACGAGATAGAGGCTGCTGAGATATTCTGTAAATCCACATTCCCGGTATCCGCATTATGAAGATCAGCAATGAAACAATGATTCTTATTATATTGTAGGTTCTGAAAAGTGGTAGTGAACACTTAAAAGTGACTCTTTCATCACGCCACCACAGATTTTTGTACAAAACTCATTCTTGTATACTAATGTACATAAGGATGAGTTTCGTAAGATAGGGTATGATAATTCATACCCTATCTATTTAGGCTAGAATAGGCTGGATGCGTTTATTTGATTACTGAACGATTAGTTTCCCGCATTCCCGCGGTAGATTAGATGGGAGTAAACGGGAACTCGTTATTGGGCTATCTACGACATGTCAATTAGTCCGCGATGGGGCGACCCTTGGCCTGATTAATGAAACGTGGCTCACCCGGCCTATATTCAACCAATCATTGCCAATCTGGACGCCACAGACTTTTTGTTTGAAGACGCGTCAAGATTAGGTGTTTGTAAGTAGGCCAAGGTTGTGGGATTTAAAGAGAGAAAGATGAATTATGTAACTAATGATTTATGGGTATTTACTGTAAAAAGACCTTTAGATGAACGAAATGCCACATGAACGTAAAATTAAAACTGAAATATCTTAACTGTATCAAACACTTAATATTATCTGTAAACTTAAAAATAATCTTAATATATAATGTGTTACGTACACAGTAACGTGCTAGGCCCCGAAACCGCCCAACCGATTTCAATGAAGTTTTGTGAATGCGTATGGTTGTTTCTAGCTTGAGAGAGGATTTAGTCAATTTTAAAGGAAAGCTTATCAAATATCTTAGTCCTCTATTTCATTGTTTTGGCGGACATTATGGGTGACACAAAATAGCGACCATTTTAAATCATAATAATAAAATAATACAAGCCCTGTATTAAAAATTGTCCCACTGCTGGGCACGGGCCTCCTCTACTAATGAGAGGGGTTAGACCTTAGTCTACCACGCTGGCCTAATGCGGGTTGGTAGACTTCACATACCTTCGAAATTCTCAGATATGCAGGTTTCCTCACGAAGTTTTCCTTCACCGTTAAAGCAAGCGATAATTAACAATTAATACACACATAACTTTAGAAAAGTCGTATGTTTCCAACATACGACTGTCGCCTTGGCAGTCCGTACCGCAACCAACTAGGCTATCGCTGCTACTTTTAATCGTAATTTAAATAAATAAATAATCGGTGGGGCAAGTATCGATATATATTTTTTTTATTTTTATTCAACGAAAATTGTTGTTACGAGGGCCGATGCTGGAAACGAATGAAAAAGCGGGTTTAGTTAATAAAATTACAATAGCTAATTGAGATCCTAATAAATTCATTGAATATAATGAACAGATAAAAGACCTTAGAATACGATGTTTCAGTATCATTTAAATCTATAACAGACAGCTTTAAGCTAGACTTATTTAATTAAATAGCAATTGTAAAGAGCAGATCTGAAACCTATTAAGGACGTCTATTTAGAAAAGGAAGACGTGAATTATTCAACTCTGTTAAGAAATAACTAGTAAATTGAATTGAAACTGTTACAGAATCAATTATCGAACGCCTTGAAGTCTTTCGTGGAGTTGAAGTAACAGATACTCGCCCGACCTCCTTACGACATGGAAATGCACTTCATTCACTTTTATATGCGGCTTCATTGAGCCGATAAATGATTCTCACAGACCCCTATTCTGGACATCGGTCGATAGTCATAAGTCATGTCGATTGAGGTGTGGAGAGTTTTGTTTTGAAACTTTGGATAAATAAAAAAAGAGTAACAAAAATATCAACGTTAATTAATTACGTTTTGTAAGGTGTGATTTCGAAATTACAACATTTTTTGAGGGGCACTAAATCAAAAGTGAGATCATTAATATATATTGTATGTCTGTCTAAGTTTTAATTTTTATTACGTCGTAAGAATATGTAAACCAAAGTATAACCATGATTGTAACATCTTTATCTATAGCATTTAGGATTCATTTTCATTGAGTCAAACTGTCAGAAAAAAATGAAGAGAAATGGTTGGAGAGAAGGCTGGTTGTTGCTGGGTTTCATCCGATGAGTGAGTTTTCCGGAGTTTCAAAGATCTTTTCTTAAAACTCTTATTTTTTAAGGTCGTCAATAAACTCTTGATATTTCTACTACTGTGTGATATGAGTTTGTAAATAGCACTTACCATCAGCTAAGTGTTCTTACCTGACGGCAAGTGTTTTGTAATCTTTACTATACAAACTAAAATATTAAATCATTTATGAATTTGTACTTAAAACCACCACACCATTTGTCACTAAGACTAGCCAGCCCTATATTATAGAATAGCTGTTGCCCGCGGCTCCACTTACGTGAAAGTAATTTTTAAGAGAATTTGTATACAATCCCATGGATTGATAAATTTCAATCATTGATTGATTGACAGAAAGACAGACAGCCAATAAAGCCAGAAATTGATTTGTGTTCTATATCGTTATTATAACAGAACGCAAACAAAATAAAAATATGCAAAAATATTTAATGTACAGACAAAGTAGTTCAGTTTTATTATAGTATAGATTGTCTCACGTGTCCACTTGCGAATGGTAAGGGGCTACCACACGGTCTCCCATGAGGCGGCCTGCATATTAGCCGGCACACTCCCTTGGGAGTTGGACGCCAAACTCCTCTCGTCAGCGTTCTTCTGGCGGGAGGAGGCGTCCAGCCACCGTCAAGAGAGACTGGCCCCGAGGGAGATTGCGGCCCGGTTTCGCAGAACCGCCGTGGAGGAGTGGCATACCAGGCTGGAGAGCCCAACTGCGGGCTTGAGGACTGTCGCAGCAGTGCGTCCTGTCCTAAAGAGATGGCTAGACAGGCGCCACGGGGCACCTACGTTCCGACTGACACAGGTATTAACGGACCATGGGTGTTTCGGTTCGTTCCTGTGTCGGATCGGAAAGGAGGTGTCCGCTGTGTGCCAACACTGTGGCAACTGCCGCGAGGACACGGCCCAACATACGTTGGAGGAGTGCCCAGCCTGGGACGAAGAGCGCAGCGCTCTCAGAGCAGTCGTTGGAGGAGACCTCTCGCTACCGGCCGTGGTGTCGTCCATGGTCGCCAGCCGGAGGTCCTGGCGTGCGGTGGCCCACTTCTGCGAGAGCGTCATCTCGCAGAAGGAGAGTGCTGAGAGGGATCGGGAACGATCCCTCCCGCCGCCAGAGAAGACGTAGGAGGCGCCGGGTGGACGACTGACCGGCGTCTCCCGCCCTGTGGAATGGGGGCGTTTGAATTCCACCACGGTAACCCCTGCCTGTCGTACGAGGCGACTAATTGGGGCCTTCGGGGGTCGCGGGAGCGCAGCGGAGGGCTGTCAGCCCGTATCGATGCACTCCCAATTCGGAGCATCGTGCGACCCCGAGATGGACGGCAGCGCGGGTGGTAAGGCCTCTTTCGCTGTCGTTGTTCGGTGCGCGGGGGCTCCTTAGCCCTCCATGGAGATGGGCTGCTATGCAGCACCGCGCAGGGGCGATTCCGGCTGCAATTCTAGCACTCCTAAGAATACCCCGGGATCGCTCCGTAAGCGCCGAAGAAGGCCACCGCGGGGTTTTAGCTGATAGTGTCGGGTGGGGTGTACATAGGGGTTAGGGACTCGGCCCAGCGGCAGCACGGATAGCCATCATCCGTGCGAGGGGGATGCTGGGTCGTAAGACCGGCTAGTCCAGCATACCCGTTTTATTCTTATTCCGCTTCCACCCGGAGAGGGCGGCAGTAATAAAACGCTTTCCCCGCGACAACAATAAAAAGTACGTGTCCACTCTACTAAAGAAGGTATAGATTTTAGTCCACAACATATCTTTGAAACTATTATTTAGAATTTTCTTGTATGCAGGTTTCCTCGATTGATATTTATTATTACGATGTTTATCCTTCAAGATAAAGCAAGCGATGATTACCAATTAACTCATGCAACTTGGAAATGTCAGAAGTATATGCTACTTGGGCTGATTTTGAACCTGCGACTTTCTTTTCACCGGTCCGTATCGCTTCTAGTTAAGAACTAGTTAGGTGACAAATAAATAACATAGATAAGTCAAATGTTGAATAGCCCTCCCTTTTGCTTTGCTGTAGTCGGGTAAAAACTAAGAATAGCAGCCCTCACCATGATCGACTTGTATTTGTCGAGTAGTTGAGAAGCTCTAAGAATTATGAATTTAATTAGGTCATACCGATATGCATATTGAATTGATCTCGAAAGGGCACCGGTGAAGTACGTAATTGTAAATTACTTTCGATTCATTATAACAAACTCTGTTATTATCTTTTGGTCGTACAATATGGCTATTCTGTTTCTTTTACTTGAATTTTTATTCAGGTATATACTGAATAGTTAGCTGTTAGCAGCGACGCGGTGTATCATTATAATCTAAGATGATCTTAAATGAACACTTAAACCGTTCGGGTTATTTTTGCCTAAACCAACAAGACCTTGTAGGTTTTTTTAAAATTTATACACATTTTAAAACAATGTTCCCTCGCCACGTCTGTCTGTTTGAACGCGATAAACTCAAAAACTACTGAACGGATTTTTATACGGTTTTCACCAATAGACAGAGGGTTTTTCTACTTTCACAATTATTTATTTAAGGTGTAGGTATGTGTTGTAGTTCCTCGTATTTCTTGAAACCCATGATACGGGTTCGATCTCTGGTGCGACCAGGACTAGGGCGTGACTGTACGGTGTATTATCAAACTTAATTAAGCATGAAAGTTTTTTCTTAAAGTTAATTCTATCTGCCTGCCTCGGTGGCGCAGTTGTTATTGCGCATGCGTTACGACTGCTGTGCTGAGGTCTTGGGTTCGATACCCAGGTCGGGTAAAGTGATATTGGGTTTTTCTATCTAGAAATTTCTCAGTATTAGCCCGGAGTCTGGAATCTGTGCCCGGGGCGATAGGCTCGCTACCCTATCACATTATGCGATCGAAATTCGGCGAAAAGTGGGTGTACTGGTTATACCTCTGCCTACCTCTTCAGGGATTACAGGCGTGAGTGTATGTGTGTGTGTGTGTTTCTACCTAGAGTTGAACCGTCAACGACTTGGGATTGACGCACTCAATAAAGGTTTCTTTTATGAGGTGGATTTACACTTGGCACGCGGGGCGCATCGCGATGAGTTGCAGGATTACAGACTTTTTCTACTTCAACTCTTTACCCAAGTTTCAAGGCACTTTGAGGAGTTGCTACACTGTTAAGTTATATAATTAGGTGCTAGTTCATTTAGATTGCCGAGAGGATAAATGTAACTAAATAAGTATAATAACGTGCACAGAATTAATATAAAAATATATAGTACCTATTCGTTAATTCGGTATAGTGGTATTTTGTATATTATTCTAATTCGATGGCATATACGTTAGTGATTTCTTAAGATAGAATAATAACTTGAAAATAATATTACAATTTCCATAAGTACTTTACCATCGACTTAATCTTTTAGCTTATTTTACACTTTTAGGCTTATGAATAGAACGCTTTTAAGGATTGGATTCATTGACATAAATTCAAACACTAGCAACTAGGATATGTTTTTTGAATTTATAAATAATACACTGACTTCAATAAAAAAACAAACTATGCGTCCCTATAAAATTTGCAGGTTGCCCTCGATTTTTCTGAGATCCCATCATCAGATCCTGACTTCGTGCCAATGGTGATCCCATTGAAACCAAGTCAGGGAAGTATTCGCTTTAAAAAAAAATATCTCTAATTGGTCCAGGCGTCTTCGATCGGGGAACATACATAAAAAAATGATTCCGACGAATTGAGAACCTTTTTTTGAAGTCGGTTAAAAATAACAACCTATTGCCTCAAACTTGAATCGAGCCCAGGAGTTCACTCTATCTACGCTGTCACTACAACCAGGACTTTAATAATATTCGTAAAATGTCGGCGGTATTTTATTCGTCAATGCGTATGCCACACATTCAGGGAGAGCTTCGCAACGTCGGCTCCACATACGTGATCTATTGACGGAGCCCAGCTCTTTTTGTCAACGAAACAATAAGAAAAATGCCGCTGAATACACATGGAGATAAATCAACGCGGACTATTTGGTTTTCTATATCGGCTATGCATTATAAATATACGTACGTGTATATTCGAGTATGCCAAGTGTCGGTATGTTTCTTTTATTATGTTATTAATATTAAGCTAAATGAATGATCAATAATACTAAGTCTTTATAAATAGTATATTAAT
Source organism: Laothoe populi (assembly GCA_905220505.1). Taxonomy (NCBI): domain Eukaryota; kingdom Metazoa; phylum Arthropoda; class Insecta; order Lepidoptera; family Sphingidae; genus Laothoe; species Laothoe populi. Next base: position 16,740,525 of record HG992153.1, read on the forward strand.
TTAATTTGACAGCTTCGGTGGCGCAGTTCTAATTGCGCATGCGTTACGACTATTGTGCTGAGGTCTCGGGTTCGATCCCCGGGTCGGGTAGAGTGATAATGGGTTTTAGTATTTAGAAATACTCAGTATCAGCCGGGAGTCTGGAGTTGTGCTCAGTATGGCGATAGGTTCGCCACCGTAATAAATTCGGCCAAAAGTGGGTGTACTAGTTACACTTCAGGAGAATACAGGCGTGTATATGTATGTATTAAATTAAAATGTTAAAAATCATTTCGTTCATTATTCAGTTCATACAAATAGTTATAGTTGTATGAACCAAATTGAACAAAGCTCAGACTAAACATTAGCTTAATTTATACAAAGTGTTCGGGTAAATAAACCATTACTAAAAGCTGTGTAGACGAACTTAAAATCAGAATTTTACGGAAATAATAAAAATAGATTCATACATTAATACAGTCAATCAAAAATACCGTAATTGAAAAAATCTAACGAATGAGAGGGTCTGTTGGGAAAAGGAATAATATAGCAATTAATCATTTTTTCTTTTGGGAATTTAAAATACGTATCTTGTTAAAGAATCTTATTGATAATTTTTATTTCTATAACGCTTTATTTTGACATTTGAATAAAAAATGCAAATTATTGGCGAATTTTTATTATATTCGCCGAATATTAGCCGAAGCATATTATTCGGTGCATCTAACAAAGGAACAAATGTCAATTTAAATGAAATGTCTTTACACATTTTATATTAAGAAAACAATATAATAATAGATTAAAAACAGGTTATAGAAATATCGTGATTACTGACTAATTGGGATCCTCCTAATTTTTTTATCGGTTACTTTAAATCACTCATACACGTGATCAGTCTAGTATCCCAGATTTTAGTAATACTTTAGTGATTCTCATAAAGTATTACTAAAATGATTACTATCAATCGCTGTTATCAAACATTCAAACGGACTCAATGTCATAGTTTTATTACCTATGCTGTGATTAAGCCATTTAAAAACCAGCCCTGATTGAACCACTTAGCGAATCTCGTCAAAACACAAGCCCATGAAAACTCCACCGTAAAACATTAAATTACGTTAAGTCAGTACAAAGTCCACGCTTCTAATTGACAGGTCGAGGGGCACAAGGGCCCTCGGAGAGGAGAGAGGAGAGGTGGGTCGTGATCAATCGCAACGGGGCTTTGACGTGGCCTTCGACTGCACTTCAACTTACGTATCTTCACGCCGTGGCGTCTGTAACGCGAGGGCAAGTGTTGGACAGGTTTCAGATCTAGCATGATAGGTCGGTTTGCTTTTGCAGTTGAATGTGCTCATTTTCAACATAAACGAGCAAAGATGCACAAAGTAAGATATTTATTTATAAATACACCCAACAGTCACACACATAGTTCTGACTCCTCACTAGGTCAAATCTGTATCGTGATTCGTGGGTATCAAGAACTACGAAGGACTCCGTAGTCCCTCGGGTGTCCGTAGTCCGCAGTCCGTAGTCTGGGTGTTGTGGGACCGTGTCCCACCTAGACCCGAAACAAATATCTATCTCACAAATATTTATCTCCGTGCGGGAATCGAACCCACGGCCTCCTGTTTCACAGCCGGCTACTTGCCCGCTGCGCCACGGAGGCTGTCACTTATTAACATACTATAATAAAAATACTAGCCCTATATTACACATGGTGCTGGGCACGGGCCTCCTCTACTAATGAGACGGGTAGGCCTTAGTCCACCACGCTGGCCTAGTGCGGTAGACTTCACATACCTTTGAAATTCTTATAAGAATTCTTAAGCATGCAGGCGATGTTCTCACGATGTTTTCCTTCACCGTTAAAGCAAGCGATAATTAACAATGAATACTCACGTAACTTTACAAAAGCCAGAAGTGTATGGCATGTGGGGTAGGTTCGAACATACGACTTTCGTCTTGCTAGTCCGTATCGCAACCAAGTAGCCTATCGCTGTTAGAAAAGCAACATAATCCGAACAAATGAAATATGTATAAACTTTTATTTGTCTACATATGAAGAAACTAATCTTATCTAAATAAAACGGTCAGCGTTATCCAAACTAGAATCTAATGCTCGTATGTGAGCTAATAAGAATTTCAAATTGATATCCATTCTTGTACGTTTGTGTGAAGACCAACTTTTAGTTCAACCAATAATGGATTTAAGCCAATTTTAGCGCCAAAAGTTATTCGAGAGTCACGCCGATTCGAATTAAACGCTGATAGAGTGAAAGATCGCGACCCGCTATTTTCCTAATCAATTCATGATTCGGCGAATTTCGTAGGCGCTCAAATGAGCGGACTTTGTAATTTTGTTTTCTGTCACATTTTAAATCGCTTATTGTAACAAATAAAGCGAAGCTACCTAAGTCTACAGCGAACGACAATTTAAAATTAAATTTGGAATAGGTATTATATTAAATATCTTTACGCAGACTGGTTAAACACAAAGCCTGGATTATCCATTGGAATAAAGATAGCCTTCTCAATAATAAAATAGTATTGGGTAATTCCTATTCTGATTACCCGACTACGACAAACACGGCAGAAGTTGTACATATTTCAAAATAGCTTTTTGCCCGCGGGTCCGTTCGCGTGGTATTTATTTTTAAAAGAAAAGATATAAAATTCATGGAGTCATCTCAAGCTATTACATGTTTCTATGTTTTGTGAATTGTCAAACGACTGACAGTTATGTCAAACGCGCTAAAAAAATCTGCTCGTCAATGCGTTGGGGGGCGCGCGTGTTCGGTTGGAGGTTCGCATGTTGGAGGATAACCTCTAATATGTGAGCCTCTGGCCGGGCACGTGTGTGTCTCGGCGCATTGACGAGCAGAATCAAGTAAATACTTGAAAGTTGAAATTCCTACTGACAACTAAAATACTGAACAAAAAACTGACTAACTTGACATTGGCGGAATAGCTTCTTAGTTAAGCTCGTCGCCATCAAACAAAGAAGAAGAAGAAGAAAGTTTATATGGTCGGTAAGTTTACTTAAATTTTCTTATTTTCCGCGCAACTTTCTTAATGTTCTCTTTTATAAGAACTGACTATAACAAACGCAACAAAAAAGAATTAGCGAAATTGGCCCAACCATTCACGCGTGATGCCGTGACCAAGGCAAATAGGGATCCATTGTTATATACAATAGATTGACATTCATCATATGTTGTATTATGAATTACTTTAGAAGGTTTATGTATACGGCACTCAGCGCTTAAATCGAACACGACTTAGACCTTAAAAACCTTTTGCTATATCTGTGCTGGTTGATATGTAATTATATCATCTGGAATTACCAAACCACGCAAACATAGATTGAAATCTTGGTCTCCTTTAGGACGTATCAAACCCGTTTTTGATTTAGATAAAAGCAATATTCATCTTGAGGTGTCGCGAATCAAACGGTACCGAGGGTAGAACGTACGCAATACATTTCACGGGAGCACGCGCGATAAGTGGCCCGGACGTGAGGCGACTGCCTTATAATATTTACTAACAATTTGAGTGAATTTACTGATTTATTTTCGTGTTTATCGTTTAATAGCTGTGATAATGTTTTGATTATTGTTTTGTGTCAGTCATTAGATAATGCAGATAGGTTAGCCGCACACATAGTCCTGATCAAGGTCAAGGAACTACGAGGTACGAAGATCCCACACCCAGAACTGAAACGAATATTTCTGGATCACACGAACATTTGACTTTGTGCGGGAATAGAACCGCGGCCCTTCGTTTCACAGCCTACTCGCCGCTGTGCCATGAAAAGAGTCAAAACCGTCCTGTATTATATAATTATAGACTATTTTTAGTGTCAGAATTTGGCACTAATTAAACGTTGGATGGCTTTTGCAAAACGGCTTGTGTAAATGTAATCTGTATATATAAAAGAAGAAACTGACTGACTGACTGGCTGATCGATCAACGCACAGCCTAAACGGCTGGGGTTAGAGACTTGAAATTTTGACAGTAGGTACCTTTTATCACGTAGGCATCCACTAAGGAAGGGTTTTTGGAAATACTACCCCTAAGGGGGTAAAATAGGGGATGAAAGTTTGTATGAAAATCCGTCATTTTTGAAGTTATATTCATGAAAAATAGTATTTGGCATTTTAGTTAAAAATAAAAAATATATGTTACAGGATTTTTGGAAATTCCGCCCCTAAGGGGGTAAAATGGGGAATGAAAGTTTGTATGAAAATCCGTCATTTTTAAGTTAAACGCATGAATGAATATTGGTATTTTGTATGGTATACTTTTTCTCCCAAACATGACCTACACGCGGGCGGAGCTGCAAGCAACAGCTAGTGAATAATAAATTAAAAGCTGATGTGAAAACAAGTAAAAATTTGTGCGAACAGTCAATAGATCTGTCACTTTTGATATGATAGAAAAAGTAGAGCGTACAAAACTTTTCAAAGCGTTTATATTTTAATCATTCAATATCCAGTCAATGATTTTTTATCTGACCTCACAACGAAAACCTATACTTAAGAACTTTACAAATAATTAATTTAATTCTTAAGTGACTTCAGTTAAGCGCAAAAACAATATTCCACTTCTCTTTCTCTCAATTTATATGCAAAGGTATAACCAACCTTATTCATAACAAAATAAAGTTTCATCACAGAACATCTAACAGCACTAGGTACCTCATATGGATTTATAACTCAATAGAATGTTGACATGGCCGGCCGCCAATGCAGCGTCAGCTAAATCGGTAATATAATAACGACTAGGGGGGTCAAGGTCCTGATACTGCCGGGCGATGGGCCACCCACGAGCCGCTTCTAGATAAGCAATGGTTTTCCTATCGCGTTTTATAGCACATTCGATATTACGTGAAATAGTTTTTGTTCCCTCGGCTAAGACCTCTCGCTTGTGGCTTCTCAGGGGCGGAGTTGTTTGCGTGTTTTTGTTGATTTTCTTAGCATAATGTGGTATCTCTCTTGCTTACTGAAATAAGAGAGCTTAGAGAGCTAATATATAAAAATATGTATATACAGTCTCAAGAACAAGAAAAGAAGAGAACAGTCAAGAAACTTAGCGTTGCTCTTTTTGAACACCGGTTATATTATTTGGTCACCGGGCTCTATACTTGGTCATACAATTAATATACGATTTAAGTTTGATTACACTAGATTGGAGCAGCTCAGTCTATATTAATTAAGTAGGCTTATTGTATGTAATATTGTAAATAAAACTTATTACAACCCATATTTCCGAAATGCCTGATGGTAAGCGCAGTGTCGTCCCGTTATAATATCAAGTAGCCAGAGACAACAATATCTAGCTACTCGACACAATCATTTCAGCCAGTTGAATAGCTTCTTAACACTAAGTCCAAAGGACGCATATCACAGAAAGGAAGTAGCTGGCATATTGTTCCACAGTTTGATGGTGCGGCAAAGTTTAGTTTTGGCATCGGTGTTTTGAGATGGAAAGTCTCTTGCAGTACTTTATACCCATCGCTAAGGCTTGTATATTGTTATAGGGCTAAGAATTTATTTGGTTTGTTGTATTTATTTATGATGTCATAGGTTAAAAATATTTATGTGATTTTAAAATAACTTTAACATGACAATTAAAATATTATTTTAGATATTATTTAATATAACAATGACAATTACAATGTTATTTTTGATATTACTTAACTTTATTCACTGAAATGGTCCACAATTGTTCAGATTTATGAGAATTAACAAATTAAGGATCTTATTTGCTGGCTTGCGTCAATCGGTTCATATTTAAGATTTTGATTAAATTTTTTGTGTTCAGTTTCCCAAATACGTTCCCGTCGGATGTCGAATTCCTCCGGGAGTGTTTGAGCTGTACGTACATCGTTGTGTGCGATTAGGGGAAATGGAAAAAGTTGTCGTTTTATATAACAAATGATGTAATTTTTCCATCGTCGCTGGCGTGGGAGTTGTTATAAACCTATTTTCATACGAGAAATACGCAATGTATAAACATGAAACCCGTAAATGATAATCTAGCAATTTTTAATTCCCAAACGGTTGCCTTTGTTTTAATTTTTACCGCTTACGATAATGGCTGGTTTTGGAACAAAATTATGGGCTATTAACTTTAATTTTAGATATATTTTGTGTGCGTGTTACGTAGTGTCTGGATGTGATGTTATTTGCTTTCATGATTCTTGCTCAGTTTGAGATTAAAAAATTATAGTTTATTTTACATTTACTCATTTTTTGGATTCATGACAGCGATAGCCTAGTTGGTTGCGGTACGGACTGCCAAGACGAAAGTCGTAGGTTCGAAACCCAAGTGACATACACCTCTGACTTTTCTAAAGTTATGTGTGTATTAAAATGTTAATTATCGCTTGCTTTAACGGTGAAGGAAAACATCGTGAGGAAACCTGCATATCTGAGATTTTTTTTAAAGGTATGAGAAGTCTGCCAACCCGCATTAGGCCAGCGTGGTGGACAAAGGCCTAACCCCTCTCATTAGTAGAGGAGGCCCGTGCCCAGCAGTGGGACAATGTTTAATACAGGGCTAGTATATATATGTATATATGCGGGTGTAGTTATTGCCGCATACGAATTTTTTTTGATACATGTAACACACAAAATATGTTTGAAGAACTTAAGCCCACAGACATTGCACATTCAAACGAAGCAACAGAACAAAATTTTAAATGAATAAAAACATTCACACGTTATAAAACGCATTACGTGCCATACGAAAATGTTAAGTCGTGAAAAACGCCCGACTCATGCCTTTGCTAAATTTTTCATAGCGTCACATACGCACGTCGAATGTGACGTCACTACCCATTTCCCCCTACAACCTCCACTTTGGGTCTGTACTCAGTGCCCTCATTACAAATTCAAAGGCTGTTTAGTCATTATCGCGAACACCTGTTGTCGCTCGCGTTTATGTTCGTTAAATATCAGGCTGGGTGCACATTCATTTCGGCAGACGAATGCATTTACCGATCTGCAGTGGCTTAGTGTAAGCCGAAGCTCGCTGGCACAAAAGCGAGGTCAAATGTTAGTTATCTACTCGTATCTGAGAGTTAAATTGGAATTAAGCGGATTAGAAACTACACTAACTACTCGCGAATCACAAGGATACCGGTGTTAGAAAAGGGAATAAGTAGAGTCTGTAAAATATAAGCGAAAATCAATTTTATTTCCATAATATTAAAGTTAAAAATAGCATGTAAGAACGACGAGTGTTGCTGTCGTTTTGGTTCGCCGGCATGCCATTGATACATGACTGGCTAAAGGAGTGAGATCTTTTGTTTGTGATATGTATATATACAAATATATACACAAAATAAGTCACTTGAATATAGAATAACGAACATCTTTACTTTTCATTCATAAGTTTTTAGTGTGATCTACAAATATTTGTTTCGGGTCTGGGTGTTGTGGTACTTCCTCCTAGTCGTAGACATCCTCGATACTGGACTACTATTACTTGACCTTGTGTGGAATCAGGACTATGTGACTTTGGTTGAGACTTCAGGACATCAGTCGTAATACATGCCCAATAGGGTAGTTGACTCGATTTTTTTTATTAATTTAATCAACTAGTTACATTACCTAAAACCTATTATAAAAAGAATTTTATGAATTTGAACAAAAATAAGTAAATTAGACGCCATTCAAATCTGCTGGCAGGGATAGTTGTCAAATAACAGTACAAGGATGCATATCTGATACCGTGACGTCACGGTACTATGAATCGCCTTTACTGTACCGTTGTGCGAGGGAGATAGTGATATGCTCCCAATACGCCACCGTTTTTGCTTGTGCCTGTGATATTTGTTCATACCAATATTTAAAATAATTATTGTGACCTAACCTTTCAAGCAATTTGGCTTCTGTTTTCGCAAAAGAGTTTCTTTTTCGTATTATATTCGATTGCGTAGAGAATAATGTACAAAATTAAACACAGGAAACTACCCTATTATAGCGCATCGAGACAGTCAGAGACATTTTTTAAAAACCTTATTATATATCATGAAAAAATTGTCTTCTTTGATTGCGCACATGTAAACCTTCGTTAATAAATATTGTGAACACAGCTTAACACCATCAGATGCTATTTTTAACGTTCCTTACATAGGTTTGAGTGGGTGTCGTGCTTAAACAGAGATCAAGTTGAATTTTTCATACCAACCCCCATTCGTCCATGGGATACACTTGTAATCAGGTTTTATCGTGCGTCACAATGGCTGCGTCAGTGACAGATGAATGTTCGGTTGAACGTTATGGGGTTGCGTTGTCATTTACAAATGATGTATGATAATAAAAATTGTATGAGAAATGACAGATATTATTTTTGATTGTTCATTTTATTCATGTTTGTTTTGAGTGAATCCAATTTCATGGACTATACAAGAGGCTACACATTCCATTTAAGTGTAATGTACTGTGATTAGTGCATTAGAAATGAGTCTCGAGTATTTACATTTGGCATCAAATACATTTTTTTTTATCCCGGCACGGCAAAGTGTCCACACTGTACCGTTTATTACAACAATGAGAATAATATAGGCAGCATTAAAAGATAAATTCATATCCCAAGCTACACCCAGGGCAAACCTTCCTATATATTTTTTTATCTTAGCACGGCAAAGTGACCACACTGCACCGGATGATGTGATGATATGATGACTGTGATGGTAAGCACAGTGACATCCGATTAGATTATCGAGTATCGAGAGACATCTATCCCGCGTTACTCAACACAATCATGCCGGCCTGCTTCTTCACACTACGCCATGGGCAAGAAGGTGAAAAAGCGGTCGAGGGTTTAGTGTCAGACTACTCAGAAGGCCGCAAAACGGCCAAACATCGTATCCCAACTCTAGACTCCCGACAAAAACCGGGTGTACACTGGCTGATCTCGGAACGCGACACACTAGCGTGTGCCACTATGGCGGGTTTTACATCCTGTGTACGGTGATCGCTATCCGGGCGGATATGAACATCCTGCCACCAGCACTTTTACACTACTAATCACTTTTTGTACATAATATTAGTAAACTCAGGAGAACCTAGCAATATTTTTATTATATACAATTTATGTGATTGCGTCCGCTTAATATTAACTTTCTTAATATTAAGCGGATGCCATCAATACAATTTGACGAACCATTTGTACCCATTCTGAATTTAATTTAATAAAAGCTTGAAAAACGAATCGTGTTACAAACAAAAGCCGATAAGCTTTATTAAAAACGTATTCTACGAGTTTATAGTGAACAATTGTGCTATCTGAACACTTATCCCTTTTGATCGTTTTTTTTCATTTGCAATATGTGCACTGCATATGACAACGTGAAAGAATATTGTTATTTACTGTAATTTTATTATGAGATGTTTATGCCTCTACTTGCATTGGTTTTCCAGGTTCACTATTAGCATTTAAGATACTGAATGCGTACTCGGCATATTATGCGCTGTGTGGTATCCTTTCGACACAGTTTTCTCCTCATCATTTGATAAACAGCATTTTTGTGTAAGACTAGGCATGGGGGGTATTTTTTAAGAATTCATTTTAAACTTGTTTGTAAGTACTCAAAAAGTAAAAAAAAACAATAAAGCGACATCTTGTGTTATAGCGAGGGTTGTTCCAAACCATTAGTATTCGTAAATATGTTTTTTAGAAGCAAGGTTATGTAAAGCTTAGTTTAAATCAGAGAATTCGTAAACCATTGCATTTTACAAAAGCTTCTGCGATTACACGTCTGTAATTATAGCATTATATTTATAGCATAGATTGACCAGCTTCTGTGGCACAGCAGGCGAGTCCGCTGTGAAACGAGGTCGCGGGTTTAATTCCCGCATCAAGACAAATTGTTGTGTAATTCACAGATATTTGTTTCGGGTCTGGGTGTTGTGGGACCGTAGTCCCTAGTAGCCCCTGATACCCACGATACTAGGTTGACCTAGTGTAGGGTCAGAACTATGTGTATTTATTAAAAATATGTGCTGGGTGTATTTATTAAAATGATTAAAACACAACAAAAAGATACAACACATTTTTATCGAGGCGCGCATCTTAGCCGGGCTGGTAAAGGCGTACAAGAAGAATGTTACAAATTTATCACCAGGCTTGTGTGATTGATTCCGGCCGAAGGATCCGGCCACGGACCCTCCCTAATGCTCTGAAGAGAGCCACCGCGGGGTTTTAGATAGTATTATCGGTGTACGGTGTATATAGTGTAAGGGACTCGATTCAGCGATGGTTAGATGTATACTATCTTTCCTGGGTGGTTAAACACTGAGTAGTTTGACCATCGAGCCCAAGGCGGGGTGGTAGTGATAATCCCTTTTTCCGGCAAAAAAAGAGTTCTCTGTGGTTGAACTAATGTGTTCTGTTTTACAAATTTAATTAACATACATAGAGCTGCTCTAATCTAATGTAATTAATTAAACTTAAATCGTATATTAATAGTGTGAACAAATATTAACCGGTGTCAAAAAGAACAACGAAGCACGAAACCGAAAAACGGTAGCAGCGGCTTTGCTGTGCCCTGGCATTGCAGAAGTCTGTGGGCGAAGGTGACTACTTACCATCAGGTGGCCCGTCTGCTCGTCTGCCTACCGAGGCACTAAAAAAAGCAACGAGTTTCTTGTCCGTTCTTCTCTAGCGAAACTGCATTCCGAACTGGCGGTAGAGTAAAATGTATAACATTTAATGGATTCAATAAATTTCTGTAAATAAATTACAGATATTTATTTACAGAAACTGATGTAACGTTTGAATTCTGTTTAATATTTTGAATACAATAATTAACATCATGCCAATTTACGGTGTTTCTTTTGCTACATTGTAGAATATCCATATCAAAAACATCAAACTTCAACTCTCGATTGCTACATTGCATAAAAAGAGATTCAAACAAATGATTGTAAATGTGTATGTTGCGCATGTATTGTCGGATCCCATTAGGGAGGGTTATCTTGTTAGCGATATAAATAACTGACGGGCTTTCTGTTCAACTAACAAGGGGATATTTTTCACGGAAAACCAACCGTGGTGGTCGATTATTGATGCGATGGCGAACATTATTTTTATCAGAAGCTTTAAACATCCTACTATCTTACTTCTTAACGGGATGGGGTTGAAAGTTAGCACAGGGATATATTATAGTCTGGAATAGCTTTGGTTGCCTACTCTAAGGGAATAGCACATAGTCTACTTTTTATCCAGAAAAATGAGCGGTTCCTATTAGATAATTAATTATAAATTTGTTTTTTGTTTTTCCTCAAAGCAAGGGATTGACGCATAATAATAATAATAATATAATTTTACGCATAGTGATAGTTTAGGGGTCAGAGAATGACATAGGCTCTTTTTTATCCCTAAAAATTCAAGTTTCCTGTGGGATAGCAAAATATAAAAAGATGTAGTACCTTAAGATGTCTCCATAGATATTATATTTTTTTTAAAATTACCACCACCCGGACGAAGCCGCGAGCAAATGCTCGTATATAATAATATACGGCTTCGTACACACTGGTTAACAATATATCATTAATTTACTATTAAATCATCTACTGAAAAGCATGGAACCATTTCCATGTAAGAATAAGGTCCAATAGTTACTAATACGGACAATTTAGTTAATACAGCACATGTCCTTAATTAATACCAGCGGAGTTGTGCACCTACATAAATGCTTCGTGGCGGCTCTGAGGTCCGTTCAAGCCTTAAGACTCATATAAACTCGCAATTTTCAGACCTCCAACCGTTGCCAAGTTGCGGTACTGTAATGAAGTTAGTAAAATGTGTTTTTACATATATACACAGTCAGGTCATAAGTATTGTCACACAGTAAAAACTTTTATTTTAGAATGCTGGCCACAAAAAAGTTTATTGAATTCGAATTTCAAATTGTTCATGAAAATATAAATGTATACTTTTTAGAATTTTACTCATTTTTAAATATGGAGTGGACGCTTAAAGAAGACCGTGTTGCAGTAATTGCGTTGCATCGTTTCGGTTACGCGCCAATTCAAATTTTTGACATACTGAAAAAATTGAATATAACCAAAAGATTCGTTTATCGTACCATCAAACGATACAATGAAGACTCTAGTGTAGATGACAGGTCAAGAAGTGGTCGCCCTCGGTCTGTTAGGACTCCAGCAGTGATAAAAGCTGTGAAGGCGCGAATTCAAAGAAATCCCAAACGTAAGCAGAAACTGTTGGCCCTTCAGATGGGGTTAAGAAGAACCACGGTGAAAAGGGTGTTAAATGAAGACTTAGGGCTTCGGGCATATCGAAGAAAAACAGGACATCGTTTGAATGCTCGTCTAATGGACCTGAGATTGAAGAGATGCCGCGCTTTGTTGAAGCGGTACGCGGGAAAGAAATATCGGGAAATTCATTTTTCAGATGAAATTTTTTTTACCGTAGAAGAGAGCTACAACAAACAAAATGATAAGGTGTACGCACACAGTAGTGAAGAAGCGAGCAACCGTATTCCGCGTGTCCAACGAGGTCATTTTCCATCCTCGCTCATGGTATGGTTGGGAGTTTCTTATTGGGGCTCAACAGAGGTACATTTTTGTGAGAAAGGTGTAAAAACGAATGCAGTTGTGTATCAAAATACAGTCCTGACGAACCTTGTGGAACCTGTTTCTCATACCATGTTCAATAACAGGCACTGGGTATTCCAACAAGATTCGGCGCCAGCTCATAGAGCGAAGAGCACACAAGACTGGCTGGCGGCGCGTGAAATCGACTTCTTCCGGCACGAAGACTGGCCCTCCGCCAGTCCAGATTTGAATCCGTTAGATTACAAGATATGGCAACACTTGGAGGAAAAGGCGTGCTCAAAGCCTCGTCCCGATTTGGAGTCACTCAAGACATCCTTGATTAAGGCAGCCGCCGATATTGACATGGACCTCGTTCGTGCTGCGATAGACAACTGGCCGCGCAGATTGAAGGCCTGTATTCAAAATCACGGAGGTCATTTTGAATAAACTTTAGTGTCATAAGAATCTATGTTTTGTTAAGTTCATTTTGGTATATAAATGGTTACATAATGAATAAACTTGTTTCAATTATTTTATATTAAACATGTGACAGAATTTATGACCTGACTAGGTATTATTGCACCTATCAAACTTAATTCGTATATTAATTGTGTGAAATATTGTTCACCGGTGTTCGAAAAGAGCAATGCTAGAGTTTCTTGCCCGTTCTTTTTAGCGAAACTGCATTCGGTAGAGTAAAATAACTTTGACTGAATCGAAATAATGTATAGCATTTCATGGATTCAATAAATATTTGATTTTGATTTTATAAAGGTGCCTGGATTTCTACTTTGCACGATCCTGAACACTTCAGCTTCATCTATATATTAATCTGTTCATGCATTCACGTAGGTTTTTGACTCCTGATCTGTCCTTAATTAAGATAGTCGCCAATTTGGCCGTCATAATTTCTGTGCGGATGTCGTTTCCTAACTTTTGTATTCACATTCATGTTTATAAAATAGCGGCGAATACTCTTTCATATGATGTGTTTAGGAGAGAATAGTAGTTGAGAACATGATAAATAAGGGAAATGAATTGAGGACATTAAGATGCTTGATATAAACAAGGCGGTATGGACAAGTGGGTAAGGGAAATGTAAAGCATTTGATACAAATTAAGCATAAATAAATTAGCAGCGATAGCCTAGTTGGTTGCGGTACGGACTGCCAAGACGAAAGTCGTAGGTTCGAAACCCAAGTGGCATACACCTCTGACTTTTCTAAAGTTATGTGTGTATTAAAATGTTAATTATCGCTTGCTTTAACGGTGAAGGAAAACATCGTGAGGAAACCTGCATACCTGAGAATTTTTCAAAGGTATGAGAAGTCTGCCAACCCGCATTAGGCCAGCGTGGTGGACTAAGGCCTAACCCCTCTCATTAGTAGAGGAGGCCCGTGCCCAGCAGTGGGACAATGTTTAATACAGGGCTAGTATTATAATTAAGCATAAATAATATGCCTATTATTATTATCATTATCTTATTTTTGTATTTTTCTAGTTAAGTTTTAATTTATGGTATTTTACCTGCACAAACTGGTGTATATGGTGTCTTTAAGTAACTGCTACGCTTACACACTAATTTATGTATGTTATGATTATAAGTTCTAGTGTAAGCAATTGTTGGTTTTCATATATAATTCATAAATAAATTTATGAATGACAATGTTAAAACTGGCCTCAGTTTTCTCCCTCCATTATTAAATTATATTTTATGTTGCGTTGGTATACAATATTTTAGACCAGTGAGAGATGTCATTAATAATATACTTGTCAAGTAAGAATAAGCAAAAAATTAAACAGAATATTTAATTAAAGAAGATTGCATTAAATTAATTATTGCTGGTGGTAGGATATTCATATCCGCCCGGATAGCGACCACCGTACACAGGGTGTATAACCCGCCATAGTGGCACACGCTAGTGTGTCGCGTTCCAAAATCAGCCAGTGTACATCCGGTTTTTGTCGGGGGTCTAGAGTTGGGGTACGATGTTTGGCAGTGTGAAGAAGCAGGCCGGCATGATTGTGTTGAGTAGCGGGAGATAGATCGTCTCTCGCTACTTGATACTCTAATTGGACCGCACTGCGCTTACCATCAGGTGCACTGCGGTCACTCACTGCCGTGCCGAGATAAAAAACAAATTGGATGTCCAAAAGTTCATACATGGAAGTCAAAATAACTTTATGGAGATTTTGTTATACAGAACGTTTGTAACTGATATTTGTAATTTTGTGAAAAAGCATCACTTATTATTATTATTAGACCTCTATAGTCCCAGACTTTTCGAAGGCATTCGTGGTGCCGAAGCCAACACGTAGAGGCCCGTTAGATAATTTCAATCTAATATTTTGATGTGACACCAACCGACGGTTATCCTTGTATACACTATACAAGTGCACCCAAGGACCAGAGGCGTAGCGTGGGCTAATATAGACGTAGCGAAGTCGCATCACCGAGGCCCCTTTTCTTTCATTCCCAAAATCTACCCAATAGATCTATATATTGGTAGTATACTACCAAACATACTTTTTTTATTTATTTCAGAAAAAGGTACAGAATAACTTATGCACTCTAAACGACTATGCTTTGACTCGACTTACCTACTCATGACAGTGAAATAATATAAATGTGCGGAGATGCTTTGCGTGAAAGTGATCAAATTAATTATTCATTTGTGGTAAAGCTTCGCGAGGCTCCGCTATTTGCGAGGCAGTGGGCGAGGGCCTACGCCTAGCTACGCCACTGCCAAGGACAACCTCCGTTTGGTGTAGGACTATTGTATGAATGGATGGAAAGCTTCAAGAGAGCAACATCATTTGAGCGTCTAAAAAATGGAGAAGTTTCAATGGGCTTTAAACATTATTTGCTACCTTAGAGTCGCATCACGCTGCCAAATCACCACTAACGTTTCACATCCACTCTTCGAGCGTAATGCTCTGGCGACTCCACTCTGACCGGCCGGTGAAGGCAAGCCAGAGGTGGGGGATCAGTTCCTTATCATTGTTAACTCCAGCCAGCTGGTAAAGACTAGCCAGAAATGAAGAACAGGACCTTCGTACGTACTACGTACCCGAGTGCTTCCGGGGGAAGCACTCGGGTACGTGGGGTCGATACTTCTCAACAGCTTGCCACAAGCTGCCCTTCGGGCTTATTATTATTATATTGCAAGAGGTTACCGTAGCCTATGGACGCTTGCAACACCAGGAGCAATACGGCATGTATTGCTGGTTGCTGACCTTTCAAAAACCTGTTTACTCCCTTCTTGAAGAACCCCATACTGAAGTCTCCATGGAAAACCTCGGCACGGAGCTCATTCCACAATCGGAGCGTTCGCGGGAGGAAATTCCTCTGAAACCGCGCTAAAGTTAGTAGGTTAGTAAGTTAGTAGGTTATTATAAACTGGATATTACCGCATTGGAACATCAGCCTGTATCAGCATTTTTCATTGCAGTTTTATACAACCGGGCAGAGCAAACAAAAACTCTATTGTGTGATAAAACATCCGTAAAATTGGAACTAAAAATACAAAGTGAGATTCAAAATTCAATTTTATTTTATATTCGTTTGAGTGGAATTTATTTGTTTTTATTATTATTTATATTGGTTTCACTATGTGTTTTATAATTTTGGAATTTGTTCATTGTTTTGTGTTCAACATTTTAAATTATTTATTTTTTGTTTTTGCACGTGCATCTTTGGTGATATCACCAATGTCCATCTAAATTTAAAATGCCAGTGGAACTCAAATCGACAATGGCAACCATTTGTCAACACTGAGCAGCGAATCTCAGAGAGTCTCTGAGAATGCTTAACTGTCTTTATTCCGCAATGAAATTAATCAAAAAGAAATAAAGAGACCAGTTGAAAATAATTTAATTATAAATAAATACACTCAACAGTCACACATATGTTAATAATCCCAAGCTAGGTGGCACCTGTGTGCGCTCGAGGTGGCAATAAGACGGCAGGAACGACAAAACGCGTTCACGACCTGGCATTCGCGGCTGCTTGAAGAGCCTTATGCGTAAAAACGTGTCGTCGAAGCAATCCTGCCGGTCTTCGAAGACTGGATGAACCGTAAACATGGTCGACTCACCTACAGACTTACACAGATAATCACCGGGCTCGGGTGTTTCGGTGATTACTTGTGTAAGATAAGGCGAGAAGTGACGGCGAACTGTCACCACTGCGATGGCAGTAACGAGGATTCCGCAACACACACGCTTTCAGAGTGTGCTGCGTGGGTAGCAGACCGGCAGACACTGATCAGCCGGATCGGGCATAACCTCTCCCTGTCGTCTGTTTTGTCGGTGATGCTTACGGGAGAGGACGAATGGAAAGCGGTAGCCTTCTTCTGTGAATCAGTTATGATTCGGAAGGAGGCTGCGGAACGGGATCGGGAAAGAGCCGATCCCGCTCGGAGGCGTAGGAGCCGAGGCGATGGTAGAAATCGCCCCGATTCCTCTGTATAGGGGTACGTAAGAATGCTGGGGAGTTATTGATACTCCGCTCTTGACGTGCTAATACAGCGTAACACTGGAGGGGTTCCGGCGTGTTTCTTTTGGAGGTCCCGGGATCCTTCTGTAGTGTTGATGGAGACAACCATGGGGTTTTTAGCCGGTAAAAATCCGGCATACCCCGTCGCTAAGACGGGAATCCAAGAGGATTTTCCCCATGGAAAAAAAGGTGGCACCTATGTAGTGGTTATCTAGAACTGGATCACATAAACATTTGTCTCGGTGCGGGTTTCGAACCAGAGGCCTCTCGTTTCACAGTCACTCGCCCGCTGCGCCACCGAGGATGCCATGTCACATAATTTATATTAATCAATACGCCCATATTAATAATGGTGGGATAGGGGACGAGCCTATAGTCATACCGGGCACGATTCCTGACTTCGGGCTGATACTGAGTGACAGAAAAACCCAATATCACTACCACCCGTCCCAGGGATCGAACCCGAGACCTGAGCACAGCAGTTGTATCTACAACTAATTACAACTGCGCCTGATATTAAATAATACAATACAATTAGTCAGTCAATACAATTATTTCTTGAGAATGCTCTAATGGGTTTGTCGGTGCATTGTGAACGAACCTTTGAAGATGTACCGATACACTGATATGCGTGGTGCTCGGGGAGTAATCTGCAGGTGTATTATGGACGTGATATTGTCTGCGCCCGCCGTGATTATCGTACAAATTATTCGGCGGTTTTAAATATACCGTACATATAGACATATTGTGCCGTTGAAGAAAGTATCCTTCGACGATTATCTATTTGATCTTGATGAAACATAACAAGTATTTATTTTGCTGCATAAAATTAGAAAAAGTATTACATTTTTCTGTTTGTATATTACAAAAGTTGGTCAATTTAACATTAACATATTTAAGGATGTACGTTAATCTGAAAAACAACTGACTCAATCGTTATATATAAATTACTTGAGACTCCAGGCAGACGTTGTTCTGCCCGGATCACCTTCTATATAGACTGAAATATCGTAGAATAAAAATTAGATCTCAACTATAGGCCACCTATTATTTTCAAAATTATCCTATCTAACAAGCTTAAAAAAAATATTATGACTTCCTAAAATTAGTCTAGTCTAGCTACGTTTTCAAAGTTCCTTATAAAATAACGAATAAAACCAAAAATGCTGCATCATCTGCGCCCGAAACATTCACTTCAGCCGCATTTTGTATGGGCGCAAAGGATCGCTGAAATCGTCCAAATTATGGCGGGATGTACAACCTTAATCCGTGTTGTGGTTATTTAAGAAGTGATTAATATGTATATGCTTTGTCTCGTAGCTTTATTTAATAATCAGCTCATTAGTTAGTATTAATCTATATTCAGAATTCAAAAGTTATATTAATTAATCTACATAATTATGTTGTTCGTGATAATCCTATTTAATCCAATGTAGCCATAATGCGGTTTTTAGGGATCAGAATGTAAATTAATTGTTTCTTATGTTTGTTTACGCGAATATTCCATATTTAAATAAAACTTATTTTTTGCGTTTTTTTTACTTTGTAATTTTTTTTATTTTATTCACTCTATAAAAGAGAAGGCAAAGGTTCTCTACCATGCAGCTATGTCTGTCGTTATTTTTTCCAAATCTGGGCTAGAATTAAAGTCTTCTTCTTCTCTGGTTTTAACTTATACAAAAGGCCGAAGCCATGTCTGCAGTCTTCATCCATTCAAAAGGGGGAAGCCATGTCCGATATTTTTCTCAGTCTAAAGGCCGAAGCCATCTCTGAAATAGTCACAATTCAAAAGGCCGAATCCATGTCTGTAATATTCACATTTTAAAGGCCTAAGCCATGTCTAAAATATTTTTTTCACTTATTCTTACTTTGTTAATATTTAGAATGTCAGAAAGTCCAGCCCGCCCCGCGACTAAGAAGCCACATACAGTAAGGTTTTCTAAATGTCGGGACTAAAAAGTAAAATAAATAAAAAAACATTAAAATTAGTTTTATGTCCAGAATGTAAATTACTTAGAAACAATCAAAAGTTTTCGAGGAATTCATCAAACATTCATATTATTTTATTTTGGTCAGTCGACTAGATTTTTACTATCATACCTACGTCATTATGTCCAAAGTCATTTATTACAAAAAATAGAATTAAATTAGCAACTGTAAAAGATTAATTTATATCTCAAGCTGTGGGACAGAACATAGAGCAAACTACTCAGCAGGCGGGCATGGTATATTGCTGCCCTCTTACCTGGGTGGTTTTGCGCTTACCCTCAGATGCGGTGTGGTCACTTTGCCGTGTCAGTATAAAAAAATATCAAATTGTTTTTTTCACGTGGTACTAGTGTAGTGTCGCTTTTGTGTTGTTAGCCACGCTGTAGTCAAAATTGTCTATAGCATTAATGGACCGGCTCGACTGGGTTATTACCACTCACAGAAAACCAACTTCAAGTGACAACTTGCTCTTACTTGTATTTCGTACAGTTGGTGAGATTTCTGCAGGACCATATCCATTATATGGTCATACATAATACTCCTAATTTTTTTTCTTTTTTCATGGTTTTTTTCTCTAAAGGGCGTTGAAAATCATTATCCATTAGGTGACCTAGTTACTCGTTTGTCGGCCTTTCTTTCCTTGATTTTTTCTCTATTTGGCGGTGAAAATCATTAACCATTAGGTGACCCAGTTACTCGTTTGTCGGCTTCTGCTATAAAAACAACATATCTTCCCTTTACATAACAATATTGCAGGATATATTTTATACTATTGATGTGGGCAGCGATAGTACATATTAAAAAAAATCGTACCAAATATTAAAAGAACTCCCTCATGAACACTCCTAAAGTGAAATCTTAAAATAGTACTTTTTATTAGAGTCTCAATATTACATTTAATTAAAACAAAACTTGTATATAAATCTTTAGAGGTTTATAGAATAAAATCCAAGTCGGAGCCAGGTTTTAATATTGTGTAAACAATACTGCGCAGAACTCATTTCAGTGGTGGAAGCACGGAAGCAATCAACAACGAACGTACAAGAAACTGTGATATGAAACTTTAATATTCTCAAAGGGAATACGGACAGGGCCGAATCTAGGACTAGCTGGTGGGGTAAAAGTTTGGAGAAGAGATCGAGTATTTCTTTAATTTGATACTATCAAAGAATAAAAATGATCTTAGTACATTGAAGCTGGCTGTGTATTTCGTTTTATATTTTGAAATTATTTATATGACAGTGTTTTTTACTCTATGTGATTTGTTTTTTACTTTTAATGCTCGTTGTTTAATAAACTGCCAGTTTCAATATAGAATAAGATAAATTGGTACTGAAGGACAGTTCAAATATCAAATCTGCTGTGGTTACGACTAAATTGATTGTCTCACAATAGTATGAACTACTGTTTTTTATTATGTAGCTTATGCTTTAAAGCCTATTTTATAGTTTTATCGCCAGTATAGGGCTCCTACAACAAGGAGACAGGAGTAATGTTGCATAAAATATTTTTTACTTACTTATCACATAAGCGCCTGACTAATCTCACAAAAATCAAACGAAATGTAATTAGTAAGAGCCACTAGATATTTCAAAGTAGGATATTTAATATTTTCCTTAAGTTTGTCCCTGGATTACGACTGTTTCAACGCGTAATGTTTCGATATAAGCGGGTTATGTGATAGTCACTTTGTTAGCGTCTGATCTTTGGTATCTACTTTTTGCCCAAGGTTTTGTCGCTTGGCTTGTCTCCAAATGCTTTGACATTTCTAATGTTATCCAATGTACTTGCGTTTTACCATTGCAGGCATCTTTCGCCGCATAGTCACTTGCAGTTGGATTTAATTTAGCGACCATAAATCACAGATTTGGTCATTACCCGTAATGCAGGTATTTGAAATTAATCCATTTTACTTATATGATAATAATGTTTGTTGATATGACTACAAACTATTGTTAAAGCCTTTCTAAGGATACTTATCACCGTCTACAGTCAGATGCATGTATAAATGCACACAACAGTGACATACATAAACGGTAGGCTCTGCTGTGCTCTGGCATTGCAGAAGTCTATGGGCGGCGGTGACTACTTACCATCAGGTGGCCCGTCTGCTCGTCTGATATCGAGGCAATAGTCGTAATCCTACCAACAGTGCTTGTGTACCACCTATCTTTGCAATAAAATACATTCTGCAAAGTAGCATACGACCACGGTTGTCCTCTGGACACCACCATGAATATGTATGTTCTTCTTCTTCAGCCTTTGGGCGTCCACTGCTGAACATAGGCCTCCCTAAAAATTTCTGACAGGTTGGTCTGGAAATCTTTAAGGGAGGCCTATGAATATGTATGAAATACAATATTTATTGCATTCTCGTTTCATACTTTTTAGAGTGTGATTTTTCTTTTAATAATCATAAGCCCTCGCAGTAATACTCATACTTGAACCATTCTAAGACGTTATTTTATAAAAGTACTTCCTATTTAGTAGTCAAGTATAAACTTTATATTAAGAGCGAGACAAGATCTCCCCAGTTAGAGCAGAGACTCGGACACTTTGTTATGTATAAAGTAATTACATTTAATTAGAAAGTTGCTTTGTTTCAAACAGTATTAACTGAGAATGCACAAGATTTTATCTTAATTAAAGTATATATCGAGCTTTTCTTTTCACGCATTTTTTGTTCTGGTTCATTAATATTTTTGATCCAGTGTTTTTTATGCCAATATTTTTCTAACATGAGTATTTTTCAATAGAACACAAAGGGTATAAATGAGGTTGGTATTTTAATGAATTACAAACGTTTGTGTTAGTGCAAACACGCAGTTAACTTATATGAACAGACAGCCTCCGTGGCGCAGTTGGCGTGTAGCCGGCTGTGAAACGAGAGGCCGTGGGTTCGATTCCCACACCGGGACAAATGTTTGTGTGACACACAGATATTTGTGTCCGGGGTCTGGGTGTTGTGCGACCGAAAGTCTCTCGTAGTCCCTGATACCCACAACACAAGACTCGTAACTTAGTGTGGGGTCGGGGCTATGTGTAAAAAAAAATGAACGCTTCTGGTAAGTTTTTTAACAAGGCCTATTAAAACCAGTAAGATTGTTGTTAGCACACACATGACTTATACACGCATGAACTTAAAACCATGTAATAGCTAATTGTTTTGCTAGTGGTAGGATGTTCATATCCACCCGGATAGCGTCCACCGTACACAGGGTGTAAAACCCGCGATAGTGGCCGTTTTGCGGTCTTCTGAGTACTCTGACACTAGACCCTCGACCGCTTCATCATTTTCTTGCCCATGGCGTAGTGTGAAGAAGTAGGCCGGCATGATTGTGTTGAGTAGCGGGATATAGATTGTCTCTCGCTACTTGCTTGCTACCTTACACATTTGCAGTGTGGTGACTTTGCAGTGCCAGGATAAAAAAACATATTACTTTGTTCAATGTAAAAATGTACAATATACTGTTTGTATAATATCACACCAAAAGGAGTTCTTTCAAAGTAGTGAGACGTTTCCCAACATATATTTATGTTATTTTCTTTGTACAATGCACAGCATCAACTCTCGGGACTCCACAGAAAAATCGCATTGAGTTTGCATTCATATTCACTCCAGAAATATCTGGGGCTATCTCGACAGACATAACGCTCGTTTATCAACCGATATCGGTCGGTATGTATAAATAACTCTTCGTATCAATATTTGCTAGTCTCGATATTTTAAAATATCAGTATATCTATTACGGTCGATGTCTTTGCTGTCTATGATGAGTTTGTAATGACATACCGACCGCAATCGGTTGATAAGCGAGCGTTATGTATATTGAGACTGCAGCCACAGCCACAAGAGACAAACGCTTTGACTCTTAATTTGCATCACTTAAGCGGATTCAGATGAAGAGATCATTCTGAAGTTAGTTTCATAAGCAACGGAAAATATATACAGCAGAGAAACACTTGGTATTATTTTTGGACTTTCAAAGTTTATTTGATGTAATTTATGATTATATATCACACTCCAATAATTTAATCGTCAAGGGAACAATGTACGATTACTTTTAAAATGGTTTAAAGAACCAGTGTTATATGAATATATTCAAAATCTGATTTATTTCAGAACTACGCGTACTGGCTTGCGGAGCCACAGCTTCTTGGTATCTACTACCCTGCCCCGAACGAAGAGGTTCGCAAATTCGTATCTTTGCCGCACCATGAAGCTGTGGAACAGTTTGCCAGCTACCGTGTTTCCACCATCTTATGATCCTGGGTCCTTTAGGTGTAGTGTGAAGAAGCTACTCAGCATGCCGGCGTGATTGTGTTAAGTAGCCGGGCATAGTCGTCTCTCGCTACTTGATACTCTAACTGGACGGCACTGCGTTTACCATCAGGTGGAATGTGATCACTTTGCCGAGTAAGTATAAAAGAAATCACTTAAGAGGTAGGCAGAATTTCAAACAGTACTATAAACACCATGAACTGAACTGTTATGTCGACAGTAAAATGTTATGACAGAAGTAAGGAAGTTAATAAACAAATAGGGAAGTGCCGAGATTAACTTATAAGAGATTAGATAAGGGCAATTTCCTATACCGAGATAAAAGCACTCGGAAACTGCGGATGCGAGCGGAGATGTTTTTGAGAACAGTGGCTCGCTCGCCGCTTTTATATTATTACATGCCAGTGAGGTTAGCTGTTAATGTGTTTAGCATATCTTTTATTTTCAACGGTAAGCAGCGGCTTTGCTGTGCCCTGGTATTGCAGAAGTCTATGGGCGGCGGTGACTACTTACCATCAGGTGGCCCGTCTGCTCGTCTGCCGATCAAGGCACTAAAAAAAAAACAAAATTACAGGATATTTGTGTATTACAAGAATTTATTCAAATTTTTCTTACGCCTGTAATCTCCCAAGGGATAGGCAAAGGTGTAACCAGAACACCAACTATTTGCCAAATTTATTTCGGTCCCATAATGTGATAGGGGGCGAGCCTATCGCCATACCGGGCACAAATTCCAGACTCCGGGCTATTACTGAGAATTCCTAGATAGAAAAACCCAATATCAGTTTACCCAACCCGGGGATCGAACCCGAGACCTCAGCACAGCAGTCGCAACGCATGCGCAATTAAAACTGCGCCACCGAGGCAGTCAAGTTTTTCTTGTAGTCAATTAATAAATCATCTTAACTTATCTAAGCAATATTGGGGTATTGGCTAACAATATATATCAGCCAATGTCAATAAACAATCCCAAACCACATGTACAGATCGATCCCGAAAATAAACCATTCAAATGGTGGCGTGGCATTGAAACTTTATTCTTATTGGCTCATTTCTGGAAACTATCTTTAGAACAAGATTAAGATTATGTATCGAAACTGCTGTATTTAAATTCTTTCTGTTTTAGATTGCCTCATTGGGTTATTGAAAGCGAATTAGACTGGGAGACAAATGAAAACCTGGGTTCACTCGTGTTTAATTTGTGTTTTATGTTTTCGATTCTAGAAATCTCACTGGAGTTGTCTCGAACTTGAATGATATGATAACTAGCAGATTCTAAAATAATTGGAATGACATAAATAAAAAAAACCTACACACGAAAAATTTAATATTTTCCAGGCACTATATAATATTCATATCACAGTTTAGTCCATCACGTCTGGATGTATCTGAATCACTATCAAGAATATTAACAAAATATTTTTACTAAAAATCATAAACTAAACAAAAAATATTCACATAAAACGTCCTTAGATATATTTTGATAACGCATAACGTTGTTCTACGCAATCTTTTACATAAGAACATTTTTACACTCATACGGGTAAAATTGCCACATTTCGGCAATTTCAGCTCATCTCGTTTTATTAGGGTGAACTTCAAAAGAATATGTAAAAATACCACTTCGCGTGGCGCATGCGGCGACATTACTTACTTTACTCAATTTGTCTCGTTCAAACGACAGAAAAAATAATAACATACATTCAAATTAGGTCGAAGAATAAGGCCGTTATCGTGGAATGGTAATTCTATACACAGCACACGTATTATTCTTTACAACGTGCACAGAATCACGTGTGTTCACATGGATTCTGCATACTAGTACTACGAATCATACTGGTATAATAGACATTCGTAGTTTTCTTTATTTGTGCTCGGTATGGTAGGATGAGAGTAAATATGAAGGTGACTTTTGCGGCACACTTCAGGAGTTGAGATTATGCGTACCAATAAGGTGGTTGACATGTTTTTTTATTATTTTAATCAACAAGTTACATTAACTAAAACCTATTATTGCCGTGCCATTTATAATGGTATTATGAGATACTAGATGTTGCCCGCGGCTACGCCTGCGTCGAGGTTATATTTGAAAGAATGGTATACGATCCTTGGAGGCATCTTAAACTATTACACCTTTCTATATTTTGCTATCCCACAGGAAGCGTGCTTTTTTCCGGGATAAAAAGTGGCCTATGTCATTTTCTGATCCCTAAACTGCCTCTATGCAAAAAATCATGTCGATTCCTTGCTCTGTAAAAAACTGAACTATCCCACGGGAACTGTATATTTTTCCGGGATAACAAGTAGCCAATGTGCTATTCCAGACTATAATCTATCTCTGTGCCAAATTTCAACCAGATCCGTCCAGCCGTTGTAGCGTAATTGAGTAACAAACATCCATCCATCCATCCATTCAAACATTCGCATTTATAATAATACTAGTATTAGTAGGAAGTAGGATTATGTAGTAGGACGTAAAAATAATGCAAATGTTTCATGAACATCTGATCCCACATTATCAAATTTTTTTTAGTACCTCGATTGGCAGACGCAGCCACCTGATGGTAAGTAGTCACCGCCACCCATAGACTTCTGCAATATCAGGGCACAGCAAAGCCGCTGCCTACCGTAATTGACCGATAGCCATCACATCCTTGCTCTCTAAAGTCATGGAGAGAATAATTAACGCCTAGCTTATGGGGTATCTGGAGGAGCACCAGCTGATTAGCGATCGTCAGTACGGTTTCCGTCACGGTCGCTCGGCTGGTGATCTTTTTGTTTACCTCACACATCGCTGGGCGGAGGCTATAGAGAGTAAGGGTGAGGCTATGGCCGTCGGTCTAGACATCGCGAAGGCGTTTGATCGGGTATGGCATGGGGGCCTTCTGTCGAAGCTACCATCTTATGGAATCCCTGAGGGACTCTGCGACTGGATCGCTAGCTTTTTGGATGGTCGGAGCATTAAAGTCGTCGTAGACGGCTACTGCTCCGACGATCTATCCATTAATGCTGGCGTTCCACAAGGCTCGGTGTTGTCGCCGAAACTGTTCATACTGCATATCAATGACATGCTGTCTATTGATAGCATGCATTGTTATGCAGATGATAGTACTATCGACGTGCGATACACCGGCCGGCAGGGTATCCCTCGGAGCACTTTGGAAGAAAGACGGTTAGAACTTGTGTCGGAAATCGAGAGCTCTCTAGGGCGGGCCTCTGAATGGGGTGAAAGGAATCTAGTTTACTCCAACCCCACGAAGACACAAGTTTGCGCGTTCACCGCTAAGAAGGATCCATTTGTCATGGCGCCACAGTTTCAAGGAGTCACTCTCCGGGTTTCCGAGGGTATTGTGATCCTCTGCGTCAATGTATCGAACACGGTCCAGTTTAGGAGTCAAGTGGAGGACAAAGCCAAATTGGCCAGCAAAAAATGGGGATCCTGAACAGAGCGAGGCGGTATTTCACGTCGGGCCATAGATTGGCGCTTTATAAAGCGTAAGTCCGGCCCCACGTGGAGTATTGTTCTCATCTCTGGGCAGGAGCCCCGAAATACTTGCTAGACCCACTTGACTCCTTACAGAGGCAGGCCGTTCGAATTGTCGGGGATCCTGATAGCTTGGAACCGTTGGGACTGCGGAGAGACTTCGGGTCTCTCTGCTTGTTTTATCGGTTGTTCCACGGGGAGTGCTCCGAGGAACTGTTTAAAATGGTGCCTACATCACCATTTTATCATCACACCACCCGACACCGCAACAGAGTTCATCCATACCACCTGGAAACGATTCCGTCTAGCACGGTTCGTTTTCAGCGTTCATTCTTACCACGTACGTGCAAGCTCTGGAATGAACTTCTTGCAGCGGTGTTCCCTGAGCGCTATGACATGTCCTTCTTTAAACGAGGCTTAAGAAGAGTAGTCCTTAAACGGTAGGCAGCGGCTCTGCTGTGTTCTGGCTTTGCAGAAGTCTATGGGCGGCGGTGACTACTTACCATCAGGTGGCCCGTCTGCTCGTCTGCCTATCCAGGCACTAAAAAAAAAACTGATTACGGTGGCCCACCTGCTCGTCTGCCTATCCAGACACAAAAAAAAACTAATCAACAAATACTAAAGAAATATTGGGCGAGTTCATATTTCGTCTATTCAAACACCATAATCCCAGACGCCGAATATTCCCTCAAGGATGAAAAGCTCGTCTGCACATATTTTAGAAGCCACGTATGTGGTAAGCAAACCATAAGATATATTACTGCGATTCGTGGCGATTTATTGCGCGAGGAAAAAACGTGGTGTGTTCGGAATCGTGCTCAGCTGAGTAGGTCTTACTCGTGCGGAGGATTCACCTCTATTTATGTTAGTGGTTTATAAGTTTAAATCGAAGGTAATGAGTATAGTTCATATAATATGATGAGCATATGAGTAATGCGATCAGGATTTTAGGGTTTCTAGGTTCTTTCGTGGATGTTGCTGGTTTTTGGCTTTGCAGACTGTAATCTTAGTCTTAAACTCCGCGTATACAAAATACAACATAAGAGTAGTCATGTTGTATTATAGTTGCTCGAATACAGATGGGACCAATTTAGCAGAAGCTGACATTTAGTATAATAATACAATGAATAATGTATAGATTTATGATATATTAGTAAGCAACTTAATAATTTATTACACAGCCTTCATGGCATTGCTCGCAGGAAATTAAGTTGACCTAGACAAATGTTAGTGTTACAGACAGATATTTGTTTCGAGTCTGGGTCTTGTGGGACCTTAGTCCCTCGTACTTGTTGATACCCACGATAGAGGTTTTACCTAGTGTGGGGTCAGAACCATGTGTGTGGCTGTTGGGTCACTGTCTTGTCAAAGATACCTTATTACACATCATTTATATGTTGCCAGTTTATTTTGCTAAATTATCCTTTACGATTAAACGCGCAAATCTCAACAACGTACTGATCGTAAAAAAAAATTGGTGTAAAATGACTTCAGAACAAAATATCGCACTTTGTACAGTATTCAGTAGCATTTTATCTTTTTTCTTGTCATAAACTGGTCCTAAATACGCTGAATATTCTTTATTGTAAGTGTTCCACACAATTTTACGTATTTCAATAAAGGGAATACGAAAATACGGCCAAGTTTTGCAAGTAGCGGCTTTAAAACTTCCATTTGGAGGTCCATTTGTACATCACAAAGTTTTATTTCGCCCGACTGAGTCATTTCATGGAAAACATTAATTTTGAATAGAGTTAAAATTTGTTTTCGAGTACTAGATATTTTCGTTGGTAGCGAAAATTGTTTAACAGAATTGTAAACAGCTTATAGGAAAGTTGCGGTCAAGAGTGGTATGACATTACGCCGGCATAATTACAGGGCCTGTCCAATCTGGTTATATAAATTTTTGTATCTTCAAATACATGGTTAGGTATATATAAATCAGTCAGACATTTCTAATTGTAGAGCTCCTTATATTAACAAATCCCATGTAATTTATAAATTGCTATCGATAATCACTGGCGCAGTGGTTACGGAGTTTTGACATGAGAGGCAGCCAAGCTGATAATGTTTAGCTGAGATCAATGTTATTAGTCATATATCTATACTTTAAACGTATATAATTGGTGGTAGGAAATTCGTGTCCGCCCGGATAGCGGCCACCGTACACAGGGTGTAAACTCCGCCATAGTGGCACACGCAAGTGTGTCGCGTTCCGGCATTAGCCAGTCTACATCCGATTTCTGTCGGGGGTCTAGAGTACGATGTTTGGCCGTGTTGCGACCTTCTGAGTACTCCGACACTAGACCTTCGACCGCTTCTTCACCTTCTTGCCCATGGCGTAGTGTGAAGAAGCTACAGGCAGGCATGATTGTGTTAAGTAGCGAGGAATAAATAGATTATCTCTCACTACTTGATACACTAATTGCACTGCACTGCGCTTACCTTCAGGTGCAATGTGGTCACTTTCCCGTGATAGAATAAAAAAAAATTAAATGCCAACCCACAAATTTTACACGAAAGGCAAAAATGCGCGTAGAGCTGCATACAATATTGGACAGGTTGTTTAAAAGTTTTTTTTTTTTTTTTTTTTTATTTATTTATTTAGGAAAGCTTACAGACTAATAGTTATAAATATAGGTAGTAAAGAAAATTATTTAAACAATTTGCTGACAACAAGCTTCCACATATTGTTATCTATTTAAGCCTGTACTGTATTATAAATAACATACCTAATATAATTTACACATAAATTAACATTAAAAACTATAATTTCATTTAACTACAAATGGAATATGCATGGTAATTAAACATAGAATAGAGAGACAAAAAGTACAAAAAAATAGAATCACAGAATAAGTTAAAACACAGTTAAAATACAATAATAATAGTAAGTTACATGTTTCTTTTAGGATGCAAAAAACAATTCACTCATTTTGCGTCTCACTACAGCCGGACTAGTACAGAATAAATCAATGTCTAAATAGCGTGAAATATCATTGAATTTACTAGCACTACGCAACAAGAAAGCATTACATCTATAGTTCGTTTTAATTTTAATTTTAATTTAACAACAAAGGAAGAAAGAAAGACACAAAAATTGTTTCTACCTACATAATATGTTCGTTATAGACTTTGAAACCACTCAACCGATTCAATGCAATTTCGTGTATGTGTGTGGTTGGGTCCAACTTAAAAGATAGGATAGTCTTAGATCCGATAGGTGGCGCTGTTATTGAGATCTGAGATTTTTTATTTTTTCTAGGTAAATTCGGTCCACGTAGAAGGCGTTTTATGGCAGGACAACGTCTGCCCGGGACCACTATTAAAGTATAAGCGAAAATAGAACAATATGAATGTAAGAACGCCAAATAATAAAATTTCTACTGCCTTCCTTTGTTTAAGAATTGTTCTCGGTTCATAAATTTGTTAAATGTTTCTACCGAGTTTCGATTCGGTTTCTTCATCCAGTTCGCTGAGGTTATATCCATTTTATGCGTCGTTGTGTGCTAAATTGCCATATGATGGCTTTGTGGCTTCGGATGTATTTGAATTATGATAGTATTATTATCATCATATTATTTTTACTGTTGAATTGGAAAGTTTATGATCATGGTGGATTATTTGTGTGAGGGAGCTATAAATAATAAATTGTTTGTGGAGTACACATTTAATTCCCTCACGTGTAGAATGAGAAAAACGTCAATCCTACTACTACTATAAATGCGAAAGTAACTCTGTTTGTTTGTTACCTTTTCACGACTAAACGGCTGAACGGATTTTGATGAAATTTGGCAAGCAGATAGATTATATCCTGGAGAAGGACATAGGCTATCTTTTTTCTCATATAACAATCTTGAAAGGGGTCAGACAGGAGTTCCAAATTTGTATGGGAAATCCATAATTCCTCAAGTAAGCTTTTGGTAAGAAAGAACGAAATACGTGTTTCAACGTTTTTACCAAATCATCCCTAAAAGGAGCGAAGTGAGGGGTTAACTTATGAGGTATAATTTAAACGTAATCTCAAGTTTCAGGCACAACACCTGAGAGTCAGGACGATTGCTATAGGTGCCTCAGTGCAGAATACAACCCCTTGGATTGTATACTTCTGCTCCCGAAAATAACTTCCACGTGGAGCCGCGAGCAACAGCTAGTTTCTTATATTTTTCTTATTACTCAGATGAGGCTTTGTAAAATATTTTAAATATGAGAAATATCATGTATATTTCTCATATATTCCATTATTTCCAGTAAACAAAAGGTATTCATACAATATGTTCTCATATACTCATAGGTACTTCTTTTTAACTTTTATGTATTTTGCCAAAATAAAGTGTTATCAGAATTAGCATTATTTATTATTATTTAAGTTCATTTACATAAATTGTATAAAGGTGGACTAAATGCCTGAAGCACTCTATTTCAGTGTGCCTATGGTTGACGTAAAGACAAGACAATATACCCATATGGGTATATTGTCTTGTCTAAATAACAGAAAAAATATATTAATAATATTCCCTTAAAATCTAGACATTTTTTTAACTATCTCAAACCATTGTTTGAATTATAGATGGGTAAAAACTTTAATACATTCTATTTCAACAATAGATTTTGTACATTATGAATTTGTTAGTTAAACAACGGTGAAAATATTGTTAAATACTTTCTTCTTCTGTTTCTTTTCAAAGAGAAGATCAGCGAAAAATTCACTGAATAAAATAAAATAAGAGGTTGCGTAGTAGATAAATTTTACTTAGAATCAGCGATCTATATGTACTACGTACTAGATGCGGCGACCAGAACAAACATTTTGTTCCACCGAGTTGAGGTGTATACTCCACAACGACGTTAGTATGCTTCATGCCACCTACGAATGCACATCAGTTAATTTTAGTTATTTGTAGCGACATTCCCGAACAAATCTGCCTTATACTGATTTACAGTGAAACTGTTAATAGTATATAACGTAAATAACATAATTTCATAACGTTTAGAACGTAATATCAATAAATCTTAATTAATTTCAATTTTGAATACGGGAAGTTTATATTTCAAAACAAATTCATTATATAGTTTGTCCCGTTTTAGCGCGCGGAAAGTCCCGTTCGAGAGACAGTGATGGGAGTTTTACTTCCAAATAGTTCTTAGTAAAATGATAGATGGCATTAGTGAGCGGACAAGGTTATCGGAAAATCTTTTTTCTTCGACAGTTCGTGTCTATAGAATATAAGTCAGTGTTTAGAATACAATGGCTATGCATACGTCGAATGTTCTACACGTGCTTTAAAAGGGTAATGCCGCGCTATTACATTTTTTTATAGAATGAAAGGCCCAGCCGGTCTACTCTTTAAACTAATGTGGATCCCATCCCAAGGCAATTTTAATCCAATTGTAGTCTACTATACAAAATCGCTACACCAGAAATTAAAATTGTTAGCCTTGCATTTAAATTTTAATTATTTTTAGATCGAATTTTAATAAGATCGTTACATATGAAGTTGGCTGCATGCGGTGTGCAAACGGACGCCTGTTCCTAAAAAGCTACAAAAGAGATTGATTTAAATTTGTTTAATAAGTTTATTTAACACGACCACCGCAATTGATTGTATAATAAGATGAACTGACCTTAAACACACTTACGAATAATCCAATTATTCACTAATTGTCCACCAGTAATAAGCTATTTGTCCGGTGTTTAATTGAGATAATTAATCAGAATTAGGGCTGCACAGTGAAAATGTCTTTGTTCTATTGTAGCCGGCGATACTATCTGTAATGTGATTGTAGCTGGAATTAATTTGCTGTTAATGTTCTGTTTTGTAATGTGTGAGATGTTTGACACATTTAAATAAAGAAAGAAAGGACTTTTATTGTCAGAACAAACACAATAGAAAAACAAATAAAACTGAAAGCAAAAAAAAATTGTTCCAACAATAGTAAGAAATAATATATAAGGCTACCTACTATCATAAATTATATTGGGTAAATTATCACCATTGGAAAATTTGATTTTTACCGACCAAAAAGTTCCGAGGCCACCATTAATATTAAAAATTCAATCAACAAACTAGAATATATAAAATTCAAGTTCATTTTAAAACAAAATCGCCGTTGGAGTACGGGTCGAATAGCAGGATTAATTAGACGACGTGGGTTCGACTCCCGGGCTGTAATTATCAAACTCATGTTTCACGTTTAGAATCTCACTTTGTTTAAATTAATTTATCCGAACGGGAAAATTGTTTTAACTTTATTGTGTTAGTAAAGTTAAAACAATTTTCAAGTGTTTTAATTTTAAATGTGTTTGATGATTTTTGAGGTTAAAAACTCTTTAAATGGTAATAAGATACTTTGTAATCTTTTCGTGGAAGTCAATTGTAGGCGAAAAACTGTACATGTGAGTTTTGTATACGTACCACGCTCCCTGTCCCTTAAACCATATATGGTTCAGGAAACGTGTGCATAGAACGCACTGATACCTTCCTGAGCCATGTGTGTGTCTGGGGACACATACAACTTCCAAAGCGAATAATTCAGTTAAACTTGCTGGGATGATCATAAAGTGAAAAAAAACGCCGGGACGTTCGAAAAAATATTTTTATATATTTATGAAATCTCAAATTATTTTTAAACTGTTCCTAATTAGGTTTGGTTTTGAAACAGGACAAACAAAATTTTTTTTTGCATTGCAAACATTCTGTAGCCACTCGTTTTTTTTGCAGCGATTTCCCAGCTTGTACGTTCTTTTCGCATGTCTGCGTAGCATCCACTGCATCGTTTTCTGTTAATTTTATTGTCCTCTTTTATATCATTCTTATAAATAATAATAACAAAGAATACACAGTGAATAAATATTTCAAAAAAACCGAAATAAATATAAAACCTTCCCTGAACCACATGTGGCTAGTGAACTTGCAGAAGCAAAAATGACTCTATGCTCATGAAGCATATGTGTTTCAGGGAAGTAATGCCTACATCCGGTGTTTTTTTTAATTTATATTATTACTTAGGAAAATCCTATGCCCGTAAAATCAATATTTTACAAAAAGCCTATTGAACTTCTGGGTCATTTTTGTTTGGGACAGGGAGCGTGTTAAATGTTTTTAGACATTCGCGATTTTTTTTCATAATATAAAATTAGAGAACGGGTCTTAATCGCGTAATGTTTAATGGTATAAATACCAATTTATTTCCCGTCGTTTCGGAAAATAAATTGTATACTTGTTTTGACAAGTATACAATTTAAAGCATAAATTAACTTTCTATCAAACGCATCCCTTAGACTCATTGGGAATGTCTCATTCAATAAAAGGGCAAAAGTGAAATTCATTGTTTATGAACGTAACAAATTTAGGGACCCTCGTCAAAAAATCATTAGTGAAGCAAAAATCATTATGTTTAATGGGACGCCATTTTCGTATGGTATAATAATACTAGCCCTGTAGCATTGTCCCCCTGCTGGGCACGGGCCTCTATTAATGAGGGGTTAGGCCTTAGTCCTAGGTCGTTAGTAGTAGGTTAGATAGTATGGTATACATAGTTTTATTTAGATCTTGCTAGAGAGGTTTATGTATTCATTTTTACTTTTGTGTATATTTTAATAAATTCATACAAAAAACACACACATCGTTTTGACCCCACTAGTTTGGTCAAACCCATATTGTGGGTATCAACCACTACGAGAGACTACGGTGTCAAAACACCAAGACCGAGTCGGTGCGAACCCGGATCCTTTCGTTTCACAACCGGCTAATCACGAATGCTGTCAGTTTGACAATTCTAATTCTAGTATTATTTTTTATAGGTTCGGTTTTGATATGGTGATATTTAAACGCACCTTAGTGTCAGCACTTTACTGTAACTTTAGATCCATTATAAATTTCTGTAATACAGGTTTGTGCTCCATATGACTAGTAACATATTCCCTACTATATCATGATGTGAGATGAAAAAATTATACCTTATTTCACGAGGGACACAGACAGGATATGTCTTATTACGCAAGCAAGGCCATAAGGCAAACACGGCTCTTAGTCGATGTAATTCCTAATTCAAAACAGGTGAACGCTATGAGCATTCCGCATGATTCCAGCAGTAGCTCAATAAATCCAGCAGTACTGCACCTGCAAACAACGTGACCTGCAAAATTAGTGGCGAAGCTTACGATACCATCTGTTGCTTACATTTGCATCCACTTGGCCATTCAGTGGCAGTCCGGGCGAGTTCACTAGGCTTATTACGTATAGAAATGGCCAAAACTGTATTCGCTGTAAAATCAGGGATTTTCTTACAGAAATTGCACTTTTATATTGCTTTTAGTGTTCTTTCTACATTAGAAGAAGCTGAACCTTGGTTCAGCTTCTTCTAATCAGTTCTTCAGTAATCCAGTTCTTGGTTGGTTGGTGGGAGACTTGTCTCCCATTGTGGGACAGTACATAATATACTGGTATTATATGTTTTATTTATTTTAGGTAATTAAGATGGGTATTGGCTTCAAACAATATGTGTTTTGAGGTTATCGTTGGAGTTGAGATATTATGTAATGTTCAAACGAAACTCTTGTACTAGTCTGGTGTCTTCTATCTTTTATCGTGATCTCGTAATATTGTAGAAGGTTTAAGTACCATAGAAATATTCCCTTTCGGTTTTTATCGAAGTTCCCAATTTTCCATATTACCTATTTTTCTTTCCCTGAAATCTTTATTCGGACTATTTGGAACATAAAAAATAGCCAAAATTAGTCTAGCTGTTTACAAATGATGAATAGCATATATATTTTTTAAATTATTATACTTAGGAATAAATATAATTCAACACCGACGCTTTCCAGTTTATTACAGCTCATTTGGTGTTTATTTTACGCCTTCAAAGCGACAGAGCGTGAGAGATATGGCGCAATCGACTATACGGAAAACATTGATTTGTTACAAAATTACAATCGCAGCTAAACTGTTCCAATGTTAATATTTATCACTATTTAATTATTTACTCTTATTTGTTCATGTAATAAACTGTAAATATGAATATAGCAGTTTAAATTTAACTACTTTATTGCGTCTTCGCTCACGTTTAAGTATATTCGTACAATCTTTGCTTAGCTATAAAATTGTTAGTAGAATATTTTTTAATTTATAATACCTGGTTCGCGTTTTACTAAAATACTTTTTAATATATGAATTTCTAGCTTCAGCATGACTCCATGTCATGTTGGGAAATAAATCATAATATTATAATGCCTCGGTGGCGCAGTTGTAATTGCGCATGCGTTTACGACTGCTATGCTGAGGTCTCGGGTTCGATCCCCGGGTCGGGTAAAGTGATGTTGGGTTTTTCTATCCAGAAATTCCCAGTATTAGCCCGGAGTCTGGAATCTGTGCCCGGTATGGCGATAGGCTTGCCCTCTATCACATCATGGGACCGAAATTTGGCGAAAAGTGGGTGTACTAGTTACACCTCTGCCCACCCCTTCGGGGATTACAGGCGTGAGTGTATATGTATGTATGTATGTATTATAATGAATAATTATGTCAAACCCGAGACCTCAGCACAGCAGTCGTAACGCATGCGCCATTACAACAGCGCCACCGAGGCAATCCTTCTTCAAATAGGTACCTCACATACTTAACATACCTTCGAAGTCATCTAACATTAAGTGTGACATTATGAAATAATTTCAGAACAGTAATTAAAGTAGTTTAATGACTCAGTAGCAATTCCACAAATTCAAAAAGTTATTAAAAACTGAATAACCGAGGTTACATTTCACATGTTAATACAACATTTACGCGTTATGTGCAAAACTTGCAGTAATATTTCGTAGGTACATTTTGTCATCAGTGGTTTCACATGAAAGAACAAACCGCTATTTTAAAAACTACTCGACAAGCTGCAGCGATCAGTGCACGATATCATGTCACTCTTCAGTGTTCCTTGTTGCTATACTTACTATGAATGAAAAAAAACGATTATACAATAACGTTTCTATGTTTTTTTAAATAATTAATTTAGCAACTGTGAGCATGTCACTATTTATATCCCCTGAACACAACATTGATAGACTGCAGATCTCTACTACTCAAATGGCATAAGCCTCTAACTTTTCGAAGTTACATGTGTATATTTTATTAATCAGAATTTTCTTTAACGGTGATGGTTAATATCCTGAAGAAATTTGCATAACTGGGATTTATCACAAGAATTTTTAATGTATGTAAAGTCTACAAACTCGTATTAGACCATTTATAATGGACCAAAGCCATTCTCATCAGTAGAGGAGACCTACCCAGCAGTATAACCTTGTAGATAGAGCTTGCGATTACCGTACATTTTGTTTTACCGATAAAAAAACGGTAACATAATTATACTTATGTCACCCAATCCATCAAATTTTTGCAAATCGGTAAATTACCGGTTTGAATTTTTTACCAATAATTTTTTTTCTGTCTGTTTACCTGTAAAAACCTAGGTATACGTATATTGCTAAGATTAATATTATATCAGACACTAACGTCTCTATAATACGTGTAAACTGAGCTAAAAATGACATATTAAACATTAGAATGTCGCATAAATTAGTAGAGTGATACCTAGAATAGTGTTCAGGCCACAGCAATGCTGCGGTGCAGACCGCGATATGGCCGAACATTTCGACGTAATGGCCCAGCCAATATCACTGGAAATACCACGCATTCATTTAAATTTTTGTACCAACTGCCATGTTCATAATGTCTTATATATTAAGACTACAATAAAGAGTGGATGGTCGTGAGTTCGTGAATCACATTAAAGATTGAAGTCAAATATTTGAAAAAACGCAGATATCAATAAATATCCCGTTCAGACTAGTTTCTAAAAGGGTGAAATGTACTCAAGGTCTAACCCTTACGTATGTATGTGCCCCTATCATGATAAATGGGTTTGACTTCCCTGAAACAATATTCGGTGAATGTGAGGGCAGAACGCACTTAAAATATAAATGAGTTACGGAATTTCTGGACTCCGGTTAGAAAAGCGTTTTATATCTGAAGAATTTTTTAACGGATTCCGGATTATTCGTTCCCTTTGAACAGGGATCGCGGTTTATCAAATCATGATTTTGGTTTACTTAATTTATTGTGAAGACTTCAAAGTATTTGTGAGTGTTTCTTGACCTGCGGTTTATTAGTTGGTTTTTATTTTTGTTGTTTTATTTATTTCTACAAAGCTTTTCTTGGAAACTGAGTGCAATGAAGTGGAGCAAGAAACAATTTTTATTATTCAAGCAGAAATAATGCAATGTGGAATAATTAATAACAGACTTTAGCGACTAAACTTCTTTTCATGGGTGATTACAGGTGATCTACTGGACAAATTACAACGACATTTAATAGTAAATATTTCAACTTTATTTATTTTAAAATGAAAGGTTTTGGGAGGTATTCTACAGGCATTGTCATAGAATCCATCCACTCAAATTTGATACAGTACTAAAATCTGTATATATAAAAGAAGAAACTGACTGACTGACTGACTGACTGACTGATCGATCAACGCACAGCCTAAACGGCTGGGGTTAGAGACTTGAAATTTTGACAGTAGGTACCTTTTATCACGTAGGCATCCACTAAGGAAGGGTTTTTGGAAATACCACCCCTAAGGGGGTAAAATAGGGGATGAAAGTTTGTATGAAAATCCGTCATTTTTGAAGTTAAATTCATGAAAATTAGTATTTGGCATTTAAGTTAAAAATAAAAAATATATGTTTCAGGATTTTTGGAAATTCCGCCCCTAAGGGGGTAAAATAGGGAATGAAAGTTTGCATGAAAGTCCGTCATTTTTAAGTTAATCGCATGAATATTGGTATTTTGTGTTGTATACTTTTTCTCCCAAACATGACCTCCACGCGGGCGGAGCTGCGAGCAACAGCTAGTAATCAATAAAGTTAATCGTCTTTTGGCATAACTTAGTGTGTTAAGACCTTGTTTAAACTGAGAATTCGATGACGATATAAAATTTGAACTAACGAGAACGAGTAAATAATTAACCATAATGAATTATTATAAATTATTTTAAAAAATTGCGCAATTTTGTATTTTACTCGTACTTACCGTAAGCCAGTTTCGCAGTAACTGTATTAAACATTATTTTGCTCGTTTTGTGAGATAATATTTTACAGTGCAGTATAATGCAGCTGTTAGTCATTGCTAATTAGCGACGATGCACATTGAAAATGTTACACTAATTTTACTCAGCAATTGTAGGAAAGGACTTGCATGTGTTTTTAAAACGAGGCATACTCTTTATTGTGTTTTGATATTTAATGTAATGCCCGAAGGGATAGGCAGTGATGTAACCAGTACACCTAGACTTACCGAGCTTATTACCATCATATGTGATAGCGCGTGACCCTATCGCGAACTTAGTTAGCGCTTTCAGACACCGGGGCTAATACTGAGCTATTCGTGATAGAAAAAGGCTTTTTTTATGTTAAGGGGGCAAACGGGCAGGAGGCTCACCTGATGGAAAGTGATCACCGCCGCCCATGAACATCTGCAACACCAGAGGGCTTGCAAATGCGTTGCCGGCCTTTCAGGAAAGAATATGCTCTCTTCTTGAAGGTTCCCAGGTCGTAACGGTTCGGAAAGACCGCCGGCGACAACTGGTTCCACAGAGTGGTTGTGCGAGGCAGAAAATGCCTTAAAAATCGCGCTGTTGCGGAACGCTGGACATCGAGGTGGTGTGGATGGAATTTCTGGTTTGTGCGCGATGTCCGATGGTGAAATTTAGCCGCAGGGATCAATCCAAACAACTCCCCGGAACACTCCCCGTGATAAATTCGGTAGAAGATGCAGATTGATCCAACATCTCTACGCAGAGCCAATGGATCAAGCCGTTCGGAAAGAGTTTGATCGTTGATAATCCGATCTGCCCTACGTTGAATGAAGGTAGATAAATAAAATTCAGAATTAACTACACACTATTTGTGGAATCTTTTAAATGGCCTTTTTGTGTATAAAATTATGTATTTCTATTGTAAATGCTAGCTGTAAGTTTTCCGAATAAATAATAAATAAATAAAAGGGTCGAAACGTTACACAATTCATTCGTTACGATATTCAATCCAACCCGTGACCATGAAAGCTGTAAAGATATCGAAGAGTCAGGATTAAAAAAGTAAAAATAAACCATGATAAAATCAGTAAAAAATTGTTTTTAGTGCCTGGATAGGCAGACGAGCAGACAGGCCACCTGATGGTAGGTAGTCACCGCCGCCCATAGACTTCTGCAATGCCGGAGCACAGAGCCGCTTCCTAAATTGTTTAATTCCAATGTGTAATATTCGCGTAAAGTCCAGAAACCGTTATATTGTATGGAAGTTCAGTTATTGGCAAGTTCGTAGTTCTTGTTAGGCAAAGTGTAGGTATTTATTGCTGAATCGAATGTCGTAAAATCTCCTACAATTTAAAACTGGCATAATTTCACCA
This sequence comes from Laothoe populi, assembly GCA_905220505.1. Lineage (NCBI taxonomy): Eukaryota > Metazoa > Arthropoda > Insecta > Lepidoptera > Sphingidae > Laothoe > Laothoe populi. Next base: position 16,780,789 of record HG992153.1, read on the forward strand.
TCCAACATCTGAGTTATATCTGTAATCTTTTGCATTAAAATAAATCTCCGGAGCACTAACGTGGTACTTAAAAACACCCGCTCGGTGTCTTAGCAACATACGCTCTCGTGCAACTTTATGCATGCAAAATGGATTTACACTGTTGAAAATATGACCCTTGAGTACGCCGCTTCAGATAATTGCTGCTAAACTTGTGTCCTAATGAGGGAGGGGTAGGATCACATGACAATAAACCTAAAGACGCCACTATTAATTAATATTACATGAAACATAATAATAATCTGCCGAGAGCAGGCGAACCGTCATTCGATCAAAAAATTACCGTTGACAAAATAATTGAACCAAACGTAATTGTGTACTTATACAATACACGTAAATTGGATGAGGGGCGTCTGATAGTTTTATTTGTCTACAGGTTGAATTTAGCGAGTGGCTCTTACGATTACGCGACGCTAGTTGGGCATTATGCAGTGAAGTTTCGTAATGGCCGACGGGATTTGCTCTCAGCGCCAACTGTGTTTAGTTTACATTAGATTTTTATACAATTGTTATTAAAGTTGGTATGTATTTTGATTATGTTTCTGAATGTTAAGGCAGACTTCCGATAATTGCACGAAGCTTTTGTACTGTGTAGTAACTACGGATATCTATGGGAGACAACTGTTGCGTCAGTAAGCTACGGTGCAGCGTCATTGTCGCCTTCTCGACAGTATTGACAAACAGTGATGTTTCTGACGTTTGACACGCCCACCGTAAGTCTACTAGGGCTTAGATATAAGTTAGGGGTAATATATTATAAGGCAGTAAGATCTTTTAACCAAGTTGTGTTGTTGACTACCATGAGTCCTCTTTGGTGTCTTAGATTCTAAAAAAAAACAGATTCTCCTAAACACAGATTCTTCTAAGACTTAGAAGAATAAATATATAACACCCAACATAGCCCCGATCCCACACGATCCCACACACAAGATACGAGTCTTATATTGTGGGAATCAAGGACTACAAGATACTTTCGGTCTCACAACTCCCAGACTCCGGACATAAATATCAGAATCGGTTTTTTGTGTAGATGTAGAAATATACTTAGTGTTTAAACAAGTTTCGAGGCAAGAAAATGGCATGAAATCGCAGTGAAATGTGATCTCACTCGCGTAGTGGTTTCTGCTTTTCTGGAGGCACGAAGGACCAAAAAGATGTGTGATTACCGCACACCCTTTGTAATGTAAATGAAACACGGTAAACAACTACATAATTTGATACTTAGTAGTTAGTATATTCAGTTCACTTATGATATAATGATGGTCTGATATAAAATTAATATACTACGTATACATTTCTTAAGTGCAACAACATAAAGCACCCGCCGAAATCAAGCCACGCGAAGCTTTTTAAAAATATCTGGCAAAGAATTCCAGATAATTGCGTTACGACAAAGTTTCTAATAGAATAATTTTCCCGTGTCACAAACATTAAGAAGCTGACTCGAGCGGCGTCAACTTGTTATACAAGGTGTGTTTTAAAGTGTATTTGATGCTGCCAACTTCTTTATAATTGACATTGTTAAGTGGCCATCGACATTTGCCATTAAGATAGCAAATAGAGTCTTAATTAGATCCAAGATTGTTCAAGTGACATTTCGTAAGTTCGTTTTTAAGTAGTATTCCAATTTAATTCAATTTGATGTTTTTGTTTTAAGGCCGATTGATTCCAAAATCGATATCTGGTTCCCCCGTAGTTATGAAGAATGGCTCCGGTGCTAAAACTAAAATGTGGATGCCATTTTGTATTTATACGCCAATTTGTTACCATTGAATTACTTCCTGTCGAATATTTGAACTGAAACAAAAGAAAAGTTCAGATTCGGTCAGCGGCAGCGCCACGGGCAAGAGCTAGGTATTTTATGTAATGCAGCTTTAGCTTTTTTCTGTCTCCCTGATTCACGATCTTATTATGGGTACACGTATTTTTGTCATCATCAATTGTTATTCAAAAAAACATAAAGCTACCACTTCTTTCTAATAATTTTTCGATTTTATTTTGAACAAATTGATCGAAACATATCCATTAGAATTTTACCGCGCATCATTATTATCAACAATACAAAAAACATTTTATGATTTCAAATTGAATTTGGTTAAATAAATTGGCTTTTTAATTATTTGATAAAATAATTTAACACGACACTTAAATATAGTTTATAAGTCACATTTATTGCTATTGCGATTTCGAGGGCACTATAAGACTTCGTTGTATGATTTGTGTATACGATTACCATTTTAAGCTGGGCTGTCCAGTCTGACTACTTAGCCTATGTACTCTGGCTGTGCCCTGGCTCTGGGCTGCAGATTGGTGGGAACTTTCTTTTCGGCAGGTCTATATCTCTTTGTCAGGCTCATTGCGAGCGGACACATATGTCGTTTGGCTCAACCGATCCCCTTGGGCCATCCACTTTGAATTGGGCTATTTATACGCCCATCCAAAAGTAAGTTTTTAAAAGGTCTAAGCTAAGCTAAATGTTTCAAGCATCCTCAAATAGTAAAATCTTACTTACCGTTTCCGAACCCGACTATTTAGCATAACAATAACAATAAAGAGCGGTTATGTTACATTCACTTAGTGAGTTCATCAAACACTCAAGTGTAAGTTATCGGCTCGTTTCCTTTGGACACTGCTCCACGATTACTCTACACATGAACTGCTATATTGGTGAGCTTGAATTCTACATGAATTGTCTGTTCGAAGAATTAACTATTTATTACTTAGTTTAAACTATTTGAAATGATATTAACGTCTTTAGATGTAACATTGTAGAGTTTTTGATATTGCTCATTTTTATTAATCCTGCTAATATTAAAAATGCGAATGTTTGGATGAATAGATGTTTGTTACTCAATCACGCTACAACGCTGGAGATCTGGCTGAAATTTGGCACAAACAAAATATCTTTTTATCCCGTAAAAATGTACAGTTCCCGTGGGATAGTTTAGTTTTTAACAGAGCAATGGATCGACATGATTTTTTGCATAGTGGTAGTTTAGTGATCAGAAAATGACATAGGCTACTTTTATCTCGTAAAAATGCACGCTTCCTACGGGGTAGCAAAATATAGAAAGGTGTAATAGCTTAAGATGCCTTCACGGATTGTATACCTTTTCTTCCAAAAATAACCCTCACGCGGGCAGAGCCGCGGGAAACATCTAGTTATGACATATAATAAGTATTTTATCTGCATCACACATTACCGGATACTTTTAGAGGCATAATATTATGACGAATGTACTACGCGGCCATGAAAGTAGCGACAAGACATACACTCTCTTGTTGGACTATGACCTAATATGTCTTTAATATAATCCATATAACAAAATAAATAAGTACTCATACTAAAGGGACTAAAGACAAATTATTGTTAATTAATACCAATTTCTCAAGTCATTGTGTTTACAATAATCTGAAGTGGTAGAGCCACGCTGAAGACATATTTGTCTACAGCATGAATGGGCCGGCTTGACCGGGGTAGTACCACTGTCTCACAGAAAACCTACGTAAAGTGACTTTTCACTGTCGCGTTTCGTATGGTAAGTGAGATATCCGGAGGCCCAGATACCCCCTTCCCTTCCCTAACCCCTTTTCCTGTCCTTTAATGCCGACAGCGCATACATGACAATTTCGGTATTGTGGACGTTCATGGGCGGTGGAGATCACTTAACATCAGGTGACCCACTGGCTAGTTTGTCGGACTATGCTATAAAAAAAACAATAATCTATACTTATAATAAATCTGTAGAGAGGTCAATTCTGTACATGAAATATATTTCCAAAATAACTATCAGCGGGTGATTAGTGATCGATACTGACGCCAAAAATGCAATCAGTAAAATTTTTGTCTGTCTCTGTACACAGAAATCATGTATGACGGAAATATTCTCCTGAAAATTATATAAAAAATATTCCACGACAGTAAATGTCTATATTTTATGGTTTACTCACAATAACACGTGTAACTCCCGATAGCTTAGCAGTTCAGAGATTTCTGATTATATTTGTCTACTCTTACGTTTATAACACTCTCAATCATCCCTAATTAATAAATGTTAACATTATTACCTATTTAATTAATTTAATAAAAAAAGAATTATAGAAATAGGTACAGAAACACCAAAGTTATACATGAAATACGCTAATAAGCCATCGCGCGTGAATACTGAATCATGCTATAAGGATTATTTTTGTGTAACCGTCTGACAGAGAACGCACAGCCGAAACTACTGGCAGTAGAGAGCTGAAATTTGGCCTGTGTGTTTGTTGGGAGGAGTAGGCTACCACTAAGAGAGGATTATTGGAAATTCCCTCCCAACGGGGAGAGAAGGGAGATAAATTGTTTTTGTCCGGAAGTCATTATTCCACGCGGACGAAGTTGCGAGCAAAAGCTATTTGATAATAAAATGAACAGCCAAATCTCTGAGTATAGAGAAGAGAAAGAAAAGATAAAGATAATAAAGATAAAGATCTATATGCAGAGACTTGGCTGTTTATTTTCATACACATTGCTTTTCTCATATACTCGGTTATCGATATTAGAAAGGTTTATAATAAGCAGTAAATTGGATACAGTAAAATTGACAAGTAATAATCCAATATATATATTACACGATACATACTTTACCTAGTATGGAATCAGGACTATGTGTGTGACTGCTGGGTGTATTTCTTATTATTATTTAATACGTGTCAAGTTCGCCATCCGCTACACCCGTGTGTCAGAAATGATAACGCGTCACATAACGACGTAATCCGCCGGCCGCTCCTCTGCCACCCATCCCAACCCCGGCGTCAACGCTAAAGACTTCCTGTACGCTATAAACAAGAGATGTCTTGCTTATCTTATCTATAGTTAAACCCACTGTAAAATAGTTTTGTTACAGTTTAACTATACGTTTAAATACGTTACTGGTTGAAAAATTAACACGTATTAGCTCACAGTTACGAGAATTGAGATTTAAACAGAATAAGAAGAGATAAGAGCTAGCTTAAATGTAGCTTGGTGGAGTCGTAGGACACCGTAACGATAGCCTTCGTGGTGTAGTGCACGAGTAGCCGGTTGTGAAACCACACTGCACCTGATGGTAAGCGCAGTGCCGTCTAATTAGAGTATCAAGTAGCGAGAGACAATCTAACCCCCGCTACTCAACACAATCATGCCGGCCTGCTGTGTCGCTTCTTCACACTACGCCATGGGCAAGAAGCTGTAGAAGCGTTCGAGGGTCTAGTGTCAGAGTACTCAGAAAGCCGCAACACGGCCAAACATCGTAGCACAATTCTAGAACTCCAACAAAAAAATAATATGGAATTCCAATCGACTTTCTGTTTATACAAGTCACATTGTCATAGCCCATGTGCAATAATCAGTCATAAAGAGCCTAGGCTGTAAGGAGCAAATAAAAAGCAACCAATTTACGTCCAATATAGTCCTACAACTTCTTACCAATAAAGATACGAACATTTATGTAGGTCAATATATCACGTGAGATCAGAACTCCGTACTCGCGATACGTGATCAGCATATTACCCTATTAGAATCTTTCAAGGTCTTCAAGATTAATGCCGCTGACTTTGCGAGGAGCTGATAGTAATTCATTAGACGATACTTGTAATTTGTTTCTAGCTTACTATTTATTTTTATTCTGCAAACTTTACCACTTTATATTAGTGTAGGTGTAGATAAATTGCAGGCGATAGAGTAAGGCGCATACTTTTAGTTTATTAAGGGTGTTAAAGAAGATAACGTATTCTAATAACATGCATATATATGCACTGGGGCCTTTAATCCACGAAGGGGTAGTCAGAGGTGTAACTAGTACACCCACGTTTTGCCGAGCTTATTGCCTTATGATGTGATAGGGGGTGAGCCCATCGCCATACCGGGCACAATTTCAGTCTCCAGGCTGTTACTGAGCATTTTGTGATAGAAAATCCCAATATCACTTTACCCGACCCGGTGATCGAACCCGAGACCTCAGCACTGCAGACGTACCGCGTACGCAATGAATGTTGATAAATTAAGCGAAAATTATATCGTATGTACATAATAATCAGTATCCCGTAAGGGTAGGCAGAGTTTCGGTTGGGTTCGAGTCCCGCACCGAGACAAATGTTTGCGTTACAGACATTTGTTTCGGGTCTGGGTGATATGGGACCGTAGTCCCTCCTAGTTCTTGTTACCCACGATACTGGTTTTACATAGTCTGGGGTGATAACTATGTGTGTATTTATTTCATAGGTAAAGTCCTCTTGATGTAAATTAATTATTATGAATACCTTGTTTGTAAAATAAAACCTTAAATTTTCCAGCTAACAGAATGACGTAATCACTTCGTCAAAATAACAAGCTTATGAATAAAGGCAATTTTATAAAAAACTTCCCAGATTTTTCCATTTGATCGACAAAATTAGTTTTTGATTGATAAATAATTTCTCAGAATTAATATCGGCCTATTAAAATATTTTGCGGAATTGAAGCCTGTTAATGATGTTGTTCGTGTAATACTTTACCGGACTTTTTCACTTTTAAGTTTTATCAAAAAGAAAATTCGTTTACTTTGATCGTCCGTTTGGATAGCTTTCTGTTTTTACCGATTTTGGTATTGGTAAGTATTTATAAAAATTTGTTTAGGATCAAGCAAAAGTGGGTTATTTGAATCGTTTTATAAATTCGTTAATACAGATTATATTTATTAAAAGCAAACTTATTTTTATTAAGTTATATTTATTGGTTCAATATTGTATATCCCTATCATACTTATACCACGTGTCAATGCATGAGCTTAGTTGGTTCTGGTACGGACTGTCAAGACGAAATTCGTATGTTCGAAACCTAAAGGCATACACCTCTGACTTTTCTAGAAGTTACGTGTATACTAAATGTTAATTATCGCTTGTTTTAATGGTGAAGGAAAACATCGTGAGGAAACCTAAACGGTAGGCAGTGGCTTTGCTGTGCCCTGGCATTGCAGAAGTCTATGGGCGGCGGTGACTACTTACCATCAGGTGGCCCGTCTGCTCGTCTGCCTATCGAGGCACTAAAAAAAACCAGCATACCTGAAAATTCTCATGGGAATTTCGAAGGTATGTGTGATATGCCAAGCCGCATTAGGCTTGCGTGGTGGAATAAGGCCTAACCCGTCTCATTGGTAGAGGAGGCCCGTGCCCAACAGTGGGACAATGTTTAATACAAGACTAATATTATTACTTATGTCATTTCTCACAATTTGCAAACAAAATTCATAGGTTTTGTATCATCGGCATCAACATCAATGGCCATCACAAACCAGCCGCTTTTTTAAAAATCAATGTAGTCATCATTTTGTTCAATCAATTCATCAGTAAAGCTATAACTAAACTGTATCATGACTATTAACTAGTATCAAAAGCAAATCAAACGAGAATCAACCGTAATACAACTTTTACGAGGCAGAGAATCAAGTCATTAGAGAATTCACTAAGCCCTTGTGTAAGACACTCGAAGATAAGGGCTCTCTGGCTTAATGACACGCCAGTGTACTCGATACTCTGTAGTCTGTACGTTTCCCAATAATCGAGATAGCACTGCGCCGTATATATTTCGGTGTAATTTTGGATTATTGTTCAATTTGGCTTGTTTTAGCCAATTCCCTGGCTTTCGAGGTTAAGTATATGGTTGCTTAATCAATAGTCTCTGTGTAATTGTGGATTTCATGTAAGTGTTATTTGTGTTATGTACGATTAAGGTTAGATTGAAAAACAACACTATTTTGGTGTAGGTTTCGAAAATCACTCACGAATTGTACGGGATAAGATTTATGCCCGATATGACGATAGGCTCACGACCTATCACTTCACGGGACGTAAACAAGTTCGGCAAGGTGTAGGTTTTAAAATCACTCACGGATTGTACAGGATTAGATGACCGATATGACGGTAGGCTCACGACCTATCACTTCAGGGGAAGGACATAAGCTCGGCGAGTCTAAGTGCACCAGTTATATATCTGCCTATGCCTCCATAGATGAAGGCGTGAGATTAAAATGGAAAAACATTACATACATAAGGGGTAGGCAGAGGTACCAGTAAACCCACTTTTCGCCAAATTTATTACGGTCTCATAACGTGATAGGGGGCGAGCCTACCGCCATAGTGGGCCACGGTTCCAGACTCCGGGCTGTTACTGAGTATTTCTAAATAGAAAAATCCAATATCACTTTTCCCGAACCGGGGATCGATCCCGAGACCTCACCACAGAAGTCGCAACGCATACGCAATTACAACTGCGCCACCGAGGCAGGATTTATTTAATTTGTTTCACAACGCATTTGCAAGCCCTCTGGTGTTGCAGATGTTCATGGGCGGCGGTGATCACTTTCCATCAGGTGAGCCTCCTGCCCGTTTGCCTCCTTTTAACATAAAAAAAAAACATTGAACAAAGTTTTCTCTCAAAAGGGCAAGTTTTTTATAAAATCCCAAAAAAAACAAACCGTACCAAGTGTTTTATGTACTACAACGTTGATCCCATTGCTATTCGTGTTTACAAAGTGAGATCCGTTGGTTTGTTTTCATTGGCCATAAGTCTTGTAGCTGGTGTGGTAACGCCTTGGACAGATTATGCAAATGGCGAGACTGAGGCGAAGGTCGATAGACGAGAAATCCGCGAGAACTTGGGGTTTTAGATGTTTCGTTGCGAAAGTAAAAAATTTACTTAATTTTAAATATTTAAAAAAAACAACTTCATCTAAATGGCCCCTTTAATTGTTATTCTTTAATTTCCTACGTTTCTCATAATCCATTAAGCATTGGCTGCCTAGTAAATTTGCTGGTGGTAGGATACTTTTATCCGCCCGGATAGCAACCACCGTACACAGGGTGTAACACCCGCCAAAGTGGCACACGCAAGTGTGTCGCATTCTGGGATCAGCTAGTATACATCTGGTTTTTGTCGGGGGTCTAGAGTTGGGATTGGGTTGTTCGATTTTTGGCCATTTTGCGGCTTTCTGAGTACTCTGACCCTCAACTATTTCTTCACCTTCTTGCCCATGGCGTAGTCTGAAGAAGTCGGTCGGCATGATTGTGATGAGTAGCGAGGGATATATTGTCTATCGCTATTTAATACTCTAATTGGTCGGCACTGTGCTTACCATCAGGTGCAGTGTGGTAATTTTGCCGTGCCAGCAAAAAAAAAGTAGTTTAGGCCATAGTAATTAAGACCGCTTGAAATGCGTAAACATCACAAGCGGTCGTGCTATTGAGCTGCTGAGAGACATACACTGAATACTCTCTACTTTTCTGGACTGCAGAGTTCAGAGTTATGTTGCAGTCACCCCTCTCCACATGTCTCGGGTGTCCATCAGTATGATTCTATCTGTCATAGAGGAACTTCAGTTCTGTTATTATCTATGCTATCGATTGAAAGCGACTGTTCGAACAACTACAAATGTTTGAGCAGTATAAGAAGACTAGATAAACATGTGCAGAATTGTGGAGTGGGGATATACAATAAAGTAAAATTTGGGTTAAAATGAGAGGGGCCTTGCCTAGAAGGAGCGGAATTTCGGTTAAAGTGTTTAACAGTTAAAGTTTAAAGGTTAAAGTGTTCGACTGTTCGAAAACTAAAAATGTTTGAGCAGAGAAGACTTGATAAACATGTGCAGAATTATGGAGCGGAGGGTTTATGGAGTAAAATTTGAGTTGATATGAGAGAGGCTTTTTACAGGGCCATCTCTAGAAAGAGCGGTAGTAGTAGTTAAAGCGATAAAGCCATGCTGTAGATAAGCTGCCTCCAATGGGTTATTACTACTGTCTTATAGAAATTCAAGAAGAAGTACCAGCGTGTTACTTCGTTCTTTCTTACGGTGAGATTTCTGTAGGCTTAAATCTCCCGTTTCACAATCCCCAGTCTCTTCCTCAATGTATTAATTCCTCTGGAAAAAAAGTAAATAGAATTTGACCGAAGCTGCGGGGAAATTACAGTATATTTAATTTTTTATAAGTTATTTCAATTCGTTTTTTTATTTACCAAATGTAAAACCAATTCAGCATTCAATGGAATATTTATTAATACTGTATTCAAATATGATAGCCATCCACCTCGAACAATTTAAATTATTGTATAAGCATTTGATATTGCATTGTTCAGGCTATTTATAGAAAATCAATTAGAGTTTTATGCTGAATTTGAATAATATTTTAAATTTTAAATGTGTAATTAAATATTTTTTAAGTAAAGGTTTATGAATTCCATGTTCTACTTGTAAGTTGTATTTACCAACTCGAAATGTAGAGATTTAAAGATACTTTGAATACACATGTCGACAATGAAAAGCGCCACATGGCATTTACGTATATACAAATGTTTACATGACTTTGGAACACCTTACTTTAACATATAAGTAAAAGTTTTATAATTCATAAAAAGTACACTGATTTCAATAAAAAACAACTTATGCGTCTCTATAAAATATGAGGGTTGCCCTCGATTTTTCTGAGATTCCATCATCAGATCCTGACTTGGTGACAATGGGACCACCTGCGAAGTATACCCTTTTAAATAAAAAAATAATTTCTCGAATCGGTCCAGGCGTCTTTGAGTAATCGAGGAACATATATAAAAAAAGATTCCGACGAATTGAGAGCTTCCTCCTTTTAATGAAGTCTGGTAAAAATTGTTCACATTTGTATCGTTTTTTTAATAACTGACTTCAAAAAAGGAGGAGGTTAACAATTCGTCGGAATCTTTTTTTTATGTATGTTACCCGATTACTCGAAGACGCCTGGACCGATTCGAGAAATTCTTTTTTAACATTACAACAGGTTTTTTCAGCCGTCAACATAAACTAAAATCTAGATCGTGTGGTACTCGATTCTGTATTAAAGTTATTTGTCTGCCGACTCACAGACATTTGATACTCTAGATAACGGTGGATACACGGCTACACTTCATCCTGAGTTTCAATTGTGGATGGGATGAAAAAATTACTAAACATACTTTTTAAAATCCTGGCACGGCAAAGTGACCACCTGATAGTAAGCGCAGTGCCGTCTAGTTAGAGTATCAAGCAGCAAGAGACAATCAATCTCCCGTTATTCAACACAATCATGCCGGCTGCTGTGTAGCTTCTTCATACTACGCCTAAAGGATCCAGGATCATAGGAAGGAGGGATGGTGCGCAAAAAGTATTAATTTGCGAATCTCTTGGTTCGGGCCGGGGTAGTAGACACCACGAAGCTGTGGCTCCACAATCCAGTACGCGTGGTTCTGGTGTGGAAGGGAGAGGATGGGATAAGATTGAACAATTCTTCAGACTATTCGACATGATGCAGAGGGTAAAACACGCTAAGCGAGGAAATATCCCTTCGCAGCTGAAACTGCTCTAGGTTGTTACTCACGTCTGCATCATTCAACATATTGATATTTATTTATTGAGAAGAATAGTTACAGCTTTTTATAATATTGGGTAATTATTTAGGAATATAAATTTTCTAGCCAATAACAACTATTCATATATATAACATTTTAACATTGTCGGTACGAGAAAAGTATTAATGAGAAAAAAAACAATAATCAAATATAATTCAACACTGTTTAACACAATAAATTGTTTTACAACAATTAATTGTCACTGTTTATTAGGTATGAGATGGTACACCAGTACTGTTAAATAAAGTTTTCTTACGTAAATAAATAATCATATTAAATAAATAGATAAGTAGTTAGATATATACCTAGTCAGGTCATAAGTATTGTCACACAGTAAGAACTTTTATTTTAGAATGCTGGCCACAAAAAAGTTTATTGAATTCGAATTTCAAATTGTTCATGAAAATAAAAATGTATACTTTTTAGAATTTCACTCATTTTTAAATATGGAGTGGACGCTTAAAGAAGACCGTGTTGCAGTAACTGCGTTGCATCGTTGCGGTTACGCGCCAATTCAAATTTTTGACATACTGAAAACTTTTAATATAACCAAAAGATTCGTTTATCGTACCATCAAACGATACAATGAAGACTCTAGTGTAGATGACAGGTCAAGAAGTGGTCGCCCTCGGTCTGTTAGGACTCCAGCAGTGATAAAAGCTGTGAAGGCGCGAATTCAAAGAAATCCCAAACGTAAGCAGAAACTGTTGGCCCTTCAGATGGGGTTAAGCAGAACCACGGTGAAAAGGGTGTTAAATGAAGACTTAGGGCTTCGGGCATATCGAAGAAAAACAGGACATCGTTTGAATGCTCGTCTAATGGACCTGAGACTGAAGAGATGCCGCGCTTTGTTGAAGCGGTACGCGGGAAAAAATATCGGGAAATTCTTTTTTCAGATGAAAAAATTTTTACCGTAGAAGAGAGCTACAACAAACAAAATGATAAGGTGTACGCACACAGTAGTGAAGAAGCGAGCAACCGTATTCCGCGTGTCCAACGAGGTCATTTTCCATCCTCGCTCATGGTATGGTTGGGAGTTTCTTATTGGGGCTTAACAGAGGTACATTTTTGTGAGAAAGGTGTAAAAACGAATGCAGTTGTGTATCAAAATACAGTCCTGACGAACCTTGTAGAACCTGTTTCTCATACCATGTTCAATAACAGGCACTGGGTATTCCAACAAGATTCGGCGCCAGCTCATAGAGCGAAGAGCACACAAGACTGGCTGGCGGCGCGTGAAATCGACTTCATCCGGCACGAAGACTGGCCCTCCTCCAGTCCAGATTTGAATCCGTTATATTACAAGATATGGCAACACTTGGAGGAAAAGGCGTGCTCAAAGCCTCATCCTAATTTGGAGTCACTCAAGACATTCTTGATTAAGGCAGCCGCCGATATTGACATGGACCTCGTTCGTGCTGCGATAGACAACTGGCCGCGCAGATTGAAGGCCTGTATTCAAAATCACGGAGGTCATTTTGAATAAACTTTAGTGTCATAAGAATCTATGTTTTGTTAAGTTCATTTTGGTATATAAATGGTTACATAATGAATAAACTTGTTTCAATTATTTTATATTAAACATGTGACAGAATTTATGACCTGACTAGGTATATATATATATATATGGATACTAATAATACGTATACATACACATGCTTATACATATACATACGTTAATACACAACACATCATATTGTCAACGTGGCATATTTTGATTCAACAAAATCCATTTTATTTAGAATTCGAGTTGTAGATCAAGTTTACAATGTCCAAGTAAAAGTTCGCATTGATCGTTTGAGTATCTTTATTAATACCTAACTCGTTTGGGATACGAAAATATTCGGCCACTTTCTGCGGTCGCAACTAAAGTAGTACATAGAGCACAAAACGCTAAGCCACAAAACAACATTTGAAAAGTTTCCACTCAAAACCACTGTGGTGCGTTTTATATTGTATCATTCGTGAATTTACCGTGAGAAATTTTATCGGTTTTATATTTTAGCAGAATCATACCTTTTTAATAGCAAAAGGTATGATTCTGCTTCGGCATTGTTATTTGGTTACTTTGATTTGAATCTTTTTTGGTTTTCAATACATAGTATATATAATATTTATACTTACAATATTCTTACAGTAAACAAACGTGAAATCGCAGCTTGCATGTACACTGCCATTAGACCAATACAGATTTATTACTGGTAAAGGAAATATAAGCAGCGATAGCCTAGTTGGTTGCGGTACGGACTGTCAAGGCGAAAGTCGTAGGTTCGAAACCCAAGTGGCATACACCTCTAACTTTTCTAAAGTTATGTGTGTATTAAAATGTTAATTGTCGCTTGCTTTAACGGTGAAGGAAAACATCGTGAGGAAACCTGCATATCTGAGAATTTTCGAAGGTATGAGAAGTCTGCCAACCCGCATTAGGCCAGCGTGGTGGACTACGGCCTAACCCCTCTCATTAGTAGAGGAGGCCCGTGCCCAGCAGTGGGACACTGTTTAATACAGGGCTTGTATTATTATTATAAAGGAAATTGCAGTAGTAGTTATATAGAATATAAGAATCACTATATTTCGTAAATAAATTTCAACCTGTAATCGGTGGAAAGTGTTGGGGTACTCACTTATTACTTTAGGCGTAGTGTGAAGAAGCTACACAGCAGATAAACCGCGATATAATCCGTAAAATTCGTTTTATTTCAATTTACTTTACCCAACCCGGGGATTGAACCCGAGACCTCAGCACAGCAATCATAACGCATGCGCAATTACAACTGCGCCACCGAGGTAGAATTTATAATACCATAGTGTTCCATGCAATAAGTCACTAAATAAGTTGGCATGATAAGTATTCGATAATCAATAAAAATATAACAGAAAATAGTTTTTTTTTTGTATAACAGTTCTGTAAGTACAAAACATTATACGATTGACTACGCTGTCCAATTTGTATAGATGAAAAGCTTTTTATTATCCTTCAATTTTATCTCTTCATTGTCAGACTATTCTGCCAACATGTCATCATCAGTAGGTATTGTGTTATATACTGCCTCACTATGGGGCACGGATTTCAATATTTTTTAAGCTTTTCAACTATAAGTCTCGGCTTGTTCATAGATTTTATAAATATTCGAAACTCATACATCGAGCTTTTAAGATATGCAATGCCTTAAGATATTTCCTTCACATTGATGTAACGATAAACGATTTATATAATATTATATTTAATGAAAACTAGCTGTATAAAATAAAATAGTAAATTGGCAATGTAATTTGTGACAAGTCATCTACTAGAAATAATGAATCGGACCAAAAACAAGCCCGCTGAGTTTGATTTGCTGGATTCTCTCAGGACTGGGTCGCGCCGCGTAGTATCCAGCGGTAATGTAAGCCCGCTGAGTTTGTTTCGCCGGGTCTTCTCAAGCGGGGTCGCGTTTGGATCCGGTGGTAGCTTTTAAAACAAGCGACGTCTCGGAAATACCCATGGTCCATATCAAACCCATTTAAATATATATATATTTGACTAGTATTTCCTTGAATAATATTAATTAATAATATAAAAATAAAAATTAATTAATAATAAATAAATAATAATAATTTTAAATACCTTATGTATAATTAATTGCTAGTGTATTGATGATGCTGATATGCTTTTCTTAAAAATTCTTTACTTTTTTTAAATGTTCTGACTTGTCATAAGAGCTATGTAATTGCCTACTTGATCAATAAAAGATTTCATTTCATTTCAATGATTGTAATTAGTAAAAATAGTTTGAACGTTTTAAAGCTTCTTTTCAATGAGTATTATATCTTTGTTCTATTTAACTGTGAGCGTGTACATATATTAGCGTATGTTATGTGTTAGACATTGGGAGAACGAATGTTTCATATTATTTATTTGTAAAACATTTACAGCAATGTTAGCTTTCTGCCCGCCTTCTCTGTATAAACTTTAACTACACCAAATGCGGGTGGCGCAGAACCGGTCATTGTAGCACTCTTTGGGGGAGGCCTATGTCCAGCAGTGGACGTCCTTCGGCTGACATGATGATGATGATGATGACACCAAAACTCAAACTCCGTGCGCGCAATATGCTTAAAATGGGGTACAAAATTTTCTCTTCACGTAGTATACACCACCCCTCCCGATCTATTCCCTATTCCTGCAGGCACGTGCCAGGGTATTTTACGGGACGAGTTGGACTAAATTAATATTCCGATTGGCGTAGGAATCGACAGTGGTGTTTGTAGTTCCGGTCGGTCGCACGTGCCGAATTTAACTATTGTCGTGTGTCAGAGTGCGTGATTGGGTGTACGGATTTATGTTTGCGGAAAACATTGGGTTTGTGGGTCGTATTTCTTCTGAATTTGTTGGTGTGATTGGATTTGTTTTTGCTGTGTAGTTTTTTTTATCCTGGCACGGCAAAGTGACCACACTGCACCTGATGGTAAGCGCAGTGCAGACCAATTACAGTATCGAGTAGCGAGAGACGATCCCCCGCTACTCAACACAATCATGCCGACCTGCTTCTTCACACTACGCCATGAGCAAGAAGGTGAAGAAGCGGTCGAGGGTCCTATTGTCAGAGTACTCGGAAGGCCGCCGGCTAAACACCGCACCCCAACTCTAGACCCCCGACAAAAACCGGATGTACACTGGATGATCCCGGAACGCGACACACTTGTGTGTGCAACTATGGCGGGTTTTACACCCTGTGTACAGTGGTCGCTATCCATATGGTAGGATATGAATATCGTACCATGAGCTTAACCTTAAGATATGCGGTGAAATCCAGTGTCCTGAGATCTTCATCCTACAAATGTCACCATATCGTTAAACTATTGTTAGGAAAAACTACTGAACACACGGCCTTTTTAACAGCCTCCGTGGCGCAGCGGGCGAGAAGCCGGCCGTGAAACGGGAGGCCGTGCGTTCGATACCCGCACCGAGACAAATGTATGTGTGACAGGCAAATATTTTCTTCGGGTCTGGGTGTTGTGGGACCGTAGTCCCTCGTAGTTCTTGATACAGGTTTAACTTAGTGTGGGATCAGAACTAAGTGTGTGACTGTTGGGTGGGTGGGTGTAGACAATTTACTGAAGATAACTGCACGCACACTAATTTAACTTCAATCAGATTACTTGGACTGGGCACAAATCGGACTAGACTGGGTTCTGGTATGCCGAGGCGTTCTCTTATTGTATTATAATACTGTTTTTAATAATCACACTCAAGAATCACATTTATAACTTTGACCTCACATGAGGAAACCTATATTTTGTATATCAGGAGTTATTATGGTTTCCCAGTAACTGAATAATGAGTGAGATTTCTGTAGACCCAAATCTCCTTACCCTTCCTTATCTCACTTCCTTTCCTTTAAAACCAACAACGCACCCCATGATTCTTTTTGTGGGTGAAGATCAGGAAACCCACTTGCTCGTACTATGGCCTCAGACTGTCTAGTCAAATCAAACTCAAAATCAAATATTTATTAAATCCACGAAATGATACATTATTTAGATTCAGATTTTTTTTTACCCTACCGCCAGTTCAGAAAGCAGTTACGCTAGAGGAGAACGGGTTCGATTGTAATTGTTAATTAAGGTGTCTATAGTAATATACAGAAATAAAACTTACGCACAAGACCTATTGAAAATAGTTAATGACCCTCGGAAGAGTTAATTCTTGATTTCTTAAAGCAGTTATTCTTCACTAAAATAGTCTGAACATAGTTTTGCTATAAGACTTAAATCATATTATGTAAATGCACCATAACCTGAAGGACCAATCAATTTATATGTAGTATGAAAGCACGAACAATACATTTGTATTGGGATGATAAGGGATTTCAGAAATTAAACGACTGCGTGGTACGTGATACGTAGGTACTCTAAATCATTTATTAAAATGAAAAGACAATTGAAAAAAACTATTAATTTGACGAAGTGATCTATAGTGTGTTGTTGCTGTGCTGAATGTGTCAGGCTCTTCGACACATTAACAACATTTCATAAAATCATAGCCCTTTCGTATAAAATGACAAAACGACGTACACAATTATTGGTTACATTAATTCAAAAATGGAACATGAAATTTCATTAAACATGCAAATATTCGCCCTTCAGTCGTTTGTATCATCAAAGTTAAATTACCATCGGTTTAGCTTTGACAAATGTAAAACGGAACGTTTTGGTGTTACAAATGTTTACGAGTGGATTCTAATGGCGGTTTATTTTGAAACAATCATTCATCCTGAATGCGCTGTGCCTTTTAAATGAGACTTTGGAATTATAAGTTGCGAATGGTAATGATTTGAATAATGATAATACGCACTCACGCCTGTAATCTCCGGGGTAGGTTGAGGTGTAACTAGTCCACTCACATTTGGCCGAGCTTATCACTGTCCCATGATATGATAAGACCCGTCGCTATACCGGGCACAATTACAGTCGCCGGTCTGAAAACCAATATCAATTTAACCGACCCGGGATCGAACCCGAGACCTCAGCACAGTAGTACTGCGTACGCAAATACAACTGCGCCACCAAGGCAGCAATGAATAATAAAATGTTTTATGATTACCTAAATAATTTTTGTATCCTAAACCGGCAAATTAAATAATAATGCCAGAGATAGCGATCTTGCAACATCCAATTTTTTTTTTACAATGACCCGTCGAACCAATCAAACGCACTACATAAAACAAACAAAGCACGAAAAACTTCGTATTTCATGTTTGGGTGTTTGAAAAAGTTATATCCAAAGGGTGTTATGAAAAATGATTTGTCGGCAAAGGGCTTACGTCGCCTAAAGAGCGATGGGCGAGGCTTTCGCGTCTGGCAGGTGAGTAATGTCGCTATATGAATCATAATCCGAAGGTGTAGCTGAAAAAATAGCCATTGTTACTATATTTAACTACGGTACATGCTTTCCTGATTTCCCTTTCATCCTTTATCCTTTGAATGACCGTTATGTGGGCCATTGGTGTTGGATTTTATGGGTATTTTGCGCTCCTTATTTTGTACGTTGAAAATGTCCCTTTGGCGTGTTTTTGTGTATAACACGGGGTAGCAAAAAACATATAAGTTTTTCCTTTCAAGGGATTCTTTCATTTTGTGCAAGGTAAAATTAAAATATTTTAATTCTATCGCGAAATGAGTGTGCTATAGGTTATTTGTAAATATTCGTATAAATCGACTGATGGTGATTTATTCCAGCAATTTGAAAACCCCGTGGCGAGTAGCTACCTGTGAAACGAGAGGCCACAGGCTCGATTACCGCACCGAGACAAATGTTTGTTTGATACACAAGTAGGTATATTTTGTCTTGGGGTCTGAGTTTTGTATGACTGAAATTGTGTTGGAATATATTTCACACAACCACTGTCTAAGTAATTTCTTAGAACTCGATTTACATAAGCTTTGATTATAATCTTACTAATTTCTTCTTTTTCTTAACCCGCATTATGGATGCCGCACACAAACCTCCAGCACAAACGCTAGGTACAAACGACCCATCGTATACTAGCTCACATAAAACCGTCACCGCTGTTCTCGCTTCATTTATCATCACCTTGGGTCACTCAGACCGCGTCGCAGTCAGAATTAAGGGGCGACGTGACCGCACGCTGAGCCTCTAGAGATAATGACGTCATTAAGAGAACGGCGGAAATAAGTAATGGACGTTTTTGTCCCGCCGTATTCATAGGCTAGGATTTTTTCGAGAGCTCGGGAGGGTTAACATTGATTAGAAACGGAATTACGTTGCGAACGAGTTGATATGAAAGTGTATTACGTGCTTAATCTCGAGTGAAAGTATTCATTTGTTATTTGAATGAATTATTTAGAAACACGTGGAAAAAATGAAATGCGAATGCATAGAGTTTTGACAGCCTCAATGGTGCAGTAGGCGAATAGGCTGTGAAACGAGAGGCCGTGGGTTAGATTCCCACACCAGGACAAATGTTTGTGTGACAGACAGATAATTGTGTCGGGTCTGGGTGTTGTGAGATCGAAAGTATCTCGTAGTCCTTGATACCCACGATACAAGACTTGTATCTTAGTGTAGGCTCGGGGCTATTTGTGTAACTGTTGGGTGTTATTTATTAGAATTAGTGGTCGACGGCGAATTTTCTTTTACAGAAAATAGTGTATTAATAACAAATTGGTGATATCATAAATTCAAATCATTTATTTTGTAAATTAGGCCACTAGGGGCACTTTTTACATGTCAGGTTGAAGTTTATCTACCGGTGCTTCGGAAATGCCCACTGGTCTGAGAAGAAGCACCAAGAAACTCAGCCGTAGTTCTATTGTATTTTCATCATAACATATAATATTCATTCAAAATTAATGACAATACTAGAAGTATTACACTTAAGTTCCATACACAATTATAGAACAAAAACTGTTTAAGATTGATATACGTGTAAATACAAGGCATAGACTAGTAAGTGACGCTATACAACAAGTTAATTAATTAGCTTAAACTAACAATCAATGAGCAATCCGGGCAGACCAGTCCACGCGAGCAGCACCAGTTCACGAGTATGACGCATGTGCCAGCCATCGGCCTCCTCAACCATGATACAGGGAAGTGACCGACCCGGCACATAACGCCACCGCAAGCATAAACATTTAAGCGAGCATGACATACCCTAATCGCATCAAAGAATGAGAGAAAATAAATAAATATGCGACACAAAAGCTTTATAAAAAGCCAAGACTATTAAACTCAGCCATCCTGCAAAAGCCACGTACATCAATCCGTTAAAAACAAAACATGGTATAAAATATGCAATATAAAATATAATAGAGGAAGAGCCCGTGAACCCCAGACCTACGTTATTTTATAAAAGCTGAAAGTTTGTCAGCGCATGCTCCCAACACAGGTAAGAACGATGGACCATTATGAAGTTTGGGTTACAGTGGCTTTGGCAGGTACACGTCACTAAAGGTGTGTAAAATACCGATCTAAATACATCAAATAATAAAGTGCGATTTTTTGGTATTACCTTTAGAATATTATTAAAAATCACGTTATTCATCGCCAGACACTTAACATCGTGGCAACCCCTTGCCAGACACCCTTAATGGTAATGAAATTATAATATTACTTACGTTATAGTATAAAAGCTGATTTTTATAAATAATACTTGGGTAATAAATAGATGATGTTTCCTCATCAGCCAGACACTTTTGATAGTTCCAACCCCTTGCCAGACAAGCATGTAGGGTAGCTGTAGGAGAGCGCGAGTATGGATTGTACAGTCTTACTATTTTGTAGTTTATGATGGTACCAGTCAACAAAAACAGGCCAATAACTGATTTAAAATTCACAATTATTTTCAGTTTAATTATTAATTGTCAGTTTATGATCTAGGAACACATAAGTACTAACAATCACAATGTTATTGAAATAAACTATTATTTAAACTGCAATATAATTTACAAAGTGTTACAACATAATTAACTTTCTGTATTGACTAAGAGTAGTTATTAAGATTTGTTTTATATTGTAAATTTGAGAAAATTTTAAACTTTTTTGTGGTTACAGCAACACTTAATCTCTTACCATAATATCACTGCCTAATTAGCAGTTAAACAAAAACTTCAAATATTAATTAAAGTACCATCAGTTTTAATAAAACTAAAAGATGAATTACCATCAGATTTTAACACCAGAAATTAAAACAAAAATCAATAAGGTAGGAAATAGAACATGGTATTTTTAACTTAATGAATTGTTTAGTTTATCAGAATGAACAAAATTAAAACTCATCCTGTAAATTTTAAAACCAGAAGCGACTCACCAAATTTTAAATATATCCATAGGAACATGACCTATGTAGGTAGGCAGGCAAACAACTCAGTACTTGCACTACCAGAGAACCGCCTCAACAACTCAACAGCGCCAGGGGACACCATCCACAGCAAATGGAATTTTAACACCAAAATCATTAACACAGTAAACATTGACACTTAATTTTGATTATCGTTTAAACGATTTAGTTTGGAACATAAAATAAATCAAAATGATTTACAAAACTTAAGGGACTTACTATAATTTATAAACATAGCACATCCAAATGATTCTCAACATTCGCAACCTAGAAATTTACTGGAGACTAGCAAATTTACAGTACCATTGAGCACATTTTACCACGTGTAAAGCGGTAGCATATTACACTTTACCATCACTATTTTATTTCGGATGATAGAATTTCAATAATATATAAATTTTTGCACAACCTTTTGTTTTATGCACTTTTTTGCACAACCCAAAAAAGTGCATAAAACTAATGATTAATGTTTTCCGAACTCTCAAACAACAAAAATAACATGTTACGAGACTGTAGGATTTACATCACCTGATTTACGATAGTGGATGTCGAGTTCAATCCCACTTCTGATATCCGGGTTCTATGTGTTGTGGTCAGAATGGCTGAGGTCATGACGTCATCATAGGTCATGACTATGAGAGTTATTCATCCTTCTTTGATCTTCAGATAACCAGGATGCATAGCGTACGATAGTTCAGTAGAAATAACACACTTTCTGTTCATTGTTTATTAAGCTAAACCGGTTCGGAATGCAGTTATCCACTAGGAAAGAAGCCGGCAATAAAACCTGTAGTTGCTCTTTTAAACATATCACTTTTACATCAGTTGACAATTACACTTTTTACTTATTCAGTCCAATAATTAACAAAAACGACAACCGGCCTTCAATAATAATGTTTTTACATTGTATTATTTACATTGTATTTTAACCTGTTATTGACATAATAAATTATTTTTTTTAACAATTTAAGGTAGTTGTAGCATCGAATGTATTTTCTTAAAATGTTTTTAAAATTTACATAGACTATCAGTAGAAATAACAACTGCGCAGTGAGGGACCGTGGTAGACTTAACTCGCTATCTCACCCATATGCATACTGCCTCGCGCTCTCCTACAGCTACCCTACAAGCTTGTCTGGCAAGGGGTTGGAACTATCAAAAGTGTCTGGCTAATGAGGAAACATCATCTATTTATTACCCAAGTATTATTTATAAAAATCAGCTTTTATACTATAACGTAAGTAAAATTATAATTTCATGACCATTAAGGGTGTCTGGCAAGGGGTTGCCACGATGCTAAGTGTCTGGCGATGAATAACGTGATTTTTAATAATATTCTAAAGGTAATACCAAAAAATCGCACTTTATTATTTGATGTATTTAGATCGGTATTTTACACACCTTTAGTGACGTGTACCTGCCAAAGCCACTGTAACCCAAACTTCATAATGGTCCATCGTTCTTACCTGTGTTGGGAGCATGCGCTGACAAACTTTCAGCTTTTATAAAATAACGTAGGTCTGGGGTTCACGGGCTCTTAGACCATAATATAATACAATAAATCAATGTCAATTATTGAGTTGTGTATTTAGCTAAGCGACCACTGTTTTTTATTATTTAAATATTCCAATATATTGTAATAAGCCCTTTTTGATAGAAAGTTTTTAACTTCGACTTTGAATTGGTCGAAGGGCAATATTGGCACTGGCTTAGGAATTTTATTATAAAAACGAATACTAAGCCCCACAATAGAAGCATGTACTTTTTGCAACCGAAAATACGGGGTACACAGTTTATGCTTATATCTAGTATTTAAAGTATGTACATCACTTTTTTACAAAGCACACACACACCAATTTTTTCCTGGTTCTAACTACTGTGCACATGTTTTTTAATATCGGAGTCGGACGGAGTCTTCTGGCACAAGTATCTTATTACTTAATAGAAGGGTCCAGCCTCGCAATACTAATATCGCTATGTTTGTTGCCGAATAAATAAACATAAAGAATAAAAAAATATGCAGGATAAATCCAAAACAAGGTATTTTTCTATTATTTTCTAATTGTCGAACTTAGCTCATTAAGGCGCTATTACAAAACGTAGACTAATTTCAAACTAGGTCTGTGAATAAATTTAATGGGTTGCCATAGCAACCGATTAATACACCCGGATTTATGTTAGTCTACCTTATATAACAAGGTTTTAAGAATTCAAACCTAAAAAATTTATGTAAGTTGCATTGACTAAGTAAAAGTGATTAACCTCTCGTAATTTAAATTGAGCGGACATAATGAATACAAGACATTGTTCAGTCTAAATGAAACTTGAGTGCGTTAAAACCAGAACAAGTCGTTAGGTTTAGTTTAATGTAGCAATCAGTGCTACGGATCCGTAGCAACGTAGCGATCCAATGTCACTAGAGGTACGTAACGCCCGGTTACGAAGTCAACTGTAGTTAAAACTTTCGTATTGTAATCTAATTCCATTGTGCTCGTTTTAACATCATTAAGCGGTGTTCTATATTTTAAGCTGAATTATCTGTGTTACCGACTCTTCATTATGGCCATGGTTATAGAACGAAATTTCGTTGAAGTACTTGATTTAATTTTAAATAATTTCTATTATTTAAGTTTATTTAAACAACAACTGCGTCCCGAAACTCAAATCACAGACGTAGGTATAAATACCGCCACACTGAAATGGAATTGGGTGGGACATATGCTTCGAATGCATCCGGATCCCTGGGCAAAAATAGTTACAAACTGGATTCCGATAGATGGTCATAGGAAACGTGGAAGATCGAAAAAGAGATGGATACATTCGAGAGACAATGGTATAAGCTGACGAAAGACCAAATTAAGTGAAAGGACAAAGGGGAGGTTCTTGCCCAGCAGTGGGACATAAAACGGTCTGCCTAATTTTTTTTTATTAGTATTAAATCATTATAGAGGATTACGGGCCTCTCATTAGTAGAGAAGGTCCGTGCCCGGCACTGAGATATAGTATTTAATACTGGGCTAGTAATATTATTTATTTATTTAAAATACCATTAGGTAATATATAACCCAAATTATATTATTCACTCTTATATTAAAAAAGATTAATATCCTCCAACATTTTTCACTCAGATTAAGTCAAGAGATAAGAAGATAAACAGGAGATTTGTCTATTATTTTTAATATCATTGCCATTAAGGCCGGCCGTTTATCTTAGTATCTTTGTAAAGTTCCAGCATGGTAATATTATGCTAAGGGTCCATAAATCATGGCTGGGTCTTATGGCCGAGCGTGTTGCTTGAGAAAACGGTGTACTGAGGTATGTAGTGTGGTTGCGGGGTCACCCCCCTACAACTCATTAATCATTAAGATACGCGATAATGTTTTACGTTCAATTCTATTGTTTGGGCGTTTGTGATGGGTCTTTTGTGAGGTTTGTTTGTTGTAGATTTTGAACGTTGGTGGTTAAATTCTATATAAACATTCTGTTTCGTAAATATACGAGTGTGCATAACAACGAATAGAAAGGAATAGAATCATTAAACTAAACAAGAGAACAATTTCTTAGTGTCATTGTATACGCATTGCATATAATACTTTTCATATATGTTTGAATATTTAGCGCGGCATTTAATGAATTTAATAATAGTTTACTGAACTTCAGGCTGATAATTGGGTCGGAACGTTTAAGTGTATACCCTGTCAATAAGAAAGGAGCAGAAACACCACAGAGTGGCACTCAATGCGTTAAAATAATAGCAACACTATATTAAACACTGTCTTACTACTGGGCACGGGCTTTCTGCACGAAACAGGGATTAGGAATTAGTCCTTTTTTCAAACATTAAATCCAACGTATGTTATAAATTCGATTGTTTGGATGTATGTTTGTTACTCAATCACGCTACAACGACTGGACGGATCTGGTTGAAATTTGACACAGAGATAGATTATAGTCTGGAATAGCACATAGCCTATATATATACTTTTTATCTCGGAAAAGTGTACAGTTCCCGTGGAATAGTAAAATTTTTCACAGAGCAAGGGATCGACTTAACTTTTTGCATAGTGGCAGTTTAGTGATCAGAAAATGACATAGTCCACTTTTTATCCCGAAAAAATGCACGCTTCCTATGGCATAGGTTTAAAAGCTCATCAGCTATTAAAATAGAGGCATCCCTCCACGACGCGGGCGGTGCCGCGGGCAACATCTAGTTAGATATAATTTTCGACCCATGAGAGGGGCCGAGTCTTTCAAATGGGCTCAAAATACTACCCAGTACATGCATACATATCTAAAGTAATAATATTTTCACGAGTACATTCTACTCATGTATGTTAAGGGTAAATAAAGGCAACATTGTTATGAGTTAGTAGATTATACGCACTTTGTTTCATAACCCTTTTGAGTGGTTTCACAATGTTTGCGCACGGCGAATGTAATAATTATATCGAAAGATAAACGTTTTCGTTCAACATTCAGATGTGCTGATCCGTTAGATTGATGTATGAATTTAATATAGTTACAGATATTTATACTAAGTAGCTATATTATAGAGGCGTCGATGTAATTTAGGTTTAAAGAATATATTCTCATAAAAAACGTACATTTTACTTACAATGAGATATAACAATTAACTTACACTTATAAATTAACTAGCGGTTGCCTGCAGCTCCGCCCACATGAAAGTTATCTTATACTATTTATAAAATCATTTCATCTCTCACAACTACTCTTTGCAATAGCGTTCATTTAATAATATCAATAATACTGATATTATTAAATGAAATAAAGAATAAATGTTACCTCGAGATACACTCTATGATTTCATTGTCGATGCTTTTGTCGTAATTCAGTACTTTGGACGTGATGCCTCGACAGACAGACAGACAATAATTCCAAAAACAATTATTTTGAGTTCTATATCAATAATATAACACGTTACAATCAAAAATTTGCAAAAATATTTAATGTACAGACAAAGTGCCTCTTCAGCTTTATTATAGTATAGATTAATAATTTTTCGTAGAGTTTGTGTGCAGCATTGATCTCCCATCTGCATTGGTGGTATTCGATAAAAACTCAAGACCTGATTAAAACCTAATTTGATCTTTGAATTTATAAACAACTTTAAATATTTTTTTAGCCTCATTTGTCTAATGGTACGTCAACCGAAAACGAATCGATTCCCAGGTTGGGGTTTCATCCGTACCGTTTTTGGTTTAT
This sequence comes from Laothoe populi, assembly GCA_905220505.1. Taxonomy (NCBI): domain Eukaryota; kingdom Metazoa; phylum Arthropoda; class Insecta; order Lepidoptera; family Sphingidae; genus Laothoe; species Laothoe populi. Next base: position 16,807,303 of record HG992153.1, read on the forward strand.
AACATATTTTTCGGGCTTTGATATCTCATCTCAAAGCAAAGTAATTCCATATTTTATCCCAAGAGAAATATGACGAAGTGAAAAAATGTAGGTGTTTATTACGCAATAGCACTCAAGTTAATGGCCTCAATGAGATGATTAGATGTTATGTTATTACAGCAATTTTCGTTACTTTACACGCGAGCGCAAAACATAACCTACAAAACATAATGGCGCGAGCATAAACTTGTTTTACAAAAGATAATCTTTTTAATACTCAAAGCCAAGGCCGGATACGTTATGAGCGTAATATTTATAAAATTTAATATTTATTTGGTGAAGGCGAAGTTGGGAAGGTATGATGTAAATAAGACCCAAGAAGTCGATAAATCATTGTGCAGAAAGGTCTAGGGACGGCGTAAGCTCCATTGAAAATAATGTCAGGATATACGCAAGTTTAAAAGGCGAGTGAGTTTGTGAGGCAAACGAGAAATGCTTTGCGGTTATTCTTACGTCTATACCTATTTAAAGCCAATTGCTTTGTTTATTTAAAAAGCAACAACCCTCGTTACTCTAGAAACGCTAACTAATTTTACGAAAATAATTCGGTTGTTTTCAATTAAATGTTATTAATGGTAATGATTTTATGTAGGACTAGATGTTGGTTCCGCCCGCGTGGAGGTAATTTTTGGAAGAAAAGGTATACAATCCATCGAGGCATCTTAAGCTATTACATCTTTCTATATTTTGCTATCCCATAGAAAGCGTGCATTTTTCCGGGATCAAAAATCGCCTATCTCATTTTCTGATCCCCAACTGCCACATTGCAAATAATCATGTCAATCCCTTGCAGTGTGAAAAACTAAACTATTCCACGCGAACTGTACATTTTTCCGGGATAAAAAGTATATACCGGGTGCCCAAGAAAATGGCGCACCTGCTTCCCTGGATGTAAGGGCATAATATTAATATGCTAATAAAAAAATAATTTTTGAAAAACCATATCTGTTTCGGAGTTATAACAGTTTAAAGTTTCAATTATTATCTCAACTATTCCGCATAAAACCAGTTAGAATGGTTAAAGTAAGTCATTTTAAGGTTCACATATTTTTTAATTTCGTCATAGATTAAATCGTTAATGAAAAAAATTCATGAAAACTTTTTTCACCAGCAACGAAATTTTAATAGACTTCCCTTTAAATTATGTCAGGTCATGAACTTTCAGCTGTATACTTTATCCTTCAAGATGCATTCCCGTTATACTATAATGTATATAAGCAGCTGCGCCATTTTCTTGGACACCCGGTATATAGCCTATGTGCTATTTCAGACTATAATCTATCTCTGTGCCAAATTGCAAACAGATCCGTCCAGTCGTTGTAGCGTGATCGAGTAACAAAAATCCATCCATCCAAATATTCGTATTTATAATATAAGTAGGATTTATAAATGCGAATAAATAATTTTTCTATGACAGTATCTCACTCTCACACCTTTTTTTTTTTTTGTTGTCGCGGGGAAAGCGTTTTATTACTACCGTCCGCTCCGGGGGGAAACGGAATAAGAATAAAACGGTTATGGTGGACTAGCCGGTCTTACGACCCAGCATCCCCCTCGCCCGGATGATGGCTATCCGGGCAGCCGCTGGGATCTCACTCTCACACCTTTTTTTTTTTTTTTTTTTTTTTGTCGCGGGGAAAGCGTTTTATTACTGCCGCCTGCTCCGGAGGGAAGCGGATTAAGGAATAAAACGGGTATGCTGGACTAGCCGGTCTTACGACCCAGCATCCCCCTCGCACGGATGATGGCTATCCGTGCTGCCGCTGAGCCGAGTCCCTAACCCCTATATACAACCCGCCCGACACTACCAGCTAAAACCCCGCGGTGGCCTTCTTCGGCGCTTGCGGAGCGATCCCGGGGTATTCTAAGGAGTGCTAGAATTGCAGCCGGAATCGCCCCTGCGCGGTGCTGCGTAGCAGCCCATCTCCATGGAGGGCTAAGGAGCCCCCGCGCACCGAACAACGACAGCGAACGAGGCCTTACCACCTGCGCTGCCGTCCATCTCGGGGTCGCACGATGCTCCGAATTTGGGAGTGCATCGATACGGGCTAACAGCCCTCCGCTGCGCGCCCGCGACCCCCGATGGCCCCTATTAGTCGCCTCGTACGACAGGCAGGGGTTACCGTGGTGGAATTCAAACGCCCCCATTCCACAGGGCGGGAGACGCCGGTCAGTCGTCAACCCGGCGCCTCCTACGTCTTCTCTGGCGGCGGGAGGGATCATATCGTTCCCGATCCCTCTCAGCACTCTCCTTCTGCGAGATGACGTTCTCGCAGAAGTGGGCCACCGCACGCCAGGACCTCCGGCTGGCGACCATGGACGACACCACGGCCGGCAGCGAGAGGTCTCCTCCAACGACTGCTCTGAGAGCGCTGCGCTCTTCGTCCCAGGCTGGGCACTCCTCCAACGTATGTTGGGCCGTGTCCTCGCGGCAGTTGCCACAGTGGTGGCACACGGCGGACACCTCCTTTCCGATCCGACACAGGAAGGAACCGAAACACCCATGGTCCGTTAATACCTGTGTCAGTCGGAACGTAGGCGCCCCGTGGCGCCTGTCTAGCCATCTCTTTAGGACAGGACGCACTGCCGCGACTGTCCTCAAGCCCCCAGTCGGGCTCTCCAGCCTGGAATGCCACTCCTCCACGGCGGTTCTGCGAAACCGGGCCGCAATCTCCCTCGGGGCCAGTCTCTCCTGACGGCGGCTGGACGCCTCCTCCCGCCAGAGGAACGCTGACGAGAGGAGTTTGGCGTCCAACTCCCAAGGGAGTGTGCCGGCCAATACGCAGGCCGCCTCGTGGGAGACCGTGCGGTAGCCCCTTACTATTCGCTGCGCCACCAAACGCTGCGGTTTGCGCAGCAAGGCGACGCAGCGGGCTTTCAGGGACTCGGCCCATACGGGACATCCGTACAGGGCCATTGACCGCACGACTCCGGCGTATAAATTTCGGCAAGGGTTACTAGGTCCCTCCAGGTTCGGCAGCAGGCGTCCGAGCGCGCCCGCCGCCCGCACCAATTTCGGCGACAACTCCTCAAAATGGGCACGGAAATCCCATCGGCTGTCCAGAATCAATCCCAAGTACTTCATTTTACAGCCGATGGGAATCCGCACCCCCTCCACAATTATTTGGAGCCCAAAAGGTGGCCGAATCCGAGGCCTGTGAAAACAAAGGGCCTCGGTTTTGTTGAGGGCCACCTTAAGGCCCAGTCGCCGAATCCTGGCCACCACCTGTTCGGTTGCGAACGAGGCGAGCAGGGTGGCCTCCTGGAAAGACCTGGCCGTCGCTGTCACCAGTGTGTCGTCCGCGTAACAGACGACAGCGACACCTTGGGGGTTGGTACCACGGAGCACCCAATCGTAGCCGATGTTCCACAAGAGAGGGCCCAAGACTGAGCCCTGTGGAACACCGCATGCCATCGCTCTTCGGTGCCAACCGTTGGCGCCCGGATACACTATGTATCTATCTGAGAGATACGAGTGCACCAGGCGCCGAAGATACGGTGGCACCACGTGGTACCGCAGTGCTTCCATTATGCAGGCCCAGGGTAAAGTGTTAAACGCGTTGGCGATGTCTAGAGACACCGCCACCACCACTTCACCACGAGCCACTGCATCCTCCGCTTGTGCCTTGACCCGCAAAATCGCGTGTATTGTCGATCGGCCTTGCCGGAACCCGTACTGGCACTGTGCCAGGTCCGGCCCGACCCCTTCAAGATGCTCGACGAGGCGAGCGTGAACAATACGCTCGAAGAGCTTGCAAACCTCATCGAGCAACACGATGGGCCGGTAGGCCGATGGCGACTCTGCAGGCCGCCCCTCCTTCTTGAGCAGGACCAATTTCCCAGTTTTCCACTGAGACGGAAAACGACCCTGCTCCAGACACGCGGAGAACAGGCCACGGAGCCTAGTACCCAGATGCTCGACGGCTAACACCCATGCACGTCCGGGGATACCGTCGAGACCTGGGGCCGTCTTCTTGCCCCGTAGCCGAAGCACTACCGCCCGAAATTCTTCGAGCGAAACCTCCGAAACAACCCTTGCCGAACTCAACGACGATGGCGTCGACGTGTGTGACGCCATCGCTGGAGGAGTGACATTCACAGTGGCAGGGAACAAAGCTGCGACGACCTCTTCAACTAGATCGCCCCGGAGACTCTGAGTCAGTGGGGGCGCCCAGGGGCGATACCTTCTCATCGCCACGCGATATGGACGCCCCCAAGGGTCGTTATCGAGAGTTCCCCGGAACTCCTCCTGAGCTGCAGACTTTGCCCTTGTTATTGCCACGCGCAGCGCTCTCTTAGCCTCCCTGTGGAGGCCGTGAAGCAGCCGCTCCTGGTCCTCGTCGCCAGAAAGTCGGATCCGACGACGACGGTGTCTGGCGAGGCGACGAAGTGCGGCCACGCTGGAGACACGTAACCGCGTAAGTTCCGCCGACCACCAGAACACCTGGCGCTTCTCGGGACGACGTCGGACTCGGGGCATGGCCGCGTCGCAGACGCGCGACATCGCTGCCCCGAACCACGCCGCCTCCTGCTCGACCTGCATCGGTGCTTCCGGTGCAGGGAGCCACGCCTGGGCCAGTGCGGCCTCCTTCAGGGCCTCAACATCGAGGCGTTTTACCGACCAACGTGGGCCGTCCGACCGCGGGCCAGTCGGTCCTCCACTGGACTGGGGGTTAGGGGACAAGGCGACGTCGAACCGAATGTATCGGTGATCCGACAACGTCTCCTCATCCTCCAGAACTCTCCAGTCACGGACACGGCGGGCAATAGCTGGGGTGGCGAACGTGAGGTCCACCACCGATCCGCCATTATGCCGCACGCACGTGTTAACCGACCCGCGATTCACGACGGCCAGGTTGGCCAAGATCGCCCACTCCTCCAGGGCCTCGCCGCGCCTGCTGGTGACCGACGAACCCCAAGCCAGAGACTTGGCGTTGAAGTCGCCGGCAACGAGAACGGGGCGAGGCTGACTGCCTTGCACCACCAGGGCCCCTAGCCGAGTGAGAAAGTGCTCGAACTCGGCCAGAGATCTATTGGGGGAGAAATACACACCCACAATCCAGACCCCCCCCAACAGAACCGCCACACATCCCGATCCCTTCGCTACTTTTTCGAAGGGTGGGGAGCCGGCGGCGCCCCGAGTGATGACGGCCACCAAACCGTTAAGGTCCCCTGCCCAGTCTTCCCTGGGGGGAACAAAATAAGGCTCGGCGACCACAGCCACTTGTATCGACCACTGCGCGATGCTCTGGACTAGAAGGTCCTGGGCCCTGGCGCAGTGATTAATGTTCGCCTGGAGGAAACGTTGTGCCATATTAATGGGCGATCTCCATCTGCTCTCCACTGGTGCCCGCTGTCGGCTGGGTCACAACCTCCGACCCCCGACCACGATTAACGCGGCGAGGGCGGGAGGAGGCGACACATGCCTTGGCGCCCACCTGGTGTCCCGCGGGCTTACCGACACCTGCGCAGACTACGCAGTGCGGCTCCGCGGAGCACCCCTTGGCCTTGTGGCCCACAATACCGCAGCGATAGCATAATTCGCTACGGTCACACTCGTCAGTGCACCGTGCCCGCACATGTCCTTTGTACAGACAACGGAAGCACCGCATGGGCCTCGGCTCAAGGAGCTGGACACGCGCCGCCACCCAGCCGATCAGAACTCGGCCTGACTTTAAAATTTTGTCGGCGACCTTGGCGGGGCACCGCACCCATGCCGCACCAAGGCCCGACCGATCGGGGCGGATCTCCCCGACCTTAAAACTCTCTGCCAGACATTCCCCAGCCCGTGCAAAGGCCGCTGCAACCATCTCCGGGTCAGCCGATGCGTCTAGCCCGGACACTCGCATCTCCGCAGATTTGAAGGGGCGGGAAACTCGAACATCTCCCGCCATCTCCGTTCCGCAGAACGCCTCTCTCACTTTTTCAGCGAGGGAATCGGCCCTCACCTCGGACTCCGGGCCGGGTACCTCATATAAATACCCGCCCGTCGCCATAAGACGCGCCCGCGTCTCAGCAATGCCGAGTCCAGCCAAGTCCACGCGTCGCTGGACCTCCCGCAAGACTTGGGCATAGGTGACGCCTCGCGCCAACCCCTCTGGCGTCACCGTTAATGTAACGGCGGCCTTGCGGGGTAAATGAATTTTTGGCTTCGGCCGATTCTGTTGTGGTGGTGCAGCCACCGCAGCAACCGACACGGGCTGGAGATTCTTCCTGTTCTTTTTTGCCACAATATTCCACCCCTCATCCATATTTGCAGGGGCGGGAGGAAGTGGTCGCGGCTCTCTTGGCGGAAGGGCAGCGGGAGTGCTCCTTCGTTTGTTTATTCTCCCCCTCCTTCCCCCTCTTCGAGATTCACGCGGAAGGGGATTTGGGGACGCCACCGACGTTGGCGGTGCCGTCGGCCCAGCGGGTACGATAGGTACAGGTCGGATACGGGGAGCGTCAACAGGGGTAAACTTGTTATTACTCCTTCCCTTGCCCAGTCCCTTTCCCTTCGGAGTGACCGGCGGACCGGCAACATCTGATGGGGTCTTTGAAGGCCCGGCAACGTCGGCCGTTGCCAGAGTTTTAGCCCTATCGGCAGCCAAAGGGGGCCGCATGATGGGCTCTGGAGGTAGCCTCGAGTATATATCGCTCAAGCGCGCGTCTAAAATATTTAAAAAACGGCGCTCGAACCGCTCGAGGTGGACCTCCTCTCCAGAAACGGCTCCAGTTTGGGCCGCCGGCTGTGACTGTCTTTGTATCGCTTGGACAGTCACCTTCATCTCCTCCAGGTTCCGCTGTTGGGATGCAAGGGAGGCCTTGAGGACAGCGATTTCCTGGGCCATCGCCGCCTTTTCGGCCTCCAACTTGTCCACCTCTGCGGAGGCTGACTCCTCAGCCCTCTCCAACAGCTCTTTCGCTGCGCGGTTTAGCCTCCGCTGCTCCGACCCTTTAAGATGCCGGGACTTGCTGGCTACGTCCTGTATGATGGCTGACATCTGCAAGCGCCAGTCACGGTCACCAGTTACTTCCATCGGCGTGGTGTCTTCGTCAGACTCCACAGCCGAAAGAGCAAGCACTTTTGGTGCCGGTTCATCGTCACTGTCGCTTGCAGATGCGTCCAGTTGCCGAGCTATTGCCGCCCTCTTTGAACGCGTCAGCATGCCGCACGTCCTGGCCCTGGTCTCGGGAGTCGAGAACATTGAAGCGGCCCCGACAGTCGTCTCCTTGGGCTTCTTCCCAGCGTCATCCGTCTTCCCAGGATCACTATCTTCTCCTGGGATAGACAATTTTCCCACCACATCTTCGTTGTTTGTTTTGGTTTTTATTTTTTTCATAATTATACCCACGAGTATGGGGGAAATATTCGGTCCACCCAGCCAGAGCCCCCTGTAGCTGGGTAAGCATATACTGCACGGGGTCCAGCACGTTCCCCGCCGGGGTTCGCACTAGCGACCGAACTACCCATCGGCCATGCATCCCCTCGCGGTGCGCCGCCGCTTGGGATTCGGGGTGACTTTTTATAGAGGTTTTCTCCCTCGCGGCCCGGGCGGTTAAGCCAAGACCCTCGGTCCAGTCGGAGCGCGAGACATGACCACAGACCTCCAGACCGGATTACGATTTACGACGGTGACAGCAGGAGAGAGCGTCCCCCCTACTGCCTGCTCGGCGGCGGGGTGAGCGCACACCGAGCCCGCCGACACCCCCGAGACAGAACCCGGGGGTAGCTCCATAAACGAGCACGGACTTTTGATTGAGGGCCGCCGCAACAAGCGACAACCATCAACCTCCTTTTGTCAGGATATTGGCCGTCGGTCAATATGACCGCCGTTGCCCAGGGTACACCACGTGGAGGTTTCCTGACTTCGCACCCCATCTCACTCTCACACCTGCCATTATAATTCCTATAAGCCAGGATCAATGTGTTAACTATTTAGTTCATAAATTATTAATAAATATTAAATCAATGGTAGGGAAGGGTTTTAGAAGACTCCAACCAAAATAAATAAAATAAATCTATCAATATTTATTTCAGGTATTGGTGTTGTGAAACCAAAAGTTCCACCATGTGTATTATTGTGGCGAGCTATAGATTATTCATTGTATTTATTTATGCAACCAATTGATAAGAGCTGGTACAATTTTGTGCTATTTACAAAATAGTTTTATCTCTCTCAATCGGTAAGTTCGCTCATCGAATGTTCCCAACTGTTCACAATTCAAAGCTTCTATGAATAGAGGAATCACTCTACCCCCATTGATCCGCTGTTGACAAAACAGACGCTCCGAAACTTTCAAGGATCAAATGCTTATCCTTGACAAGAGGGACCTTGTTATTACAAACAACGATTCAAGAGTGAGAGCACTTAAGCATCAGAATTACGAGCATCTGGTAGCGGTTTTATCACGGTTTGCAGCTGCAGTGCCGTCTTAAATATTCACTTTGCATACTTAAAGATAGGTGAGTTAAAAGTTTGAAATTTTTATTTTGCACTCGTGCTGCATTGCGGTGATAACTTGAAATAGTTTAATGTAAGCGCGATAAATCTATAGCGATCCAATCGGTGATTGTTTCTTTTATATTCTATATAGCTTCTAGTTCTTGGAATTTGTGTTGTTTTTCTGTTGTCAATCAATAAATTTTTAGTGTACTTTAATGAGTAGCAGCGATAGCCTAATTAAATAAATAAATGTAAAGTATACTAACCCAACTCTACTAACCCACATTAGGCCAGCGTGGACTAAGGCCAAAACCCTCTCATTAGTAGAGGAGGCCCGTATCCAGCAGTGAGAATGATGAAAACAGGTGTAGTATACTTTATTTATATATTTTTGAGAACCATAACTATCAAATAATTTCGTTTCTTTTTCTCTCTAAAAAAACTAGACTTCTCACCAAACTTTTATTCAATTTGTTAAGTAATGAAAATGCAACGCGTCGCGCTATAAGTTAATCATTGCAGCGGTTAAAATTCCATTAACCGCCAAGTTTCACCGAATTTTTAATAAGAAAGTTGAACGCAGCGAAGTTTCTGCAGTTATGGACAGTTGTTCATTTTCGCTGAAATCTCATTCACAGTCCATCGTTGAGTTACCCCTGTAATACTTAATTGAATTTCGTATTTGCCATTTCTACAGTGATATTGGTATCTTTTTTAATATCAGCAATGGTCAACGGAACAACTATTGCCTTACATTTGATTTTAATTGACTGCCTCGGTGGCGCAGTTGTGATTGCGCATACGTTACGACTGTTGTGCTGATGTCTCGGGTTCGTTCCCTGGACCGGGTAAAGGGATATTGGGTTTTTCTATCTAGAAATTCTCAGTATCACCTCTGAGTCTGGAATCTGTGCCCGGTATAGTGATAGGCTCGCCCTCTATCACATTATGCGACCAAAATTAAGCGAAATGTGGGTACTCGTTACACCTACTACACCTCTGCCTACCTCTTCGGGGACTACAGGCGTGAATATATATATATATATATATATTGATACATACATATCAAACAAAATTCATACAATTTCATATTCACAACAAACATATTCATCATACAAAATTTTAATCAATACATATATATATCTCATAACCCCTCTCATTAGTAGAGGAGGCCCGTGCCCAGCAGTGGGACAATGTTTAATACAGGGCTAGTATTATTTATATATTATTATATATATATAAAATTTTAAATAATCATATAAATACTATATTACAAATATAACCATATATATTTCGATATTCACCAGTTTAGGTGTATTTGATTTACAAATTCACGCATTGATTAGGAACTGGTTGTAAGTTTAGTGAATCGTATCATGGGTAATGAGTATTATTTTATTGATTTCAAGCAAATAAATACTAAGCTTTGAAACCATTTATATAATATTGAAATTAAATTTGTTGGATACGCTTAGTCTGATCAAATTTGTAATAGCGTCTATTATATAAATGCTACTACTTCCGATACAAATCGTCTATAGAAAATTAACCATTATTTAACGATATTATTTATTGAAGTTAGACAGTTGAGCCTCTGGTTCAAACACGTTCTTTTATTCTGCTTTCCTATAAATCTATATGCTATCGGATTTTAACTCTCAACAAATGAAATCAGGTTATCAATATAAATCCTTTATATGATATTCTACTTTGGCACAGCCAGGCCTTCGGTTTCGGTAAGTGACTTTTACAAGTTGTAAAGCACAAAGCCACGGACGTGGGCCGCGCCAGTGTTGGTACACTTGCCAACATTTGTAAATGTCCTTTGTACTTTATTAAACAGTTGAATTACTGACGTGAATACATTTCACGGTGACAAAGAAAACAAACAACAAGGTTGGTTTTATAATGGGGTAAACAGAGGTGTGAGTGATACATGTTATAGCCTGGCCTCTTCACTCACGATAGTTATGGCATCGTTGATGGTGAGTCTATTGTATGGAAGAGGGAATGCGGTAGTCGACACGATTTTTTTTATTATTTTAATCAACAAATTACATTACCTAAAACCTATTATCGAAAGAATTGTATGAATCCGAACAAAAATAAGTAAATTACACGCCATTCAAATGTACTGGAAGGGGTAATTGTCAAATGACGGTAAGAGAATGCATGCGATGAGCCGTGACGTCACCTCTCAGTATGGCCATTACTGTGCCGTTGTGCGAGGGAGATAGTAAGATGTTCCCACTATGCACCCAGTTTTGCTCAGAGCAATATTTTAAATAAATATTGTGAACTCATTTTGCAAGCAATTTTGATTCTGTTTTCACAAAAGGTTTCCTTTGCATATTGCAAATCGAATAATGTACAAAATTAAACACAGAAACTATCCAATTCTATATAAGGATAATAACTACTACCTTATCTATAATGGTAATGATATAATTATTTATATTAAATAAATATTGATTCAAATAACTGTCTTCTGAAATATAAATATAGTAAGTGATTTTATTAAGTTTAGTAAGGCCTGGACCAGACAGGAGCTAGTTTAAACTAGAAGCAAAAAATCTCACACCAGAAGTGTTTAACAAAAAGGTGGCAAAGTTAAAACACGTTTCGCGGTTTGCTAAAGTAAAAGGACTTTATTTAACTATAAAGTGAATACATAAGAGTGAAAATACAGAGCTAAATAAAGAGACAGTCGGCGAAGCACGCGAGGAACGCCTCGGTTGTAGTAATGTTAAATAAATCAGTAGTTTGTTTTTCCGGTGCTGGCCTTATTTGCTCCTGTATCTATTCCGTTTTCTAACCTTGACTTCTTGAAGTACTATCTACATCCAAGTATGTAATTTCATGTATTAATTTACGAATACTATTTGTATAATTTATTTGTTTGTTGTTTGGCTGTTGATATGGAATGCGGTGAGTTAACGAAATTTCTCGTGATCCATAATGATGATCTATTTTGCATTAAATTATTAGTTATATGTAATTAGTATATTGTTAATATTTTTTAGAGTGGTATAGCAAAAATTTACATACATACGTACTCACGCCTGTAGTCTTAGAACGGGTAGGCAGACGTGTAAATAGTACACCCACATTTCGCCGCGCTTATTATCGTCTCATCATGTGAGACAATTCCGGACTTCGGACTGATACTGAGTTGGTCCAAGTTTTTTTTCTTAGAAAAATCCAAAAGTCACTATTACGGGACTGGGGATGAATCCGAAACCTCGGCATAGCAGTCGTACTACGCAATAAATTAGAACTGAAATATCACACCTAATATATTTTTTTTATTATTTTATACCACGTTGGTGGCAAACAAGCTTACGGCCCGCCTGCAACACCAGGAGTATCACATGCGCGTTGCCGACCCTTCAAAAACCTATTTACTCCCTTCTTGAAGAACCCCATACTGTAGTAATATGATACTTATTTCGTAGAAAGTAATGCAACAACTTCATCTTGGGTTGTCGTCAAGTGCATCCACATGAACAAAAAGGTAGGTAATTTTTTTTTATACTGGCACGGCAAAGTGACTCTGCACCTAATGGTAAGTGCAGTCCAATTATAGTATTGAGTATCGAGAGACGATCTATCCCCACAATCACTCAACACAATCATGCCAGGCTGCTTTTTCACACTACGCCATGGACTAGAAGATGAAAAAGCAGTCGAGGGTCTATTGTCAGAGTACTCAGAAGGCCGCAAAACGGCCAAACATCGCACTCCAACTCTAGACCCCTGACAAAATCGGATGTACACTGGCTGATCCCGGAACGCGACACACTTGCGTGCGCCACTATGGTGGGTTTTACATCCTGTGTACGGTGGTCGCTATCCGGGTGGATATGAATACCAGCGAATTTAAGACCTATTGAAGCCTTAATTTGTATTCGTGGAAATATTTCCAAAAGTAAGCACTTAATATTCAATCCAGATGATCTAGTTGAAGTACTAGCTTTGGCTTAGAAAACAGATTTCTGATTACAAGTTTAATTGAGTTTCGCTTACACAGTGGTTAATACATTCTGGTTGTTTAATATTATTCTATTTTAACTTATTGGTTGGTACCCGAGGTGTAAGAAGAGTATAAGAGTAGTTAGAAACATGATACATTATAGAATAATTTCTTAAGTTTACGCGAATATTGCACATTGAAATAAAAATAATTCCACGGATGTTAACTCGGTTTATTTTGCGTTTCGATATAACGAGGAATTTCGTTATATTAAGGAATGCAGCTCTTTTAGTTCGTAGTAAATTATTTATTATTGTATTGCCGTGTATTTTTTTATTATTAATTTTTATACTAGCCCTATGTTAAAAATTGTCTCTCTACTAGGCATGGGCCTCCTCTACTAATGAGAGGGGTTAAGCCATAGTCCACCACGAGGGCCTAACGCATGGTAGACTTCACATACCTTCGAAATTCTTATGAGAATTCTCTGGTATGCAGGTTTCCTCACGATGTTTTCCTTCTCCGTTAAAGATAGCGCTAATTGATAATGAGTATACACGTAACTTTAGAAAAGAGATGGCATACATCTCTTTTTTATTTGTGCGGGTTTCGAATATACTACTTTCGTCTTGACAGTCTGTACCGCAACCAACTCGGCTGTCGCTGCTTTTTAGCTGTGTATCGGTACGAATAATAAAAATAATCTTATACATACACATTGCATTTACAATGAGAGCTATAAAGTGGCCTATATTCTTTTCTCGACGTTAACTGACACTAAATATAAAACATTATATTACTACCAATACACAATAAAGAAACAAATTTACTAAAATATTCAATTGTATTAAAATTCAACTGATTTAGTGTAATAGCCAGAACTTGCCTAGCATTGTTTCGATCTGTTCGATATGGCGATATTCAGCCTGGGGAGGAAATTAACGACTGTGGTTTTACTAGTTACACCTCTGTCTAATCCTTAGTGATTTTAGGTTTCGGCTTTCTTGTGTTGCATTTTTATTACTCTCGTATAATGAACGGAGTGAGCTTTTGAACAATACAGGTGATGCAACCTACATTACACATTGAATAATAGCTTACATACATATACACTCACGCCTATAATCCCCGAAGGGGTGGGCAGAGGTGTAACTAGTACACCCACTTTTCGCAAAATTTCGGTCCCATGATGTAATAGGGGGCGAGCCTATCGCCATACCGGGCACAGATTCCAGACTCCTGGCTAATACTGGGAATTTCTGAATAGAAAAACCCAACATCACTTTACCCGACCCGGCGATCGAAGCCGAGACCTCAGCATAGCAGTCGTAAACGCATGCGCAATTACAACTGCGCCACCGAGGCAGGTGAATAATAGCTGTTTAACAATAGGGTAGTTTCCTGTGTTTAATTTTGTACTTTATTCGATATGCAACCGAATATAACATGCAAAATAATCTCTTGCGAAAAAATAATCAAAATTGGTTGAAAACTTAAATATCAATATTTATTTTAAATAATGGTTTGAGCAAAAATGGGTGTGTAGTAGGAACATCTTACTATCTCCCTCGCATAACGACACAGTAATGCCCATTCTGAGAGGAGACGTCACGGCTCATATCATGCATCCTTTTACAGTGATTTGACAATTAGGATTTAGGTAATGTAACTTGTTGATTAAAATAAATATAAAAATCTTGTCAACTACCCCATTACTATAACAGAGTAAAACTATTGGTGATCTAGAATAAAATAACCCTATTCTAGCAAGATTCCATATTCCTTTTATAAATCCGTATCCAGGGACTTGCGCACGATATGACGTCATAAATCTGGTCTATCTAAGTAGCATTAACATTTAAAATTCAGATGATAGCGATTCAAGCATTATTTTCTAAACTAAAGCGAGATAATAAGATTCCCAGCGGAAAACAACGAGGATGTTAAACTTCGGTACCGACAGCAAAAAGGTTAAATGTTCTAGTATATAAATTGTCATTTTAATAAATCTTAGCTGTGTGTAGTGACACTGCATTAATTTATGAGTTTTATGAAATTATTTTTAAACAATGATAATAAACAGGGGTCAATGTGTTGTTTTTTTTTTTATTCGCATCAAAAATAAAGGTAGCGATGCATGTTGTGTATTTTTTTTTTGAGAGTACATTTATACCATCTGTTTATTTACATATTATTTACAGTTTATTGCCATAACTCTACCTAAGTATGTAATGCATATTGATATCACTTAAGTTAAAAATAAAATAATGTGTATGATGAATATGAACGGTATTTGATCATACTCTTTACGAATTTTTGATGATTCTTTCACCTAGAAATACTATATTTAAAAAACTACTACAAACTGACTTATAAAAATATTTATTTTTATGGAATTGCATCTATGCTATCATATAAAAGGAGAAATTGACATGAAGTGGCAACTTAGAAAGTTGAATATTATGATACGGTCGCGACCAACAATATCGACAATCCAAAAAATACTATTTTGAAATAGCTGTGAAATAAATCTAATATTACCGCGGTTTTTTTTGATTTTTAGTCAAAACGTTTCGAAACCTTTACCTTCATGATCACGGGGCGGGCTGAGATTGACGTTACGAAAGGATAGTATAACGGTTTTATCTTCAAAATATATGTTTTTAAAAAATATTTTTTGTAGTCCGATCTACGCAGAAGGAAGGAGTTACAACTTTTTTATTTCAATGTGTAATACTCATCTAAATATAACAAATCATTATTTAAATACCTTCATTTTGCTGCTGTCTATTCCTATACAAATTATATTTAATCCAGTTTTATCGCAAACCATATACCATATGTATGTGATAGCAAGAAATATTCTAAGACAATAGAGCTAAGCTGTAATGATAGCGTTAACACCAGTTATTTCCCTCTCGGGAGTGTTAGGATAAGCACCGGTACGACTAACGAGACGTTTAATTACTCAAATGTTTATACTAGAACCGTAATAAAGATATTTTGAAATATGAGTTTCTGTAAAACCATGTTGTGGTAACTTGTTGTGGTAATCTTATTGAGGCTTACTGTAAGGAGTTGTGATGTTCGAATGTAGCCCACTCAGCGGCTGAGTTGTTTACATACTTTGACAGACTACGTAGTGCATCACGGTTGTGGAGCGAGAGGTCGTGGGTACGATTCCCGCACCGAGACAAATGTTTATCTGATACATATTTGTTTCGGGTCTGGGTGTTGTGGGGCCGTAGTTCCTGGTAATCATTGTTACCTATAACACAAATTTCACCTAGTGTGTGGACAAGACTCTATATGTTTCTGTTAACAGTCACACACATAACCCCGGCCCTACATTAAGATACGAGTCTTGTGTTATGGGTATCAGGGACTACGAGAGACTTTCGGTCTCACAACACCCAGAACCCGGACACAAATATCTGTCTGTCACACATATGTGTCTCAGTGTAGGAATCGAACCGACGACCTCTCGTTTCGCAGCCGGCTACTCGCCAACTACGCCTAGGAGGCTGTTATGTCTGTTGGTTGTACTTACTTTCTTACAGCCTCTATCAAAATTAAAATTCCACGAATCCGTCATTTCACAATTCCATATTGTGACAAAAGTACAAACGAAATAATATAAATGTATTACGTAAGAAAAAAATTACATATTATACATATGACGTAGTTTTTAAACAACTGAAAAAATAAACTTAGCTAAAACTTAACATTTTAAGTGTTAATTTTCAAGTATACTTTCAAAGTGGTTGCCTATTTGTTATATGAAGAATACCAGCCATTTCCCAAGTAGTAATCTTTTTAATAAAAGCATATTACAAGCAATCGCCCATATTCGCTTCGAATTATCAAGGACTCGTGATATTGTCAGACACAGTTTGGGAGTAATAACAGAAGAGCCGGACGGAAGTTTTTTGATTAACTTTCAAAGTACAACATTTATTTATTGTTGGTAATTAATAGAGAAAGGTAATTCGATGTAGAAGAAACACAGTATTCTGATTTACCAATGCATGTAAAATAAAACGTTTAGGCTTTATTTCAATCAAAAGAAAACAAAAAACGCGTGATTACTAAAATCAGTAAGACATATAGAATATATATACACTTTTTGTAAAGGACATTATATTAAACTGTACTATTCGTTTCCGTTAGAGGACTTTTAAGATAGAACCGATATTGACAGCCTCCGGGGCACATCGGGCGAGAAGCCGGTTGTAAAACCAGAGGCCTTAGGTTCGATCCCCGCAATAAGTGTTTGTGTGATCCATAAATATTTGTTCCGGATCTGGGTATTGTGGGACCTTAATCCCTCGTAGTTTATAGACGTTTGACCTAGTGTGCAGTCAGTGCTATGTGCGTGACTGTTTTTTTTTATCTTAAATTATTGAGCTTGGTCGAAAATCGACTATGCCGCTCCGTGTGTGACTGTTGCGAGTAAGAGTAGGTATGTATATTTCATACAGACATCGAATCGGACATTGATAGCCGTCATCGGACTGCAATCAATCCTGCCGCACTATGCCGCTCAGGTCACTTTATATACGTATAACTGAGGGAAAACAATTTCAAAGATTTTAAACTCTATATGTCTTTAATAAAATCTTGAATTAAAAGTTCTTATAAACAGCCTACAGCCGTAGAAGAAAAATAAACTACATTTTAAAAAGTCACACTAACTAAAAGAAACACCTACAATAATCAAATCCGTTCAGTATCCCGCAAACTGCTAGTCAGCGTTTCACGAAACTCTAGCGATCCGAATGTCATTTCATTATAGCTCGGAACCACATCTTATGGCCTCTGTGATTTGCTGTGTATGCAATGTGTATCTCAGTCTGGTATTAACCTGGCAGTTATTCTTTTGAATTCCATTATTGTATTTTATATTGTTATTGGCTTTCGAAATACTAATTTTAGATAAGATACTATATAGATATACTATAAGTATATGAAGATACGTAGTATACGTATACTATGTATAATTTCGTCACCACATACAACTCAGTCCACCCTGTGACCATGAAGGCTTTAAAGATACAATACAACCGTTTAGTACAGTAATAAAACAACTAAATTACGTCACTAATGTCATACAAGCTCGTGTTATTTCAGCGAAACAATACAATCTTGACAGAATTACTGTTGTACACGCGAGGGGAGTGCGGTCGCACTGGCAACTCAAAGATAAAGCTGTCTTTTAAAACCCGTTTTTCATATATCAAACCGTTGGCGCGTGGAATATTGTATGGACAGGAATCATCCTGCCTCAATCAATTCAAAATTAAAGACTATCAAATCAAATAATTTAGTAAATTAACTACTAGAGAAACTTTTTTTTTTGAGTGCCTCGATAGGCAGACGAGCACACGGGCCACCTGATGGTAAGTAATCACCGCCGCCCATAGACTTCTGCAATACCAGGGCACAGCAAAGTCGCTGCCTACCGTTATTAACTTATTACATAGATAATGCCAGCCCTGTGTTAAACGTGTCACACTGCTGAGCACGGGCCTTCTCTACTAATGAGAGGGGGTTAGTCCACCACGCAGGCCTAATGCGGGTTGATAGACTTCACATACAATTGAAATTCTTGTGAGAATTCTCAGGTATGCAGGTTTCCTCACGATGTTTTCCTTCTCCGTTAAAGCAAGCGATGATTAACAATGAATACACGTATAAGTTTAAAAGTCAAATGATTCAATTGGGCTGGTTTCGCACCTATGACTTTCGTCTCGACAATCCATACCCATTCCTAACTAAGGACTTTAAATAGTAAAGGCGTAACACATATTTGTATTCAGTAATATTTATACAGGGTGTGAACGTCGTTTAATATATTTTTCAAACCCACAGCCATTGCTTCTTAGAAATCTGCCAATTAAAAAAAAACTATTTTTTTGTTTTTTTTTTCACTTTTTTTATGATAATTCAATTTTTACAAGATTCAGTTCGAATTTGTTACAAAGACCGAAACCATAAAGTTTCCTATTATCAACATATATTTCCAAAATCAAGTATATCTGTCGTATTTCCGTTGAAATAGTCAATCAACATCTACGGTAAATAAATGCTATTTCCGGTTAGTTAACAGCGTTACGTAACTTAATGTTAGGGCGTGTTCAGAACAGGTTCAAGCTATCTGTTACTAATTAGTTCATCTTGGTTTATTTTATTGACAACTACATCTGCATATGAAGTTATATCAGAATGTTTTCCATAGTTTTTCTTTCCATAAAAAAATATTTACAATATAAAAAATATTAATTAGTAAGTCGTTCTTAAGTGATACCAATTCCCTTACCAATGAACTGAGTTTAATTTAAATTCTTATAGTAGATACAAAGTAAAACCTTTTCACAAATATTAAACAAAATAAAGCATAAATAAATAAATAAATAGAATTGCAACCATTGATCAATTAGTAGACATGTATATTACACTACAAACAACTTAATTACACAAGAATTCTCCGTCATTTCTTAGAATTGATCAAGATATATGATATTTACACCAACGTGCACACAGCTTTATCAAAATATTTATAAAGAAACTGTTCCAGAAATTAAATTTCAGGAAAGATACCCAACTTTCTAAATTAACTGATTGTGTAAACAGGATATACAGCCGGGATTTTTGTAAAGGAATGGAAAAGTTGGCAAGATATGTTTAGAGTTATATAAAGGCAACTTGAATTCGGTGGAACTCCTATTGAAATGTTAAAATAATTCCGGGAACAGTATTATGTAATTTAGCCTATTGATGAAAGAGTAAGACACAACGAAGTAACGGAAAATTAGTAGGAAGGCTGACTCCATCATCACGTGGGATTTATTGCCAGAAACAGAGACAGAGGGAGTGGAGATATAAATGTTGAGAATTTGGGGTTGACTCCTGGATCGAATATATAAAATAATATATTCATACACATACATTATATACGTTACAATACAATGTTGTTATGAATACCCTTTAGTTTTCTTATGCCATTTAGAGGGTAGATAGATACAATATAACTGTCTTATGGACTATGTACCTTACCTTACCACCGTAAGTTTGAAATTCCCGCGTTTTACGCTTATGTCATTTAAGGTTCATATCTAGATTGTCAAAATTTTCTCCCTAATCCGCGAGGGGGGCCTATTTCACTCCCCGCTGGGTATCGCCGCTCTATAAGTAGTATTTGAGTGAGTTTCTTAGTTTTAGTGACGTGACAACATTCATCTGATTCGGTTATACTCCCTTTTTGCACCTCTACAGTGGAGAGTGTACTTATTACCAAGGCAATACGGAATTTACAAATGCTATTTGAAATAATTTATTATAATAATTTATTATGTTAATTTCATATGGAGTTAAATGTAACGTGCGAGATGAATTGAACTGAGAATAATGTCAGTAAATACGTTGATGTGTAATGTCAGTTGAATATTAATAATGTTAATTTATCGAATAATAATTCATTGGCGTTTCAAGTGATAATTAATGAAACCACTTTTGGTGCGCACGACGCGTGTTCGCTCGTGGAACGCGCTAATGTAATAAACTGATGTTTGTTTGATTTTTCGATTGTCCGCTCGTGTGAAGCAGTAGGTTGAAAACGTTATATAACTTCGTGGCAATTAATATTTATAGAAAATGATGTACATCCACAATACCGAAAGTGTCATGTATGCGCTGTCGGCCTTAAAGGACAGGAATAGGGATTAGGGAAGGGAAGGGGGAATCTGGGCCTCCGTATATCTCACTTACCATACGAAACGCGACAGTAAACTGTCACTTTACGTTGGTTTTCTGTGAGACAGTGGTACTACCCCGCTCGAGCCAGCCCATTCATGCTGTATACAAATATGTCTACAGCGTGGCTCTACCACTTCTAAATAGTGAATAGTGTTGTTTTAGAGGAGTGATTTTAACGTTGACAATTTGAGCCAGTGTGCCAATAAAAAAAATACCGTCGCTGTGTTCTATTCGGCTGAACCTTAACGTGGAGATGTGAGTTTTAATACTATTCTGTGTCATTTTAACTTTTTGTTAAGAAAGTTGTAAAATAATACGTAGAGGATGTCTATTCCACTTCACTGCTAGGTACTGGCGTCTTCTGTCTATGGAGGTTTAGGCCTAAATCTTATGCCGATTTTCACACGAAATTTTACTTCACCGTTAAAGCAATCGACAATTCACAATGAACACGTAGCTTTCAAAATGTAAGCATTTATATTTGATTATCGAATTTTAATTTAGTTTGGCAGTCAAATGGTGTAGCAACAATAATTAAAGTCGTCACATTAACACCCGTATTCAATAAAAACAATTAAGCCAGCTGATTTCTTTATATGTGATTGCTTAGATTTGGCCAATATACTGAAACGTATGTGTAGCAAAGACCTCGCTTAAGTATCGTCTTCGAATACGGCTGATAAATACACGGAGTCTTGGTAGCGAATACAGCGAGGCATGCATTTCGCTTGCATCATTTATATCGTAGACTGTAGAGTTTACCAGCGGGTTCTCAGTGAGTTTACACAACTGTAATGAAGCTATCGCTGTGTATTTTAGTGAAGAATACTTAAGTGTATCTAGTTGATGTGTACCATAGACTAGCCGGGGACTTCTGTGTAAATCATTAAGTATATCTGATGGTGGGGTCTGCCTTCTTAGTATTTTGCTTCCACTTCACTCTATTCGACGTATCATTTTCGGTTACGTTGCAAAAACTAAGATCTATCCTGGCCACATCTGTCCATTTGGTTTTAGGTCGCTCTCTGGGTCTCGAACCTGTAACGTAAAGATTGGTCGCTACATTGCCTATGTGCTCTGGAGGCCTTCTTTTGATGTGCCCAAACCACTTTTTTTTCTTTGTGCTTGTCAGCGATTAAGTATATTCACGCATATTCCTACTTTATTATGAGTATTTTGATAGACTTCATCAGCATCAGACAATCAGCCATATTACGTAAAAATATCAAATTTTGTCTTACTGTCTTCTCTGGGGTCCACAATTTTTTTTACTATCTGAATACCACCTATCTACCTACCTACTATACTTAAATTATATTATGAGATGGTCAAGTCTCTTGGCTGATGTTAAGCCGATGTTAATTATATTAGCCAGGCGACAGACGACGCGCAGGAGCAGTTTCCAACAGCGGAATTGGTAGTTCTGGGGGACTTTAACGCACACCACGAGTTGTGGTTGGGCTCCTCCAGAACTGACCATGCCGGCAGGACTGCTCATGCATTCGCTTTAACGAATGGCTTGACACAGCTGGTGGACCAGCCTACCAGGATCCCAGATGTGGCAAGTCATGCGCCCTCTCTGCTGGACCTACTGCTGACGAGTCATCCAACCGGGTATAAAGTGACGGTTGGTGCTCCCCTGGCTACCTCCGATCACTGCCTGGTTGGGACGTCGGTTCCCTGCGCTTTGCCTCCACGTCCCGTGAAGGTCAGGCGCAGGGTCTGGCACTACTCGTCGGCAGATTGGGATGGTATGCGGGATTACTTCGCATCCATCCCTTGGCGGCAGCGCTGCTTTGATGGAAAGGATCCTTCAGCGAGTGCTGACGCCATTGCTTGCGAGATCAGAATAGGAATGGAATATTACATTCCTTCCTCTGAGATCGCAGGAAAGGGCCGAGGACGCTCCTGGTTCAATCGTGCATGCGCCGATGCTGTTGGCAGGAAACAGGCGGCGTATCGTACTTGGATCGGGGGTCGCGCTACGAAGGATCCCAACCTCAAGTCACTCAAAGCAGCCTATAACCGTGCTGCTAAGGTCTGCAAGAGGGCGTATGTTAGAGCGGATGCCCAGCGCGTCTCCAAGATTGGATGTGCTTTGGCCGATAACCCAACAAGCAGTCGTGCTTATTGGAGCTTGGCTAAGGCCGTCCAATCTAATTTCTGTCGCCCTTCGCTGCCACCGCTGAGATATCGAAATGGAACACTAGCCCATAGCTCGCAGGAGAAGGCCGATTTACTGGCAAACCTCTTCGCGGCTAATTCGAGACTCGAGGACTGCAATGCTCATTTACCAACTACGCTGCCCGGTTGCGGTCACACAATGCCTGATATCCGTATCCACAAGATCCGGAGTACCACAAGGTTCTGTGATTTCGCCCACCTTGTTTCTTCTGCATATCAATGATATGTTGTCGCTTGGCAACATTCATTGCTATGCAGACGACAGCACGGTTCATGGGTGTTATAGCAGCAAGCCTCCTGGTTGCCGGGCGGATACTGAGAGGAGACGAGAGGATCTTGTCGTTGAGCTCAACCAGACCTTGGATCTCATGTCATCATGGGGTACCAGGAATCGGGTTGAGTTTAATGCCAAGAAAACCCAGGTGTGCGCGTTCTCGTGCAAGAAGTCTCCGTTTTCTCCAATCCCCGTTCTTCAGGGTGTTCCACTCGCAATGCGGAATGACCTTAGTGTCCTAGGTATGGATATCCGCTGCGATCTTAATCCAAGGAGTCACATCGAGGGCGTAATATCCGCCACTTCACGCAGGGTCGGAATCCTGAACAGGGTGCGGCGGTTTTTCACGCCTGGTCAGCTCTACCGCTTATATAAAGCGCAGGTGCGGCCGGGAATGGAATACTGCTCGCACCTCTGGGACGGTTCCGCAAGGTACCTTCTCGATGCCTTGGATGGGTTGCAGCGGCGGGCCATCCGCATTGTGAATGATGCAGACGTGAGTAACAGCCTGGAGCCGCTACAGCTGCGTAGGGATATTTCCTCGCTTGGCGTGTTCTACCGTCTGTATCATGGCGAATGCTCTGAAGAATTGTTTGATCTTATCCCATCCTCTCCCTTCCATACCAGAACCACGCGTACTGGCTTGCGGAGCCACAGTTTCGTGGTGTCTACTACCCCGGCCCGAACCAAGAGGTTCGCAAACTCGTATTTTTGCCGCACCATCAAGCTGTGGAACAGTTTGCCAGCTACCGTGTTCCCTCCTTCCTATGATCCTGGGTCCTTTAGGCGTAATGTGAAGAAGCTAAACAGCAGGCCGGCATGATTGTGTTGAGTAGCGGGGGATAGACTGTCTCTCGCTACTTGATACTCTATCTGGACGGCACTGCGCTTGCCATCAGGTGCAGTGTGGTCACTTTGCAACGCCAGAATAAAAAAAAAAAAAAAAAGCCCCCTATCAATAGTATTTATACCACTTGGAGTTTTCAATCACTATGTACTACAGGATATTTCTCACCAAACCAAGACATAAGATGTTAAGTGAACCTGACTGGCTTCAAACGCCTTTGTTTTTTTTTTTTTTTTGTTGTCGCGGTGAAAGCGTTTTATTACTGCCGCCCGCTCCGGAGGGAAGCGGATTAAGAATAAAACGGGTATGCTGGACTAGCCGGTCTTACGACCCAGCATCCCCCTCGCACGGATGATGGCTATCCGTGCTGCCGCTGGGCCGAGTCCCTAACCCCTATATACAACCCACCCGACACTACCAGCTAAAACCCCGCGGTGGCCTTCTTCGGCGCTTACGGAGCGATCCCGGGGTATTCTAAGGAGTGCTAGAATTGCAGCCGGAATCGCCCCTGCGCGGTGCTGCGTAGCAGCCCATCTCCATGGAGGGCTAAGGAGCCCCCGCGCACCGAACAACGACAGCGAACGAGGCCTTACCACATGCGCTGCCGTCCATCTCGGGGTCGCACGATGCTCCGAATTTGCGAGTGCATCGATACGGGCTGACAGCCCTCCGCTGCGCGCCCGAGACCCCCGATGGCCCCTATTAGTCGCCTCGTACGACAGGCAGGGGTTACCGTGGTGGAATTCAAATGCCCCCATTCCACAGGGCGGGAGACGCCGGTCAGTCGTCCACCCGGCGGCTCCTACGTCTTCTCTGGCGGCGGGAGGGATCGTTTCGTTCCCGATCCCTCTCAGCACTCTCCTTCTGGCTTCAAACGCCTGCAATCTGCGGCCAGCAATATACATAGATCAGTAGTTAGTACATACCCCGACAAACTTACATATAAAAAACACACTATTTACAAAAATATTTTTGTTATTTTCCCCACATAAAAATATGATATTTGTATCATATTTTTTATTTGGTAAAAATATGTTAGGACTTTTTAAAGAAATTCCTATTGTTGACAGTCTAGCTACTTGTTACTTTTATCGGGTAATTTCGTAAAAGCAATATAGGAAAAAGTTGCCCAATTTCGTTGTAATAGTGGCGGGTAGAATGTTTGTCCTTTGGTCTTAACTGTGTAATTTATTTGACCCATTCGTTATCCTTTCCTTGACAAATATGGCCCGCCCCTTTCCGACTCAGTTATACGATTATTTGCCAGCGTTAAACAATTCCAGTCGATAACCTTATATCGATAGTTGTTGCTTATTTGTTTACGTCATGTCAAAATCAATCGCTACCAGGAAAAGGGATTGGAGGATACAATTCATATGACGAGATATTTTTTTATTGATAAAAAATTCGATTGCACGTTAAAATAGTAGATTTTTATCGGCATGTTCTCATTGTGTTGGTTGAGGGTGGCACGGAGTGTAACGACGAAAGTCGTAGGTTCGAAACCGGACCAAATGGCATACACCTATGATTTTTCTAAACCTACGTGTGTATTCATTGTTAATTATCGCTGCTTTAACGGTAAAGGAAAACATCGTGCGGAAACCTGCATACCTGAGAATTCTCGTACGAAATTCAAACGTATGTGAAGTTTACCAACTCGCATTAGGCCACTAGGACTAAGGCCGAACTCCTTCTCATTAGTAGAGGAGGCCCGTGCCCTGCGACAATGTATAATACACGGCTTGTAAAAAAAAGACAGGACTATTTTTTAATATTTCGTTATGATTTCAGTATTTTTATGTATACAAATTCGACAAATATATCCGTTTAAGTAATTTCATATCAGAATACGCCCGAGAGATACGTTGAAATGAATGACATACGAGTATATTCACACACACAACTTGCGCATAGAACACAATGCAATTTCATCTGATCTTCAGTCCGACGTATTAGAATTGTGATTTCTAACTCTATCACAGTTCTGCAGTTTCCAGATTATGTTTATGTATATTTATTTACCCTCGCAATCTGTATATATAAAAGAAGAAACTGACTGACTGACTGATCGATCAACGCACAGCCTAAACGGCTAGGGTTAGAGACTTGAACTTTTGACTGTAGGTACCATTTATCACGTAGGCATCCACTAAGGAAGGGTTTTTGGAAATACCACCCCTAAGGGGGTAAAATAGGGGATGAAAGTTTGTATGAAAATCCGAAATCATTTTTGAAGTTAAATTCATGAAAATTAGTATTTGGCATTTTAGTTAAAAATAAAAAAAAAGTGTTTCAGGATTTTTGGAAATTCCGCCCCTAAGGGGGTAAGATAGGGAATGAAAGTTTGTATGAAAATCCGTCATTTTTAAGTTAAACGCATGAATATTGGTATTTTGTATTGTATACTTTTTCTCCCAAACATGACCTCCACGCGGGCGGAGCTGGGAGCAACAGCTAGTACCTCTATAAGGTTCGAGTAAAAGTTATTAACGAAACTTTCATGTTTTGGATAATAGTTTTTATGTGTATAATTAAAATGTATTATTGATATTCCTCTTTCTGCCCTATGATACATATTCAACACAGAAAAAGTCTTTTCAAATGCACCGCAGGTACAAAATGGACGACAGATATTCACGGGCATTCCTCACTAATTGCAGAGAGCTCGGAACCGCTCAATATGCGTCGGCACGGGAAAAGAGACAAATTAATAAAAGTATGAATATTGATGTCATAGTATCTGGCGAATAATTCCTCTAATTAAAACACGTTCGCCAATATTGGACTTGTATGATCAAATCGATGATGAGTTTTAATGTATGATTTACCGCCATACCGGTTCATTAAAAATCCGCCATCTTGTTCACGAGTCACTTTCTGAGGTGCGTATTGTATATTGTTATTTCAGGCCTATATGTATTACTTTGTTCTTGTAATATTTAATGATAGGTTTATAATAATAGGTATATCATAATTATATCAATGACAATGATTTCACGAAGTAAGAAGCTAATTTATTTTTTTACAGTTTTACCTGCCTTACCAAAGTATGTTAGTTTAGCATGATAGGTAGGCAACTACCTACATTATAACTGTTATTTACCTACATAGTTTTAAAAGATAAACACACTCAAAACACAACAAAAACGATCCACTGAACAACAAGCAAATGACATAAAAACAATAAACATGACCACAGAATACTAATTACTTATTACTCTGACGAACATGACAACTGACACACATAAAAAAAATGTTTGCGCTATTTCCGTTTACTTTCAGCGAATTAAGCACCTTAGCCTTTTTTCTAGCATTATAGACGATATAGATTAAGCGTTTAAAGTAGAATTTGATTATTTTTTGGGGATCCAAGTAACATCGCAAAATCAATAAAATCCCTATTTATTTTTTATTTTTTTAATATGAAGTGTCCGTTAAATTCTAGTATTTAGAATAAACGGCATAAAATAAGCCAAGAATTATGGTATAAGTTAAATCTCTGTTAATTCATAGGCGACTTTGGACAATGTCCTTTGTATTTGTTGGTTAGAATCTGTATATATGAAAGAAGAAACTGACTGACTGATCGATCAACGCACAGCCAAAACGGCTGGGGTTAGAGACTTGAAATTTTGACAGTAGGTACCTTTTATGACGTAGGCATCCACTAAGGAAGGGTTTTTGGAAATATTCCCCTAAGAGGGTAAAATAGGGGATGAAAGTTTGTATGAAAATCCGTCATTTGTAAAGTTAAATTCATGAAAATTAGTATTTGGCATTTTAGTTAAAAATATGTGTTACAGGGTTTTTGGAAATTCCGCCCCTAAGGGGTTAAAATAGGGGATGAAAGTTTGTATGAAAATCCGTCATTTTTTAAGTTAAACGCATGAAAATTGGTATTTTGTATGGTATACTTTTTCTCCCAAACATGACCTCCACGCGGGCGGAGCCGCGAGCAACAGCTAGTTCTAAATAAGTATTGATTCGCCTCATTGGGTGATACAAACTAGACAAAATAAAGTAAATTTCTGAAATACACACCATATTTTACTAGATTTCACGTAATTGATGTAGTTTCCTCTAAGTATCGAGTATCATTGGTCTCTTAGAAGGCTAAATTTTAATAGTCCGATTACGTTGACCCAAGGGGTCTGTGTGACCCCAGCCCGAGCCTCCTCAGCAATTAATTTTGTTTTACGAGAGCATCTCACGATAAGTGTTCTGAGACGTGATCAGACTATCTGATGCGACCTCTCGACACTCGGTACCTTATTTTTGAGAGTAAGTATTCTTGGGTTAATATTATTCTGTGGGTGTGATGAAAATGCAATGTTTCTTTTCATAACTTAATGTATATACGTAAATAGACAGCCTCCGTGGCGCAGCGGGCGAGTAGCCGGCTGTGAACGTGGAACCGTGGGTTTGATTCCCGTACCGAGACAAATGTTTGTGTGACAGACAGATATTTGTTTCGGGTGTGGGTGTTGTGGGGCCGTAGTCCCTCGTAGTTGTTGATACCCACGATACAGGTTTGACCTAGTGTGGGATCAGAACTATGTGTAACTACATTTTTTACATCCTTCATGGTACTAGGGATGAGTAGGAGGACCAGAGCCTGCCATTCCCATCGCCGAACCGAGTCAAAGGTTTATGTGATATACAAGCGTTTGTTTCGGCGGGTGTTGTGGAATAAGTCCTTTATACTTCCTGATATAAAAATAAATATTAAACCCAATAGTCACATACATAGTCTTGAACCCATACTAAGATACGAGTCCTGGCTTGCGGTTATCAGAAACTACGTGAGACTTTCGGTCTTACAACAGACCCGAAATATTTTTTTGTGGATCACACATAAGTGTGTGACCTTTGTGTCAGTGCGGGAATCTAAATAGCTGCCTCTCGTTTCACAGCCGGCTACGCACTCGCTGAGCTAACGTATAGGTTATAATACTATATGATGAAGAAGATACTATATGTTATAAGATATATATGATGCGTGTATTTATTATTAATTATCGCTTTCTTTATCGGTGACGAAACCTGGATATCTGAGAAGTCTCATAAAAATTTCAAAGGTAAGTGAAGTCCACCAGCCCGCATTAAGCCAGCATGGTAGACTAAAGACAAACCCCTCTCCTTAGTAGAGGAGACCCGTGGGCCGCAACAAAAAAAGTTTAATACGGGGCTATTATTATTATTATAATTCTTGGATGTAATTATTATTAAATAATATGGAAATATCCAGGAAAATTCTTCAACGTCTACGCTGAAATTCTGTGAACACTATCAATCCACAGTGAGTCGTAAATACTCGGCTGTAGCTAATCCGTCAGGGTCTTTACTTCGCGCTACCTCTTATCTATATTTCAGGTTATTACTATGAATCAAGAATACTGGGAGTTTTCAAAGGGGGGGGGGGGGGGGACTAATATAAGCACCATGTATAGAGTTGGTCAATAGAAACCCATTAGTAAGGTTAAAAAAGTAAAATTGGAATTTGAATTTTTTCTTGGCATTTTTGTAGCATGATCTTATAATTTAATTGTTACTTTTAAAACTCTTGATTAAGTGGCAAGCGATTATGTAAACATAAAATATGTGAGACATAACATAATGTGGGAATCGAACCCACGCCGTTTCGTTTCACATCTGGCTACTCGCCAATTGCGCGACGGAGGCTGTCAACTACGTTATGTTACTAATCACCAACTCTATACATGATGTTTATTAGTAACCTCCTTTTGCAACATCCTGTATATCAAAATAATCTTTTATACTCATAGACCACGATAAAACAGTAAACTAAGTGACACAATATTCAATACGACGTAATTTCTCAAGCTTAAGATATCGGGTTGGGGAGATCTCGAGATCTTTGAGGTCCGTACTGATTTAGTGGTCCCCAGGGGTTAGCGGATAACGCGGCCCGGGATAAGTAATAACCGTGCTATCATATTTTTATAGCACTCTTTGTATTAGCGTTTTAAGTAAAACTAGAGATTTATATGTATTGCTTGTTTTGTTATGGGCTCGGATTTTATGCGTTGCAATTTGTTTTCAAAGATAGTGGTTGTTTGTTCCGGAGTTTATATTTGATGCAAATGGTTTAGTCGAAGGCTTGAAGTTTTAAAGAACAACTAAGTATTACGCAAGTCTCATTTTCTTTATGGCTCTACCTTGGAAGTCTGAAAATATGACACATACGCATATATGTATACTCACATACACTCGCAAAAACCTTTAATTTTACGTTAAACTAGCTATTGCCCGCGGCTCCGCCCTCGTGGTAGTTTTATTTGCGAAAGAAAGGGTATAAAATCCATGGAGTCATCTTAAGCTATTACATCTTTCTATATTTTCTATCCCATAGGACCCGTTCATTTTGCGGGAAAATAAGGCCTATGTCATTCTCTGACCCCGAAACTACCGTCCCTTGCTAAAAACTGAATGTCAATCTGTCAATGTTTGGCAATATATTGTAGATCTTTCACAGTCTTTAAAAAAACTTTTTATTTTATACAAACCTTGTCCTGACTGACAATAACGAATACAAAAAGAAAGAATTATCTAATTTGGTGTAGTTGTTCGCAAGTTATGCGCGTACATACATTTCGGCGATTCAGTTTTGTTTATATAGATAGATTTATATTTTCCCTACAAATTATAACAAAATTTGATTTATCTATTTTCTTTAATTTTTGAATATTCACAATCCCATGGTCGCTATTATTTGCATAAACAAGCATCACAAATTTTTAAGTTTTTTAATGCCTCGATGCGAAAGGCATCATAGCCAGTAATCATTTAAAAGTGAGTGCCCGCTTTGTTCGCAAGATTGTGCGGGGAGACAAAGCAACGCCGATCCCCTGTCCGCTGCAAGTGTCCCCGGGCGGCAATAACGGTTATCATCAGGATCGTTCTCGCAGATAAAAAAACTAGCACGCTTTGACTATTCAGTTTAAAAAAAGATTTTATTAAGATTTCTTTGATTGGGGATAAATTTGATAAAAATAATGTAATGTAATATAATATTATTTTAATCCGTGTTTTTAAATGTATGATGATTAATTTTAGATTAACACATTTCGAACACATTAAAATAACTGTAATTCACGGTCAAAAACGGTTTATTATTTTACATTGAAGAGTGACGATTTTTATAATAATAAATTTCTGTTTCATTAAATGACTGCCTCGGTGGCGCAGTTGTAATTGCGCATGCGTTACGACTGCTGCTTTGCTGAGGTCTCGGGTTCGATCCCCGGGTCGGGTAAAGTGATAATGGGTTTTTCTATCTAGAAATTCTCAGTATTAGCCCGGAGTCTGGAACCTGTGCCCGGTATGGCGATAGGCTCGCCCCCTATCACATTATGGGGAAATTTGGCGAAAAGTGGGTGTACTGGTTACACCTCTGCCTACCCCTTCGGGGATTACGGGCGTGAGTGTATATGTATATGTATGTATTAAATGTTACTGGTTTAATATTATTGTTTCTTGGTACTTACAAGTATGGTTCAGTCAGAATTCAAAGTATAAAATGATCTAAATTTATTCAGGTAGTTAAATTACCAAGTAGGTACTCGAAATATGGGTATGTAATTTTAGCCAAAAAATAAAATTATTGGGTTTTTGAGAAGTGCCGTAGGAAGGCTCTGAAAAGTGCCAATTTAGGGCCCATTGTGAACCATTTTCTTAAATTATTGGTCTGTCGACACGCGTTCCGGAGTACAGTTCTTTCTCAGTTCGTTCAAAGTGCAGTCAAAGTGTGCTATTGGTTTAGTTCACGTCGGCTACATTGTGGTCCGTCTCGTTACTACGAGTCTAACTTAAGTCATACTGTCCTTGCGCACTAGTTTTTTTTTTAATTAATACCTTAAAGCTTTCGTACAAACAAGGTTTTGGTCCCTTGACACCCAAACTAGGCATCTGTCTGTATTTTGGGCGTCAATGTTCCTCCACAAATTAAATATAAAGCTATAAGTCTTTAGTAAATCCTGACATGGGGTTGTTAATGTTAAGCACTAATAAGTGAAGTGATCATTAAATCAATAGTTACAGTAATAATTATTTTGTGCCTTTTAAATACCTTACATACATTTTAGTTGTGTTTCTAATAATATTTATTCCAGAAAAACGAGTCGTTCCGTGAATAAACATTGTCAGCAAATAACAATACATCGTAAAACAATAAAAAGTCCCGTACACTTAAACACAATAACTACAAAGTACATTCACCCTATCAAAACGCAAGTTAGTAAACAGAATTCAAAAGTTATATTGCGTTTTATAATTGGATCGGTGAAGTTGTGCTGGTAAGAATACCGGAGCAGACGAGCGGACATATAAAGCCTTCATCCCCTCATAATGTGGATATAGATGAGAGAAAAACCCCGGGGAAATGGATGAATTAAATGTACACCCACCCGCAAGTTCGTAAAGCTTGGACTTATGTTGGG
Organism: Laothoe populi; assembly: GCA_905220505.1. Classification (NCBI taxonomy): domain Eukaryota; kingdom Metazoa; phylum Arthropoda; class Insecta; order Lepidoptera; family Sphingidae; genus Laothoe; species Laothoe populi. Next base: position 16,839,263 of record HG992153.1, read on the forward strand.
GCCATACACATATGTCTGTATTGGCAGAGCGGATCCGAATTTTTGTACGGCGAAACAGAATTCTTATAATTTTGTCCTATCCTTTCTACCATATATTACAGCCACTTCACTAGCAAATTATTTATTGCCACTATTTGGAAAAAATCAAAAAGTAAATTGAATTATTCCAGAAACTACTACCCAATGATGTAGTGAAATTATGAAAAAATGAGAGGACGCTTCATACATTTAATTTTAAGAAATATAAAAAACTTAGTGCGTATGAGTATGTGGCGTACTTTTTTGCAAGCCTTCAAAAATATCCTATGAATGGCTTTATTAGTTGTGTCAATAATTGGTAAAATATACGCTTTTAAATTCGTAAAAAGTGTCTTCTTCTAATTCTTTAATTTTGGAATAGACAATTTAAAAAAAAAATGAGGGTATCTTGAAACTGTGTTTGACAAGTTGTTGAGACATGAAGTTATTCTGGTTACAGAAGACTAGTTGACTGTTTTTGGGAAATTGTTTTATTTTATTCTTCATGGTTTATAATATTCAAATATTACCATTAATAAACATAAAACATACGTTTCCAAGACTTGCATTTTGATAAACAAATTTTATTTTTCCCACCAAAACGCTACCAACTGTCATGGCTTCTCGTGTGACGTCACCATTGCAAAACAATGCCGTAATAGCCGTTTGGCTCAGCGTTTTAATGTTTCGAACGGTGACGTCATGCATGACTGATGGGTGTTTCATGTCATGTTACAAAATTGATTATTTTAACATATTTTTTTCATGAAAATATTAATTATTCACATATAAATTAACAAAATTCTATCAGATTTTCACTTACTGTCAACTACCCTATTATGACTTTGGTGATCGTATAAATTATGGTTTGCAGTTCTTTTACAAATACTATAAAGTATTATTAAAAACCAGAAGTGGTAGGAATATTTTAAGAAAAATAACGAACAATCAACCGATAGCGTTATATTTTACAAACTTATGCTAACTACAAATATACAAAACGCGATGTCTAGTACGTCCTTTGTCCTTGAATATCGTCGGCGAAAGAGGCCGTACCCCCGCGCACCCTCGTATTTATAGGGCACCGATGCGTCCGGCTTTGGGGTTGCAAGTTCTTGGTAACACGGCCGTTCCTGCTCGCGTGTTGTCCTCGACCGCTGTTCCATCTGCAGACTTCCGTCCCTCTTCATCCGCTGTGTCTCCTTCTATAAGTAACACATAACGACAAATTATTTCGGGACCAGTGTTACTAGCGCCGCATTAATAACTGAAACCTTTTCCAAGCGAAATTTAGGATGTTGCAGTTTTAACGGACTAAGAACGATTAGTTACTTGTACAAAACATTAACAGCAAAAGAAAGGTGAAGCAACTGTGTCAGAAGCACAAGCGTGCACTCAAGTACAACCAACACAGGCCTCGAAAATCACGAAATAATTTTACCAAGGGTAATTTAACTCATAAGGGTAAGTGTAATTAGCAGTTTCAAGAGAGGAACATCTGCATGCAAGGATGTATTTCAAATTAAAAGGAAATAAAAATAAATGTATCACGAATTATAGAATTCCGGACTTCTAAAATTCGCCACACATCGTAATAAGAGGCAACTGTATGACACGGCACTCACAAACCATGCCACACATTGCAAAGGAAGAAAGCAACTGTGTGACAGGGTCACACATTGCAAAGGAAGAAGGCAACTGTGCGAAAGGGCCGCACATTGCAGGCAACTGTGTGATAGAGCCACACATTGCCTAAGGCAACTGTATGACACGGCACTTACAAACCATGCCACACATTGCAGAGGAAGAAAGCAACTGTATGACAGGGTCACACATTGCAAAGGAAGAAGGCAACTGTGCGAAAGGGCCGCACATTGCAGGCAACTGTGTGATAGAGCCACACATTGCCTAAGGCAACTGTATGACACGGCACTTACAAACCATGCCACACATTGCAGAGGAAGAAAGCAACTGGGTGACAGGGTCACACATTGCAAAGGAAGAAGGCAACTGTGCGAAAGGGCCGCACATTGCAGGCAACTGTGTGATAGAGCCACACATTGCCTAAGGCAACTGTATGAAACGGCATTCGCCGCCTCACACATTGCGAACGACACTGAAGTGCAGTGATCGTTAGGTCGTCAGTAAGACGTGTGTTCGTGTGACACCGCCTCACCACTCGCAAAGAAGGCTGAACAAGCGTCCGGCGTCCATTCGCCGCGCCAAAGCACCATGTGCTCGGCAGATGCTTGAGTTGTCTTGCCATAAGACCCGCCGAGAAGTTGCAGGCCGTAGCGGTGGTGTGGTAGCACGCTCAGAACCTTGTAGGGCCCCCGCATTCCGGAGTCCAGTTTTCCCGTAGACTGCGACGACTTGTTTACGAATACGAAGTCACCCACAGCGAAGGTTCGTGGCTGCCGACGACCATCGTTAACATAGGCGTCCTGGCGTTGCTGGTTAGCGTCCAGTAGTGCAGACGCTCGCTGTCTCCTGAGAATCATTAAACTTTCACGGTTCGGGTTATTATTTTGCAAGGCAACATCTCGCACCAGAGATCTGATAATTGGGGTCGCTGCGTCTATGCCTACAAGTAATTGAAGAGGTGAATTTTGGGTAGTAGCTTGTTTAGTTATGTTAAGGGTAAGCTGCACTTTCCATAGGACATCGGACCATTGTCTTCCCTTATTGGCAACTTCAACGCGCAGCATATTGAGGACAGTACGGCAGTACCTTTCCGCCTGTCCATTCTCACGGTGCATACCAGGAGTTATGAAGTGCAACGTGCTACCCAAATCATTTACCCACTGTCGGAAAGCGGCACTTTCGAACATTCTACCACGGTCACAGATAATTGTGGCTGGAGTGCCGAACAATGACACAGCATTTGAGAAAACACGCTTTAATTCGTCGGCATCTTGTCGGTACAGTGCGTATAATAAGCAGTACTTAGAAAAAGCGTCTATGACTATTAGAATGTACTTGAACCCATTGGAATCAGAAAGAGGCCCAAGTACATCAGTATGTATTATCGAAAATGGAATGTCTGGCTTAGTCCAGGACTCTATTGGTAACAAAGGAGCCCTAGGCACCTTTTTGTGCGCTAAGCAGGTAAGACAGTGACCTATATATTTTTGAACAAACTGTCTAAGCCCTGGGAACCAGAAATGACGTAATATTAAGTCAGTGGTTCTGTCTATGCCAACATGTTCATGCTCATCGTGGAATATCCTTAACAAACTAAGCCTATGACCCTTCGGGATAAAACAAAGCATACGGGGTTCCTCACCAGTCGGCGAATATTTGTAATATAGCAGATCATTTTTGATTGCATATCTAGTCATATCTAACTGGCCATCTCTTACTTTAGACATAAGGTCTTGTGTTTCCACGTCCGCTGTTTGAGCTGTTTTCGCCCAGTTATTAGGACTACGTATATGACAAACCTCTATAGGAGGATTTCGGCTGAGAAAATCAGCGTGTTGCATTAGAGCTCCCTTTCTATATTCCAGAGTGAATCTAAAGTCTTGTAGATAAACCCACCATCGCGCAACTCGTGGCAACAGGTCCTTTTTCCGCTCTGTGAGCTTCAAAGAATTACAATCCGTCACTATTTTAAAGTTAATACCAATCAAATAGTGTCGGAAATGCTGCAGTGAGCGCACTATAGCCAAAGTCTCGAGCTCATAGCTATGATAACGAGACTCTGCGCCCTGAGTTGATTTACTAAAATAGGCAACGACCCTTTTCATTTTACCAGGATGTTCCTGCAACAAAATTGCCCCGAGTCCTACGGAACTTGCATCGGTGTGAAGTTCAGTAGGTAACTTGGGATCGAATATCGCTAACACAGGCTCGTTGGTTAGGCATTGTATTATGTGTGAGCGAGCTGTATCCTGATTAGAACCCCAAATGAATGGTTCACCCTTTTTCAGTAATTTAGTTATACAAGCGGTTTTAGACGCATACCCAGAAACATATCTCCGAAAATAACCTGCGAGACCCAGGAACTGGCGAACCTCTCTGACATTGGTAGGCTTTGGTGACTTGACAAGAGCCTCAACTTTACTAGGGCTCGGCCGCACCTGACCATCTCCAATCAGCCTGCCCAAATATTCTACCTCAGTGTCTAAGAACGTACATTTTTTTAAATTTATAGAAAATCCTGCGTCAATTAGGACACGCAGAACTTCAGCTAATGTTTTAAGACCTTCTTCTATCGTGTTTGACATAATTAGCACGTCATCAATGTACGTCAGTACTTTGCCGGTGTCGATCAATGATTTTAACGTTTTAGAGATAATTCTCTGGTAGACTACAGGGGCATTGGCCAACCCGTATGGCATTTTTAGGTATTCAAAATGCCCTTCGGGCGTTACAAAAGCTGATTTACTAATAGAGTCATCGTCCTTCATAGGCACCTGATGAAAGCCGGTAGCCATGTCAAGACTTGTAAAATATTTAAAGCTACCGAGTTTGTCGATGTGATCATCGATTAGTGGCAAAGGGAATCTTTCTTTAACCGTTATGGCATTAAGTGCGCGGTAATCGACGCACATCCTATCACTCCCGTCCTTCTTTTTGACGAGAATGATAGGGCTAGCGTAATCCGATTGTGACTCACGTATAATACCCTTACTAAGTAGGTCGTTAACTATTTCACGAACCCTATTCTTCTCATCTAGTGACAGCCTATAGGGACGTGGCTGATTGGGTTAGGAGAAGTTAATTTAATTTCCATACTACCAGTTTTCACTGTAGAGGTAGCTGTGCCGGTAATGAGAGATTCAGAAAATTCAGATAGGATTTTCAGAAGTCGCTGTTTCTCGTCACCTACTAAAGACGTCTTTATATTTTCAAACTCCCGAGTGGTCACGTGCTGCACCGTGAGCGAGCTATCTGACCGAATGAGGCGCTGCTCATTATTAGTTCGAACATACGTCAGTCCTCTTTGATTTAAAACGTCGGTACCGATCAAAATTGGGGCGTTGATGCAATGATCCGACACTACATATAAATCTACCTCCAATGAAACCTCTGGTAGTTCTACAATTGTCGTGACGTATGAGGTAGACTCAACGTTTTGACTTCCTATTCCCCGCATTAGTCGATATGTAGGAACACGATTAAAGTTAAAATGTTTCAAACATGCTTCGGAAATTAGTGAAATATCGGACCCACTATCAATCAGTACATCAACGGGTACCTTTTGAACTACCGCTGGCATTACGTTTTTGCGCTTGGACTCGATTCTAAGCAAAAATTTACGCTATCAACGTTCTTATTATTCGCGCCTTGCGATCGTTGCTTTTGAAAGCAAGTATCAACCGTGTGGCCATTACGTTTACAGAAAGCGCAGAACTTATTCGGCTTATTCTTAACAAGAGCGAGAGCGGTGGATGTGGAGGCAACGTTATCGTGACGGGACGTTGTCGTCTCGCTCTTAGACCCTTTGGGGCAGTGCCACTTTTTGTGACCCGTTTTCCCGCAGATGGCACACAAAAAATTTGGATTGGGTACCATACGTTTACGTAAATTAGACGGTCCTACATTATTATACGAACGGTCAGAATTATTGGAGTGACGCGAATCGATTTTAGGCTTAACGTAAACTGATAAAAAATCTACCAGGTCTTTTATCTGCAGCTTAGCGTTGGTTGTCGCGGCCCTAATCTGGGGATCGGCAATACCTCGCACAATGATAGCAACTTTTAATTCATCAGACAGCCCTTTCACAATATTGAGACGCAATATGGATCTGCGAGCGTATTCTGCAAATGTTGGGTATTTATCGGAACTAGTGGACATAACCTCATAAAGTACTGTAGCACTATCAACATTGCGAGGACACAAAGACCGAAATTCGGTTTTGAAGTTGGTCCATGTCCGGTCACTCGTAACCCAGTCGTTCAACCAGGATTTAGCATCGCCTCGTAAACAATTACCTATCCGGCCTAGGCATTCCCGATCACCCCAATTATTCAATTGTTGACCGCGATCGACCTCTGCGCACCACACATCAAAATCATGCACACTGGGATCAAAGGGAGAAATATAAAATTGTTGCGACCTTACTTGAAATAAAGCAGGCAAAGCTCCAATAATCCTGGTCGTTACGTCCACTTCCTGCGCCCTGAGGGCCTCGTCCAAACTTGACGCCCCAGATGTGTTGTTTTTTGTCGGCGTCGGGGCCTCGGTCCGTTCAGTAACAACGGCAGGCTCATCTAAAGGGAGAGAAAGAGATGGGTGCCGCTCCGCGTGGGATGACGCACTAGCCGAAACCGTTTCTAACGGTAACCTGCCTTCGATGGCAACTAACCGATCTATTATTTGACTTAGCGTGACGTCACGTGAGCTATTGCGGCGTTCGTATGAGCTATCTCGACGCCTACGAGACGAAAATGAGGGTTCAGGATGCCTATCACGGTTTCGTCTTCTAACATCACGTGATGCTAACGTTTCGTGACGAGTACGCGAACCACATGGCGGTGGCGTGTTATAAAAACTACTCGAAGCACCATGTTCCCGAGACCTACTTCTAACAGGTGGTTGGCGTTGTTCTGTTACACGAGAAGAGCGTTCTGACATCTCGTATAGGTTTCTAGAACCCGTGCACTTGAAAACGTATTACCACAATTACCTCAAGCTTTAGTCACTTTAACGGTAAATCACCACGTGGTAATTTTTCAACGTAAAAACACACACTTCAAAACGCGTCACCACTAGAATAACCTCGAACGAAATGTTATAAAGTGAGAAAGTTTCTATATTCGGATAACAAAGCGGATTGAAAATCAAACGTTCAAAAAAAAAATAAAAAAAAAAAAAAAAAAAAATTGTGAGCTATGCAAGTCCAATCCCACTTCTGATATTAAAAACCAGAAGTGGTAGGAATATTTTAAGAAAAATAACGAACAATCAACCGATAGCGTTATATTTTACAAACTTATGCTAACTACAAATATACAAAACGCGATGTCTAGTACGTCCTTTGTCCTTGAATATCGTCGGCGAAAGAGGCCGTACCCCCGCGCACCCTCGTATTTATAGGGCACCGATGCGTCCGGCTTTGGGGTTGCAAGTTCTTGGTAACAGTATTCATATTTTTGCTCTGATAAAATGAATACTAGTATATTAATGACGAAAAAATCTAGTAACAAATTGGAAAATGACACTCATTAGGCAAGAGCGAAACACGGGATTTGTATGAGCCGGGACACAAAAAACCTATACATTCGCATTCCCTGTGGCCCCAAATCAACAGCCGTCATTATGTTTACGCACAATTTAAACCGGAGCGCCAGTAATGAATATAGCTGTAGAGATAAATGGATTTTCTGCCAATAGAACAAGCCGGCTCGTTACAGCTTTCACTATTATAAATAATTCCCAGTGGGTAAATTAATTTGTGTATCGTTTGTCTCTTTAGTGAGCGGACATTTAGTTTTATTTGAATAGCATGATGTGTATAGTATGAAGATTGGTTCGAAGTATTTTACAGAACATGATGTTGTTGCGTACTGGTATGTTGCTATTCATCAATATCCTACTAATATTATAATTGCGAATATTTGTATGGATGGATGGATGTTTGTTACTCAATCACGTTACAACGGCTTGACGGATCTGGTTGAAATTTGGCACAGAGATACATTAGAGTCTGTGTACGAGTAAAGAGCGAGGTTGTGGTGATTTGAAATGATAGAGTCGCAATATGTTAGTTCAGAATTTAATGTCCACTTTCACAATGGTTCTTAAAAGTAAAAATGTTATAATGTTAATGACTGTACCCGACCGACGCGGTAACAGACTTTTCTACGACTAATTATACAATATAAGTAAACTCGCCACGCGCATAAATGCTAAGTAAGGTGTTCGGTAATATTACACCGAACATATTCGGGGCGCCTAAAGATAACGAGATGAGATTGTTTGGAGATGCAAATATGCACGGGTGAGATAATAAAATGGTTACATACTAATAAAACTTATATAATATTAAATTCTTATTTCTAAATTTGTTCTGGGTATAGGCGAACATGACTTATTTATCATTCTGTTTTTGTTCAGTGTACTTTAAATATGGTCATTTGATCGACTGTCAACCATTGGCCATTGCACTTGATCACCGTTGTTTCGGATACGAGGTTGGCGGTCAACCGTATTAGAACAGGCACTTTCACTTGACACTTGTACACTAGGCTGTTGATCAGCCGCGGTATGGACTCGCGCACTATAGTTCTCACTACCACCCGACGCAGGCTGAAGTTCGATGTCCGGAGAGATGCGGGCACTGCGCACTCGCAACCGTTGCCGGCGTCGGCACCACCAGGCACCTGCTGCTACCACTCCCACTCCCACCAGGATGTAGCTCACCGTATATAGGTGGACCTCATGAGGGGATAATGTTGCTCCCAACTCGATTTGGCTGCTCTTCATCTCTTCTATGCGTTTGTGTAATTTATTTAATTCTCCTTCCATCTCATTTGAGTCAGTGAAATTAGAAATGTTTTTAATTGGCATAGAGCTGTTGATAACATAATTTAATTGGTCCAGTTTTGGTACATAAACGTTATCTTTTATCATAATTTTATTTTCTATTTTTCTTTGAATATGGAGAGTAAAGTCTTGGCCCTTTAGCAAGCAACCAGGTTCTAGGTACATAATTCCAGCTTTAGATAACGGTTCCAACTTGATTTGTTCGTCGCAAATGATGTTCATATGACAGGTATCACAGCAATGGTACAAATAGAGAGACGGATTTGTTAACGATATCCATTTGTTTTCACACCTAGACTTTTTGATCTTGCATGTTTCGGTTTTGTGATCTATTTCACAAAAATTGTTTTCTTTCTTCTGATGATAAATTGGTCTTTTAAAATCGCATATCCATGTTTCCTGTTTAGTGCACAAAGACAATTCTTCTCTGGTAAATGTTATATACGAGTCCCTTTTTAAATCTGTAGCTATGTACTCCGACAGTGGAATAAGTTCACTCATAGTGTTTCCAATTTGATGAGGTACGGGAACTATTTTATATAACTTGAATCGATCTCTACTAATCAATGGGAATGTTATCTCAAATATAAAATATTTTTCGGTGAATTTCGCTTTCAGATTTAATAACGAGTACATTTTCCCAATTTGGTTATGTTCCACTGGTAACATGATATCATCAGATAAATGCGCAGAGATCATATTTAGTTCCGCTTGGAGTTGAGCGGGGTTGAGCAGATGGACGTTGACTTGACCGTGATGAACATTTGTAAGTATATCCAAGAGGGTATCTTGATTTCTTTTTAAGTTTTGTACTAAATTAGTTGCCGTTAAGGACATCAGGGTGAATTCTTGAAGTAAAGATATGTTGTTTATTTCTTGTTGCATTCTGTTCGAAATTTTGTCGAGATTAATTAAATGTTGGTTAATAAATTTGTGTTGGGTTTTCATAATATCTTCAGTTCGTTTTAAGAGATTATACTCGGATTCTATTATCGAAGTTTGATTTCTCCATAAGTCGACAATGTGTTTCTCATTTTGTTTTATCATTTCAATGTCCTGAGTATATTTTTCCGCGAAATGTTCATCCAGTATGCCAAACAAAGAATTTGCTAAATAGCCAACTCCGTTGATCAGACCGCGCCGCTGTCTGGAGTGATCGCGCGATTGTTGTGTCAGCAAAAGTTCATTATAATATTTAAGTTCATTGGACTCGTGGAACAGCTGAGGTACTATCATATTACAGTGTCCACTGTTTATTGTTTTACATGTTTTATCTAAGTATTTTGTTATTTTATTGAATGCTTCTACTCCTTCCCAATATGGAGACATATCATAGAAAATAACGAGTGTCCAAATATCTTTAGCTAAGCTCAGTTTTGCAACAGGATCAAAGTATAAAGACTGCTCACTTCTTAGCTGCGTAATGTTGTAGGCTTCGCTTACGGAGCCACATAGAGTCATGAAAAATGTTAGGGCCATAACGATGTACGAAAATGTAACATGAGTCGAATTTCTACTCCTTGTGAATCTTTTGTTAGATTTTGTTATAGCCTTCTAGTGAACTCCTGTTTGCGTAGTATCTAAATGGGTGTCGCTCCGTGAATGTGAATGTTGTTCCGTGGATTCAACGGGTAGGACGGATAGTTTTACAATAGGCCTTTTTATCATGCCATTTTTTGTTTTTAAGGTTACGACTCGAACGTATCCATCGTTGCCAGGATGTAGCTCAGTCACTCTACCCATTAACCACTTTACGACGGGAATGTTATCATCGTGCACAACAACCATGTCTCCAACCTTCAAATTTCTTTGAGGTTTCAACCACTTATCCCTCGTTGTTAACTGGGTTAAATACTCGATTTTCCATTTCTTCCAAATTTGCTGAAAAATGTTGTTTGTTAAGTGCCATCTTGTTCGGGCATCAAATTTGGTATCGATAGTAGTTAAACCAGATCTTCCGGTCAAGAAATGAGCCGGTGATAAATAATCTAAATCCTCGATGTTTTCCGTTAGCGAACACAACGGTCGCGAATTAAGACAGGCTTCCAGTTGTGCTAGGATTGTTGTATATTCTTCAAAGGTTAATCTTTGCTCTCCGACCACCCTCTTCAAATGATATTTTAAACTTCGCACGGCTCTCTCCCACAATCCTCCGGCATTTGGCCAAGACGGTGCGTTAAAGTGCCATTCTATATTCATTTCTGCTACTTCTTCAAGCAGCTTGTCACTGAACACTTGCTTTAATTGTTCGTATTCTTCCTGCAGTAGTCGGTTAGCCCCGATGAAGGTGGTACCTTGGTCACTATATAGATGACGTGGTGTCCCTCGTCTCGCTGCCATTCTCTTAAGTGCCGCTAAACATGTAAAACTTGTAAGGTCTGACACTAATTCCAAATGGACGGCTTTTGTGACCATGCATATAAATACGGCTACATATCCTTTCATTGTTCTTATGTTTCTTCCTTTATTTGCTTTTACTTCCACGAAGCCTGTATAATCTACCCCTGTATGATAAAATGGGGGAGCCGGGTTAACTCTAGCCGCGGGAAGATCGCCCATCAACTGGGATTGTTTTCTTGCTTCGTACTTTCGACAAGTCACACAATTTCTTAACTGTGCTTTAGTTGTATTATAAGTTCAATGACGTCATTTTCTTGGCTTAAAATCCATCTTGGTATTATGCAATTTTTTATGCTGTCTATATCCGCTATTAACTTGGACCACTCACTATGTATGTCATTTGATACTACATCGTCCCATTGAAGATCGTTTTTCCATAATTTTTGAAAAAGTAGTTTTAATTTCGTGGATAAAGGAGTTAACCAGCTCAATGGATCAAATAATTTCGAGATTTCCGATAATAATTTGCGTTTTGTAAGTTTTAATGTTGTTTTAGAGAATTCGCAGTTGAAAGTGAATTGATCTTCCTTTGTTTTCCAGCATAACCCCAATGTTTTGGACATGTCTTCATTTTTAAAATTATAGACAGAGCTGCTGGTATGTAAAGTTGCGTTTTCTAATAATTCGTCACTATTTGAAGACCACTTTCTTAAGTTGAATCCACCTAATTTTAATAGATGGATTAATTGGGTAATTAGTAGTTTTCCTTTATTAATGTTATAGGAGCCATGCAGTAGATCATCCATGAAAAATGAATTTTCTAGGACAGCTGCCGCTTCAGGGTACTTATCCCGCTCGTCTGACGCCAGCCGTTTTAAGGTCATGATGGCTAGAAAGGGAGCGGATTTTGTTCCATACGTCACCGTTGTAAGCTGGAAAGTCTGTATAGGTTCTTCCGGTGACTGTCTCCATACAATTTTTTGAAGATGTTGATCGCTACTGTTGACAAGAATTTGGCGGTACATTTTTTCAATGTCCGCAGTAAAAGCATAGGGATATTGTCTCCACTGCAATAATAAAGATTGTAAATCCTTTTGCAAATTAGGCCCTTTATACGTTATGTCGTTGAGACTGAGCTTCGTCGACGTTTTCGCGGACGCATTGAAGACGACCCTTAATTTTGTTGTTGGCGAGTCTTCTCTCTGCACGCCGTGATGCGGTAAGTAACATTCGAGGGTTATATTACTATTACTTTCTTCGGGTTTCATATGTTGTAATTCTTGATACTCCTTCATAAACGATTTGTAATTTTGAGCCAATTGTTTTTGCCTTTTAAAGCGTTGTTCCAGATTCTTAAGTTGAGCAATTGCCATGGGTTTGGATAACCCTAATTTTTGTTTGAGGTCTGGTTTTAGTGGTATCCTGACTTCATATCGACCTTCTTTTGTTCTATTTGTCGTTGTGGAATACAGTTGGGTACATTCCTGATCTTCCACCGATAAGCTGGAGGGTTCACCGATTTCTTCAACTTGCCAAAATTTTTGTATCTCGTCTAAGTTATTTAAAATTACGTTACATTGATAGGTTTTTTACGCTACCACATAATAACCATCCCAATTGTGTTTGTTGCACTAAGGGTTGATATGCGTTATCTCCCTTTATCATACCGCTCAAAATTATATTTGCATAAACGTCGGCTCCGAGTAGTAAATCCACGGGGCGACTGTTATAAAACTCTGGATCAGCCAGCTGAATGTTTTCTGTAACTGACCATGTAGGTTTCGGGAAACTTTTGTTGGGTAGGCTTTTAATGAGATTGTTCATTATGAAAACTTCCGATTCGAATGTAAAGTTGTTATACATTGAGACACATTCGATTGTAATGATTCCCTTACAGTTATTTTCTTTATGACCCACACCGAAAACGACCCCCTTACATCTTTGCCTCTTTAAGTTCAATAGCTGTGCCATCTTTTCTGTAATGAGCGATATTTGTGAGCCTTGGTCAACTAAGGCTCGTATGTTGTAATATGACCCATCTGAAGCCTTTACTTTGACTATAGCGGTAGCAAGCAGTATCTCTGAATTGTCATCTTGCGATGCATGGGACGTACCCGCTATTTGTTCATAGCGTTTTTCTTGTTGCTGCGTGGGTTGATTACGGTTTATTATGTTTGCTTGACTTGGAAAGTTTGTAATTTTCGTAAATGCGTCATGCAATATTGTATTATGCGACGCAAGGCATTTTCGACATGTTCGTGGCGATGTGCATTTATTGCCATTATGGCTAAACAAACAATTGATGCAAAGTTTCAATTTATTTGTTGTTTTTAGTTTTTGCTCATCATCTAATGTTAAAAACTTTTTGCAATTATAAATGCCATGTTGATTATTGCAAAGTGGACAATTGATATTCGACGCGTGCATCGCTTTCGCAATAGGTTTGCTGATGTTGTTCAAGTTGTTATAGTTGTTGGCTTTGTTATAAAAATTTATATGTTTCTTTAGGTTCGATGATTGATGATATTTTGTTGGAGATGTATTTTTTGATGACCCGACATCTTGTTTTCTTTGTGCTGTTTCAAGGTTCGTGAACTTGGTTTCTAAGAATTTTAGAAATTCTTTTAGAACTGGAAGTCCTTTAGGATTTTCTACCGACTCAAGATAATCAGTATATGACTCTGAGTCTAACTTCTGGCCTAATATGTGTACAATCATTGGATCCCATGAGGTGACATCAACTCCTAGATTTTTTATTCCATACAGCGACTCCAGTGTGGTATCATGCATTGTTTTAATGTAGGATAATGACTTTTGATGTGTGTTAGGAATATTCAATAATATATTCATGTGGGATAAAAATATATGGTGTTTGTTGTCATAACGATTTGTAAGAATTTCCCAACTCACTAAGTAGTTGTCTGTGCTGATTCGTAGATGTTGTATAAGTTTCTCAGCTTCTCCACGAACTTTACTCTTCAAATGTTGCATTTTTTGAGCTTTTGATAACGATGGATTATTGTGAATTGCTTCTGTGAATAAGTCTCTGAATGATACCCACTTTTCGTAGTTGCCGGTGAATACGGGAATGTCAAGTTGAGGGGTTGAATTGTCTCTATGTGCGACAGACCACATCTTTGTGTTGATGGACTTTTTTAAATTATTAAATTGTTTTTCGTACCTGTCAAACATCAAGTTGTATGTTTCATTTTCTCCATCCAACTCGCTTTCGATTTCCCAGTGTAGGGAATCGATTGTTGACCATCTTGACTGAAGAGTTTTCAATGTGTCTTTGAATTCCCATTTTTCAGCGATGGAGTCCACGTCGATATTTGAGGTAGTTCGCAAAAAGGCTTTAAAATTAGCATATTGTCGTCGTAACAAATCGTCTAATTTACTATTTGTACCTGTATTTGTTTTTTGCTGTACCTTTTCACAACTAGGTCCCGCTTGCGCAGCTGTTTCTTCGTCTCCTGGTTCCGTAGAGGACCCTGTTTTTGAAATCAGTTTTATTTGCTCACCTGTCACCGGGCTGCTCGCTCTGGCCAACAAATTCTTGTATTGCTGGTTAATTAAAGCTTTCACTTCTTCATATGCCTTTCTTGTGTGTTCATACTGCCGTTGAACAAAATAATGGTGAGCTTGGCTTACCTCCATACTGATGCGATCATGATTAAATTGGTACTCTTTCCAGTATTCGTCCAGAGTATTTAATCGTTTCTTGAAGTAATCTAATGTTTTCCGCTCGGCACTGTCTTTTTTAAAGTTCGTGCCAAGTTTCACAATGCTCTCATAGATTACAGTTTGAATCTCAACAATTTCTGCCATGATGCTTGTTTGTTAAGAATGAAATTAATTAAGGAAAGATGTTACTTGTTTAGATGTTGATACTCAGCTCTGCTGCTGCTGATGATGATGACACACCACACCTCACACTACACAAGCACGAATTGTTTTTTAATTGTCTAGTTCAACACCTCGCCCGGCGGAACTATTGTAACACGACGCGCGAGGCTCCTCGAAGGACCAAAACTTAATGTACGAGTAAAGAGCGAGGTTGTGGTGATTTGAAATGATAGAGTCGCAATATGTTAGTTCAGAATTTAATGTCCACTTTTACAATGGTTCTTAAAAGTAAAAATGTTATAAAAATGTTATAATGTTAATGACTGTACCCGACCGACGCGGTAACAGACTTTACGACTAATTATACAATATAAGTAAACTCGCCACGCGCATAAATGCTAAGTAAGGTGTTCGGTAATATTACACCGAACAGTCTGGAATAGCACATATGCTACTTTTTATCCCGAAAAATGCACGCTTCCTATGGAATATCAAAATATAGAAAGGTGTAATAGCTTAAGATGCCTCCATAGATTATATAATCGTGGAGGTTACTTTTGGAAGGAAAGGTATATATATACCTTTCCTTCCAAAAGTAACCTCCACGCGGGCAGAGCCGTGTGCATCATCTAGTTCATCATATTTGATGGATATTTGCGACGTAAGACTGTTATGCTGAGATTACGGGGTCGATTCCAGTTACCGGTAAAAGTTACATTGAGTTTTTTTATCACGAAATACCAGTATCAGACCGAAGTTTAGAAATGTGCCGAGTATGGCGATGGACTCGCCCCCTATCACATCGGCCGGCCATAAGCTCGACGAAATGTGGTTGCAGAGGTTTTCCCGCTGCCTACTCTTTCGGAGATTACAGGTGAGTGTATATGTATGTATGTATGATTCATATTTACAGCCTCAATGGCTTAGCGGTTGAGTAGCATGGGTTTGGTCTACAAACATTTGTTTCCGCTCTGGCTGTTGCGAGACTATGTCTCTCATAGTTTCTGATACTGTGTGTGCGACTATTGGGTGTATTGTACTAAGTAGAGAGCGACAATGGGTGTAAAACTACAGTGCCATATTTCAGCAAAACGCGTCTTGCGGCCAACCAGTGATACAATTACTTCTTTATTTATGGACGATATTATATCTGAACTGGCCAGTACACACAAGGTGTAGAGAAAACAATATGCCATGTTTCGAAAAACTACTTCACCTTGGCAGCCAATCAAATGCTCAAAACTAGAGAAATAACTCACTTAGTAAATATGTTATCTCTGCTTTTCAGGGTCATCTTACTCTTCTACTACCGTTATTTTGAAGCACTGTTTTGCGAAGGATGAATTTCAGATAACACGAAAACGTGTTAAATTCGTAAACAAGGTTGCAAGCTGTGATTGTGATCCGCATTTGTACCGGGGATTATCCTGAGCGTGAGATTTCAGAGCACTATAACTGGGTCATCAATATTAATTTAATACACCATTGCGTGCCACAAAGCTCCTTCTACATATTTTGGTATAAATTATTACTCTCGCATAGATAGTTAAAGCATACCCTAGTTGGTAGTTGTACGGACTGTCAAGACGAAAGTCGTATGCTCGAAACCAGCCCAAAAGTCATATAGCTTTGTCAAATCAAATCATTTATTTCGTAAATGAGGCCACTAGGGGCACTTTTTACATGTCATAATAATGTTAAAGTCTACTGGTGCTTCGGAAATGCCCACTGGTCTGAGAAGAAGCACCAAGAAACTCAGCCGTAGGTCTTTTGTTATTAGTCATTACATTATAAAAATAATTCACAATACATTCTACAAGTCACATTCACACGAGACAAAAAAAATACGATATACATGTCAATACAAGGCAGAGTCGTAAACGAGGCTATACAACCTGTTATTTAATTATTCTATCTAACAATCATGTCTTTTCTAGTTACGTGTATATTAATTGTTAATTGCCGCTTGCTTTAACGGTGCAGGAAAACATCGTGAAGAAACCTGCTTACCTAAGAATTCTTATAGGCATTTAAAGGTATATGAAGTCTACCAACCCGCATTAGGCCAGCATGGTGGACTAAAGCCTAACCTCTCTCATTAGTAGAGGAGGCCCGTGCCCAGCAGTGGGACAATGTTTAATACAGGGCCAGTATTATTTATATATTACAGCTGACTATGTGCTAAAATTACCATTGTAAAGAATTCAATTCATTCAAGAATTTTTGTAAAGATTTTTGTATTGCCATATCTCGGGACTTTATGATTGCTGCTAAAAAACTCATTTACCAGAGTCACGTTTCGGGTTCTGCAATTAAAGCGGTACCCTGCGTCATTAACCTTGATGTTTTCAGCGATGAACGCCCCGTGCAAAAAATGGTTGAGGGAGGTTTCGGGCGCTTGAGATGCAGTGTATATTATGTTTATTTTACGTTATATAGAGTGTAAGATATTTGACTTATTTAATAATAGATGTTGCTCGGGGCTCCGCCCGCGTGGAGGTTATTTTTGGAAGAAAAGCTATACAATCCATGGATGCATCTTAAGCTATTACAACTTTCTATATTTTGCTATCCCATAGGATGCGTGCATTTTTCCGGGATAAAAAGTGGCATATGTCATTTTCTGATCCCTAAACTACCACTATGCAAAAAATCATGCCAATCCCTTGCTCTTTGAAAAACTAAACTATCCCACGGGAACTTTATATTTTTCCGGGATAACAAGTAGCGTATGTGCTATTCCAGACTATAATCTATCTCTCTGCCAAATTTCCACCAGATCCGTCCAGCCGTTGTAGCGTGATTGAGTAACAAACATCCATCCATATAAACTTTCGCATTTATAATATTAGTAGGATAGATCACGTGTAGAATTAGTAGTTCTTAACACAATTTGCATCAAAACAGTAATTATTTGCTTTTTAAGATATTTTGTACATTATCTAAAAACACTTATATAAGAAACTCTATTAGGGCAGTTCCCTAGTAACCCTTCTCTCAGGATTAGCGTAAATAACATCTTTAATCATATATTTACAGCTTCATATCCGTGGTGCAGTAGGCGAGTAGCCGGTTGTGAAACGAGAGGCCGTGGGTTCGATTCCCGCACCGGGACAAATGTTTGTGTGACAGACAGATATTTGTTTCGGGTCTGGGTGTTGTAGGACCTTAGTCCCTCGTTGTTCTTGATACCCACGATACATGTTTTACCTAGTGTGGGGTCAGAACTATGTGTGTGACTGTTGGGTGTATTTATTTATTATTATTTATTTATTTCACCTCCACATTGGAGTCTAATGAAGCTATTGCAACTGACATTTAAATTAATAGTTCCCTGTAAAGGTATTTCACCTATAACAAGAATCTCACTGTGCTCGCACACGCTAATCTCAGAAACGACCCAACCTATGCATATATTCTAGAAAGGGTTACTGTATATTTGAAACAATATTTAGATATACAAGTCAATCTAGACTACATGGTTATATATATACATAGTTTTATAGAACTATATAAAAATATATTTATATTGCTGTCATAGGAAGCTGAAGTAGCTTCAGTGGTGTAAAAAAATGTTGAATTAGGAAATAAATTTAATTAATAACACTGTATTCTGAATTGTTAAATCGACGCGAATAAAGTAGAGTAGCGGGGGATAGATTATCTCTCGCTACTTGATACTCTATCTAGACGGCACTGCGCTTAGCATCAGGTGCAGTGTGGTCACTTTGCCGCGCCAGAATAAAAAAAAAGTCATGGGTAAAGCTAGTTCTTGATAATTGAAGTTCATTATGTACCCTGAGCTACTTGCTAGTGTTCAAAGTGAATCTGTATTTAATTAAACGTCTTCACAAGCATCTTATGAATCAAAGCGCCCAATAATTAAGGTAAAGCCAACTATTACGCAACTGTTGTTACCTATTTTTAACCGAATTCAAAAAAGAAGAAGGTTAACAATTCGTCGGAATCTTTTTTTTTTATGTATGTTACCTGATTACTCGAAGACGCCTGGACCGATTCGAGAAATTATTTTTTTGTTTAAAAGGGTATACTTCCCAGGTGGTCCCATTGGCACCAAGTCAGGATCTGATGATGGGATCTCAGAAAAATCTAGGACAACCCTCAAATTTCATAGTGACGCATAATAGTAAAACGCATATAGTTTTTTATTGAAGTCGGTGTACTTTTTATGATTAAAAAACTTTTACTTATTAAAGATGTATTTGATTACAAACGAGAGTACAATTGGGTGTTTTGTGTTTTGTGTTTTAAAGGCCCATTCACAGGTGATAATTCTGAATTTTATTAGAATCGTGGCTTAAAATGATGTTTTATTTTTAGTGGCCATCAGAGTTATATGTAATATTCCACGCGTTCTCTTCGGATTCAATGCTCGCACCGAGGCAAATATTTGTGATGCACAAATCTTTGTTTCGGGTCTGGGTGTTTTGAGACCAATAGTCTTTTGTCGTTCCTGATAACCACAACGAAAGACTTTAATTTATTAGTGTCGGCAGCGCTATTAGTGAGACTGTTAGGTGTTATTTAATGAAGTTGTAAACTATTCCGTTACAAGGAAAGTTTTGTGCTATTTATTTTATTCTTTTTTTTTTTAGTGCCTTGATAGGCAGACGAGCAGACGGGCCACCTGATGGTAAGTAGTCACCGCCGCCCATAGACTTCTGCAATACCAGGGCACAGCAAAGCCGCTGCCTACCGTTGACGGACTACTCTTTTTAAGCCTCGTTTAAAGAAGGACATGTCATAGCGCTCAGGGAGCACCGCAGCAGGGAGTTCATTCCAGAGCTTGCACGTACGTGGTAAAAATGAACGCTGGAAACGAACCGTGCTAGACAGAATCGTTTCCAGGTAGTATGGATGAACTCTGTTGCGGTGTCGGGTGGTGCGATGATAAAATGCAGATGTAGGCACCATTTTAAACAGTTCCTCGGAGCACTCCCCGTGGAACAAACGATAGATACAAGCAGAGAGACCCGAAGTCTCTCCACAGCCCCAACGGTTCCAGGCTATCCGTGATATCAGGATCCCTGACAATTCGAACGGCCCGCCTCTGTAAGGAGTCAAGTGGGTCTAGCAAGTATTTCGGGGCTCCTGCCCAGAGATGAGAACAGTATTCCACGTGGGGCCGGACTTGCGCTTTATAAAGTGCTAATCTATGGACCGACGTGAAATACCGCCTCGCTTTGTTCAGGATCCCCAATTTTTTGCTAGCCAATTGGGCTTTGTCCTCCACTTGACTCCTAAACTGGACCAAGCTCGATATATTGACGCCGAGGATCCCAATACCCTCGGAAACCCGGAGAGTGACTCCTTGGAACTGTGGCGCCATGACAAATGGGTCCTTCTTTGCGGTGAACGCGCAAAGAAGGGCCCAAATTCTTTCCCAAAGGGTGTCAAAAATGTAGCTCTTTTTAATTTGCATGAGGGAAATCCACCCCTATTTTCTTAAATGCAGTATGTGTACAATACACATTACAAAATGCGTGTCGGTGACGCGGTACGTGCTAAGTAGCTCCGCAATTAATAATTATAATAAATAGTTTATGCAGTGATTTGTGCAATAAAGTTTTGTATATCCCTATATACTCAAATAACACAAGTGTATATAGTGTTGGATTAAGGAAATATTCTCTAAAACGAGGAATTATTAAAGTTTTTCAATTCAAAAATTTTAGGACATTTTTGTGCAACTCGTTTTCGGGTAGTCTCGTCGCCACCGTGTATAGCAATTTCACGGTTACGCACCTGACCTAACCGCGAGAATAGCGTGCACCTACGTAAAGCAAGTGCGTAGCGTGTCATCGCTAGGAATTTGCGAAGCGGGGAGCGCACGGCGGTTACACTCACACAGGTGCATTATTTTGAATTACTTTGGATAATTTGAAATTAAAACTATGGTGAAGGAATGCAGCGCTTGTTGTTCAATAATATTAGATCGCTCTTACATGGAATGTTCGAAGGACAAATGCAAAAAAAGGTATGACTTAAAATGCCTTAACATTACACCAGATGCTTTTAAAGCATTTACCCTAGCATATAGGATGAAATGGGCATGTCCAGAGTGTATTTGCTTAAATCCTAAACACGGCAACGCAGAGACACCTGTGAGGGCCAATATGGAGGAACTGAACATAACAACTACACCCTGCAACAGCGTGAACACCCAACGCGGGAGTAGGGCTCAATTCTCGCCGACAATGATCGATAGAGATGTGGATTCCGCATTACTTAATGAACTACGGCAATTTCGTTCTGATATTGTTGCCCGATTGGACAGTCAGGCAACTGCCATAGCGCACCTACAGTATCAATTTTCACAAACGAAAAGCGATCTCGACAATTTGGTTAAAATAATGACGGTGATAGAAAAAAAAGTCAATTCTAAATTGACTCTGTACAACCAACCGCAAGACTCAACAAATGAGGTGCCTGAAAATTCTCACAGTTCGTTCACTGAATCCGTTAGCCAAAATACCATGGCAAATAAATCTAAAGGGAAAGCGAGTATTCAGCAATCCATCGAGGTACAAAATGTAAACACACGTGGGGCCACGAAAACTGATTTATCCCTGACACAGGTGAGTGTTACGAACCAACAACTGACTGATGAACTATCCAAACAAGAGGAGGAAATTAACCAATCAGACTGGACTATGGTGCGCAGTAAGAGAACTAAACGTTTATCTAAGGATGTGAGAATTGGGAAAAATACTGAGTTGAGGGCGATAGTAGCAACAGAACGAAAAAAATACTTACACGTATGGCGTTTACATCCGGAAACTACTGTAGAAGCTATGACCGATCACGTCAAAAGTATATGTGGCCCAGAGGGGATCATAAAAATTGATAAAATTAAGCATAAAACGGAACGGGATTATTCTTCTTTTATAATAGGAGTACCGGAACAGATGTATGATCATTTGAATAAGGTGGAAATATGGCCACTGAACGCCGAGTTTAATGAGTGGATTTGGTTTCGTAGATCGCCCAAGAATATGTTCAATAAATAATAACAAGGTGGGAATATATTACCAAAATGTGAGGGGATTACGAACCAAATTGGACAATTTTAGAAACAACATAGCTTCATCTAATGCGGACTTATACGCAGTCACAGAATCAGGATGTAACGAATCCATACTCGATGCTGAAATTGTCCCACAGGGATATGGAATACTACGTTGCGATCGAGCCGATGGTCGGAAACAGGGCGGCGTGCTTCTCGTGGCCACGCACCGGTTGGAGCTTCGACAAGTCCTTGTCCCGGACGCGTCGATGGACGAATGCGTTTTTGAAATGGTTTGTGCAACTGTACATTTAAATAATAGATTTTTATTTTTAAGTTGTGTAATTTATATCCCTCCAGGAAGTTCTGAGAATGACTATATGTTATTATTTAGTTTAATAGAAAAGTTATGTGATAGATATAAGGAAATAATTGTTATTGGAGATTTTAATTTATATTCGTGCCCGGTAAATATAAGTAATTATTATGAATGTTTTATGTCATACTGCGAATTCACTCAAAGTAATACAGTCTCCAATTGCTTAGGTCGCCAACTAGATTTGGTTTTGAGTACAGGTTTTAGCGGTGAATTGTCAGTAGTTGCGGCGGATGAGGCGCTAGTGCCCGTGGACCCGCACCACCCGCCGCTCGCGGTGAGTGTGCGGCCCAGCCCCCCGCCCGCGTCACCTACCACCGACGCCCTCTGTACCAGCGTGCGTAGTATTCGACCGCAGTGGAATTTTTATAAAGCCGATTATCAATTATTGTATACTTTGTTAACTACAACTGATTGGAGTGCATTATATGAGATACAGGATGTGGATGAGATGTTGAACTTCTTTTATGATAAACTTAATCATATAATAGATAAATGTGTGCCTCGCAAACAACGAAACAGGGAAAATTCCCGATATGTTTACCCTGAATGGTACACTTCAGAAATAATTAAAGACATACAGACTAAAGCTAGACTTCATAAGAAATACAAAAAAACAAAGCTTGACAAGTATTATTTAGAATTTTCTAAGTGCCGAGCTCGGATTAAAAAGTCAATAGAAGTTGCACACAATAATCACAAAAGTAAAATTCAATATCAGTTTGTAAAGGATCCAAAATCATTCTGGAAATATATTAGGTCAAAGAGAAGTAGAGTAAATAGGCAAAGTATCATGAAAGATGGTCAACATCTCAATAATCAGGAGAGTGCTAAGCAGTTCGCCGATTTTTTTGAATCGGTGTATAGTAAGGAACCACCACTATTAGACGCACAAGCGGCAGCGGTGGAGGTTGACGCGAATAGTGCTCGTGTTCATATAGAACATTTGAGTCTTCAAGATGTTAATAAAGCACTTGTAAGTCTTAAACCTAAACATTCATCTGGTCCTGACGGTATACCAGCGTTTCTGTTCAGGGACTGTGGCAGAGTTCTAGCAGAGCCACTACATCATATATTTAACATCTGCTTAAAACATGCGACGTTTCCGGTGAGGTGGAAGATAACACGAGTGATTCCGGTGCCTAAGGGTAGTTCTGGTCCAGAGGTCAGTGGATATAGACCAGTGGCTGTGCTGTCGACGCCGGCTAAAGTCTTTGAATCGGCGATCCAACGCTGCGTGCAAAGTCAGGTGCGCGCACAGCTGTCGGACGAGCAGCATGGGTTCCGACCGGGACGTAGCACAGCTACTAATCTGCTTAACTTTATGGGGAAGGTGGTGCCGGCAGTGGACGCTGGGGTACAGGTAGACGCAGCATACTTTGATTTTAAAAAAGCGTTCGACACAGTTGACAACGATGTGTTATTAAGGAAACTAGCGGCAATAGGGTTTACACCACACCTGTTACAATTCTTTGCAAGCTACATAAAAGACCGGCAGCAGTATGTAGATTACAATGGGTACGAATCTGAACCATATTACACCAGGTCTGGGGTAAGTCAGGGCAGCAACTTGGGGCCTCTTGAATTTATTATAATGATAAATGACTTGCCAGAGGTTGTCAGACATGCATCATGTTTGTTATTTGCAGATGACCTCAAATTGCTGCACGAGGTTAAAGGTCACTTAGATTGTGAACGCCTACAAGAGGACATTAGCAGAGTGGTAGAGTGGAGTCATAAAAATAAACTCTGCTTCAATGTAGCTAAATGCTCGGTGATTAGCTTTACTCGCGCTCGGACTCCTATGCACTATGAGTACAAGGTAGGAGAGGAGCCGATGCAACGAGTATCGCAGGTACGTGACCTAGGGGTTGTTCTCAGTACCGATTTAAACTTTCGGGAACACATCATTAAGATATGCAGGAAGGCATACAGGAACCTAGGGTTTGTATTGAGGCAATCTCGAGGGTTCACAAACATTGCAACAATCAAGGTGTTGTACGACGCGCTAGTCAGGAGTCATCTTGAACATAGTGCAATTATTTGGGCTCCCCATGAAGCAAAATACAGTGTCATGTTGGAACGAGTCCAAAATAAATTCACAAGACACTTGTATTTTAAATTATACGGGGTATACCCGTTCTACCCTTTAATGTACCCTACATTGTTTGTATTGGGTATGGTGGGATACAACGAGCTTAGGGTACGCCGGGACTTCACACTCGCGGCGTATATAATAAAATTACTGCGTGGTGTAGCACATAACCCGGGAGTGCTGCGGCACCTGAACCTGTGCGTACCAGACCGATACGTGTGGAAGAGACGGCCCCCGCAACTACTCGCGGTACCGGTAGCCAGAACCAATCTACTGGCGAAAACAGCCGTAACACGGATAATTAAAACAATTAACGTAACCCATGACAGGATAGATATATTCTCAGGTACTTGGAGTGAAATCGCTAAAGTTCTTGTAAGTATCATTTGTTATGCATGATAAATATATTAATTTTGTTAATTATTTTATAGTTTAGATATGTTAATAGTATATAAAAAAATGATACCTATTATGTATGTGTAAATATTGTAGTATTAAGAAAGATATCATATCAGAAAGAGTTAATTTAGTTAATAGCGACAATATTGTATTAGGTTTAAGTACCTGTAATGATATTGTTTAAGATAAATAAATAAATAAATAAATAAATAAATAAATAAAAACATATATCAACTACGGTAATTAGCGGTCATGTTGATGTTACAGGCCATAAATTATAATTAATAACTATTATTGTATTATCACCCCTCATTTTTACGGACCCCTTTTTATTTATCTACGTATAATTAAGGTTGTCTGGCAGAGATCGCGTTTAGCGATAAGACCGCCTATTGTAACTTACTCTAGTTTTAAGGATTATTGTTGTAATATTCTTATAATGGTGTGCAATAAAGAGTTATATATCTATGGCAAAACATCTATTTAATGATTTGCATGGATTATTGCTTGACAGCCTCGATGCGGCAGATGCTTAATAGCCAGTTGTGACGCAAGATGTCGCTGCTTCTATTGGCGCAAGGAAATAAATATTTCAGTGAGTTACAAATATTTGTTTCGGGTCTGGGTATTATGGGACGTTCGTAGTTACTGATGTCCACAATAACATATGTCCTAATGTGTGGTTTGGATTATCTGTGGGAATGTTGAGTATATATAGTATTACTTGATGTAATTCATTCAATCTAATTTACACTTAAAAACAGTATTTACCTTGTTAAAAAAGTAAACTCTACTTAAACACCCTAATTGATAAAAGCAAACCTAACAAGGCTTAAAGAAAACTTAATATTTCAGTCGCGGGTGTGAGTCAATATTTGCGTGGGTTTAAAAAACTAGTGCATCAATTTTGAAATTAAGGTGCCATTGAGTGCGCCGTTTACCCTACGACTTAAAACTAACGAGTGTTTTTAATGAGTATTTGCAATGTAAGTCGGCACAAACAGTGTCTTGACTCGGGGCCTTTGTAATTAACGCTTGAGTACGTTTATAATAATTTAAAAGCAAGCATAAATATAAATTTAATTATGCTTGCATTTTATGCTATTCGACATTTTGCCTTGAAGCGACAGAGACTACCAAGCCTAAGTACCAAGTCCAAACACTTCTATAGTTACTTTCATTGTCATCGATACGCTCATCAGTTATGATAACCCTTTAATTGATCGTTTTTTGAAAAGTGTTTTTTTTTATTCGGAACATATAAAGGAACGTCTAGACACTCTAGACGAACTGTGCGCACACTTTACTCGATTTCCCCAGTATAAATTTCTTTTGTTACTTTCTTTTCAATCTGTATCACTACATCTTCTTTAAATTCTCATTCTTTTTTAATTACACTACTTCTTTTTCTGACGCCTAATTTTTTCGTTTAAGTTTGCGCATAACTCTTGTTAGTAATGTTACTGAAATCGTTCTGGAATCGTGTTGCTAACACATACTTCTTATAATTTAAAATAGCTTTTACACATTTTATAATTCAATTTAATTTCAAGACTATGTTACTATTTGCACCATTCAACTTAGTATCTTTGTGTGTATATGCCACGTTATATCCCAATACTAATATCGTGACTTAAAAGAAAAACTTTGTAAGGGTGAACGCTCACTTGAACATGTCTCCAGAGCTGCTGAATTATTTGTATGAACTTGCGTACCTCGTCCACTTATCCCCGCCACATTTTAGTATACATACATAAATATACATATACACGCCTGTAATCCCCGAAGGGGTAGGCAGAGGTGTAATGACCAGGTGTAACCAGTACACCCATTTTACACTGAATTTCGGTCCCATAATGTGATAGGGGGCGAGCCTATCGATATACCGGGCACAGTTTCCAAACTCCGGGCTAATACTGAAAATTTCTGGATAGAAAAACCCAATATCACTTTACCCGGCCTGGGGATCGAACCCGAGACCTCAGCACAGCAGTCGTAACGCATGCGCAATTACAACTGCGCCACCGAGGCAGATGAAGATACTAATACATTAGAAATTGTATACCTACAGCTACAAAAACTTCTAATAACATCAATGATCTTTACTTGTCAAACAAGATAAGGAAAAATATACTCAAAAACATCCGGACAGCGATCTGAACTGCCGTAAACCTGAAATATTAAGTGTGCAGTATCTTCGGTAATACAATACAGAACGTTCTAGGTGTCTGAATGTAGAGGGAAAAATGAGGCTCCCGTAAAACAAAGCTTAATAATTAATTCAACTCAATTTCTTTCTTTAACTTTTAAGTAATTCCGAAAGCTTTTTAAGTAGAAAACAATACTAAGTGCTAAGTTATTTGGCCCGGGCCGTTTTGTATTCCTTGCCTTAGAATTTCTTTTGTATACGTGTCTTTAGGTTTTTGAGTTCGAAGGTAGTACTATTTACTTGATAGTTGTAAACGTTGAAATGTAGGTGAAAATTATACAAAGAATAATTCAAATATTATTCTAAGAATACAAAGAAAATTAAAGGATTTCTCTTCTTTTATTTCAATTCCTTCTGTTAATTTTTAATGTGGCCATTTTATTCTATAGCATTACGATTACAGTAAAGAATATTAACATTTTAATACACACATAACTTTAGAAAAGTCAGAGGTGTATGCCACTTGGGTTTCGAACCTACGACTTTCGTCTTGACAGTCCGTACCACAACCAACTAGGCTATCGCTGCTAACTAGGCTATCGCTGTTAAAATGTTAATTATCGCTTGCTTTAACAGTGAAGGAAAACATCGTGAGGAAACCTGCATATCTGAGAGTTTTTCGAAGGTATGAGAAGTCTGCCAACCCGCATTAGGCCAGCGTGGTGGACTAAGGCCTAACCCCTCTCATTAGTAGAGGAGGCCCGTGCCCAGCAGTGGGACAATGTTTAATACAGGGCTAGAATTATTATTTTTATTTTAAAAGAATATTTAAAAAATCCTTCAGTAATGGATAAATAGGCAAACATAATAAATATACAAAAATAATTTGTATAACAGTTGATATTAATAACATCCGTGGGTTCGATACCCGTATCGAGACAAATGTTTGTGTGACAGATTGGTTTGTTTCGGGTCTGGGTGAGATCGAAAGTCTCTTGGAATTCCTGATACATACGACACAAGGTAATTTTGTCTTACTTGGTCAGTGCTATAAGTGACTGTTAGGTGTTATTAATTTTACTGTCTGGTTGGATACTATCTGATACATATTAATACTCAACTGTAAAGTGACACCGATATATATGATTATCCACTCATCCCAGCCACGACAGCCCGAGAGCTGTGGATTTTGAGTCGTGTTCTACTGTCAGCTAGGGTATATATGCACTAAGTACAAGCTGGTATAACTCTGATGATTGTCAAGAGATTCAATGTCTGTAGTCAGTGACATTATATGTAGATTGATATTTTTTTTTCTATCCTGGCACGGCAATGTGACCACACTGCACATAGTAGGCGTAGTGTCGTCCAGTTAGAGTATCAAGTAGCGAGAGACAATCTATCCACTCGGCACAAACATACCGGCCTGCCGACTAGCTTCTTCGCACTATACCTAATAATAATATATTTATAATCGTCATATTCAGTGTAGGCATTTTGATGTACCACGATAAAAAACACAGATTTTAACAAAAATCTCCAAGCATCAAATTTCTTGCGGTGCGCAGAGCTTCCTCGCTCGCCTCACCTCTTTGCCTTCAACTTAACCGATTACCGCTTCGCTAACCGCGGTGTGGGATTTCAACTTTGCTTCTTTGCCGCCCCGGCTTTTGGTAAACCGTGACGTGTTTTAAAACTTAAACCGATTTTCCCGACACTTGATTCTTTATTTCGTGATTTTTGCTTTGGTAATACGAGTTTGAAACCGCGATAGCTTAGTGAGGGATGGACTGCGGGTTTGATACCAACCAGAGACTTTTCCGACTTTAAGTTATTTGTATATTCATTGATAATTAGCCCGCTTTCACGGCGAAGGAAAATTGTTATGTGGAAACCTGCATTTCTAAAAAATCTTCAAAAATAATTCATCCCAGAGTATGACAAGTTTACCAATACGAGTTAGCCAGCCTGGTGGATTTAAGGCCTAGCCATTATTATAGAGCCGTGCGCAAGAGTGGGATATTGTAACTTTGTAAAATGGTTCATAATAATTTTATATTATTTGGTTCTACCTTACGGCTAGTTTATAATAATAAATAAAGAAATATGTGTCGACGGCCAATTAGAAGGTTCCACTGATAGGTAATACGAGTAGGTACATAAGTATATTAGTAATACCAATATACTCGTAATATCGAGTAGAGATTGCCTCGGTGACGCAGTAGTAATTGCATACGAGGTACGCGTCCCGGGTTCGGCGAAATGTAAGGGTGCTGGTTACACCTCAGCTTACCCCTTCGGGTAGTACAGGCGTGAGTGCGTATGTATGTATTAGTAATACAGTTTACATATACCTATATACAAGTGGTAACTAACAATTAATACACACGTAAATTTAGAAAAGTCAGAGGTGTATGCCATTTGGATCGATATATAATAGGTATTGCAATAGGATATCTGTTGTTTAAATTTAAGTATTTTACTAATTAGTGCCGATGGCAAAACTCGTGTCATATTAATCAATTATTATGATACAAGAGTATTGTATTATTTCAAAGAATATATATTACCCAATAACAAAATTTCCCGACAATGAACTATTGTTATTTCAAAATAAATACATGAGAATTCCTTTGTTATCAAAATAAAATAGGAGGTTTACTCAGAACCGTATCCAGGGACTGTTGCCGGGTAATTAAGAATTGAATTAGATTTATAAAAACCATTATGATAGACTCGTACACCGACTTCAATAAAAACACACATTATGCATCCCCATAAAACTTGAGGGTTGCCCTCGATTTTTCTGAGATCCCATAATCAGATCCTGAGTTGGTGCCAATGGGACCACCTGGGAAGTACATCCTTTTAAACGAAAAAAGAATTTTTCGCATCGGTCCAGTCGTCTTCGAGTAATCGGGGAACATACATAAAAAAAAGATTCTGACGAATTGAGAACCTCCTTTTTTTAAGTCGGTTAAAATGAATAAGGACAGGCGTCTGGTGATTACGTTTAAAGTCAATGACATCGTCGCCAAATAGTTTCTAGTGCACAGTACAAACGTGTAGACGTGACGGGCCGTAAAGGCACCGCGCAGGCATGGTTCAGGGGCAGCAATCCAGAGCACACTCAGGATCCCCGGGACCATCCCACATGCGCTGCAAGAGGCTACCGCGGAGTTTTTAGTCGGTACACCGGCGTAAGAAAATTGGTTAGGGCCCCGATCCAGAAGCCCCTCGGGTGAACTGGGTCGGAAGGTCGGTGAGTCTGGCATAAGTTCTAATCCAATAGAACATACAACAACGTAGGAATAAGTAGGCGACATTTGAGACTAGCTAACATAAAACAAGTATTATTTTTCTTGTGAATGTTTTTTTCCAATGAACACTTTCCCTGTCTGTTGAACCATATATGGATCAGGAAACGTGCGCTTGGAAAGCACTAATAAAACCTGAGCCATATGTGTGTCAGACGACACATACAACTTCTAAAGCGAATAATTCCGTGTAACGTGTTGGGATTGTACCATTTTTGCACCGGACGTGCTAGGTTGATCATATAGCAAATCAAAAGTAGTTTTTATACACACATAAAACATTTCTTCTGAATTGAACATGTATCAGCTTTCAATCTCCGAGCAATTTTCGATAGTGGGTCTCAATATAACGCGACCACAATTAACCTAGTTACGGCACTGCCCTCCTTTGTAGGCGTACGGAGTTTGCGTCGCTAACACAACAGCTCTGTGACCTTTGGGCTTCGCAAATAAATCATCCCGAGCGAAAATCTTCGTTCACGGGACCGTCGGCCGCCTGATCCGTGAATATTTCACGTCAGCCCGTCCGCGCCCTTTAATAAATCTCCTCACCTCATAAAAATGTAGGTAAGTAAGAGTCTATCGATGAGATCCTACCTGGCTGCTAATTTTGGATTCAGAGTAGGGCATTGACTGCAAATAAATTGCGTTTTGTGAATTTACGACAAACTGACAACGATTGGTTTAGCCTACTAAGATCCTGATTTCATATTGAAAGCCTGTATGAAATATCATGTGATTTATACATCTCTAAAAGACAAGCATTTTATCGCGGTTTCGCGGTTGTGTAAAAAAATTGACTGAATCTACATACATACATATACACTCACGCCTGTAATCCCCGAAGGGGTAGGCAGAGGTGTTACCAGTACACCCACTTTTCAGCGAATTTATTTCGTTCCCATAATGTGATAGGGGGCGAGCCTATCGCCATTCCTGGCACAAATTCCAGACTACGGGCACTCCGGAGAATTTCTAGATAGAAAAACCCAATATCACTTTACCCATCCCGGGGATCGAACCCGAGACCTCAGCACAGCAGTCGTAACGCATGCGCAATTACAACTGCGCCACCGAGGCAGGCTGAATCTAAATGATGTATATATAACTTTTCATGGATTCATGGAAACATTTGATATTGATTTTAAAATAAAAAAAATACAAAATCTTATACAAAAAACTACGGAACACCCACGAATTTTTGATTGCCCGATATGAATTTAGAATCATGGCCAGTTTCAAATACTGATATACGCTAAACAAAACATTTCTTTTTATATTATTGCTAACAGAATAATTTACTGTCTACTCGTTTCTCGAAGTGGCGGTGGCCATATTCCTTACAGATTCAATAGCTGTTGGAGTAATCGAGTAGTATGACGGAAATTGGATTTATATGTAGTACCGCACGTCTCGGTACCAAATTGGGCGACAGCGAAAGGATAGCAGTAACTGAAGTCACTAGTGCGAAGATCGGTCTCAGAGGTCCGTTAGGTCTAGACCGACATGTATCTGCTGTAATAGTGTTTATAGTTGAATATTATGTTTTATGTTGTGTGTGGAACTTTGAAACAACCCACGCCTGAGTTCTTGTGAAATACCAGCAAGATACGGCCAGAGGTTGATATTTAGATGCAGTATTAAAATTTAACATGCTGTTTCAGGTGACTAGACGTGTTTCTCGATGATTTAAATTAATTATTTTTATACATATACACTCACGCCTGTAATCCCTGAAGGGGTAGGCAAAGTTGTAACCTGTATACCCACTTTTCGCAGAATTTATTACAGTTCCATAATGTGATAGGGGGTGAGCCTATCGGCAAAATTCCAGACTTTGGGGTGATAAGTACTGAGTATTTCTTAATAGAAAAACCCAATATTACTTGATCTAACCCGGGGATCGAACCCGAGACCTCTACACAGCATGTGCAATTACGACTATGCCACCGAGGCATTAATACTTTTTATAGATTTCAAAAATATAAGGAATTTCTCGATTTATGGTTTTAGTTGGTGTTTTGATGTATTTTTACCGACATCTCCAAATGTTAACCGTTATTGATGACACTTTTTTATACGGATAAATATAAAGATTCATACACGTTTGGTTAATATTTAAGTAATAAATTGAACTCCTTAACGAATAGGTACGTCGCGATTTGGTTCACATGTCCAAATTCCCGTGCATTATTTGTAGTGTACAAATTACAGAATAAAAATATGTTGAATATTAACTTAAAAATCAATATTAATTAAAACTTCAAAGTTAAAAATATATTATTTCTTCCATAAATAATAGTAAGATAGAAGCCTTGTTTATTATTATTGTTCATGCCTTGTTCATGTTATTATTCATATAAGGAATTAATGTAATTGGTGAGTTTATTCGAGCTATTACAGCATAGCACTGGAGGGATTCCGGCGTGTTTCTTTTGGAGGTCCCGGAATCCTTCCGTAGTGCAGATGGAGACAACCATGGGGTTTTTAGCCGGTAAAAATCCGGCATACCCCGTCTTCACGACGGGAATCCAAGAGGATTTTCCACAGGAAAAAAAGAACTGACGATATTTATTTTATAACTACAATACCTACAATTGACAATACGGAAGCCCTTTCCATTCCATTCATAATTCAAAAGGCCTACAAGTACCAAGATACACGAATGGAATCGATGGCTTTAGTTTTACGGCTCGTGATAAATCCGCTGAGTAGGCCTGCCATCACTGATATTTAAGCCGGACAGAATGTCAAAAACCATACGTCTGTGTGGTAATAAAATTAAGTTCAGTTCCAAGAAATTCCATTCATTCAAACATGTCTAAAAGTTATAAAAGATACTGGCAATTCTTTTTGAGGATTCTTGATTTTTATAAATAAAAAAAATATACACACAATAGTCACACACATAGTCCTGACCCCACAGTAGGTAAAAGAACTACGAGAGACTTCCATAACACCAAGTAGCAAATATCTGACTGTCTCACAACCAGTAGTCTCATTGACATTCTATTAAGCGAATCTAGCCATATTGTTCAATAATCTATACATATATGCTATATGTTCAGTACTAATTAAAATTATAAGTAATAGCATATACATCTTGGGAGTCCGAAAGCTCAGCTTTAGCCATTATTCATTTTTAATACCGAGCAGTGACATTTAATAAGTTTCTGGGAATGCGTAACTGTCATTTCTCCACAGCAAAATTAAATAGGAATGTAGGGCGAAATTTAAAATAAAAATTTCGCCCTATTGGTCTAGACGGCCTTGTAAACTAAGAAATATCCTAAAAACCCCTTAAATATTGCTGCCCTAGCTGTGATTCGCTCTCACTGTTTTCCGGATTCATGGCTCTATTTAAACAAGGCATAATCCTCGAATATATTGCGTATGTTAATGTGAATTGTAATTCTTCATAATCTCTTTTGTATTTATTGCCTTGTTGAACAGTGTAATTAAGGTTAAGGTTCTAAGTCTTGATGAGATTTCTGTAATATGCTATGTTTTAAATTCGTTTTTGACGAGACGAGAAAGGTAATTTTGCAATTACTATAAATTCTAACAGTCACACACATAAATGTTTTTAGACTCTCGCGATTTGAATACATATTATAAAATTAGGAACGGGTCTTAATCGCGCAATATTGAAATCAAAAAACATCAGAATTTCAACCGAGAGGATGGATACCGTTTGTCAACAACATGGAATCCTGTCATAAGTATATGTAAACCGCGTCGTCAGAATGAGTCAACTCTTCAGCGCGAGGATACTGTCAGTGTGGTTTGTCGAAGTACCGACAGTATTTGTGATAAAAATAAAAATAAAAGCCAAGGGAAGGTAGTTATCAAAACCCCCACTAAACTGGTTACCGATACTCCCACCACACGAAAGCCCACCTTACGAAGACGGCACTAAATTCTCACTCAGTCAGCCCGTGACCACGGCCGATGCAACTCGGTCGAAACGTCGGGAAATACTTGTGGTATTTATACCATTAAAATATTGCGCGATTAAGACCCGTTCCTAATTTTATAATACATAGTCACACACATATTCCTAAGATCATACTACGATATAAAGACGACAAAAAAAACTCATATGGTATACCATATGAGGTTTTTTGTCGTGAGTATACGAAAAAAATATTTTGGATCACACATTTTTTTATAAACTAATAATAATAATACTTGCCCTGTATTAAACATTGTCCCACGGCTGGGCACGGGCGTCCTCTACTAATAAGAGGGGTTAAGCCATAGTACGTGCTATACTGGCCTAATGCGAGTAGGTAGACTTCACATACCATCGAAATTCCATAAACTAAGTAGGTTAAAAAGTCAGAACATTTTTTTTTTATAGTCCGACAAACGAGCCAGTGGTTCACCTGATGTTAAGTGATCTCCACCGCCCATGAACATCCACAACACCGAAAGTGTCATGTATGCGCTGTCGGCCTTAAAGGACCAGGAATAGGGATTAGGAAAGGGAAGAGGGAATCTCGGCCTCCGGATATCTCACTTACCCTACGAAACGCGACAGTAAACTGTCACTTTACGTTGGTTTACTGTGAGACAGCGGTACTACCCCGGTCGAGCCGGCCCATTCATGCTGTAGACAAATATGTCTACAGCGTGGCTCTGCCACTTCCAAATCCACAATAATACTTTAATTTGAAGAAATTAAGGCTCTGATTCGACTGTAGTCGAATTAGAATATTGCTAAAGCCTTATTCATAATTAAATATAAGTTTCAATGGTAGTTAAATTGAACTATCTTAATGCATTTCATATTCATAATCAAAAATCGTCTTAGCTATGCCCACACTACCTAGAGGCCTCGGCTAATAATAGCCTCAAGTTTGAGTATTAAAACCTACGTCCCACTGTCATCGTACACGCTAATCTCTGAAACCGCGTAACCGATTTCAATGAGTTTCTGTATGCATTTATAGTTGATTTTAGCTTGAAAGACAGGTATTGATTACATAGTATTGACTCGATAGGTGGCGCTGTTGTCAAGATTATTTTTTTTATATTCAAAAATAAATAAATTTTTGTTGCAGGGGCAACGTCGCGAGCAATACCTAGTTTTATGATAAAAATATTTAGTGTATTTGATAGTACAAGACCGTAGTAAAAGATGTTATTATGTTTCTGAAATAGATTAGTTAACTTAATTATCCAAGCACAGTCGTTGAAGACGCTTAATTCCACAAAAACCAGACTTTAATCATTTTTTCATCTGGAGATGTACAATTATACATAAAACATAAAGGTACAAATGGAGGGCCGAGAACTCCAAGGTTGCGCCCTTGAGTTAAATCTCGTTTCATAATTAATTTGACATTTGTCGGTGGGACCAAGGCTATCCTCGGGCTACTTATAAATGCGCATTTTCTCTCGGCTTATTAACTTGCAATAGCAAATCGATAGCTAGAATAATACTAACAGGATTAGACACTGACATTTGTCGTCAAGAACTTGCTTTGATAGTCCGCCCATTTCTGATATAAGTGTAATTTTTGATCCTGCTTTGTTATTTTGAAATAACTAAACTGGATGTTTTTTTTTATTCTGGCACAGCAAAGTGACCACACTGCACCTGATGGTAAGCGCAGTGCCATCTGACTCGAGTTTCGAGTAGCGAGAGACAATCTATCCCCCACTACTCAACACAATCATGCCGGCCTTTTTCTTCACACTACACCATGGGTAGTACTCAGAAGGCCGCACAACGGAAAAACATCATACCCCAACTCTAGACCCCCGACAAAAACCGGATGTACACTGGCTGATCCCAAAACGCGACACACTTGCGTGTTCCACTATGGCGGGTTTACACCCTATGTACGGTGGTCGCTATCCGGGTGGATATGAATATCCTACCACCAGCTTCGACTGACTTTGATGGCTTTTACTTTTTTGTAATTAACACGCTTCGGACATGCAACATAGCTATGATTTAGTTCATGAGCTAAATATCCTCGCCTATCTATTGTAGAATAGATTATAGTGCTGGGTTCAATCTTACAAAAGTCAAAAAGCATGTATGCCCACAAGGCTCATTATGCTTAACAAATTCTATTCATGAAACACCTCCCCAACGCTCCTGTAAATGTTAATTCACTTCCGTTCTCTGGAGATAAAAGAATGACAATACTCCTCTTTTACGTCATTGAATATTATAATTCCCCATTTCGCTGGATGAAACAAAAAAAAACAATTTGTGCCACTTCATAATGTAGAAGTTGGGACATTTCCAATTAGGCGAATAATATTTTCTTGTCCCCGATAAAGGAAATGTAAATTACCAATTTCATTATTCAGCAAGACGTATTGTTACAGTGTCGTTGTAAAATACAGTCTTAATGACGATCGCTTCGAAAGTCACTTCTTTAGGAATTATATTTTCTAGTATTTTAAAATTATAATTTCCTTTTATAATACGTAGCGTGAATCATAGCTTTGTAATTTTAATAGTTTTACGTATCGTGTCATTACAGAAGTCTATGGGCGGCGGTGACTACTTACCATCAGGTGGCCCGTCAGCTCATCTACCTATCGAGGCACTAAAAAAAAGTTTAAATAAAATATATATTATTGTGAATAAAGGGATTTTCAATTTAATTAAAAGTTCCACCATGAACACGAAATACGGCATAACACTGTTTTTATAAATTTTTTCTACGCTGGTTATTGTTTCACACAATCCGAATGTTGCAGCTAAAATGATATTTATAATCAGAATGCAAGACCTGTGTGGTATAGATTACTCACAGACAATTAAGCCGAATGATTGAATCTACAGATCTATTGACTGCCTCGGTGGCGCAGTTGTAATTTCGTATGCGGTATGCCTGCTGTGATAAGGTTTCGGGTTCGATCCCCGCGTCAGGAAAACGTGATATTAGGTCTTATCATCACGAAATACACAGTGTCAGCTCGGAGGGTATGGTGATAGGCTCGCCTCCTATCACATCATAGCACGGTAATAAGCTAGGCGAAATATGGGTGCACTAGTTACAACGCAGCCTACCCCTTCAGGGATTACAGGCATGAACTATGTATTTATGTTAAATCTTTTATTTTTGTGAATTATTAACTCAAACTTTCAGGTACGTGGGTCGTTTAAATTGAAAATAGATATGTCATTATTGAACTTTACCAAGTACGAACTTAAATTGCTTTTGTATCTATCCAAAAACTAAGTGCCATTAAAGTCTTAGTAAAGCAGATATAACATAAATCGTGGCAATAAGTGTTTGCACGTAAACAAACAACATTTTCGAATACATATAATTTTTTTTGTTTTGTTATTGTCATGAGAAAGTTTATATGAACGAAAAAAATAAGAAAGTTGCGCGGAAAAATAGAAAATTTAAGAAACTTAACGACAACGTTAACTTATCAATTCAATTTTTGATGAATGGCAAATGGTGCCGATGTCGACAATTCTGCCAATGTCTTATGTGCGATGAGTCTCGTGTGTTTTGATGAATTAAGTTATTTCGTATAATTAACTGTAGGAGTTGGAACGGCAGTAGACCTTATCTAATGTAACCTTAGCGCGTTTGACATAATTGTCAGTCGTTTTACAGTTGGCAAATATAGAATCGTGTAATAGCTTAATACGACTATGGGTTTTATACCTTTTCTTTCAAAAATAAATACAACGCAGGTGGAGCCGCCGGCAAAAGCTAGTCAATTTATAATAAATGCTTGATGCTCGGTGCAATGTACCTTAACAGTTTTCTTTGCTCCATACATCTTAAAGTTCAATAAAAATCTTACATAAAACTATTTACTAGGGTTATATTATAGCATTTTTATTTAAAATTTCTCTAGTTCCATTTTATTTGTGAAATAAACATACGTGTCTGGAATCGAATGGAGGACTTGACTTCTTGTTAAATCTATTTGTTCAATAGTTCTATGTAGGATTTTGCATTAATAAATCTGTTATCAAATGATCTAAGAAATTTGTTTTCGTATACATTTTGTTTTGTCTTGGGTAAGGTTGAATATTAATTTTATGTATTTCTGTGATTAATTTCGGTTCCCATTTAAATTGCATGCCTTTTATTAATTAGCAAAGTTGGCAGTAAATTTTCTATATGAACAATTTATTTTAAAAATATATGCGATGAAAGTTAGTAGCGGTATACATTTTATATCACACAGAATGTGACTTAATTTATATTAAGACTAGCGGGCCCGGCAGACAGCGCCACACCGACTGCAGCGCCATCTGCCGGGCTGATTTGTGAATCTAAACCATCCCGGGCGCCACCCAAACGCATACAAAAAATCATTCAAATCGGTCCAGCCGTTTAGGAGGAGTTCAGTGACATACACACGTACAGTAGAATTATATATATAAAGAATTTGAAATACGATTAATATTTTTATTAATTTTAATATATATTCTTATTATTCTAATTACGATGATGCAACACATTTACGACCTTTGACCGATCACATAAAATTATAATAATATTATGAACAATTTCTTTTTACAACATCAAAGTCGACTATTATTAATAAAATTATTGATAGTACCCATTAATTTAATAAAAACTTTAAGAAATGTTAAATTCAGATCCCGGTTAATATATAATAAATATAAAAAATAATAATAATGTTATTATTTAAACCCAAGGACTTATATATCTATACTTATAATAAATCTGTAGAGAGGTCAATTCTGTACATGAAATATATTTCCAAAATAACTATCAGCGGGTGATTAGTGATCGATACTGACGCCAAAAATGCAATCAGTAAAATTTTTGTCTGTCTGTCTGTCTGTCTGTATGTTCGTTATAGAAACAAAAACCACTCGACGGATTTCAACAAAACTTGGTATAATTGTTCTTCATACTCCTGGGCAGGTTATAGTATACTTTTCATCACGCTACGATCAATAGGAGCAGAGCAGTGAAGGGAAATGTTAGGAAAACAGGAGAACTTACTCCATTTTTAAGCTTCCG
This sequence comes from Laothoe populi, assembly GCA_905220505.1. Lineage (NCBI taxonomy): Eukaryota > Metazoa > Arthropoda > Insecta > Lepidoptera > Sphingidae > Laothoe > Laothoe populi. Next base: position 16,878,319 of record HG992153.1, read on the forward strand.
TCGCGTGTGCAGCCTTAATAGTTAAAGCTACACAGAAATCATGTATGACGGAAATGTTCTACTTAAAATTATATAAAAAATATTCCACGACAGCAAATGTCTATATTTTATGGTTGACTCACAATAACACGTGTAACTCCCGATAGCTTAGCAGTTCGGAGATTTCTGATTATATTTGTCTACTCTTACGTTTATAACACTCTCAATCATCCCTAATTAATAAATGTTAACATTATTACCTATTTAATTTAATAAAAAAAGAATTATAGAAATAGGTACAGAAACACCAGGCTATTTTAATTGCAAGAAAAAATAACTACTTGGATTGTATACTTCTGCTCCCGAAAATAACCTCCACGCGGGCGGAGCCGCGAGCAACAGCTAGTTTTAAATATTTATAAACATATATTTTATAAATAGACAAAATGTTTATAAATCAAACTAAAAATGTATTACGTCATCTACTAATGACATGACACAACTTAAATTTGAACAATGCCATGGGAATTATCCTTTGTCTTAAACAAAGTTTCTTTTTAAAAACATTTTTACATACATACGAACTTACGCTTGTAATCCACGAAAGGGTAGGCACAGGTGTAAATAGTACACCCAGATTTCACTTATTACCGTACCATGATGTGATACGGGGCGAGATTATCGCCACATCGGGCACAATTTTAGACTCCGTGCTGATACTGAGTGTTTTATGACAGAAAAACCCAACATCACTTTTAATGGCCCAAAAGTGCGTTGCAATCTCAGTTTGAGAAATAAATATAGCATTCCTTTGTTTGGCTGATTAGGCGTGACGGAAGAATAATGAGCCCTTTTTTCTATTAGGAAAACAAAAACAATTTGGGACTTGCCGACTAAGGGTGGATGCACACCAAGCATAGTCACGTCACAGCGCATCGGTTTCGGCTACCGACTTGTCAAAGTAGCTTTAAAGTTTTAAGCTATATAATGATCATTTTCAGTTAATCAATCATTAACTTTACGCCACTGATGAGTTATCAACAAAATAAATGGATTTACACGGGTTTTTTCCAGATATCTTACTGATGGAAAAACGATATAATAATGGTCTGTTTTCTAAAATATTTATATTCATATTATTTAATACACCAGCGTATGTGTATCTGTTTTTTAATCGCTACTCTCACGAGAGTCATGTATGGCAATAGGTCTTGTTATAAGTACCATTTCACTTTATTATAATAAGGCAACTTAATTACAAACATTCAACTACTGTAATCTAAGGTTATCAAATTTTAATTGTATAACCAAATATTGTTAACCGGTGTTTGAAAAGAGGAACGCTAGTTTCTTGCCCGTTCTTTTCTAGCGAAACTGGATTTTGAACTGGCTACCGCCAGTTTACTCTACCGAGTAAAAAAAATTACTGAATCTAAATAATGTATAACATTTCATGGATTCAATAAATATTTGATTTGATAATGATAGCTTTAAACGTTGGAGAGTGGTAATTATGCTTTAATTTATGAATTCTTTAGCTAAAGCTTTTTTCATTGCATCGCTAAATTTAGTGTGTATTGGCCCTAAGATTGTTAGGCTTCTTACAATTTACGACTTTTCTTTAAAGGAAACTGTGTTGCGGAATAAAGGGTCTCTTTCACATTTCCACCATTTCTATTACACGGTTCATGTGTAATACAGACATGTTTAGGAATGTTTAGAATTACTAAATTCTAAACATTCCTAAACAAACAACATTAAGTCCTTAGAAACAAAGTGACTTAAACGTATGTGTTCGAATATCGATTATTGATATTTTATTGATTACCCTAAACAACTAAATGATTGTTATTAAAGGTTGTATTACAAAGGTGAGATTTTTAGCAGATCTTAGTAAACATGAAATAGGTGATCAAATGTTATCAAAGTACACTGCCCATGAAAATACATACATATGCACTCACGCCTGTAATACCCGAAGGGGTAGGCAGAAGTGTAACCTTATACCCACTTTTCGCCAAATTTATGTCGGTCCCATAATGTGATCGGGTGAGCCTATAGCCTACAGGGCCCAATTCCAGACTCTAATACTGAGAATTTCGACATAGAATTTGTTTCGGGTCTGGGTGTTATGGGACCGTAGTCCTTCGTAGTTCCTGATACCCACGATACATGTTTTATCTAGTGTAGGGTCAGAACTATGTGTGTGACTGTTGGCTGTATTTATTTATTTATTATTATTTATATCTCACTTATCTCACCCGTCTTCATTGTAACAAACTTATCTCTTATGTATATTTGAAGAAAAACAAACAAATATTCACCAGATCTACCGCACTTGATAAAAGCGCAACTGGCATTTCAAGTACAGCATCGCTTGCCAACTCTCTAGTTTCGCGATGGTCTCTGTTTTGCTAATCGGCACTGGCAGTGAAATTAAAACGAACGGTATTTAATTGGCCTTTTAAAACTGCAACAAAGGTTTGGCTCGGCTGTAAGACCGCGGTTGAGATGGAGTTTGCTCAGTTTAATTTCTACGAGATTTCTTTTAGTGTCTGAATGGCTTTTGAAGTAAGGAAAAAGTTGATAGGCATTTTGACTTCGGTATTATATTATTGCGTGACCTGTATGAATACTTTTCACCGATAGTAAGCAGCTTAATATAATAAAGTAGTAATAACCAAATTCAATGTAATGTAGGAAGCGCTATGCTTCCTAAAATTGGCTATGCGCGTAATCCTAAATTAACAATACAAGAAATTAGTTGATTATACTGTCAACAGATGGCACTGTTATTTTTATATTTTTTGGCTAAACCTATAATTTTATAAGGTTTGTTTATGGTCAATAGTGGCAAACATTAGCTTTAAAATGGTTTTTGAATTAAATTTGATGAAGAATTGTATAAGTTATAGCATTCTAAAGTATATAGAGATTGTTAGCATTGATATGACGTAGATTTGGATCCAGTGTGTGTCCAACCGTTTCGTGTTAAAACATTATTTTATGTGTGGGATAATGATCTTTGAGACGTTGCATGTGTTGTTCCCAAGCATTACGCAATATATGACTGGTAACCACGGGATCAAGGAAATAAAACAAACTTTTATGATTTGTTTACCATATTTCAGGGAAAGGTACACAGCTATAACAACTTTATTACAGGTATCAAATAAGTAATGTAGACAAAATACTTTTATGTACGCGACGTATGCGACTCCGCAGTTTCTTGGCAACAACATAAGATAAGCGAAATGCGAAACTTGGTAAATAAACAAAACAATCATGTATCCCAAGTTATTTGTTTATGTGTCAACACATTTTAAAGAATTCAGTAATAGGTATACCAGCTAAATCCCCCAACTTTATAGGGTTTGCACCTTGGCCACCTTGAATATACAATATGTAACAAAAACCCTGTTGGGAATTTTAATTCCGATATGAGAAAAAGAATTCAAACCAAGGAAATAGTTGATACGTAAACTATGACGATAAAAATAATTTTAATAAAATTTTATTAATTTATTGGTTTGTAAAATATGTACTTGGATTTGTTACCTCTGCAAGCAACGGTGATGGGAAGTCAGAGCAAAATAGCAAGGCGCGACGTCGGCACATCATCAAACGCGGCGGGTTCACAAGGTTCATATTACACGTAATATCACTCAGCTGTTTATCAATGTGGTGAACGATTTCAATTGTTACCGGTCAATTTTTTATTATTTGTCGAAGCACTGACACTAATTAATAATAATGGTCACTTAACCACCTGGAAGATGGTGTTCAACATGCCCGCCTTGAATCTCTAGTTTTTTTTTGTTGTGTTGCATTATTTTTCTACGATCATATTTATGGATGGCTATTTTGAAAACTATATTCTTAATTTGCTTTTTTCAAAATGTTGTCTATCATTTTTGTTATGCCTATATGTATACATATACGGTCCTGAAAGACCCAACAGAGTTTTTGTTACATATTGTATAAATTTTACGTGTTTGAAATACTGCTCAAAGTATGTTTCAGATAATGTTTTCATTGTATTTATTTATGACTGCCTCGGTGGAGCAATTGTAAATGCTCATACGTTAAGACAGCTGTGCTGAGGTGTCGGATTCGATTCCCGAGTCGGGTTTAGTTGGGTTTTTCTATTATGAAATACTCAGTATCAGCCCGGCGTCTGGAATTGTGTCCTATTATATCATGGGATGGTAATAAGCTCGTCGAAATGTGGTTCTCTCTGATTGAATATGTATGTACTATTAAAAACACAATTATAAATAAATGACTTCCAGATTGACATAAATAGTAAATTACCAATCCCAAATTCAGCATACGAACGCAACGGCTGTCGAAAGTTTAACGACTCGGTCAAACAGAATTAGTGACCGACCGAAGATTCGGTTTCGGTTTCGGCAAGTTTCGGCAAAAAAGCTAGTTTGTGTAAAACATTTTAGAATATCACTGATGCCACAAATATATGAGAAAGTGAAGTCTAAAGTTAAAAAAATAATGGCAATATCAAATAAATATGTAATTATTTAATTTTTCACACACCTACTTCAATTATTGTTTTTTTATTTAATTTAACACGTTTTCACTGTGTGTATACTGTATAAATCTATGAAATAAGCCAAATTTTACTAAACAATAGATTTTTAACATGTCTGAAAAGTTTCGGTTTTAGATTCGGTTTCGCCTGAAACTGAAACAGATACCGAAGATTCGTTTTCGGTTTCGGTAGAAATTCCTGTTTCGGTCGGACACTAAACAGAATAATGAACTCATACGACTCAACATGCATACATACGGTTGGTATTTTTACACCGGCTGCAGGGCCACGTTTACTTTACTTGTTTTCTGTAGTCGTGAATTTTTGAATTATTCAGCTAAGCGAGTGTTCTGCCGCTATGTGTACACTCTAATGGGAATTATTACAGCAGCGCGCTGCGGGCCACTTTTGTTTTATGGTTTTTTGATTGTGCTTTTAAAAATGTAACGTTATTCTCGTGACAATGGGGTTTGTTGTTGAGACAATGCGATGGTATTTTAGCACTTTTGTTTTATGTTTCTGTGGTATAATAAGGTTGATATATACTCATAGAAGCACAAGTAGCTACGGAGAGAGATTATAATAGGCTAGTTGAGAGTTCATGAAAACCTGATAGAATTTTGTTTTTTATAATAGATTTTAGTCTAAAAATATCGAAAATGAAACAAATTTGTTAATCTATTTTTGCCGAACAAATATACAAAAATAAAACATTTTGTCACGTGACATGAAACACCCAACAGTCATGCATGACGTCACCGTTCGAAGCATCTATTAAACGCTGAGCCAAACGTCTAATAGTTTTGCGGATGGTCACGTCACACGAGAGGCCATGATACCAAATTAAATCTAGAAAAGCTATGTTTATTAATTATAATATTTTAATAATATCTATATTCATGGTCTACCATGAAGAACAAAATGAAATGGTTTCCCAAAAAAATTCAACTAGCCTATTATTAAGTAATGGTCCTCCAGTGGTTGAAATACGACCGTATTTCATTATATTTTTAAGTTTAGACGGTATTGTTTGTCGAAGTCCATTAAAAATTTGTTTGAGATTTATTTGTACAAGTCAGCTGAGCGTAGGTATACGAATAAATTAGCGTGTGTTATGTATGCGACAGTATGAACATAAACAATGAATATTTAACATTTATTATAACATATATTTTATATTATATAATGCTGACGTTTATAAATGACTAGCAGTTGCTCGCGGCTCCGCCCGCATGGTGTTATTTACGGGAGCAGAAGTATACAGTCCATGCAGTTGTCTTCTGCACTGAGGCACCTATAGCGATAGTCCTGACTCTCATGTGTTGTGCCAGAAGCTTGAAATTGCATTTGAAGAATACCTCATAAGTTAACCTCACTTCGCGCCTTTTAGGGATGATTTGGTAAAAACGTTAAAACACGTAGGTATTTCTTTATTTCTTACCAAACGCCTAAATATGATTTTCCAGATCCCTAAAATGAGGTATTACGGTTTGCCCATACAAACTTTCAACCCCAATTTCAAGATAATTTTTGGAGACATAAGTAAAAGTTTTTTAATTCATAAAAAGTACACCGAGTTCAATAATAAATAAATTATGCGTCTCTATAAAATTTGAGGGTTGCCATCGATTTTTCTGAGATCCCATCATCAGATCCTGACTTGGTGCCAATGGGAACACCTGGGAAGTATACCCTTTAAAACAAAAAAATAATTTCTCGAATCGGTCCAGGCGTCTTCGAGTAATCGGAAATTATACATAAAAGAAAAGGTTTCCGACGAATTGAGAAGCTCCTTCTTTTTTGAAGTCGGTTAAAAAGATGACCTATGTCATTCCCCAGGACATAATCTATCCATCTGCTGAATTTCATTAGGATTCGTTCAGCCGTTTAGTCATGAAAAGGTAACAAACGATCATACAAACAACAATATTAATTTTGCCGCGGAGATATTATAAAACTGTTATATCTCCTACGATATTCATTGAAATCAAATGATGTAAGGGCAACTTTGTTCAAAATTTAATACTTGTGATAAATAAAGTATTTATTTGGATAAGGATTAATACCGTGTTTATAAAATCCCCTTCCCAAATAATGCATTGTTTCAGAACAAATTCGATAACCATTACAAAGGTTATAGTGAGCCAACCGAAAAAGATAGACATATGCTATCGCAGACTTATTTTAGAACTTTTTAAGAGGAATAATTCCGTCATGATTGTTACGTAACTTTAACCGTTTACGCAACGTGCGCAACGGAAGCTCTCAAAAGGAATATTTTTTCCCGTTTTTGCAACATTTTTCATTGCTGCTCCGCTCCTATTGGTCATAACGTGATGTTATATAGCCTATAGCGCACCACGACAAATGGGCTATCCAACACTAAAGGAATTTTTCAATTCGAACCAGTAGTTCCTGAGATTAGCGTGTTCAAATAAACAAACAAACAAACTCTTCAGCTTTATATATAAGTATAGATTAGATTTGATTTGATATAAATGTTCAACTTTTTCCAGTTATCCGAAAAATAATACTATGCTCAAATGTCTCTTCTTTGTTCGTCCAATATGCTTAAATATGGCTAAAAATCTCTTCTGGAGTCTGTATGACGATTAAAGACCTACGAGCAACACTCGTAGTAAGCTTTACTGATGACTCTTAAACCACAGTAAAACTCCCCGTTAATCAGCGCCTTTACCTATCTCTCGTGAACATACACGATCCTACAACTAATTACAGATACGACATAATCGTGTTCTTTAATGTTCAGGGATATCGTTAGATCACAATTATCGCGGTGTCACAACGGGCGACCTTGAACGACCCTCATCAAGTTCGCACGTATTAAACATAGATGAACTGAATCATCGAGACCTAGCTAACTATTCATCCACGCTATCTTAGGACTATTTGGGAACTGTAATATTATAAATGCGAATGTTTGGAAGGATGGATATATAATATACTAGCTGTTGCTCGCGGCTCCGCCCGCGTGGAGGTTATTTTTGTAAGAAAAGGTGTACATTCCAGAAACCTGTAAATTCATCAGAGTTATATATATCTATACAATATTATGCATGTATCATATATATAAACCTTCCTCTTGAATCATTCTTGAGACTTTCGGTCTCACAACACCCTGACCCCAGACACAAATATCTGTCTGTCACACAAACATTTGTACCGGTGTGGGAATCAAACCCACGCTCGCCAACTGCGCCACGGAGGCTGTCCATGGAATAGATGGATATTTGTTACTCAATCACGCTACAACGGCTGAACGGATCTGGTTGAAATTCTGCACAAAGATAGGTTATAGTCCGGAATAGCACATGTGGTACTTTTTACCCCGGAAAAATTTACAGCTCCTCTGGGATAGTTAAGTTTTTCACGGAGCAAGGGACCGACATGATTTTTTGCACAGTGGCAGTTCAGGGAACAGAAAATGACATAGGCCACTTTTTATCCCGGAAAAATGCCCGCTTCCTATGGGATAGCAAAATATAGAAATGTGTAATAGCTTAAGATGCCTCCATGGTATACCTTTTCTTCCAAAAATAACCTTAACGCGGGCGGAGCCGCGGGCAACATCTATTACAATATACATGCAGGAGTATTCTAAGAGTGGCAAGTCTATTTACGTACCAGAATCTCATCACAACGTCGAAGGAAACGCAGAAATTGCATTTCACCGCACATTACTGCAGTTTCCGATTCAAGTCTCTCGGTAATCAACAAATTACACGTGCGGATGGAACGCAATAATAGGCGATGTGTTCGGTTTTGTAATTGGGACTATGTCAGCCATGAATTAATTAGTCATATATAATAAATATGGATAGTCGTATATATGAGATAGATAAAGTCTAACACTGTTTGACCGTTCACCATGAATGTTGATACATGTTTATATTTTTGCATGGACATCGTTTTGTTTGCTATCTGTTATATTTTAAACACGCGATTAAATGCTTTTGCAGTTCATCAACTTTTCTTACCTATTGCCATGAAAATTAGTATATATTGAAGTGGTATTAAAAGTAAATATATAAAACACAAATGTTATATGTCCCTTATGGACTCCGAAATGACTGGGGCGATTGTCATGAAATTTTCAGGACATCCTCAGATTACCCCAGATAATGTTCCTGTAAAGTTTGGTAGTGATCGGATAGTTTGCGCTGTTGTCCAAATCTGTTTTTTTTAGTTTTTAACGAAAATTCGGTTCACAGAGAAGGCGGTTTATGGCAGGACTACGTCTGCCCGCCACCACCCCTACCACTAGTAAATCATATTAAAAGGATATTTTTTTAACTACATTGCTATAACTTATTTATTTATTCGGATCGCCAGTGAGTGGTAACATATTACAATATAAATAAACGCAATAATTGGTCAATGTTACCCAGTTACAGGCAACCACAAATGAAACTAAATATTACATCAGACAAAAAATATAAACTTAATGAGTGAGTACTTTAAAAACTATCATAAATCAAAAATAACAAAACAATAAAAATCTATGGTATTGTCAGTCCAAGAATACTCTCACTTGCCAGTAGATGATATTGCGGAGCATCATAACAAAGTCACATATGTAAAATGCATATAATTTTGTATGAAAAATTAACATAGCTCGAACTAATAAAGTCAACATTAAGTCAAGTTTTAGCGGTAGGCAGCGGCTCTGCTGTGCCCTGGCATTGCAGAAGTCTATGGGCGGCGGTGACTACTTATCATCAGGTAGCCCGTCTGCTCGTTTGCCTATCCAGGCATTAAAAAAAAAGTTAATGCAAATTATTCGGCCTAAGAATGAAACAGCAATGGATTTCTAGGTTCAATTCCGTAGATACGTCTCTGATGTTTATATTATACAATGTTAAATATGTGCACAAGTTCGTAGCGTTGTTTTTACATTCCACATAGTAATTTGTTGAAATAAAAAAAAAACTCTATTACACACACGCAGTTTATCGGCGAAAAGCAACATTACGCCCCAAAAACTAGTCCGGTCGGCAAATATTTCCCGAGGTTCCCGGGTCAGGAGTCCCGTGGGACGCGACAAATGTGCAATGTACAGACACGCCCTCGCATTTGCTGCACCCGCTTTTAGGAATGCATCCACTTTTATTTTATTCCCGACACTTTTTTTCGACAAAAGCTTTTAACTTTTATAGAGGGGCTCATACAGCGTTTTCGTGGTGAATTTTGTAGGTACGTCGGCAATTGTATGAAACTATCCGATGTGGGCTGTTAGGGACGCTGTGGAGTCCCTGAATAGACATGGCGTCGGATTCAAAAAGAGAAAAGAGTATGGAATCAACAGCAACTTAAAAAAGACGGATGGTTTACGGATCTTTTATTAAGTGCGAAGGGTGCCAATATCATTTGAAATCGATTAATCGCTTGTTTATTACGATTATTCGTAATCGGTTCTCGATAGAGGGGTGTAATTTCGAGTGTTGGTAGATTAAATCTATATTTAATATTATTTTCTTTTAAGAAAGTGTCGGGTGAAGTTAATGTCGCCATGTATTTATTCTATTGGAATGCACTCCGTTGCTTCAAATTGGTTAGTCGGTTTAGTCTTAAGCTGAAAGCTTATATTTCAGGCATGGTAAAAACTAGATTTTATGAAAACTACATAATCCCGTAACAGCACAAACTACACTAAAAGATACATTAAAGGTACACTAAAAAGGTACATTAAAGGTACACAAAAAATGTACATTAAAGGTACACTAAAAAGGTACATTAAAGGTACATTAAGTTATCTCTACACATGTACATCTATACTTTCTGTATAGAATGATCGCTTTGTCTAAATCTCTGTTTTAAGTATCCATTGAAAAGGACTGCATTCCGATACTAAGGAGCCAGCAGGAGTTGGCCTCGAGCCAGTGCTTTCTAGGTTAGTTCCAAGTTTGTTTTGTAGCATATGCGCATAAAGTTTACACTAATAACATTTTGAGCAGCTAATTACATAATCATATTTGGTTTATAACCAGTTTCAGAGTAAACGTTAACTTTAAACTGTACTTTTCAGTCTCCGTGGCGCAGTAGGAGAGTAGCCGTCTGTGAAATGAGAGGCTGTGGGTTCGATTCACACACTTGGACCGATGTTTGTGTGTCAGATAGACATTTGTTTCCGGGTTCTGGGTGTCGTTAGACCGAAAGTCTCTCGTAGTCCCTGATACCCAAAACACAAGACTCGTATCTTAGTGTGGGACCGGGCTATGTGTGTGACTGTTGGGTGTTATTTATTATAAAAAAGCGCATATAGTAGTGCATAAAGACCGTATACAGTAGTACATGAAGCTGCTAGTAACTTATGAGTTGACTGAAAATGCACCCTGCATTTTAGATTGTCGTGTATTTTGATGACGGTTAAATTTAACGGGACTGTAATGTCTATTCGCTATATGTATTCTTTAGTAGAAAATTACGAATAAAGACTGCCTCGGTGGCGCAGTTATAATCGCACACGCGTTACAACTATTGTGCTGAGGTCTCGGGTTTGATCGCGGGTCGTGTAAAGTGATATTAGGTTTTTCTATTTAGAAATACTTAGTATCAACCCTGAGTCTGGAATTGTGCCCGGTATGGCAATAGGCTCGCCGCCCCCTATCACATTATGGGACCGTAATGAATTCGGCGAAAAGTGGGTGTACTGGTTACACCTCTGCCTACCAGTTCGAGTATTACAGGCGTGAGTGTATATATACATATATGTCAGTGTATATATAAATATCTGTCTGCCACACATACATACATATACGTATGTAGTAGATAATTCTCGAAATATATTTTATAAGTCAATAATATCAGAACCAAAAAATATTTAAAATTGTTGCCTATAAATCCCCATTCAGCTGTTACTTTATCCAAATATAATATGTGCGAACTACAAAGTTCATTTAAAACGAGTACATTGAGAAATTTTCGGGCGGCATGGGGCTATCTCCGGCCACGAGTAAGATATATGGGCTCGTAGCCCTTTCACCATTTCCGTTGCACGCGCCATGCCAAAGGGATTTGATTGTGTGGTGTGGAGCCACCTTATAAAATATATCTGTGTTGAGAAGTGTGTTTGCTTTTTGACTTCGTTACTATGTATAAGCAGTTTGGATTCGAAGTGTATTTTGCAATATTTATTATTTTGATAAAATATAACTATTTTTCTCTAGTATATAATGGATACAGTGTTTTAGGTGAAATGAATAAAAACTAAGTGAAGACAACGAAATATCCTAATGGTGAACTAATGCAGTTTCGATTCATAACTCTCTAACTATCATATAAACTCTACCGCAACCAACTATTATAATAATAATAATACTAGCCCTGTATTAAACATTGTCCCACTGCTGGGCACAGGCCTCCTCTACTAATGAGAGGGGTTAGGCCTTAGTCCACCACGCTGGCCTAATGCGGGTTGGCAGACTTCTCATACCTTCGAAAAACTCTCAGATATGCAGGTTTCCTCACGATGTTTTCCTTCACCGTTTAAGCAAGCGATTTCGAACCTACGACTTTCGTCTTGACAGTCCGTACCGCAACCAACTGGGCTATCGCTGCTTGTTATTTGTGCTTGTCAACCAATTATTAGATTGTCATTAATTGATTAATAAAGGGAAATAAATACATAATAAAAGCAGTCACCCACGAGACTGTTTGATAAACTATTATGATGTTATTATAATTCTCCTGCGATTGCTTGTTTTTTTTACATCAACATAAAATTTAAAAGAATCCTCCATCATTGGTGCATTCTGTTCGGATTTATCTCTGGTGTATTACCGACTTGTTTATACAACGGATATTAACTTGATTTTCATATTTTTTTTATCAGGGTTTGTGTACTATAATAACAGAATACTAAGAGAGAATTCTGCGCATAATATTATACCATAGTTTTCATATTCACTGAATTATAATTGACAGAACCCGTGGTCCAGCGGGCGAGTAGCTGGTTGTAAAACGTGAGTCCGTGGGTTCGATCCCCGCACTGAGAAAATGTTAGTTTATTTCATAAATATAATATTTCGAGTCTAGGTGTTGTGGAACCGAAGTCCCTTGTAGTTCTTGATACGTAGTTTGATTTAGTATGGATTCAGGACTATGATGTGACTGTTGGGTGTATTTATTTATGCATTGCCCGCGTGATAGATATTTAAAAAAAACATGGAAACGTCTTAAGCGATTATTTCATTAAGACATCTATTTATATTATGCTGTCGCATAGAAACGATGCATTTTCAGGGATAAAAGTAGCTTAGGTCCTATTCCAGACTATAATCTATCTATGTGCCACATTTCAACCAAATCCGTCCAGCCGTTGTAGCGTAATTGAGTAACAAACATCCCTCCATCCATCCAAACATTCGCATTTATAATATTAGTGTTATAATAATAGGATTGACTGTGATGTATGTTTGCTGTTTTATAGAAGTTAAGCTGACCATGATAGCATTTAATATGGCTGTTAGCAACTTCAGTTCAGGTCAGTCAAATATCAGGTTGCTCATGATGCGATGCCAACTTGATACGAGTTATTTAAGTTCCTTTATCAACTTGAACGGGTCTTTTTTTATTCTGGTGCGGAAATGTGACCTCACTGCACCTGATGGTAAGCACAGTGCCGTCCAGATAGAGTATCAAGTAGCGAGAGAGAGAGGTATCCTCGCTAATCAACGCAATCATGCCAGCCTGTTGTTTAGCTTTTTCACACTACGCCTAAAGGACCCAGGGTCTGAAGTTAGCTGGCACTATGACATTAAAACCATTAACCTCGCTACAAAGAACAATACAAGTCATTGAACTCCGAGTATCCTTTGTAAGTTAAACAGGAAACACGAAACTTCGTGACAAGCTACAACCTACTCCATTAAGTAAATAAAACAGAAAGGGTCATCTCACTATAGAATAATTCAACAAAGAGATTTTGTTTCCTGAACGCTCTATTCATCACGGCAAAGATCTTTAGTGGACTGTAGCTTTAGAGAAAATTGGATGTCTTACTCCGTCGTTGCCGGATTTATAGATGTTTCATCCACATGAACGAAGAAAACTAGGCTGGATGCGGCATTGTGTGAGTGAAGGACGATTGGCATTTTCAAGATTGCAAGTTTGGCACCTACTGATTTTATATTGATATGCTTTTTAGTAAAAATATGATTTGGCCATTTTACTTACTAATATAAATATATTAATTATTCTTATAAAGTCGAAATGCTCGATGGGTTAGGGTCAACGGTTAGCTCAAAATTTTATTAAGTGAGGCAAGTTATAAGTATAACCTGATAAACATGTTGGAAAGATACCTCTGATGACTCATGAATTCTTAATTGAGGTAATGTTGCATCTATTTCTTGCTATAAGAAAAACTAAACTATCCCACGGGAATTGTAGTTTTTTCTGCGATAAAAGTAGCGTATGTGCTATTCCAGACTATAATCTATCTCTATGCCAAATTACAACGCGTTCCGTTTCCATTTTCAATCCGTTCAGCCGTTGTAGCGTGATTGAGTAACAAACATCCATCCATCCAAACATTCGCATTTATAATATTAGTAGGATTAGTATCAAGTTTATTAAAAATACTAATTATGAATTTGCCACATCCATATTATTTTAAGTGTCCTCACGCTTGTGGTGAGACAGTATGTACACTTGTCGTTGTCAGTTATAGCAGCAAGACGAATGTTTTATTCCGGTCTCTTATCCAGAATAATTTAACCAAAATGAGTCACCACAAATGTTATTAAAACATTGCAATGTATGCTGTCATATTGTACAAAATGGAATACTGTTGTCTCTTACATACACATGACTTCATCTAAGGATAGAAGGAGATGGGCGGCCATTACATACTCATGATGCAACCATCAAGACGGACGGCACGGTGGCGCATTGCATATACCTATGCTAATAGTAAGTGAGCTTGGATGTTCGAGGTAATCTCAGGAACTACTAGTTCAAATTGAAAAATTATATTATTTTGGTATTGGATAGCCCATTTCTCGAGGAATGCTATAGGCTATATAACATCACACTATGACCAAAAGGAGCGGAGTATCAAGGAAAAATTTTGCAAAAACGGGGAAAATTTATTCCTTTTGTGAGCTTCCGTTGCGTGTTAGTTATTCGTAATCACTCTGTTCCAAGAGACTTCTGCTTCCAATGATTGTTCTCACTCGAACGTCTCGAACTGCCCATGTCTTTATCAGCGTTGAACAAACGCACAAATCAAAGCAACAAACAGCATGTGTAAGACATATATGATTTACTAGCTGTTGTTCGCGGCTCCGCCCGCGTAAAGGTCATGTTAGGGAGAAAAATTATATAATACAAAATACCAATTTTCATGCGTTTAACTTCATAAATGACAAAATTTCATCCTCTATTTTACCCCCTTAGGGGTGAAATTTTCGAAAATCCTGAAATATATATTTTTAACTAAAAGGCTAAATAATAATTTTCATTTAACTTCAAAAATTACGGATTTTCATACAAACTTTCATGTCCTATTTTACCACCTACTGTCAAAATTTCAAGTCTCTAACCCCAGCCGTTTAGACTGTGTGTTCATCGATCAGTCAGTCAGTAAGTTTCTTCTTTTATATAGACAGATTAATTATAGAAAGAGCCAAACAATCATTTTAACGATAATTGCCATCATGGCATTAGTAATGATTAGTATTAACCTAGTTTCAAAGACAATATGACTCAGCACTAAAACATCGTAACACCAATCCTATTGACGCAAAAAGGAAAAACTTAATAAACCAATTTTTAAAATAAATTTTACACCGAAACAAGGATTGCTTTAATATCTGTTTTCTTTTAACTTTATTATGTGGTTCAGGAGGTTTATAAGTAAGCCTTTCGTTGCTCGGGATATTAAAACACGGTCAAAATTAATTTTGACTACAATTTCTAAGGGAAGGCGCCGCGCCGCTTCGTCCGTATTTTTATTAAACTCCCGCGTCAAGATATACCCACAAAGAAGATTATAAACAAGACAGACTAGAACGTAACCTCAAAGGGTTCCCTGCATTTTCAATGGTAACATGGCTCGAGGGAATGACTAGGTTCTAATCACGAATTATTTAAACAGTTACAGCTTAGCCTATCTAGATTTTGTTCGATCCTGCACTATAATATTAATAAGTATACTTTTGAATGGAAAAACGAGCGAGTGGGTCACCTGATGATAGGTTGCCCTTTGAAGAACGGTCCATGGATGATGGGCACCTCAACTTTGAGGCAGAAGTGTAAGGCTTCAATTATTAAAATAGTTATGAAAGTGAATTTAGAAAGTGAAAAAATTACTTGAAAGAAACTATGAATGATTTTTATAAATAAAGGGTTAAAATGTCTCCAATTTTCACATACATATACATTCACGCCTGTAGATTATGAAGGGGTAGGCAGAGGTGTAAACCAGTACACCCACGTTTCGCCGAATTTATTACCATGATGTGATAAGAGCCTATCGCCTTACCGGGCACAATTCCAGACTCCCGGCTAATACTGAGTATTTCTAAACAGAATAAACTCAATTGATACTTTACCTGACCTTTTTTTTTTTTTGTTGTCGCGGGGAAAGCGTTTTATTACTACCGCCCGCTTCGGGGGGAAGCGGAATAAGAATAAAACGGTTATGCTGGACTAGCCGGTCTTACGACCCAGCATCCCCCTCGCCCGGATGATGGCTATCCGGGCAGCCGCTGGGCCGAGTCCCTACCCCCTATGTACACCCCACCCGACACTACCAGCTAAAACCCCGCGGTGGCCTTCTTCGGCGCTTACGGAGCGATCCCGGGGTATTCTAAGGAGTGCTAGAATTGCTGCCGGAACCGCCCCTGCGCGGTGCTGCGTAGCAGCCCATCTCCATGGGAGGGCTTAGGAGCCCCCGCGCACCGAACAACGACAGCGAACGAGGCCTTACCACACGCGCTGCCGTCCATCTCGGGGTCGCACGATGCTCCGAAACTGGGAGTGCATCGATTCGGGCTGACAGCCCCTCGCTGCGAGCCCGCGACCCCCGATGGCCCCAATTAGTCGCCTCGTACGACAGGCAGGGGTTACCGTGGTGGAATTCAAACGCCCCCGTTCCACAGGGCGGGAGAAGCCGGTCAGTCGTCCACCCGGCGCCTCCTACGTCTTCTCTGGCGGCGGGAGGGATCATTTCGTTCCCGATCCCTCTCGGCACTCTCCTTCTGCGAGATGACGCTCTCGCAGAAGTGGGCCACCGCACGCCAGGACCTCCGGCTGGCGACCATGGACGACACCACGGCCGGCAGTGAGAGGTCTCCTCCGACGACTGCTCTGAGAGCGCTGCGCTCTTCGTCCCAGGCTGGGCACTCCTCCAACGTGTGTTGGGCCGTGTCCTCGCGGCAGTTGCCACAATGGTGGCACACGGCAGACACCTCCTTTCCGATCCGACACAGGAACGAACTGAAACACCCGTGGTCCGTCAGTACCTGCGTCAGCCGGAAAGTTGGCGCACCGTGGCGCCTGTCTAGCCATCTCTTTAGGACAGGACGCACTGCCGCGACTGTCCTCAAGCCCGCACTTGGGCTTTCCAGCCTGGTATGCCACTCCTCCACAGCGGTTCTGCGAAACCGGGCTGCAATCTCCCTCGGGGCCAGTCTCACCTGACGGCGACTGGACGCCTCCTCCCGCCAGAAGAACGCGGACGAGAGGAGTTTTGCGTCCAACTCCCAAGGGAGGGTGCCGGCCAATACGCAGGCCGCCTCGTGGGAGACCGTGCGGTAGCCCCTTACTATTCGCTGCGCCAACAAACGCTGCGGTTTGCGCAGCAAGGTGACGCAGCGGGCTTTCAGGGACTCGGCCCATACGGGACATCCGTACAGGGCCATTGACCGCACGACTCCAGCGTATAAACTTCGGCAAGGGCTATTAGGTCCCTCCAGGTTCGGCAGCAGGCGTCCGAGCGCGCCCGCCGCCCGCACCAATTTCGGCGACAACTCCTTGAAATGGGCACGGAAATCCCACCGGCTGTCCAGAATCAACCCCAAGTACTTCATTGTACAGCCGATGGGAATCCGCACCCCCTCCACATTGATGTGGGGCATTAAAGGTGGCCGAATCCGAGGCCCGTGAAAGTAAAGGGCCTCGGTTTTGTTCAGGGCCACCTTAAGGCCCAGTCGCCGAATCCTGCCCACCACCTGTTCGGTTGCGAACGAGGCGAGCAGGGTGGCCTCCTGAAAAGACCTGGCTGTCGCTGTTACTAGCGTGTCGTCTGCATAACAGACGACAGCGACGCCTCGGGGATTGGTACCACGGAGCACCCAATCGTAGCCGATGTTCCACAGGAGAGGGCCCAGGACTGAGCCCTGTGGAACACCGCAGGCCATAGCTCTTCGGTGCCACCTGTCGGCGCCTGGATACACTATGTACCTGTCTGTGAGATACGAGCGCACCAGACGCCGGAGATACGGTGGCACCACGTGGTACCGCAGTGCTTCCAGTATGCAGGCCCAGGGCAGGGTGTTAAACGCGTTGGCGATGTCTAGAGACACCGCCACCACCACTTCACCCCGAGCCACTGCATCCTCCGCTTGGGCCTTGACCCGCAAAATCGCGTGTACTGTCGATCGGCCTTGCCGGAACCCGTACTGGCACTGTGCCAGGTCCGGCCCGACCCCTTCAAGATGCTCGACGAGGCGAGCGTGAATGATACGCTCGAAGAGCTTACAGACCTCGTCGAGCAACACGATAGGCCGGTAGGCCGATGGCGACTCTGCGGGCCGCCCCTCCTTCTTGAGCAGGACCAACTTCCCAGTTTTCCACTGAGACGGAAAACGGCCCTGCTCCAGGCACGCGGAGAACAGGCCACGGAGCCTAGTCCCCAGATGCTCGACGGCTAAGACCCACGCACGTCCGGGGATACCGTCGAGACCCGGGGCTGTTTTCTTGCCCCGCAGCCGAAGCACCACCGCCCGAAATTCCTCGGGCGAAACCTCCGAAATAATCCTTGCCGAACTCAACGACGATGGCGTCGATGGATGTGACGCCATCGGTGGGGGAGTGACATCTTCAGTGGCAGGGAACAAAGCTGCGACGACCTCTTCGACTAGGTCGCCCCGGAGTCTCTGCGTCAGTGGGGGCGCCCACGGGCGATATTTCCTCATCGCCACGCGATATGGACGGCCCCAAGGGTCGTTATCGAGAGTTCCCCGGAACTCCTCCTGAGCTGCAGACTTTGCCCTAGCTATTGCCACGCGCAGCGCTCTCTTAGCCTCCCTGTGGAGGCCGTGAAGCAACCGCTCCTGGTCCTCGTCGCCGGGAAGACGGATTCGGCGACGACGGTGCCTGGCGAGACGACGGAGGGCGGCCACGCAGGAGATACGTAATCGCGTGAGTTCCGCCGACCACCAGAACACCTGGCGCTTCTCGGGAAGACGTCGGACTCGGGGCATGGCCGCGTCACAGACGCGCGACATCGCTGTCCCGAACCACGCCGCCTCCTGCTCGACCTGCATCGGTGCTTCCGGTGCAGGGAGCCACGCCTGGGCCAGAGCGGCCTCCTTCAGGGCCTCCACGTCGAGGCGTTTTGCTGACCAACGCGGGCCGTCCGACCGCGGGCCGGTCGGTCCTCCACTGGACTGGGGGTTAGGGGACAAGATGACGTCGAACCGAATGTATCGGTGATCCGACAACGTCTCCTCGTCCACCAGAACTCTCCAGTCACGGACACGGCGGGCAATAGCTGGGGTGGCGAACGTGAGGTCCACCACCGATCCGCCATTATGCCGTACGCACGTGTTAACCGACCCGCGATTCACGACGGCCAGGTTGGCCGAGATCGCCCATTCCTCCAGGGCCTCGCCGCGCCTGCTGGTGACCGACGAACCCCAAGCCAGAGACTTGGCGTTGAAGTCGCCGGCAACGAGAACGGGGCGAGGCTGACTGCCTTGCACCACCAGGGCCCCTAGCCGAGCGAGAAAGTGCTCGAACTCGGCCAGGGATCTATTGGGGGAGAAATACACACCCACAATCCATCCCCCCCCAACAGAACCGCCACACATCCCGACCCCTTCGCTACTTTTTCGAAGGGCGGGGAGCCGGCGGCGCCCCGAGTGATGACAGCCACCAAACCGTTAAGGTCCCCAGCCCAGTCTTCCCTGGGGGGAACAAAATAAGGCTCAGCGACTACAGCCACTTGTATCGACCACTGCGCCATGCTCTGGATTAGCAGGTCCTGAGCCCTGGCGCAGTGATTAATGTTCGCCTGGAGGAAACGTTGCGCCATATTAATGGGCGATCTCCATCGGCTCTCTACTGGTGCCCGCTGTCGGCTGGGTCACAACCTCCGACCCCCGACCACGATTTGAGTGGCGAGGGCGGGAGGAGGCGACGCATGCCTTGGCGCCCACCTGGTGTCCCGCGGGCTTACCGACACCTGCGCAAACTACGCAGTGCGGCTCCGCGGAGCACCCCTTGGCCTTGTGGCCCACAATGCCGCAGCGATAACAAAGTTCGCTGCGGTCACACTCATCGGTGCACCGAATCCGCACATGTCCTCTGTGCAGACAACGGTAGCACCGCATGGGCCTGGGCTCAAGGAGCTGGACACGCGCCGCCACCCAGCCGATCAGGACTCGGCTCGACTTTAAAATTTTGTCGGCGACCTTGGCGGGGCACCGCACCCACGCCGCACCAAGGCCCGACCGATCGGGGCGGATCTCCCCAACCTTAAAATTCTCAAGCAGAGAATCCCCAGCTCTGGCGAGAGCCGCTGCGACCATCTCCGGGTCAGCCGAAGCATCTAACCCGGACACTCGCAACTCCGCGGACTTGAAGGGGCGGGAAACGCGAACATCACCCGCCAGTTCCATTCCGCGGAACACCTCCCTCACTTTATCAGCGAGGGAATCGGCCCTCGCCTCGGACTCCGGGCCGGGTACCTCATATAGGTACCCACCAGTCGCCATTAGACGCGCCCGCGTCTCTGCAATGCCAAGACCGGCCAAGTCCACGCGTCGTTGGACCTCCCGCAGGACCTGAGCGTAAGTGACGCCCCGCGCCAACCCCTCTGGCGTCACTGTTAACGTGACGGCTGCCTTGCGGGGTAAGTGGATACGCGGCTTCGGCCGGCTCTGCTGCGGTGGTGCGGCCACCGCAGCAATTGTAACGGGCTGGGGATTCTTCTTGCCCTTTTTTGCCACTACATTCCACCCCTCGTCCATACTTGCAGGGGCGGGAGGTAATGGCCGCGGCTCACTGGGCATTGGGGCAGCAGGAGTGCTCCTCCTTTTACTCGCTTTTCCCCTCTTTCCCCCTCTTCGTGATTTATGTTGAGGGGGATTTGGGGACGCCACAGATGTTGAAGCTTCAACAGGGGCGGGCTGGGCATTACTCTTTCCCTTGCCCAACCCTTTTCCCTTTGGAGTAGCCGGCGAACCGGCGGCGACTGGAGGGGCTTTTGATGGCCCAGCAACGGCAGGCGTCGCCGGAGCTTTAGCCCTATCAGCGGCCAATGGTGGCCGCATGATGGGCTCTGGGGGCAGCCTCAAGGATAAAGCGCTCAAGCGCGCGTCCAAAATGTTTAGGAAACGGCGCTCAAAACGCTTGAAGCTGTCCTCCTCCCCAGAAACGCCTCCAATTTGCACTGCTGTCTGCGACTGTCCTTTTAACTCTTGGACAGTCGCCATCAACTCTTCCAGGGACCTCTGTTGGGCCGCAAGGGAGGCCTTGAGGGCGGCAATTTCCTGGCCCATTGCCACCTTTTCGGCCTCCAACCTGGCCACCTCTGTGGAGGCCGACTCCTCGGCCCTCTCCGACAGCTCCCTGGCCGCGAGGTCAAGCCTCCGCTGCTCTGTCCCATTAATATTCCGGGACTTGTGTGCTACGTCCCGGATGATGGCTGACATCTGTAAACGCCAGTCACGGTCACCAGATACGTCCATTGGCGTGGTGTCTTCGTCAGACACCACAGCCGAACTTGCTGAGACAGCAAGAACTTTATGCGCTGGTTCGACGTCACTGTCGCTTGCAGATGCGTCCAGCTGTCGAGCTCTTAGCGCCCTCTTTGAGCGCGTCATCATGCCGCTCGTCCCGGCCTTGGTCTCGGGAGTCGAGACCACTAAAGCAGCCCCGACAATCTTTTCCTTGGGCTTACACCCAGCGTCGTTCGTCTTCCCAGGGTCACCATCGTCCCCCGGGATAGACACCTTCCCCACTACATCATCTTGGTTTTTGTTTTTTTTTAATAAAGTTTTCATTTTTAGTCCCACGATTATGGGGGAAATATTCGGTCCACCCAGCCAGAGCCCCCTGTAGCTGGGTAAGCAAATTCTGCACGGGGTTCAGCACGTTCCCCGCCGGGGTTCGCACTAGAGACCGAACTACCCATCGGCCATGCATCCCCTCACGGTGCGCCGCCGCTTGGGATTCGGGGTGACTTTTTATAGAGGTTTTCTACCTCGCGGCCCGGGCGGTTAAGCCAAGACCCTCGGTCCAGT
Organism: Laothoe populi; assembly: GCA_905220505.1. NCBI lineage: Eukaryota > Metazoa > Arthropoda > Insecta > Lepidoptera > Sphingidae > Laothoe > Laothoe populi. The sequence goes on from HG992153.1 coordinate 16,900,342, forward strand.
CGGAGCGCGAGACATGACCACAGACCTCCAGACCAGATTACGATTTACGACGGTGACAGCAGGAAAGAGCGTCCCCCCTACTGCCCACTCGGCGGCGGGGTGAGCGCACACCGAGCCCGTCGACACTCCCGAGACAGAACTCGGGAGTAGCTCATAAATGAGCACGGACTTCTGATTGAAGGCCGCCGCCACAAGCGACAACCGTCAACCACCTTTTGTCAGGATATCAGCCGTCGGTCAACGTGACCGCCGTTGCCCAGGGTGCACCACGTGGAGGTTTCCTGACTTCGCAGCCCATACTTTACCTGACCTAGGGATCGAAACCGCATAGGCCTCAGACCTCAGGTTTTTGCTGGTGGTAGGATATTCATATCCTCCCCGATAGCGACCACCGTGCACAGGGCGTAAAACCTGCCATAGTAGAACACGCAAGTGTGTCGCGTTCCGGGACCAGCCAGTGTATATCCGGTTTTGTTGGGGGTTTAGAGTTGGGGTACAATGTATGGCCGTTTTGCGGCCTTTTGAGTACTCTGACAATAGACCGTTGACCGCTTCTTCACCTTCTTGCCCATGGCGTAGCGTGAAGAAGTAGGCCGGCATGATTGTGTTGAGTAGCGGGGGATAGATTGTCTCTCGCTACTCGATACTCTAATTGGACCGCACTTACCATCAGGTGCAGTGTGGTCATTTTGCCGTGCCAGAATTAAAAAAAAGCATGTAACGCATGCGCAATTACAACTGCGCCACCGAGGCCTATCTTCACATGATCTAATGAACTACAACGCCCGACAATTATCATCTGATTGAGTGTCGACTGAGCTAATCCTGTACGATACTGCACTGATGTTCTCGGAATATCTCTGTATTATTTAATAATTAACCATTGTTGTGAAATGACTTTTATGTTGTATTGTAGCACTAATAGGATGGTCTTCAGTTACAGATAATTAAAGTTAAAAGATATAGAACTGGTTGTATAGTGACAAGCATTTCTTACAATTATTTCTTTTCTCTCTTACTTTCTCTTTTTTATAATCAGTTTTGTGTACAGAATAAATGAGCATACACATTATATCTGTCAAAAAGTATACTGACTAAAAGTATTGTAATAATAAACAAGTAAAGAAAGATGAGAAAGGCTGTTTGCATTTAATCAGAGATTTGTTTATTAAGATTTTTCAAAAATAATCGATAACACTTATAAAAACTCTAACGAGACAAAACGTTTCATATAGCCATATTTATCTATTGATACAAAAATTGGTTCAGATTTATCATAAATTTCTTATAATTTAATGTAATTGTTACGGTTTGCGGAACCTACAGCCTTAAAGGAGAAGATTTAGAAGGAGTGTATTTTAGCAGCCGGAAAAGTCACTCTTACAAAGCTATCACTTACAGTTCCGTACAGTGGTAGGCACCACAGCTTCTCAGAGAAACCTGAGAAGATATATATATTGATCCTGTTAACAAAACTAAAGATATCGTGTTTCCACTTATAAAATTGTAACGACCAACAATTTATGTGCGGGACCCAAAAGCGAGAGATTTTTTATTAGTTTAATAACAGAGTGATTAAGGTATTGTCTGTGTCGAAACTTAAGAAAAACAAAACGCTTTAATTACAGTAAAGTATCTTAGTCCTAACTTTGATTTCATCACTTTACCTCATTTGGTGATCCTTCCAGGCTCGTGTGTTTCTGAATCGGGTAGCATTTTCTTTACAGACATGTAATTTTAAAACAAAGGCAGTGATGTATTGAGAGTGTGATATTTTTTTTATACCACGATGGTGGCAAACAAGTTTATGGCCCAAGCTGAGTATAACTGAATCTAAGTAATTTAACTGTTCACGACATCGCGTTTACCGTTAGGTGCAGTGTCGATACATTACCGTAAGGACTAAAAAAATCAATTGAATTGAAAAACTGGGAGTAAAAAAAATTCAATTTTACAATATTAGTTAAGTTAACAGTCAAAATAACCATGGAACCACTGCAATATATTCAAAGCCGAATCACGTTAAACGGTATGGGAATTACACTCATGGGAAAAATAAAGGCGTTAGTTAGCAACTAAAATGGTTAATAAAATTAGCTGAATTCGAAGCACGAGCGGACGCGCTGCAGAAAATTCAATTAAAGTGATTAGTTTCACCCTGCAACTCTGTTTTGTACTAAAAGTATTTTAGATTTTTTTCCAATACGGTTTTGGACTTTATTCTTCTCGTGCTAAGAGCCGTTTTTATAACGACCTAGTTAGATGGATGGGAATGCCAATCACGTGTTGCTTAACTTCTCGTTGCCACCTGAATTTATTGGGATAACGTTAGAAAGGAAATTAGGTGTCATTGTTCTTTATCAAGTCGTCCAAAGCTTTTAATAGTCGTTACTATTGTTTTGTCAAATTTCCTTCTTGTGAATTTAATTGTGCTGTATTACAAATACTTTTGCAAGGGCTAGATATTGCAAGAACAAAGCATTGTGGTGTTTCCGACAACCCTGACTTCTGCTGATATCTTGTGTCTTGTTTATTCATTATTCACTTAAGTACATTACCAGCTAGAACTTAATATAAAAATAATACCAACCCTGTATTAAACTTATCCTACAGCTGGGCACAGGCCTCCTCTACTAATGAGAGGGGTTGGTAGACTTGACATACCTTTGAAATGCTTCGGAAAATTTTCAGGTATGCAGGTTTCCTCACGATATTTTTCTTTTATTAAAGAAAGCGATAATTAACAATGAACAGATGTTTTGACATGTAACAGGAGTGAGCTCGCAAAAATGTTGTTATATGTTATTGTTTAATTTATTTTATAAATAATTTGAGTATATAGTTGTATGTTTATGTTATTTTGTTTCTAAATTTGTATTAAAGTCTCGCCAGTTCGAATTGGGTATATCCCGAAATGACTGTGTGTGTTCAATAAAGAATAAATAAATAAATAAGTTTAGAAAAGTCAGAGATGTATTCCATTTGGTCTGGGAAGAGTACTTACTCATACTAATTAAGTACGAAGGAGCAGTTATTAGTATTCTTAGTTGCTACATCATTATGGAATATTAAAACAAAAGACGTCTCCAAGTTTATTTTTAAGAATACAAGCCTCCAAATAGTACTTCAACGATGAAAATGTACAAGAAATGGGATTTGCCAAAGAAATGATCATCGGCATCCAGCAGGCATACGTTGTAGTTACTGGAGCGGTGCCAATGTAGCCCCACGATAGATACTTAATTAAGTTACGAACGTATCACGTATCTACAAATTAATGTCTAAGGGATTTTTAATAGTATTTGACTTTTTTCGTGTTACTTTTACTTCAAATATTTGATAATTTTTATTCTAACGATCATAGTTACACATAAATTTCCTGAAAAAAAGGATAGGGAGAAAGAGGGTGGATTTTTTATGTAATGTAAGCGGAACCATGAGCACAAATATAGTTAAGATGTGAATTGTCTTTGGAATGATGAATTGGCTCCGGATTTGGAAAATTGGCTTGGATGCGAGGTCTCGGGTTGTGTATACCTGGGTCAACTAAAAGTGATATTGGGTTTTGCTATAACGAAATACTCAGTATCAGCCAGGTGCTAGGCTGGAATTGTGCCCGGTATGATAGGCTCCCCCCATCCCATAATTAAATAAATAAAGTAAATACACCCAACAATCACACATAGTTCTGACTCCCATACTAGGTAAAACCTAAAACGTAGGTGTCAAGAACTACGAGGGACTACCATCCCACAACACCCAGACCCGAAACAAACATCTGTTTGTCACACAAACATTTGTTTCGGTGCGGGAATCGAACCCTCGACCTTTTGTTTCACAACAGGCTTCTCGCTCGGTAGGCCACAGAGGCTATCATAAGTGGACGGTAAAGCTCGGCGAAATGTGGGTATACTATTTACGTCTGCCTACCCCTTCGGGGATTACATGCGTAAGCACGTATATGTATTATTCTAAACTGAAAATCAAATCAAATATGAAACCAGTTACACAGTTTGACACACAATATCTTCCTGTAACATTTACATTCATCTGTATTTCCTTAACTTTACCGAAGTCTGACTTAATTTCTAAGTACGTTTCGTGAAAAAATTAACAAAAGATAAGGTTTCGTGGCGGGGAAATGCTGAACTGAGTAACATTATCACACTGTCATACATTATGTAAAGTTCAACATATTTGCGTGAACAATCCAAGGTGGAGTTACAAACTTATTAATGTAGCCCGCGAGAGTACACTTCAAAGTAATTTTAAAGATGTTCGTAACAATTCGTGAAGTTTCGTGAACGCAAATGTATGTTTGTTTCATGAGGTAATGCGCCCTCGGCAATTATACTAGTCAACTCTCGCGATTTGAGGCTTGTTTGGGAATTGTATTTCGTATATTATGTTATATTTAAATCTTCTGCTCTAATAAGTAAGGTGGAAATGTTCTTTATATTTTTATATAATTTTATTTTCACCAGAAACTGACTGCCTCGGTGGCGCAGTTGTAATTGCGCATGCGTTACGATTGCTGTGCTGAGGTCTCGGGTTCGATCCCCGGGTCGGGTAAAGTGATATTGGGTTTTTCTACCTAGAAATACTCAGTATTAACCCGGAGTCTGGAATGGTGCCCGGTGTGGCGATAGGCTCGCCCCCTATCACATTATGGGACCGAAATTCGGCGAAAAGTGGGTGTACTGGTTACACCTCTGCCTACCCCTTCGGGGATTTTACAGGCGTGAGTGTATATGTATATGTATGTATGTATTTTCACCAAATCTACGAGAGGCAAGCATATATTTTTTTTTTGTATAGTTATAATGGTCGCGATCTTTTAATGACTAATTGAACGATTAAAAATATATATACCTATTCAGGTCATAAATTCTGTCACATGTTTAATATAAAATAATTGAAACAAGTTTATTCATTATGTAACCATTTATATACCAAAATGAACTTAACAAAACATAGATTTTTATGATACTAAAGTTTATTTAAAATGACCTCCGTGATTTTCAATACAGGCCTTCAATCTGCGCGGCCAGTTGTCTATCGCAGCACGAACGAGGTCCATGTCAATATCGGCGGCTGCCTTGAGTGTTCAAGGATGTCTTGAGTGACTCCAAATTGGGATGATGCTTTGAGCACGCCTTTTCCTCCAAGTGTTGCCATATCTTGTAATCTAACGGATTCAAATCTGGACTGGAGGAGGGCCAGTCTTCGTGCCGGATGAAGTCGATTTCACGCGCCGCCAGCCAGTCTTGTGTGCTCATCGCTCTATGAGCTGGCGCCGAATCTTGTTATTGAACATGGTATGAGAAACAGGTTCCACAAGGTTCGTCAGGACTGTATTTCGATACACAACTGCATTCGTTTTTACACCTTTCTCACAAAAATGTACCTCTGTTAAGCCCCAATAAGAAACTCCCAACCATACCATGAGCGAGGATGGAAAATGACCTCGTTGGACACGCGGAATACGGTTGCTCGCTTCTTCACTACTGTGTGCGTACACCTTATCATTTTGTTTGTTGTAGCTCTCTTCTAGGGTAAAAATTTTTTCATCTGAAAAAAGAATTTCCCGATATTTTTTTCCCGCGTACCGCTTCAACAAAGCGCGGCATCTCTTCAGTCTCAGGTCCATTAGACGAGCATTCAAACAGATGTCCTGTTTTTCTTCGATATGCCCGAAGCCCTAAGTCTTCATTTAACACCCTTTTCACCGTGGTTCTGCTTAACCCCATCTGAAAGGCCAACAGTTTCTGCTTACGTTTGGGATTTCTTTGAATTCGCGCCTTCACAGCTTTTATCACTGCTGGAGTCCTAACAGACCGAGGGCGACCACTTCTTGACCTGTCATCTACACTAGAGTCTTCATTGTATCGTTTGATGGTACGATAAACGAATCTTTTGGTTATATTCATATTTTTCAGTATGACAAAAATTTTAACTGGCGCGTAACCGCAACGATGCAACGCAATTACTGCAACACGGTCTTCTTTAAGCGTCCACTCCATATTTAAAAATGAGTAAAATTCTAAAAAGTATTCATTTTTATTTTCATGAACAATTTGAAATTCGTATTCAATAAACTTTTTTGTGGCCAGCATTCTAAAATAAAAGTTTCTACTGTGTGACAATACTTATGACCTGACTGTGTAGTGTCAATTGTGCCAGAATGGCCCCGTAGGTATGTTTTTTTTTAAATTCTGGCAAGGCAAAGTGACCACACTGCACCTGATGGTAAGCGCAGTGCTGTCCAATTAGAGTAGCGAGAGATAATCTATCCTTCGCTACTCAACACTATCATGCCGGCCTGATTCTTCACACTACGCCATGGGCAGATGGTGAAGAAGTGGTCGAGGGTTTAGTGTCAGAGTTCTCAGAAGGCGGCAACACGGCCAAACATCGTACGCCAACTCTAGACCCCCGACAAAAACCGGATGTACACTGGCTGATCCCGGAAAGCGACACACCTACGTGTGCCACTATGGCGGGTTTCCTGTGTACGGTGGTCGCTATCCGGGCGGATATGAATACCCTATCATGCGTCAAATCTTCATGCGCATGTCCTCATTCACGCAATCCATCCATCCACCTCTTTTTTGGTCTCCCACGACTCTTTCCTCGGTTCTTATTACATAGGCGTTTTAATAGAGCTAATACAGGTAAACACCTATCCCACGTCTGTTGCGTCGGTATAACCAAACACTCAGTACTTTTAATTGTGTCGATAAATTGTCAAATTTCAATAAGAAAATAATTAGCAAAGCAGAATCTTAATTTCAATTTTTTTTACAGAATACCGTTTTTTTCTAGAAACATAACTGAGTCGCTATGTAAGGTGGGTATTTAAAAGGCACATAAACGGTCATTACTATTTAATTATCATTGTTATACAACTTAATACGTAACGTTAACAATCCCGTGTCAGGATGTACTGAATACTGCTTTTTAATAATCACTAGTGCGTACGGACAGCATGACCCTTTAAGCGGAACTACTACTAGCCTCCATAGAACAGTAAGTAGACTGTGGAACGAGAGGGCGCGGGTTCGATCCCCGCATGAGACATGTCTGTGTGTTCCATAAATATTTCATTCGTGTCTAGGTGTTGTGAGACTGAAAGTCTCTCGTAGTTCTCGATACAAGAATCGTAGCTTAGTTTGTTGGTTTGTTAGTTGGGTCTGGTCGTTGTGTGTGAATGTTATTTATTTGTAATTTAACGAAATTATTTTAAATGTAATCACAATTCTCGTCAATTATATTCCAATTTTATCCAAAACGTGTTTTAAATGGCATATCAAAATTTGGAATTAAATAATTATTTACCTTTTATAACGCTATCTTAAACCGAATTAGAGCAAGGATATTAAATTAAACGTTCTAGGCTACGCAAAATCTGGAACTTAGTTATTCTCATCTCAACTTTAATTTATCAACGAAGATTGTCAATTCAAAGTCAGAAACCTTTTGTAAGCCCTAGCAACAAAGATGAAATTTCACTTGGAAGAATTATATTATGATGTCAAACTTCATGAAAACTATTTAGTAAAAGACTATTTCATATTAACGGAAAATTTAATTTATCGAAGACTGTAACTGGCTGGTTATTTGCTTATGTTAAACTATCGCGTCAATTGGTTCTAAGGCGTATTTTGTAGAGTTGTCCTTCAAAGGTAGGCAGCGGCTTTGCTGTGCCCTGGCATTGCAGAGGTCTATGGGCGGCAGTGACTACTTACCATTAGGTGGCCCGTCTACTCGTCTGCCTATTGAGGCACTAAAAAAAAGGAAAAAAGTTACTACTAGGATCTCGAGCTGGATCAACGGGTCGGGTAAAGTGATATTGAGTTTAGTGACTACTTACCATCAGGTGGCCACATCATTAAAATCTTCAAAATATGATAATTTAATAAAGTCAATGAGGCAAAATTATTACAAATTTCGACAATGATAACACATAATATTTCTTGCGTGATGTCAATTCACACATAATATTTCTTGCGTGATGGGTATCAGGGACTACGAGAGACTTTTGGTCTCACAACACCCAGACTCCGAACACAACTATCTGTCTGTCACACAAACATTTGTCCCAGTGTGAAAATCGAAGCCACGGCCTCTCGTTTCACAGCCGGCTACTCGCCAAATGCACCACGTAGGCTATATACATATAATAGGTACTTAAAAATTCTTACTTTTTAAAATCGGAAGGAAGGAATAGAATTGTGTAGAACCTTTGTCGTTGTTGGTTTTTTAATAAGCACAAGTCTTCTATATTATCACACACACATACACTCAAGCCTGTAATCCCCGAAGGGGTAGGCAGAGGTGTAACTAGTACACCCACTTTTCGCCGAATTTCGGTCCCATAATGTGATAGGGGGCGAGCCTATCGCCATACCGGGACATTTTCCAGACTCCGGGCTAATACCTAGGAATTTCTAGATAAAAAAACCCAATATCACTTTACCCGACCCGGGAATCGAACCCGAGACCTCAGCACAGCAGACGTAACGCATGCTCAATTAAAACTGCGCGACCGAGGCAGTCTTCTATATTATCTCTTCTATATTTCCCGAAAATTATAACCTGGGTATCTTCAAGTCAAGAGTGAATAGATATCTTCTAGGCAAGCGTGCTCCACCGTAGACCTCATCATTACTTACCATCAGGCGAGATAGTGGTCAAACGCAAGCCTATTTCGGTAAAAAAAAATCAACAAGAGAAGACCTTATTCCATTACGCTGGTCTTACTTGGATTTGACTTTGGATACATTTAGAGAAATCATTGTATAAATAGCTCACGGATATGCATCGTTTCATACGATATTTCCCACTACTATTAAAGAAGCAACGATTATTAATACACTGGTAACTTCAAAGGCTATAATATAATAAGCTCTGTCCTCGGGCGTTGGGATCAAATTCGCGACCGCTATCTCGGTAGTCAATCCCATTCCTTGCCAGGTTATAAATATTTTAGATGCGGCATATGTTCATATTTATATAGATTTCAGAGCAATTATAATAAAGTATTTATGTTGGAATTATAAAACATATAGTTTATTAAAGCAAATAGCAAATAAATAGACAATGTTAATTTCGCAAACTGTATTTCACATGCACGTATATTATGGTTTTACCAGGTTTGTCTGACTCCTGATTAATTGAATAGAAGATTGTATCTAGGGGTTATATTTAGACACACACACACTCAAGCCAATCCCGGAAGGGGTAGGCAGAGGTGTCAACAGTACACCACGTTTCGTCGAATTTGTTACGGTCCCATAATATGATAGAGGGCGAGCCTATACCGGGCTTAATTCCAGCACCCGAAAACCCAATATCACTTTACCCGATCCAGGAATCGAACCCGAGACCTCAGTATAGCAGTCGTAACGCAAGCGCAATTACAACTGCGCCTTCGAGGCAGTCGATTATATTTAGAATTTATGATTAACGAAGTATGCACTGTGCCAACACACACACTAAAATATAATATTATATACAGCATTCAATTTATATCTTAGTTGATGCCAAGCATAGGTGAGCGAATTAGTGCGCGGTCATAGCTGCGGTGGACATCGTATCGATCAATTTCGCGTGACGATACCACGCAGCCTCCATTTGCGATGCGAATATAGTGGCCGCAAACGTTGTAGAGGTTTATTTTGATATGTTTTAACCAGCGTTTCAGGATAAGATTCCTAGTGGGCGTTAGTAAACGGTAGGCAGCGGCTTTACTGCAGAAGTCTATGGGCGGCGGTGACTACTTACCATCAGATGGCCCGTCTGCCTATCCAGACACTATAAAAATTATATGGACCCATTGGGCTGCTTGCAGTGTAGGCTTGGAACAGTTTAATCTTGGGTAGAATTGATTGATGAGGAATCTTTAGAGATTTTTATGGAAACTAGTTTGGTGTAACCTAAGTTTCGATCATGCGTGAATTGTCTTATAAAATGGATAGATAATATACATTTAATACATGCCTCGGGTTTACAATAATTTCAGTATTTTGAAGAAATAGGTCGATTTTTTTGAGTATTTATTTATTTGAATATCTATGTGTTTTATATAGCACATTTATGTCCATATTTCCGAAGATAAATCTTTTGGGGACTCATGTCTACATCAACACTAGGAACCCGGTTAGGCTTATAAATATATGAGCTAATATAAAATACTAAACATACCCAACACACATAGTCCTCACCCCACTTTACGTCAACCATGTGTCGTGGGTAACAAGAACTACGAGGGACTATGGTTTCTGAACACCCAGACCAAACAATTTTTTGTGGATCACACAAACATTTGTCGTACCGAATCGAAATCGAACCCGTGGACTCTCGTTTCACAGCCGTCTATTCTCCTGCACAACAGAGGCTATCAAACTACAAATACAATAGGCATCACTAAACTCTCCAAGATAATTTCTGCCATCTCCAGAATAAGAACACGAAACTTTAATAACACCATTAACTTGAACTCCAACAAATTCTTGTTTAATTTCACTCGTAAATCGAGATTATTGCTGAAATCTACTGCGGGTGGTGCTCAGTTCAAATATCTAGTTGTATCCTCAATTAGTTTTGAAACTGGACAAAACAAGGTCTGAGTTAGTACTAAATTTTCATTACTTGAGATATCACTAACTGTGCAGAGGATGGTGCTATTACAATGGTACATTGGGTTTTTCTCAAAATCAAAATCAAAATTATCGGTCCTTGCCTTACCTATGGGATCTGGTTGTAACAGAGGTGTACCTCTGCCTACTCCTTCGGGTATTACAGGCGTGAGTGTATATGTATGTAGAGATCAAACTAAATAAAGCGCTCGTAAATAAAATATGTCATTGACTTAAGAGTTATGGAAAATATTATTAGGAGAGGAACTAAAGACATACATACATATACACCTGTAATCCCCGAAGGGGTAGGTAGAGGCGTAACCAGTACACACACTTTTCGCCGAATTATCGGTCTCATAATGTAATAGTGAGCGAGCCTATCGCCATACCCGGACTCCGGGCTAATACTGAGAATTTTTAAATAGAAAACCCAATATCACTTTACCCGACTCGGGGATCGAACCCGAGACCTCAGCACAGCAGTCGCAACGCATACGCAATTGCAAACTGCGCCACCGAGGAGGGAACTAAAGACTTGGAAATAAAAATACTTTAATTATACTTTGAGTGGCATTTTATAAAACAAGACATTCAAATAACGAATATCAAGTAGCATAATAAACTATTAATTAACATTTAAAAGACACAAGAACACTAATCTCAATATCGAAATAGTTCAAACCAGTTCCAGATCCTGAATTCTCAAGTAGTTCAAGATGGTTGACGAAACCAATTAACTGCAACAACCACACAGAGGGAATTCTCAAAACGTTCAGACTGATCAATAGTTAATGAAGCTGGGTACGTGGCTACATTTCTCACTGCCACTTTTAAAGTGCATTGTGAATTCGTAAATCACTCTCACGTAACAAGGTCGATAAAAAAGGGAGAACGAAATAAATGTTGTGACAGATGCACTGAGAGTACTCCAACTTGATTAATTTCAGACAAACTTATATGGAGGGCTTGTGTAAGTAGTGTTTTTTTTATACTAGCCCTGTATTAAACATTGTCCCGTTGCTGGGTATGTGCCTCCGTTACTAATGAAAGGGTTAGGCCTTAGTCCACCACGTTGGCCGAATGCGGATTAAATTAGGTAGGTAAGGTATATTGCACATACACTCGAAATTCTTATGAGCATTCTCAGGTATCCTCGCGAAGTTTTTCACCGTTTAAGCAAGCAATAATTAACAATAAATACACACATAACTTTAGAAAAGTCAGATGTGTATGCCATTTGGGCTGGTCTTGAACATATGACTTACGTCTTGATAGTCCGTACTGCAATTAACTAAGCTTTCGCTGCTTTTCTAAGTACTGTTTAGTAAGTTTAATTTTCAAAGTACCAAATGACATACAATCTCATTTTTTTCTATCGCGAGTGCTATCTAATGAAATATAATTCTGTTTGAACTGAAAAGTATAGTTCATAGAATGTAGTTACTGATGTGACAGGTGTGTCAGATTCTTATTGTTAATCTTAATAAGTTACACTTGAAATGTGTTTAAAGCATTTTTACGAAAAATACAACAGAGCTTTACAAGTTGTAGTTCAAAATCGAGACTGCTGCTGTGCTCTGGCATTGTAGAAGTCTATGGGCGGCAGTGTCTACTTACCATCAGGTGACCTGTCTGCTCGTCTGTCTATCCAGGCAGTAAAAAAAAGACAAGTGGAAAGAGGGTAGGGAGGCCTTTGCCCTGCAGTGGTCCCATGGCTAATAATAATAATATAGCTTTCCAAGGTTAAAAGTGTAATCATCACAAATAAGAATTTAAAGCTCAGATAAATAATATTTTTTTATAAAAAACACTACTTATTGTTGAGTAGCGGGGGATAGATCGTCTCTCGCTACTCGATACTCTAATTGGACCGTACTGCGCTTACCATCAGGTGCAGTGCGGTCACTATGCCGTGCCTGGATAAAAAAAATACCAGCTGCATAAAATAGTTAAGGTTTTATTTGATGTGTGTTTCAGTAGCGAAGTTCCAGCATTCCACTACGGTGAAGAGTTAAGCAATGCGGTACTTTATCACACATACCGAGATGTGCCGGGTGGCGGCGCGGCGTGCCTCGCGATCCGCTGTCACCTAAAGAGATAAAACTAAACCTAGCCCGCATACAAGGGGACATGTCTCCTTTATATATTGTACAGTTACTGGTTAATATTATTACTGGGATTGTTCATTTTAGAATTATGATTTTTGTATGTTCTGGGTAGAATTTTGCGAAAAATTATAAGCAGAAGTAATTTATACCTTAGGTGTTGATTAGGGCCAGAAATAGTCGGAAATACTGCAGATTTTTTACAATTAATTTCTAAGTCCAATATTTTATGTCATAATGAATTTTTTTTTAACACACAATCAAGAGACCGTAAATAGGGTTATTATTTATAGGAACCGTCGCTATCGGTGCCAAGAACTGATTAGCAACGATAAATACGATAACAGCATCGATACAGTAAAGAATTTGTTTTAGAAAAAAAACTAAGTCAATTCGGAAACAAAAAAAAACAACACAAAATGCGATATTTTGATTCTAATCTAATTCTAATCTAATCTAAGGCATCTTGATGCCTGTATCTTATTAATAATTAATTTGTACAGTACTCTTTATTTATAAGTAAACGTTTTTTATTCATAAAAAGTACACCGACTTCAATAAAAAACAAATCATGCGTCCCTTTAAAATTTGAGGGTTGCCCTCGATTTTTATGAGATCCCATCATCAGATCCTGACTTGGTGCCTGGGACCACATGGGAAGTATACCCTTTGAAACAAAAAAAGAATTTCTCGAATCGGTCCAGGCGGTCTTCGAGTAATCGGGTAACATACATAAAAAAAAGATTCCGACGAATTGTTAACCTCCTCCTTTTTTGTAGTCGGTTAAAAAGGTTTTTTTTACATTTTTAAATAAAAATTATTATATAGACATACATTTAAAAATATAAATGTGCACCCTCCGATGGCGAGGCCTAGGACCCAAGCCACCGGCGGTTAGTACCCCAGAGTGAGGAACATCCTCACAATGCGTGCCGTGTCCAATAATTCTGCCTTTTGTATCTGGCTTTTGACCCAACGACCAATTGAGAGCCTCTGAAGATGTTGGTCGAGGCTCTTTGGTATCAGTCCATTGGCAGTAACGACTATCGGAACAATAATAGCTGAGTCAACATTCCACATGTCAACAAACTCGTGAGCCAGAAATAATTAATAAAATTATTAATGTTGTTATTAACTTTATAGTTTTTATGAGTCTTTTTTCGGTGTAATACATTTATTCAACAAGTTTAAGTAAAATAATTATCAAAATCGATTCATGAATGGTAAAGTTTTTGACTTCAATCAAGGGTATTTTTTACAATTCAATTAAAAGGCAACCTTCGAATTATAATTGTATTAAATAACAAGTAATCATCAGAATTGATCGACATTGTGACACGATAGTCTATCCTAGATAAAATAGTCAATTAAATTTATCTTAGGATATATTTTATTATACTTTATTTAATTCATAAACTGCACAAATAAAAACATTATAAAAACCTGCCCTAATGTTTTCCAGAATCTCAGGTTTTTAATATTTTTTTTTATATAACAGCACTTTAACGTTCCGTGGTTTTTTCTTGTTTTGTAGCTAAAGCACTGCTGGGTCTTAATGTTAAGAAAAAAAAAACCTCAATTTCAAATTACCAACAAGAATAGCACATTTTTTATGTTCGAACTAAGTGATAATAAATGCGTAACAAGTTTTTTCTTCGGAGTACTTAAGCCGCTTCAACTACTATACATAGTTAAAATACTCAGTAACTTTAAACTTAGGCGGCGGGAAACTTTCACAAGCCTCCGCTGTATGGTCAATGGGGAACTGAGTGAAAAGTAAAGAAAAAATCGCAAAGTCCGCAAAGACTTCAAAGTTAAATGTTTCCGAGTTATACTGGGATTTTTTCATCGCCTGCTCCGTTGGAAATGTTTTTACGCTTATTTCACAACTCTTGACAAAAGTGGTATGAAAACGATATTGTCTATATAGCTCAGTTCATTCTCTTTCGGTTTTCACAAAGTTTTTAAATATTCCAGTGAAAAGCTAAAGTTGAGATTTCATAGCCTCAATATCCGCGACTAAGACGAATAGCTTTTGAATTCGAGCTGAAGAAAGAGAGTAACTCAGCTTAAAAGATTACATGGTATTTAAATATATGCTAACGTTTATTTACCAAGAAAATAAGGAAATGGTTTGAGAAAATGCGAGAAGCACCCACGTTTCTCCACACTGAAATTGTCAGGTACGAATATTCTTCGCTATTGGTCATCGAACTGAACAGATATTAAACCCTACTGATACTTAGGTTCACAAACCAAGAGCACTTCTTATCTATTTGCTAGTAGCTGATAAATGTTAAGGATTCCTGAAGAAATAGATTATCCGTCTTTTGTAGTAAAAATATCTTGGGATCTTTATAACACGTTGTTTTTATCCTAACTATTTGATATTACAATGGAACGCCATTGTAATATTTATATATTTATCTGCGATTAACTAATGTAAAACCATTTCGTGGATTTAGTGGGAGCTTCTGACTAAATGGCTTTTATGGCTTGAATTATCAAGTATCAAGATGCATTGATGGTCATAACTGTATCTAGGAGCTAAATCATCAAAGATCATTGTATATCCATATTGATGATAGCATATTCAATATGAACATAATATTGTTTTATTTTCCAATAAAACTTAACACTTTTGTATTTTTAAAATGGCTTCGTGTTTAACAGCCACTAAACCAGTGGCATCACACTTCAGGTTAATCATTGGGATACTGGGAGGTAATCACAATTTATTAAAAGATTTTTTAATCCAAAAAATTGCATAATAGTTGCTTTTAATCGAATTTTATAGCAACATGGCATCGGAAACCTCTGAAAACCATGGATACATTTGTTATACCACTGTCTACCTCTTTGGGCATATAGACATGAAATTATAATAAATTTTGTACATGTGAAATTTACTAGAAATTTTATTAAAAGAAATCCCGAATAAGCCCTTATGCCTCTGAAATAACTAGTAGAAATCTTGTATTCAATCTATTTCGGGTTAGTATTGCTATATTTATTTTGCTACTAAAATAACACGCATAGAATTAAAGTGAGACAACATTAAGGGTCACATAGGTTACAAGAGGTATTTGAAATTGTATTAGGTTAGCTAGATATTTGAAGAAACAACTGCATTGTTTATAAAACCGAGTCTAATATGTTACACAATGACTGTTCAGGGATAAATATTTCTCAAACTGCTCGAAAAATGGTGTCTGATAACTATTGAGCGTCTCAGTTCGAATATATTATGAAAATTATTACTAAGAACAACCTTTTTTCGAATAATAATATTTGTTTTATTTTATTTCAAAAATATTTATTTTATTAATCTCATTTATTTGATAAAACGCATTTTCATTACATCATCCGATTTGTTATGAAATTACTTAAAAGCAAGTAGATTTTGCTAGCGATTCCACCCCTGAAACAATATTTTTGGGATTAATAATAGTTTTTAATCTTTGTGTTTCCTGCAATTGAGTTTTCATGAAAGTAAATCTTTATTGTTTTTTAATCCGTATATATTGCGAGTTTTAATAACTAAGATTGACTTTTGGCTAATTTATTGATCATATCAACAAATAACCTCGGTGGCGCAGTTGTAATGGCATACTCGGTACGATTGCTGTGCTAAGGTCCCGGGTTCAATCCGCGGGTCGGGTAAGTGAGATTGGGTTTTCTGTCACGAAATATTCAGTATCAGCCTGGATTGTGGAATTCGGTTTGGCAATATGCTGGCCCCTATGGTAACATGGAATACGGTGAAATGTGGGTGTACAAAAATAAGAGGGAAAAATATTTCAGTTCGGAATTCTAAAAGTAAGTAGCTGGTGGTAGGATATTCATATCAGCCCGGGTAGCGACCACCATACACAGGGTGTAAAACCCGCCATAGCGTGGCACACGCAAGTGTGTCGCGTTCCGGGATCAGCCAGTGTACATCCGGTTTTTCTCGGGGTCTAGAGTTGGAGTACAATGTTTGGCCATTTTGCGGCCTTCTGAGTACTCTGACAATAGACCCTCGACCGCTTCTTCACCTTCTTGCCCAAGGCGTAGTGTGAAGAAGCAGGCCGGCATGATTGTGTTGAGTAGCAGGGGAAAGATCGTCTCGCACTACTCGATACTCTAATTGGACCGCACTGCGCTTACCATCAGGTGCAGTGCGGTCACTTTGCCGTGCCAGGATAAAAATAAAAAAAAGTATAAACTTGCTTAAAGAATATTAGTTCTGTGCCTTAGAGTTCTGTGCATATAAAACATTGTATCTAAATAATGTTATTATTAATTTTATTGAGTAATGAAGCCAATAAATAACATGAAACAATCAAGTGATCAAACCGCATAAAATACAATGGTTAAAGTATTAATCACGTCTATTTTATTCCACTTTTATTGATAAATGGTATTGTTATAGAACTCCAAAGGGATCCAGTTAAAAATATTGTTCTCATTATTTTGATAGCGCAAGCCTTTGGGCGGCTCGGTGAGCGAGCTTCATAAAGAACCTTTTGTTGATTTATTCATTGTTCTACATTAAAATTATTAACTCAAAATGTAAACTTTATCCAATATTCAAGTTTAACGACAGTTTGATATGACGTGCAGACTCTAATAAAAGTCATAGCAGTTTTCACGTAGTTTTCAGCGAAGCATAGGAAAATCCACTATATTCAAATACTGAAACTTTATGACAACACATATCATCTTACCCTAGAACCGCAACAACATCGTCAGTAACAACCAGTCGTCAGCCGAACGGCTACGGCCCGGTAGGGCGACTCTATGCTTAGACCGAAGATAGATTCCATATTCTATTAGACATGACATGTAAACACGGTGTTAACCCGATATAAGCGTGATGAGCACGAATTAACTAGGAACCGCATACGGACAAGCTCCGTGGCGCAGTTGGCGAGTAGCCGGTTGTGAAACGAGATGTATGTATATTGAAGTAAGTTTGTTTATAGTATTTTCAAAAAATTTATATAAGAAACTATAATGTTGCATTTCATGCATTTTCCTTTCAAAGTGACGAACTAAAACTAAACTTTCAACCCCTCATTCATCCTCTTAGGGATTACATTTTGAAAAATATATGATATATGAAATTTGGTGTTTTTGGATAGCCTCAGTGGCGCAGTTGGAGAGTGCCGGCTGTGAAACGAGAGGCCGTGGGTTCGATTCCCACACCGGGACAAATGTTTGTGTCACAGACAGACATTTGTGTCCGGGGTCTGGGTGTTGTGAGACCGAAAGACTCTCGTAGTCCCTGATACCCACAACACAAGACTCGTATCTTAGTGTGGGGTCGGGGCTATGTGTGTGACTGTTGGGTGTTATTTATTTATTTATAATTAATCTTTCGGCGTAAGATTTAAAGAACGTAAATACATAGTATAGTAGGCTTAACTACTAGTACTAACTACGTAGTAACTAAGTATTCAATCATGTTAATAAGGGCGATTTTCGCCTGTTTTGGTCGGGCAATATTTGGCCGGGCCGGGCCCGAAAGGTTAAACTACGTTACAGTATGAGAGTCTCAGAGAAAGAATACTGACACAACAAGATTCTCAGCATACAGTCGAGCTGGCGCTGATACCTGGCGCAGAGGATTATCAGATCAATGTCTGCGTCACGCTGAGACTAAATCAAAGTCTGAATTATATGAATTTAAAATTAAATAATATTTAATTAGAGGTTTTAAAATATCACAAGTGTGGAAATATATCAGAATTCAACAGCTACAATAATGTTAAAGTAATATTTTTGAAGTGAAAACTTCTTTAGGCACGTTGGGCACTTTTGGGTTGGGAAAAAGCCCTGAACTCACGTGACAGTCACGCTAAATTTATTTTACTTTTCACTGAAGTACGCCTGTGAAGTTTTATAATTAATTATTTACAAGCAATCATATACAAAAAAGTTAATACTTCATGGTCGCTGTTTCAAAAAAGAACACAGTAATTCCCATGTTTTTCGTTTTCACTTCTGTCGGTAATCCCCATGACATTGTTTTTTATGTCAATCATAGTATTACTAACATTTTAGTTGATATAACTGATTCACACCTCCAAACCCTGGTACCTGAGGAGACCCTGCTACAGCGTATGAGCAAATTTATAGACTGACAAAACTGTGTACGATTACAATCAGTTCATTTAAAAATCAAGGGCCAATTAAAAGTATTTTTGGTATTATTTTCATATTAAATGTTAATTAAGCTATGATAAATATGATAAAATAGGTATGTTATAAAATAAAGGCAAAGAAATAAATAAACGCACACAGCGAAGAAACCAAATTACATTTGATCAGTATTTGTAGACGCCTAATAAGATTCGAAAACTGCTTAGAGTAAATTAAATGTATAGCAAATACTATCAAATCAGTTTGAAGTGAAATCTTAAAGAATAAATTAATAAATTTTCTAATTTGAATACTTAAGATCTACATTTTTACGTCTTTGATTAATTTGAAATGAAGTGTTAGTTTAACAAAAATAATTAAACCTAGACTTGGCAAAATTAATAAAATAATTTAATGCTATTTTATTTCTCCAGATACTTTGGGAACGTAATATTTGTTCCATTGAAATGTTTGTTTACTTTAGATTAATAAACTGACTTTAATTAAGATATTTTCAAGAAAAATAAACTTTACTCAAATAATTTCTGGACGTCAGATTTTTTAGTAATTGGTGAGGTATTTTTCCCGTAAATAAGAAGTCGTTTTTAATTGTTACTACCAAACGATAAGCATAGGATTTATGTAATACTATCTTTTGCTGGCAGTAATTCCATGATTTTTTTGCCTGGGATGATTTTATGATTTGATTTATTCATAGCATATTTTCTTTGGGTTTCGCTAGTGACACCTGCAACGAAATCTACCTACACCATTAGGGGTAACCAGTACACCCTCATTTCATTTAACTTATCCATGATGATGTCATGGGGACGAGCTTATTGCCATACCGGACAGAATTCCAAACTCTCGGCCGATATTGAGTACTGCGTGTTAGAAAAACTCAGTTTTACCCGACTCGAGGATCAAACACGACACAATTAATAACTGCGCCACCAACATAGCTTATTGCACTCATTAATGGCACGGCAAAGTGACCACACTGCACCTGATGGTAAGCGTAGTGCCGTCCAATTAGAGTATCGAATAGCGAGAAATAATCTATCCCCCGCTACTCTTCTGAGTACTCTGACACCAGTGTAAGGCCGGAATACGGCCAAACATTGTATTTTACACGAGCCGAGCATTATGAGTAGCTATGACAGTCTCAATAGACATAGCTTGACAAAACGAGTCGACATAATCTCTTGCGCTCTCACAAGCTGGCTAGAAATATAGTAGCGAACATTATTCATATACACAGAACATTAGCCAATGGCGCCCCTTTTCTAACAAAGACAAATGCATTACCAACGAAGATGCAAATCCACCCAAGCAACTAAAGTAACAATTGGCCACAGCTGCAGGACCTCAACTCACTATGTCTTTATCAAAGAAATAAATGAAAGAATGGAGGGTTCGTTTCATTTTTTATTTTCGCTTTCGCAAGTCACTCACATTTGCATTGTGCAAATAAGAGCAGTCTTTAAAAATCAGTGAATAATGCCCGGCTGAACCCTGACACCGCCGCCTTCTCTCGGAAAGATCTTTGTGTGACAGCGATCGTTATGGAACAACTTTCGTCCACGTCTCGGGTTTAAACGACACGCGATTATGAACATTATCGACTTAAAGCAATTGTTTGGAAACTTGGAACTTGGTCTATGTTGAATGCATATAATTTTTTAAATGAGACATAAATCATAAATTGTGAAAGATTTTTACGTAATCGCAGCTTGGACGATTTAAATGATAAAGTTTCTAAAGCCAGAGTTGGATTTATACTGGCTTGGTTCTTTAACATTTTTGATTTATTATACCTAAACGTAGTGTATGCTATTGGAGATAAGTTAAAAGAGAATAATCACATAAAGGCTTAAAATAAAAGGTACAGCGCAGTGTGCTCCAATAAATAAAAAAACGCGAAGAGTTTTGCTTCTGTTTCAATTTATTTAATTCCACGGAGCCGTTAATGGAGGCAACGTTGAGAGAATAAAAATGTCTCCAGTAAAAATGATTTAAACAAATCATAAGTTCATGTCTGTGTCCCCCTATAGGGTAGACAGAGGTCTAAGTTGTTCACTTATATTGCTTTATACTTTTATATTGTTGAATTGAAATCTCCTACCTAAATTATTGCAATCAAAACAGATGCAGGGAGCGGTTAAAACAATGGTCAGTCTATTTATTCAATTTTCAATCAAATCTGTATATATAAAAGAAGAAACTGACTGACTGACTGACTGACTGACTGATCGATCAACGCACAGCCTAAACGGCTGGGGTTAGAGACTTGAAATTTTGACAGTAGGTACCTTTTATCACGTAGGCATCCACTAAGGAAGGGTTTTTGGAAATACCACCCCTAAGGGGGTAAAATAGGGGATGAAAGTTTGTATGAAAATCCGTCATTTTTGAAGTTAAATTCATGAAAATTAGTATTTGGCATTTTAGTTAAAAATAAAAAATATATGTTTCAGGATTTTTGGAAATTCCGCCCCTAAGGGGGTAAAATAGGGAATGAAAGTTTGTATGAAAATCCGTTATTTTTAAGTTAAACGCATGAATATTGGTATTTTGTATTGTATACTTTTTCTCCCAAACATGACCTCCACGCGGGCGGAGCCGCGAGCAACAACTATTTTCAATATATTAACCGATTTATGTAATTTTATTTGTATTATTTCTGTCACCATTGAATCCCACAGATGAGCTTTGAATCCAATTTCATATTCCATAACGTTCTACGTGACAGATTATTTTAAAATTGATTTCACTGATGGAATATTTACTGGTCTTCCTTGGGCTAATCGATAAAAATACGATATTAAACTTATTATTTAATCGTTTAAAATATATTCCGGTATTCGTAATATGATCACCAATTTATTGGCAAACTACTTATTATTAAATAATCTACCAGATTCTGATAGTATTACAGCCCTAAACATTTCAGAATATTCAATTCCAGGATACTACCTAACGTATTATTCTCTGTTCAAACATGCACAATTAACTTCATAATTAATAAAAATAATAATACTAGCCCTGTATTAAACATTGTCCCACTGCTGGGCACGGGCCTCCTCTACTAATGAGAGGGGTTAGGCCCTAGTCCACCACGCTGGCCTAATGCGGGTTGGTAGACTTCACATACCTTCGAAATTCGTATAAGAATTCTGAGATATGCAGGTTTCCTCACGATGTTGTCCTTCACCGTTAAGCAAGCGATAATTAACATTTAATACACACATAACTTTAGAAAAGTCAGACGTGTATGCCACTTGGGTTTCGAACATACAACTTTCGTCTTGGCAGTCCGTACGGCAACCAACTAGGCTATCGCTGCTGTAAACTTCATAATTATATTCATCTATCTATCTTCTATATTTCTAATAATAGGTATTTCCAAAAAATGTTTCTAAGCTGATTTGCCTCCGTAGTCAAGTATCGTAACTAAGCCCAGAATCCGGTGAGATCTTGAGTTCAAATACCAGGTCGATTAATCACAATATACGTTTGAGTTTGGTTTGTAAATTACATCTATTTTTTGTTGGAAGAGTAACTCAGCGATGCCAGATCAAATTTACAATTTGTGTTAAACTTACTTTGTGTATCCGTAATCCAGGTAATTCTACTTCATTACCGCCCGATGTCTATAGATCGTTCCCCCTCTCCATTGAGATGGAACGAGAGAAAAAACAAGAAACAAAATGTACTGTTGAGACAAAAAGTGGTAATTGCGTATTCGCCAAACGCAGTTGGACGCCTTGCCGGCGGGTAAATTATTCGGAGCTACTTTTACATCGATGTACGAAGTTGCCGGTAAAAACATAATTTTATTAGATAAAAAAGTTACGATGCAAAGTTTATTTTGTTTAGGACTTGAAAAAGTCAATTCTGTTGTTAAACACGAATGTAAATGGTTCGTTATGATTTTGAGATTCGACCCGAAATCCTTGATACTGTTTTATGAAGTTTTAAGACTTCTTTTTTGGATTTAATAGTATTATTGTTTGACTGTATAACTGTTGTTTGTCAAGTGATTTTAAATCTGTCGTACTGTTTAGAGTATTATGCTTAATGCAGTTTAAATTATTTTATGCAATGTAAATCTTACAAGATATAAGTAGAAGTTGAAAGACTGAACTCATTCACCAATCGTATGTTTATCCCATTAGGTAGAATCAGGCCGGCATGATTATGTTGAGTTGAGGGGAATAGATTGTCTCTCGCTACTCGATACTATAATTGGACGGCACTGCGCTTCCCATCAGGTGCAGTGTAGTCATTTTGCCGTGCCTGAATAATAAAAATAAAAAAAGGTAGGTGTTGTATGATGTAAGCAGTTATGTATTATTCTTTACAACTGCTGGGCACGGTCCTCTTGTATTAATGAGAAGAATTAGGCCTTAGTCTACAATAATACTCTTATGCTTCGACTTCACATACCTTTGAAAGTCTGAAACTCACAGATAGGTTTCAAAGAAAACAGACAGGACAGTCACAGCTTGCTGTTGCGTTTCGTATGGTGAGAGAGATTTGCAGAAGCCAAAATCTTCTTCCACTTTCCAACCCCAGCCTTTTTGCTTAAACCTGGCAATATACACATGATTCTTCAAGGTTTGTGAGTATTCATATGTGATGGATCACTTACCATAAAGTGAACAAATTGTCTCGATGGTGAACCTCTGCTGTAAATAAACATAGACCCAAAAAACACAATTTCTGATCAAATCCCAAATCTCTTTTTCGAGCATCGTTCGGAGTAGTTAGTTCAAGGATTGGAACAGTAAAACAGATAGCTCGGTAAATATTTATTGCGCCATCGGTGCCGGCTGAATTAGCTGCTTCACGTGACAATGTATTTCATTTTGCTTTCTCTCTTGTAATACAGTTAATTACTTGGAATGTTTCTTTGGGATTACGTTTAAGGTTTTATTGTACATCTAATTTACTTTGTGATTTGAGGTACTCGTTTGGTGTTATTTCCACGTGTATGTATAAGACGATAGTATTCTTTAGCTAGTGGCGTGTTTATAATGTTATTTTAGTTAGTAGCATTTTTATAAGGCCAGTAAAATTGTAATTGAGTCAATTGACATTCGATCATATACTTGATCGAAGCAATTGTTGATTTATTTAATACTTGTCTGTAGTGTATTTATCTCATATAGCACTAACTCTATCACTATCTCTCATATAGCAGCAAGTAGAAAATAAAGACGTATGAAAAATTTATATTAGTTGATTTAATTATGCAGAAGCAGCGATAGCCTAGGTGGTTGCGGTACGAACTGCCAAGACGAAAGTCATATGTTCGAAACCCAAGTGGCATACACCTCTGACTTTTCTAAAGTTATCTAGTATATTAAATGGTTATTATCGCTTGCTTTAACGGTGAAGGAAAACATCGTGAGGAAACCTGCATATCTGAGAATTCTTATACGAATTTCGAAGGTATGTGAAGTCTACCAATCCGCATTAGGCCAGCGTGGTGGACTAAAGCCTAACCCCTCTCATTAGTAGAAGAGGCCCGTGCCCAGCAGTGGGACAATGTTAAAAACAGGGCTAGTATGATATGATGATTAAATTATGGGATTTCAGAGCACATTTAAAGCTCTTGATATATTCAAAGAGTCTATTATCTAAATGAAGAAGGTTTATCTAAATATAAAACAAAACAACCCAATCTCACCAAACAAACATTTTGATACCCGAGTTCAATAAACTTGGTAAAAGCTAGATTGAATGGTATTAATCGAGTAGCAGCCATGAAAGACGCGCATGACGGGCGGCAGTCATGACACCTAGACGCTATCTAGAATGCAAACACTTCTCTAACTTGTACGATTACTCCGCAGACGTATTTCCATTGGTGAGACACGTTTCCACACGCAGCAACGATTGGTGAATTTGACGAACCTTTTGCCGGAAGACTTAAGTCTCCATAAGAAACTGATACCAGTGATCTTTAATTATAATACATACAAAAAAGTCCTCGCACCTGGCTGAATAATAAAAATGAATAGTAATCAAATGCCGCTTTCTACAAATACACAGCTTGAAACGAGCATTCCTGAGATTACTTTGATGGGGTCATATCGAAGTCTACTGTACAATACTTTCTAGAAGACTTAAGTCGGTTTGTATAACCAGCTTAACACCCACGATACTCCAGCGAACTAATACTCATAAAAAATCCT
The DNA here is from genome assembly GCA_905220505.1 of Laothoe populi. Taxonomy (NCBI): domain Eukaryota; kingdom Metazoa; phylum Arthropoda; class Insecta; order Lepidoptera; family Sphingidae; genus Laothoe; species Laothoe populi. The sequence continues at coordinate 16,925,419 of HG992153.1, forward strand.
ATATATAATGTGTAATGGACACAGTTTCTTATTTAACCAGCAAACTCAGACGGAGTGCATTAAAACATTACGGATTTGGAACTTACACCAACTTCGCGAGTCGTGCTCAATATACCTAGTGTAGGACATTATTGCAGGCTCAAACATACTTCTGTAGTAAATTTGCTTAGTACTAATAGGAATTAATTCCTAACGCTGTATGAGATTGAACTATTCCGTGCACATATACTTAATAGTATTTTTAATTCGTGTATTGATACCCGCTCGAACCAAGAGGTTCGCAAATTCTTATATTTGCCACACCATCAATCTGTAAAACAGTTTGCCAGCTACCGTGTTCCCTCCTTTTTATGATCCTGGGTCCTTTAGGCGCAGTGTGAAGGAAGAAGCTATTCAGCAGGTTGGCATGATTGTGTCGAGTAGCGAGGTATAGTTGTCCTTAGCTACTTGATACCCTAACTGGACGACTTACCATCAGGTGCAGTGTGATCACTATGCTGAATAAAATATAACATAGATTCTTGTTCAGATCGAGATCAAGAATCGTTACGTTTATCTACCAATGGGAATAGATTGTATTAATACTGGCACGTATATGATTTTTGAAAGGTTGGCAACGCCCATGTGTTCTTCCCGGTATTGCAAACATCCATACAGTAACCGCTTACCATAAGGCGGGCAGTAAACTTGTTTGCCACCAATTGTGCAATTTAAGGTAACGATTAAATAAATAACACTTAAACACAAATATAGTGCTGACCCTACAGTAAGATTCGAGTCTTGTGTCGTGGATATCAGGAACTACGAAAGAATTTCGGTCTCATAACATCCATACCAGAAATAAAATTTTATAGCTCAGACAAAATTTGTCTCGGTGCGGGGATTGAACCAGTGGCCTTCAATTTCACAGACAGCTATTCACCCACTACGCCAAGGAGAACGTCTATATTCTTTTCGATTCCAAACAAATTGTCCCACTTACCCTATAATTCTACCCTATATTAATATATTATCACAATGTACTTCTGTAGATACTATACTAATAGTAGTAGAAAACCCAATTAGTACATTTGAACTAGTGTCCGAAGTGGGAGCGCTCTTTCAAATGAGCGAGCAAGAAAAATTATGAACTAAATGTGAGTCGAAAGCGGTGGCTGTGCTCAAACTGATGCCGAACTATCTAAGTGGCCACTTAGCTGAATGGCTTTCTTAATTTTCTTTATATCATGCGCCTAGGTAACATACTGCTTATTCTAAAGGAAATGTACTAAGGTGCCTTAGAAGCCTAGTGGGTATATGAAGGCACAGACAGAGAGACATTTATCTAACCACATTTATATATCTGTAACCTTGGAATATAAAGCATATCTATGAATTCTAATCGAATTATTTGTCTATTAAGACTGCCTCAGTGTCGCAGTTATAAATGCGTATGCAGTTTGACTGCTGTGCTGAGGCCTCGGGTACGATTCCCGGGTCGTTTAAAAGTGTCATTTTTCTATCGCGAAATACTCAGTATCAGCTTGGAATCTGGAATTTTGCAGTATGACAGTAAGCCACCTATAAAATCATGGGACGGTAATAAGCTCGGCGAAATGTGGGTTACGCCTCTGCCTATCCTTTTGGGGATTACAGTTGTGAGTGCGTATATATGTTCTCTATTATGTTTTTCTTCTTCGCCATCTATAATATTACCTATTTCGTGATCTTACGTTAATACAATCCCAAAATTCTCATAAAATATCATAATTCTATTACCTTTAAGTATATCCAGTTTGTGGCTCAAATACTTCCACGTGTCGAGTTATTAATTTGCCCAAATTAGAAGCGCGTGAAGTAAGTAAGGTGGGCAAGGGGATAAATGTTTACAAACTTTTTTTTTATCCTGCACGGAAAAGTGACCATACTGCACATGATGATGGTATGCGCAGTGCAGTGCAATTAGAATATCAAGTAGCGAGAGACAATTTATCCCCCGCTACTCAATACAATCATTCCGACCTACTTCTTCACACTACGCCATGGGCAAGAAGGCGAAGAAGCGGTTGAGGGTCTAGTGTCAGAGTACTCAGAAGGCCGCAAAACGGCCAAACATTGTACCTGAACTCTAGACCCCCGACAAAAACCGGATGTACACTGGCTGATCCCGGAAAGCGACACACTTGCGTGTGTCACTATAGTGGGTTTTACACTCTGTGTACGGTGATCGCTATCCGGGTGGATATGAATATCCTACCACCAGCAGTATCTGTAATTATTTAAGAATATAAGGTATGAGTATAAATACTAATTTTTTCTTTATCCTGGCACTGCAAAGTGACCACACTGTACCTGATGGTAAGCGCAGTGCCGTCCAATTGGAGTATCAAGTAGTTAGAGGCAATCAATTCCCCGCTATTCAACACAATCATGCCAGCCTGCTGTGTAGCTTCTTCACACTACGCTATGGGGTAAGGAGATGAAGAAATGATCCAAGGTCGTACCCGAACTCTTCCAGACAAAAGCCGTATGTACATTGCCTTACTGCGGAACGCGACACGCTTGCGTGTGCCACTATAACGGGTTTTACACCCTGTGTACGGTAGTCGTTATCCGGGCGGATATGACTATCCTATCCAACAGCATTCTAGTTACTTTAAGTAGAGTATATCAAGTTTGTGTCTTAAATACTTCCACGTATGGAGTTATTAATTTACCAAACTAGAATCAGGTGAAATATGTATGGTACGCAAGTATATAGATGGTTTCAACCTATTGATAAAACAGCATGAACGATTTGAGACCGGCCGATCTCGACACACAGCGCGGGTCGATAAGAGCTGCGTGCCACGGATTGTGGAGATCTGGAAATGCATTCCAAAGCGTTAGTTTCGACGGAGCAAAGAAATATGCATAAAAAAGGAGTAAGATTATTGCTATCCCTTTTACACGCGAAGTAATTGTCTAGCGATGACGTAATAACATGAAAACAGTCTACAGTCCAGTATAATAACTCTTTTCTAGTGCTGATAGTGCTGTCGCAATATCCGAGCAGTAAGAGAATGTTCACGGATGTCGATTCCACGTCATTGTGTGAAAACATTGTGCCTCGTTTAATGGTTCGTGTGTGCCGAAGCCCTAACAAAATCATCGGTGTGTGGGAGGGTAAATGGGATCTTTCTTTTGGGCCTCTGGATACGGTTGCCTCTACAATCATCCCTAGATTCTAATCTATACTACTATTATTAAGAGGAAAGATTTGTATGTATGTTTGTAACGAATTGGCTCAAAAAGTCCTGGACCGTTTTCAAAAATTCATTCACCATTTGAATGCTACCTTATTACTGATTAATAGAGGCTATTTTAATTGCAAGAAAAAAATAAGGATAGAAAGGTGTATATTTTCTTCCAAAAATTACCTACACGCGGGTGGAGCCGCGGGCAACAACTAGTAGTTTTATATAGCATATTAACAAAGATATTCAGTTGTTGTTATCAAACAAAGCATGAAACCTTTCTATACATTTTTAAAACGAACATAAAATTGAATATAAATCTTCTAGTAACGAAGCACTCTATGTCATTAACGCCATGTAGATTTTATAACAGTCAGACATTGCAGAGCTCTTCCCTCGCTCAATTAATTAGGAAATACTACCTTTGGCTCCGATGTTGAGCCTCGGAATAACTATTTTATTGCATTGGTATACACATATTTTATTGGAAACGTTGAATGTGGAATTTCCATACGGTATATTTTTATTGGAACTCTCTTTCACCTTTCTACATTTGTCCAATCATTTGAATTGAGGTAGAATGTTGTTACGTGCAAGGAAATCGATATAAAAGGCGGTGTTGTATCTATTCATAGATTTTTGTGGCTAATAGATTTGACCCGGTTTTGGGGATTTGTTTTGTAAGGGTTCTGTCTATGGTGGGTTTAATTTTCTAAGTCTGATGATATTTACTGGTCAGTAAGATTAATAACAATCTCTGATGATTCGTAAAACAAATATATGTCTTATCCATAATGATTATCCATTATTATTGTATTGATAAACATTAATATTGTGGGGTCGTGTTTCGTAGTTTTTGATACTCACAATACAGATTAGCCTGTAACTATATTTGTAACTGTTCAATGTGTTATTAAAGTTCATGCTGTGATTGGGTTCAGTTTAATAAACATTTTTTAACAAACATCTGAGATATGATAAGGGTGAACAGTGATAACTGAAATACATAATAAAGTATCTGTGCTGACTTAAATAACAACGGAGATACTGTGCAATTCGTAGAAATGATAACTGTTAAAACTCATATCATGTCCACGTGTATTTTGGTTTCAAAATTTAAGAAATATCCAGTAAAATATTCGAAACAAAACTCCTCTGATATGCTATTCGACACTCATGAAATTAAAATCTGTACCAGACGTCAGAGAGCGAACGGTTATGGAAATTGCCCGATGGTATTAAACTTTGTGCGCCAAATGTCTTTGAGATCGACCTGCAATACCATATCTTGTAGCATTTTATTTAAGTATTGTGAAATTTTGTTCGTCTTCAACACAGAAAGCGGGTTTAACTGATAAATTGTTGTTCGTGTGTAAAATACATTTATCTTTTTCTTTTTGTGGTAAGGCGGTTATGCCGCATAGATAGGAAATGTCAAGGGCCTGGTAGGAAACCTTGTAGGAACTAAAATATCATTTCATGAAAATGAAGTATAGTTTCTTGTTAATTTTTTTTCTTTCTTAATGATAGTTTTAATGTTACGTCATAGTCATTTCATGGTTGAAATAAATCATTATTCTGAGATAATATTATTGTCTCAAAAATTGAGTATCATATGAACTGAGTTAGAAATTTCTTTTGATTATGTTAATGTTTCTTATATTGGTTTAGCATTGAAGTAGTCAAAACTTCGGATAAAGATTGGAGAGACGTCTTGAAGATATGGTGGAAGTTAGAAGTCATATGGGGCATATGTTGTTCAGTAACCTAACACACACATGTTCAATATAGAGAAGTTATTATTAGGGATATGTTCTCATTTTATACACACTTTCGCCCGCAATCGCAAGGGGTCCGCAGAGTTTCCTCTGGCGGGAGGAGGCGTCCAGCCGCCGTCAGGAGAGACTGGCCCCGAGGGAGATTCCGGCCCGGTTTTGAAGAACCGCCATGGAGGAGTGGCATTCCAGGCTGGAGAGCCCGACTGCGGGCTTGAGGACTGTCGCAGCAGTGCGTCCTGTCCTAAAGAGATGGCTAGACAAGCGCCACGGGGCGCCTACGTTCCGACTGACGCAGGTATTAACGGACCATGGGTGTTTCGGTTCGTTCCTGTGTCGGATCGGAAAGGAGGAGTCCGCCGTGTGCCACCACTGTGGCAACTGCCGCGAGGACACGGCCGAACATACGTTGGAGGAGTGCCTAGCGTGGGACGAACAGCGTAGCGCTCTCAGAGCAGTCGTTGGAGGAGACCTCTCGCTGCTGGCCGTGGTGTCATCCATGGTCACCAGCCGGAGGTCCTGGCGTGCGGTGGCCCACTTCTGCGAGAACGTCATCTCGCAGAAGGAGAGTGCTGAGAGGGATCGGGAACGAAATGATCCCTCCCGCCGCCAGAGAAGACGCAGGAGGCGTCGGGTGGACGACTGACTGGCGTCTCCCGTCCTGTGGAATGGGGGCGTTTGAATTCCACCACGGTAACCCCTGCCTGTCGTACGAGGTGACTAATAGGGGTCACGAGCGCGCAGCGGAGGCTGTAAGCCCGTATCGATGCACACCCAAATTCGGAGCATCGTGCGACCCCGAGATGGACGGCAGCGCGGGTGGTAAGGCCTCGTACGCTGTCGTTGTTCGGTGCGCGGGGTCTCCTTAGCCCCCCATGGAGATGGGCTGCTACGTGGCACCGCGCAGGCTCGATTCCGGCTGCAATTCTAGCACTCCTTACAATACCCTGGGATCGCGCCATAAGTGCCGAAGAAGGCCACCGCGGGGTTTTAGCTGGTAGTGTCGGGTGGGGTGTACTTAGGGGGTAGGGACTCGGCCCAGCGACAGCACGAATAGCCATCATCCGGGCGAGGGGGATGCTGGGTCGTAAGACCAGCCTACCCGTTTTATTCTTATTCCGCTTTCCCCCGGAGCGGGCGGCAGTAATAAAACGCTTTCCCCGCGACAACAAAAAAGGGGTACGCAGAGTTACACAAGTAGGTACAACCATATTTCGCCAAGTTTGCTACAGTCTCATGATGTGATTGGGGGAGAGCCCATCGCCAAACCAGGCACAATTCAAGATAGAAAATATCACATTTACCTACCCCGGAATCTAAGCCGAGACAACAACGCCACCAAGGCAGTCTTTTTTTATTCTATTAAAAATAATAATAAACTTTACGAATAAGCAAATATTACAACGACCCCTTGATTTTACAATGTTCGTTTCTCTCTAGTTTTCATCTTGCAAAAATATAAATTAATAAAGACAATTGAACAGTTAACCGATAAGTAGATTTTTTTTCATAATTGCCAGCATTTATAAGTGGTTCGAGTTAATTGAACTGTCAGATTTCCAATTTAACTGAGCACCATAATCGGATATCGTCCGGAATTATTCCGAGCTGATTTTAAAATGAATCGTTCAACACAATATTTATGAACTTTGATCTTACATTTCTATAAAATTCGATCACGTAACAAGCTACGTTTTCAATAATTTAGTAGGGGTTGATGTGAGTATCTATATAATAATAATACTAGCCCTGTATTAAACACTGTCCCACTGCTGGGCACTGGCATCTACTAATGAGAGGGGTTAGGCCTTAGTCCACCGCGCTGGCCTAATGCGGGTTGGTAGACATCCCATACCTTTGAAACTCTTATGAGAATTCTCAGGTATGCAGGTTTCTTCGTGATGTTTTCATTTACCGTTAAAGCAAGCGATAATTAACATTTAATATACACGTAATTTTAGAAAACTTAGAGGTGTATGCCATTTCGGTTTCGAAAATACGTCTTGATGAAAGCCTTTTTGGTTGCGGTACGGACTCCGCAACCAAAAATTCTTTGTTTGTAAATCTTAAACTTTGTTTCTATATAAAAATGTTTCATTAATACTATTCATAATTTTGAATTTTATTTGAACCCTCCCCCTATACACCAACCCGGCTATGCCCGTGATACGTACATATTTATCGTCAGCTGACCCACAAATTTGTTTGCTGGACTACGCTACAAATATACAAAAAAATATTTAAATTATATATAAGAGTTTGGAAGTTTCTCGAAATGTGTAGAATTTATATGATATTTTGTAAAGTAGGGGTACATGAACACGTCTATCTTATTCTTGGAAATGTTTGTACTCAATTTATTTAAAAGGAAGCTAGACTGATTTATTTGTGTAACTCTATGAAATATTCAGTGTATTTCGCAGTCAACGTCGACTGCTCTTGTCCGGTTTTCGCTGATTTCATATGTATAACTTTTATTTTAAAAGAAACAATTTTTCTGTTTGTTGAGTTTATATATGGGCATTGCTTATAAATTCTACTAATATTATAAATGCGTATGTTTGGATGGATGGATGGACGTTTGTTACTCAATCACGCCAGAACGGCTGGATGGATCTGGTTGAAATTTGGCACAAAAATAGATTATAGTCTGAAATATCACATAGGCTACTTTTTATCCCGGAAAAGGGTTCGAATCCCGTGAGATAGTTTCGTTTTTGTTTTACACAGAGCAAGGGATCGACATGATTTTATGCATAGTGGCAGCTTAGGGATCAGAAAATTACATATGCCACTATTTATCCCGGAAAATACACGCTTCCTATGGGATAGGAAAATGTAGAAAGGTGTAATAGCTTAAGGTGCTTTTATGGATTTACCATAACTTTTCTGCCAAAAATAACCAGTTGGAGCCGCGGGCAACATCTACTGTTATATACATTGTGTCTTGTCTTGGCGTTGTGTCTTGCTTTCCCTAAAGATAGATGTCTGTCAACAGAAGGAGCAAATCACTGTACACCAATAAAATAATAATGAGACAAATAACAATGTATTACAGACGTGTAAAACGTATTAGTGAAGCTGTCAAAGAAAATATACGAGTCATAGATTCACAAGATACTAGTTGGTATTTATATATTTAGTAATGAAACGAATAAAAAAAAGTAGTATATATTACATATATAAAATGTTATGTTTATCTGTTTGTTTTTTATCCTGACCCGGCAAAGTGACCACACTGCACCTGATAGTAAACGCAGTGCCGTCCAAATAGAGTATAGAGTAGCGAGAGACAATCTATCACCAGCTACTCAACACACTTATGCCAGCCTGCTTCTTCACCCTACGCCATGGGCAAGAAGGTGAAGAAGCGCTAGAGGGTCTAGTGTCAAAGTACACAGAAGGCCGCAAAACGGCCAAACATCGTACCCTAACTCTAGAACCCCGACAAAAACCGTATGTACACTGGCTGATCCCGGAACGCGACACACTTGCGTGTGCCACTATGGCGGGTTTTACACCCTGTGTACGGTGGTCGCTATCCGGGCGGATATGAATATCCTACCACCAAAAGTTAAATTAAGTCGCAGTGGAGGAGTGAGTTGCCGGGTGCGTAACAAAAAAACGCAGGTTGGATTCACGCACCGAGACAAATGTTTTATTTACGAATATTTCTTTCCGTTCTGGTTGTTGTGAAACCGAAAGTCTCTCGTAGTTCCTGATACCCACGACACAAGAATCGTGTGTTACTGACCCACCAGTCTCGTGTCTTAGTCTGGGGTCAGGACTATGTGTGTGATTGTGGTTATTATTTATTGATATTTTTCTTAAGTACTACGTAAGTTAACTATTATCACAATCCATTTTTTTATGAACCTTGAAGCAAAATTTCCAAGAAATTATTATTATTTATTTATTTAGGACCATCAACAGAGACTACAATTAACATAAGTTGGTACGATTTTACGTTGAAATATAGGTAGGTTTACCGTACGGACTGCCAAGACGAAAATCGTATGTTCGAAACTCAAGTGGCATACACCGCTGACTTTTCTAAAGTTATGAGTGTATTAAATGTAAATTATCGCTTGCTTTAACGGTGAAGGAAAACATCGTGAGGAAACCTGGCATACCTGAGAATTATTATAAGTATTTCGAAGGTATGTGGAATCTACCAACCCGCATTAGGCCAGCGTGGTGGACTAAGGCCTAACCCCTCTCATTAGTAGAGGAGGCCCGTGCCCAGCAGTGGGACAATGTTTAATACAAGGCTAGTATTATTATTTATTATTTTTAGGTACATTTTCATTGCGTCTCTCATGAAAGATGGACACAACATGAGTGCTATTACAGCAATAAGGCAAAGCATAAAAACAGACAAAGAAATTAAAACTAGGTAAAAGACACAATTTAAACTTAAAATTATTAAGGACATCTAGAAATAATTATTAGCAAGTAACAAAAATAATTTTACAAAACAAAACAAACAATAAATTATAATATTCTCTTTATATATGTCGGGTGCAGGCATGACCGCAGGCCGGTCAGGTCATCAGGCCGAGGTTGTGAGAGGGCTTACACATCCCTCTCTGATCACCAGATATTGTCAGGATGCATAGCGTGTAATAGTTCGGTAATAGCTGAAGAGCTGGCCAGATACCCTCATGGTTGCTCTTTTAAACACATCACAGTTTACGTTACAATATGCGGTACACAATAACACTTTCACATTACGTTAACTTACTATTTAAACAATATTTCGGCATTACGAACTCTAAGTTACTAACTATTTCAAGATTGAATATGGAACTCTTTTACAAATTACAAAGTGCACGCTTTTATTATAATATTTTCTATTATCACGCCATTTATAGATCACGCGATAAAACTACTCGAATCCACCCGCAAAATAGCAAAACAAGTGGCGGTATACACATTCTACAATAAAACGAGTTATTTAAAAGTCCAATTGAGTATCCGTTTTCATGTTGCTCCGTCATATATATCTTATCTTATTTTTTAGGTCTATATTATTTTATGTAGGTGTCTGGAGAATGTGCGAGAACTGTTAGTTATTAAGTCCAAGTCGGCTAACTTATTGGCATACATATTATAGAATTTAGAAATTACATCAAATTTCTTATGATCAACATAGAGTGTGAAAATTGATTAATGGTTGCATTATCTTAATATGACGAGCTCTTTCGTGAACTAATCAACCAATCACGATCTAGGTACACAGTTTACTCCCAACGTAATCCTTTCACAACATACTGATGGATTAATTGAATAACGATGTTTTAGGGTCCATAACAAATTAAGGTTTCCCTTAATATGAAGGGTCGGTATACTTGGTGTTCGAGGTACTGTGTAAGTCAATTTTCGTTAATGTTTAACGACTAAATAATACCGCACATTTGGGAAACTTTCTAAGCGATGAAAGAGATGGTGTTATGTATTGACGTATGGCGGGACAGGGATAGATATATTTCACGTATGGCAGAATTTTAACGCACTGTTGAAAAGGCAATTTTATGTAAATCTATTGTAGGTGTAATGATACTTTAATGGCACTAAATGTATTGTATATTTTGAGTTATCGATGTTTAATAAATTTATTTAGTTTGGGAACACACAGAAATATATATTCAATGCATATCTATATATATAAAGTGTTTATAATCAATTATGATAAATGTGATTTTTAATAAAAAATGTAGCATGATGTGACATTTTTACTTAGTTAAAACCACTGGGAACTTAATAAGAATATTAAGCAATGTTTGTTAAAAATAATTTAATACACTATAATGCCCGTTGTACACATTGGGCCAAGGTGCTGGGCCAGCATGTTGGAGCAACGTGTATGTTGGTAGTTACCAATGTGTACAGCGGACATAACAAATATATAGACGCGACAACGTTATACAACCATTCATAAACGCGAAGATGTTACTACATACAAAAATATTTAAATAACCGAACAACTACAATGAACAGGCGATGTCGTCACGATGACCTTACGACTCTACGACAACACGATACGCGCACAGGGCTGCCAGATTATATAATTAGATACAAAATGTGTATAATTTAGTTTACTTCTATGTATATCCAGTATGTATAGCATGCCTTGTATAATCGGATACAAAGGATACAAAAATAAAAATTCAAGTGTAAAGTAAACGTATCCACATGGCTTCGGCCTTTGTAGAAACACAAAAGAACAAAAAGGCTTTTCGAAAACAGAACAACAGACAAAAATAATGGCCTTTTTTCTTTTTATAGGAGTTGGTTGGTAACGGTGGTTGTATAATGTGTTTCGATTTTGTATAATGTCAGAGTGATGGCGGTATAAAATAATTTGTTGCTTCTGGCAGCCCTGACGCCCCTGACAGCGCGCCAGTACTCTACATGCGCCTGCGCCGGTAGCACGCATCAAAATGGCGGACGCAGCACCCACATTCTGGGAAGAACTAACCAGCCCATTAAATCTAGCGCTCATAGCAATCATAGTGTACATCATTTATAAAATAATCAAATCAAATTTCGAATCGGAAGTGTCGCCCCCCCCGCCCCCGCCGCCATTGCCGAAACTCAGGAAGGATTTGACCGTCGGCGAGTTGAAGAAATACGACGGGACACAGTCGGATGGCAGGGTGCTTCTTGCTGTGAATAGCATAATTTTCGATGTCACCAAAGGCAAGCGGTTCTACGGCCCTGGTGAGTACTTTATCTGGTAGAGTTTTACCGGCTTTGTTCAAAGGTCACGGTTGCCGGTGCTCTTGCGCAGTTAATGCCACTTTTTGTTTACGTCTCGCTCTAGCGGGTTTTGTGGTGTTTTATTACAGTGTAAATTAAGGTTACTAAGTAACTGAGAACGTTGCTTTGTAACCTCGCTGTAAAAGAACAATAAATCAGCAAGATAATATTGCGCAGAATGCTCTAGAAACTTGTGTAATACACACAATCACGTTATAGATCGGCTAACATTAAAATAATTACTCCTGCAATAGTATATGAAAGTGTTTGTCACGATATTATTGGCGATAACATGAGCAGTGAGCACAGATAATCAAAAATGTTAAAACATAATTTTTAAGAAATTTCATAATTATGGAATCAAATCGAAGTTTACTGTCGCGTTTCGTCGGTAAGTGAAATATCCGGAGGCCTAGATTCCTCTTTCCCTTCCCTAATCCATATTCCTATCCTTTAAGGCCGACAGCGCATACATGACACATTTGATATTGTGGATGTTCATGGGCGGTGGAGATCACTTAACATCAGGTGACCCACAGGCTCGTTTGTCGGACTATACTATAAAAAAAAAACAAACCTCATTAGCATTTATTCGAAATATTTTACTCAATCCACAATTTGCACATACAACAGTAATAAAATAAACTTTTACTTTTTAATCATTAACTGCTTCGTAATCTACAGTATCAACGTAAACGCGTCGTCTCCTTCTTTCTAGTTGAATAAGTGCGTGCGTAAAAGGGACGAATACGTGTGTAACCTAATATTAACATAACCGGTTTTGTGTTTACGATCGCTCTGGCCAGCACATAACATGCCATGTTATCGCTCCGATACATCAAACAATGACATGCGAACAGAATGATGTACGAAAGGGTACATAAATTTATCATATAAGCATTTGTCGTCTGCAATTTTGTCCATATCGTTTAGCATAATTCATTACTAGGTCGGCAGTCTTTGCAGTGAAATCTTTATATTTATGTATCTCAAAATCTCCACATAGTTCTTGACTTGGCTTGAATAGTGATAGGTCCTAGATCGATGATTTGTGCACGCTATATTAAAGTACAGACTTAACCAGAAATCGTAACCGATGAACGTAGATTTATCCTCCACTTTAGATTTAGAATCGATTTATTACAGAATCGATTCATTGTAATATGCAACACGAATTTTAGATCGATTTGGATCGGGTCATTGAATAAATGTAATTTTTTGTTATTAAACACGAGAGAAACGTAATAAATTAAAATCTTTGCGCACTATTTGATTTCACTTAGCAAATGTGAATTTATTGTGCGTTAGAAAGAGTATCCAGTATTTGAGTCACTAGCGACCCGACCCGGTTTCACACGGGTGCAAAATAGATAAAAAACGACCTGCCTACCTGCTTTAGTTGATAAATCTAAAACAAAAATTTTTGTTAACGGTTTCTTATATTTACGCGAATATTATACATCACAATTTTTGTTGCTAAATTAAAATTTCAACAAGTATAACTTTATAATGATAAACATAATTCATTTTTATCTGTTACAATAAAGAAGTATTTTAAAAAATCGGATCATAAACTATCAACATTTAATTGAGAATCGATTTTGTTGTGTACCATTCAAATCGAATCGAAATCGCTCTTTTTAGGAATCCGTTCTCTTTTTGTAAATCCCTACTTCCTTATAGTACAGTGTCATGGCAAACTATGCACGTTATTATGCTCTTAATGTACTGATCATGTATAATATCATAATATGGTACATACAATAGTTAATACCACACATTGTACTACGAATAGGGTTACCATCATATTTAGAAACTAGTACGAGATATTTATTTAATTAGGAAAAAAATGCTTTGACGTTTTTATGCGCTAATACATAATTTCTCTTTTTTGACATCATCCCGAGTCATTTTAAAATTATGATATCATATTAAAATAGCTTAGTTTTCATTTCATCTCTCGGAGCGGGCCCACGCGACATTCGCACAACCCGTCTCTAGCTTTAACGTATATTATAAACGGAACAAAAAGCAATACAGGACTCGATGGTGAAATACGATAATAGTATCATAAATACGGGCCGTATGGTAACCCTAGCTATGAAGCCTACCAAGCAATTCCATAATTTGCAATGTTACGCATGCATAACTCTGAAACTAAGCGAATGTCGTAAACGGATTGTATTGTCATCTTGTGGTATATTGTGTTAGATCTTCATATTTAGGAATAGTAGAGTCGATATATAGCGATAGCCTAGTTGTGAGTAGTACGAACTGCTGGGACGACAGTCGCAGGTTCGATACACGCCCAAATGTCATACATACACTTCCGACTTTTTGAAGTTACACGGTCTTTAATTATTTATCGCTTGTTTATAGCGAAGTAAAACATTGTGAGGAACCCTGCATATCTGAAAATTCTCATAAGAATTTTATTAGTAACAAATAAAAATAAGATTTTAACAACCGTGCCTCCTATCGGGTCCAAATGATCCTATCTAACCTAACCATATACATGTATAAATGCCCATCAGTGGGACAATGTATAATACAGGGCTAGTATTATTAAGATTAGATAAGAGCTTGAATATAAAAAATTACACTGCTTTTTCATTTTTATATATTAAGCAGCTTCCAAAGCATGTTTATAAGAACTAATTATAGTTTCAACACAATATATAAATGGTATAGGAACGCATAAGGGACAATGAGCATTTATTTTATATATAAGAGAAGAATAATCAACATCGTCTTTACAACACTTACCGTTTATTATATTGTAGAGTCTAGTGGTTTGTATTACTTTATTGTATTTCTTGCTTTACATTCTTCAATGATTTACATAGAACAATAAAGTACTTCCTTTATTACAATTTTTCTAGTATATTTACGAGTTAAAACAATTGAGACTATTTGCTATATTGTAAATACAGCTTTATATAAAATACTTGTGTTAGATTATAAACTCTTATGTGGGTTCCTTTTAGGTGTTCTTTAACTTAAAAAAAATACGTCAGCTAGGTCACATGCTATGTAACATTTTATATATTATATAAATTTAGCAATTATAATGTTCTCGTATATTAATAATATTATAATACACTGACCCATAGCTTGGCACGGGCTTCTTCTACTTATGAAAAGGGTTAGGTGTTAGTCCAGCGCGCTGGCAAATTCAGCTTGGTAGAGTCACATACTTCAGTAATTTATATGAAATTAATTTAGGTATGCAGGTTTCTTCTCGATGTTTTCCTTCAGCGTTAACGCAAAATGATTATTATTATTATTATTATTTATATTTAAGTTTATAACTTCTCCCATATGTTGGGGTAATAACCCAAAGTTGCGGGCTTTTGGCCAAACAACTTTGGTGGCTAAGGTGTTTAATCTATTGATAGAAATTTCCTGACAATTCTGCAAGTGTTCAGTATGACCGCCTTCTGTAAAAGAGTGTATGTTAGTGGGTGAAGGTGTAACGTTTTGAGGCTCGTGTGAAGGGTTTTTGGGATGATGCCGGTACTTGATAAAATTAGGGGAACAGTCTTGACAGTTTGAACTCTCCACTGGGTTTTGATTTCAATGGTTAGATCTGCATATTTTGACAATTTGTTAGTGTGTGTGGCTGTAAGATTGTGTGTGTTAGGAATCGCTACATCTATGAGGTAAACTATTTTATTTTGCTTGTCGTGGAGTGTGATATCAGGTCGATTATGATGTATAGTCTTGTCAGTCAGTATAGTCCTGTCCCAGTATAATTTGTAGTCAGGTGAGTCGAGAATGATTTGAGGTGTGTATTTATAATATGCTGTGGTTTCTGTGATGAGTTTGTGTTTGTATGCTAATGTCTGGTGTATAATTGCTGCTACCTGGTCGTGTCTATGCTTGTAGTCTGTTTGTGTGATGGATGAACAAGCGCCTGTGATGTGTTGTATCGTTTCTGGGTGTTTATGGCAGTGACGGCAGTGGTCGCTGTTTAAGCTGCTATCCCGAATTATATACCTCCTGTAATTTTTCGTGTCTATAACCTGATCTTGAATAGCCAGCATGAATCCTTCTGTTTCTGGAAACAGTTCACCCCTTTGTAGCCATGTGTTTGACGCTATCTTGTCAACATTAAGACTAATTAAATCAAGCCGATGATGGCCATGAAGGGATTTTACTGCCCAGTTATCAATTTTTTGTTGATTTGTAACCATACATATTTGTTTGCTGTGATCTGAGAGAGACAGTGGCGTATATTTGTCTGCTTGAGATATAGCTTTGTGGAGTGTAGAGTGTAGTGAGCGATTGTGGAAGAATGTTCTGAGTGACGCGATCTGTTTGTTGTGTAGGTTTGTTATGTCTATGAGGCCTCTGCCACCTTCGCCTTTAGGCAAAGTTAGTCTTTGGATACAGGCTCTTGGGTGGTGTTTCCTATATTTGGTCATTGTGGTGTTAATGATTCTCTGTAGGTATGTCAAATCTGTTTTTGTCCATCGTATGATTCCAAATGAGTAAGTAAGTATAGGAATCGCAAAAGTGTTAATAGCTTTGGTAGTGTTGCGTGCATTCAAGTGAGACTGTAGTATTTTATTTAATCTAGATCTAAAATTATGTTGCAGTGACTTTTTCGTATCTTTATGGTGAATCTGTTGTGACTGGCGATATCCTAGGTACTTATAACCTTCTACTGGGTCTACCGCATCTATTACATCATGGCTTGCTAATTCAAATGAGGCGGATACTACTTTTCCTTCAGTAACTGATTGGATTTTGCACTTATCAATTCCAAATTCCATGCAGATGTCATTTGAAAAATTTTGTACAATATCAGCGAGTGCATGTATATCATCAAGTGTACTTCCAAAGAGTTTGATATCATCCATGTACATGAGATGAGAGATTGTAGTGAGTTGTGTCTCGTGTTTGAGTTGAAATCCCAATTTATGTTCATTGAGCATGTTAGAAAGTGGATTGAGAGCCAGGCAAAACCATAAGGGACTTAAGGCATCTCCTTGGAATATGCCTCGTTTTATCGGGATAAAATCGGTTTCAGTTGTTTTATCAGGACCATATATTTTTAATTTGGTGTTCCAGTTTAACATTGTTTTTCTAGAAAAGAGGTGATAACAGGGTGTATTTTATAATGTTCTAATATATAAATTAACCAGGAGTGTGGTATAGAATCAAAAGCCTTTTTGTAGTCTATGTACATGGTATGAATATTACGTCTTTGGCTGATGGCTTGTTTTGATGCTACAGCGTCGATCGTAAGCTGTTCCTTACATCCCTGGCTATTTTTGCGGCACCCTTTCTGTTCTTCGGCTAAAATTTGATGTTCATTGACGTGTTTGTAAATAGTTTCATTTAAGCATGACGTAATAATTTTGTATATGTTCTGTAGACAAGTGATTGGTCGATATTTAGCGGGATTTGTCGGGTCAGATAAATCTTTCGGTAACATATAAGTTGTACCCTGTGTGATGTAGTGAGGCAACGAATCAGGTGAGCGGATAAATGTATTTATGTGTTTTAGTAATAGTGGGTGAATGCAGGTGAACTATTATTATTATTATTATTAAAAGTAATAAAAAATAATAACAAAAGTAAGGTAAATAAGTAACAATCGATACGCGTAACTTGTAAAAGTCAGAGATGTATGCCACATGGACTAGTTTCGAACACTGCACCTGATGGTAAGCGCAGTACACGGTAGCTGGCAAACTGTTCCATACCTTGTGGTGCGGTAAAGATAGAAATTTTAGAATCTCGTGTTTTTTTTACCCTGGCACGGAAAAGTGACCACACTGCAGTGAATGTAAGTGCAGTGCTGTCCAGTTAGAGTATAAAGTAGCGAGAGGCAATCTATCTCTCGCTACTCAACAAAATCATGCCGGCCTACTGTGTAGCTTCTTCACTGCCTGCTGTCTTGGGCCCGAGTAGAAGAAACCACGCTGTGGCTCTGTTACACTCGTATTCACGAAAATAAAGGTTTTTCTATTCCTTGGTTATATTTCATCCAATGACTGACGCGTACTTAACGAAGGTTCACCCTCGAATAATAAACTATTGTAATTTATTGTTACCCACATTGAGTGTCTGCACACACTTTATTACTTTCAATATGTACTCGTACTTGAAATTATATTTTGTATTGTTAGCAAACTAACTAAACTATGCAAGATGCATACTTTAAAAGGCACAAATACAATGATTACCACTTTATTGATTGATTTAATTATCACTATTACACATCTCAGTGCTTAGTATTAACACAACCGCATATCAGGATTTACTACAGGATTCTCTGTATAATTAATCTCATATGCTTAAGACAGCATTACTGTTTAAGCTGAACTACGTGACCATTGAACTGATTACACTTACTGCACCGCGAATATACTGCTCGTCTGCTGCACCCCTTGACCCTGCCTTTTATCCCAAATATTTACTACTCCCCACTTAGGATGTAATTATAAATGTACCCGCAGTTCCTTTCTAAAATACCTTCCATATACCTTCGGTATTTCAAATAAAAGGAAATACCCTAATATTATGCTCAATATTTATTTAATTTGTATATAAAAACAGGTTATTTACGGAAGTCGACGTTGACTTTGTTATTGTTATATTAATTGATTTTTTTTTATGAAAACACTTAAGAAAAACAATAAGTAAAGTCTCAAGATAATATTTCTTTAATGCAATATAACATACGTTCCGAGGTTAGGTTAAGGTAAAACTAGTATCCACGGCTGAAGGTTTTAATCCATATTATGAGAGTTATGAGTCTTTTTCCGGCCATACTAGTACTAATAGTGCATCTACTCATGTATCATTCAGAAGTAGTTGGCGTAATGATTTGAGGAAAATGAGTAGTATGCAAAGATACATTATAGCTAGTTTTATAACCTACAACAAAACAAGTCAAATGCAAGACACTTTAAATATGTATACCTAACGTAAGCAAATAGCTGTGTACTCCCGAAGAAGTAGGCAGAAGTGCAACAAGTGAACACGTTCGCCAAACTTAATTCTGTCTCATGATGTGATAAAAATTTAAAATAACGGTAGGCAGCGGCTTTGCTGTGCCCTGGTATTGCAAAAGTCTAATGGGCGGCGGTGACTACTTAGTACTTACCATCAGGTGGCCCGTCTGCTCGTCTGCCTATCGAGGCACTAAAAAAAACATTCTTAGGAAGTTGTATTTAATCCTTTTATCAGAATAAGACCTTTTGAGTTTTACAAATAGAGCAACAAAAACTGTTTATCTTTAGCAGTGTACATTTTAATTATATTGATATTTGTTTAAAAATTATATTTATTTATTAATTCAGTTATATAATAAAACAAATTGCTATTGGGAAGTAAGTTTATTTGTATAATTTCCTTATGACTTTGCAATGGACGTTTGAAATAGTAGCACTGATATCACTGATAGTGTAACATAATATCATTGAGCAGAAAGCAATCTGAATGATACTAAAATATTCTTTATCACAATAAACTTAAGATAACAAATTTTAAGAAACATGACAAAACAATCGACTAAACAGTAAGTTTAAAAGTGGTAGAGCCACGCTGTAGATATATTTGTCTACAGCAGGAATGGGCCGGCTCGACCGGGGTAGTACCACTGTCTCACAGAAAACCAACGTAAAGTGACAGTTTACTGTCGCGTTTCGTATGGTAAGTGAGATATCCGGAGGCCCAGATTCCCCCTTCCCTTCCTTAATTCCTGTCCTTTAAGGCCGACAGCGCATACGTGATACTTTCGGTATTGTGGATGTTCATGGGCGGCGGAGATCACTTAACATCAGGTGACCAACTGGCTCGTTTGTCGGACTATGATATATAAAAAAAAACATTTCCGCAAATGATGCCGCGATAGGAATACTGCATTCATTCATCAACACTCTTCTATTACCAATAGTATTCAAAGCACTGACTACTCAAATGATTCGACCTTGTATAAGAGCGTATCAGTTAGACAATTTATACCGTCTGCCACGTCAATTGATGTACTGATTTATTTATATCACGTGAAAAATTACTTCTAGATAATGAAAAGGCAAATTTTTAACAATTTCGCGTAGTGTTAAGTGATGAGGTGCGGACGGTGTTAGTGGTCTAAAATACTCTACGATTTTTTACTTGGTACCGGCTGTGACTCGGTATAGTTAGTTATATCATATTTCAAATAAAACTTAGATTTCAGTGTTTATTTATTATTCTAACCCTATAAAAATGATTCAGAAATTACGTATTTTATTTTCGAAACAATGTCTATTTATTGTTTCTCAAAGGTGTTTTCTTGTCGGAACGCCATATCTTCCACAATTCTTCATCAAATTTAATGATTCAAACACTATTTTAATGCTTATATTTGCCGCTTCTTACGAAAAATAGACAAATTTTTTAAATCATAAGTTTGCCAAAAAATAAGATCCAAAATGAACAGCGCCATCTGCTGACATTATAATCAAATAATTTGTAGTATTGTTAATTACTGTAGGTAGTGAGTATTCGTACGGTTCATCTGGTTTGAAATTAATTGTCGACAGCATTCGTGGTGCTGCAGGAGAGTAATTGGCTGTAAAACGAGAGTCAGCGGTTTAAATTCCCGTACATGTTTTTGTGATCGAAAAATATTTGTTTTGGGTCCGGGTGTTGTGCGACCGAAGTACATCTTAGTTCTTGATACACACGATACAGATTTGACTAAGTACGATATCAGGATGATATGTGACTGTTTAATGTAATAAAAGATAATATAAATGCGCGAGAAAGTGATTAGATAGCTTGTCTACAGCATGAATAGTCCCACGACCTAGTTATTACACACTCACAGAAAATCAAAATAAAGAAGCTTGTTTTCACGATTCGTACGGTGTGTAAGATATCCAGAAGCCCAGATAGAGTTAGTATCATTATTCATATCCCGACCGCTAAAGGATTTCCCGTTGCTACTTTTTATCATATATGGGTATAAAAGTATCAAGCATACCTTCACTGGCCGTTAACCTTCACCATAGTCTAAAAAGCACAGTCCATCAACGCATTTGAAGTTTATGGGAAAACCGATATCAAGTGATTGAAGCAAATCGTGCTCAGTTACCTTAGACACGTTGTAGCTACAAAACCACATAGTAGCTCAACCATTAGTTTCTTTCAATTACGTTACGTTACGACAGGTAAAGGAAGTCGCTAGTTGCAGCGTTGTGTTTGTGTATGAAATGTTTCATTCTTACAGTACCAAATTTAGTTTCTCACGTCACCGATAGAGGCGCTGTATATTTTGTCATATAATTATTTTTTTCGTGTCGACTGCGACCCACCATTCAAACGGTTAATCAAAGTATATTTGACAGACTACATAATTTTTATGCTGTGCCTTTTAGAATGGATAAAAATAACACCTTTCATCTTTCAATAAAGGTTAGATTATGTTACTCGTTCTATTTCAAATTCTTTGTGTCTTTTCAGATTTATATTTTTGTTTTCACCTCCAAGTTTGCCTATTGTAAAGACAATCTTAAAGATATCAGATTTGTGACAAGTGTGAAATATTTGGTTATATTATTGAATGTGCTTTATAAATGTAGAACGGACTACGGAGACAGAGGTCACACAATCGATCCCAAAAAAGGCACTCTGACTTTGATGTAACGCGCGCTTTAACGTTGAAAAACAATATTGTTATTTTTTTTTTGTGAAATCTATCAACACGCAGGTTGATAGATTTAGACTAACTTTTAACCCACTCATTCGCCATATAGCCATTTTGAAATTACTGTTTGTTATGTATTTGAAGTAAGAGGATTTATAATAGTTACTTTAACTTTAACTTTAATTGCATGCCGGCACATGCACAAAATACTGGCAACACTCGCCGTTCTTACATGCTATTTTTGACTTTTTTTTTTTTTTTTTTTAATCTTACTTTAATGAGCTTGGTCGAAATTCGACTATGCCGCTCCATAAATCCACAGCTTATATGTCAACTACTAAATGTTAATACATTTAAAATATTTTTCAATTAAAATTTTTGCCTTTTTTGAAGTTGGAACTACTAAATCTTGAATATAATTCCCGATATTTAAAGATCGAGAATGTGGCCCACTCCGTACACATTCCAACAAAACATGATGAACATCTTCAATTAATCCGCAAGCGCTGCAGTTGGGCGAACTTGAAGCATGAACTAGAAACTTAAACTTATTTGTGGGAATGTGTCCAGAGCGGAGTCTCATCGCTACTACCAGCTCACGTCTCTGTAAAACACATTCAGTAATCCTTGGAGAATGTAACGGTTCAGGCTCTATAGTACGGTACCAAATACCTTTATCCCGTGAGCGTTTGTCAAAATACTCTTTCCACAAATTACTGCAATAAATCTTAACTTTGATCAATGAATCGGAGTAATGAGGTATGGGGAATAATGAAATACCCTCTGTAGCCGCTTCTTTAGCCAACTGGTCTGCAGTTTCGTTTCCATGAATACCAATATGAGAGGGTAACCACTGCAACTTAATATTTTTATTCTTATTTCTCATTAAACATATTGCATGTCTAGCCCAAGGGGATCCTTTGTCTCCCTTGCTTTTTAATATTGTTACTATGAGTATTTGTAAACAAATTTTTGACTTTAATATTATGAAAATAAAATTGATTTTGGACAGACTCTACTTATTACCTTTTCGAACTGCGGTAAACTTGTGATTCGGGAGTGGATAAAATAAATGAAAGCATTTTTTTAAACCAAACCACATGCTATACGTAAAACAAATAATGCATATTTTTTATTTCATTTTAAGTTACTTTTAATTGTGGTCTTAAGCCAAAATCAACCATGCATAGTGTTGATCAATTCACTATTTAAGTAAGAAATATAGGGGAACCGATAGCGATAGCCTAGTTGGTTGCGGTACGGACTGTCAAGACGAAAGTCGTAGGTTCGAAACCCAAGTGGCATACACCTCTGACTTTTCTAAAGTTATGTGTGTATTAAATTGTTAATTATCGCTTGCTTTAACGGTGAAGGCAAACATCATGAGGAAACCTGCATATCTGAAAGTTTTTCGAAGGTATGAGAAGTCTGCCAACCCGCATTAGGCCAGCGTGGTGGACTAAGGCCTAACCCCCCTCTCATTAGTAGAGGAGGCCCGTGCCCAGCAGTGGGACAATGTTTAATACAGGGCTAGTATTATTATAGGGGAACCTGTTGCACCTAGGAAAGTTTTTTAGATATAAATTTTTTATTCCATTTGACATACTGTACACCACTGA
The DNA here is from genome assembly GCA_905220505.1 of Laothoe populi. Taxonomy (NCBI): domain Eukaryota; kingdom Metazoa; phylum Arthropoda; class Insecta; order Lepidoptera; family Sphingidae; genus Laothoe; species Laothoe populi. Next base: position 16,948,439 of record HG992153.1, read on the forward strand.
TACTTGCATACTTTGGAAGGTTAATTATTTGAGTATTTACCACCAAAATACCAGAAATGTATATCTCACACTTACATGTGTTTAAGACGTTTAAAAAACTATGTTTTTACTCATTACAACGCTGTCTACTCTTTCAAGGGTTGAAGGTTGAGGATGTAAAACCTCTTTAGTCGAAATAGTACCTGAGTGAGAAAAAATATCCACTTTTTTATGTCTAAAATCCACCGTCTGAGTGCTTTCTAGATCCCACAATTCTCGGCGTCTTTCATTACATAATCCCTAAAATAGTTTCGTCTGAAATGAATTACTTTAAATTAATTCTATGAAAAGGGCACTTGGAGTAAAATTACATACAAATGGTATTGCAGTTGGAAATATAAAAGTTTTGCATGTATGACTGAGCTTAGAAAATTTTCAGCTGCAGATATGCCAGAAAATTTCTTAGAGAAATGTTATTTTAACTTTATTGTTCGGAATTTGCATACGCTGACATTTTGCTTTGCTCTCTTGTTTTTACGAAACCACATTTCTCTTTGTTTATACAAATGAATGGTTGGGGAGAGTATAAATGAAAATATTAGCAATTTTTATTATTGAACTAGTCTTGAAACCGAAGAGTATGTTCGTATAAATAAAATATCAATAGCAGGTATCTGCGTATTTACCAATTTTCTCGCAATATTAAAAAAAATCTTTCCTCAAAACCTTATTCGGACTATACAGACACACACTTAAATAATAAATACAATGTTTACTACAGCCCGGTATTAAACATTGTCCCACTGCTGGGCACGGACCTCCTCTACTAATGAGAGGGGTTAGGCCTTAGTTACACACTTAAAAAACAGCACAATTAATCCAGCCGTTTTCAAGTGATGCGCTTGCTTACAAATAGATTTTTTTTATACACAGATTGAATTAGAGAAAAAGAATGTAATATTTGAATGGAGGTAAGGCGTTTTTTTACCACATGATAGGTATTGTGTGCGAGATTATGTCCCAATAGATTTCACGGCTTTATCGATTTTAGCCGCCAAGCAAGTATCTAAGCGTGCGTCGTGTTGCGGTTTGAAGAACACTGAAGCCAGTGAAATTCCTGGGTGATATTTATTTATTATTCATTCGGAAAACTTACAGCTAGCATTTACAATATAAAAACATAATATTAGACACAAAAAGGCCATTTAAAAGTTTCCACAAATATGAGACTAAACATTTTCACGAATGTGAAGTCATACCTCCTCCAGGATTCCTCCGCTGGCTCTTGTCGGTGACGGACGTGTGTCATTTCTCTGCTTCGCTTGGTTCTAAGTGCTTGTTGAATTCGACGCTGATTGGCTTTCAATCATAATTTCAATTCCTTGTCACTCTAACAGTGTTTCAACCTGTGGAACCCGCCCACTGGGAGGATCTAGAGTGAGACGCCTGATTTCTGTGAGTGGCATCGTTTTAATTTATTACTTGGTCTGTTTATAATTAATTACCAAGAATTGAAATATTTGAATTTCTAAATAAATTCAAATCGTGGTACGGAGGATTTGAACCGCCGCTCCGCGCTTCGCGGCCTGTTCGTTGGAAGCGGAGCTACCAACGCGTGCTCACTGCGCGGCGAAATTATTGTACTGTATCCTTGTGTGGTGCTATTCGAAGCGCACTAATCTTACAACGTTATAATGCCTCGAACGCAAAGGTCTCCGCCACAATCTAAAAACATTTGTGAAGTCCACTCGGAACCAAATGTGGCGTCTATCTCAGCAAGTGAGAATATCGGAGAGAGAACTAATTTATCTTCTAGAGCAAAACGACAACGTCGCGATGATTCTTCTCCATTATGTACAGAAATAGAACAACTTAAGGATATGCTGCTCTCGTGGAAAAGTGAACAGGCAACGGTTCTTTTGGACCATTCAAACACCTTAAAAACAATTGTAGCTGATATTGCCGAACTGAAAGCACAGTCACGCCAAATCCAAAATACCAATTCAGAAATTGAGAAAGCTATTGAATTTTTCAACTCCAGCTTTGAAGACGTGCAGCGGCGAATTGAGCTATTAGAGAGGGAACGTATTCATTATAAACAAGCATTTGAGAAGTTAGAAAACAAAATACAGGACTTTGAATTTAGTACAAGATCAGCTTGTATAGAAATAAGAAACATACCCCATAAAGAAAAAGAAACTACCGAGGAGCTGTTAAAAATTGTGAAGCAAGTTGGATCCGAGATACAAATCGATATTCAACCAGATGCAGTGAGAGACATATATAGACTTCCTGGAAAACCCAATACGAGCAGGCCCATTATAGCTGAATTTCGTTCAGTTTTAATGAAAACAAGGTATATAACATCAGTACGATCTTATAATAAAGGCCAAGACAAGGAAAACAAGATGAACTCCGCTAAACTTGGTTTGAACTGTGAAAATCGCCCCATATACATAACCGAATACTTGTCTCTATCTCTCAAGAAATTATTTCATCAGGCGCGCGAATTTGCTAAACAACATAACTACAAGTTCTGCTGGTACATAAACGGCAAAATATTTTTACGAAAATTCGAGGGTGAGAAACAAATCCACATAAAATCGGAACAATGTTTAGTGAATCTCAAAAACTCACTATGACTATACCTTTTATTTCTCAAGTCTGTTTTCTCCAAAGCTGGGTTTTGTTCTTTTTGTTGTGTTACCTATAATTTAACTACTGTAAATAATTATTGTAACTTTAAGTCTTGTTTACTTATACACAAAAATGTAGACTACTCGTTCTATCATCTAAGGAAATCAATTTATTTGTGCTACCTTAAAATCATTGCACACATCACTAACACACCTAAATACCTCTTACTCCACAATAACTCATACTCCATAGCCATTGAGAAATATCACAACTTTTTACGGATAGAAATAATGGCACCGCCGACTTTAATAACCTGGCACAAATTAATATGTAAACTTATTTTTGGTATTGTAATACTATTTTTATAACAATGGCTAATCATGTTGATAAACTTGTGAAAGAATTAGACGCCTACCTTGCATCCAAGTCATATAAAGTCGCTACTGATGAATGCTCTAAATTTATTGGCAGTCCAGAAAGACAACTATCAATACTGCACCTTAATATTCGTAGTCTAAACAAAAACTTCGACCAATTTATTGCATTCTTACAACTATTGAAAATCAACTGTGATATCATCATATTAACAGAATGTTGGTTAAACAAAACCTCGTTAATACCTCATTTATACGGCTATAATGTCCACTATACAAACAATACAAGGAATCAGAATGATGGCATCGTTATGTACACAAAATCCTCGCTACAGTGCATAGTTTCTGAACCTGATGTTACTGACTCAAACTCTTTGCTTTGTAAAATTAACGATAAGATCGCCATATTGGCCTTGTATAGATCTCCCTCATTTAAATATATTGATAATTTCCTTAACAGCCTAGACACTATTCTCCAACCACTGGCTAAAATGAATCACGTAGCTTTGATTGGTGATATCAATATTGATATTAAACCTAACAATAAAGACAGACTTTCTAATGATTACCTCACCTTCACAGCTACTCACGGGTTACTACCTGCCCACCTGTACCCTACCAGACTCAATAACTGCCTTGACCATATTCTTTTAAAAACTAAGCAATCCGGAACAACCTTAGTTATAGAGGCGGACATAACGGACCACCTACCTATATTACTCAGTATTGATTTAGATGAACGCAAATACAAATCTACTGGCTGTTTCAAAGTAGTCGACATCACTAATGTTCAAAGAGATATCGAAACTGCTGATTTTTCTGCCGTCCTTCTTGCAGAAGACGCGAATGAAGCCACAGACCTTCTGACATCCTCATTGCAAAACATAATTGCCAAGCATACACGCTACCGCAAAACCCCCAGAAATAAACAAAATATAAAGCCTTGGATCACTCCCGGCTTAATTCGTTGTATCCGCAATAGAAATAAAATGCACAAAAATTTGAGAACACAACCAGATAACCCTACCTTAAAAATAACTTATACACGTTATCGAAATTTTTGTAATGCGCTACTACGTAAACTAAAAAACGACTATGAAAAATCTGAGTTTTTAAAAAGAAAGAATGACCCTAAACGTACTTGGGATTTGATAAAAACGATAACACACACTAAGCAAACCTTCTTACCACCTAAAGAACTTTTACAGACAGACAAAGATGAACATAAATCAGCAAACTCTGTAAATGACTTTTTTGTAAACGTGGGTTATAAATTATCTACCAACATAAAACGCATAAACAATACTGAACCGTCAATCAAAGCGTGCTCAATGTCAATATGCAACTCCATGTGTATACTGGAAACTGATAACGCAGAAGTAGAGCGATTTATTCTGAGCTCTAAGTCTCACTCTGCTGTTGGGATCGACGGTATCTCCTGCAACATTTTAAAATTAACCCGCAAGAAACTTGTGCCATATATCACACATATTTGCAATCTGGCTATCTCTACTGGAACATTTCCTGATGCTTTCAAAACAGCCCTAGTCCACCCCATCCATAAAGGAGGTGACAGGCATATAGTTAATAACTATAGACCAATATCTGTCTTGCCATCCATGTCTAAAATTTTGGAGAAAATTTTGAACAGCCGCCTACACGGCTTTCTCCAAGCCAACAACCTTTTGTCTGCCAATCAGTACGGGTTTAGAACAGGTGTTGCCACAGAAGATGCGGTTTTAGCTCTCACTGAGATGACAACTAAGATCATGGATGGTAAACAAAAGTGTCTAGGATTGTTTCTGGACTTATCCAAAGCCTTCGACACTGTCTCCATCCCCATACTCTTATTAAAACTAGAACGCATAGGAATAAGAGGTATTGCGCTGGACATGTTCAAAAGCTATCTTGAAAATAGATATCAGCATGTTAAAATAGGTGAGGTAACTAGTAACAGAGCAAATATTGAATATGGCGTCCCCCAAGGGAGTGTTCTAGGGCCGACTCTATTCCTCATCTATATAAACGACTTATGCTCGCTTCCTCTTATAAATTGCTCAGTGTTTACCTATGCCGATGATACAGCGCTAATTGTCCACGGAAATGACTGGACAGAAACGGAAAAACATGCTCAGACTGCACTGGATACAGTATCAGACTGGCTGGTCAATAATCTATTGACACTGAATACAGAAAAAACCAAATTTATTCAGTTTTCCATATGCAATCAATCGCAACCAAAAACGTCACTTACGATTAAAGCCCACACATGCCCCAAACATACCCGCCATCATATTTCCTGCTCTTGCCCAGCTTTAACATCTACAGCTGAAATAAAATATTTAGGAGTAATAATTGACAAACAGCTAAACTGGTACGCACATATAAATAATTTAGTAAACAGAATCCGCAAACTAATTTATATCTTTAAAAAGTTACGTTATTCTGCTGATTCGAATACTCTCGTAGCAATATATCTTACACTATGCCAGTCCCTTCTTGTTTATTGCCTGCCAGCATGGGGTGGAGCACGTAAGACTGCGTTTTTGAAACTAGAAAGGGCACAAAGGGCTGTCCTTAAAGTCATGTATTGCAGACCCTATAGGTACCCAACACAAGAGATTTACAGGCAGTGCAAGTTACTTTCAGTAAGAAAGCTGTACGTGCTTCAAATCATACTAAGAAAGCATCGTGGTCTTCCAATCATAACCAAAAAACGTCGGGCAGATATTGTCTTTCCACAAGCAAAGCACCGCACCACCTTCCTACAGCACCAATTCTGCTTCCTCGGCCATAAACTTTATAACACGGTAAATAGAATACTAAAAATTCACTTAACCAACTTCTATCAATGTAAAAAAAGAGTGGTAGAATGGTTAGTAGAGCAAAATTATGATGATATTGAAAAAATACTTCGTTCCTCAATATAAAAATCTATTGCACCTGCACGGAGACACACACACTCACACACACACACACACACACACACACACACACACACACGCGCGCGCGCTTGCGCAAACATGAACTGTATTTTAAAATGTTGTTTTTCTGTTTTAAATTAAAAAAAATTCAAAATTCTTTTATTTTAAATTGTAGTTTGAACATGAATTTATTAGTAGAATCTGCTTAAGAATATTCATATATAAAATTATATATCATGAATAAATATAATATAATAAATATAATTAAATATATCATGAATATTATAATAAAAATAAATTGTGACATATGTGATGCTACGTCTTAAACTTATAAACTTGTTTTTGGAGGAACACTGACTCCCAAGATACAGGTTATACCTAGTTTGGGAGCCAGGGGACCTACATCCGCCTATAATCTTGTGTCCATATAGTATAGTGCCTATTTGTTATAAATTTGTCTATTTGTATTTGTATTTGAATTTGAATAAAGAATTTAAAGAATTTGAATTTGAACATCGATTTCTAATCGTTTACTGTAGATCATATTGCTACTATTTATATGATGCTATATGTTTATATGAGACGTCGCGTTCAAATACCCAGTTGTGACAGTATATACGGGATATTGTTAAATAATAGAAAATGGCAAACACGCTGTAGGCACTTTGTCTATATAAATAGGCTGGCTGGATCGTATTCTGTTACGCAAAAGTTTGCTTTTTCCAGCCTATTTCTATTCCTTTCCTTTAAGGCCGGTAACACACCCATGAGTCTTCTGGTCTTGTGCTGATGGCCGTAGGAGATCATTTACTATCGGGGTACTTGCTTGTTTTTACTTTGTAGGCCAGTCGTTGCTATAAATGATATAGTTGTAATTTGTGTATAGTTTTTCTAGTATTTCATTTTTGCTAGATCATACGTTGTTATAATTCTATGAAAAGGACCTTATGGGACGCCATAGTGAAATACTGACTTTTATTAGTCCTGACAATACCAACAGTTTTGTTAGTTAAGAACTCAAACTCCAAGTTTTTTCTAATAAATAAATATATAACATCCAACAGTCACACACATAGCCCCGACCCCACACTAAGATACGAGTCTTGTGTTGTGGGATCAGGGACTACGAGAGACTTTCGGTCTCACAACACCCACACCCTGTAGATACATATCCGCCTGTCACACAAACATTTGTCCCGGTGTGGGAATCGAACCCACGGGCTCTCGTTTCACAGCCAGCTACTCGCCAACTGCGCCACGGAGGCTGTAATAAACCAATTTATTAGAATGTGTTTATGAATCGTATATTTTTTTAATTCCAGGTGGACCATATTCAGCGTTCGCTGGTAAAGATGCCACACGCGGTCTGGCTACAGGTCAGGTAGCTGCGTCAGAAAATGACGAATACGACAACTGCAGTGACCTGACGGCGGACGAAGTTGCGTCAGCAAAGGAGTGGGAAGAACAGTTCAGAGGTAGTTAAAGTTATAATTATAGGCTAGACTGAAGATAGGGTAGTTTCTTGTGTTCAATTTTATACATTATTCGATATGCAACCGAATTTAATACGCAAAAGAAACCCTTTTGCAACAACAGGTGGTTTGTACTGGTGGTAGGATATTCATATCCGCCCGGATAGCGACCACCGTAAACTGGGCGTAAAACCCGCCATAGTGGTACACGCAAGCGTGTCGCGTTCCGGGATCAGCCAGTGTACATCCGGTTTCTGTCGGGGGTCTAGAGTTGGGGTACGATGTTTGGCAGTTTTGCGGCCTTCTGAGTACTCTGACACTAGACATTCGACCGCTTCTTCATCTTCTTGCCCATGGCGTAGTGTGAAGAAGCAGGCCGGCATGATTGTGTTGAGTAGCGGGGGATAGATCGCCTCTAGCTACTCGATACTCTAATTGGACCGCACTGCGCCTACGATCAGTGTGCAGTGTGGTCACTTTGCCGTGCCAGTATAAAAAAAAACAGACTCGCCATTGACAGGGAGTTCATCCTCACACATTGGAACCTAAATGGTTGCGCACAGCGCGGTTTGAGAGGTATTTCCTACCGCGAACGCTCCAATTGTGGAATGAGCTCCTTGCCGAGGTTTTTGAAGGGGACTAAAGTATAGGGTTCTTCAAGAAGGGAGTAAATAGGTTTTTGAAGGGTCGGCAACCCGCATGCGATGTGATGTGATGCTCCTGTTGTTGCAAGCGTCCATAGGCTACGGTAACCGGCTACCATCAGACAGGCCATAAGCTTGTTTGCCATCATCGTGGTATTAAAAAAAACAGAATCAAATTGAATTGATCGAAAATTGAGGTTACATATTTTTATTTTAAATAGGTTGCTTAGTGGGAACGCCATCACTATCTCCCTCACACAACGGCACAGTAATGGCCATTCTTATAACCGTGACGACATAGGACATATCATGCATCCTTTTACTGCCATTGGACAATCACCCCTTTCCGAAGATTTGAATGGCGTGTAATTTACTTATTTTTATTCGAATTTGTAAAATTCTTCCGATAATAGGTTTAAGTAATGTAACTTGTTGATTAAATTAATAAAAAACATCGTGTCACCCTATTAGAATGGTCTATAAATTATACATGCTGTCGGCGCGACTGCCTATCTGTCATATAGGTAGTTATAGGAATAAAAGTTTCTAGATCTTTCCGATTGTGATTCAGACTCTACCGTAGAGTTATATAAACAAGGTTAAAAGTAAACATCGAAAATGTGTCATAAATCTGAAACATGATGTATAGATTATTTCTGCATTTTGATAACGGCATTTTATTAACATTCTGTTATAGAGTTTAAAATTTTTATCGACCGGCCTGTTATTTCTTGTACGTAATATAAAAAAATCATACCAAACCAACCAAACATTGCTGTTACCATACAATGTTTAAATAACGGGTAAATTTTATTTATGATGCTTTGGTTCCCACACATTTGTTTTAATTTTTTTTTTAATTCTGGCGCGGCAAAGTGACCACACTGCACCTGATGGTAAGCGCAGTGCCGTCCAGATAGAGTATCAAGTAGCGAGAGACAGTCAGTCGTAAATAGTTCTGAACCCACACTAGGTCAAACCTGTATTATATCAAGAACATCGCTACAACACCCAGACCCGAAACAAATATTTTTAGATCAAACATTTGTCTCGGTGCGGGAATCGAACCCGTTGCCCCGCGTTTCTCATCTACTCGCCCGCTTCACCACGGAGGATGTTAATTTACTTAAATAAAATTTTGGTCAAACCTAATAAACGTGCATATTTTACAAAGACATTAGAATAAATCCTCATTGTAAACAAATGAGATAAAGAATAAAAATAAAACAATTAATATGACAGGCTATTATTACATATTTACTGAGAATAATTAAATGTCGATGAGTCTTTGTTTATTTTATCGTTTGTAATAAATGAAGTAATTATAATAAACTAATTGGATAATTAGCAATAATGACATTGAAGACAGTACTTACAAATATTCACTATCTATTTGAATTATAATCACCTCGGTGGTCTAGTGGTAGTGAACATAGTCTGCGAAACTGCAGAGGTCCTGGTTAATACTAAGTTACAAAATCAAATGTGTTTTCGTTTCCAAAAATCATATGATATGACTTGTACAGAATTAAAATTTGTGCTCAATGTGACGATAGGCTTCACCTATCGCTGTTACCGATCACATCATGGGGTGAAAATAAGCCCGGAGACACCTGGAAGTACTGGCTGCACCTCTGCCTATCCCTTTGGAAATACATTAATGAACTTAAGTATTTATTCGAATAACAATACCGCTGACATTTTATTTGCAACATTTATTTAAATAATATTTATTAATTATTAACTGCCTCGGTATGGAATTGTGCCCGGTATGGCGACAGGCTCGCCCACTATCACATCATGGGACCGTAATAAATTCGACGAAAAGTGTGTGTACTGGTTACACCTCTGCCTGACCCTTCGGGGATTACAGGCGTGAGTGTATATATGTTATTTCATATTGTTACAATCATCTGAATGTGTTTTTTAGATATTATATGTTTAAGAAGAACGTTCGAAAAATTACGTGCTTTAAAAATATTTTATTCGACTTTATAACATTATCTTGTACAGTTGTCTTGTTTCTTACAATAGTCAACCAACTTGAACGAATTTGAGAACCGGATTACACTTTGAAAATGTTTGCGGCATCGTTTTGTTTTCACATTCAATTGTACAGTTTAAGTATGTTTGAATCGTACAAGAATCTTTTGTAGAATAAAAGGAGTTTATGTAAAGAAGACAATGGGAATATCCATAGATGTTTGCTTGAACTAGACCTGTTTAAATTATCGCAAAGGAATATTCTGGAGTGCCGTGATAGTAGATATGTCTGGTGGTAGCATATTGGTCGAAAACTGGTGAAATCTTGGGCTTAAGTCCCAGATAACGCAATAGCAACGGTAGGCAGCGGCTTTGTTGTGCCCTGGCATTGCAGAAGTCTATGTCTTTCTTTCTTTTTTTCTGCCTATGGAGGCATTAAAAATGTAACATTATTTTTTTTAATATGAGTGGCTCACTCTTTTCAGAAAAATACGACATCGTGGGTCGACTTCTCAAGCCGGGAGAGACACCGAACAAATACAGCGACGATGAGAGTGAAGAGAAGAAGGCGCAGTAGACATAATCTCGATATGTCACTTTTATAAATGATATTGTTGAATAGGTGATATATTTTAGAACGGTTAAGGGTCTGCGTTAACCAGCATTTTGTCAGTTAGTGGTTGATTTACTTATTAAATTATGTTTGACTTTGTACGATGTTGTTTTATTTTCTGCGTCCAAAAGTAACAAATTGTGTTTATGGTACGGTTAGTGCATAGACAAGGTTTGAAAAAAGATTTTATGAAGGAAGAGGTTTATGTTAGAAAAGTTTAATTTAAGTGTAGATTTTACGACAAAAGTAATTGAGAGGTCTGTGATTTTTAATTCTGCTGGCACGGCAAAATTACCATACTGCACCTGATGGTAAGTGCAGTGCCATCCAGTTAGAGTATCAAGTAGCGAGAAACAATCTATCCCTCCATCCTCAACACAATCATGCCGGCCAGTTGTGTAGCTTCTTCATTACACTATGCCCAATGATTGATTGCTTTTAGTTAGTAAAAACTCTGATGACAAAGTATGAAGAAAAATTAAACTACTCAACAAATAACACTGAATGGCAATGGAACTCAATGGCACATGAATCGCACTTCGCTTGTTGTATTGGAATTATTGTAAAACAGCAGTACATGCATTGAAAGTGGCATAATTAAAAACTGACTTTATCAATTGATACAAACACTTTAAAAGTGATTACATGATTCTCATGAAAATAACACGACAAAATTAAATAGTCGTTGTAATTGCATTTGATTACCCATCTAGAAAGAACCGTATAACATTTTTCTACCTAAATATATTCCAAATTACAGATTTTTTGTGTAATACTGATAGTTGCTCATCATATTAATTTATTAAGCTGTGCATGTATTTTAGTTTTTTTTGACAACCACTAAACAATGAACAACCAACATCAAAATGACAAATCCATTCTTATTTCCACCTAAGAACTAGACAATGCAAGAAACTATAAGTGAAACCAATGAATACACTTAAATCTCAAATATCAAAATTGAACACTATATAATACAAAGATAAATAAGATAAGTTAAATTTGTACTAAAAAAATCTCTGATAAAATAGTGCTGCTCCAATAGAGATGTCAACATCAGGTCTTTTTCCACCTGACTCGTCGCATAACTCAGCATGCGTCGCACGGGTGCCTTTATCATCGACTTGAGCCCCGATAATCACGCCAAATCGTGTCACGATTCTGAATTAAGACCACTGGAGCGTGGGACTTATACACATATATTCTTCTATTTATACATTCTTAGGAAAAAGTCTTGAAATATATTTTCGATGGAGTTTGACCTTGGAGATTTTGTTTGATATATCAAATACATACCTAATAGCTGCGATAGCCTAGTTGGTTGCGGTAAAGACTGTCAAACCGAAAGTCGTATGTTCGAAACCCAAATTGCATACACCTCTGTCTTTTCAAAAGTTACGTGTGTTAGCATTGCTAATTATTGGTTGCTGTAAGGCGCTGAAAAGCATCGTGAGGAAACCTGCATACCTGCGAATTCTCATAAGAATTTCGAAGTACCCACATTAGGCCAGCGTGGTGGACTAAGGCCTAACCCCTCTTATTATTAGAGGAGGCCAGTGCACCGCAGTGGGACAATGTTTATTACAGGGCTAGTATTATTATTATATCAGATACATACATACTCACTCACGCGTATAATCCCTGAAGGGATTACATTTTTATTTATACCTAGTCAGGTCATAAATTCTGTCACATGTTTAATATAAAATAATTGAAACAAGTTTATTCATTATGTAACCATTTATATACCAAAATGAACTTAACAAAACATAGATTCTTATGACACTAAAGTTTATTCAAAATGACCTCCGTGATTTTGAATACAGGCCTTCAATCTGCGCGGCCAGTTGTCTATCGCAGCACGAACGAGGTCCATGTCAATATCGGCGGCTGCCTTAATCAAGGATGTCTTGAGTGACTCCAAATTGGGATGAGGCTTTGAGCACGCCTTTTCCTCCAAGTGTTGCCATATCTTTTAATCTAACGGATTCAAATCTGGACTGGAGGAGGGCCAGTCTTCGTGCCGGATGAAGTCGATTTCACGCGCCGCCAGCCAGTCTTGTGTGCTCTTCGCTCTATGAGTTGGCGCCGAATCTTGTTGGAATACCCAGTGCCTGTTATTGAACATGGTATGAGAAACAGGTTCCACAAGGTTCGTCAGGACTGTATTTTGATACACAACTGCATTCGTTTTTACACCTTTCTCACAAAAATGTACCTCTGTTAAGCCCCAATAAGAAACTCCCAACCATACCATGAGCGACGATGGAAAATGACCTCGTTGGACACGCGGAATACGGTTGCTCGCTTCTTCACTACTGTGTGCGTACACCTTATCATTTTGTTTGTTGTAGCTCTCTTCTACGGTAAAATTTTTTTCATCTGAAAAAAGAATTTCCCGATATTTTTTTCCCGCGTACCGCTTCAACAAAGCGCGGCATCTCTTCAGTCTCAGGTCCATTAGACGAGCATTCAAACGATGTCCTGTTCTGCTTAACCCCATCTGAAGGGCCAGTTTCTGCTTACGTTTGGGATTTCTTTGAATTCGCGCCTTCACAGCTTTTATCACTGCTGGAGTCCTAACAGACCGAGGGCGACCACTTCTTGACCTGTCATCTACACTAGAGTCTTCATTGTATCGTTTGATGGTACGATAAACGAATCTTTTGGTTATATTCAAATTTTTCAGTATGTCAAAAATTTGAATTGGCGCGTAACCGCAACGATGCAACGCAATTACTGCAACACGGTCTTCTTTAAGCGGCCACTCTATATTTAAAAATGAGTAAAATTCTAAAAAGTATACATTTTTATTTTCATGAACAATTTTAAATTCGAATTCAATAAACTTTTTTGTGGCCAGCATTCTAAAATAAAAGTTTTTACTGTGTGACAATACTTATGACCTGACTGTGTATTGTTTCACTTAACTAGTAATATTACAAACAAGGAAATGATAATTCTTTCTTTGAACATAAAACAATATTACCTTCACCAATCATAAAGCAAATACTAAAAATAGACATAGAACGTTTTAAAAGTTCATTGAAGAGGAATATTTCAGTTGTTCGAATCAGGCATTCCTCAAGTAGTAAGCGGGCACTGGTCAATTTCCTAGTGATTTCCTCACAGGCGACGGTCGGCCGACAAAAGGACCCATGGAAGGATTTCTATTTTACGGTTCATTTCGTTCAGAACCATTTTATTAAATTTCTATTGAATTGCCTTTTGACGGCTTACCTCGTTTTGTTTAAATGTTGATTTTATATTTCTATATGCGTTTTGAAGTGGCCGGCCGGCCATTTTATTCGTATATTATATTTATTACTTCTTCTCTTTTTGCAGCATTATGAATTGAAACATAAGATGCTACAGCCAAAGAAACTACCAGGTAGTATTGATAAAAACTTCATCTAATTCTGTTGAGTATTTCATGGTTTGTTCTCTATTGTCATTATAATATAGAATAATTTGTTCAAACTAATCCTTTAGAACATTATTTCGCAGAATCTAATCATAAAATAGTCTGTTTGATTTACTATGACAAATATAATCTTCGGCTGCCTCTGCTGCGCAGCAGGCGATTAGCCGGTTGTGAAACTAATGGTCGTGGGTTCGATTCCCGCACTGAGATATTGTGTGTGTGATCCAACATACATTTGTTTTAAGTCTGGGTATTGTGAGACCGAAAGTCTCTCGTGGTTCCTGATACTCACTACAAGACTCCTATCTTAGTTTAGGGTCAGGACTATGTGTGTGACTGTTGGGTGTTATTTATTTATGTTAAGTCTACCAACCCTCCAAGTCAACGTGGTGTAATGTTGGCTAACCCTCATAGTAGAGACGACCCAACCGTGAAACTTTATATACATTATTATTATAAAAACCACCCACTTAAATCTGTTGGGTTAAGAAAAATAGTAATGTAAAAATAAAATCTCGAAAAAGGAGCACTAAACGTCCTATAAAATAAGTGCATGCTCCTGTTTGTCTGAACGTTATCGAATTTACTGCACGTAAGAAGATAATGTGGATTTAACAAGGAGAGAGAGATAAGGAAATGACTCCAAGTATTAGTGCTATCTCTTAACCGTGGAATAATCCTTGTTAAAGTCTTTGGTTCGACTCAGATTCTGTTTGTTTAGATTTCGTTGAAGATATTTGTTTGATTTTATGTATCCGATATAAAATAAATAATAATAATACTAGCCCTGTATTAAACATGGTTCCACTGCTGGGCACGGGCCTCCTCTACTAATGAGAGGGGTTAGGCCTTAGTCCACCACGCTGGCCTAATGCGGGTTGGTAGACTTTACATACCTTCAAAATTCGTATGAGAATTCTCAGATATGCAGGTTTCCTCACGATGTTTTCCTTCACCGTTAAAGCAAGCGATAATTAACATTTTAATACACACCGATGTGTGTGTGTATGTATGTATCCGATAATAATAGGATAGTTGTACTTCCGCTTTCGAAATAGGTCATTCTAATACTTAGTAATTGGATTTTAGGTGATGATCTTTGACTTTTTATATATAATTAGCCTTTGCTTGCTTCATATGGACGATTACATTTATTGGTACATGAGGAGACTGAATTCTCATAGAAAAGAGAAATTGCTTTTTTCGATTTTCTTTCTCTAATAAAATTAGAGCAAATATGATCTTTAAAAAACACCAAGTCATGTGTAGGTAATAGGCTTAGTAGACTTTATCTGCGGCTGCAAGCAATTGCGTACCCCGCGACTTTCGACATAAAGGAGTGAGTGGAACATCGCGGGGTTTAGTCGGTAGGACGGTCTAGGCCGGTGAGTCCGACATACTTCCTTGGAACATCCGTAAATGGATTCCCCGTTTAGAAAAAAAGTAATAGGCTAACCAAATAAAATCATTTAATGTTTATATCGATATTACCATAAGCAAATGCCTGTATTCTAGATGGGATTGACAGAGTACTAGCCTAACAAATGTTCGCTGTGATAATGTCGACCCTGATGTATACAGAGCCTAAATATCGCCATATCGGGCTCAAGTCGAATAGCAGACAATACATTTTATTTCAAAGTTATCTGCTTGTCCGATTGGCATAGTACGTATGTCAAACAGGCAGTCCTTATAATATAATTATTGTTTGTATTTCTTCACCTATGGAGATAATCTTAACGAGGAATAATCGTAACGATTCATTAATAGATGTTTCTTGATAAAACAAATACTCGAAAAGATAAAGAATAAATAATAATTTAATTCCCCCAACCCCTTTCTATCATCGGACGACAAGAGACTCGGCGAAGCGTCATCGATACTTGGTTGATATTCCACCAGTGCGCACGAAGCG
The DNA here is from genome assembly GCA_905220505.1 of Laothoe populi. Classification (NCBI taxonomy): domain Eukaryota; kingdom Metazoa; phylum Arthropoda; class Insecta; order Lepidoptera; family Sphingidae; genus Laothoe; species Laothoe populi. The sequence goes on from HG992153.1 coordinate 16,964,404, forward strand.
TTTTGCTAGTACATTTATCATGCGCACCGCTAGAGAGTGGAACTCTTTGCCGGAGTCTATATGTCCCGAAAGTTATAACCTGGGTATCTTTAAGTCAAGAGTGAATAGGTATCTTCTAGGCAAGCGTGCTCCACCGTAGACCACATCATCACTTACCATCAGGCGAGATAGTGGTCAAATGCAAGCCTATTTATAGTAAAAAAAAAAAAAAAATTACAGACTATTATTACATATTTACTGAGAATAATTAAATGTCGATGAGTCTTTGTTTATTTTATCGTTTGTAATGAAGTAATTATAATAAACTAATTGGATAATTAGCAATAATGACATTGAAGACAGTACTTACAAATATTCACTATCTATTTGATTTATAATCACCTCGGTGGTCTAGTGGTGGCGAACATAGTCTGAGAAACTGTAGAGGTCTTGGGTTCATACTAAGTTAGAAAATCACATATCGTATTTATGTTTTCGTTTCCAAAAATAATATGATATGAATTGTTCAGAATTTAAATTTGTGCCTAATGTGACGATAGGCTTCACCTATCGCTGTTACCGATCACATCATGGGATGGAAATGAACCTGGAGACACCTGGATGTACTGGCTGCACCTCTGCCTATCCCTTTGGAAATACATTAATGAACTTATGTATTTATTCGAATAACAATACCGCTGACATTTTATTTGCAACATTTATTTAAATAATATTTATTAATTATTAACTGCCTCGGTATGGAATTGTGCCCGGTATGGCGATAGGCTCGCCCACTATCACATCATGGGACCGTAATAAATTCGACGAAAAGTGTGTGTACTGGCTACACCTCTGCCTGACCCTTCGGGGATTACAGGCGTGAGTGTATATATGTTATTTCATATTGTTACAATCATCTGAATGTGTTTTTTAGATATTATATGTTTAAGAAGAACGTTCGAAAATTTATATGGATTTATCAGAAAATTACGTGCTTTAAAAATATTTTATTCGACTTTATAACATTATCTTGTACAGTTGTCTTGTTTCTTACAATAGTCAACCAACTTGAACGAATTTCAGAACCGGATTACACTTTGAAAATGTTTGCGGCATCGTTTTGTTTTCACATTCAATTGTATAGTTTAAGTATGTTTGAATCGTACAAGAATCTTTTGTAGAATAAAAGGAGTTTATGTAAAGAAGACAATGGGAATATCCATAGATGTTTGCTTGAACTAGACCTGTGTAAAATATCGCAAAGGAATATTCTGGAGTGCCGTGATAGTAGATATGTCTGGTGGTAGCATATTGGTCGAAAACTGGTGAAATCTTGGGCTTAAGTCCCAGATAACGCAATAGCAACGGTAGGCAGCGGCTTTGTTGTGCCCTGGCATTGCAGAAGTCTATGTCTTTCTTTCTTTTTTTCTGCCTATGGAGGCATTAAAAAATGTAACATTATTTTTTTAATATGAGTGGCTCACTCTTTTCAGAAAAATACGACATCGTGGGTCGACTTCTCAAGCCGGGAGAGACACCGAACAAATACAGCGACGATGAGAGTGAAGAGAAGAAGGCGCAGTAGACATAATCTCGATATGTCACTTTTATAAATGATATTGTTGAATAGGTGATATATTTTAGAACGGTTAAGGGTCTGCGTTAACCAGCATTTTGTCAGTTAGTGGTTGATTTACTTATTAAATTATGTTTGACTTTGTACGATGTTGTTTTATTTTCTGCGTCCAAAAGTAACAAATTGTGTTTATGGTACGGTTAGTGCATAGACAAGGTTTGAAAAAAGATTTTATGAAGGAAGAGGTTTATGTTAGAAAAGTTTAATTTAAGTGTAGATTTTACAACAAAAGTAATTGAGAGGTCTGTGATTTTTAATTCTGCTGGCACGGCAAAATTACCATACTGCACCTGATGGTAAGTGCAGTGCCATCCAGTTGGAGTATCAAGTAGCGAGAAACAATCTATCCCTCCATCCTCAACACAATCATGCCGGCCAGTTGTGTAGCTTCTTCATTACACTATGCCCAATGATTGATTGCTTTTAGTTAGTAAAAACTCTGATGACAAAGTATGAAGAAAAATTAAACTACTCAACAAATAACACTGAATGGCAATGGAACTCAATGGCACATGAATCGCACTTCGCTTGTTGTATTGGAATTATTGTAAAACAGCAGTACATGCATTGAAAGTGGCATAATTAAAAACTGACTTTATCAATTGATACAAACACTTTAAAAGTGATTACATGATTCTCATGAAAATAACACGACAAAATTAAATAGTCGTTGTAATTGCATTTGATTACCCATCTAGAAAGAACCGTATAACATTTTTCTACCTAAATATATTCCAAATTACAGATTTTTTGTGTAATACTGATAGTTGCTCATCATATTAATTTATTAAGCTGTGCATGTATTTTAGTTTTTTTTGACAACCACTAAACAATGAACAACCAACATCAAAATGACAAATCCATTCTTATTTCCACCTAAGAACTAGACAATGCAAGAAACTATAAGTGAAACCAATGAATACACTTAAATCTCAAATATCAAAATTGAACACTATATAATACAAAGATAAATAAGATAAGTTAAATTTGTACTAAAAAAATCTCTGATAAAATAGTGCTGCTCCAATAGAGATGTCAACATCAGGTCTTTTTCCACCTGACTCGTCGCATAACTCAGCATGCGTCGCACGGGTGCCTTTATCATCGACTTGAGCCCCGATAATCACGCCAAATCGTGTCACGATTCTGAATTAAGACCACTGGAGCGTGGGACTTATACACATATATTCTTCTATTTATACATTCTTAGGAAAAAGTCTTGAAATATATTTTCGATGGAGTTTGACCTTGGAGATTTTGTTTGATATATCAAATACATACCTAATAGCTGCGATAGCCTAGTTGGTTGCGGTAAAGACTGTCAAACCGAAAGTCGTATGTTCGAAACCCAAATTGCATACACCTCTGTCTTTTCAAAAGTTACGTGTGTTAGCATTGCTAATTATTGGTTGCTGTAAGGCGCTGAAAAGCATCGTGAGGAAACCTGCATACCTGCGAATTCTCATAAGAATTTCGAAGTACCCGCATTAGGCCAGCGTGGTGGACTAAGGCCTAACCCCTCTTATTATTAGAGGAGGCCTGTGCACCGCAGTGGGACAATGTTTATTACAGGGCTAGTATTATTATTATATCAGATACATACATACTCACTCACGCGTATAATCCCTGAAGGGATTACATTTTTATTTATACCTAGTCAGGTCATAAATTCTGTCACATGTTTAATATAAAATAATTGAAACAAGTTTATTCATTATGTAACCATTTATATACCAAAATTAACTTAACAAAACATAGATTCTTATGACACTAAAGTTTATTCAAAATGACCTCCGTGATTTTGAATACAGGCCTTCAATCTGCGCGGCCAGTTGTCTATCGCAGCACGAACGAGGTCCATGTCAATATCGGCGGCTGCCTTAATCAAGGATGTCTTGAGTGACTCCAAATTGGGATGAGGCTTTGAGCACGCCTTTTCCTCCAAGTGTTGCCATATCTTGTAATCTAACGGATTCAAATCTGGACTGGAGGAGTGTTACGGTCCGCCTGACGGCGGGGCACAAAAAAAAACAAGATACGAAGAACGAAAAAAAAAATACTTTTATTTTTTCTTTTACAAAAAAAAAACCAAGTACTGAGGATAAGGAGAACCGCTCAGGGCGTGAGCTCTCGGCACAGAGAAAGTTCCGTTTGGTGATGGTCGACGGGCAATGTGCGCTGGGGACTTAACTACGCTCCAATGTCTGCCGGTGCGGTAGGGACCGGGGGCGCCGCGTGGCTCGCGATGCAGCGGCGTGCCGGGCGCAGAGGTCAGCAGAGGTCGGCGACTATGTTCTGCCGCGGTCGCACTCCTTCCCGGCTCGGAGCCGTTGTCGAGTCAGTGTTGGACGGTACGGGAGTTGGTACCTCCCAGCTGCAACCCGTACGGTGGTCCCCCAGATTCCTGGAACGCGTCGACAGGACGTTTGTAGCGCAAAAGACCCCGAGACCCAAGCACTAGTCGAGACCATGTGTGGGTGTCGGCATCTTTCGCGAACAATAAAAAACAACAAAATACAATACGCGCAGTGGAGTGACGATATACCAATCCGGTAATAGTAGAAGAACCAAAAAAATATATAAAATTATTTGAAAACCCAAAACCGAACTTCATCTAACTATTTACCGGTCGATCACCAATCCACTACGCCATGAGGTACAAAAAAATAAAATAACATTCCTTCTCGAATGCAATAATTACAAATTAGTAGGTAGTTAAAGACAAGCATATCGGCGAAGCGATGACCTGTGATATTTACAACGCCGGTACATTAAAAAAACTTCACTGATTTAACAATAGACTCCCAGCGATTTAGATGGGAGTAATATTATATGATTTCTTTTAAAACCTAACGAATTTAAGTTATTATCAAATTTACATTTCTAGATACATTACTACAAATTAAATATAAGATACATTTTTACGGTGGATATTATTTAAGTTAACAATTGAATGATTAATTTTGAGTCTACTAAATTACAGTTACATTAAAGAAAGAAAACCACCGATATTGAGAACACACGCGTGAAATACAAGTGGTCATTTAATTTCTGATCTAGACCATCTTCATTTGGCAATAGTATTTAAATGAAATTAACCCGAGTGAACATATGTAAGGTAAGGTTATGTTTTACTGCACCACGCGTCACATTTCTCTACGTAATTAAACCATTATTATACGGTGGAAGAATTTAAATCGGATAAAACCAGACACGAATTAGCTAACAGCAAAAAGCCTAAAGAATTATAATTAACTTACCAAGGGGGATGATGATTAGCACTGATTTTACTACTTTATTTTAACTGGTGGTATTTACTTGTGAGCCGACCTGTTTCCTGTGCGTGTTGGAATCAACTGTCGTTTTGTGTCCCGCGCCTTGTATTTAAAGGAAGGGTTTTTTCCTTGTGTGCGTGATAATTGATATTTTTTAGTGGGGATTCGTGTTTCAGACAGAAGGATTACCCTGATTGGTTCTATCCGCTATTGCTAGATCATTTCGCGTGGTTTCGCTCCGTAGTAACAACTTAATTATTTTGTCTTTATGTTTGTAATTATTTTAACATTTTTTTATTTTTATGTATTATCTTGTTACAACGTAACAATACCCCCTCTCCCAGAGAAAGGATTTTACGTAGTAAAATCCGCTGCGGTAAGCGCCTAAGTATCGCTAGAACCGCCCAGTACTGTCTCACATTCATACTTCCACTAACAAATACCTACCATGCGACCTAGCATTCGACCTTTCATAGTTGTCTGGTGAAATTTAAAATCAACAGACTTCCGTATAACTAGAGTACAATTCTATTAACGAATTGGACTCGGGAACAGTACTGCATGACAAAGAGCGTCTAAGAAGAAGAATACTGCAACGTGAACATTCTGACGAATCGGCACTGTGAAATACATTGGTCTTTGATGAATTTGTTACAGTCACGACCCGCTGTAACGAAAAACAGCAGACGAGCAGACCTATACCAAGAAACTGTCATGCTCCGCTAAAATTTTGCAAAACGCAAAAACAAAACGTGTGTAGACCTATAAGGAAGTCAATACACACAAAAAAATCGTGTAGGCTTATTTTAATTCATCAGAGACAATGTGGACAGAGACCAAAACGTAACAATTTTTAATTTGTAATAATTGTAGACGAGAAAAAAAAATATTCCATTTTCCGAACACTATGAATCAAGGAAACCTGAATTGAACTGTTAACGGTAATGACTTCGATGAATAAACGATCATTTGATCAAGCTAAATAAAATAGCTAAACGACATTGCGAGTATGTCTATTCTTTAGCGAATTTGTTACAGTCACGACCCGCTGTAACGGAGAGAAGAAAAAACAGCAGACGAGTAGACCTATACCAAGAAACTGTCATACTCCGCTAAAATTTTGCAAAACGCAAAACAATAAAACGTGTGTAGACCTATATAGAAGTCAATACACACAAAAAAATTCGTGTAGGCTTATTTAACTCGCTAAAGAACGGATAATAAACGAATGTTAACATATTATAGAATTGTTTAACAATCCTAAAAAAAAAATTCCTATGAAACAGGACAAAATTGATGAGGTTATCTATCGTGTATAATTCACGTGATAACTATAAAAGTGTGACAACACACCAAAAAAAAAAATCTTTACGAAGGAGAGAATCCGAGAAATTCCGGGAAAATTCCGATAAAATTCTGGTAAATTCCGATAAAATACCGATGAAATTCCGAGAAAATCCGTACATTCATCGCGCGGTGAGAGCACTCGGTCACTTGGGTCTACATCTATAATATGATGCGACCCGCATGGTATAAGTTTTCCCACCGTACGCTAGAAATGCCGGTGTGACTATCTATTGGTATCCTAAAATCGTTAACCCTATTCTCAGGTTCTAAACCGCGTATGGCTACTTCATACCTAAGCTCCGGTTTAGTTAGATGTATATATTTAATAGTGCGGTCCATTTTTAAAAAAAAATATAAAAAATTGACTTGATACGAACCGAACCGAAAGAATCGAACCCACGAACCGATAAGAATGAACCGAAATGATCAATCTAATTTTATTGGTCAGCTAAGTCGAAGATAAAAAGAAATTTTAACCGATGTTAAAAAAAAAATCCGAGAAAAAAATTATTCGAAGTAAAAAAAAAATTTTTTAAGTCCGAAAAAAAAATTAATCGAAAAAAAAAATATTCGAAGTTAAAAAAAATTTAACTATACGCGACGAAATGTGACACGAAAGTGGCAATGTTAATAAAATATTAAGTACGATGTAAAATAATGTACGTTACTATCATTATCTTTTCAGAGTATAAAATAAAATTTGCAAAACAATAATGATTGCAACAAAAAAATATGAATGCAGAAATGCACCAAACTAAAAAAAATCTCTGAAAGGAAATGTTTACTACGCACATACATAAATGCAAAAACGATTGCTAAACAAGAAACATGTCAATGCACAAAAATCAGAATGCAATGTTATAAGAAAAAATAAAATTATGATGATAAAATTATGCCACTTGCAGTTCACGCGTATGTGTGTGGGTAACCATAGATGGTATTTGATTACCCTGCGGAACCAGAAGACAAAATTTCGGCTACCCGTTCCTCTATAAAGAGAAAACGGGTCGGTGGTGCCTCCCCGTTCAGCCTCGTCCGCATAGGCTTACCACCTGGTTGAGAAAAAAAAAAAATACCGACACCACAATAGTACCAAACGAAAACTTCTCTGTGCTTGCTTTTAATAGTTGAGCGCCATTTTGTTACGGTCCGCCTGACGGCGGGGCACAAAAAAAAACAAGATACGAAGAACGAAAAAAAAATACTTTTATTTTTTCTTTTACAAAAAAAAAACCAAGTACTGAGGATAAGGAGAACCGCTCAGGGCGTGAGCTCTCGGCACAGAGAAAGTTCCGTTTGGTGATGGTCGACGGGCAATGTGCGCTGGGGACTTAACTACGCTCCAATGTCTGCCGGTGCGGTAGGGACCGGGGGCGCCGCGTGGCTCGCGATGCAGCGGCGTGCCGGGCGCAGAGGTCAGCAGAGGTCGGCGACTATGTTCTGCCGCGGTCGCACTCCTTCCCGGCTCGGAGCCGTTGTCGAGTCAGTGTTGGACGGTACGGGAGTTGGTACCTCCCAGCTGCAACCCGTACGGTGGTCCCCCAGATTCCTGGAACGCGTCGACAGGACGTTTGTAGCGCAAAAGACCCCGAGACCCAAGCACTAGTCGAGACCATGTGTGGGTGTCGGCATCTTTCGCGAACAATAAAAAACAACAAAATACAATACGCGCAGTGGAGTGACGATATACCAATCCGGTAATAGTAGAAGAACCAAAAAAATATATAAAATTATTTGAAAACCCAAAACCGAACTTCATCTAACTATTTACCGGTCGATCACCAATCCACTACGCCATGAGGTACAAAAAAATAAAATAACATTCCTTCTCGAATGCAATAATTACAAATTAGTAGGTAGTTAAAGACAAGCATATCGGCGAAGCGATGACCTGTGATATTTACAACGCCGGTACATTAAAAAAACTTCACTGATTTAACAATAGACTCCCAGCGATTTAGATGGGAGTAATATTATATGATTTCTTTTAAAACCTAACGAATTTAAGTTATTATCAAATTTACATTTCTAGATACATTACTACAAATTAAATATAAGATACATTTTTACGGTGGATATTATTTAAGTTAACAATTGAATGATTAATTTTGAGTCTACTAAATTACAGTTACATTAAAGAAAGAAAACCACCGATATTGAGAACACACGCGTGAAATACAAGTGGTCATTTAATTTCTGATCTAGACCATCTTCATTTGGCAATAGTATTTAAATGAAATTAACCCGAGTGAACATATGTAAGGTAAGGTTATGTTTTACTGCACCACGCGTCACATTTCTCTACGTAATTAAACCATTATTATACGGTGGAAGAATTTAAATCGGATAAAACCAGACACGAATTAGCTAACAGCAAAAAGCCTAAAGAATTATAATTAACTTACCAAGGGGGATGATGATTAGCACTGATTTTACTACTTTATTTTAACTGGTGGTATTTACTTGTGAGCCGACCTGTTTCCTGTGCGTGTTGGAATCAACTGTCGTTTTGTGTCCCGCGCCTTGTATTTAAAGGAAGGGTTTTTTCCTTGTGTGCGTGATAATTGATATTTTTTAGTGGGGATTCGTGTTTCAGACAGAAGGATTACCCTGATTGGTTCTATCCGCTATTGCTAGATCATTTCGCGTGGTTTCGCTCCGTAGTAACAACTTAATTATTTTGTCTTTATGTTTGTAATTATTTTAACATTTTTTTATTTTTATGTATTATCTTGTTACAACGTAACAGGAGGGCCAGTCTTCGTGCCGGATGAAGTCGATTTCACGCGCCGCCAGCCAGTCTTGTGTGCTCTTCGCTCTATGAGTTGGCGCCGAATCTTGTTGGAATACCCAGTGCCTGTTATTGAACATGGTATGAGAAACAGGTTCCACAAGGTTCGTCAGGACTGTATTTTGATACACAACTGCATTCGTTTTTACACCTTTCTCACAAAAATGTACCTCTGTTAAGCCCCAATAAGAAACTCCCAACCATACCATGAGCGAGGATGGAAAATGACCTCGTTGGACACGCGGAATACGGTTGCTCGCTTCTTCACTACTGTGTGCGTACACCTTATCATTTTGTTTGTTGTAGCTCTCTTCTACGGTAAAATTTTTTTCATCTGAAAAAAGAATTTCCCGATATTTTTTTCCCGCGTACCGCTTCAACAAAGCGCGGCATCTCTTCAGTCTCAGGTCCATTAGACGAGCATTCAAACGATGTCCTGTTCTGCTTAACCCCATCTGAAGGGCCAACAGTTTCTGCTTACGTTTGGGATTTCTTTGAATTCGCGCCGTCACAGCTTTTATCACTGCTGGAGTCCTAACAGACCGAGGGCGACCACTTCTTGACCTGTCATCTACACTAGAGTCTTCATTGTATCGTTTGATGGTACGATAAACGAATCTTTTGGTTATATTCAAATTTTTCAGTATGTCAAAAATTTGAATTGGCGCGTAACCGCAACGATGCAACGCAATTACTGCAACATGGTCTTCTTTAAGCGGCCACTCTATATTTAAAAATGAGTAAAATTCTAAAAAGTATACATTTTTATTTTCATGAACAATTTTAAATTCGAATTCAATAAACTTTTTTGTGGCCAGCATTCTAAAATAAAAGTTTTTACTGTGTGACAATACTTATGACCTGACTGTGTATTGTTTCACTTAACTAGTAATATTACAAACAAGGAAATGATAATTCTTTCTTTGAACATAAAACAATATTACTTTCACCAATCATAAAGCAAATACTAAAAATAGACATAGAACGTTTTAAAAGTTCATTGAAGAGGAATATTTCAGTTGTTCGAATCAGGCATTCCTCAAGTAGTAAGCGGGCACTGGTCAATTTCCTAGTGATTTCCTCACAGGCGACGGTCGGCCGACAAAAGGACCCATGGAAGGATTTCTATTTTACGGTTCATTTCGTTCAGAACCATTTTATTAAATTTCTATTGAATTGCCTTTTGACGGCTTACCTCGTTTTGTTTAAATGTTGATTTTATATTTCTATATGCGTTTTAAAGTGGCCGGCAAGCTTCTCCGTCGAACGTTTGCTTTAAAGTAAACTCATGAATTGGATTTATGTCTCTAGTTCCATTTTATTCGTATATTATATTTATTACTTCTTCTCTTTTTGCAGCATTATGAATTGAAACATAAGATGCTACAGCCAAAGAAACTACCAGGTAGTATTGATAAAAACTTCATCTATTCTGTTGAGTATTTCATGGTTTGTTCTCTATTGTCATTATAATATAGAATAATTTGTTCAAACTAATCCTTTAGAACATTATTTCGCAGAATCTAATCATAAAATAGTCTGTTTGATTTACTATGACAAATATAATCTTCGGCTGCCTCTGCTGCGCAGCAGGCGATTAGCCGGTTGTGAAACTAATGGTCGTGGGTTCGATTCCCGCACTGAGATATTGTGTGTGTGATCCAGATACATTTCTATAGGTTTGGGTATTGTGAGACCGAAAGTTTCTCGTGGTTCCTGATACTCACTACAAGTCTCCTATCTTAGTTTAGGGTCAGGACTATGTGTATGACTGTTGGGTGTTATTTATTTATGTTAAGTCTACCAACCCTCCAAGTCAACGTGGTGTAATGTTGGCTAACCCTCATAGCAGAGACGACCCAACCGTGAAACTTTATATACATTATTATTATAAAAACCACCCACTTAAATCTGTTGGGTTAAGAAAAATAGTAATGTAAAAATAAAATCTCGAAAAAGGAGCACTAAACGTCCTATAAAATAAGTGCATGCTCCTGTTTGTCTGAACGTTATCGAATTTACTGCACGTAAGAAGATAATGTGGATTTAACAAGGAGAGAGAGATAAGGAAATGACTCCAAGTATTAGTGCTATCTCTTAACCGTGGAATAATCCTTGTTAAAGTCTTTGGTTCGACTCAGATTCTGTTTGTTTAGATTTCGTTGAAGATATTTGTTTGATTTTATGTATCCGATATAAAATAAATAATAATAATACTAGCCCTGTATTAAACATGGTTCCACTGCTGGGCACGGGCCTCCTCTACTAATGAGAGGGGTTAGGCCTTAGTCCACCACGCTGGCCTAATGCGGGTTGGTAGACTTTACATACCTTCAAAATTCGTATGAGAATTCTCAGATATGCAGGTTTCCTCACGATGTTTTCCTTCACCGTTAAAGCAAGCGATAATTAACATTTTAATACACACCGATGTGTGTGTGTATGTATGTATCCGATAATAATAGGATAGTTGTACTTCCGCTTTCGAAATAGGTCATTCTAATACTTAGTAATTGGATTTTAGGTGATGATCTTTGACTTTTTATATATAATTAGCCTTTGCTTGCTTCATATGGACGATTACATTTATTGGTACATGAGGAGACTGAATTCTCATAGAAAAGAGAAATTGCTTTTTTCGATTTTCTTTCTCTAATAAAATTAGAGCAAATATGATCTTTAAAAAACACCAAGTCATGTGTAGGTAATAGGCTTAGTAGACTTTAGCTGCGGCTGCAAGCAATTGCGTACCCCGCGACTTTCGACATAAAGGAGTGAGTGGAACATCGCGGGGTTTAGTCGGTAGGACGGTCTAGGCCGGTGAGTCCGACATACTTCCTTGGAACATCCGTAAATGGATTCCCCGTTTAGAAAAAAAGTAATAGGCTAACCAAATAAAATCATTTAATGTTTATATCGATATTACCATAAGCAAATGCCTGTATTCTAGATGGGATTGACAGAGTACTAGCCTAACAAATGTTCGCTGTGATAATGTCGACCCTGATGTATACAGAGCCTAAATATCGCCATATCGGGCTCAAGTCGAATAGCAGACAATACATTTTATTTCAAAGTTATCTGCTTGTCCGATTGGCATAGTACGTATGTCAAACAGGCAGTCCTTATAATATAATTATTGTTTGTATTTCTTCACCTATGGAGATAATCTTAACGAGGAATAATCGTAACGATTCATTAATAGATGTTTCTTGATAAAACAAATACTCGAAAAGATAAAGAATAAATAATAATTTAATTCCCCCAACCCCTTTCTATCATCGGACGACAAGAGACTCGGCGAAGCGTCATCGATACTTGGTTGATATTCCACCAGTGCGCACGAAGCGTTTTGCTAGTACATTTATCATGCGCACCGCTAGAGAGTGGAACTCTTTGCCGGAGTCTATATGTCCCGAAAGTTATAACCTGGGTATCTTTAAGTCAAGAGTGAATAGGTATCTTCTAGGCAAGCGTGCTCCACCGTAGACCACATCATCACTTACCATCAGGCGAGATAGTGGTCAAATGCAAGCCTATTTATAGTAAAAAAAAAAAAAAAATTACAGACTATTATTACATATTTACTGAGAATAATTAAATGTCGATGAGTCTTTGTTTATTTTATCGTTTGTAATGAAGTAATTATAATAAACTAATTGGATAATTAGCAATAATGACATTGAAGACAGTACTTACAAATATTCACTATCTATTTGATTTATAATCACCTCGGTGGTCTAGTGGTGGCGAACATAGTCTGAGAAACTGTAGAGGTCTTGGGTTCATACTAAGTTAGAAAATCACATATCGTATTTATGTTTTCGTTTCCAAAAATAATATGATATGAATTGTTCAGAATTTAAATTTGTGCCTAATGTGACGATAGGCTTCACCTATCGCTGTTACCGATCACATCATGGGATGGAAATGAACCTGGAGACACCTGGATGTACTGGCTGCACCTCTGCCTATCCCTTTGGAAATACATTAATGAACTTATGTATTTATTCGAATAACAATACCGCTGACATTTTATTTGCAACATTTATTTAAATAATATTTATTAATTATTAACTGCCTCGGTATGGAATTGTGCCCGGTATGGCGATAGGCTCGCCCACTATCACATCATGGGACCGTAATAAATTCGACGAAAAGTGTGTGTACTGGCTACACCTCTGCCTGACCCTTCGGGGATTACAGGCGTGAGTGTATATATGTTATTTCATATTGTTACAATCATCTGAATGTGTTTTTTAGATATTATATGTTTAAGAAGAACGTTCGAAAATTTATATGGATTTATCAGAAAATTACGTGCTTTAAAAATATTTTATTCGACTTTATAACATTATCTTGTACAGTTGTCTTGTTTCTTACAATAGTCAACCAACTTGAACGAATTTCAGAACCGGATTACACTTTGAAAATGTTTGCGGCATCGTTTTGTTTTCACATTCAATTGTATAGTTTAAGTATGTTTGAATCGTACAAGAATCTTTTGTAGAATAAAAGGAGTTTATGTAAAGAAGACAATGGGAATATCCATAGATGTTTGCTTGAACTAGACCTGTGTAAAATATCGCAAAGGAATATTCTGGAGTGCCGTGATAGTAGATATGTCTGGTGGTAGCATATTGGTCGAAAACTGGTGAAATCTTGGGCTTAAGTCCCAGATAACGCAATAGCAACGGTAGGCAGCGGCTTTGTTGTGCCCTGGCATTGCAGAAGTCTATGTCTTTCTTTCTTTTTTTCTGCCTATGGAGGCATTAAAAAATGTAACATTATTTTTTTAATATGAGTGGCTCACTCTTTTCAGAAAAATACGACATCGTGGGTCGACTTCTCAAGCCGGGAGAGACACCGAACAAATACAGCGACGATGAGAGTGAAGAGAAGAAGGCGCAGTAGACATAATCTCGATATGTCACTTTTATAAATGATATTGTTGAATAGGTGATATATTTTAGAACGGTTAAGGGTCTGCGTTAACCAGCATTTTGTCAGTTAGTGGTTGATTTACTTATTAAATTATGTTTGACTTTGTACGATGTTGTTTTATTTTCTGCGTCCAAAAGTAACAAATTGTGTTTATGGTACGGTTAGTGCATAGACAAGGTTTGAAAAAAGATTTTATGAAGGAAGAGGTTTATGTTAGAAAAGTTTAATTTAAGTGTAGATTTTACAACAAAAGTAATTGAGAGGTCTGTGATTTTTAATTCTGCTGGCACGGCAAAATTACCATACTGCACCTGATGGTAAGTGCAGTGCCATCCAGTTGGAGTATCAAGTAGCGAGAAACAATCTATCCCTCCATCCTCAACACAATCATGCCGGCCAGTTGTGTAGCTTCTTCATTACACTATGCCCAATGATTGATTGCTTTTAGTTAGTAAAAACTCTGATGACAAAGTATGAAGAAAAATTAAACTACTCAACAAATAACACTGAATGGCAATGGAACTCAATGGCACATGAATCGCACTTCGCTTGTTGTATTGGAATTATTGTAAAACAGTAAATGAAAAAAAAAAAGAAAAAAAAAAAAAAAAAGTAAATGTAAAAGTAAAAAAGTAAAAGTAAAAGTAAACAGTACATGCATTGAAAGTGGCATAATTAAAAACTGACTTTATCAATTGATACAAACACTTTAAAAGTGATTACATGATTCTCATGAAAATAACACGACAAAATTAAATAGTCGTTGTAATTGCATTTGATTACCCATCTAGAAAGAACCGTATAACATTTTTCTACCTAAATATATTCCAAATTACAGATTTTTTGTGTAATACTGATAGTTGCTCATCATATTAATTTATTAAGCTGTGCATGTATTTTAGTTTTTTTTGACAACCACTAAACAATGAACAACCAACATCAAAATGACAAATCCATTCTTATTTCCACCTAAGAACTAGACAATGCAAGAAACTATAAGTGAAACCAATGAATACACTTAAATCTCAAATATCAAAATTGAACACTATATCATACAAAGATAAATAAGATAAGTTAAATTTGTACTAAAAAAATCTCTGATAAAATAGTGCTGCTCCAATAGAGATGTCAACATCAGGTCTTTTTCCACCTGACTCGTCGCATAACTCAGCATGCGTCGCACGGGTGCCTTTATCATCGACTTGAGCCCCGATAATCACGCCAAATCGTGTCACGATTCTGAATTAAGACCACTGGAGCGTGGGACTTATACACATATATTCTTCTATTTATACATTCTTAGGAAAAAGTCTTGAAATATAGGTTTTCGATGGAGTTTGACCTTGGAGATTTTGTTTGATATATCAAATACATACCTAATAGCTGCGATAGCCTAGTTGGTTGCGGTAAAGACTGTCAAACCGAAAGTCGTATGTTCGAAACCCAAATTGCATACACCTCTGTCTTTTCAAAAGTTACGTGTGTTAGCATTGCTAATTATTGGTTGCTGTAAGGCGCTGAAAAGCATCGTGAGGAAACCTGCATACCTGCGAATTCTCATAAGAATTTCGAAGTACCCACATTAGGCCAGCGTGGTGGACTAAGGCCTAACCCCTCTTATTATTAGAGGAGGCCAGTGCACCGCAGTGGGACAATGTTTATTACAGGGCTAGTATTATTATTATATCAGATACATACATACTCACTCACGCGTATAATCCCTGAAGGGATTACATTTTTATTTATACCTAGTCAGGTCATAAATTCTGTCACATGTTTAATATAAAATAATTGAAACAAGTTTATTCATTATGTAACCATTTATATACCAAAATGAACTTAACAAAACATAGATTCTTATGACACTAAAGTTTATTCAAAATGACCTCCGTGATTTTGAATACAGGCCTTCAATCTGCGCGGCCAGTTGTCTATCGCAGCACGAACGAGGTCCATGTCAATATCGGCGGCTGCCTTAATCAAGGATGTCTTGAGTGACTCCAAATTGGGATGAGGCTTTGAGCACGCCTTTTCCTCCAAGTGTTGCCATATCTTTTAATCTAACGGATTCAAATCTGGACTGGAGGAGGGCCAGTCTTCGTGCCGGATGAAGTCGATTTCACGCGCCGCCAGCCAGTCTTGTGTGCTCTTCGCTCTATGAGTTGGCGCCGAATCTTGTTGGAATACCCAGTGCCTGTTATTGAACATGGTATGAGAAACAGGTTCCACAAGGTTCGTCAGGACTGTATTTTGATACACAACTGCATTCGTTTTTACACCTTTCTCACAAAAATGTACCTCTGTTAAGCCCCAATAAGAAACTCCCAACCATACCATGAGCGACGATGGAAAATGACCTCGTTGGACACGCGGAATACGGTTGCTCGCTTCTTCACTACTGTGTGCGTACACCTTATCATTTTGTTTGTTGTAGCTCTCTTCTACGGTAAAATTTTTTTCATCTGAAAAAAGAATTTCCCGATATTTTTTTCCCGCGTACCGCTTCAACAAAGCGCGGCATCTCTTCAGTCTCAGGTCCATTAGACGAGCATTCAAACGATGTCCTGTTCTGCTTAACCCCATCTGAAGGGCCAGTTTCTGCTTACGTTTGGGATTTCTTTGAATTCGCGCCTTCACAGCTTTTATCACTGCTGGAGTCCTAACAGACCGAGGGCGACCACTTCTTGACCTGTCATCTACACTAGAGTCTTCATTGTATCGTTTGATGGTACGATAAACGAATCTTTTGGTTATATTCAAATTTTTCAGTATGTCAAAAATTTGAATTGGCGCGTAACCGCAACGATGCAACGCAATTACTGCAACACGGTCTTCTTTAAGCGGCCACTCTATATTTAAAAATGAGTAAAATTCTAAAAAGTATACATTTTTATTTTCATGAACAATTTTAAATTCGAATTCAATAAACTTTTTTGTGGCCAGCATTCTAAAATAAAAGTTTTTACTGTGTGACAATACTTATGACCTGACTGTGTATTGTTTCACTTAACTAGTAATATTACAAACAAGGAAATGATAATTCTTTCTTTGAACATAAAACAATATTACCTTCACCAATCATAAAGCAAATACTAAAAATAGACATAGAACGTTTTAAAAGTTCATTGAAGAGGAATATTTCAGTTGTTCGAATCAGGCATTCCTCAAGTAGTAAGCGGGCACTGGTCAATTTCCTAGTGATTTCCTCACAGGCGACGGTCGGCCGACAAAAGGACCCATGGAAGGATTTCTATTTTACGGTTCATTTCGTTCAGAACCATTTTATTAAATTTCTATTGAATTGCCTTTTGACGGCTTACCTCGTTTTGTTTAAATGTTGATTTTATATTTCTATATGCGTTTTGAAGTGGCCGGCCGGCCATTTTATTCGTATATTATATTTATTACTTCTTCTCTTTTTGCAGCATTATGAATTGAAACATAAGATGCTACAGCCAAAGAAACTACCAGGTAGTATTGATAAAAACTTCATCTAATTCTGTTGAGTATTTCATGGTTTGTTCTCTATTGTCATTATAATATAGAATAATTTGTTCAAACTAATCCTTTAGAACATTATTTCGCAGAATCTAATCATAAAATAGTCTGTTTGATTTACTATGACAAATATAATCTTCGGCTGCCTCTGCTGCGCAGCAGGCGATTAGCCGGTTGTGAAACTAATGGTCGTGGGTTCGATTCCCGCACTGAGATATTGTGTGTGTGATCCAACATACATTTGTTTTAAGTCTGGGTATTGTGAGACCGAAAGTCTCTCGTGGTTCCTGATACTCACTACAAGACTCCTATCTTAGTTTAGGGTCAGGACTATGTGTGTGACTGTTGGGTGTTATTTATTTATGTTAAGTCTACCAACCCTCCAAGTCAACGTGGTGTAATGTTGGCTAACCCTCATAGTAGAGACGACCCAACCGTGAAACTTTATATACATTATTATTATAAAAACCACCCACTTAAATCTGTTGGGTTAAGAAAAATAGTAATGTAAAAATAAAATCTCGAAAAAGGAGCACTAAACGTCCTATAAAATAAGTGCATGCTCCTGTTTGTCTGAACGTTATCGAATTTACTGCACGTAAGAAGATAATGTGGATTTAACAAGGAGAGAGAGATAAGGAAATGACTCCAAGTATTAGTGCTATCTCTTAACCGTGGAATAATCCTTGTTAAAGTCTTTGGTTCGACTCAGATTCTGTTTGTTTAGATTTCGTTGAAGATATTTGTTTGATTTTATGTATCCGATATAAAATAAATAATAATAATACTAGCCCTGTATTAAACATGGTTCCACTGCTGGGCACGGGCCTCCTCTACTAATGAGAGGGGTTAGGCCTTAGTCCACCACGCTGGCCTAATGCGGGTTGGTAGACTTTACATACCTTCAAAATTCGTATGAGAATTCTCAGATATGCAGGTTTCCTCACGATGTTTTCCGTTCACCGTTAAAGCAAGCGATAATTAACATTTTAATACACACCGATGTGTGTGTGTATGTATGTATCCGATAATAATAGGATAGTTGTACTTCCGCTTTCGAAATAGGTCATTCTAATACTTAGTAATTAGATTTTAGGTGATGATCTTTGACTTTTTATATATAATTAGCCTTTGCTTGCTTCATATGGACGATTACATTTATTGGTACATGAGGAGACTGAATTCTCATAGAAAAGAGAAATTGCTTTTTTCGATTTTCTTTCTCTAATAAAATTAGAGCAAATATGATCTTTAAAAAACACCAAGTCATGTGTAGGTAATAGGCTTAGTAGACTTTATCTGCGGCTGCAAGCAATTGCGTACCCCGCGACTTTCGACATAAAGGAGTGAGTGGAACATCGCGGGGTTTAGTCGGTAGGACGGTCTAGGCCGGTGAGTCCGACATACTTCCTTGGAACATCCGTAAATGGATTCCCCGTTTAGAAAAAAAGTAATAGGCTAACCAAATAAAATCATTTAATGTTTATATCGATATTACCATAAGCAAATGCCTGTATTCTAGATGGGATTGACAGAGTACTAGCCTAACAAATGTTCGCTGTGATAATGTCGACCCTGATGTATACAGAGCCTAAATATCGCCATATCGGGCTCAAGTCGAATAGCAGACAATACATTTTATTTCAAAGTTATCTGCTTGTCCGATTGGCATAGTACGTATGTCAAACAGGCAGTCCTTATAATATAATTATTGTTTGTATTTCTTCACCTATGGAGATAATCTTAACGAGGAATAATCGTAACGATTCATTAATAGATGTTTCTTGATAAAACAAATACTCGAAATAAATAAATACAATATTGTTATTGCCTAAAATAGAAATTGCAATTAGTTAATATATAGTTTTAGCCAATTTGTTATGTACCTATGTGAAATTGTAAATTTAGTTGGCGATCCCTAATAAATAAAATAAAATCAATGTCATAAACCGGCCCCACATCCAAAGGCTATAAATACAACAATGCAATTAAAAATAACTTAAATATTCGTGGAAGAACTCAAAGCGGCTTCCGGCACGGCGTAGTGGTGAAAAAAATATCACATCTGTCAAAACAAGCACACTTTGCTGGCTTAAAATTGGCCACTTATGACAATTTGTCTTTGTAATTCTGATTGGTTTAAAACGTTCATTTTTTCGGATTTAAACTAAGTATCTAAGTAAACTGACTGCCTCGGTAGTTGTAACTGCGCATGCGTTACGACTGCTGTGCTGAGGTCACGGGTTCGATCCCCGGGTCGGGTAAAGTGATATTGGAATTTTCTATCTAGAAATTCCTCAGTATTAGCCCGGAGTCTGGTAAATGTGCCTGGTATGGCGATAGGCTTGCCCCCTATCACATTATGGGACCGAAATTCGGCGAAAAGTGGGTGTACTAGTTACACCTCTTTTTTTTTTTTTTTTTTTTTCCCGCGGGGAAAATCCATCTTACGGATACCTTCTGGTCCTCGGGGGAGGAGAGATGGTTATGCCGGACTCACCGACCTTCCGACCCAGTTCGCCCGAAGGACTACTAGATCGGGACCCTAATCAATTTTCCTACGCCGGTGTACCGACTAAAAACCCCGCGGTAGCCTTCTGCAGCACATGTGGGACAATCCCGGGGGATCCTGAGTTTACCCTGGATTGCTGCCGGAACCATCCCTGTGCCGTACCTTTACGGCCCGTCTCTTCTTGGGCTAGATGCCCCCCACAATTTACAGTAGCAGCGCGATATTTCGCGCCGCCAACCGCCTCAGGGTCGCACCATGCAGATATATATGTAAAGGCCGCACATCCCCCGCTGTGCAGCCGCGGCTAGTTACACCTCTGCCTACCCCTTCGGGGATTACAGGCGTGAGTTTATGTGTGTGTGTGTATCTAAGTAAACGGAAGCAGTATTTTTAAGCACACAATCCAGACCCCGGGCTGATACTACATCAGCCCGGGGTCTGGATTTGTGCCCGGTATGGCTCAGCAAATTTATGGGTGTACTGGTTTTACATCTCTGCCTGATCCTTCTTGGATTACAAGTGTGAGTGCATATGTATGTATATATTTTTCATAAAATGCTTACTGGTGTGCTAAATAGTGCGTAAAAAAATGATATCTAGGGAGTTTGTTATTCAGCTAGAATATATTTCCTTTTCAAACAGTGGCGTAGCTTGCCTTAGACGGGCGCTGTATCAAAATTTGTTGCGGTGCCGGTCGGGGCCTCTGTAGCTCGGGGGCCCCGTGTCATTGATACGGCTGATGCTGATGCTATACCCCTGTTTACAAATAACTTTTCTTATGCATTAGACTATCACTTCCCACGGCTATACACATTCGCATGTGAAGTAAACTGCTTCAGTAAAATTTAAAAATAGAAAGTAGGCAAACGACTAATGAGGCACCGAATCAATGCTTCAAAAACCTGCCTGTTTGTTTTCGTTTTCGGAAGTAGCACCATTAGTGGAGTCCATTGTAAGCTAGCATACCAACAAGTTTACATTTACAAAGATACTAAACAGAATTACACAAATCTCAATTGAAAAGTGTCATCTACACGCACACAAAATATCAAACAAACTTCACGGAATGGTATCAAGGAGCGTTTCAAAGTAACTGCTGAGTTCGGAAGACAATATATTCTTATAAGAAAGTGTTAGGGGCAAGAACAAAGGCCGTAACTCTTCATCGGGAATTCGAGTGTGCTTACTGACACCACAACTGAACTCTCTAGATCAGTATGACAATGTTTATTGGAAATTGTTGGTGTTTTTATTCATGACCAGGAAGGTATCATAAAAGTCATATGTGTATTGTTGGGTTTGCTTGAAGTAGCTGGAGCTAGATAAATTATTTTTATTTTCGCGGGGAAACGATTAGTCGCTTCTGCCACTTTTTGAGGAGGCGTAACAGTTATGATAGACATAGTCCTTTCGACACACCGTAAGACAAATGGAATAGATGATTTAACTACTGACCCGAATCTTTGACAAAACTTGGCAATACCAATTAAGTTCCAATCACCTCTTAGGCTTCAATTGGGAAAAACACAAATTTTTGAGACTGGCGATTTTCCATTCTTTCGAAAATCGACGATATAAAGAAGTTCGGAATCTTTTCGGAATCAGTAAATTTAACATTAGGATTACTGGTACTAATTTTATCAAGCTAAAGTTTATAGAAATTTAGCAAATCGAGTAAACGAGTGCCGACCCTGGCATCAAACCACAGTAATCTCCGACAGAAAAAATTAAACCCACAAAAAAGTTTTAAGCGTAAAGCTTTATACACAGAGTGTTGCAAAAAGGTGGTAAAAATAAAATTTAACTACACGACTAACAGGGAGGGTGATTAATAACTTCTAGTTAAAGTTGAAAACCCCGTAAACCTCCTCTTATCTGAGTAATTGGAATTTATAATTAGTATGGTATTTTTATTCTATGATCCAATATAACCAATGCCAACATAGCCAATGATAAATAATAACAAACAATTTTTGTAGTCTCTTTGTATATTTCATGTTTGATAATGGATTGATACATTTTTTCATCTGTCATGTTTCAAAAGTTATTACAGTTTTAAGACCACACCACAGAAATTCCAAGAAAAAATCTAAATTCCATTTTTTTACATTACTAGCACATTTCTGCAACACCTTGTATAGATACATAACATACGAATAGAAAATTTGATACCCTGTACAAATGAGAAGCTGTTACACGTAGTGTGATGTTACCAAATAAAACGCACGGCAATTAAACCAGGTTTGTTCATTTAGATTTTTTAAAAGACTTTTCAGTACATTTATTTTATGCGGTTCTCTCGGAGATAAATGTGGATACAGCGTTTACATTTATTTGAACTAATCTCATCTAAAACATTGCATGTAATAATTTATCCAAGCCACATAAGTACAAAATGAAAATGACAATAAACGTCAGCAATTTAAAAAGTAATTTACAAAATTTTAATAAAATCAATTTACTTATCTCGATCAGTTTTTTTACTGCGATACCATACATGAGACCAAAATCCAAATCTTGTATATACATTATATTGACAAGATGTGTGTTTGTAAATTGTACTATAATTAACATACATGCATATACACTCACGCCTGTAATCCCTGAAGGGGTAGGCAGAGGCCGTAACCAGTACACCCACTTTTCGCCGAATTTCGGTCCCATAATGTGATAGGGGGCGAGCCTATCACCATGCCAGGCTCAGATTCCAGACTCCGGGCTAATACTGAGAATTTCTATATAGAAAAACCCAATATCACTATACCCCACCTGGGATCGAACCCGAGACCTCAGTACAGCAGTCGTAACGCATGCGTAATTACAACTGCGCCACCGAGGCAGTCGAGTATAATTATTAAATGGTTAATTATTTATGCAAATTACATTGAAGCCTACTTACAATTTAGAAACTCAAGATTGAATTTATATGCAGACCGATCGAAAGTAGCAACTAAATGTGTAACATAAGGTGTATATCACTTTAATAATAATACTAGCCCTGTACTAAACATTGTCCCACTGCTGGGCACGGGCCTCCTCTACTAATGAGAGGGGTTAAGCCTTAGTCCACCACGCTGGCCTAATGCGTAGACTTCACATACCTTCGAAATTCTTATAAGAATTCTCAGAAATGTAGGTTTCCTCATGATGTTTTCCTTCACCGTTAAAGCAAGCGATAATTAACATACAATACATACATAACTTTAGAAAACTATCACCTTAGTTCTTTTTTTTTACTGTCTGGAGGCAGACGAGCAGACGGGCCACCTGATGGTAAGTAGTCACCGCCGCCCATAGACTTCTGCAATGCCAGGGCAAAGCTACCTACCGTTAAATATAATATGTAGATAAACTACAAAATCTTTTGATTGGAATCGAATCCATGACAGCGAAACAGACCAATGTGGACAATTAAAAGCAAGCAAATTATTGCAAAACAATGCAATATTAACTAAGGCGCCGTTAAAAGCAAAGATTAAATAATTAATGAATATACCCAACACTCACAAACATTTGACTCGGTCCAGTAATCGAACCCACAGAGTCTCGTTTCACAGTAGGCTACTCGAGTCAATTAATTGATTACATCGACGCCAAATTGATACAAATGATTATTTAGACCGATAAATTAGAGCCGGAGTGTTAGAGTCCCGGCTTCAAATATATTAGGACAATTTCCACAGCAGCGAAATAAATAGTAGGTGTCGCTTGCCAAGTAGGAAAAGGAAAAACATTATGGCTATATATCCCGGACATTCCCGAGATATGGCACTTCACTCGCGTTGGGAGATTTTGGCAAACATATTTTTTGATATTCCGCAGCCTCTTAAATTATGCCCGACGATAGTTGTAATTCGATATTAGGAATCATTCACAGTTGTAGAATAGTTTTGGTATCGATTTCAAATATCATTTTTAGAAACAGTACTGGCAGTTATATAAGAAAAATAATTCTATATTTCGAATATATGGTTCTTGTAATTATGAATGAATAATCTATGAATTATGAGCCTTAATCAAATTATGTTATTTATTAGCATTTATTGCACTAAGTTTATAGGTATAACAACTTTACGGTAAATATAAGATTACTAAGACACCAGGGCTGGTACATATTTTATACTAGCTGTTGCTCGCGGCTTCGCCCGCGTGGAGGTCATATTTGGGAGAAAAGTATACAATACAAAATACCAATTTTCATGCATTTAACTTCAAACATGACGGATTTTCATACAAACTTTCTTCCCCTATTTTACCCCATAAGGGGTAAAATGACATCCTGAAACATATGTTTTTTATTTTTAACTAAAGGGCCAAATCCCAGTTTTCATGCGTTTAACTTCAAGAATGACGGATTTTCATACAAACTATCATCCCCTATTTTACCCCCTTATTTCCAAAAACCCTTCTTTAGTGGATGCCTACGTCATAAAAGGTACCTACTGCCAAGTCTCTAACCCCAGCCGTTTAGGCTGTGCTGTTGATCGATCAGTCAGTCAGTCAGTCAGCTTCTTCTTTTAAGTATATACAGATTGAATGTATAAAATACCAGCACAAAGGTTTGGTAAACCAAATAATAGTTATGATTCATCACGACTATGACAGCTCCGTTTGCTCAAATGTACATTACCTAGTCTCTAACCTGGGGAGTCAAGCCAGGTACCTAAGTTGAAATCTATTCATTTTCGGAAATATAAACACAGATATATAACTGCAGAAACACACAAATCCAAAAAGATTTTTTCAAACCTGAAAGCCCTAGATTAGCGCGTTCAAACAAACAAACAATGTCTTGAGCTTTATAATATTTATAAAGATTATTGATTGATATCCTTTTCAGATAAGGCAAATCCAAAATCTGCACCATCACTAGGCTTAATTTTAGAAATGGCACTAATATTCCCTTTATGCAAACTGATTGTATTTTGACGAATCAAAACGTCAATAGTCATGACTGCCAGAAATATTTTGAAACGGGTCAAAGGGATGGACCGACAGATAATGGGATCATAAGGCGGGCCAAACGAATGTTCCCCAACAAACAGCGTCACATCTTGTTTTCTTGACTAAGCGAATAATCCGGAAAACATAATTCCGGAACATTTGTCGCTACGATTCCCTAATGAATACACAAAGGAAAAGCTGCCATTTGGTGACGAGACAACCCTATCTTGATTGGTAAGGATTACGTAAGAAATTACTACAAGTCAATTTTTCCTTCTACGCTTTTGTTTCAGTTGATATGATGTACTTTGGAGAGCGAGGTGTTGTTTTGTAAAACTTCTTTAGTTGGTTGTGTATTCTTTTGAAGTGTTTATTGCTTTCGATGGTAAGGAATATATTCGTCAAACTATCAATTGATTGCTCTATTTCATGATTTTGGTGCTAATATGCTTTTTATGAAATTGACAGAATTCAAATTGCGAATTACACTATTACATAAAGGTTATATTCACCAATAAGCAACCAATAATAATACCAAGCCTGTATTATAAATATCTAAGTGCTAGACATGGACCTCGTCTACTTATGACAGGGGATAACTACGTGCTACTATGCGAGTTAGTCAAGGTATCAGCTCTTTTTTAATTTCTAACACCAATTGATAAAATCCAATTACTGTTGTCTTCCATTTCAAAGGACACTAAAATCTGCGTAATAACTGGAAATTTATTGAGATCTTATTGACAGATGAGCGCAATACACTAACATGCAGCATTTTAAATTCGAAGCTCTGAGTGATGTTCGTATAAGCGGCTCTTATGCTTACTATCCGGTAACCTGCTCGTCTGATCATAGAAGCAAATAAAAAAACTTGAGTTGGAATGCGGATATGCCGATGGACTAGCAACCTTTTACACCTTATTATGGAAATAAGCTTGGAGAACAGGGAGTGCATTAGATGCAATCCTGTCTATTCTGTGGGAATATAGGTTGGAGCCTAGTGGCATATTATTGAATAACATCTATTGTTCTTTTATTTTGATTTTTGCATAGCAGTCCGGCAAATGGGAAAAATTGACAGCTTATTGCCCATGAACTTATAATATTAGTAGAAAAGAAATGGAGATTGGTAAGGAGATTGAAGTCATCCTGAGGCTTTCTACGTACAAAATGCAACTGCAAACTGTTCCACTTTTCCGATTTTCTGTACAATAGTAGCAATAACTCGGACGAGTCAGCCTAATTAAATTGTCTACAGTATGTCTTTACTACATCTAAAAAACAGGTTATAAATTATGAGAAGAAATAAATATCTACTAATTAATACAGCAATGAGGTGCATATTATAGCTTCCTCATATTTCAAAATCAACTGAAAGCAATATTTATTTATTTAGCTTCAGTGGTGTCACGGTCCAGTGGTTGGCTGTAAAACGATAGACCGCGATTTCAGTTTGTGTAATACACAAATAGTTATTTCGGTACGTCGGTCTTGATACTTACGAAATGGTTTTGACTTAATATGAGGTCAAGACTATGTATGTGGTAGTTGGATATATTTATTCTTTTACAATAACCTAAAATTGACGATACTATATACTAGCACCCATTTGCATCTAAAGTCTAAATTCGTTTACTTATCCATACTAATACTATAAATGCGAAAGTAACTCTGTTTGTTTGTATGTTACCTCTTCACGACTAAACGGCTGAACGGATTGTAATGAAATTTGGTAAGGGAATAGATTATATCCTGGAGAAGGACATAGGCTATATTTTTTTCTCAAAAAACAACCTTGAAAGGGGTCAAATAGGAGGTCAAAATTTGTATGGAAATCCATAATTCCTCGACTTAGGGGTCTGTAAATTCATATTTAGGCGTTAGGTAGGAAATAAAGAAATACGTGTTTCAACGTTTTTGAAAATCATCCCTAAAAGGGGCAAAGTGGGGTTAAACTTATGGGGTATTCTTTAGATGCAATCTCAAGATTCAGGCACAACACCTGAGGGGCTGGACAATCGCTACAGGTGCCTCAGTGCAGAAGACAACTACTTCGATTGTATACTTCTGCTCCCGAATATAACCTCCACGCAGGCGGAGCCGCGAGCAACAGCTAGTAATCTATATTCGTGCGTATCGTCTATAACATTATACATCATTTTTTTTACCATTTATCAGTCGACAAGAATGAATAGAAGGCGCAAACTGAATTATCGATCCGAACCCTTTAAAGATAAGGTTTGAACTTTTGCAATAAAACGTGTCCTTTATCGGGACATCCGTCTGGTCGCTCATAAATTAATCCAGGCAGTAAAAACCTTCTCTCTCACGCACCGAACTAATTGCATTTCTGATTCTCTCTGAAGTAAGTGTAATTAACTCTGTCTGAACTATGTGGCCATTGCGAGGTGGGAGCGGACGGCATCTGTCAATTTAACGCCCTATTGCAAATCAATGTTAGTGGCTTTGGTTTATAATCCGTTTCATTTTATTGACAGAGGTGTATTTACAATGTAAAATTGGAATCTATTTTGGTGGGATTAGATACGGCTTGAAGTATACAAGAAAGGACAGCAGGACGGCTTTGTTATAAATCGAAACGAAATTCTGAAACATATAAAGAAGCATGTATATAAATATTTTTAGAAATTTGCGATTTGTATCCATACTATAAAATTCGGGTTTTATTGGCATAATATTAAGGTCCTATGAATACTAAGGTCTAATGAATACCTACTTATTTCCGGACGTTTAAAACCAGCTGTATCGGTCACGGGTTGACACTTGAGTTTGGTTGGCCTTGGGCCTTCTCTACCAAAGAAGACTTGGGCGTTAGTCTACCACGCTAGTCTATCACGTGGTATGGTATGCCAAAATGAAAGTAGCATGTTCCAAAGCAGCTCCATAAACAAGACCTTCGGATTTTTCAAAGTTCCGTGTGTATGGTTGATTGTCGCTTGCCTTACCGGTGAAGGAAACATCGGGAAGGAACATGAATACCAGTTTAGGACAAAGTACTATAGACTTCTGTGACAACTCATAATTTAATTGGTAGATATACAAATCTTTGCACGTTTTATATGTTGTAAAAAAACATAGTCACTGAGTCACTGAAACTGGTCAATGTTTAATAATCTTTTACTAAATAAATCTTTCTTTTCTCTTATATTTTAATAAAGCAAGAACTAATTTAACAAAATCCCTTAGGATATGTATAGAAAAGGTTTTACAAGAAGATCTATGGCACCTAACTTCACTGATAACAATTTCAGTTCCACCACAGACTACGCTGATTTCGGTTCTAATTTCTCCATTACAGATTATAATCTTCAGCTAATTAAGTAGGTTAATCTGGTATAGCTGAATATTGTGTAACATTATACAGAATTATCGAATACGGGATATTCGGTTCGATTCATATTATACTGTATATAGTATACATTCTAATACTAATTATATCTACGGATTATTATAAGGTTGTCTTAATCTGTATATATAAAAGAAGAAACTGACTGACTGATTGACTGACTGATCGATCAAAGCACAGCCAAAACGGCTGGGGTTAGAGACTTGAAATTTTGACAGTAGGTACCTTTTATGACGTAGGCATCCACTAAGGAAGCGTTTTCGGAAATACCACCCCTAAGGGGTGAAATAGGGGATGATAGTTTGCATGAAAATCCGTCATTTTTGAAGTTAAGTTTATGAAAATTAGTATTTGGCATTTTAGTCAAAAATAAAAAATATATATTTCAGGATTTTTGGAAATTCCATCCATAAGGGGGTAAAATAGGGGAAGAAAATTTATATGAAAATCATTTTTGAAGTTGAACGCATGAAAATTGGTATTTTGAATTGTATACTTTTTCTCCCAAACATGACCTCCACGCGGGCGGAGTCGCGAGCAACAGCTAGCACCTAATAAACGTTTACAGTCATCCAACGATCACACACATTCTGCTGACTCACACATACATAATTAAATACAACAACATATTATAATTATTATGACAGCCTCCGTGGCGCAGCTGGTGAATAGCCGGCTGTGAAACGAGTGGCCGTGGGTTCGATTCCCGCACCGAGACAAATGTTTGTGTGACAGACAGATATTTTTTCGGGTATGGGTGTGGTGGGACCGGAGTCCCTCGCAGTTGTTGATACCCACGATACAGATTTTACCTAGTGTGGGGTCAGAACTTTGTGTGTGACTGTTGGGTGTATTTATTTATTTAATAGATATCAATATCAACGAGATACTTTCCATCTCACAACACCCAGATCTGAAACTAATATTTGGCATTTTGTGCAAGTGACTGACTAAAGAGACTAGAGAGAAGGCGGGGACATAACTTATTATAAAAAAATAAGTTTAAACATTTGCTTTTTGATTTCTTGCCTCAATCCTTCACGTATGATATGTTTATTAGGTACTAAGAGGGTTAATATAAAGAAATTATTTAACAATTCCTGTCTTATTTATAAAATGTTATATCATGTTCTTAAATACAGATCCTTAATCTTTTAAAATATGTTTGAATGAATTTATGACTAATCAAATAAATTCAATAGCTTGAAAATTTCCAGATGTAAACGTTCGCCTGCACCCAAGGGTGTTATTCAACGCAGGTGTCATAAATAAAAGTTGTGAAAATCTATGAGACTGTATCCCGTTCGAACGCAGAACGGGTACTAAAGATGATTGCAGAATCAAACAGAAATCAAACCTAGAAATAACATACTATAGCAAATGTGATGTTAATAGAAAGTCATATTGTAAGCCGGTGTTCGAAAAAGCAACGCTAGAGCTTTTTTCGTTCTTCTGTAGCGAAACTGCATTCTGAACTGGCGGAAGAGTAAAAAATATTGAACCTAAATAATGTAGAGAATTTTATGGATTCCATTTTTGATACACTTTTTAAGTCGAGTAGGCATGTAGCATTCCTAATTCTCACTTAAGTATTGCAGAAGATAAATAGAAATGTTACTAAAAAATAAATGATCATCATTCTCATTCCGTTTTTAAGGAGCACTTATAATTCTAGCAAAATCAACAGAGTCAATTATAAAATGGTTTAAGAGCAAACATTAAAATGAAACATCTGAAAAGATGCAATGGAAATGTTTGCTAAGCAATAATCAAGATAACAGTTGATATAAATAGCTTCAACCACTCTTAACTCGACGGAACATTCGATATGATGAACGATGCTCCTAATACTTGGCATGAAGTGAAAAGTTACCTGAGTTATTCAGGACTTTCTTTGCATTTTGTCTGATTAAATAATGGATTATTCACAATGATTTATAAGTTGAAATAGTTTCCGTATCAACTTTGTTTTAATGTAGTGGCTGGTTGATAGATTAACTTCGGGGATTACTTGCTAACGTGGAGTAGTGCAGTCGGGGGGAAAAATGTTAAGTGAGGTCTTGTGTAGATTTATTTTTTGAGCAGCGTTTTAGACTCGTGAGGATAATTTTCACAACAGTAAACGTAAAAATGGATTAGATTTTTGTATTTGGGATGAAGAGACATCATCTATTCTATATATATTTTATAAGTATTTTCGCAAATATTATGGCAGAACAGAACTTTTATAGAAACGAAATAGCCAACATTAAATAATAATAATAAATGCACTGAACAGTCACAAACATAGTTCTGACCGGACAATAAGATAAAAGTCTTAGGTTGATGGTATCAAGAACTACGAGAGACTTTCGATAAGTATCACATCACCCAGAACCGAAACAAATATCATCACAGAAACATTTGTCATGGTGTGGGAATTCAACCTGCGGCTGCTCGTTTTATAGCCGACTACTCACTCATTGAGCCAGGGAGGCTGTCAAGACACATAATATCCCCATACGTGAGGTTCAAATGAATATTTTCTTATGTTAAAAGACATTAACTCGTTTGCGATAGGAATATGCGACTTCAATTTGAAATTCTCGAGCGCTCTAATGAGATTTTCGCAAATATTTATCTCGATGTGGTATTGGATTTCCACTTCGTGCGTCGTAATCTCCCGTATTGTGAGGTAATTTGTCTTCTTGTTTACATAGGCTTTAATGCAACCGAATACGTGCGTTTTTCTAATAAAAAATAGTTATCTATGTTTTTTCCTTATGTCCTTTTTATTTCACTCCGTTTCCATGTTTTGTCTCTGGATATTCGTTGGGGGTTTTGTTGGGCTTATCATTGTGGCAAATTGTCCTTATGTATTTAGATACTGCGGCATTGTTACTAAGGCAGGGAAATCTACATGATTGACACTCCATAAAGTAATGCCTAAGGCCTAACTCCGTACATTAGCCGAGGAGGCCTTTTTTTTTTTTTTTTTTTCGCGGGGAAAGCATTTTATTACTACCGCCCGCTTCGGGGGGAAGCGGAATAAAACGGTTATGCTGGACTAGCCGGTCTTACGACCCAGCATCCTCCTCGCCCGGATGATGGCTATCCGGGCAGCCGCTGGGCCGAGTCCCTACCCCCTATGTACACCCCACCCGACACTACCAGCTAAAACCCCGCGGTGGCCTTCTTCGGCGCTTACGGAGCGATCCCGGGGTATTCTAAGGAGTGCTAGAATTGCTGCCGGAACCGCCCCTGCGCGGTGCTGCGTAGCAGCCCATCTCCATGGGAGGGCTTAGGAGCCCCCGAGCACCGAACAACGACAGCGAACGAGGCCTTACCACACGCGCTGCCGTCCATCTCGGGGTCGCACGATGCTCCGAAACTGGGAGTGCATCGATTCGGGCTGACAGCCCCCCGCTGCGATCCCGCGACCCCCGATGGCCCCAATTAGTCGCCTCGTACGACAGGCAGGGGTTACCGTGGTGGAATTCAAACGCCCCCGTTCCACAGGGCGGGAGAAGCCGGTCAGTCGTCCACCCAGCGCCTCCTACGTCTTCTCTGGTGGCGGGAGGGATCATTTCGTTCCCGATCCCTCTCGGCACTCTCCTTCTGCGAGATGACGCTCTCGCAGAAGTGGGCCACCGCACGCCAGGACCTCCGGCTGGCGACCATGGACGACACCACGGCCGGCAGCGAGAGGTCTCCTCCGACGACTGCTCTGAGAGCGCTGCGCTCTTCGTCCCAGGCTGGGCACTCCTCCAACGTGTGTTGGGCCGTGTCCTCGTGGCAGTTGCCACAATGGTGGCACACGGCAGACACCTCCTTTCCGATCCGACACAGGAACGAACCGAAACACCCGTGGTCCGTCAGTACCTGCGTCACCCGGAAAGTTGGCGCACCGTGGCGCCTGCCTAGCCATTTCTTTAGGACAGGACGCACTGCCGCGACTGTCCTCAAGCCCGCACTTGGGCTTTCCAGCCTGGTATGCCACTCCTCCACAGCGGTTCTGCGAAACCGGGCTGCAATCTCCCTCGGGGCCAGTCTCACCTGACGGCGACTGGACGCCTCCTCCCGCCAGAAGAACGCGGACGAGAGGAGTTTTGCGTCCAACTCCCAAGGGAGGGTGCCGGCCAATACGCAGGCCGCTTCGTGGGAGACCGTGCGGTAGCCCCTTACTATTCGCTGCGCCAACAAACGCTGCGGTTTGCGCAGCAAGGCAACGCAGCGGGCTTTCAGGGACTCGGCCCATACGGGACATCCGTACAGGGCCATTGACCGCACGACTCCAGCGTATAAACTTCGGCAAGGGCTATTAGGTCCCTCCAGGTTCGGCAGCAGGCGTCCGAGCGCGCCCGCCGCCCGCACCAATTTCGGCGACAACTCCTTGAAATGGGTACGGAAATCCCACCGACTGTCCAGAATCAACCCCAAGTACTTCATTGTACAGCCGATGGGAATCCGCACCCCCTCCACATTGATGTGGGGCATTAAAGGTGGCCGAATCCGAGGACCGTGAAAGTAAAGGGCCTCGGTTTTGTTCAGGGCCGCCTTAAGGCCCAGTCGCCGAATCCTGCCCACCACCTGTTCGGTTGCGAACGAGGCGAGCAGGGTGGCCTCCTGGAAAGACCTGGCTGTCGCTGTTACTAGCGTGTCGTCTGCATAACAGACGACAACGACGCCTCGGGGATTGGTACCACGGAGCACCCAATCGTAGCCGATGTTCCACAGGAGAGGGCCCAGGACTGAGCCCTGTGGAACACCGCAGGCCATAGCTCTTCGGTAGCCGAGGAGGCCTGTATTGCACTGATTCTAAAGGTAACTACGTCAAATATCAATAATGTGTTGCAAGATCATTACATTTAAAATAGAACTTCTGTACCGGTAGACTTAGATTTTAACATTACTATGACATGTAAAAAGTGCCCCTAGTGGCCTAATTTACAAAATAAATGATTTGATTTGATATCTGATTTGGTTTGATGTCATACAATTTGACTTTAGAATGCTTTATTGTAATATACTTATGTATGTATTTATATACATATACACTCACGCCTGTAATCCCCGAAGGGGTAGGCAGAGGTGTAACCAATACACCCATTTTTTGCCGAATTAATTACGGTCCCATAATGAGATAGGCGGCGAGCCTATCGCTATTTGTAATTTCTTGTAATATGTTGTTAATGAAATGAAAATTCCCCAACCTTCAGACGGCTAATATTTTAATTTAAACAGCAATATAAAATATATTGCAATATATTCAACCATTTTAAATTCTGTGACACTTTGCATTAAACCGTGTGCAGACAGTATTAGGACGTGGGTCAAGGTAAAAACTATTAGCAAATAGTTTCAGGCGCAAACAAATTTTTTTATTGACACGGGTTGAAATCTCTTACAGTGTGTTCGGAATATTATGTTCATAAAATTTTAGTACCGTTTTAAGGTCAACTGAACAGTTTTTTTACTAAATACACACAAACATACACTCACGCCTATAATCCCGAAAGGGGAAGGCGGAGCTGTAACCGGTATACCCACTTTTCGCTGAATTTCGGTCCCATGATGTGATAGGGGGCGAGCCTATCGCCATATCGGGCACAGATTCCAGACTCCAGGCTAATACTGAAAATTTCTAGATAGAAAAACCCAATATCACTTTACCCGACCCGGGAGATCGAACGCAGATCGACAGCAGTCTTAACGCATGCGCAATTACTACTGCGCCACCAAAGCAGTCCAACATACTAAATACATATGAAAGTATATTCGGCAATTGTAACGAAAATCTGTGTTTCAAATTTTTGTCTGTTTATTGTTCTACTTAATGGATTTTATTGAGGACGTCTCGCGGAGAGACAAAGGTAAACTAGCTATAGTTCAAATTCAACTTCTAAACGTATATTCAGTAAAAAGGACGATTAAATAGATGAATAAAATATACCTAACAGTCACACACATAGTTCTGATCCCACAATAGGTTAAACCTATATCGTGGGTATTAACAACTACGAGGGACTACAGTCCCTGAACACCCAGACCCGACAACCCAAACAAATATCTGTCGGTCACACAAAAAATTGTCTCGGTGCGGGAGTCGAACCCACGGCCTCTTGTTTCGCACAGTTTTATTGTTATCCTACTATTCCTACTAATATTATAAATGCGAATGTTTGGATGGATGGATGGATGTTTGTTACTCAATCACGATACAACGGCTAGACGGATCTGCTTGAAATTATGCACAGAAATAGATTATAGTCTGGAATAGCACATAGGCTACTTTTTATCATGGAAAAATGTACAGTTCCCTTGGGATACTATAGTTTTTCACAGAGCAAGGGATCGACATGATTTTATTGCATAGTGGTAATTTAGGGATCAGAAAATGACATAGGCTACTTTTTATCCCGGAAAATGCACGCTTCCTATGGGATAGCAAAATATAGAAAGGTGTAATATAGATAGTTGTGTGTTGTTGTTGTTGCTTAAGATGCCTCCATGGATTGTATACCTTTTCTTCCAAAAATAACCTCCACGCGGGTGGAGCCGCGAGCAACATCTAATAAGAAATAAGGGTTCTATGAAGAGAAACTTCAGTATTTTTAATTATACCGGTTTACCAAAGTTATTAGCGGCGGTGAGTCGCTGGGCGCTCATACCTTCCACACCGTCCGCTGCTCGTCTCTTCACGCGCCGTCTGCTACATTATTCAAAGATACCCTCGCCATAAAACTCGTGCCAGTCCGTACTGAATCGTACAGTCCAGTAAGGCGGGGACTACATCTGACGCGTCGATAAACTGATAACTAGTTAGGTTTACGAGGTGCGCGCGATTCGCACTTTATTAGGGGATATTGCTGACTTTTTGTAATTGTAATTTCTGAACGTGAAATTGATCTTTGATTATGGATTATCTGAATAATATGCATACTCAATAGTTGTTTACCTTATAGATCCGTTACTATGTGGTCTTTGTTATAGCGAGGAAGAATGATTTATCGCTACCGTCCCATCCCAAGACAGGTTGAGTTACCACTAGACAGAGACCCAAATATTAGATTAAAACCCTACATTACCAATCAAATCATCACGATAGTTATTTTCTGATTTTGTGGGTATGACATTAACAATATATGTGGCAAGTTCATGGTTTACTGAAAGTACCACAAAACCATATCGACGGGTTGGCGAGCTATTTGATTTAAGCGACATTTAATGCGATATTGAGTTATATACATATTGGGAATTAGCAAAACTTGCATCTTTTGAGCATAGTTTAAATATTTTAGTGTACTTTTTTGGCGTTCTTATCACCTGGTATTTTTTCTGGGCACATTTATTTTAGAAAATAATGCTCATAAATGCATGAAAATAAGTCATAAAGGTGCAGCGCGTGCTTATACAAATATATATTTATTCTATTAAAATCCATGCAGTATTTTTTTCAGATAATTTTATTCCGAGAATACAAAAAAGCTCTAAAATCTTCTCCTGTAACTTTTCAAAAATGTCGCTTAAATCAATTAGCCCGCCAACCGTCCATATTATTATTAGCCAGCGTGAGTGAAGTGGGTAAGTAGCTGGTCGGTGAACGAGGCTGGATACGATACGCACCGAGACAAATATTTCTTTCGGATCTGGGTGTTGTGTAATGGAAAGTCTCACTCTCTCTTAGTTCCCGATACTACAATACGACACGTTGTAGACTATTCAATATTGTAATCCTTCAAGTAAATAAAATTGCTTCATTTAAATAAAGTGTAAACTCAGAAGTGTACAAAACAAATTTATTTCACTTGTGTAAAATTAATTAGTATATTGATTTATTATTAATTAATATGGCAAGTGTAACCGAAGCCTAACACAGTGTGGCACAGAAACAGGGCCGGACCGAATCGAATAAAATTCAAAAGCGCACTTCAGTATGTCCCACTCGATTTGAATATTTGTATATACAAATTAGTTAACGTTTTTTACGTGACGATACTCACGTTGCGATGAATTGAGCGCGGTTCGTTAGTTAAATCGATTTTGAATGGGACAGACAATGTGGGATGAATTTTATGTTTCTGAATGGATGGGTATGTTTGACATCCATGGTACGTGGGAATGGATGTAGTATTTAATCGAGATTGTACTGGAGGGAAGGGATACCCATTTTGGAATAATATTTTTTTGAATGCCTGTATAGGCAGACACGCGGTCTGATGGTAAGTAGTCACCGCCGCCAATAGACTTCTGCAATGCCAGGGCACAGCAAAGCCGCTGCCTACCTTAAATTGTGGAGTAAATCTAATAATAGTACGTGTATAAGAATCTGCCGAATACTATATTATGAGATAAAAAAAATTATAACCATTATAAAAACCAAGTATATTTTTTTGTATTATTCTGTTTTTTCCATGTTTTGGCTGGCACCGACTCCAAATAATTGATTTCATTTGTATGTAAATAATTGATGTAAATGTAACCAATTATTATTTGGTTTTTAGTTGTGTCTGGGTTTTTTGAAGACGGTTTTATTTTTATTTAAAAAGTAATAATTTATTTTTTGATTTTTAGTGGTACAAATATAAAATAGGTACGTTGGATAGAG
Source organism: Laothoe populi (assembly GCA_905220505.1). Lineage (NCBI taxonomy): Eukaryota > Metazoa > Arthropoda > Insecta > Lepidoptera > Sphingidae > Laothoe > Laothoe populi. The sequence goes on from HG992153.1 coordinate 17,001,284, forward strand.
TACCCTAAGAAAACACCACTGAAAAAGTTAAATTCGCAGTTTCGTATATTCGGACAACATATTTTTTCAAGTTATTTCGGTTTTAAAACGAAACCCCTCAACCGATTTTGATAAAAATTCTATGGGACCATGTATGTAATAAAATAAGAATTTTGAATTTGAAGAAACAATACAGATTTGAAGTTATAGCTTTTTTGCATATGTACCGTTAGTGATAGATGTGATAGTCGACAGCTTTCGCGCCTCAGTCGGCGTGGCCGGCTATGAAATAAGAAACAGTTGGGAAACATTTTTTTTTTAAATATTTATTTTGAATTATAAATCTGATTTATTGTCGGCATTATCAGTTCAAAGTACTTTGTTGTTTCTTATAGAGTTTGCTAATAGTACCAGGTTTAATTATAATTGATGGACGGGCAATCAATGTTCTTTAAAAAGGACAGGACTCATATGTTTATTTCGGCACTTCTCTCCAGGGTTAGTCAGATAGACGGTGCTAGCGCTCGTGTATGATTATAGCCTCCGTGGCCCAGCGGGCGAGTAACCGATTGTGAAACAGGAGGACGTGGGTTCGATTCCCACGCTGGGCATATATTTGTGTGAAAGACAGATGTTTGTTTCAGGTCTGGGCGTTGTGGGACCGTAGTCCCTCGTAGTTGTTGATACCCATGATACAGGTTTGGCCTAGTGTGGGGTCAGAACTATGTGCGTTACTGTTGGGTGTATTTTATTGATTTATTTAATCGTCCCTTTTACTCAATACATGATTAGAAGTTGAATTTTAACTATAGCTAGATTATATATGTGTAAAAATACCTTTGTTCCACGAAACGTCCTCAATAAATTCTAATAAACAGAGCATACTCTATCTACACATTTAATTTTTGACATTATATACAGCATGTGCGCATTATTAAAATTTATTCTCAACCCACGATTCGTACTTAATTTAGTTCGTTTCGTTTTCGTAGTTTAGCACCAGACAGACAGAATGCAAATTGTCAAATTAAATAAACTACGTAATAAAGATTAGAAATATTTCTGAGTCACACGTGCTCTTGATAGGTGGCGTAAATATTGAAATATTTCTCAAGTATGTGCATTTACTTGGCTTTTATTTAAATGGCAGACTGAATAGAGTTTGCGTATTTGTTTGATATATGTATTGTTTACGTACAAGACGAAAGTCGTATGTTCGAAACCCAAGTGGCATACACCTCTGACTTTTCTAAAGTTATGTGTGTATTAAATGTTAATTATCGCTTTAACGGTGAAGGAAAACATCGTGAGGAAACCTGCATATCTCTACCTTGTTCATCTCTGCACCACCTTAAGGTTGACTGGTAGAGAATGCCTTCTGGCATTAAGTCCGGCTATATACAATGTATGTATATAAAGTGTATAAATAAATAAAAATATATATATTTGAGAATTGTTATACGAATTTCGAAGGTATGTGAAGTCTACCAACCCGCATTAGGCCCGCGTGGTGGACTAAGGCCTAACCCCTCTCAGTAGTAGAGGAGGCCCGTGCCCAGCAGTAGGACAATGTTTAATACAGGGCTAGTATGATTATTATTATATGTATTGTTTGGGAATATAATTTGTTGAAGATATCCTAGAATGTAACGTCGGGTAGATATATTTGTAAAACTATTGTATAATCTTAAGTTTCATTAAAAAGGTGCGATATCCCTTTCGGGAGTTGTACTGGTTACCGAGATGAAAGTCGTAGGTTCGAAATCAGCTTAAATCGCAAAAATCTTTGAATTTTCGAAATTTCGTATGTATTTATTGTTTATTGACGCTTGCTTTAACGGTGAAGGAAAACATCGCGAGAAAACCTGGACACCTGTAAATTCTAAATAAGAATTCTGCATTTTATTACCATTCTGAAATTAAACAAAGAACAATTGGTTCAGATTTCCGGAATATTGGAAAATACGAGAAACCAGTCTTTTTTCCATGGGAATTCACTGATTCAGCGTGCGAAACAAGCAAGTTAGTAAGTAAATAATTATTTACAATGCAAATAAATATTTTGTATAAAACGGTTATATACAGTAGAAAATAAAAATAACACGTAGTGAAATGATCTAAGGATTCAAGAGGTAACCCTCCAAAGCCTTTGTTACTTAAACCAGAGAATCCATTCGTCAACAAACCAAAAGTTATGATCCAATAGCGCGGATCAATTTATATCCAAAATGCTTCCATCACCGTCACATTACGAAACGCAATTTTAGAAATACGTAAAAAGGTACGGGCGCTGAATTGGATCGCTTCGCCAAGTTATGAGGGTTAAGTTGCCATGCGTCACAATCACTCTCTGTCTGAGGACTGCGTCCCGTCTCTAAATATTGTTTTTAGACTGTAGGCCAGCAAAATATTTACCCACCGACAGAGAATTGTGAACTCTGATCCATATCCTCAAGGTTTATATTGGAAAGTATTAAGTCATTAATACGTTTTGCTTGGCGTTGTTTCAGCAAGTTTCTTTCGCTATTTGACGTTTTCGTAATACATAATATAGAGAGTATGGGTATGTGTGCGTTAATAAATAAATAGTTTTATATATACGGAATTCTGTTGTTCATTGGGTATTTGATTTTATGAATCTTTTATTTATTATTATGCCTGTTTACCCAGGACTTGAAGGTTGCTATAATATCCTTCGTGATGCAGCGCTCGAGTAGCTGGCTGCGAAACGAGAGGCCGTGGGTTCGATTCCCGCAGAGAAAAATGTTGGTGTGACAGATAGATATTTGTTTCGAGTCTGGATGTTGTGGAAACTTACTGCCTCGTAGTTCTTGATACTTGATACAGGTTTGATCTAGTGTGGGGTCAGGATTATATGTGTGACTGATTGGTTTATTGATTTATTATCAGTGGTATAATTAATCACAGTTTATTCAATTTATAATCTAACCAGCTACACCCATAAGTATATTTTTCTACCACGGTTTTTTTTTGTAAGTACAACATATACCCTATGTTATTCAGGTATAGTATGGTTTCTTTTTTTTAAAAAGTCTAAGAAACCACCAGCCTAAGAATGCTGTCACTAGACTAATAAAACTATAAGCTACGCAACAACATTATTATAATTTTTTTTAGTGCCTCGATAGGCAGACGAGCAGACGGGCCACCTGATGGTAAGTAGTCACCGCCGCCCATAGACTTCTGCAATGCCAGGGCACAGCAAAACCGCTGCCTACCGTTGTAATTAATCCTGCAATAAATTTCCAGATACCATGTTATTGTCCCTTTACATTTAAAACACACTTTTCTCAGTTTAGCCTTCTGATTTCCTATCTTGGGTAATAGTTATCTATTGCTATTGCAAGATTCTTAGCCTGACGTTAAGCGTATAAGACATCTGTATATATAAAAGAAGAAACTGACTGACTGACTGACTGATCGATCAACGCACAGCCCAAACGGCTGGGGTTAAAGACTTGAAATTTTGACAGTAGGTACCTTTTATGACGTAGGCATCCACTAAGGAAGGGTTTTTGGAAATACCACCCCTAAGGGGATAAAATAGGGGATGAAAGTTTGTATTAAAATCCGTCATTTTTGAAGTTAAATTCATGAAAACTTGTATTTGGCCTTTTAGTTAAAAATACATATTCCAGGATTTTCGGAAATACCACCCCTAAGGGGGTAAAATAGGAGATGAAAAATTGTATGAAAATCCGTAATTTTTGAAGTTAAGCGCATGAAAATTGGTATATTGTATTGTATACTTTTTCTCCCACAACACAAACACAACTTCCACGCGGGCGGAGCCGCGAGCAACAGCTAGTAACCTATAAAATGCAGAAAGAATTTTTCAAATCTTAGGCTGGTAGTTTCAGATATTAGCGCGTTCAAACAAACAATCTTTTCAGCTTTATAATACTAGTATAGATATCTTCTACTACGTTGTTTCGCAAACGATACTCTAGATATAAATTGAATATTAATTAGGTATGCATATTTATATCAACTATTGACGGGCTATTTGACACTTTTTAAAAGTTACTGGAGAGAGGTTTAGTTGTTTTGTTTTTCGGAAAAAAAAATTACAATAAAAAAACTATTGCGTTAATTTTAGTAGAATTTAATATATTACTTGTGTAACCAGGTATTTCATCTTTATGACTTATTTTCATGCATTTTTTCTAACATAAATGTGCCCTGAATGAAAATGAGCTCTGTTTTAGCAGTTGATTTGAGCACCAAAATATGCAAAAAAAAAATGTAACTAGGCTCAAAAGAATCAAAAATATGCCTCAATATCGCATTAAATAACCCACCAACCGTTATGTATGGTACTCCAATCCATTGCAATTATACTATATACTAATCGAAATCCACCAAAATATACATTCTAAGTATTCTTTAAGCGAAAAACACGAAGTCACCAGCAAATCGGTATCCAATATAAGCAAATACCTATTTAATTCAGCGGATATGCATAAAGAGTGAATTCTATTGCACCCGACCGATGTACTCGTGCAATGGCGCAAGTTTGGAATAACTTCTTGACTGCGCACTGTTTACGTAGCTCTCGAACCTCGACTTTCGTGCTTTTGCCATAGATTGGTATAGATGGGACATTTTGGAAAGTATTTGACAATGTTTTTTTGGTTTTCGATTATTGAAAAAGGATGGTTATGAATTTTGGTCACGTTTAAAGTTTGATAGTAAAATATATATACACACAATCACGGCTGCATTCCAGGGTACACAGACTATTAAGTGCCACCAGCTTTGATCCCATACATCTTCTCATACATTTTCGACGGTTAAAGGTACTCATGATTTGCCTTTTTCGAATAAAAATCAATACTAGATTCATCGTAGCTTTGAGGTAGCCAATATCTTTCGTAGATATCAAGTCTCTGGCTGTATTTTTTATACCTAACAATTTGTGTACGTTTTAAGTTTAAAGTACTGGATGTTTGATGATCTCCACCGTCCATGAATACCCACAATACTAGGAAAATAATGGGTGAGATACCGGCCATAAAGGCAAAGAAAAGAGGTCACGGGGGTCGCAGATGCGCAGCGGGGGATGTGCGGCCTTAATAAATACTTCAATGTATATTTTCATGGTGCGACCCCGAGACAGGTGGCGGCGCGAAGTCTCGTGCTGCCGTAGGACGTGGAGGGCATCCATCCCTTAAAGAGACGGGCCGTAGAGGTACCGCGCAGGGATGGTCCCGGCAGCAATCCAGAGATTCTCAGGATCCCCCGGAACCATCCCACATGCGCTGCAGAAGGCCACCGCGGGGTTTTTAGTCGGTACACCGGCGTAGGAAAATTGGTTAGGGCCCGATCTATTCGTCCCTCGGGTAAACTGGGTTGGAAGGTCGGTGAGTCCGGCATAACCATCTCTCCTCCCCCGAGGTTGAGAAGGTATCCGTATGATAGATTTATTTTATTGGATGAATGCAAAAAAAAAGAATGGGAAGACGATAACGATTGGGCTCTTCGGAAATCTTACTCAGAACGTGAGTCCCAACAGACAGCTATTAATTCCCGCTGGTTTTCTTTGACACAGTCTTAATAGCCCGAGCTGGCTCATTCATGTTTTAGACAAAACTATCTATCGTGGAACTACTATTTATCTACTTATTACTCATTCTTGTAGAATGTTTATATCCAATTATTAGGACAGAAATCGATTGTGTTTTCTAGAAACTTCGCTGCATTCCTGTTTAAACTTTACGTTGAACTAACCACCAGTTTCGCTCTACTCGATCGATATTTGCAATATCTTATCAATTGGACCGCACTGCGCTTACCATCAGGTGCAGTACGGTCACTTTGCCGTGCCAGGATAAAAAAAAAATGTCTGCGTAACAATAGACTGACTGAATTATAACAATTCATTGAGCCGTCGATTGAACGAATAGATTGTTTTTATTCTTTGCCTAAAACGATTTATTTTACAAGAATCCAAAGAAGCTGCAAATATGAAATTGGCTCATATTGCAGCAGACATGCGCTACTTGTTTATATTAAAATGTTCTATGTTTGACTATTTTAGTAACATTCTTTTCGTAGGATAAATTTACATAAATTCTTGACTTATGACCGATTTTTGAAGTATTTTTCAAATAAATGCTCTAGTCTGTGCAGTCTCATAACTATTATGTTTTAATTATGAACAATTAGCCATAAAACATACTTTCTATAAATGATATTTAATGAAGAACGAGTTTAATATACCATGGATATAATTGGAACAATTATTGGAGTACACTTGAATAAAATAAATATAAAACCAAGTGTTTTGAATTTGATAGAGTGAAAGTCCTTGATAGTCAACAAAAGTGTCATTAAATTCCTTGATGTGACTTATAAATACTGTGATCAAGAGTACTTTATTGGAGGAAATTCTAGCTACATAGTGTAGAAATCACCCCTTTTCAGATTCACATGTGCTAGACATTTATATATTTACATGCTAAGAGTTATTCAATGTACAGTTTTTTTATCCACGACAAAATTATCACACTGCATCTGATGGTAGGCGCAGTACCGTCCAATTAGAGTATCTAGTAGCTAGAAACAATTTATCCCTCGCTACTCAACACAATAATGCCGGCCTGCTGTGTAGCTTCTTAACACTAGTGGTGAAGAAGCGGTCGAGGGACTAGTGTCGGAGTACCACGGCCAAACATCGTACCCCGACTCTAGACCCCCGACAAAAACCGTATATACACTGGCTGACCCTGGAACGCGACCCATTTGTGTGTGCCACTATGGCAGGTTTTACATCCTGTGTACGGTGGTCGCTATCCGGGGGGATATGAATATCCTACCACCAGCTATGTTGTTGTTCTGATACCTACGACATAAGATAAATTATGTTACTGTTAGCTCGGTGGTTTGTGTGTGGTTTTTTGGATATTTTTTTTTAACTATGCCGCATCTATTAAGAACACTGCAGCCCAAATATGACGAGTGTTGAGGCAACGTTTCTCGATGGCCGCCCTAATGCCAACCTACCAACAAAACATATACCCGCTGATCAAGTGCCTCGCTAGACCGTTTCACTATGGCGTGTATTGAATGTGTACGGTGGTCGTATTCAAGTACAAAAATAACAATTCGATAAATCTTGACACAATTTGAAACGTGATATTTTTGTAATTGAAATCTTACGAAGGGCGTGTACCAACAACGGAATTGAGCTCAAGGCTTAATACGAAATCAAAAGGAACAATGGATACTTATAGCGTAGAGACTGACACGACCGTGTTCATAAATCGTAACAGGATACAAACAATTAAAGCGGGGAATAGAGTCGTAAGTAATTTATTAGATAGAAATTAGATTATCTCGTTTATCCGAAGCGGTTGCGGTGAGAGTATTTCAACGGCGTTTGATAATAAATGTACTCTGATTATTTAGTGTTGATTTATTGAAATAAATAAATGATTTAATGTTTTTGTTTATATATTATACCAGCGATAGCCTAGTTGGTTGCGGTACGGACTGCCAAGACGAAAGTCGTAGGTTCGAAACCCAAGTGGCATACATCTCTGACTTTTCTAAAGTTATGTGTGTATTAAAATGTTAATTATCGCTTGCTTTAACGGTGAAGGAAAACATCGTGAGGAAACCTGCATACCTGAGAATTTTTCGAATGTATGAGAAGTCTGCCAACCCGCATTAGGCCAGCGTGGTGGACTAAGGCCTAACCCCTCTCATTAGTAGAGGAGGCCCGTGCCGTACAGGGCTAGTATTATTATTATTTTGTTTAATGGATACTGATTTTAATTATTTTTGGTTTTCTAGTACCAATATTTTTTGATTCAAGGATCCAAGCGACAATATTTGGTTTATTCATTTATTTATTAATCAGGCACGCAGTTTTTATGCAGCTCATAATGCCTATATGCAGTATGACAGTTATTAAGTACCTTATTGATGTTGTTTTACATACTATAAATTACTTACATTTATACTTTATTCTTTTTGATATTGTTCAATAATGAGGAAACATTTCAAAACGTTTAACGAGCAAGGCTTATTACATGTGTACACAATATATCGTTTAATGGAGTCACCGCCCAATATAGGCTAACCATTACACCCACGTGTAAAAGAAATTGACTATACGCGACCTTTTGGTGTTGATGAATTTAATTTGGAACAGCAATAAAGAAACAGTGACGAAGAGGCTAACATGTATGTAAGGTAACTATGGAAGTAAGTATCGATATAAAACCTATTGTGATGAAATTTATCTTCAAATTGATTTTGAGACTGTTGAATTTAATTGAGCATTTTAGGTTAATTCTACACGTTTCGTAGTTACGAAACCAAACTTAAGATATTGCGCTTTAATTAAATGGAATATATATCTCTCATTAACAGATTCCAGTGAGCTATAAAAATTAAAAATATACACCAAGAAGTTTGTGTGGGCAATTCACACATGGTAGGTGAAACTTCGGAAAACTAACCTACGAGAACAAAGCTTTCTGCACAGCACAGGCGCAACTCACCCATTATGCCAGTACGCGTGCTCCCTAGCGCGGTATCGCCAGCGCGTGACGTGCGCACACGCTCGGCAAACGAACTTGCGAGCGTGTGCCGCGAGCGAGTGCGAACGTAGCGCGCGAGCAACATACACGCGTATTAACACAAAAAACAAAAATAAACAAAACATAAACCTAGAAAATAAAATGCTGTGTATTGTTTTCTTCTATCTCATTCTCTCACTGGCTTACTCCTATACATTTAAATGTGTGTCTCTTTGTATATATTTCATTTCCATATACATATTTATATTTCGTAAAATGATGTAAATTGAATATGTAACTTTTTTGTTTCTGTATTGTGTGTGTGTGAAAAATAAATGGTCTGTCATGACGCATTTTCGTTTCATCGAGTTTCAAATCACAAAGATTGTAGTTTCACTGCAAAAAAATCACATCCGGAAATTTAAAGATATCAAAACAATTTTTTTTTGTTTTACATAAAAGCTACCTACGAGTAAGCATTGTAATACGCACTAAAATATTTCAAAACCATTATAGAACTACGTCAATAACAGCAACCGATTCGATTCCACTCGATCCTAAACGATCCCACAATAACGGGTAGTAATAGGGTAGTTGACTCGATTTTTTTTATTAATTTAATCAACAATTTACATTATCTAAAACCTATTATCGAATTTCATGAATCCGAACAAAAATAAGTAAATTAGACGCCATTCAAATCTGCTGGAAGGGTTAATTGTCAAATGACAGTAAAAGGATACATGATATGTACTGTGACGTCACGGTACTCAGAATCCCCCCATTACTGTGCCGTTGTGCGAGGGAGGTAGCAATATGTTCTCAATACACAACCATTTTTGCTCATGCCTGTATTTAAAATAAATATTGTGACCTCATTTTTGAAGCAATTTTTATTTTGTATTCGCAAAATAGTTTCTTTTGCGTATACAGAGTATTATATTCGGTTGCATATAGAATAATTTACAAAATTAAACACAGGAAACTACCCTATTACTATGTGACATTTGCTATATTATCATTTCAATTTCAATTCAAATTGTAAGGTTGCCTTCATCAGTGTTACGATGCTTTTACCGAGTATTAAATGGCATAAAAATTCAACAAAATTATTGTAAAATCTGTAAGCCATCTTCAATATGAAAATCTTTTTTCATTCCAACGGTGAAAATGGTTTACGGTGCTCACAACTGACAATAAATTGATTACGCGATGAAGGTTCAATTCAATCAATTTAGTGTCCGTATTCATGATTCGCCTACATATTATGAGATGAAAGAAAATATTATATAATTATAATGAAAATTGTTTTTTTTATTGGTGACGTGTTTTTATATTAGTAGAATATAAATAATAAATAAATATTTTAGAAAATAAACATGTGACACAACTCAGATATTTGTGATGGTAAAAATTGCCATTTTTCTTTTGTTAAACTTTAATTAATCTTAAATCTCTGATACTTCTAGAATCCAGTATGTTAGTTATACCGAAGTGAGCGATCTGTACTACTCATACATTTTAACAATATTAAATGCGGTTTGTTTTTAAGGCCATTACTTAACAACGGCAGGACAGTTTTGGCCTTTTTTTAAATAAACTCAATAAGATTTTTACGCAAAGAAAAATTGGAGAATTTTATTCGGAAAATTCTATAAAAACTGATAATGGGATTTCAGTATGGCAACTGAAAGTAATCACGCATGGGAAGTTGCTCACAAAAACTAGCTTATAAATAGTCTGGGCAATAACTATTGAATAGCAATAGAATTTTCTTAGCAAATAAATATGACTCAAAGATAATTACTACTCAGCCAGCCAGCGGAGGTTTTTAACCCCGTTATCAATATTGGTTTTATTACGGAGAAACATAAGTAAAGATATCGCAATGTTTATTTACAAATACTTTATTCTAGGAAAAATCCAGTAATAAATGATAATTAGCAAAGTATGACACGCAATCTGGCCAATTTTGTATATGTATTAATGATTAATTATTAATGATCAATGTTTTTTATCCTATCACGGCAAAGTGACCACACTACATCTGATGGTAAGCGCAGTGGCGTCCAATTAGAGTATCGAGTAGCGGGAAACAATGTATCCCTCTGTACTCAATACAATCATACCGTATGCTGTATAGCTTCTTCACACTACGCCATGGGTAAGAAGGCGAACAAGCGGTCGAGAGTACTCAGAAGGCCCCAAAACGGCCAAACATCGTATCCCAACTCTAGACCTCCGACAAAAACCGAATGTATTCTGGTTGACCCCGGAACGCGACACACTTGCCACTATGGCGGGTTTTACACCCTGTGTACGGTGGTTGCTATGCGATATGAATATCCTACAACCAGCTAATTTTTATTGTACAGGCTGGTAAATGGTCAAATAGAATGCCTGATTGCACTACGAATCTCAACCATCATGAACATCTACAATACCAGAAGAATTTAGCGCGTTGCCTTAAAAGAAAAAAATAGGGATTATGAAGGGGAAGGTGAAATCGTAATTGGAAAATAGCATTCACCGCCCAACGATCACTGATTTAAAGAAAACTCAATTATTTATACATAAACTTAGAATATTAATTAAACTCGACAATCACACACATAGTTCTGATCTCACACTAGGTCGATATTGGATCGTGAGTATCAAGTATTACGAGGGAAACTTTCCCACAACACCCTGATCTGAAACATACAGACATCTGTCATCTGTCTGACATCTGTCTCGGTGCGGGGATCGAACTCGCGACCTTGCGTTTTACTACCGGCTACTGCATCACGATCGCTTCAAATTGTATAATCTTATAATTTTTATAGGGACTGAAATAACAAATGAGAATTAATACTTATTTATTGTCAACATCATTAATAACAGCTACATATGAAGAAGCACTTCCCATGCTTATAGAATAAGACTTCTGTACACCACTTCTTACAATCTTTATCTTTACATAACCAGCCTCTTTTCATTCGGTGTCGTACAAAATCATTTCTTGAATCTTCACTTTCTAAAAAAGAACATTCTCGTCAGTGGTTTTAGATTTCTATTTATCATAGTATTAGTCTTAATCTATGGACTTTCAAGGCAGAATACGCGCATACTTTACGAGCTCTTAATTCAAGTCGGTATTCTGCGAGACAATACTCATACTCCGGTGAAGGCGACCGTCTCATTCTTTATCGCTTTAGAGATTAAGAACGGCAAACTTTCCTGATGTTCACATAACTGTCCCTTCCAGATGGAAGACTCTACTAAGAAGCCACTCAGCATGCAGGCATGATTGCATCAAGTAGCGAGGGATAGCATTGCGCTTACCATCAGGTGCAGTGTGGTCAATTTGACAGGACAAGAAATAAATATCTAAATGAGTGTTACACTGTGATAACGATTTTTAACACTAAAGTGAAAATTAAGAATCTTTTACGTTACATTTACTATGATAAGTAACAGATTCAATTAATGTCTACTATCGATAATTTAAAACACACTATTGCAATGATCGGCTGCCTGTTCATTTTGTTTGGGTGTATTATTTCAGAAAGAAACAGTAATACGAATAAAGAAAAAAAGACTCCCTCGGTGGCGCAGTTGTAATTGCGCATGCGTTGCTGCTGTGCTGAGGTCTCAGGTTCGATCCCCGGGTCAGGTAAAGTTATATTGGGTTTTTCTATCTAGAAAATCTCAGTACTAGCCCGAAGTCTAGAATTTGTGCCCGGTATGGCGATAGGCTCGCCCCTCACATTATGGGACCGAAATAAATTCGGCGAAAAGTGGGTGTACTGGTGGCACCTCTGCCTACATTACAGGCGTGAGTGTATATGTGTATAGTGTATATATGTAAAAAAAAGTCATCAAACTTGGCAAAAAATGTAAAATGCACTTACCTATAAAAGCAGATGTCACTGTATTTGCTATTATAATTAAGAGTATAGAAGGTATTAACAAATTAAACTTCATATTAAACGATTTTGATGTTATCAACCACGTGTATAACAACAAACTATCGATATTTATTCTGAAATCTAGCAATTTATAAGGAAAATCCTCATTGAGTCATACAACTGAAAGGATAAGGGGAATCCTTCGTATCATCTTTTGAAATAAACAACGAAATTTTATGTCGACATAAAAATTACACGACTGTGGATGGGAATTCCCGAAATTGATTATCATTGTCAATTTTGTAATGTATATTAAATTATGATTGCACTATAAAATACGGCTAAAGATATGTTCAATTTGATACCTAAGAAACTGCAAAAAGATGATCGGCCTAAATTAACCCCTTGGGGTAATGGATGCTAGACTGGACTATACTGTTTTTAGAATAAGAGTGATCAAGCAATAACTATTACTGATGCTCGATATCGCGACGTGATAACTGGATTCTTTTTGCCTAAATGATATTGTCGACATGTGGTTCCAAAAAACGGTGCTGGTCATTTGACGGATGTGTTATTCTATATATGGCCCATTACCGCAGTCCAATTAGAGTATCGAGTATCGAGAGACAGTCTGTCCCCCGCTACTCAACACAATCATGCCGGCCTGCTTCTTAACACTACGCCATGGGCAAGAAGGTGAAGAAGCGGTCGAGGGTTTATTGTCAGAGTACTCAGAAGGCCGCAAAACGGCCATAAATCGTACCCCAATTCTAAACCCCTGACAAAAACCGGATGTACACTGGCTGATCCCTGAACGCGACACACTTGCGTGTGCCACTATGGCGGGTTTTACACCTTGTAAACGGTGGTAGCTATCCGGGTAGATATGAATATCCTACCACCAGCAAAATCCTACTAACAGCATTGCTGTTTGTGAATTAAAAAATACATAAACAAAACTGTATTTTCTATTTAATTTATATCTTATGTGAATTGTGGGACACCTATATATGAGAAAATCGAAAAGATACGTTATGATGGAAGAAGCCTCAGTCATAGTATGGCTACTGATAAAGTATTTTTACATGGTTGAATTTTCATAATATTATTGTTATACTATTGTTGTTTTATAACTCAACTTTAAATAATAAGTAGTGTATGATAAATATTTTCGGTCTTATTCATAATGAGTTATCGGAGCTTTATAAGGCCGTTAATATAGCTTGTTAAAAAATGTTGAGCGTTTTATCTCTATTGAGCCATTATGAATAACAATTTTTAACAAGCCCCTATTAACGGCCTTATAAAGCTCCGATAACTCATTATGAATAAGACCGTTTATATTTAAATGATCTTTTGATACCAGAAACATATTTATACTTTTGACAACACTATGATCATAACCCAGAAATTTTGTTCAATTTCACCTTCTAATTCAGTGAATTTAAGTGTAACATGGCAGAAATATTTGTCTATCGAACATGCCCATACACGATCGATGTCAATATTAAAATTACACACACCTGTGATCGTCAATAGGCAGAAATTATGAAAGCAGAAAACACGTGCTCAGTATTTTGCTCAATGTAAGGTCGACGAAGGCAACCAAAATATTCAGCCTATAATTTATTTATGACAATAATATATTATTCAAAATATATTAGGGAAGAATAGAGGCTATAATTTTTTTTATTACAATAGAGACAAATAAAAGATAAGTTCAAAACTAAAACCCGACTACTGAAAAACCACGCTACCGTAACAATATAATATATTCTGCAAGCATACGATCATGGTTGTGCTATGGTTATAGGTTATGGCCTATAACCAGCAGACAAATAAGACGCTACCAACGACACCTCATTTATCAAGTTATGATAAGTAGTAGATGAACAGACATACACACATACATAGCAAAAAGAAGAAGAAGAAGACATTGAAGAGACTGAATGTAAACAAAGAATGATTTATTTTATTATATTTAATGTATTTGTAACCTATGTCAGATGTTCATTTAGCTTTCTGCATTCCTTCCGCATATAAGCTTTAACTATTGCAACTTCACACTCCTCGGTGCGCACAATATGCTTAAAAAGAGTTTTCCTTTCACGTATTAATATAAACAATAGATTTGTAACCTATCAACTAAAATGTTCAGTCTCTACGTCATGTCTCTAATTTTAGAGTTCCTACAGGTCCCACCTCTGGCCATAAATGACGCCATCCTCTTATGTATTCAGGTTTTTTTTTTTTTTATTATTTTTTTTTATTCTGGCGCGGCAAAGTGACCACACTGCACCTGATGGTAAGCGCAGTGCCGTCCAGATAGAGTATCAAGTAGCGAGAGACAGTCTATCCCCCGCTACTCAACACAATCATGCCGGCCTGCTGTTTAGCTTCTTCACATTACGCCTAAAGGACCCAGGATCATAGGAAGGAGGGAACACGGTAGCTGGCAAACTGTTCCACAGCTTGATGGTGCGGCAAAAATACGAGTTTGCGAACCTCTTGGTTCGGGCCGGGGTAGTAGACACCACGAAGCTGTGGCTCCGCAAGCCAGTACGCGTGGTTCTGGTATGGAAGGGAGAGGATGGGATAAGATCAAACAATTCTTCAGAGCATTCGCCATGATACAGACGGTAGAACACGCTAAGCGAGGAAATATCCCTACGCAGCTGTAGCGGCTCCAGGCTGTTACTCACGTCTGCATCATTCACAATGCGGATGGCCCGCCGCTGCAACCCATCCAAGGCATCGAGAAGGTACCTTGCGGAACCGTCCCAGAGGTGCGAGCAGTATTCCATTCCCGGCCGCACCTGCGCTTTATATAAGCGGTAGAGCTGACCAGGCGTGAAAAACCGCCGCACCCTGTTCAGGATTCCGACCCTGCGTGAAGTGGCGGATATTACGCCCTCGATGTGACTCCTTGGATTAAGATCGCAGCGGATATCCATACCTAGGACACTAAGGTCATTCCGCATTGCGAGTGGAACACCCTGAAGAACGGGGATTGGAGAAAACGGAGACTTCTTGCACGAGAACGCGCACACCTGGGTTTTCTTGGCATTAAACTCAACCCGATTCCTGGTACCCCATGATGAGATGAGATCCAAGGTCTGGTTGAGCTCAACGACAAGATCCTCTCGTCTCCTCTCAGTATCCGCCCGGCAACCAGGAGGCTTGCTGCTATAACGCCCATGAACCGTGCTGTCGTCTGCATAGCAATGAATGTTGCCAAGCGACAACATATCATTGATATGCAGAAGAAACAAGGTGGGCGAAATCACAGAACCTTGTGGTACTCCGGCATTTACTGACATGAGCTGCGAAGCGTGTCCATCAACGAGGACACGCATTCTACGCTCATGCAGAAAGCCGGAAATCCACTTGCACAGGTTGTCGGGCAGACCGTATGCCGGGAGCTTGGAGAGAAGGCCACGATGCCAGACCCTATCAAACGCCTTGGCTATGTCGAGACTCACAGCCAGAGCCTCGCCATGCTTGTCAATCGCCTCCCCCCAGTGATGTAATACGAACGCTAGAAGATCACCCGTTGATCGGTTATGACGGAAACCGTATTGGCGGTCATTGATCAACGAGTGATCCTCTAGGTAGCGAACTAATTGGCTGTTTATCAGTCGCTCCATGACTTTACACATCACTGAGGTTATGGCGATTGGGCGATAATTGTTAGGGTCTGACCTATCACCCTTTTTGGGGATCGGCTGCACATTAGCCTCCCTCCAAGATTCAGGCACAATACCTGAGAGGTAGGACGATCGGTATAGGCGCGTCAGTACAGGAGACAACTCCGCTGCACACTTTTTAAGTACAAGCGCTGGGATACCATCAGGACCACTAGCCTTCCGGACGTCGAGAGACTGCAGCTCACGCCGCACATCACAATGCCTGATACGGATATCAGGCATTGTGTGACCGCAACCGGGCAGCGTAGTTGGTAAATGAGCATTGCAGTCCTCGAGTCTCGAATTAGCCGCGAAGAGGTTTGCCAGTAAATCGGCCTTCTCCTGCGAGCTATGGGCTAGTGTTCCATTTCGATATCTCAGCGGTGGCAGCGAAGGGCGACAGAAATTAGATTGGACGGCCTTAGCCAAGCTCCAATAAGCACGACTGCTTGTTGGGTTATCTGCCAAAGCACATCCAATCTTGGAGACGCGCTGGGCATCCGCTTTAACATACGCCCTCTTGCAGACCTTGGCAGCACGGTTATAGGCTGCTTTGAGTGACTTGAGGTTGGGATCCTTCGTAGCGCGACCCCCGATCCAATCACGATACGCCGCCTGTTTCTTGCCAACAGCATCGGCGCATGCACGATTGAACCAGGAGCGTCCTCGGCCCTTGCCTGCGATCTCAGAGGAAGGAATGTAATATTCCATTCCTATTCTGATCTCGTAAGCAATGGCGTCAGCACTCGCTGAAGGATCCTTTCCATCAAAGCAGCGCTGCTGCCAAGGGATGGATGCGAAGTAATCCCGCATACCATCCCAATCTGCCGACGAGTAGTGCCAGACCCTGCGCTTGACCTTCACGGGACGTGGAGGCAAAGCGCAAGGAACCGACGTCCCAACCAGGCAGTGATCGGAGGTACCCAGGGGAGCACCAACCGTCACTTTATACCCGGTTGGATGACTCGTCAGCAGTAGGTCCAGCAGAGAGGGCGCATGACTTGCCACATCTGGGATCCTGGTAGGCTGGTCCACCAGCTGTGTCAAGCCATTCGTCAAAGCGAATGCATGAGCAGTCCTGCCAGCATGGTCAGTTCTGGAGGAGCCCAACCACAACTCGTGGTGTGCGTTAAAGTCCCCCAGAACTACCAATTCCGCTGTTGGAAACTGCTCCTGCGCGTCGTCAGGTAACATGAGTATGCAGTATTTTATTGAATTGGCACCTTATTTCTAGGTAAGAGGATTGCATTGTTACTTCGATTTCAGATATAAAATTCTTGACATTATTTATAATTAAAATGTATTACACACATACATACATATACACTCACACCTGCAATCCTCGAAGGGGTAGGCAGAGGTGTAACCAGTACACCCACTGTTCGCCGATTTTCGGTGCCATAATGTGATGGGGGCGAGCCTATCGCCATACCGGGCACAGATTCCAGACTCCGAGCTAATACTGAAGAATTTCTAGATAGAAAACCCCAATATCACTATACCCGACGTGGGGATTGAATCCGAGACCTCAGCACAGCAGCAGTCGTAACGCATGCGCAATTACAACTGCGCCACCGAAGCAGTGTTTAAAATGTATTCACAAGGTAATTATCGAACCTACAACAGTTTTTATACCAAACCTATTTTTGATAGGACACGTTTTTGCATTTCCTTCAAATGAACCACAAAATGTGACATAATTTTCCTCACTTAATCCAGGCGAGTTGTTTCCCGTCCCCAAAGAAAATTAGGACCCGATCAACTTTCAAACAAAAGATCGAATTCGAGGCCTCAACTACCTTTAACTTTACTTTTTCCGTTGTAAGGTACAAACTTGGTTTCTCTTTTAGCAGAGCTTATCAGGATTCGAAGGTATTTATGGTCTGAAAGAGGGCAGGGTGGGTTACACAGGCATTAGTGGTAAGCCTGGGACTTTATCTCGTGCGCGTATTTTACAACAGATGTACGTCATTTCTGGGTATTCAATTTGTCTCTTTGATGGATAAACAAGGAATATTTTTGGAACACACTGTCGAATATACTTGTTCATAAAAATGTAAGCTGTTTCATGAAGTAACGGTAGCCTAGTTGCGAGTGACACTGCCGAGACGAAAGTCGTAGATTCGAAACCAGCCTGAATGATATACATCTAACTTTCTATAGTTAAGTGTATCCATGGTTAATATCGCTTCTTTTTTCAGGACACATTTATTTTAGAAATTAATGCTCATAAATGCATGTAAATAAGTCATAAAGATGTAGTTTGTGCTTACACAAGTAATATATTAATTCTACTCAAATCTACGCAATAGGTTTTTTATAATGTTTTTTTCCCACAGAAAAACTTTTAAAAATGTAAATTAAAAAAAAAATTGCTTCAATTAATTAGCCCACCAACCTTCGGTATGTATTTTTATTTAATTAATTTTCTAGTGGGATAAATACGTTTAAGCATTCCCAGAGACTCATCGAGCTTTACTGCTCGATGTCGAAAAATGCATGCTTTTACCGATCGTGGCTTTCAGTAAATACAGTGGCGGGTGTGCGGACCGGATAGTCTCTATGTTTGTATGATGGGATTGAACCTGTGACCTTTCGTATCTCAGCTTCTGCCAACTATACTACGGATGCTGACAAGTTGAAACAAGATCAAATATCTTGATCAACGGCTGAGCGGATCATAATGAAATTTGGCAAGGATGTATGTATACTATATTGCTGATGAAGACACAGGCATTATTAGACATTATTTACCTTAAAATAATCTTAAAGGGGGTGAAATAGTGGTTGAAAGTTTGTATCGGCAATCCGTAATTTCTCAAGTTAGGTTTCTGAAAATTCATATTTAGGCTTTTGATAAGAAATAAATATGTGTTTCATTTGTTTTGCAAAGTCAAGTTCCACGCGGGCAGAGCTGCGAGCAACAGCTAGTTTGCTATAACTTCGTTTGTAGATTGTAATCAAAAATTTTCAAAAGACATGGAACCTGAAATTAAGTGTTCGCGTATTTTAAAGCAATAAAACCGAATACTTTGTTACGTACATCTGACGCGCTACTGTAAGTATCTGTCATACTTCTTGTCTGCATAATATTTCAAATTTCTGAAGCATCAAAAATAAAGTGTAGGTTTTTGCTGTGATATATTTAGATGAATATTAACGTTAGGACGTTATGTGAATGACTCATGTATGTTTTTGATTATAGTCATATCTTAAACATTTCTTAAATATTTGCACATTTTAATTTAATAATTAAATCTAAAATTTTTAACATAATATCTTGTTGCGCTGTGCTGTCCAACTTACAAAGTGTTGGCAACATGGCAACATTGGACACCAGAGTCGAGATATGGAGCTTCCTGGCCGATAAAGAATGGCAATTAAAAGAAGAGCGAGGGTGACGCGTGCATTGTGTCTTTGTGATTCTTTACCAATAAATATTTTTATGCAGAACATAGTATTCATTAATTAATATAGAGAAGTACACCTCAGACCTTTTTTTAAATTTTAATGTGATAAGTTAACCCATTCAATGCCACCAAAATTATTATTTTTTTCAGTAAGATCCACTTGTTTTTTTTTTGTTATTGCGTTTAAAAATATATAAATATTTATATAAATAGTCAAATTTAAAAAAAAAAAGTCAAAATACAGAAAAAAAGCGTAAACTCATATGTTGCGTTGGTGGCACACAGGTATAATTTTTTTTGGGCAGACCCGGTAACGCTAGCCTTGCGTTGGTACAATGGATGATGTTATCCAATCACGCATGTGACTAACTAGCAAAATAATAGTGACTAATGTGCGGCCGATGAGAGAATGCGTTTCAGACACCTGTTATAATGAGCTTATCTCAAGAACGGCAAATCCTGTATCGATGGGATAGCCACTAAACTATGCCTAAGAAAATACTAAATCTTTCCGTGAAAGGCCCATGGAAATCAGATAATTCGTTTCTGAGATAGACCCATTATAACAGGTGTCTGAAACGCATTCTCTCATCGGCCGCAGTATAATCTGCAATTAAAATGTTCATGAAAAACAAACGCTTACTTAAATAAAAGTTCTACTTAGAAAAAATTATTTATTAATTAATAATTGTGATACAATTTAAAACAATTCACAATGCAAAGTCCAGGCTGCTCATCACAATCGGGACAGTAATAAGGGGTGTCTATACGTTTTTTTTCGGTTTCCCAACATACTTTGCATCTTCGACGCATTGACTTTCCCTTCCGAGGACAAGCTTGTATTACATGGACTTGAGAAAAAGTGCGAACATTAGTAATATTGAAATCTGGAACTAAACTCTCGATCACTGACAATCGGAAATCATATAAAGACTTCGTATTACCTGATAGTAGGTTGTATAAGTTGTATATATAGGTAGACACAAATAATAATCAGATGAACATTAACGAACGGAGATTTATGCATAATACCATCCCTCCAATTATTGTTCGTGTGTGCCATTCAACACACCATTTGCGTTGAATTTTTAATATTATCGTTCTTACCGGAATCTGATTACAAATGAATAATCTACAGAAATAATAAATGGTAATAAGCACTTACCTTGCGATTTTATATAATTAATCACTGTGTTATGGCGAAAAAACATACAACTCACAACGACATTCACAGCACGTTCAGCACTTGAAAAAAGACCATCGGGAAATGTCACTTTCTGTTTTGAAACTAACAAACCATCAAATTTGACAGGTCGCAGTGACGTTTGTCTATGGTTTAAACGGTAAAGTATTCGTATATTTATGAACGCATTCTCAAAAAATATTAATTAAGTATAGGGTAGTCACAACGCGTATGGTGCGTTGGTGGTACACACCAAGAAGTGCTCGAAACGCAAGGGGTGCGTTTCCGGAGACGAATGGGTTAAATATTATATTAGATTAGAGTTACCTGGACTAAGTATACTAGACTTAAACCATCTTTATTAGCGAGGCTGATAGTCAGACAAAGAAGACTAATATCGAATAGTAATGTTAGTCCTGTATATACATATATATATATATATATATATATAATAATAATAATACACCCAACACACACATAGTACTGACCTCACACTACGTCAAACCTGTATCTTGGGTATCAACAACTACAAGGGACTACGGTCCCACAAACCCAGACCCAAAACAAACATCTGTCTGTCACATAAACATTTGTCTCGGTGCGCGAATCGAACTCACGGCTTCTCGTTTCATAGCCGGCTACTCGCCCGCTGCGCCACAGAGGCTGTCATTTTATCATTATAATTTTTTTTAGTGCCTTGATAGGCAGACGAGCAGACGGGCCACCTGATGGTAAGTAGTCACCGCCGCCCATAGACTTCTGCAATGCCAGGGCACAGCAAAGCCGCTGCCTACCGTATTTAGTCACTGGTACTTGTTCATAAAGATTTATTATTATATTCCTTTGCAGGTCTCAGTAATGTTCACACAACTACATACCTTAACGCATCATACAGAAGTCTGTTCTGTTTCTAATTTACATAACACGCTCGCTGGATTTCCTTTTCAAAGGTGCGTCTTTTGTCAGAAGCAAAACAAAGGGAACCGAGTACACTGAGGTCGAAACAAAAAGGTCGAATCTTGCTAACTTGCGAGTAACGAGATGCGGAGCCAAATGTGACGTATGCGAGGGAATTATCAAGGTTATACTGCGCCGCGTTTATTGTTTTATTTTGTGTTAATTTGATGGCTCAGTGTAATTTTTTGGTGCGACTCCAAGATGAATGCGTGAATATCTAGTGGTGGTGTAGATGGCATGGACATTTAGGCCCAAACTAAATTTAAAGACAAGGCAATAGGATATATATCCAAACAGACAGTTTGCGCCGCGAAGTCTCTTGCTGCCGTAGAATGTGGTAGGCATTTAGCATCAGAAGAGACGGACTGTAATATCACCGTGCAGGGATAGCAGTAATCCAAAGGACAATTTATATTTCCAACTCCTCCCTATATTTCTATTTGATTAATTTCGTTGCGGGATAAAAGACAGTTATGAAGCATTCCCAGAGACTCGCCGAGTTTCATTACTCGGTGTCGAAAAAATGCGTGCCATTGTTGATCCTGGCTAAACAGGAGTTACAATGGCGGGTGTGTGGGCGGGATAGTCTCTGGCGTAGGAAAATTCGTTAGGGCCCCGATCTTGTATAACTCGGGTGAGCTGTTTTGGAAGGTCGGTGAGTCCGGCATAACCCTCTCTCCTCCCCCGAGGTCGAGGAGGTATCCCAGTGGAGAAAGAAAAGGATATATCAGGATCCTTTGGGACGCTACCAATGCATATATTAGAAGATTTACCAGTCGCTTGGATGTGAACTGTGTTTAACACTGAGTTCAGCATGATCCTTGCACTCTTGAAGTTAGAAGAGAAGAGCTTGGAAATTCTAATAAAGGCATGTGAAGTCTGCCACCCGCTTAAGGATAGTATGGTGGACTAAGGCCTAAACATCTAACCCTTCTCAATATATAATACTAGGGCTAGTATTATTATTATTGTAACGGTTGTATTTATTTATTTTTGATAATCATTGACAAAATATAACCCAGTAAATGACATATCATTCACTCAGTGGACGATGTACAGCATCAGTGAAACAATTATATTCTTTAAAACTAGGTTCATCTTATCGACCTCCATCACTTTAGTTAATAATACTACAGTGACACACATTTTGCTAGCCTCTTAAAGTTTGTATGTACATTCATAGACATAGATCCAAGAGACATCGCAAGTTCTTGAATCTGTATGGAACCAAACGTGTCCTATTTAAAGTTCCTGAAGGCTTATATGCTGTAATATGAAACAAGTTTTGAAACGTAGGCTTAGTGTAGGATGATAAATATTATAATAATAATAATGATAAATATTATTAATGCCTATATCGAATAAAATTCATTTAAAATAAAATAATTTTGCAGATGCAGCATGTATTCGGGTAATATTTATATAAAGTACACAATATTTATTTTATTTTTGTTTCATATTAAGTATTATTTATATTCTAAACACTGTTATATGCATGTCTATAATACGTATATTTCCGAAATTCGTTGTTTTGTTTCGAGCTTGCGCTTGCTGTGTTGGGACCACTCCGTCAGCGCCTACGCCATCTCTCATAATCTCGTGTAGCCATATGACTTGCCCAGGTCTTATAATTACCAATATCTCAAGCATTTGTCTATATTTAGATTTCGCAGGTTGGGATTTACTACACTTAAGCCAAATTACTTACTATTTAACAATATTAAAACCGTAGCTATTTAATTGTGATGTCTATTTAGGTGTACGTCTATGTTATCAACTAAACACAGATATTTTCTGAACAAAGGTGCTCACAGAAATGACTGCTATTAAATGAAAAGCAATTTCACCAAGTTTAAATGGTGCGAGGTGAACTTGCCGATTGTTTCACGGAGGTTCGTATCGCATCTGCTACCTGACGGAACTTTTCATTATTAGTTCTCCAATTATGAGATAATAAGTACTCGCTCTATTGACTTAGCGACGGATCAATTAATTTATTATGGAGAAGTAATTTAAATTAATTGGTTATGGATAATTGTTGCTTTTACTTGTATTTTGTTTTGACCTTTTGACTCATAAGCAGCCTCTGACTCATTGCCGGCGGTGCGGCGGTGCGTTCAAATACTGGCCAGTTTCGCCGTCCTTACATGCTATTTTTAACTTTAATTTTATGGAAATAAAAATGATTTTGGCTTGTATTTTACTCTCTTTTTTTAAATCCTTATAGACACGAGTGATTAAGACATTTTCAAGCTCTGGTCTGTATCAACAAACGGGTAGGCAGAGATGAAAATATTACAACGACTGAGCGTAGTTAAATTATGAAATGTAATAAGCTTATATCGACTATATTGGCTATAATCAATCTCGTAAAATACACGTGTGCTATTCAAATGGGATACCGAAAAATTCATAAAAGATATAATTTACTATTTTTCCGAAAATAATTATCCAAAGCTTCCATAACACTTAACTTGACCGTTGCGCAGTAAGCGAGTAGTCGGCTGTGAAACGAGAGGCCGTGGGTTCGATTCCCACACCGGCACAAATGTTTGTGTGACAGACAGATATTTGTGTCCGGGGTCTGGGTGTTGTGAGACCGAAAGTCTCTCATAGTCCCTGATACCCACAACACAAGACTCGTATCTTAGTGTGGGGTCGGGGCTATGTGTGTGACCGTTGGGTGTTATTTATTATTTATTTATTTAACTTACCAAATTATTTATGGTACCTTTATCTTTTATAACACCAATAAATCCATTGCCAAATAATAAGCTAACGTTGTTTTAATATTGGAATCTCAACATCACTTCAGTTCAAAAAAACGACAGTTTTGTGTAGAAAATTCAATTTTTCTACAAACATGTATCGTTGACGGGCGAACATTGTTTGAGGCTTTCTGGTTGAACGTCCACCATAACACCGCCTTTGATCTCTAATACAATAACAACAACGACGAAAATCCTTTGATTTGTTTGAGCTTGTTCATTGAGCTAGTTGGAATAACGCATAAGCGCTAGTTTATTCAAGAGACCTTGCAACTCTAAAAGGATCAATTTTTCACAAATAATCTGAGACCATTTTTACCTGGTTCGTGAGGGAATAAATAAAGCAGCTTAAATATTTAACGTCCATCACCCAGTTTCAGATAAGCTGGATTAATTCCGGTGCAATGTGTTCGTGTATTTTTTATTCGTGTAACGCACTTTTGTTTTAGTTACGACTTTTATTTTAAAATATAGTGTTGATTTTTTTTGATTTATGAACTTAAATAGTCTGAAAAAGCATGTGCATAGCGCAGTGTATAGAGATTAGTTATGATTCATAGATCCAGTGATGTTTATTATTTACTTGCTTTTGGCCGCGGCTCCGCCCGCGTTGTAGTTATTTTTGAAGGAAAAGGTATAAAATCCATGGAGTCATCTTAAGTTATAATATGGTTCTATATTTTGCGAACTGTCAAACGACTGACAGTTATGTCAAATGTGCTAAGGTTAAATTAGAAAAGTTAATATGATCGTTAAGGTTTCTTGAATTTTCTAACTTTCTGCGAAATTTTCTTATTTTTGTCTGTCATAAGAACCTTCTCCTAGCAATAACAAACACAACAAAAAATAATTATCGAAATCGGTCCAGCCGTTCATGCGTGATACCGTGACTAAGGTAAATAGGGATAATTTTTTATATATATAGAAAATAAGAGTAAAAACTTTAATAAACTGAATTATTCAAGTGCTCGTCAATGGATTAATACGTATAATCTGAAGAGATGAAAAATATGATATTAGAACTTTATGGGCTGGAGTTTTTTATAATAGAGAGGAAATATTTCTGAGTATAAATACGAGTTTTCAAGGTTCTATTAGTCTATTATCCTAGAGTCTTTATTAATTTTGTAATCCATATAAAACTTCTGTCAACTATTGTCGATCACACAAAAAAACTACTTTTCAATTCTCCTACTTTAGATTTTTGTTAATTATATAATTATTACTATTATAATCTTATTATAAAGAGAAGACTGAAGAGTTTGTTTGTTTGAATTGGCTTATCAAAAAAACTACACGACTGATCTGAAAAATCTTTTGGAATTTAACAGCCTGTTTATTGAGAAGGATTATAAGCTATAGAACATGACGCTGTGAAAAAAAAATTGGCGAAATACAAACAGATATGACAAAAGTCGTGTTGGCTGTGGGATATCTGCATAACAAGAGCCGAGCATTATTGATATGGTATCTAACACCACGTTTCAACTTACACGAGTGGAGTAAATGTGCCGAGGCAACGCAGCAACATATATGTAGTTAAAAATAGTTAAAATCTGCCTGACTGACTGCCTCGGTGGCGCAGTTGTAATTACGTATGCGTTACGACTGCTGTGCTTAGGTCTCGGGTTCGATCCCCGGGTCGGATAGAGTGATATTGGGTTTTTCTATCTAGAAATTCTTCAGTATTAGCCTGGAGTCTGAAATCTGTGCCCGGTATGGCGATAGACTCGCCCCCTATCACATTATGGCACCGAAATTCTGCGAAATGTGGGTGTACTGGTTACACCTATGCCTATACCTTCGGGGATTACAGGCGTGAGTATATATGTGTGAGTTAAAATCTATAAACACTTTCAGATAATTCAGCATAATTGCAGATTTTTTATCATAAGAGCTGCATGCAAATGGCTTAAAATCAGTAAAGTAACATATCCAAATCCATTCGCTTTCACGTCCAAACTGTAAAAAGCAAAGTGTTAATAGTTTCGCGGGAAAATTTATGAACTAGCAAAAAGTGGTGACAGTTTTTAAGCTGGGGATATGGCGGTGCCCGGGGGTAAGCTTCATGAGGCTGACATTATTTCAACTTTGTCTGCTACAGTTCGCCACTTATACTGGCAAGTTGGAACACTTGTTTTCTCCGAAATCTGAATCTCAGACAGCTTGAATCAACATTTTTTAAAACAGTTTTTTTATTTGAATGCTTTTGATTATCGTGTTAGAGTCGATATTCTTGTAGTATGTTTTAGAGATAGTGTTGTGATGATTTAAGGTAGTTCAACATGTTCAATGTGAATTGAGTGTACAGTAGTTTTGCTATTTTGAAGGTAGTTTCGAGTTGTTTATCGGATGATCTCACTCACGGAGTGGGGTACAGCGAAAATCACAATATAAAAGAGCACTTCGCCATTGGACGGGCAATTCGGGAGTAATCATTGAACAGTTAGTAGCTTTACAGGTCGTAATTCCGAAGTGCTGTTTAAAGTAATAAGTTAACGTGATGTGAAAGTGTTATTGTGTTTCGAATATTGTAACGTAAACTGTGATGTGTTAAAAGAACATCCATGGGATTTCTTACCAGCTCTTCCCCAATGGATTACCGCATTCCGAACTGGCAGTAGCTTTTTTTTTTTATTCTGGCGAGGCAAAGTGACCATACTGCACCTGATGGTAAGCGCAGTGCCGTTCAGATAGAGTATCATGTAGCGAGAGACAGTCTATCCCCCGCTACTGAACACAATCATGCCGGACTGCTGTTTAGCTTCTTCACATTACGCCTAAAGGACCCAGGATCATAGGAGGGAGGGAACACGGTAGCTAGTAGACACCACGAAGCCAGTACGCGTGGTTCTGGTATGGAAGGGAGAGCATGGGATAAGATCAAACAATTCTTCAGAGCATTCGCCATTATACAGAGGGTAGAACACGCTAAGCGAGGAAATATCCCTACGCAGCTGTAGCGGCTCCAGGTTGTTATTCACGTCTGCATCATTCACAATGCCGATGGCCCGCCGGTGCAACACATCCAAGGCATCGAGAAGGTAACTTGCGGAACCGTCCCAGAGGTGCGAGCAGTATTCTATTCCCGGCCGCACCTGCGCTTTATATAAGCGGTAGAGCTGACCAGGCGTGAAAAACCGCCGCACCCTGTTCAGGATTCCGACCCCGCGTGAAGTGGCGGATATTACGCCCTCGATGTGACTCCTAAGATTAAGATCGCAGCGGATATCCATACCTAGGACACTAAGGTCATTCCGCATTGCGAGTGGAACACCCTGAAGAACGGGGATGGGAGAAAAAGGAGACTTCTTGCACGAGAACGCGCACACCTGGGTTTTCTTGGCATTAAACTCAACCCGATTCCTGGTACCCCATGATGATATGAGATCCAAGGTCTGGTTGAGCTCAACGACAAGATCCTCGCGTATCCGCCCGGCAACCGGTATAGGCTTGCTGCTATAACGCCCATGAACCGTGCTGTCGTCTGCATAGCAATGAATGTTGCCAAGCGACAACATATCATTGATATGCAGAAGAAACAAGGTGGGCGAAATCACAGAACCTTGTGGTACTCCGGCATTTACTGACATGAGCTGCGAAGCGTGTCCATCAACGTGGACACGCATTCTACGCTCATGCAGAAAGCCGGTGCTGGTCTGCGTATCGAGGCAATAAAAAAAAACAATGACATTATCAATATAGTTTTAATTTTAACGTTTATAACCTGTAAATCAATATAAATGCATCGAACTCGTGGCTGTCTATGTTTAGATTCTTGTTATGAAACAGCCTTTGTATGGTTAATCCGCCCTGGTTTTTGTTGAGTTGCCTATAATATTAATACAGTCTAATATAACGATAGTCAAAGCTCTAAATACCTATCGCATTATGTGAAAAAATACTTTGTGTATAGTTATTGAAATTACTGCGCTTTATGAGACGCATATAATATCTCAAGACAACCAGCGTAGTGTAATATTCTGCAGTAGTTTTTAGTTCAAAGTATTATGAACAGCCGAGACGGCCTGTAGGTACAAAATGTACATATAATGCCTATTTTCTTAGATATTTAAATTGTATACATACATATCTACATATACACTTACGCATGTAATCGTCGCCGAATTCATGACGGTCCCATAATGTGATAGAGGGCGAGCCTATCGCCATACCGGGCACAATTCCAGACTCCCGACCCGGGGATCGAACCCGAGACTTCAGCACAGCAGTCATAACGCATGCGCAATAACAACTGCGCCACCGAGGCAGTCAATTGGAGAAGTTAAATATGTGTATAGAATGTAAAAAACACTGAGTCTACTATAAGTTCCACTTCATTTTTCACTAGAGTATTTCAAACTAGTCCTGAGGCACTAAGTAAAAACCTCTGAAAATTCACCTATACACGGTTATACGTGGAAATTCGAGGCCTGGCTGAATTTATATCCCTATACCTATAAAATGAGAACGGAATCGTCGACATGCTGATATCCTAAGGTACTCCTTCAGGGAAGTTACGTAAGGTATTCTCGTCGTAAAAATAGGCTATCGCGGTGAAAAAGGGAATAAGTTATGCAATGAGTGCGGATCTTTATAAATATTGCGATTAATTTTCAGTCAGTGTTCAGGGATATATAACTTTACCATTTCTTTTAGGATAAAGACAAATAGCCACCGTGGCAGCCAAACTGGCTGAAAACGAGAGGGTTTTTTTTATATCATAGTCCTAAAAACGAGCCAGTGGGTCACCTGAAATATCACGCATGCGCTGTCGGCCTTAAAAGACAGGAATAGGTATTAGGGAAGGGAAGGGGGAATCTGGGCCTCCGGATTTCTCACTTACCATACGACACTTACATTTTTTTAGTGAACTGTCACTTTACGTTGGTTTTCTGGGAGACAGTGGTACTACCCCGGTCGAGCCGGGTACGGGTTTGATTCTCGTACCAAGACAAATCTTTGTGTGATCCAGAAATATTTGTTTAAGGTCGGGTGATATGGGAACATAGTCCCTTGTCGAAAGATTATTCTATGGTCAAGGTGTATGTGTGTGACTGATGGATGTATATATTTAATAATATTTACTATTATACAGCATGGCGCAGCGGGCGAGTAGCCGGCCGTGAAACAAGAGGCAGTGGGTTCGATTTCCGCACCGAGACAAATGTTTATGTGACAGATAGATATTTGTTTCGGATCTGGGTGTTGTGGGACCGTAGTTCTTGATACCCACGATGCAGCTTTTGTCTAGTGTGGGATCTAGAACTATGTGTGTGACTGTTGGATGTATTTATTATTGCATGTTTATAATTTTTTTTTATCCTGGCACTGCAAAATGACCGACCTGCACCTGATGGTAAGCGCAGTGCGGTCCAATTAGAGTATCGAGTAGCGAGAGACGATCTTTCCCCCGCGACTCAACACAATCATGCCGGCCTGCTTCTTCACACTACGCCATGGGAAAGTAGGTGAAGAAGCGGAAGAATTTATTTTATGGACTTGTTATGATTGTTATTTTATGCTTTTTAGATTTTTTTATTTCATTTAAATATGTTTCGTAACTACGTTATGAAGATATAGATAAGACGGTAGTCTATAATACATCTGTCCATAAAAATATTACAATCATTTTTAACTTTAATCTACATTCTCCTTCATGATCCCATCTTAACCATAGTCCAAATGAAAGTAACCAATCTATTAAAACGTTTAATAACGGTAACCTTTTAACTAAAGTAAACCAATCTCGTTTATAGGCTAATTTAGTGGACAGGTAACAACGGTGTAACGTGTTAAATTTATTATTTAAATTACGGGACACAAACAAAGATCCTGTGCAAACAGACTGCGGGCGGTACCTACATGCACCGCGCTAATACTGTCTTGTGTCTGTGTGTCTGTGTTTGCAGCATATCAATAAAGTACACCCGCAGTCCCCAATCCTACTAATATTTTAATGCGAATGTTTGAATGGATGGATGTTTGTTACTCAATCACGCTACAACGGCTGGACGGATATGGCTGAAATTTGGCACAGAGATAGATTTATCTGGAATAGCACATAGGCTACTTCTTATCTCGGAAAAATGAAAGTTCCCGCGAGATAGATTTTTGTTTTTCACTGAGCATGGGACGGACATGCCTTTTTTCATAGTGGCAGTTTCGTAATCAGCAAATGGCATAGGCTACTTTTTATCCCGGAAAAATACACGCTTCCTATGGACTAGCAAAAAGTAGAAATGTGTAATAGCTTAAGATGCATCCCTGGATTGTTTAACTTTTCTTCCAAAAATAGACTCTATGCGGGTGAGCCGCGGGCAACATCTAGTCTATACTAATATTATAAAGAGAAAAGATTTGTATGTATGTATGTTTGTAACGAATTGACTGGACCTATTTTAAATATTCTTTCACCATTTGAATGCTACATTATCAGTGATTAATATACGCTATTTTAATTGCAAGGAAAATTACACATGAACTACACGCGGGCGGAGCCGCGAGCAACAGCTAGTTAAAACATAAAGCTACAATCGAAATTCATACACTGAAATTATACTGTGACGAACTTAAGTATCGCTTACGTATTTGAAACTGTATTTATTAAATACAAATACTCAGCTTTGCTAGCTAACCGTTGTCCCTCTGTCCTATAATCCTGGGTCGTAAGCGTAGTGTGAAGAAGCTACACAGCAGGCCGGTATGATTGCGTTGATTAGGGAGGGATAGATTGTCTCTCGCCACTTGATACTCTAGCTGGACGGCACTGCACTTATCGTTAGGTGCAGTGTGGTCACATTGCCGTGCCAGGTTGACTTAGTTACTAGAGACTTAGTTGACAGCGCTAGCTTAATGCGGACTGCTAGATTTCACATACCTTAACTCTTATGGAGAATTCTCAGGTATCCTCACCTTAATGTAAGCGCTAATCAGCGATGAATATACTCGTAACTTTAGGAAAACCAGAGATGTATGTCATTTACATTGATTTCGAACCTACGACTCATCTCGGCAGTCCGTAACCATCCCAACGAATATAAACAGTCATTATTATTGATTTTGTGACATACATTAAAATGGCCCAATGTCCATTACAATTTTTTTTTTTTTTTTTTTTTTTTTTTTTTTTTTTTTTTTTTTTTTTTTTATGGAAAAAGGGGGCAAACGGGCAAGAGGCTCACCTGATGGAAAGTGATCACCGCCGCCCATGAACATCTGCAACACCAAAGGGCTTGCAAATGCGTTGCCGGCCTTTCAGGAAAGAATATGCTCTCTTCTTGAAGGTTCCCAGGTCGTAACGGTTCGGAAAGACCGCCGGCGACAGCTGGTTCCACAGAGTGGTTGTGCGTGGCAGAAAATGCCGTAAAAATCGCGCTGTTGTGGAACGCTGGACATCGAGATGGTGCGGATGGAATTTTATGTTTTGGCGCGATGTCCGATGGTGAAATTCAGCGGCCGGGATCAATCAAAAATGGACAGCGGATCCGTTAATGAGCTAAAATATTTTACCCCTCGCGGTTTTTGAGCCATCATTTCCAGTTGTTGAAAATCAATCATTTAATAATACATTGAATGTTGCGTTTAAATACTATATCATTGAAATAACCTATCGAAATTTAACTACAAGCGTTTGGATTATAAAATGGATATCCATACTAATACTATAAATGCGAAAGTAACTCTGTTTGTTTGTTTGTTTGTTACCTCTTCACGACTAAACGGCTGAACGGATTGTAATGAAATTTGGTAAAATGGTTGAAAGTTGGTTTGAGCGAAAGAGCGAGAGAGCGAGAGAGCGAGAGAGCGAGAGAGCGAGAGAGCGAGAGAGCGAGAGAGCGAGAGAGCGAGAGAGCGAGAGAGCGAGAGAGCGAGAGAGCGAGAGAGCGAGAGAGCGAGAGAGCGAGAGAGCGAGAGAGCGAGAGAGCGAGAGAGCGAGAGAGCGAGAGAGCGAGAGAGCGAGAGAGCGAGAGAGCGAGAGAGCGAGAGAGCGAGAGAGCGAGAGAGCGAGAGAGCGAGAGAGCGAGAGAGCGAGAGAGCGAGAGAGCGAGAGAGCGAGAGAGCGAGAGAGCGAGAGAGCGAGAGAGCGAGAGAGCGAGAGAGCGAGAGAGCGAGAGAGCGAGAGAGCGAGAGAGCGAGAGAGCGAGAGAGCGAGAGAGCGAGAGAGCGAGAGAGCGAGAGAGCGAGAGAGAGAGAGCGAGAGAGAGAGCGAGAGCGAGAGCGAGAGCGAGAGCGAGAGCGAGAGCGAGAGCGAGAGCGAGAGCGAGAGCGAGAGCGAGAGCGAGAGCGAGAGCGAGAGCGAGAGCGAGAGCGAGAGCGAGAGCGAGAGCGAGAGCGAGAGCGAGAGCGAGAGCGAGAGCGAGAGCGAGAGCGAGAGCGAGAGCGAGAGCGAGAGCGAGAGCGAGAGCGAGAGCGAGAGCGAGAGCGAGAGCGAGAGCGAGAGCGAGAGCGAGAGCGAGAGCGAGAGCGAGAGCGAGAGTGAGAGTGAGAGTGAATCAGTCCGTCAGTCCGTCAGTCCGTCAGTCCGTCCGTTTGTTTGTTTGTTACCTTTTCACGACTAAACGGCTGAACGGATTGTGATGATATTTGCCAAGGGGATAGATTATATCCTGTAGAAGGACATAGGCTATCTTTTTTCTCAAAACACAACTTAGAAAGGGGTCAAATAAGAGTTCAATATTTGTATGGGAAATCTATCATTCCTCAAGTTAGAGATCTGAAAATTCATATTAAGGCTTTTGGTAGGAAATAGAGAAATACGTGTTTCAACGTTTTTGGAAAAATCATCCCTGAAAGG
This sequence comes from Laothoe populi, assembly GCA_905220505.1. Classification (NCBI taxonomy): domain Eukaryota; kingdom Metazoa; phylum Arthropoda; class Insecta; order Lepidoptera; family Sphingidae; genus Laothoe; species Laothoe populi. Next base: position 17,034,506 of record HG992153.1, read on the forward strand.
GGCAAAGTGAGGTTAAACTTATGAGGTATTCTTTAGATGCAATCTCAAGAATCAAGCACAACAACTGAGTGCAGAGGACAACTCCTTGGATTGTATACTTCTGGTCCCGAAAATAACCTCGACGCGGGCGGAGCCGCGAGCAAGTGATAATATATGGGATATTACTTTATTTTCTAAGTAAATTGAAATGAGTGAATATGTACGTTTTACGATTTTCAATGATTATAAACAATAGTAATAGTAATAACACCCATCAGTCACACTCATAGCCCCGACCCCACACTAACATTCGAGTCTTGTGTTGTGGGTATCAGGGACTACGAGAGACTTTCGGTTTCACCAGACGCCGGACACAAATATCTCTCTGTCACACAAACATTTGTCCCGGTGTGGGAATCGAACCCACGGCCTCTCGTTTCACAGCCGGCTACTCACCAACTGCACCACAGAGGTTCAAACATATTGAATATTGGAATTTGGACTCTATCCTATTTTTTCGTATGTCGATAATGCTTGTAAAATATTACAGAATTTAATTAAAATTGGTTTATAAATAACATTCATTTATTTGTATTTTGAATTGAATATGAATTTAAAAATATAATGTTTATTTTGCATGATTGTAATGTAATCATCTCTATTTGAAAATGTATGTTTTAGCAAACGTTCGTTAATTGAAGTAAATTTGATTCAATGCCTTTGGCTTAACGGTATAGAAGTTGATATTCTGCAGCGCCATCTACGGAGTTCTTTTTATTTTTTTGGGCCAGGAACCATCGCGGGCGTTTGTTGAACATCTCACCTAAGTTTTATCATAATCGGCTAAATAGTTTAAAAGTCCATATAATTTTTATTCATATAGATAACTCCATAATATAATACACTGTTCGACTGCTAGGCACATACCTCCTCTACTAAAGAGAGAAGTTACGCCTTAGTCTACACTGGCGTATTAGAGTTCGGTAGACTTCACATACCTTTTAAATTCTATGGTGAATTCTCAAGTATAGAATTGTATTCGCCATAAATTCCGTGCTATATTTTTTTCACTAGCTATTTTTAAATCAATCGATAATTTCTAAAAGTCATTCATCACATCACATCATTCACATGCTCTGCAAAAGACTTCATTGGGGTTTTTAGTCGGCAAACCGACATAGCAAAATAAGTTAGGGCCCAGATCTAGTAGTCCCTCGGGTGAACTGGGTCGGGAGGTCGGTGAGTCCGGCATAACCATCTCTTCTTTTACGAGGCCCGGAAAGTATCCGAAACACAGATTTTCTTCGCGGAAAGGTGTCTATGTCCAAACTGCGTCTTATCAGTCTGTACCACTTTCAAGTGTCTCTGGTATTTATGTAGTAAAAATAAATTTTCAACCAGGCAACACCGCGAGCCGAACCAAGTCCGTAATAAAACAAGCGTGCCAGCTTATGTACACTGTTTTAAGACGTGACACAGACTGTAGGGGCTGCCCTGGCTATGTAAACAAAACTAATTATAAGACGCCGGACTCGGTGGAAGGTAAACATATCCTCACATCCAACTTAAATCGCCGGTGTTTTTTGTGATGTGTGTTGAGGTTTTTTCGTGAAAGAGAAGTGGACTGTATGATATATGTCTTGTTATTGTATGAACTTGAAGTTATGCTGTTTTGTTTGTTCCTAAGTCTCCATGGACGTTACTAAATGTTTTTTTTGCACTTTGTAGGAAGGAATGTCGTGTTTATTAGAGTTTTTGGATTTTTTCAGCATCATGACTTTTAAAGAAATATCTATGTATGTAATAGTTTGTTGTAATTGTAATTTATGCTCTTAACATTTTTCAAGATCCGTTTACTTGCAACGAGACTACAAAATAATTCTCCAATTATAAATGATTTAAAATCACTCATCGTAAACATCCCTTCACTCTCTTACTCACTCACTCTTTACAATTAAAAATGTACCTAGACAATATTCTAAACCTTATAAAACTAATTAGACGTACGTACCTACTTACACTCTGCAATCCAAAATAGTTACTTCAAGCTTATTTACGTAATTTCCCAAAATTAAACAAAACGTGTACAGAGGAAAACTGTGGACTTTATTACGTTGGAAATGTAAAAGATTTTAAGGCTAAAATTAAGCTAACACCTACACACATTAATTTGCCTCGACCCGGGGGCTTGGCAACCTGGTTTAGTATATAATGAACGTGTTTTGAATATATTTTGTTTTTGGAACTTGTCTTAATTTTTTAGGGCACTAAATAAACCAAGCTTTAAGATGATAGGACGGACTTGAACCTTTTTGGAAATTGACTTGAGTAGATTAATCAAAAAAGGGACAGAGGCCTTCGCCCAGTGATGGGGTAAAATGGTTCATAGGAAAGTTAATCTGGGGCAAGTAATGTATAAACACATCATAAAGAAGAAAATTCGTCAACTGGTAAGAAAATGTTATGGCAAATACAATTCAGAAATAAGAAACTTAACTAAGAAGTAAATAAATAATAATAATAATAATACTAGCCCTGTATTAAACATTGTCCCACTGCTGGGCACGGGCCTCCTCTACTAATGAGAGGGGTTAGGCCTTAATCTACCACGCTGGCCTAATGCGGGTTGGCAGACTTCTCATACCTTCGAAAAATTCTCAGATATGCAGGTTTCCTCACGATGTTTTCCTTCACCGTTAAAGCAAGCGATAATTAACATTTTAATACACACATAACTTTAGAAAAGTCAGAGGTGTATGCCACTTGGGTTTCGAACCTACGACTTTCGTCTTGGCAGTCCGTACCGCAACCAACTAGGCTATCGCTGTTAGCGATAGCCTAGTTGGTTGCGGTAAGAAGTAAATAAATCATTTTAATCATTACTTTCCCATAATTATAAATACTTAGGCCTTATTTAGATGACGCCATTCTAAAGCCAAATCGTATGTGTTTATGCCAAGACGTTAAGCTATTTGTCATACCGATAATATAGTTTTAATATGTAAATTCTAATGTAATTAAACTAAAATCGTTTACTAATTGTATGAGCAAATATTGTTAACCGGTGTAAAAAGAGCAACCCTAGAGTTCCTTGCCCGTTCTTCTCTAGCGAAACTGCATTGGGAACTGGCGGTAGAGTAGAAAATTGATTGAATCTAAATGATGTATAACATTTCATGGATTCAATAAATATTTGATTTTGATTTATATAACACTAGGTCTGTATTATATCAATGTCCCACTGCTGCCTCTACTAATGAGAAAGGTTAGACTGAGTCCAGCACGTTGTCTCTATGCGGTCTAGTAAATTTCACACATCTTGTAAATTCTTTGTTAGAATTTTTAGGCGTGAAGGTTTCCTCAAAATGCTTCCTTTGCCGTTTCAGCGCGATTTAATTAACAATGAATACACACCAATTCAGAGGTGTATATGCCAATGGGGCTGGTGAAACCTACGACCTTCGCTTTGACAGTTAGTACTTCCAACTAGGTTATCGTTACTATATTACTGTCAATCAATCCAACATACAAAATAATTCCATTAATCACCAAATTTATTTTATAGTCCGATAACTTATCTAATCTTATCTTGCGAGTAGAACCGATAGCCGTTGGGGCGGAAAGGTTCTCGAATGGCGACCACGTACCGGAAGGCGCAGCGTGGGTAGACCCCCCACAAGGTGGACTGATGACCTGGTAAAGGTCGCGGGAGTCCGCTGGATGCGGGTGGCGCAGGACCGGTCATTGTGGCACTCTTTGGCGGAGGCCTATGTCCAGCAGTGGACGTCCTTCGGCTGACATGATGATAATGATGATTAACTTATCTAAAACTAGTATTTATAACATTGAAATGAAACTTGTGGCACTCAATAGTCTCTGCCTACCCCCATGGGATACGGGCGTGAGTGTATATGTATGTATGAAATGAAACTAATTTTACGGATTCTATCGCGGTTTATTTAACTTTTTTAGTCCAGACGTTTCGAAACCTTTACAGCCTTCAGGGGTGGACTGAGGTGTATGTCGTCGCGCAAGTATAGTGCAATGTTTCAGAAACCGTTAAGTTAGTTATATTTCAATGTATAAGAAGTAAGAAGACATAATATTTATAACGTCAATCTTGAATCCATCTCATTAGAATTACTGTAGGACGTATAATAACTTCGTACACGTAGAACAACAAACGATTTGTTCCGAGTCCATGAACATTAGTCTTATAGGGTTCATTGGCGAGGAAAACTTGAAGCTTCTAGAACCTTGAACACTACGATCTCATAATTTAGTAATTTGTTACTATTTTTAATAATGCACCCATCAGTCGCACACGTAGTGTCAACCTTATACTAGGTCAAACTTGTTTCATAGATGTCAAGAACGAGGGACTATGGTTCTAAAATACCCAGTCTCTAAACAAATACTCTACACAAACATTTGTCTCAGTGCAGGGATTGAACCTGTGACCTCTTCACAACCGACTACTCGCCTGCGTGCCACGGAGGTTGTGAATAGGTTGCCAACAGACTAAATCGAGGTAATTACTTGCGTCGTGTCGTCGAGCTTATTTCAGCGTCTGAATCGGATCTAGGGATCGAAATAAACTTTCGAGACGAGACTTGATCTTTAGCAGGCTATGACTAATATACCTACGAGAAGCGCGAGGCGAGACTATCCTCTGCATTCATATTCAACCACTGTCACCATGTCTCATGGTGTAGAGTGGGATTTACATTATCCCGGGTGAAATCTTAAAAAGGGTAATTTTTCGAATGTCTTGATTCCTTAGCTTGATTCGGATATTTGGGTTATTATTGTTTTCCAGTTAATTACTTATAAATAATAATTAGTATACATGTATATAAGTAATAATTAGGGTATGTCCAGGATACAAAGGACTAGTGTTAGAATAAATATCTTGTAATAAATTTTTGGTTTCAGTACCACAGGAGGAAAATCTATGTGAGATTTTGAGTGATTTTTCCGAGCTATAAAAATAAAATGACTTATGACAGATTTTTTGGAAATGATGTCTTCGATGGATGGTTGGATATTTTGCCAATATGCGTGATAAAAACTTCATCATCAGAAAATGATACTAAAAGGTGTGTATAAAAAATCCTTCGAGATACAAGCTTAAGAATTTTACGACAGGTGTAAATCTTGTTATCAAAATGCAAAATAAGGTTTGCACCAGCAATTCTTATTTGTTTAAATTATACTTGGAAAGAATTCTCGTGCATATATTTAGCTAAAGATAAGGTGATGCAAAATATAGCAAACTTAACTGATGATTCACAACAGAATATCTATATAAATAATAAAACCATTATGATAGCCTCAAATAATACACCGACTTAAATAAAAAACACATTATGCGTCCCTATAAGTTTTTTGGTTGTCCTCGATTTTTCTAAGATTCCATCATCAAAACCTGACGTGGCGCCAATGGGTATACCTGGGAAGTATACCTTTTTTATTTTAAAATATCCAATCGGTCCAAGCATCTTCGAGTAATCGAGGATCGTACGTAAAAAAAAGATACCGACGAATTGAGAAGCTCCTCCTTTTTTGAAGTCGGTTAAAAATTAAACGCTCTTCATTTGTAGAGGAACGGGTGATAGTGTACCTCTAGCGAAGGGGGAAGATCTCCAGTCAGGCGGGTGTTATGCCGGACCTGCCGCGGCCCCTCCAACCTTTGATAATTCGAGCTTGTATTCATGTAATTTTCACTACCGCGATTCAGGCTGGCATCTTTGCTATTTGCCGGTGTGAGGCGCTGTTTACCACCACATATATGTAAGAGCATTACTTAAGAATGGCAGGACTAATTAATTTTTTATAGAGAAAATCGACATGAAGTATAGAGAGAGATTGAGACCAAAATCCCCTTACTTTTTCCCAATCCAATTTTCTTCCTTTATGACCGGTGTCGCACCGTTGATCCTTCTGGTATTATCAGCTTCAAATCTTGAGATTCTTCAGACCATGTACCATCTTGCTAATTTGCTCTATAAAAAAGATTATTTAACACATTCGTGAAACTGGCGATTGACCTCCGTTCAACTATATTATTGCACTCTTAAAATAATAGACAGACAATATTCTGCTGTTTTATTACATTAACAATTATTATAATACATGCGTGCTCTTTTTATAGGATACTATTTATTTTCTCCATCTATAGTCATACATTGACTGGCATAGGTCACCTCAGATATAAAAACGATTTATAACAAGGCGTCTGCATGCCCCGGTTAAAAACAAAGGCTGATATTGATAAATCTGTGATACAAAAGCAATCGCTCTGTCTGGACCACAGACCGATACAAACAAACTTTGATAATTGCATTAACAATAACTGGGTATTGAACATAATTGAATCAATTCACATCTAATTAAATTTTATTTTTGACATCATAATAAAATTGATTTATTGTTGATATTTAAGCTTTTTCTATGATTTTAGCTATTATAACTATTTTCCATAGAGTTAATTTTTTGTTATGACAGCCGCCGTGGCACAGTATGCGAGCAGCTGGCTGTGAAACGAGAGGCCGTGGGTTCGATTCCCACACCGGGACAAATGTTTTTTGAGACAGAAAGATAGTTGTGTCTGGGCTCTGGGTGTTGTGAGACCGAAAGTCTCTCGTAGTCCCTGATATCCACGACACAAGACTCGTATCTTAGTGTGGGGTCGGAGCTATGTGTGTGACTGTTGGGTGTTATAATATTATAATGTTGTTTGATGCGTCGCCCCATCATAGTCATTTGCTAAGCGCCTGTATTCCATAACGTGATGTTAGACAGCCTCCGTGGTGCAGCGGCGAGTAGCCGGATGTGAAACGAAAGGCCCTCGGTTCGATTTCCGCACCTTGACAAATGTTTGTATGAAAGACAGATATAAAGACAGACAATTTTTTTTTATAATTGCATAATATGTAAATAATAAAAAATAAATAAATAATGTAATAATATGTTAAAATATGGACATTACATTTAGTCTGATGTAAAATTTAAAATAAATAAATAGTATTAGTATTGTATTAGTCAGTTTATATTGATCTTAGTGTGGGATCAATGTGGGGGCTATGTGTGTGACTGTTGGATGTTAGTATTTGGGTGGTGTGTAATGGTCTTTTTTTAAAGCACAGTACATTAACGAGCTATGGGTAATTTGATGGTATGTAATCATCTCAGACGTAGACTAATACCAAATAAGGCCTGACTCCTCTCATTAGTAGAGAAGACCGTGCCCGGCAGGGGGACAAATTTAAAACAGGGTTGGTATTTTTTATTTAACCACCACCGCCTCTGGGTACCCATAATACTAGAGGAATCATGTATGCGGTGCTAAACATTCTGTCTCAATAGAATATCTAAAGTTTTATCGAATAATGTAAAAATATATTCAAAAAGTAGATAGTATCGATTTTCAATGCCAAAGTTTATTCACGTCTATCCATTAAAAAGTCATTGCCAATAGCCATAGCTGTTGTCAGCAATCTATAAATGTATCATCAAAGTTAAATGTATTGTAAACAGGTACACGGAAAGAACAAAACAAAAAAGTCATTCTGAGTAAGCCTGATAAGCAGCAAACGAAATTCCACACGTAAAGGTTTTAACAAATTATTTATGTATAAGTGTACCTGGATCAATGGCCAAGTTTTCTGCTAACTCTCCTATAAGTAAGGATTGGGTTGTGCAAGTTTTAATTTAAAACGACTTACCGCATGATTGCCAACGGCGCGCGGATTAGACCTCAGTGGATGTATCGCCGCGAGCTACCTGGTGCTTCAAAGGAAGAAACGCAAATAAAGATGTCGCCAACTTAAAATTGTAGAACCGACGGATTCACGTACAAATGTCTGGGATTAGTTATTTGTAAGAATTTTGATTATTTAAACGTACCTTTGGATGTGCGATGAAAATATTAAGTACATTTTTATTTGGGCCACTGAAATTTGTTTCTAACAGCAGATTAACTTATACATAATTGTTTATGTGTCAGAGGCATTCTAAGCAAAATTTTTACAATATTTCATAATACAAATGTAATGCTAAAGGCCATTTTGAGTATATTTTACTGAATATAGTCATTTGAGTCTATGTTTGTTAGAGTATCGTGAAAATTACTGTATCCATTTTGATGAAACTTTTTAAATACAATGAAGATATTATTATTAGACTTAAAAACTGGTGTATGTTTAACCCCGGCAATGAGATCAGTTCTCGAGCCCTTGAGGATTAAATTTAATCACGTAACCGGAACTGCGTGTAAAAAAGCTAATTAGAAATATTAATTGTTTTTTTTATGTCAGGCGTATAGCGTAGAATAAAACGTGTTAAATAATACACAAAATTAAAATATGTAAATAAAAACTTCCGGCGTCATAACTTTGATTAAAGCTTTCGTGTAAAGGCCAAGCAATTTCGTATGAAACTCCACGTAAAGTTTCTCTTCTGCGTATTTTGGTTTATTCTGGCTTTCTTACTATTTGAGCTTGGTGTATATTTTACGTGTAATCATTTATTTAATAGGTCCGTGTTAGATTAATGTTAAAATTCAATTTACCTTCAATAAAATGTAAATAATTCAATATGAATTGTAATATTTTATAAAATATATAACTTAAACTTTATATGGCTGTTTTGCTGACCATTTATTTATCTATTTTATTTACATATACATTCACGCCTATAATCCCCGAAAGTGTAGGCAGAGGTACAACCAGTACACCCGCGTTTTGCCGAATTTATTTCAGTCCCATAATGTGATCGGGGGCGAGCCTACCGCCATAACAGGCACAGATTCCAGACTCCAGGCTAATACTGAGAATTTCGAGATAGAAAAACCAAATATCACTATACCCGACCCGGGGATCGAACTCGAGACCTCAGCACAGCAGTTGTAACGCATGTGCAATTACAACTGCGCCACCGAGGCAATAGGTATTTTATTTTAAACCATATAACACACAATAAGGATTGCGTCTTCGACGCGCGGCCAGTTTCATAATTGTCTGTTGCATAGAGCGGTGGTCATGGTCATCATGAAATATTTTCATCAAGGACTGACGTGATTCGCCTCAGGACATCTCACCATCTCTTCCTGTTGGTGAAGATTCTGGTGCACTCATTCAACGGAGAGCAGCAGATTTGATTTGATCGGTCCATCGCATGGGTGCCCTTCCGCGCGGTCTTGTGTCTTCTACTTACCTGGCATTCTCTAGAATTGTAGCCAGCCTTAAAAAAATGGAATAAGATTGCGATGGGATGGCGATTTGGGCGCTCTCCTTCCACAATAATATATCTGTGACCAGCTCTGCCCGCGAACTCTGTTTCACCTTAAAAATATATTTGTCCCGGCCTGTCTATCCCATGGGATATTTTTTTTTGGAATAATGTGGCATTCCATAGGTGAAATATTTTTTAAATCGGTCGTTGTTTTTGAGTTTTTCCATTACAAGCAGTAAATGATTCCTCTTTATAATATTAGTATATTAGATTAGCGTCATTAACGTCAGTGACGTCACGGACGTTGAGTCGAGACTAAGTTCCTTCTGTCGTTTCTGGTGTAAAAATAAAATTCAAGTAGAAGTTGATAACTTTTAATATTGAAATACGTGCACATAAGTGTTACAGATAATATCTGTTATTATACAGCGGTTTCGTTCGGTGAATAGTTGGTAATAATCGTATATCTAAACTTTACAATAGTTTTGAACATTTATCTACCCTTGGCTTCAAAATTATAAATACGATAACTATAAGTGTAGTGTTTAATGCAGTGAAGTGTACTTGGTGTGGGCGGTCATCAACACTTAATAAATGTGTCGACTTATGGTGCCAATACCCCATAGCGTGCTATAGGTACCCCCAGCTATAAAACTACATAACAACTTTTTTAAGAACAGCGCCCTCTGCCGGTATTGTCTGGGTGTTGAGTCGATTTTTGAATTGCTGCAATTAAAATCCCGATATGACAAATATTAAGTGCGGCAGCTGCAGTAAATTTATGTCGCCGAGAGATGGCGCTAAATGCAGCATGTGTAGTGCACTATACCACCGTTTGTACATGGCTTTGCCGAAGACAGGGGCTATCGCCTCAACCTGGAAATGCCATGAATGCAAGGACAAGATGCAGAAAGAGAAAATAGCTGCTGTGTCAACTGGTGACTCTGTAAAGTCCACGGCGAATTCTCCAGAATTTTCGTCGCCCATTGCACAGGAAATCGTGTTCGACATTCAGACGGAGCTGCGTCGAATTAGGGGCGAGCTGCGTACGGTGCGAGGTGAGCTCCAGGCGTTTCGTGAGGAGATGTCCGAGCTGCGAGCTCTTAATGATAGGGTCGACGGGATCCAGAAGAGGCTCGATGTTCTGGAGGAGTCGCGTCATACCGCAACCAGCAACTCGAAGGCCGATGAAGCTATTGAGCAGCTGAAGCGTGAACTTAATGACAGGGATCAGGATCTCCTGGCCAACGACATTGAAATTAGCAATTTGCCGGAAGACAGCGGAGAAAACCTGATCTCAACAGTTAGGTTAATCGCCACTAAACTTGGTGTAACCATTAATGATCGCGACATAGTTAGTGCGGAACGAGCTGGGGGCCGTTACATTAGGGCAACTGATTCATCTGGGCCGACTGAGTTCCGATCCCGCCCTGTGGTGGTCCGCTTAACGCGTCGCGACTTGCGTGACTCATTAATGCGTGGAGCGCGAGTGCGCCGTGGAGCCACGACTAGCGACCTTAATCTTCCCGGCCAGCCCAAGCGGTTCTTTGTAAACGAGCGTTTGACTAAGTTTAACCGTTCGTTATTACGTCGCGCTCGGGATGCCGGTCAACAGTCTGGGTGGAAATTTGTCTGGACGAGCAGAGGCCGCATTCTTGCTCGTCGCACGCCTGGTGACACCGCCCAACGCATTCGCTGCGACGCAGACTTGTCACGAATCTTTGGAGGTGAATGAAATGGAAGGGACAATAATATGTTTAAAGCAGATTATTATATATAAGTCATCTACGTTTAGTTTAGTTTTTAGGTGCCAAAATTGTAATTGCCCTCACCTATTTGAGGTCACTCGGTTGCTGTTTTTTGCACATTGTGTTTCATTTATTCTAGCACAACAAACAACAAAGGTCAGTACAGTATGCATATGCGTACATCTGGGCCATGCTGCTAATATAACTAGTATTCTAAGACGAGTCAATCCCATTTACAATCCTAATAATGATATTTATATAATGATTTACCAAATCTTACACACATATAAAATATATCATACTACTAACAATTTTAATTATTTACAACCACAATTAATGAACTATTATAGTTTGTACACATTATCAATATATTATAAAATTTATTTTAATTATTTACAATCTCAATTAATTAAGTGTTATTTACTACTAATTACAAATAATTTTTACAAATTTAACAACATTTCTCTCAATATAATTACACATAATATTAAGTCAGATGTTATGACTCATGCCGGCCTATTTTTACTGGTTCTGTCCTTCAGGGCCTGGCAGGGATGATGATTAATAAGTTTTTAAAAATTGGTTTGTTTAATGCGGGTTCTCTTGGAACAAATCATGATAACTTTATAGTCGCGGTGTCCCGAAACGACATTGACATACTAGCCATAAACGAGACCTGGCTTCGAGTGGGTGAGGAGGGGCGTGCTCCTGCTCTGCCTGGGTACCGTCTGAGGCACATTCCTAGACCGCGCGAGTTACGCTCGCGTGGAGGAGGCGTTGGTTTCTACTATAAGCGAGACATCAATTTACGTAGCCTACCGCACCCAGTATCCCCATTGCATGTTTCGGTGGAGCAAATGTGGCTCACTTGTACCCACAATGGAAAGAAGCTAGTGATTGGCACGGCATATCGTCCACCTTGGTTGGATACTGACATATTCCTTGACGCTATATCTGATTCTGTCAGCTCATTCTCCAATTATGATAATATAATTTTGTTAGGTGATTTTAATATTAATTTATTTTGTAGCAGTGATGTAAAATCAATAAAATTTATAACATTCCTATCATGCCTTAGTTTATCTCAGCTAGTCACAGAGGCTACTCATCATACTGAGACCAGTCAGACCCTTATTGATCTTGTCTGCTCTGACTTGGGTGCAAAAAAAGTGACAGTTGAGCATGTTGGTTATCTTTACGGTCATTGCCTTATTGTCTGTGAATTCCAAATTAAACGGGAGAAATCTATTCCCCGTAGAATCACATATAGACCCAAGAACAATATAGACCTAAATGCATTCAATAATGATCTGCAAGCTATTAGATGGGATCTGATATCAACAGTGGACAATGTTAATGATATGGTCAACATTTTAAACTCAAGTGTTGTTGCACTATTCGATCTCCATGCGCCCTTAAGATCCATTGTCATCAAAGATCGGTCCTATCCATGGATTACAGATACCATCAAATTAATGATGCGGTTGCGTGACGAAGCTTTATTGCACTACCATAAGAATAGGTGTGACAGTAAAAAGGAATATTATTAAACTTTAAAATCGGCGGTTACTAAGGCACTCTTCCACGAAAAGGCATTTTAAATGTCATATAAACAGTAACATAAATAAGCCCCAGCTGTTGTGGAAAAATCTGAAACAGACATTGCTTCCAAGTAATGATCTGAAATTGCCTTCTACCTTTATGGACCCAAATAGCATAAATAATCATTTTTTAAATTTTTCAATTAATAATGATGTCAGCATTTCCCAGCTAACATATTTTGAATATCACAGATTTAGTGATGCTACCTTTCATTTGAAGGAAGTTAGTTTGGAATGTATAGTTAATATAATAAAAAGTTTGAAATCCAATGCTGAAGGCTGTGATTCTATATCTTTGGATATGCTCATTATGACTTTTCCTCACACTATTGACATCATCAAAGACCTAATTAATATGTCTATCACTACATCTGTATTTCCTGATGTCTGGAAACTAGCGATTGTGCGCCCTTTACCCAAGCACCCAAATCCGTCAGAATTTAAGGATTTGCGACCCATAAGTATTTTACCATGTTTATCTAAAGTTATGGAGAAAGCAATTTGTAAACAGCTTGTTGATTACCTAGAATTTAACAATATTTTGCCAGAGACACAATCAGGCTTTAGGAAGGGACGCAGTACAGTGACAGCTATGCTTGATGTAACAGACAATATACTGTGTTCTCAAGATGAGGGTATGTGCACACTGCTGGTTTTGTTGGACTTTTCAAGGGCCTTTGATTCTATAAATATTAATCTTTTAATCTCTAAATTGTCCTTTTATGGTTTTGATTCTATGGCCTTAAAATGATTTAATAGTTATCTGAGTAATCGATATCAGTATGTTAAGCTCAGGCGTAGTGATGGATCCTCACTAACATCTGATAAAATGGCTGTCACTAGGGGAGTGCCTCAGGGCTCCATCTTGGGGCCAATTCTGTTTATTTTATACTCTGCTGATATTACCATGCATATTAAACATTGCAAATTCCATATTTATGCGGATGATATACAAGTATATATCTCCTTCAAACCACCAGAAATTGATAGAGCAATAGCCAAGCTGAATGAGGACCTTTTAAGTATTGCAGCTTGGTCAACTCACAACTGTTTGCTGCTCAATCCTGACAAGACAAAGTATTTAATGTTCGGTAGCCAACATCAAATTTTGAATACAAGTCCATCTCTGAGTGTCATGCTTCTGGGTAAACCTATTGAGCGTGTACATGAAGCTCGCAATTTGGGTTTGCATATGAACAGTAATCTGCGTTTTGAAAAGCATGTTGTAAACTCAGTAAGAAATTGTTTTTATAAATTGAAGGTGCTCTATAGACTGAGGCCATATATACAAGAAAAATTACGTTTGCAGTTGGTGGAGTCTCTTATCCTATCTAAATTGAACTATATGGACCCAGTTTTTGGACCACGCTTGCTGATCAAAACGCAGAAACTTATTCAGCGAGTGCAAAATGCTTGTGCCCGTTTTTGCTATGACATTCCTATGAGAGCTCATGTCACTCCATATCTAAATGCTCATACAATTTTAAAAATGAAGCACAGGCGTAAACTACACCTAGCTTGTCTTCTCTTTGGGGTCTTGAAACATAAAGCACCTAGCTATCTGTTTGATAGATTGTCATGGGTATCAAGCCACAGGTCATATGGGCCCAGGCGGTGTGCTGAACAGCTCTCTACTAGATGTCATAGGTCTGCTGCATTTAGAGGTAGCTTCCGCTATTCTGCTACCAGGTGTTGGAATAATATACCACCTCCAGTTAGGAGTCTGCAAAATATTAACAGCTTTAGGATCATGTTGAAAAAATTTATCTTTGAACATAAAAAAGCTCAGGAGATGCTACAACATGATACTAGTGCCATATAAAGGAATAGCTATATAGGTGCTTAATATATTATATGTATATTTAATTTACATTAAGGATTTTACTAGTATTATTTTATTTATCAGCTGTACAGCAGACTTTTTACTGTATTTACTTATATTATTATTATTAATATTGACATGTAGATATACGATATATATAAATAACTCACCTTCGCTTTTACTCCTTTAACTATAATTTGGTATTTTAACCAAGCTTCTGTACGACAAGTCTTAGAAAATAATGTATTATGTTGGTCCTTTCATTTCATTTCTTTATATATATATATATATATATATATATATATATATATATTTCTGTTCTTTTTACGATCAGCATATCGGCACAATGTTCATGGGTAGATGTTTTCATACGCGTTTGTGAGCTAGCACGTATTACTGGTAAGAGCTTGTATTGTGTCTTATTTTAATTTTGTTGTTTATAATTTTTACTTTCCTTGCCACGTTTTTTTAATGCCACGTTAGCGCGATGATGACATTTCAATATTTGTATGTCAATTTAGGTTAGATTAATATGAATTATGAATGCCACGTCACATTGTCAGTGCTGCCAGACCAAAATTTTTTGAATCGCGTGATGTCACCGAACGGCCCATCGGAAGACCAGCACTGGTATTTAAACCAGTACACGCTGAGACTGTGGCCGTATTTGTTATGAGCACAAAATTTATATCATTTTAAACTTATTTTGTATAAACACAAGGTATTTATTTATTTTTTCCCCTGTGTTTTTACATGTTTAGTATAATTATCGTTTTATTATAATTTATTTTAGTTTGTACCTATGTAAATGCTTGTAACAAATAAAATATTTCTTGCTTTCTTTCTTTCATTATTCGCGCCATGTATTAAAATTTCTGCAATAAATTAATACTGCAAATTACAATACATTTAACATTCCTTTATTTTTTAATTTCTGGCTAGGCAGACTAGCAGACGAGCCAACTGATGGTAAGTAGTCACCGCCGCCCTTAGACTTCTGCAATGCCAGGGCACAGTAATGCCGCTGCCTACCTAGAATGAACGTAACATTAACTTTAGATAAATTCTTAAAAGTCCATGACAAAATAACATGATGAAGTTATATTTAACTATGAAAACAAACTTTGACGTTACCTGTATTTGACTGCGGTTAAAGTACAGGGCTTTAACGCCCACGACTACTTTGTCCTCTAAAAATATATTTCACATTAAGTCATATAATTTTACACTTTCAAAACCTCACGGCTCAGTACCTGCCGCATATAAGAAAGTAATGGCACGAATCCATTAGGCTCCGGCCATCAGGGGCGACAAAGTGTAAAAAAAGGATTTTTCACTCAAAATGGTAATTTTTTAACTTATTCGCCACTGCTACGTCCAAGCCTGTGTTTGGATTAAGCCATGCATTTTGAAGCAATGTCAAACCAAAAACTTAGATTAAAAACGTGTAAAGGCGTTGTAATAAATCTTTCAAACCGTTTGGGAATCGATATGATTTGAGCTTAGATTTATTTTGGTTTTAGTAAAGGGCGTTATAATATTCTTTATAGCTGTTGCTCGCGGCTCCGCCTGCGTGGAGGTTATATTCGGGAGCAGAAGTATACAATCTAAGGAGTTGTCTTCTGCACTGAGGCATCTGTAGCGATTGTCCAGCCTCTCAGGTGTTGTGCCTGAATCTTGAGATTGCATCTAAAGAATACCCCATAAGTTTAACCTCACTTTGCCCCTTTTTTCAAAAACGTTGAAACACGTATTCCTACCAAAAGCCTAAATATGAATTTACAGATCCCTAAGTCGAGGAATTATGGATTTCCCATACAAATTTTGAACTCCTATTTGACCCCTTTCAAGGTTTTTTTTTTGAGAAAAAAGATAGCCTATGTACTTCTCCAGGATATAATCTATTCCCTTACCAAATTTCAGTACAATACGTTCAGCCGTTTAGTCGTGAAGAGGTAACAAACTGAGTAACTTTCGCATTTCTAGTATTAGTATGGATTTGAGAGTCCGTGGTAAACAACCAGAGTGATCCTGCATAAAAATGAAAATAGCATTGCAACTGAGATATTTTAACATATCAAAAAGTGATCAGTCATTTTTATTAAAACAGCCTTTGGCATATTTTTTATGCTAGTACATTTTATTTAGTCTTAAAATCTTAAATTATCTAAAATCGTGCCATATTTTACAATATAGACCGTAGAAACTAAACTTACTTTATAAAGTTTTTTTTTTTTTTTTATATCATAGTCCGACAAACGAGCCAGTGGGTCACCTGATGTTAAGTGATATCCACCGCCCATGAACATCCACAATACCGAAAGTATCATGTATGCGCTGTCGGCCTTAAAGGACAGGAATAGGGATTAGGGAAGGGAAGGGGGAATCTGGGCCTCCGGATATCTCACTTACCATACGAAACGCGACAGTGAACTGTCACTTTACGTTGGTTTTCTGTGAGACAGTGGTACTACCCCGGTCGAGCCGGCCCATTCATGCTGTAGACAAATATGTCTACAGCGTGGCTCTACCACTTTTAAAAATAATAATTGATATAAAAAAAAAAAAAAAGTTACTCAAGCCAGGTTTTAAGTCTAAAAATTATTTACCAACCATTTTGTTTCATTCATATTTTACTTTCACCTTGAAAACGGTGTAAAAACTCTTTCCTCTTTAAACGTAAAAAAGTACATTGCACTGTTTATACTTACATCGAAATATTTAAAAAATATCGCGTACATTCACACAACAAGGCTGCCCGCTGTGTTTTAGTGTCGATTCACATTTCACATCTGGTGCACAGTTTAAAAACTTTACTTCCAACCGATTTGTGAACTACAGAACCGTTGCTAGATTGAAAGCGTATTTCGTTCCTCTATGTGTGATAACATGGGTGCGGTTATCAACCATGTACAAGGAGCGAGCGGTCCTGCCTCCGGTATTACATTTACATAATGTACTTAGCGAGAAGAGCCGCATACAAAGGCTCTCAGAAAGTGAGACCCAAAAGCGTCAGACAAAAATGAATTCTTTCAACCTGATTTTTGAATTGACGTTTGTATGACGGCCAAATATTTTGTTTGTATTAAATTATTACACGGTATTTTACCCGGGAGTAAAGTAGAATTTTCGTTTGTGGCTCTAAACTTATACTGTTTTCTAAGCGCTTGTAATAGAATAGAAAGTGCTGGATGATAAAAATGATATACGTTTCAGACGCTTTGTAGTTTTCGTTGGAAATATCTAATTTTTAGGGTTCTGTGTTGTGTGTTGTTTATTTGTCTGTTAATTTGTCCCTCTGTCAAAGTCCCTTTTATTCAGGAATAGGTAGGAAGTAATGTTAAACCTGAGTGTAGTGAGGTATACGTTTGAGTAAGGTAGAGGAGTACTAAGTTGAAGTTAATATCAAATACTAAGATCTGGGCTGATCTAGGCAGAGGTGTAACCAGTACACCCACTTTTCTTCGAATTTATTACGACCCCATAATGTGATGTGAGCCTATCACCATATCGGGTTCAATTCCAGACTCTGAATTGATACATACATAACATAGTTACATACGCATGCTGGACCGATTCCACCTCCGATGCCTTCGCAAGATTCTTAACATCAGATGGTCCGATCGCGTGCGGAATACAGATGTATTACTTAAAGCCAAAGTAGGTGGCATTGAGTCTTACCCCATCCAACGTCAACTTCGGTGGTGCGGCCATGTATTACGGATGCCAGACCAGCGGGTGGCAAAGCGCATCTTCTACTCGGAACTTGAGGAGGGCAATCGTAAGCATGGCGGACAACTCCTCAGGTGCAAAGATGTCCTTAAGCGGCACATGAAATACTGCTCAATAGAGCCTTTACAGTGGGAACAGCAAGCCGCCAAGCGACAGGAATGGAGTTCTCTGGTTAAAACCAGAGTCTTCGAAAAAATCTGGAGTAGAATGCAGTCGCCATGGCCGAAAACGGCCGGGAGCAGCATCATCTTCATCACTGAGTATTTCTAAATAGAAAAACCCAGCATCATTTTACCCGATCCGGGGATCGAATCCGAGACCTCAGCAAATCAGTCGTAACGCATGCGCAACTACAACTGCGCCACCGAGGCAGTCTTACTTAGTCTTGAAACAGTAAAACACGCGAACTTCAAACTAGACATGATTGTATGCTGTAAGGTCTAAATAATAAAAAAGGAACATAGTCTGATGATACGGAACCCTCAGTGCTCGAGTTTCACTCTTACTTGATCGGTTTCCCTACAATTTTAACGAAGTTGTTTGCCCGATACAATCCTTTATAGTCTTAAGATTCGGTTTCCAATAGAATTTACACAAATAAAATAAAAATATATTCAAAATAACAAACGACTTAAAACCCGCTTTTCCACAAATATTCCTGCGACTTCGGTTTGAAATCTGCTTCAATTATTTTCTCCACTGCTATTCCTGAAATTTCACTTAAACGAGTATAAATTTATTTATTTGTATAAAATCTAGAGAGGTAGAGACAGTTGCCTGTGGCGACGACTACCGTGAAACCGAACTGAATAACGCTTCAGGGACCATCGACTCATCTTTAGTACACGGCCGTGTCTTACACCAACTAACTGTTTTGTATTACTACTGCTTTTACACATGACTTTTTACTCGTACTTTTGCCGCACCATCAAACTGTGGAACAGTTTGCCAGCTACCGTGTTCCCTCCTTCCTATGATCCTGGGTCCTTTAGGCGTAGTGTTTTTTTTTTTTTTTTTTACCTAAATAGGCTTGCGTTTGACCACTATCTCGCCTGATGGTAAGTGATGATGTGGTCTACGGTGGAGCACGCTTGCCTAGAAGATACCTATTCACTCTTGACTTAAAGATACCCAGATTATAATTTTCGGGAAATATAGACTCCGGCAAAGAGTTCCACTCTCTAGCGGTGCGCATGATAAATGTACTAGCAAAACGCTTCGTGCGCGCTGGTGGAATATCAACCATGTATCGATGACGCTTCGCCGAGTCTCTTGTCGTCCGATGATAGAAAGGGGTTGGGGGAATTAAATTGTGTAATTCCAAGGCACACTCGCCGAAATGTATCCGGTAGAAAACCGACAAACTAGCAACTTTTCGTCTGTGTTCAAGGCTTTGCAGCCTTGCCTCGACTATGGAATCGTTGCCTTTGAGCCTCTTGGCGCGTCTTTCGATGGCCTCCAACGCCTCAAGCTGGTACTTGGCCGATCCATCCCAAAGATGAGAGCAGTACTCCATGCACGACCGGACTTGGGCTTGATACAGATCGAGCAGCTGTCCCGGCGTGAAGTACCGTCTCACCTTCGCAAGGATAGCCAGCTTCTTGGCAGCCAATTGAGCTTTATGCTCAATGTAGGAGCCAAAACTGAGAGTTGGAGACAAAGTTACGCCCAGAATCTCTAGGTGGTCAGTTATCGGTACGGACACATCTCTGAAAGTAGGAGTCAGTTGGAAGGGACTCCGTTTAGCAGAGAATAGACAAGCCTGGGTCTTAGTGGCATTAAACTTGACCAGGTTGGCATCGCCCCAATCGGAGACTGCCTTTAAGGACAAGTTCAAGCGTTCTACCAAGGCCTCCCTGAGGGACTGGACTTGGACTCCACTGGTTCGTGCATTAGATATGTAACTTTCTACCACTGTGTTGTCGTCTGCGTACCCAAAAGTACCGGGCTTAAGCAGATCATTGATATGCAGCAGGAATAGAGTCGCAGAAAGTACCGACCCCTGAGGTACCCCGGCATTGATAGCCAATAGATCGGAGGAGCAGCCATCAATGACCACTCGAATCAATCGTTCCCTCAAGACGTCCGATATCCATGCACACAATCCAGTGGGCAAGCCATATGAAGGAAGCTTGCTTAGGAGGCTATCGTGCCACACTCTGTCGAAGGCCTTCGAGATGTCGAGTGAAACGGCAAGCGCTTCCTCATGCCTCTCGACAGCCTCGCTCCAGATGTGAGTGGCATACGCTAGAAGGTCTCCAGTTGACCGGTTTCGGCGAAATCCGTATTGTCGGTCACTTAGGAGGTCATTCGCTTCTAGGTATGCCATGAGTCTGCCATTCAGTACACGTTCCATACTTTTGCAAAGTATGGACGTAACCGAGATGGGCCTATAGTTGGCAGGCTCAGCACGACTACCTTTTTTGGGCACGGGTTGCACGTTAGCTTGCTTCCAGGCTTTAGGCACTTGCCCAGTGACCAGAGAGAGAGACGAAACAGGCGAGTCAGAATAGGAGAGAGCTCAGGCGCACAAGTTTTCAGTACAATAAAGTGTGAGCTACACAGCAGGCCGGCATGATTGTATTGAGTAGCGAGGGATAGATTATCACTCGCTACTTGATACTATAACTGGACGGCACTGCACTTACCATCAGGTGAAGTGTGATCACTTTGCCGTGCCACGATAAAAAAAAAACGTGTCTATTTTTATAAATCAAATGAAATTTAATCAGTTTTTATTTGTTAAACATAAGTACTTACAGTTCTCAATAATATGTTATATTTATAGTGCGTTTTGTTTTTTTTTTAGTGCGTGGATAAACAGACGAGCAGACGTACCACCTGATGATAAGTAGTCACCGCCGCCCATAGACTTCTGCAATGCCAGGACACAGCAAAGCCGCTACCTACCGCAAAGCCGGTGCCTACCGTTTTGCCACTAGAGCGTACAAATACTATAACAGGTGTTTACTTAAATATTAATATTCATTAAGTTTACATCCATGTAATGCCAACAAATTAATTGAAATATAAAAAGAGAAAAAAAAACAATGAAAGTAAAACAAAGTCAGGGATAAAACATTCCTCGTTCGCTGTCGTTGTTCGGTGCGCGGGGGTTCCTTAGCCCTCCATGGAGATGGGCTGGTACGCAGCACCGCGCAGGGGCGATTCCGGCTGCAATTCTAGCACTCCCTCGAATACCCCGGGATCGCTCCGCAAGCGCCGAAGAAGGTCACCGTGGGGTTTTAGCTGGTAGTGTCGGGTGGGGTGTATATAGGGGTTAGGGACTCGGCCCAGCGGCAGCACGGATAGCCATCATCTGTGCGAGGGGGATGCTGGGTCGTAAGACCGGCTAGTCCAGCATACCCGTTTTATTCTTAATCAGCTTCCCTCCGGAGCGGGCGGCAGTAATAAAACGCTTTCCCCGCGACAACAAAAAAAAAAAAAAGGGTGCACTTTATATTTCTAACTGAAATATAAACATGTTATCTACGTTATGTTTTATGCCTTTTTTTGCGGGGGGAAGCGGAATAAGAATAAAACGGTTATGCTGGACTAGCCGGTCTTACGACCCAGCATCCCCCTCGCCCGGATGATGGCTATCCGGGCAGCCGCTGGGCCGAGTCCCTACCCCCTATGTACACCCCACCCGACACTACCAGCTAAAACCCCGCGGTGGCCTTCATCGGCGCTTACAGAGCGATCCTGGGGTATTCTAAGGAGTGCTAGAATTGCTGCCGGAACCGCCCCTGCGCGGTGCTGCGTAGCAGCCCATCTCCATGGGAGGGCTTAGGAGCCCTCGCGCACCGAACAACGACAGCGAACGAGGCCTTACCACACGCGCTGCCGTCCATCTCGGGGTCGCACGATGCTCTGAAACTGGGAGTGCATCGATTCGGGCTGACGCCCCCGTTCCACAGGGCGGGAGACGCCGGTCAGTCGTCCACCCGGCGCCTCCTACGTCTTCTCTGGCGGCGGGAGGGATCATTTCGTTCCCGATCCCTCTCGGCACTCTCCTTCTGCGAGATGACGCTCTCGCAGAAGTAGGCCACCGCACGCCAGGACCTCCGGCTGGCGACCATGGACGACACCACGGCCGGCAGAGAGAGGTCTCCTCCGACGACTGCTCTGAGAGCGCTGCGCTCTTCGTCCCAGGCTGGGCACTCCTCCAACGTGTGTTGGGCCGTGTCCTCGCGGCAGTTGCCACAATGGTAGCACACGGCAGACACCTCCTTTCCGATCCGACACAGGAACGAACCGAAACACCCGTGGTCCGTCAGTACCTGCGTCAGCCGGAAAGTTGGCGCACCGTGGCGCCTGTCTAAGCGAGGGATAGATTGTCTCTCCTACTTGATTATTGGACGACACTGCGCTTACCATCTGGTGCAGTGTGGTCATTTTGCCATGCCAGAATAAAACAAAACAAATATTCGTTTCGGTGTAAGAGGAACTATTATGCAAGACTGACACCGGATCGGACTAGCTTAAGTTTCATTGTGCAGTTGAGCTTGTTTCGGAGTGACGGTAAATCTTCATAGATTTCACGGTTATTCCGCAGCTGGGTCGCATTTCGCAATGCTATCATAATAAAGCAGTACATTTAAATATTGCGATATCCGTTTATTATTTAACATTTCTAATTTTGATCTTTTAAGTTGGATGGAGTTTGCATATCCATACTAATACTATAAATGCGAAAGTAACTCTGTTTGTTTGTTACCTTTTCGCTACTTAACGGCTGAACTGATCGTTATGAAAATTGGTAAGGGGATAGATGATATCCTGGAGAAGGACATAGGCTTTCTGTTTTCTCAAAAAACAACCTTGAAAGGGGTCAAATAGGAGTTCAAAATTTGTATGGGAAATCCAGAATTCTTTTCAGAATTCAGAAGGCTTTTGGTAGGAAACAAAGAAATACGTGTTTCAACGTTTTTGAAAAATCATCCCTAAAAGGGGCAACTCCTTGGATTGTATACTTCTGTTCCCGAATATAACTTCCACGTAGGCGGAGCCGCGAGCAACAGCTAGTATTATATACTTATGCCAGACTCAACGCTAAACTTATTTGGATTTTCAGATGTGTGTTTATGCTTTTGTTATTTTGTGACTTGAGCAGTGTTGTGGTTAAGTCATTGTATGGAAGACAAAAGAAAATAACTGGTTATTTACCTAACAGTGGTAAACATATTGTTTTGACAGCCTCCGTGTCGCAGCGGGCAAGTAGCGCTGTGAAATGAGAGCCCTTGGGTTCAATTCCCGCACCGAGCCAAACATTTGTGTGATAGACAGATATTTGTTCCGGATCTTGGTGTTGATACCCACGATACAGGTTTTACCTAGTGAGGGGTCTGAATGATGTGTGTGACTTTTGGCTGTATTTATTTTTTATTGAAATAGGGTTATTGTACAGAAGATTAAAATTGCCTACCAGGAGTCAAACGATAATGAACCTTGAAGATACCTAGTCAAACTTCTTAATTTTGTAATATCATCAAAATCATTTAAAATTCGTAAGTCGTTTGAAACAAATCTTAACTTTTCCAGTATGATCATATCTCTAGCTAAAGTATTAATTGCTTCCATCCCAATGCCAATACAAAATTACGCAATGACTATTAATTAAAAAGTCGACAGTGAGTTATGCAAGTGCACATGCGGTCCTCGGATAGAACTCGGCCGAGTGTTAACTTGGCTATATTACACCGCACTGTAATTGCTTTGCTATAATGAAGTTGAATGGAGGACGCGACACCGGAAAATTATGGGGGGAATTAACTTTGGCTCGAGTTGCAGGTGTTTCTGTCAGTCCACTATTTCTCAGTTTTCATTAAAACAGATAGCGCTTTAATGGAAAATAATTTATTCAAATTGTTCTGGAAACCAGCAATCATATGTTAAAAAGGTCCATTATTAAATGCTGCGTATATAAATAAATTAAGTTAAAGTGTAATTTAGAAATAAATACTTTCCTCACACTCATGTAGTTATTTGTACATTACCAACACACGAATAATAATAATAATACTAGCCCTGTATTAAACATTGTCCCACTGCTGAGCACGGGCCTCCTCTACTAATGAGAGGGGTTAGGCCTTAGTCCACCACGCTGGCCTAATGCAGATTGGTAGACTTCACATACCTTCAAAATTCGTATGAGAATTCTCAGATATGCAGGTTTCCTCACGATGTTTTCCTTCACCGTTAAAGCAAGCAATAATTAACATTTAATAGACACATAACTTTAGAAAATTCAGAGGTGTATGCCACTTGGGTTTTGAACATACGACTTTCGTCCTGACAGTCCGTACCGCAACCAACTAGGCTATCGGTGCTAACACAACGAACAACAGACGAATAATCAATTTAATTTGTTATTTGTTAGTTTGTTTGTCTAGATCAGAGGTACCTAGCGTTTTTTGTCTCATAAACCCCTTGCAATGTTTTTCGGTTTTGGGTAGACTTTCCTACTAAGCTAATATTCCATTTTTTTAAATTCATCAACTTCAAATGTGTTTTGACTGATGCCTAGCTGTAGTGAGACGTAGAATAAACATTACAAAATAAAATTAAATACCTATGTATCACATAAAATCAATAAGTAAAAATAAACGTTTTCTAGTTGGATGGGATGAACTTGGTAAATAATCAATATTTGGCATCAATTTAGTAATGTTTAGGTTAGAGGAGGAGTGGACCTCATTTTACATCCCGTAGACCCCTAATTCTTTATTTCGTTCACATAGACCCCTTATGGATCGTCGTCGACCCCTGGGCGGCGATATGGATCACTTTGGGTATCTTCGGTCTAGATTAATCTCCAAAACGGCTATTCCGATTGCGACGAGATTTTTATTAGCAGGTAGATAACTGTTTAGAAATAAAACAAAAATAATTTCCATTACGAATATATCTTCGCTTATATGCTTGTAGTATTGCTGATGAGTTTGATATAAAATTATAGCTAGATATATTTAACCCAAAGGCATCGATCGACTCTTAAGCGCACACTGTCTAAAGATTGGTTTGAATCAGTTCAATAGATGGTAGATTATGCTTTTAGTTTGATTTTTAGCTCGTATCAAAACAAGCAAGAAGTTGATTGTATGTGAAACCATGTACATGGTTACTTTAAAATATAAGTATTGTATTATATATAGACATAAACTGTTTGTTTTCCTTTTTTTATATCCTGGCACGGAAAAGTGACCACACTGCACCTGATGGTAAGCGCAGTGCCGTCCAATTAGAATATCGAGTAGCGAGAGACAATTTATCCCCCACTAGTCAACACAATCATGCCGGCCTGCATCTTCACACTACGCCATTGGCAAGAAGGTGAAGAAGAATTATCATTCCTAATAAAAAAAAAAAATTGTTGTACTTACCCCTTGAGATAAGTTTTTAAAAACGGAATATTAAGTTGCTAATCAAGAGAAACAGTACCGAGACTAAATAATTAATTTAGTTAAAAGACAAATTGTTGGATGCCGTCGTCCGAGATATTGGCATTTACCCGAAGGCACTGAGTTTTAAAAATGTCATCAACGTGAACATTTATTTAGAGATTTTTATTCCTCATTAACTGTTTGTAGAGTGTTGATATTTAAACGTCGTAGCTTGAAGTTAAAGTAGAATTCGTGGCAAAAGAATAGCTTTGGGGCACTATTTTAATGGTTTGTACCCTTCAGCGTGGGATGTGTTTTGTATTATATGTGAGATTTTCTGATGGCTATAACATTCTTTCTTTAACAATACTTCCTTTCATTCGTGATTCTGCATATAAAGTAGGAGTTTATCGTACCTTCTAGCGAGTTAGATATGTGGGATGTGTGTTGTTGGGACTTGTATTACTATTATAAAAAAGAAACACTAAGGAACATAGTTAGTAATTTATATTTTGTATAATCTTGTATATATTATATAATTACGCAGGTATCAAGTAATTGAGATTTGGTTAATCAAATTGGCTTAATATTATAATCTTCCAAAAACCCGCCCGTGGGGAAAATATGACACATATACCAAAAAGGAAAAAAAACTGTTGATTTGATCACTAATCTTCGCAGGATTACCCGCTGGGCTAATCTTAAGATTACCTGAAAATATCATCAAAATTACTCCAGCCGTTTTGAAATCCACATGGAACATACTTACATTAATCAATTTTATATAGATTGATCTATAAATTTATATCTTGGCGATATGTAAGTACAATTGCCCGCCTCTTGCCCCCTCCCCCCTCTGCCCGGTTAGGCTCTAGCTAGAAGCTGTTAATTTCCGCTAGCTTGTATCGGCTGAGCGTAGCGGCGTGGTATTATTACGCCTTGCCAGCAGTTTGTGACCGGTTACGTAGCATACATCTGGGTGAGGGTATATTGCATGGGAAAGCGATAAATTGTAGTAATTTACTTCCTATTCTATATCAGTAGAGTTTTAAAAGACTATACAAATCAAAATCAACATTATTCATTCTGGTCGTGAGCCTAATTTGTATAAATTTCATATAACCTATAGAAACATAATATACGCAGTTTTTGGATACTGACTCACGCGTATTTTACAAGGGATAGGCTGACAAATACTGCATTTTACCATTCATCGTGCATTTTACCGTCTTCTAGTGTGACGGTCGGACTAACAATATAAGGAGAGTTCATGGGTTCGGCCCCGCACCGGAACAAAAGTTTGCGTGATCTACAAATATTTGGGTCTGGGTGTTGTGAGACCATGTCTTTTATAGTTCTTGATGCCCACGATACAGGTGTACTCCACTGTTGCCCTGTACACATCTACCACGTATCAACGTCCCATAGTTTTTTAATCCAAACTTAAACAGTCACGGATCATTCGGTCACCGGGGTCAGGAAAAAAACTGGCAATACTCGCCCTTAATGACATGCATATTAATCGTATTTGTAACGTTAATATTATAGAAATAAAATTTATTTTTGCTTGTATTTTTACTCACTACTTATTACCTTTTTCCGAATACCGGTGTGATGTATATACACGCACATATCATTACGCCTATGTACGTTTCCCCTCCTGGGCTGCATCGAGGATTGCAAACCAATAGTGGTCCAGTAATAAAGTGATGGTAAACTTGACCGGTTGTTTTACTTCTATATAATTACATACACTACACGGTGTCCTGGTGATATTTGATCAAAACTTAAGTAAAGACAGAGTACAATGTTTTCATGGAGTTATTTTAGAATGTAAAGTTTACATTAAGCAAGCAAGAAGACAGGAAGTGGTAGAGCCACGCTGAAAACATATTTGTCTACAGCATGAATGGGCCGGCTCGACCGGGGAAGTACCGGGAAAGTGACAGTTTACTGTCGCGTTTCGTATGGTAAGTGAGATATCCGGAGGCCCAGATTCCCCCTTCCCTTCCCTAATCCCTATTCCTGTCCTTTAAGGCCGAAAGCGCACACATGATACTTTTAGTATTGTGGATGTTCATGGGCGGTAGAGATCACTTAACATCAGGTGACCCACAGGCTCGTTTGTCGGACTATACTATAAAAAATATTAAGCGTCACTTGCTTAGTAGTTCCATACACCTATTCTTTGAATGAATTTACAATTAATCACGTCGCTTACAAGTAATATGAGCAATGTTAGGTGTATTTCTACTTCAATTTGCATATCCCAATCCGCTGCGCTCAAGTAATATAAAAGAAGCACTATCTACCGCTCATAGGCCGCTCTGGTTGTATATTGAGGAAATGACACAGATGTTTCGGATCACATGTAATTCTAAGTACGTAGAACATTTGTCGGTAATGCACTCGAGATGTCTAGTCATTTCAATCATTATGATCATCATAACTATATTATTTATACACTCAATATACATATTCACAAATTCTCATACACTATACACTTATTATGGTACCTATACACTGTAGATCAAGATAAGATTAAGTTAAATATAATTTTTGTTGCTTTATATACTCTTTACATATAATTAACTCAAAATGTAACCGAGGGATAGGCTCACCCAACACAAGCATTCTTCAATTGCTTTAAGGGTGGACTTCATTGTATATCCTTGTAAAGATTGAGTGACATTAAGTTATTATTATTATTATATTCTGATTTAATCTTAATAAATATATTTAGTGATATTTAAATAGATAAGTTTGTTATTGATATCATGCTCATAGCTATAATCGGTACGTTGCACATACATTTTGCTTTTTGACACACCCCTGCTTTTTTATCATATTTTTGATTTGATGCCGTGATTCTCAGAGTTTCATATCAGAAAATATATTGATTCTAAGTGTACGTGCCATTTAAAAAAATAACTTACACTTTTTCCTAATTTGATATATGATAATACATTAAATTGAGTATTGAATCTTTAAGTAAACAAGAAAATATTATATCTTCTTTAGGCATTTTTTGAATCGGCTCAACAATTTATTCTTTTTCCAAGACCATCGTAAGTTCTATGTCATTTTTGAGAGGTTATACTTAATAACAACAATCAGTAACATGTTTGACTTACGATGGCTTTTCAATTCCGAATCTAATTGAAGAATTCTTAAGCATGTGTCCATCAGGTCTTTATCGTTACATTTATTTATATTACAAACATTGAATTTAATATCTTTAATTATGAAATTTCTCAGTTTACAAAGAATCTGTTCACCCGTCACAAAATATGTCATGGCGCAATCTCTACACCCTTGTATAACAAATATTAGATATCTAAAGTCTTTGTTATAATTTCAAAGTTATAACATAATTAAACAACGAAAATGATTCTAGCAGAGCTAAATAGAAACGAATTTTAGCTAAGAACTTGTGAAAATTATTTGAATTTATATTTAAGTACATTTTCGAGCACAATACCTTTATCACCTTAGGTTTGTTTTATTCAAGAATCTAGAACATCAGAAATCAAAAGATTAGTGAATTAGTTATTATTTTTATCACTTTAAAAACAAGGGTTTCTCAAAGCTTGTTGTTAAAGAAAAGTGATTTAGGTGGCTTTTTTACTTAATTTGATTAATATTTTTATTTTATTAGCTATAATAATTATTGATAACTAGCGACCAGCCCCGGCTTTGCTCGGGTAGTAGAGCATATACACAATTTTTTTCCGTCGTTTTGTCGTACCACCATAGAACGTCCAAGCATGTGTTAGATTAAAGCGTAAATAAGGTTCATACTGCTTGTAGTATTCTTAATGTATTTTATTTCCTATCCTTAAAATATTTTAAAATTAAGGAATGTAAATAAACTAACATATTATATACACACATACATACAACATTCGTAACTTCTTCCTGTTTTCGTGTAAAAATGTTTAGATGTCGCCACCTTCCCACTATTAAGCTCCCAGTCGACATGGTTTTTTTTCGACTTCTTAACAGTCATAGTCATTTTCAGCCATTTTACATTAAATTTTAATGAATTATATTGCTGAACCTTCCTCATGAATCACTCCGTCTATTAGTGAAAACCGTATGGAAATCCGTTCAGAAGTTTTTGAGTTTATCGCGTTCAGACAGACAGACGTTGCGAGGGGACTTTTTTTAACCGACTTCAAAAAAAGGGGGAGGTTAACAATTCGTCGGAATCTTTTTTTTATGTATGTTACCCGATTACTCGAAGACGCCTGGACCGATTCGAGAAATTCTTTTTTTGTTTAAAAGTGTATACTTCCCAGGTGGTCCCATTGCCACCAAGTCAGGATCTGATGATGGGATCTCAGAAAAATCGAGGGAAACCCACTGCATTTCGTCATTAACTTATATATATGGCTTTTTGCAGGTTGAAGTTGTACTAGTCTGCCTCGTTAACCACAATAATCTTTTCAAATGAGTAGAGATGCGAATTAAACACAAATTCTTTCACATCACGTCTGTGGAGCTAAAAATACAAAACCATATTTGAATTCTCTTTCATGGCAATCCACAATCCGCGAGCAAAACTGACAACGATGACCTTTGATTTTTTTGTGATACTAACAGACTTTTTATGAAAATATATTTAAATAATTTGATAAAAATATATTTGAATGCTTCAGAAGCGTATATTTTTCCAGTATTGATAGATAAATTGAAAAGGTTATTTTAAATATTACTTCTGTCCTTTTGTTTAAGTTCAATACCAAGCATAAAGTATCACAAAGAGTAAGTTTTGTGACTTATTTTAGTTTTATTCTTGATATCTTGAATAAACGTTCTAGTAGCTTAAGTGTTTTCTTAAACGTAATGAGATACAGTGCAGATGCATTCTGCTTATTAAAACGTTCTTGAACTTTTGTTGTAAATTACTCTCTGACCTTGATTGGACATTTCTCAGACATTTCATTTGCTCCTACCGAGCGAGATGTAACAATAATAATAAAATTGCCTTATTATTACATTAACAAGAACAGAGATTATTATGCTTAGCCTATAATAATAAAGACACAGGAGGCGGCTCAGCTTGTGTTGACCGGGACAGTAGTTCCGGGCAGCGCTGGTTTTCAGCCTCTCCAACTTCCTACGATATTACGAGAAATTTTTTTTTGGCGTTGGCCTACCAAGCGACAAGTAATGTAAATTACTGTATGTGAAACAAAAAAATAATATCAAATAACTATAACGACACAATTGTTTCCATAACAAATACTGCTCCACTTCAAAAACATCAAACCTGGGGTAAAAGAGAATTGAAATAAATAAGTAGCAACGTGAATAAACAAATTGACAATCTTAAACAATCAAAGCATGTCTTGAGTTCCGAGATCGACCGATCTCCCTTCATCCGACATTTAAATCAATTCACTCTCGATTCGCGGCCATTAATTTCGTTTCCAACCATTTTTCCGCTTGCTCTAATAGTGCCATTAGTACCTACTTCCAATTTAGATTTTAATGATTCGTGTCTTAATGATACAGAGTTAAAAGGTAGACTATTCATTGAGTAATTCAGATATCTTAAAGTTTTTTTTAGTAAAAGATTACTTTTCAATTTATTTACAATACCAGCATTTTACTGGATTAGACACAGTTTACTTTTACTTTACCAATAAATCGATGAGATCCTGTCCGTTAACATGCGCGCGTCGTGAAAAATTTTTCGCCTCCGTTTGACGTGTTGTACAGAGTTATGCTTAGTTTTTTGTACCTAGCTTGTTACTTCGTACTCTGGAACAGTGCGGGCTGTTTATAATTATTTTGGGTTAGATTCCTTAATAAAAAATACAATGTTTCGTTTAATTTATTTTAATACGTTTTTTAATACAATTTCTTTAATAATATTTTATAATAATAATACTAGCCCTGTATTAAACATTGTCCCACTGCTGGGCACGGGCCTCCTCTACTAATGAGAGGGGTTAGGCCTTAGTCCACCACGCTGGCCTAATGCGGATTGGTAGACTTCACATACCTTCGAAATTCGTATAAGAATTCTCAGATATGCAGGTTTCCTCACGATGTTTTCCTTCATCGTTAAAGCAAGCGATAATTAACATTTAATACACACATAACTTTTAAAGTCAGAGTTGTATGCTACTTGGGTTTCGAACATACGACTTTCGTCTTGACAGTACGTACCGCATCCAACTAGGCTATCGCTGCTGCTTTTTTATACCCTTTATGCCTTGTTCATATTTACACTATCACTTTCAACGTCGAAAATGATTGAACTTAACCATTGTGGCTGCATTTTTATTGTTATTTTTTTATACGGTAAATTGACCACACTGCACCTGATGGTAGGCGAATGTGATTGGTTCATCTTCACGAGTAGAATTATGTCTTCAACGGGATACTTGTCGATCGTAGCGCGCATGTTATGGAAATCGAGATATTAATCGACATCGACAATTTGTCTACAGTTGTTCTCGATATATGTCGTGGCGCACATGTTAGCGGGCTGGATTTAAGTAAATAGAGTTGTAGATATTTTTCTATTTGAAGAACTCAGATGTAGTCGTAGACACTGACCTATCCGGCACTGAATTTTGCGTCCTATATGGCCATGGCCTCGAATTATATTATGTTTTAAGAGCAACTCGCTACAACACTGCAGTTCCACTGAGGGCAAGTATTTATGTATTTTAGTATCACCAAGGCAATCTAAAATAAATATATTTAAGTAAGTATTTTTCAATTGTTTTGATTTCTTCATACATTAATTAGCCTTTATAAATGTTAAATTAAATAAAAGTTGTTTGCCATATAAAATAATATGTTCTTTATTACTTTGTTGACTTCGTTAAAATTTTGTTTGAACTTTAGCAAAATTTCTCCTTTTACTAAAATTATTTACGCATTGTACTTTAAGGAATCCTTGTACGAGCTACTGTAATGTATATTAAAACATTTCTAATTTAGGCAATTGCGAAGCCTTAATAACACAATATTATATTGCAAGAATAATTAAACATTACCAAAAACAAATATTTGGTTCGTAAATTAATTACTTCTTTCTGATTTATAAAAAAGTATTCGTGCCCCAGAAGTGGAAAGGACAAAGTGAAAGTTATTTGAGGAAACAAAAGTAATATTTGATAAATTAAAAAAGATTCTGATTAGATTCCACGTTATTACTATTTAGTTAGGTTCTATATTATATCAGGATGTGTATTTGATTTTTATTTCATGTAAATATGTATTTTATAAATAGAAAATATCTGTCTTGCTGCTTTCGTTGACGCAGCTTACAACTCATAAAATATTTATAGAACAATAATAGTTTATCTGCTCTTTTTAAACTGGAGTAAAGTGAATACAAAAAATTGAAGCAGTTTTTAATGCTAATCAGTGATTTTTTTATCAACAGTCAAACGCTCATTATAAATGTTATTTACACATTTACTCAGGTTACGATACGCCCGACGATTTTATTTTTTTGTCTGATCAATGCCCTAGATTGATGAGAGAGTGGTGAGTTGACTGGTACCTAAGACTTTTTTTTTATTCTGGCGCGGCAAAGTGACCACACTGCACCTGATGGTAAGCGCAGTGCCGTCCAGATAGAGTATCAAGTAGCGAGAGTCTATCCCCCGCTACTCAACACAATCATGCCGGCCAGCTGTTTAGCTTCTTCACATTACGCCTAAATCATTGGAGGCAATTATTTGCTACCGTTTAGTATATTATCCACATCATGATTATCTTTTTTTTCAATAAAACCGTTTAACCCAAAAAATATATTCACATTTTATTTTCAAGTGTTTAGTCTTTATTTCATTACTTAGTCGGCCTTCTTAAATTTGTCGTATTGTACAGTATTCTGCGAGTCAAGCCCTTTTATTTGATACTCATATGCAGAGGGTTGTGAAAAAAATATGTAATCCGCCATTTTGTTGACGGCCATATTGGATTTGCATTTTTTTCAATGTGTACTCTCTTCTACTAGGCAAGCTCTTTCATTTAATACCCATATTAAGGGAGTTGTGAAGAAATATGTAATCCGCCATTTTGTGGTGGCGGCCATACTGAATATATTAAGTTGTATCTCAGAACTTAAGGTGTGTACCAAATATCAGAACAATCTATCAAATTTCAATTAGTAAATTTGACCCAAGAAACAAAAACAACCAGGGCAAGCTAAATAAAACCGTCTTATAAAAAGCACGCCAGTTCTTTAAATTTTCTGAACAATTGTTTATTTCAAAATATATAAATTTATCCACAGTTCTTTAGTGATGGGCTTACCAACAAAGATTATTTATTCTTTATTTATATAGATTATTCCCAATGGTTATATTTCCATCCATAGACTGGCGTAACGGCAACGGTTTATTTTACGGCAACCAGCTGTTTTAAATGTGAAAAATGCAAACAAATTTGATGGTAATAACTACTAAATATTGCTCGGTGTTTATTAAGTAAAATGCTGTAATAAACATTTTTACTTGCTTTACGCACGCTACAATGAGCAATACTTACGTAATAATTTATGTTTTCAACGATTTTTACTGAAAATTGTTATTAAGCTCACATGGTATTGAAACTTTATGTGGCACGCTGTTTTACCCTATTTTGAAAGGCCAAAATCTAAATAATATGTGTTTTGTAGGTTTTTTAAACTTTACGAAATAACAAAAAATACTAAGTTGGTATTATTTTGATAGGACATACACAATACATATACAATTTCAGATATTTTTACTTTAAAGCTATTGTTAGGGCTGATTTACCTGTTAGTTTACTGTATGGAAGAATTTTCGAGACAAAACATATTCTATTTTTTAATGTAGGTACCGTACCAGCGTATATAGCAGCGATAGCCTAGTTGGTTG
Source organism: Laothoe populi (assembly GCA_905220505.1). Lineage (NCBI taxonomy): Eukaryota > Metazoa > Arthropoda > Insecta > Lepidoptera > Sphingidae > Laothoe > Laothoe populi. The sequence goes on from HG992153.1 coordinate 17,068,883, forward strand.
CAGTACGGACTAGCAAGATGAAAGTAGTATGTTCGAAACCCAAATGGAATACCTCTGATTTTTCAAAAAGTTACGTGTGTATAAAATGTTAATTATCACTTGCTTTAACGGTGAAGGAAAACATCGTGAGGAAATCTGCATACCTGAGAATTGCCATAAGAATTTCGAAGGTATGGAAGTCTACCAACTTGCATTGGCCCAGCGTGGTGTAATAAGGCCTAACCCCTCTCATTAGTAGAGGCGGCTCGTGTCCAGCAGTGGGACAATGTTTAATACAGGGCTAGTATTATTATTTACTCGTACCAGAGCAGTCGTCTGAGAATCTGCCAATTTCCGTTTTCGGTTCGTTTAACCACAATAAATTATGCATAATCAGGATATAAACAAAATATGTTACTTTTAACTACGCATAAAAAGTTTATTTTGAATGCAACGTATATACGTACAAGAAATGTAGATTCTGCACTATAATAATATACTTGATAATACTAGAACTACTCGTTAGTAAATGTATCAAACTTCATCCATAAAGAGACAAACTTTCTTTGACCAATTGATATCTTCTTTCACAATATTTTTACTTTGACTGCCTTGGTGGCGCAGTTGTAATTGCGCATGCTATACGATTGCTGTGCTGAGGTCTCGGGTTCGATCCCCGTTCGGATAAAGTGATATTGGGTTTTTCTATCTAGAAATTATCAGTATTAGCCCGGAGTCTGGAACATGTGCCCGGTATGGCGATAGGCTCGCCCCCTATCACATTATGGGACCGAAATTCGGCGAAAAGTGGGTGTACTAATTGCACCTCTGCCTACCCCTTCGGGGATTACAGGCGTGAGTGTATGTACATATGTACATGTACAATATTTTTAGCGTCCATTTTCTACAGCTTTTATTCCTCTTTTTTATCTTGATTTAGGGAGTGATATTTAACAAAAAGGAGTTCTATAAGAACTTAGAGATATACATTTTATCATTTAGAAATAGGGTAGTTGTTTCTTTCAAAATGCTCAACACATAATTTATATTTAAGGAAAGCACTGTACGCATATTAAACGCAAGAAAACCCAGAAGCTAAAAACTAATTAAAAAAAAACATTAGAAACTAAAAAGAAAAAAATAATGGTTACATTTAGGTACATATCCGACTGCAATAATCTAAACAGCGAACTATAAAAAAAACTGATTTATTTAGTAAAATTATGATAAACTATGTAAAACCTAACTAATTATATACAATTTCATAATTTTTAATCACCTTTTAATTTACCGGTAGGCAGCGGCTTTGCTGTGCCCTGGCGTTGCAGAAGTCTATGGGCGGCGGTGTCTACTTACCATCAGATGGCCCGCCTGCTCGGCTGTCTATCCAGGCATTAAAAAAACTTTTAATTTTTTTACATACAACATACGACAATATACCTATTTACGATACTCAATCATTTTTTGGAGTCTATTAAACAAAAAAGAATTTCTCAAATCGGTCCAGACGTCTCCGAGTAATCGGGGAACATACATAAAAATATTCTTACGAATTGAGAACTTCCTCCTTTTTTTAAGATGGTTAAAAAACAGAGTATAAAAAGTAGTGTATACCTAAGTAAAAGTATGTAACTATTACCAAGACCGTAGGTAAAATCAATATCTTTCAAGGGTAACCGAAATTACTCTGAGATTAGTCCCTATAAAATTATAGCTTAGGCTAGGGTTGGCCTGATCCGCCTAGCTTAAAGCTATTTATGAGGATTTTTATCTGGGAGAGCATCAACAATTGTGTCTTTGTTTCTGTTTATAGGGTAAGTTTGAGTATATAAATAATAAAAATGTTTGAATATGCATTTAAACCGTTATGACAAAGATTATCTATTGTATATGTGCGTAGAAAATAAATGGTAAATTATTTGCAGATTCAAGAAGTAGTATAGCGGCGAAAGATAGATTAGATAAAAGTAGAGTAAAAAAAAATTTAGGTCACAGTCTTCAAGCTACCTGTCATAACCATAACTTACGATTGTTAAGCATTAACACCAAATAACAAATACAGACACACATAAAAAACACACGCGTTTAGGTCCACTCACGCTGCACACACAGCCGGCTGAGCCCAGTATGCCACGAAGGCTTACAAATTATAATTATTATGCTATTACTATTAAGTAGTGTCTTTAAATTAATATGATCTATATTTCAAGGTTTATTTATTTTTCTCTAATCATGAATTTTATTTACGAGAACTGCTGTTAGAAGAACCATCGCCTTACATAAAAAGTGTAGACAACTAGTAATGTCACCTTGAATATTGATTGTATTAAAGGGTTCAATAAAGATTACCGAGAGTATTATTACAGAGACTGAATATAAATAATTGAAGACTTTTTCATGTTAATTAAATACTTTAACTCCTGATAGTGAAGGTTAAGTCTAAAACAAAAACTAACAAAATTTTATTACAAACATTCAATGTCAATAAGTTTAAGGCGAGCACGCGAAGGGCAAAACTATATTTTTTTTTCTTGAAGCTTGTACCTTACCAGCCCTGTATTATATACTGCCTCACTGCTAGTCGCTATTTTTAACCGACTTCAAAAAAGGAGAAGGTTAACAATTTGTCGGAATCTTTTTTTTATGTATGTTACCCGATTACTCGAAGACGCCTGGACCGATTCGAGAAATTCTTTTTTTGTTAAAAAGGGTATACTTCACAGTTGGTCCCATTGGCACCAAGTCAGGATCTGATGATGGGATCTCAGAAAAATCAAGGAAAATCAAATTTTATAGTGACGTTTAATTTGTTTTTTATTGAAGTCGGTGTACTTACTATGAATAATTAATCAGAGGGGTTAGCCCTAGTTCGCCACATTAGCCTAAAAATCTTAATAATAAATAAATAACAGTCACACCCATAGCCCTGACCCCACACCAAGATACAAGTCTTATATTGTCAGGGACTACGAGAGCCTTGCGGTCTCACAACACCCAGAACCCGGACACAAAAATCTGTCTGTCACACAAACAATTGTCTGGGTGTGGGAATCGAACCCACGGCCTCTCGTTTCATAGCCGGCTACTCGCCAACTGCGCCACGGAGGCTGTCACTATGTAATGAGAGGGCTTAGTTCTAGTCCACCATGGTAGCCTAAAATAAAGCCTTAGATATTCCTCACGATGAAAAGAGGTTTATGCCGTTTGGGTTGTTTTCGAACACGCGACTTTGTTCTCAGCAGTCTTTTCCTAACGACTAGGGCGCTGGGCGTTGTGTCTCTTATTTAACTTGAAGCTGTTATATAATACGTTCTAAGTGTAGAGAAAAACCACCACTAGTACTTACTTAACGATAAGGTGATTTCGGGTGTTAAGCTAAGTCTGGTAACATTCACTTCCGACGAAATTCAAGTACGGGTGCCCAAAAACTTGCTTATAATTTATTTTTAAGTGACTTCAAAAAAAGGAGAAGGATATCGATTCGTCGGAATCATTTTTTTTTATATCATAGTCCGACAAACGACCCAGTGGGTCACCTGATGTTAAGTGATCTCCACCGCCCATGAACATCCACAATACCGAAAGTATCACGTATGCGCTGTCGGCCTTAAAGGACCGGAATAGGGATTAGGGAAGGGAAGGGGGAATGGGAGGCCCTCCAGATATCTCACTTACCATTTTTTTTTGTCGCGGGGAAAGCGGGAAATCGTTTTATTACTACCGCCCGCTCCGGGGGGAAGCGGAATAAGAATAAAACGGTTATGCTGGACTAGCCGGTCTTACGACCCAGCATCCCCCTCGCCCAGATGATGGCTATCCGGGCAGCCGCTGGGCCGAGTCCCTATCCCCTATGTACACCCCACCCGGCACTACCAGCTAAAACCCCGCGGTGGCCTTCTTCGGCGCTTACGGAGCGATCCCGGGGTATTGTAAGGAGTGCTAGAATTGCTGCTGGAACCGCCCCTGCGCGGTGCTGCGTAGCAGCGCAATATATCTCACTTACCATACGAAACGCGACAGTGAACTGTCACTTTACGTTGGTTTTCTGTGAAACAGTGGTACTACCTCGGTCGAGCCGGCCCATTCATGCTGTAGACAAATATGTCTACAGCGTGGCTGTACCACTTTTAACACTTTCTTCTGTTTGTTCCCCGATTACGCGAAGACGCCTGAACCGGTTCGAGAACTTATTTTCTTGTTTAAAAGGGTATACTTCCCAGATGGTCCCATTGGCACCAAATCAGGTCTGATGATGGGATCTCAGAAAAATCAAGGGCAACCCTAAAATTTTATAGGGATGCATAATTTGTTTTTTATTGAAGTCGGTGTACTTTTTATGAATTAAAAAACTTTTCGATTACAGCGTTCACTAAATACGAGTGTGCTATCTATCATCTCTGTGGAATACATAGGATATTCAATATATTAAATAAACAGTCCGCCTTTTGGGCGGAAAGTAATCCACTTTTCGTAATATGAAGGAATACGGAGCCCTGATTCTGAAATTAATGCGTAAATGGGTGATATACGCCAAGACGCATTAGTGTCACTCATAGTTAGCGGAAAGCGGAATCTATCTCGAGTTGATTTTCTAGTTGCCCTGTGCCTATAAATCTTCGCTCAGATCTGTGTATTTTCTTAATGGTACTTTCCTATTTAAAGTAGTCGTGTTTGACCTATACTACATTAGTTCACACCTGTATGTCTAAAACGATAGGCAAAGGTGCACTGGAATTACCTCAATTTGGTTATTTCAGTCCAATGGTGTGCTGTGAGGAGCAGGATCATATATTAATTTTAATCCCGAGAAATACACAAGTAAATTTTCCAAACTAAACTTAAACTGTGATTGCTTGACATTGGGGATCGCACCCGCGGCTTATCACTTCACAGGCATAAATTAAATAATTTTGGTGTGATGGATATCATGTGTATTCAATAGTGTTGTGAAAACTGTTTTTAACTGAGCAATTCAAATCCAATGGATGATAAATCAGGATGCCAGTTGTCAGTATCTATAACTGTACAAGGTAATTATAGCTAGACTCCATTCGTCATACACGCATTGAGGTGGATTAAGGCATCAAACACGGTTTACGAAGCTCCTGTGTTGCAATCCTGAAATGAAGGCACCTATAAATTGTAAATATTACATTGAATTCCAAAAAATTCTTTGAAAATCTGATGTCGAATCACTATATCTATGAAATATAGTTCCGTAATGAAACATTATGTCAAAGTAGAATTAATGTGAAACGTTCAATGGATCATAAAATTATTTAATTAATTTCATTTTTGTACTGAATAATTTTTAATTATATTCTGGCTTATAGATCTATAATCTTAAGTAATAATTATTAAATCTATAATAGCCTAAATAAAATCCTTGTCATTGAATAAGTATCAGTAGTAATGCAAAATAAGATTCAATTTAATCGTGCGCAGTGTGTATAGATTAGACAATGCAACGTGCTTGTTCCTATATAAATGCCGCATAATTATTTGTTCACGTGTGTCTTCCCGACTACCTCATAAATCAGGATAATGTTTCTCGAGTTTCTATATGTATTTAATACTAGTAAAGTAATATTAAAAACTACTTTATTCATTATTAAATATAAATAGAAAATTCAAATTAAAACGAGGCCATTATATAAAACCCGCACGAAATCCTTGAAATGTATATAAAGGCTAATTACACAAAATATAAAATGATTTACTCATAATATATATTATATTGAAACCCTGGTTTCGCAAATACAATATTAAAACTGGTTCTATGTTTATCGTTTATGTTATGTTGAATTGACTGCCTCAGTGGCGCAGTTGTAATTGCGCAAGCGATACGACTTCTGAGGTCTTGGATTCGATCCCCGGCTCGGGTAAAGTGATATTGGGTTTATCTATTTATAAATATTAGGTATCAGCCCGGAGTCTGGAATTGAGTCCGGTATAGCGATACGGTCGCCCCTTATCACATTAAGGGACAGTTATAAGTTCGGCGGAAAGTGGGCGTACTTATATCCAGTGTAAAGAAGTGTACCTCTACCTACCCCATCGGGGATTATGATAGTCTCCATGGCAAGTAAGTGGCCGCGGGTTCGATTTCTGCACTGAGACAAATGTTTGTGTGATTAACAAATATTTGATTTGATTCTGGGTGTTGTGATACAGAAAATCTCTCGTAGTTCCTGATGCCCATAACATTAACTCGTATATTAGGGTGGGATCAGGACTATGTGTGTGATTCTTTATTTTTTTTTACCCCACACACATAGTTCTGACCCCATACTAGGTAAAACCTGTATCGTACAAACATTTGTCTCGGTGCGGGAATCGAACCCACGGCCTTTCGTTTCAAAGCGGGTTACTCACCCGTTGCGGCATGGAGTTGGGTGCTGATTGTTATTAATTTAAGAATATTACAATATTTATAAAACGATATCACCATCTTGTTTACTGAAAGTGTGGAAAACAATCGCGTTGAAGAGATCTTAAGCTCTCAACATTAAGTCACTTTCTGAGTATGGCTTTACAAAATTGTCTGTGATAAAGTTTTATTTTACACTTGCATGTGGGTTATAAAATCGTGTGACCTAAAATAGCTCGATGGTTGAGCATATTAAAGTACTCGTAACAATTGGCATGCTTTTAATTTTATTTTATGATCGCTGAGCACGTAAGTGGCGGGAGATTAGGTGCGAATGTACTAAAATGAAATATAATAATCAAGCAGAGTGAAAAATTTAGTATAATCACAATGTATGTGAAGTCATAATAATATCAGCCTTCTATTATACTCTGTCCCATTTCTAGGCAAGGGCCTTTTTACTATGAGAGTGGTTAGGGCTTAGTCCATTACACTGGCACAATATTAATGCAGGATGGTAGGGTTCAGTTTAAGGTTAATTCTCAGGTTTGCAGCTTTCCTCCAGATGTTTTCCTTCATCTATAGTGTGTAAGTACATGTTGTATGTAACTAATTATAATTATATATATATATATATATATATATATATATATATATATATATTTTATTAAGACTCTTTATTATAATTAGTTACATAGAACATGTACTTACACACTACAATATACACACTACACATCATTAAAACGATAATATATGAACACACACACATAACTCGAAAGGTTGTACTAGACTTGACTTGACTCTAGAGGTCTATACTATATTCAGCTCGTTTAGAACCAACAACTTGTCTCGGGTGTCTGGACCATCGACACTAGAGTAGAGACTAGTACTCTAGCAAGAGGTTACTTACACCGCCCATAAACCTCCACAATAGCAAGAGCATCACGGTCTGCATTACAATCCTTAAAAAAAGAGATTAGAAAGGTAAGGGATTAAGCCTTGAAATAAAACTAATTTTCACGGATTTTATCGAGGTTAATTTTAGTTTTATTTCAGTGAATATTACACACTGAAACAAATATATAGTACATATTATAAGAAACCATTATGAATTTAGCCTTTTTACTCATCGCATGCAACGCAATAGCAGGCTTTTTTAAGCTTTAAGCTGTTAAGTCACGTCGGTTTTCTTTGAATATTGTGGTAATAACCTGGTAGAGTTCAAGTTCTGAGCAAAACTGGCTACATGGCTTTTCTACTTCTGAAAAAAGGGCTCATTTTTTGGGACGGTGGATGAATTATTCAAAAAGACACATATTGAAGTACTTGCGATTTCTTTTAATTTTATGTCTATGGTAGAGATGTCCATCTTCTACACATGTTCAACAGGTTGTTCGTCCGTCTAATGTGGGGGTGGCGAGGGAATATCCGGTGTGTCAGTATCCTCCATCCCTTGTCAATTCAACTTCCTCATGTGTCGAAGAAGATCAGATTTGAATAAATATTTTACACGGATAATATTGAATAGTAACAGTTTCCGTGTTGTATAAACAGCTGATGTATAATTAAGAAGTACTTTTTGATGTTTTTTTAATATTATCTACAGAACGCTGTTTAAGCCTCTGTGACGCAGCTGGTAAGTAATGATGCGGGTGGCTGTGAAATGAAAGGCCGTGGCATCAATTCTCGCGCTGAGACAAGTATTTGTGTGACATACAGATATTTGTTTCGAGTTTTTGTTTTATGTGACCATAGTCACTCATAGATCTTAATACCCACGGTACAGGTTTTCCCTAATGTGGGGTCTCAGAATGATGTATGTATTTATTATTTACATCATATGATTACTTCAACTCTATCAATTCGACTTTTTATAAATAAATATGCTTATTTATACACAATAATTTGATACACAATGAAATTTAATTTGAATCAAACCAGGATGTTATTGAAACAGAGTCGTATATATTAAGGTTTATTCAATATATTCTATAAAAAATATTCCTTCTCTAACAATTTTCCTGTCCACACTCAAGCTAAGTTACGATTGAGCTCACGAGCTACTCGCTGCTAAGTTATTATTATGGGTAGCAGTAAGTAAGGCATCATAACACGAATCCTTTTGTTTTATCAACTTGTCAAAAAGAATGCATTACTAATAAGTTTATTTTGATAATAACAATAAATTTTTCAACGACAATTGCAGCCAGTAACAATTTTTTTACATTTTGTTAAATTGTCATTGTCAACTTCCTTTTCAAAAATGTTCACCCTTCACTGCAGACAGTTAAAGCATAGTTCACTAACAGTATAGCTAACTTATATAACGAAGCTAAATATGCCCTAATACTATCGACAAAATACTGTTACATCTAATTTCTAGTCAACAATAATTATTCATAAGTCGAAAAAAATCTTATAATGTACACTTGGCAAACATTGCTACTGACTTAATTTGTCCCCTTGTCTTAGCTCCTCTCATTAACACATCCGGGAAATAAAACGTGGAAGGACATGGACCCTATGTAATCACATTAACCGGGTCGACCCTGGCGAGCTCGCATTCATTTTTACAGTCTATTTGTGTACATAATACATATATTCATAAGCGAATATACAAAAATAAAACGCTGTACAATATATTTTCGCTAAAACCATGTTAAAATAGAATTACAGATTCTGTTTTGGTTAGATTTACAAAATCTATGAGTTTGTTTTGGGACGAGTTTTTTTATGATGGCATCGTAATTTACTGCCGACTGGCTCGATGCCGAAGTTGTAATTACGCATGCATTACGACGGATAATGATATTGGGTTTTAGTTTTAGAGTTACTACTCTCTCAATGTACATTTAGTGAGAAATATCTCCAGTGTTAGCATAGGCAGTTGGTAATTATTTTTTTGTTTCACTTACATATTGGTACTCTTGTTTGGACTTTTTGTAGGATGATTTTGGTGAACATCCAACAGCCCTCACTTTAAACCTCATTCCTGTCTTTAGACAATCATATATACCCAGATTGTTAAGGCAGTTTTAATGTGGGGTGGCGATAATCTTAAACATCAGCTGACTCACAGTGCAATAGCAATGCAATTGTTTTTTTGAACAGGACACCGGCCTAGCTTTCCTTTGTTTTTGAATATTAGTATGGTCAGAATATTACTGAATATATGTAAAGAATGCACGTCAATGAATTGAATTATATAGTATACAGAAACTATAAAATATGAAATACATTTGATAGTTAAATATAAAACGTAGTATTTATAAATAAAATGTGTTATCATTGCGAAATGTTGAGTCCATAAGTTCAAAATACAATATAATGGGCATTTTGTTTTATGAATAAAACAACTAAAACTACACTTTCTACCAAAAGTTCACTATTAAAAAATAAAAATCGCGTGGTCATGAGACCATAGTATAAAAAGCTGGGTTGAGGAAAGCTAACTATTGTATATGATCACCAAAGTAGTAAATAAAATTTAACTTTAATTTAAATTTTATACTTTCAATAGAAAGCGGTTTAAAGCGCAACAAATTAATGCAAACACAGTATCTGAACGTAACGTCAAATCCAAAGCAGATTTCTTTTTCGAACAAATTTAATTAGATCTTAATATTTAAAGATTTTTATTAATTGTAGAGTTTCCTAAACACTTTTTTAGATTTATCACTTTTATTAAGAAAGATAATCTGAACAAACACTTAAAGCTAATTTAATGTTTCCAATAGAAAGTAACTTATACCAAATCTACTTTTGTAAATACTGAACTTTTGCCATCTCTCCATAAGTATTTTCAATTTCTTGTCAAATCAAATCAAATCAAATCATTTATTTTGTAAATTAGGCCACTAGGGGCACTTTTTACATGTCATAGTAATGTTAAAATCTAAGTCTACCGGTGCTTCGGAAATGCCCACTGGTCTGAGAAGAAGCACCAAGAAACTCAGCCGTAGGTCTTCTGTAATTTGTCATTACATTCCAACAAAAAATCACACATAAAATACATTTTTAAATAAGTACATTCACATGACAAAAAAATTTACGGTATACATGTCAATACAAGGCAGAGTCGTAAAAGAGGCTATACAACTTGTTATTTAATTTTATCCAACTAACAATCAATGAGCAATCCAGGTAGACCAGTCCACACAAGCAGCACCCGTTCACGAGTATGACGCATGTGCCAGCCATCGGCCTCCTCAACCATGACACAGGGAAGTGACCGACCCGGCACATAACGCCGCCGCCAGCACAGACCCTTAAGCGAGCATGACATACCCTAATCGCGTCAAAGAATTATAGAGAAACAAATTCACAAGACAATAGCTTTAACAAAAAAACAAGAAGCCAAGACTAATACGACTCAGGCATCTTGTAAAAACAATTTACATTAAACAGAAATAATCAATACATAATCATTTATTGTAATAGATCTGGAAGATTCAGAGCAATTTAATCCCAAGCCTTCTTGTCGTCAAGATAATCGGAAATTTTGTAGTAACCTTTTCTACTAAGCTTGGTTTTTATTATGTTTTTAAACTTATTTATTGGTAATTCTCTTATATCATTCGGAAGTTTATTATAAAAGCGTATACTTTGCCCCATAAAAGAATTACTGATCTTGTGGAGACGAGTCGAGTGTAACACAAGATTATGCTTGTTCCTTGTGTTTACTTTGTGAATATCGCATTTTTTATCAAATTGTGCAATATTTTTTTATTTTTTTTTCTTGTAATGAAATAGGCGGAGGTGATAGACATGCGTGTATTATGTAATCTGGATAATACCTAGGGTGTAACAGCTAAATGTTTCACGGAAATTGAGCCACTAGTTAAGGTCTACGCTATTTGTGTTACGACTACGCCGTAGCACGTGTTGTAGCAGCGTAGCATATTGCTACGACATATTGATTGGTGGTAATAATAGCATGATAGCCGACATGTAGTGACAGAAATTAGATGAGTGTCGAAGTGAATTGTAACTTGTTGCTGTAATATGTTTTGTAAGTATTACCCGAACACTAGATGAAGTTTACATTTATGGATTATAAGGATAAATATATATAAAACTATCAAATGGTACAGACTACATCAAAGCACTCGAGAACGCCAGGCTTAGAATTTATTAGAAAAATATCTTGTTTTGACATTCAGAAGCTTAGAAAAGAGAAATAGTACCAAAGCTACAACAATAGACAATACTACGGATCAAATAAAAGGGTATTATGATTTATTGTATCATAAATATTTTCATCATCATCATCATCACATATTTGAAAACCACTAGATTTTTCACACTTCTTCAATTTAATCAGGTATCCAAAACGAAGATTACATATATCGAATAACCAGTTCAATATTAACATCCCCTCTTTTGTTTAGTACATATTCCTGGATTCAATTCCAATCGGGCAATCATAATTGATGTGTTAATTTTTGATTCGTGTAATCACACTCCGATTGGAATTAGAGCCGCTTAATATGGCGACAGGCTCACTAACTCCATTATAGAAAGAAAGAAAATAATTTTTATTTGGTCACACAATAACACTTTAGATGACATACAGATTAAAAAACACAAGGAGTAATACAAAACAAAAATTATAGACCCTAAGTACACTCGCTACTCCTCAATTCGGAATTTTTAATTCGGAATTATGGGATAAAAATAAGGTAGGCAAACCGTGGGTGTATTCGCCACCGGAGATACCGGCGAGATCTTATAAATAAATAAGCACAATATTACACATAAATACTTTCAGTTCACATCTCTATTACCTTAGTATCGGACTCCTATATAATCCTAGAAGTGTTGCAAATAGGTCAAGCCTTTGTACTGCTTGGATGGGCGCCCGTGCTGAGGTCAATGTTAAAACGTTTACAAACTGTTATTAAAAAATAACGCTTGAAATTGCTTACGATCGATACTCAGTCCTGTTTAAAGTTATTTATAAGTTACTGGTGTCGTTTATAAGATTATTTGATTACTCGATTTAGTCTAGATTTATTCTCGTACACAAAGAGATTTTCCAAGTACCAATATAATAAAACATGTAATATGTTACCAAATAACCAACTACGATAACATAACAATAAAAATTAACCTCTGTAGTTCATTATTTGCCTCCCGCTTTGCTTTGGAGAGAAGTGGAAAATTGATATTTCCAACTTCTCCCTATTTCTATTTCATTACTTCTTTTGCCGGATAAAGTCATTTGCGCATTCCCCGAAACTCGTTGAGTTTCAATGTTTGTTGTCGAAAAATGCATGACATTGTCGATCCTGGTTAAACAAGAGTTACAGTGTGTAGGCGGTTTTTTTTTATAATCTCTTACATACGCACAAACGGAACGAACTTTATAACTGTTGCTATGTTGAACTAATTGCCAATAGCTATTAGCAGAACTTTCTTCCCGACTATTCTTTAAACCATCGTTTTAAGTTTGTTACAAAGTTAGTTTGTAACTATCAATTATCTTGTGTAAATTGTATTGATTCTATGGGTAGAGCGGGAGACGAAGTGGTTCGGGGTGGCGATGTCAGGCATCTGTGACGCTTTTATTCCTCGAATCCAAAGTCTCTCACCCCAACACCAAGTGTCCTGGTGGTGTCGTCTTCGTTGGTTGCGAATATTGGGACATGAGATCCAGGAGCGACTCCTCTACGGCCTCTATGAGTAGGTGCAGCAAGCCCTGCAGGTGGCTTTTAAGAGAGCAAAGACTGCGGCAAAAAAGGAATTCCTGGAGATTCGTGACACTAAACCTTGAGCACTCATATTGCTATGAATAAGCTTCACCTGATGACGCCACCAGTGACGCAGGGTCTCCAGCTAGAGTTTCTAAATATAGCCATCCCACAAATTAATAGGCAACCACGACCCCAGAAATCTCTCGCATCGTATAAGGCAACAAGGTGGAACCATCAGATTTCTGTGAGACGGTGGCGTCACCTCGGTCGAGCTGGTTTGTTCATGTGGTAGATAGAATACACACAACCGTTTCAGTCATTGGTCATTTTATCACATAATCTTTGTTGTAGGGGTAATTAAAGTAACAAAGTGTAGGTAAAATTTAGGTAAGGCAATAGTGGCACATGCAGATGTGTCGCGTTCCGAGATCAGCCAGTGTACATTCGGTTTTGTCGGGAGTCTAGAGTTGGGGTACGATGTTCTGAGAACTCTGACACTAGACCCTCGACCACTTCTTCACCTTCTTGCCCACGGCGGAGTGTGAGGAAGCAGGCCGGCATGATTGTGTTGAGTAGCAGCGGATAGATTGTCTCGCGCTACTCGATACTCTAATTGGACGGCACTGCGCTTACTATCAGGTGCAGTGTGGTCACTTTGCCGTGCCAGGATAAAAAAAAACACAAAATTAAATTAAAACTCTTCCAATTATGTAACCACACTTCGTGCTACAATGACCTCATAACGTACAGTCACGCAGGAAGTCAGTATATAATTTTAGCTACAAGTATTGAATTAATTCACGACATATGAGTTTGCTAAGAGCGAAGAGAGAAGCCTTTTTTTGCTGTTGCGGGGAAAGCGTTTTATTACTGCCGCGAATAAGAATAAAACAGTTATGGTGGACTAGCCGGTCTTACGACCCGCCGTGTGTTGGGCCGTGTCCTCGAGGCAGTTGCCAAAATGGCGGCACACGGCAGACACCTCCTTTCCGATCCGACACAGGAACGAACTGCAACACCCGTGGTCCGTCAGTACCTGCGTCAGCCGGAAGAAGAGAGAAGCCTGGAAATAGTTCATAATAATAATCCATGTGCAGTGCAAGTTTATCATGAGAACTTTGTTCGTATATTAGCAAGAAATGTGGTAAAAGGGGATCCGAGGTACACCAGGTAATAGAACAGAAAAGTCTCGGACTCTGATCTGTTAGACTCCTTATATAATTATACATCATAGTCCGACAAACGAGCCAGTGGGTCACCTGATGTTAAGTGATCTCCACCGCCCATGAACATCCACAATACCGAAAGTATCACGTATGCGCTGTCGGCCTTAAAGGACAGGAATAGGGATTAAGGAAGGGTAGGGGGAATCTGGGCCTCCGGATATCTCACTTACCATACGAAACGCGACAGTGAACTGTCACTTTACGTTGGTTTTCTGTGAGACAGTGGTACTACCCTGGTCGAGCCGGCCCATTCATGCTGTAGACAAATATGTCTACAGCGTGGCTCTACCACTTCTGATATAGTTAGAAATATAAAAATAATAATAAACGTTGGGTTTTTAAGGCCGATATACATATTTAATTTAAAAAAAAACCATTTTGTTATACCTCGATGATAGTTATCGATTTTATAGTATAATACAAAACAGCATTATCAAAAAGACATAAAATTTACGTCTAAATAAAGGTAGGGGATATTTGAAGAGATTTGCATAGATTGTCGACTAATGTTAGAATAAAAGCATCGGAAACCCATAATGATTTGTAAAGGCGCGATTTTGTTAACAAAAAAGTAAGATTACACGGTAATGGTAGCCATTTACTTCAGAGTATTTTAAGATGAATATATATAAAATGTACATAACCGAGGATTGTTTACGGATTACTGAATGCGGTTTTTGTTCATATACATAAAGCGTAGCGTAGGGTCTAAAGTCCCTGGAATCCATCAATTGTAATGAGGGCCAAAAATGTCAGCTCATCAGATAGTGCTTACTAAGGCCTTACCCCCCTTATTAATTAAACGAGGCCCGTGATCAGCAGTGAGACAGTGTATACATGACTGATGTTTGATGTTGCTTGAATGTACTAGGCTGGTGTTTTTTGTTACTTTACTGTTCACCCATTCCGTTTAGATTTCGTGACAATATTTGAATTTATTGAAAGTAGTTTTTTTAATGAATAATATCTATACATATATATATATATATATATATATATATATATATATATATATATATATATATATAATAATTAATTTAATTTTGCCACGCATACTTGCAGGTATTATCATGTTTCCATGTTGGCATATGCCAACGCAAAGTCGCCCAAGTGGTAAACAAATACTGGGTGCTCTCATTTTCAACTATGAGGTGGTTAAAATAGTCAAAAGATCACTTACTTATCTAGTTAATTGTAATTTTTACTTTGTTATAGATGGCAATTAAAATTAATTTTGAAGCGTACTCAAGTAGTTGTTTGGGATATAACACTCATAAATATTATATCAAGTTCTGAGGTAGACTAAACCAGATGACTACATAAAAATTGTTTTATGAGGATTTTCATAATTGGCCTAATCTGGCTAGGATTTACTAGTAATAATTACCATCTGAGGAAGTAAATAATTAATAAGAAGAGAAATGAGTAACTAACTAGCCAGGTTATATCCCAATTTAGGGCAAATACTTCTCATTCTTTCTTTCTTCTTTCTATTTATCCCTATTGAGTGATTTTGTAAACCAGTGTTTATTACGTAAGTCCAGTTTATTCCTCTATCTTTGCCAAGGTTTGACGCGTTGTCGTATGCAGTAAAGCTTTCGAAACGTAGCGACTAAAAGTAAAATAAACCATGCTAGAAACTGTAAAATTAGTTTTATTTCGATACATAATATTCGTATAAACATAAGAACTCATTATAGAATTGTTTCGTAGAGCTAACGTCAGACTTATTGCCGAAATCATAATAGATTAATACCACAATGTGAGCTAGAGTGCAAGTAGGCCTGTAGGCCTACTCTTGAAATCAATTCCAAGAGTAGGCCTACAGGCCTCGAACTCGATACAGTTTCAATTTCAATTTAGAAGATATTGGAATACGTAACTCACTCATATAAATGAAATAGAATATTTACGAACTAGCGATCATAAATACTCTATTTCATTTAGTTACTATAAAGTCCGCCATATTCAGTAGAATCGTGCGCTGGTATTGCGGTCAAGAGTGCCAATTGTACCGTTTTCGAACCCAATCCCAATTTTAAATTGGAATCGAGTGTCAAGATTAACCCCTCTGGTCACTTGCTACAGTGCAACAATTTGCTCTGTTTAACCACACAATCCGAGTTACTGTCATATGTGAGTCAGTTACTACTCGAATCTGAGCTGTCCTGTGATGTCACTCCCAGTCTGAGTATATGTATTGCAGTGTGACTCTCCGAGGTAGTTTTTTTTATCTTAGCACGGCAAAGTGACCAAACTGCACATGATGATAAGCGCAATGCAGACTAGTTAGAGTATCAAGTAGCGAAAGACAATCTATCCAACTGTTTGTCTACTGTCAGCTTATTCTATGTAGTAAAGTCATGATTTTTTTTAATAGTGAAATAAACATCAATTATTTATGGTGAAATACTAAAAATATTACGACATTGACCAAGAAATCTATAATACAAAAAACGTTTACCAAATAAATTACAATGTGTCTATAAAACACACAACAGCGACGTGTTACAATGTACATGAAAATCGTGTTGAAATGAGAAAATGGAACTCTTATGTACCCCAATATGTCTTGTTGGCGCAGGTGTCAGCTTATAATAGAAAAAAACTTAGTGACAATTTGGATACGTCAATATTTTGAATAAGTACGCGTGAAAATGTTTACGCGTTTCGTTGACAAATCAAATATTATAAGATCAATAGACTATTTGACAACATTGAAAATACACTGCAAATTGTGGTCATCCTGTTAGACAATAGCTTAAAAAACCATATTTCACTTAATTTTAAACAAAATAATATATATTTTTTGCAAATTAAACGAAATAAAATACAATATTTATTTGAAATTTTATCTGTGATGTGAACACTCTGTTATTGGTTGCAACTCTGGTGACGTCACACGCAAGTAAACATAGTTTCTTCGAGTGATTTTAGTTCACGTTTTATGTTTTCTGGGTGATAAATTCTATTGTTGATCTATTTTTGAAGCAGTTTTATGATAATTGTTAATAAAACAATTATCATAAAACTTAGCTTTGCTTATCATTATTAGCTTGTTTACTTGCATGTGACGTCGTGTCATATGATCAGCGCCATTACAGAAATAGCGTTTTTGCCACGGTTTTGGAGATTTAAACTTTAACATTGATTTTTATTAAAAATACAGTAGATTTCCCGGAAATATCAATATAGAGTGCTTATTATGTAATAAAGAATAGTTTTAAATCATTTTCGAAAATTAGTCAAATAGCCTATTTAGTGCGTCCAGTACATTTTTTATATCCGTCGCGTTTTTTTTATCCTGGCACGGCAAAATGACCTTACACCTGATGGTAAGTGCAGTGCCGTCCAATTAGAGTAGCGAGAGACAATCTATACCCCGCTGCTCGACACAATCATGGCAGCCTGCTTCTTTAACTACGTCATAGGCAAGAAGGTGAAGAAGCGGTCGAGGGTCTAGTGTCAGAGTACTCAGAAGGGTGCACCACGGCCAAACATCGTACTTCAACTCTAGACGGGCGGTTATGAATATCCTACCAACAGCATTGAGAAATATGTATGAAAGGTAAGACGTTTTCAGCATGAAGCTCTGGTCTCTTGATTATGATCAATGCGTTATGACGCACAATGCTGCGATAATCAGCTCCAACGCAGCGTCACGATTGCCCTTCACCGCTGAAGCAATCTGCGACCGAACAAGAGACCATTCTAGAAGATTTTCATACGATTATGTGTATATTGCATACCGCAGCGTTGTGCGTTATGATCAAGAGGCTTTAGCCTTATCCGCCAGGGGCGCTGTATCAGTCTGCGTATATTTTCAGGAGTACAGCTTACGGGAACATTATCGAAGATCTCGCTCTAGTGGCACTCAAATACATTGTCGATTGGAAGGACGGCCGCTTCATTTCCAGTCGTTAACTCGATTCACAAAGTAACCTGAAACGCAACTTATGTCAACGAATCATTAGGATATTTGCCACACTTCAGCTCTGTCATCTTGAGTTTGTGTCTTGGCGTCCTTACGCTGTGAGCTGGCATTCGATTCATACTAAGTATGAATGAGTTTTTTGTTCCGTGACCCAATGCATACAATTTTGCATTACTTACCGGTAAAATAAGAATATGAACCTTAGTCTGGCACGGCAGTGACTATACTGAACCTGATATTTATGCGACCCTTATCTAAAAGAAGAAACATGAAGGTAGTTTAAACAGAGTCGTGGTAATCAGTCGCTGGCACTCATCCAATGCATTCATTGCAATTAGCCAATCTTAAGTGCGGATAGTATTTGTATGAAGCCCGAGTTTTAAGAGAATCTCTTGTATAAGTTTATTCCTTTTCCATATTTTGCTAAATAGCGAGTTTGTTGCAGAGCTCTGGTCTCCTTATGAGAGGTTATGTCTTAGTCTAAACTAAGTCTAATGTGTTTGGTAGACTTTACATACAGTTGAAATTCTTGTTGTTAGCTAAGCATAATTATCAATAATTATTAAAACATAATTTCAAAGATGTACTTCCTATGTCGCCTATAATACATTGACATACATACACTCACTGTAATCTTCGAAGGGGTAGGCAAGGTGTAACCAGTACACCCACTTTTTGCTGAATTGATTACGGCTCCATAATGTGATAGGGGGCGAGCCTATCGCCATACTGGGCACAATTCCAGACTACGGACTGAAACTGAGTAGTATAATACATATTATAAAATTAGGAACGGGTCTTAATCGCGTAATATTTTAATGGTATAAATACCACAATTATTTCCCACCATTAAAATACCATTTATACCATTAAAATATTGCGCGATTAAGACCCGTTCCTAATTTTATAATATGTATTCAAATCGCGAGAGTCTAAAAACATTTAGTATAATACATTTGTCTAGCTATATCGGTCAAAAAATCCACTTCCAAGCAATTCACACAAGTTTTTCGAATGTAAAAACTACCTATGTAACTATGTTTGAAAATCCAGGGTCGAAATTCTTAAACATGCCATCACTAAACCAACACGGCACTGCAGTTTTATTATTCCTTTTAACAGCATAAGATAATTAGAAAATCGCTTGTATAGGAGCTCGTTAAGATACTACTCTTGCTTATTAATTAATTATATGAAGCAAAATCATTAAGCTATCGCGTATTCCTTATATTGGAAAATTAAAGTTATAACACTGGAATGTTTTTCTGGCGAGGCTGCGGGTTCGGTTCCTGTAACGAGTTAAATATTTGTGGTGTTGTGAGATTGAAATTCGATCATAGTTCCAGATACCCAGATAATATAATTATATTTTACTCTAGGGTCTGAACTGCGTATGTATCTTACGGGTGTTGTTCATGCTGAATTAGAATAATCGCCTTAGTGTTCAAGTGGCCTGTTACAATATACTCAGGCTACAAAACTGGTGATGTTTCGGGTTCAAATCCCACAACAACAACGGGGATATGAATACAACCATAAATCTACGCCGTAAAAACAGAAAGCAACATTGGGTCTGTCTTCCACGCCATACTCAAGATCAGCCCGGAGTCTGGAATTGTATGTATATATGGTATGGTGGTATTGCGATAGGCTGGCCGCCTATCACATCATGGGACGGTAATAAGCTCGGCGATTATGTATTGCTTGTAACCAAGGTGGTTCAGTGTACTGTTTACCCGTTCTGGGATTACAGGCGTCATGGGGGAGTGTATTTTTTTTATCCTGGCACAGCAAAGAGACCACACTGCACTTGAAAGCACAGTGCCGTCCAATTAGAGTATCGAGTAGCGAGAAACAATCTATCCCCCGCTATTCAACATACTTATGCTGGCCTGCTTCTTCACATTGCGCCATGGGCAATAAGGTGAAGAAGAACTCGAGGGTCTAGTGTTAGAGTATACAGAAGGCCGTAAAACAGCGAAACAGCGTACCCCAACTCTAGACCCCCAACAAAAACCGGATATACACTGGCTGATCCCGGAACGCGACACACTTGCGTGTGCCACTTTGGCGGGTTTTACACTCTGTGTACGGTGGTCGCTATCCGGGCGGATATGATATCCTACCACCATTTTTTGTATGTATGTATGCACAAAAACAAAATAAATTTACCAACCTCTAGAATGCATTCCTCTAGTCCTTAAGCTCCGCGAACTGCGGATACAAGCGTGAGCTTTTAGGCGTATAGAGATAAAACCCTTCAATAGTGAAATTAAAAAGGGAAAAGTGGCATACCAGTGAGCCTGATATTTAAAATAAATGACTGTCGCAATTTAATGCTATAGGCAACCTAATTTAGGTACAAAATCACAAATTAAAAGAAAATTGCTAGTACAATGATAAACACCAAGCGATAAACCAAAGCCGAGTCACTTGTTGAAATAATCAAGACACAACAAATTCACAATAACATTCGAAAAAGGAACATCAAAAATACTTTCATTTTTCTTCTGGTACATCACATAAACAACCTGAAAGAAATACCGATTTTGAATCACACATCAAAGGTAACAGCAGAACCTCAGAAGCAACATATTATATCACAAAACACGAATATGAAATCGGCAGTGGACAGATCAAACGACTACAAACGCTTAAGTAACCCTTGGCAGATAGGTTTTTCTTCAGCATTCCGTCCTTACGGCGCATACTTTATTTCTATTTGGCTGTATGAGGTAGTTCGCGGGGGGAAGGGGGCTAGGCACGCGCGGTGGAGTCGCCCCAGCCAGTACAGCTGCGTCGACGGTGCGGACGGCTGTGTCTGCCCCCAACACACCCTGCAGGAGACCTACCATACTGTGCCAGTGACGTGAATGTGAACCGCATGCGTGACTGTATTGTGAGTTTGTGACTTGTGGTAGTGTGTGTGTGATTTGGTATATCGAGGATATTGCCGGTAAGTGTGAATTTATTATGCATTAAGGTTACGGTAATTGTTGCTTAATTGGCTAATGTGGAATGGTGGTGGAGGTATGGATTTTTTTCAAGTGCATAATATATTTTAATATTATTTATGGATTAATATATTAACGCTTTATGATCTTAATCTAAATCTAAACTAAAAATTGGTAGCAAAAAAATTAAGGCATATTTAACTATGCGATATAATTTTATTTTGTATTGAATAAGTGGAAAACTAAAAGCCAAAGTAAAAAAAAACATATATTACCGAGTTTAAATTGTATCGCGCGTCTATATAAATTCCTTTAAAAACGATTTAGCAATCTGCATATTCATAACCAACTCGTTTCTTCACGTCGCTACATTGAAAATGTGATTCAATGCCCCAATAGAAGTTTTCATTGTAATCGCTGAGCATTGAATGAAAATGTCATTTTATACGACGGCTTTCAATATCTTCGGCATGGCAAATAAAACCTTCTTATGTTAAAATGTGACTTTTTAATACTTTTATTTTAGCATTCTTAAAACATTTGGATCGCAAATATTTACCTTAATTTGAGATCTCGTATGAAAAACAAACCAGGCTACGACAATTGACTAACCTGCATTGGTCCCGCGTGGTCTGGACTTCATTCAAATGGAGGCCAAACCTTCCAACGGAATATGAAAGCCTTTAAAAAAAATTAATCTAAATAATATTGGATGACGCAAGCTGTACCTTCTTTCGAGAATTCCAATAATATTCCTGCAAGAGAGATATTTCTTACCTCAACTCTACTTTAACACAAATCTTACGAAATATTTTTGTAATCCACTCTGATCTTGATCATTTACTTCTTAATTACTTTAATCAAGACATAAACGAAGGCTCTCATATTATTATGTAGGAACTGAAAAGAACAGGACAGCGCATATCTGAACATTCTTCAGTTCTTAATTTCCTCTTCACGTAATATCGGATCTAAATGACTAATGATTTTTTTACTATCAAAACAGTTTTGTCATATTGCGGATGACTTAGAAAATACATACATATATACATATACACTCACGCCTGTAATCCCCGAAGGGATAGGCAGAGGTGTAACCAGTACGCCCACTTTTCGCCGAAATTCGGTCCCATAATGTGATAAGGAGCGAGCCTATTGCCATACCGGGCTAGAAATTCTCGGTATTATCCCGGTATCTGGAATTGTGCCCGGTATGGCGATAGGCTCGCTCCTATGACATATCTTCATGTCTGCTGTTAGAAAGTGGTACTAATCCAGTCAACCCAGCTCTTTCGTGCTATAGAAAAATGTCTTCAGTGTGGCTTTACCACTTAAATGTTGAACTATTATGCGTAATACAAGCCAGGGTTTGCGAGATAAGATCAACGCTAATATTCTTTGACTGTTCTCTCTTATTCATTGAAATAGATTGACGTGACAAAAATTGATGCAATTTTACAATAATTTGTTGACAATTGTCTCACACAAATTATACTCATTAAAGTTAAGAAATTTGTTGGAATACGGAAACAGTCTAATATTTTTATTTATCATGCATGTTAAGTCGTTTTAAAACCTCACGGCTTAAACTTGGTTTATAATGAATATGAAATAAATGTGATATTATAGCGAACTTTTAAAATGAATAACATGTCGTTAAAGATAGAAGTTACAAAAAAAAATGTAAAATGTTATTACAAAACCATCAAATACTGTGCGCTTTCTGATTGAACGGTTTTTGGGTGTACAGACCATATCTACCTTGCCGCATCGAAATACTTGAGGCTCCTATCATATCAATATGAAATTTATAAGTGATGAATTTATTATGTATAGTATGAAGAAATATCGGAATGCTGCATACCTGAGAGCTTTTCGTATGAATTCCGAAGGTATGATATTTACGAATTCATATGAAAGCGTGGAATAAATACTGAAACGTGGATCATTTCGGTGGAAACAGAGGGCTAATTTTATAAAGGCAGACATTATTATTAATTATACTACAGTAAAATATCTTCAGTTAAATTAATTACCCATTATCTTTGTAAATTACGAAGCAATATTTATGATATAAATCCCTTTAACGGGCAACTAATACTATGGCAGCAGGAAATTGCTATTATACAATATTTTATTAACAGTTGCTAATTAAGACAAATATATAATAATACACAGCAAGTCACTAAATTAAGTTGACTAATTTAGAAATACTCCTAATCTCAATAAATATAAAGTAATTAAAAGAAATATAATATAGCAGCGACTTTGTTGGTTGCGGTACGGACTGTCAATACGAAAGTCATATGTTTGAAACCCAAATGGCATACATCTCTGACTTTTCTAAAGTTACGTGTATTGAATGTTAATTATCACTTTAACGGTGAAGAAAAACATCGTGAGGAAACCTGCATACCTCAGAATTCTCATAAGAATTTCGACGGTATGTGAAGGTTACCAACCCGCACTACGCCAGCGTGGTGGACTAAGGCCTAGTCTCATTAGTAGATGAGGCCCGTGCCCAGCAGTGAGATAATGTTTTTTTATTTTTTTATCTGGCACGGCAAAGTGACCACACTGCACCTGATGGTAAGTGGAGTGCCATCCAGTTAAAGTATCAAGTAGCGAGAGACAATCTATCCCTCGCTACTCAACATAATTATGCCGGCCCGCTGTGTAGCTTCTTCACAGTACGCCTAAAGGACCCAGGATCATAGGAAGGAGGGAACACTAGCTGGCAAACTATTCCACAGCTTGATGGTGCGGCAAAAATACGAATTTGCGAACCTCTTGGTACGGGCCGGGGTAGTAGACACAACGAAGCTGTGGCTCCGCAAGCCAGTACGCGTGGTTCTGGTATGGAAGGGAGAGGATGGGATAAGATCAAACAATTCTTCAGAGCATTCGCCATGATACAGACGGCTCCAGGCTGTTACTCACGTCTGCATAATTCACAATGCGGATGGCCCGCCGCTGCGTTTAATACAGCGCTAGTAGTATAATAAAAAGAAATCAACATTAAATATTATAAGTCTGCCTTATTTTTCTGCTACTATTAATTCAATATCCAAAACAAAATGTACACTCGAAAGCATCCGACGTTCGGTCGAACTGGTCTGATTTGAAGTTTGAATACCTGAATAATTTATGTCGGGAACTGTTTGAACCGGAGTCAGTAACAATATTGATTTTGTACAAAAATAACACCGAGCGGAGCCTGTTTATTTTATATTATGTATATTTAACGTTGCGTCGTGGGTCCGTTCGAGTTTTAAACTTTTACCAGCGTTTATCTTTTAGACTCTCAAGTTGATTAGAAGTTTATGAATATGGCAAAGAAATATGGTCTATTTAGATATCAAACTAGGTTTTTTATTGTTTTTAATGTAAGACTTGAACACTGACGTATAGTTGCTAGCTTATTGGTTTTTTACCGGATACATTTCGGCGATTGTGCCTTGGAATTACTTTATTTAATTCCCCAAACCCTTTTTATGAACGAACGACAAGAGACTCGGCGAAGCGTCATCGATATATGGTTGATATTCCATCAGTGCGCACGAAGCGTTTTGCTTGTACATTTCTCATGCGCACCGCTAGAGAGTGGAACTCTTTGCCGGAGTCTATATTTCCCTAAAATTATAACCTGGGTATTTTTAAGTTAAGAGTGAATAGGTTTTAAGAGTAATTAGCTTCTAGGCAAGCGTGCTCCACCGTAGACCACATTATCACTTACCATCTGGCGAGATAGTGGTCAAACGCAAACCTATTTATGGTAAAAAAAGAAACGTTATTTGAAGCATTGTCAAATAATGTTAAAGAAAAGATTTTACAATTTGCGCTACGTATAACCATAATGCGTCACTGACACTTGAGGCGGCCTTTGGAAGTCTTAAGGTTTATAGGGCAACCGCAAACATTATTTTTAACAAAAATATAATATTACTTTGAAGGGTTTCTTCGTTTTATTATTAAGCGGTTTGCCTTGTTTATTTGACACACATCATTCTATTTATGCGTGGGCTATTCAATAATATATTCAGTCAATGAAATTAAGCCTTAAGTTACATAGACTGTAATTAAATTTCATAATAGCTTTAATTTGGTGACTATAGAGTCTACTAAACATCCATTAAGTAAATTAAATATTATGTGTGAACCTCAGCGTGAAACCCATATCGATATTTGTGGTCCGGACTGCCAAGACGGATGGTTATAGGTTCGAAACCAGCAAAAACGGCATACACCTATTTTCTAAAGTGACATATCTATTCATTGTTAATTATTTGCTTTTACGGTGAAGGAAATTATAGCGTTGAAACCTGCTCACCTGAGAATTCTCATAAGAATTTCAAAGGTATGTGAAATCTAGCAATCCGCACCATCGCAGCCTGGTGGACTAAAGCCTAGTTCTTCTCATTAGTTGAGGAGGCACGTGCCTAGCAGTGGGACATGTTCAATCCAGACTTGGTGTTATTATTATAAACATTCCAACTTATATCAGAATTGCAGACTAGTCCTATTAGGTGATGCTTATCTAAAATGTTACTCACATGTCTTAACAATTTTATGCTCTCTTTGTGGCATTAATAAATAGATGCCTACATTGATTATCACACTACTTTTTTTATTCTGGCACGGCAAAGTGACCAAACTGCACCTGATTGTAAGTGCAGTGCCGTTCAGTTAAAGTATCAAGTAGCGAGAGACAATCTATCCCTCGCTACTCAACACAATTATGCCGGCCTGCTGTGTACTGCACACTACGCCTAAAGGACCCAAGACCATAGGAAGGAGGGAAGACGGTAGCTGGCAAACTGTTCCACAGCTTGATGGTGCGGCAAAAATACGAATTTGCGCAACTACTACTATAATTAAGGAAAGGATTATCGTCATAGAACAAAAAAGAAATGACATACGTCAAGAATATTTCCTGCAATTAGATAACATTAGAAATTAGATTTAAAAAAAAATGTTAACACCATTTTTTCACGATGCCACAGACCCTAAAATATACAACAACTCCAACTATTAGTACACGAACGCTATAAATCCTTTTTAATTTATACCAGTACGTAACTTTAATAGCTAATGAATTTCATGGCTGTAGGGTACAATTACCGCGTTCCTCACGTAATTGAGTAATAAATAACAAGACAAACGGTGAAAACAATGCATCGCGCAACGGCGATGGGCAGCTAGCATTTGAAAAGATAATGAGCTACTGCCTCAGAGTGTTTCCTTTCCAACTTGTCTGTATGCTAATTGTGAGTTCACGCTACTTTTTATAAAAATATCCATTATTGTAGGGTTTTGCAATATTGTTTGATGTGATGTGAGCTTTAAATTCGTATTCAAGTATGATGCTTAAGATAGCTCCTTGTATGTTATAATATCTCAATGCCTGATTCATGTTTTTGAATAATTTCAAAAAGGTATCAGTTGTTAGTAATAATGTTATTTCCTTAACTGCTATGTAGTTATCGTGCATCTGTTTTCTATTATTTGAAAGGTACCCCGTCCAACAGATTTGAATGATTTCTAGCTTGTGTTTTTTTATAATAAGTCTAAGGCAACATATTTTTTGATGATTAAAAAATATCTTGGCAACTAACCTATTGGAACTCCTGTATAATATGGCTACTAATTATCATCAGGTGTAGAGTACTAGCTGTCACGGAAGTGCTTTGCTTATCTACTTATTCATGAGAAGAAACAAAAAATTCTGATCAGTGTTACATACAGTTACATGTGTAACCCGAAATTTATTTATTTAATTTAACACACTTTATACGTTTAAGTATAGGCGGACTTAATGCCCGAAGCACTCTGTGCCAGTCAATACGAGGTGGTGCAGAGAAATTATAGTTTTTTCGGCATCATTTTGAATTAAATGTAAAAAATTATACCATTGATTAACTTTAATAGTATCAAAATTTATTTATTATTACATAAATGTTTATTTATTTCGACATTATTCCAGTCGTCGTAACTGAATTTCAAGAATTCTTAAGCCCAACAAAATTCATGAAACCGTAAAAATCTACTACAAACATAAACTCCTCAGAAAAGGCAAAAGTCTAAAAATTCTGAATATTACAAACAGCCGATAGCCATTTTTTACTTTGAAAAGCGTCTACGTAACATTTTACTAGCGGCCCGCCCGCGGCCTGCCGCAAGTTAATAGATCCGGCGAAACTTCTGATGGCAACTTTCGAGTTTTAAACTTCACTCGTAAACATCACTAGAGTAAATGTAAAATTAACTCTGATAACGTAGTCTTATCTTACTAATATTATAAATGCGAATGTTTGGATGGATGGATGTTTGTTACTCAATCACGCTACAACGGCTGAACGGATCTTGTTAAAATTTGGCACAGAGATAGATTATAGTCTGAAATACCACATAGGCTACTAGTATGATGGCTACAATAGAAAAAATAGCATGGTAGTTTCAAAATAAGTACCATCGGGCGGAGCCGCGGGAAACAGTTAGTCGTAAACATAAACATGAAAATATACGAATTCTTTTGGTTAAGAGTTCATAATCGATAAGATTTCCTATCACAATTTTATTATACAAAGAAAAAAAAATAGCAATAATAAATTTCTAACAATTTGTCAACTTTTATACGAATTCTACTTCATACAAAAATTCCTCAATACAGCTTTATCACACATTTAAATTGCATGTAGAAATTGTGTTAGCAGATTTTTCAGAAAATTTTTAGCACTCTGTGTAATTTCTATAATTCAACTTTGCAATTGCAGTCTTGTATCATAGACTGAAGACACCACCGTTAGCAAAAACACATTATTCTCTATATTCTTTTAAACCAAAAGCATAGAAATCTACAAAATTAAATGTATACTTTTATACAGCTTCTATGACTCAGGGAGTGACTAGTTGGCTGTGAAACGAAAGGCCGCGAGTTCGACCCCACACCAAGACAAATGTTTGTGTGATCGCTACTGCATTGTTCTAGCAGTAACGTATTTTTTTATCCTGGCACGGCAAAGTGACCACACTGCACCTAATGGCAAATGCAGTGCCGTCCAGTTAGAGTATCAAGAAGCGTGAGACAATGTCCCCCGCTACTCAACACAATCATGCCCGCCTGCTGTGTAGCTTCTTCACACTATGCCTTAATTAAAAGCAGTGGAAATGAAACCCACGATTTTTAATTAATTTTCATTCGAAAAACATAAATCCCTTGATCGGAATTTGTATGTATACGGCAATAGCCTCAATACAATATCATTGAAGAAACAGGGTCTGTATTTGGTCACCTTTGCATAACTTTCGGGTATATAGATTTGAGTTTATATTTATGTACGTATTGATATCAACGTTCGTAAAAAGTGATACCGGCTTAGACAGATCAGGCTGAGAAACCTGTAGTTGAATTTTAGCAATCATAATTAGCATTTGACTTTAAATTTATTTGTGCCGGGCGTGAAATTTGTATCGTCCCATCACATAACGGAAATAAACTCGATGAACCGTGCGTACATTACTTGCATCTCTGCCTCCCCCATCGAGGCTACAGCTGTGACCTATCAGAACTATTTTTTATTTTCGTTTAGTATGCATATTTTTTCCTGTTATTTTTAGTTGCAAATATACGAAATTTAACACAAAAACTACTGTAAATGATAATTAAACTATTTTACATCATATAATGACCATTACTTACTGTGTAGATAAAGTAAAGGACGAAACCTAGTGAGAAATAAAATAACACGAAACATATAAACAACTTGTTAATGTCCCACCAGAGAGTAAATACTTTCGTCTCTGAACAGCACTGCGCTGTAAAAGGAAACTTGGTTTAGTGTCGCCATAAATTATATAATATTTAGGAATCTTAGTTGCGTAACTGGCCAGAGTAGCACATTACCTTGTTTTATTTAGTTTGTGTTTCTTTATTCAATACCTAGCAAGGTGTGAGCAACGGTTATCTATAACACAAGTTGAATCTTTAGTTGGATGCCGTAGCGCATAAACACTTAATTTCCATATAGTTTGTGTACATTTACCGTTTTATTATTTAAGTGTATGTTCGACTTACTAAATAAATAAAGTTTTTTTTGTTTGCGTTTGTCATTCTGTGATGTGTTTTAACGTGTATAGTATAAGGTGCGATTTCAGTAGTCCTTTTTATGTTGATTTGTTTTGTAGGATGTCCACTTGCTATAAATTCAATCTAACTTAATTCCCTGATAATTACTAAAACTATATGGAACACAGAAAAACACAGCCCCAGAAAGTACTTTGATGGCCCATGAATGACAGTTGCAATTTGAGATATTAGAAGCTGGAATAGCATAAGGCGTGTGATATCTAGCGCGCAAGACAAAAAAATTGTGAAAAAATAAGTTTCTATCGTCATGAAATAGATTTTTTTAAAAAGAAGGTGGATCGTTACATACTCTTGAGCGGTATTGGTTTTATTATGATGGTAAATTATAAAACCTTGTACAACAATTTAAATAATATACGTATCTGTGTGTGCTTAAAAACTTTATTATACATACATATACACTCACGGCTGTATCGGGTAGGCAGAGTTGTAACCAGTACAGCCACTTTTCACTGAATTAATTACGTTCCCATAGTGTGATAGGGGGCGAGCTTACCGCCATACCGGGCTCCATTCCAGACTCCAGGCTGATACTGAGTATTTCGAAATAGAAAAACCCAATATCACCTTAGCTGACCCGGGGATCGAACCCGAGACCTCAGCACAGCAGTCGTAACGCATGCGCAATTACAACTGCGCCACTGAGACAGTCTTTGTTAATTTCAGACGATTGTTTGTCTTGCTTCTTTTTATGAAAAATATATAGATATCTACCTCAAGCTCACTGGAATAAATCAAGAACTAGAACGTGCTAAGTTCGACTCTCAGATGCAGCTCGATAACCTAATTTCCTTTAAATAAAATCGAGGTCGTTCAAAAGAAAATATTTCAAATACTGAATTTTATGGGTTTAATGCAAACAATATACTGTATTTGATAGAAATCTGGGTTAACTGCCGCGTTTTGTCGTATATGGCGACGAATTCGACCCAGGGACCATTCGTGCCGCGGTACCTTTTCGATAATTTATCGTTTATAAGGGTAATTAGTTGAACACAAATATTCAGGTTACGGACCTATATTATATAATTTTATGTATCAATAATGTGGTTTCGATTTTGCGTAACACATTCCAGAGTTTGTATTTGAAGATGACTGTTTAAAGTAAAATTTCCACTTAGCTTTAAATTAGTAAAATACACTTCGGGTGATAAGGTGATAAGAATTGTGGCTGATTGTGTTATGGAATTTCTTTCTATATTTGAGTGAAACTATTTTTAAATTTGACAAACTTAAACAATTAACTTGTAAATCCGAGTGACTGTGCGTTTTATGTAACCCGTTGAGAAATTTCACCCTCTTCGCTTATATCTTGTCATAATGAGTAACCGCGTGAATAACCGGCTGTGAAATGGGGCCGAGGGCTCGATTCCCACATCGAGACAAATGTTTGTGTGACAAACAGATATTTGGTACCCACGTCAGGAGACTCGTGTGTGACTGTTGGGTATTAGTTATTTATTTTAACTTATATGGGAACACTATTGATTAAAAAAACTTATTAAAGTCAGTTCACATTTGGCTGCAATGTCCCTTAATTGTCGAACATATTAGGATATTTCCTATTATTAGAAATACCGAATAACTGAGGTATTTAGGAGACTAGTTGGGGGTAGTTAATAATGACAACCAAAGTGGGAGTAGTAAATGTTTAATATAAAACAGAGTGCCTTCCGCGTTCCGGTGTTCAGTTCAGTTGTTTTGTGAAGTAGACTAGGTGATAGCCAGGATATTCGTGGTTCGTACGTGGGGTAGTAAGTGTATCAATGTGTAAACAGTTCAATGGCGTTGTTCAGTTTAAAAAGCGTAATGCTGGTAGATTAATTATAAAGAGAAGCCATAAGTGAATCCTGACATGCGTGTGTGTTAATATTAAGCACTGAGATGTGTAACAGTGCCGTGTAAATCATTCAATAAATTATAAACATTGTATTTGTGCCTTTTAAATATCCATCTTGCATAGTTTTGTTGATGTTCCTAACAAACATACAAATATAAATGAATTGCTAACCTTTTTTTGAAAACAGAAAATTCATGCTATTATCAGAAAATATTAAACAATTTTGCGACACCGCACACGTAAATACATTCATTTTAAAAATAGAACACACAGCCAGAAGCGCCTAATGGTTGGTAACCAAGCAGTATGCCAACTGGGGACTGTTAGTTAGCTATCACGTGGACATTATGTCAGGGTATTCAAAGCAGGCTTACGTTGGCGCGTGCTGCTGGGCGCAATGCCAATTGTTCGAATTATGATACGGAGCCGCTCGTCTTTGTAGGGTTGTGCATACGTTACATATCGATTTGTTCACGAGTGATTGTCATGAAGGGATGTAACGGCGGTAGATTTTTTGTCTATTAATATATATTTTATTGTTAATACCTCTCTTTTATTATTATAACATAATTGTTAAGTCAGCTTTTGATATAACAAGTAGTTTCTAGATGTTTATTAGAAATGAATTGTGTTTTTAACATGGTATAAGAAAACAACCGTAATGAATTTTGAAATAGTACTAATTTTACGGATTTTTTATTTTATTACGGATGATTTATTTTATTACAATAAGTAATATTCGCGGAAATTTATTATTACTTTTAAAGGTTATTCATGATTGGTAAGCAAAATATTGGAGTGGCCATTGTTTTATCCAATCATTTCGGAAACAAATTTTCTTGTCATTTTAATGTTTTTATAAAATAGATAAGAAAATGAATCTTTTTAAGATTAATTTGATACACATACATTTAAGTACATTACCATATAGTTTTACCAATTTACCAGACCATACTACAAAGCCATTTTTTAGAGTGAAACCGAATAGTAACTACCAAATAAAATGTCTTTAACTTTTTGACTATTTTTCCATTCTTAGAGACGAGTTAAACTAATTGATCACTTTAGAAGACGTTCCATTTCGACGAAGACATTTGACAATTAACAAACGGAGGTATTGGAGAAATTCAGATTGAAATTTATGAAACTGAGTTTCGATATTTTATTGTCAAATAGAGCGTTTGGATGTCGTCTGTAAGTTGCAATTTTTTTTATATTTGCAGCAATAGTCTAACGGAGTGTAGTATATCTAGTGTCGACACGAAAATCTTGCGTTCGAAACCAGCTCTAGAGTCTCAAATATTTTGAAGTTTTTGTGTGTATATTATCGCTTTAACGACAATGAAAAATATCGAGCAAGAACCTACATATCTGAGAGGTCTCCAAAATAATTTTAATAATGTTTCCAATACAGCTTTTGAGGTGCAGTCTGCACCTGGTTCTGGATCTCCAAGGCAAAGGTTTGTGTGATACACAAATGATTCTGGTCTGGGTGTTGTGAAACGTAGTCCCTCGTAGTTTTTGAACTATGTGTGAGACTGTTGGGTATTATTATTTATACCAAAATCTTTTGTTGGAAAAAGAAGAAGATCAAAGCTCTTAAGTTAAAATAGATAGATAAAGAAACAGAACAAGTTTGCTAATCATCTCCATCCTCGCTATAGTATAATAACACTAAGATAGTCACACAATGAATTTTTATTTGCATATATTATCTCTCTATCTATTCTCGTATATAAATATATAGACCCCACAGGACCACACGTAGTGTGACCATGATCGAGAGTGAGAAGAGATAGAACTCTGTTGGTTCATTTTACGAGCACGTCATTTTGCAAAAAAACACCAAAGAGGAAAACAAAATTACACACACATAGTCTTTACTACACACTAAGTCACTGTTATATATAATAGAGAACTATAAAGAAATACCAAGAAATGTTATTAGAAACTTTAAACTATGAAAAGTTATTACAACGAGGTTTATGAAGTTACTTTAATGCCTACAAAAACTTAAAAGCTCTTTATACTAGCAACACCAAATCTTTTCATAAAAACTAACATTTGACAACTCTTGAGGAAATTTATCATTGTTTAAATTTTTTAACATATGAAATTAACAAATGATGTAATATTTTTTTTTACTCTCGTTACGTTAATTATTTTTTTTATCGTTTCTCAAATATACGATATGGTGTTTTTTTCGGTAGGGCATACCATTTGGCTACCTCTGTCAATTATTAGACAAGATTTAACCTTATTCCACGAGATCCAACTTCAAAAGTACGCAAAAATTATATATTACAAACAACGACTGCAAAGAACAAATAGAGAACAAGAAATATTTTCCCCACAATTCACATGAGGCATACCTTTCACCACTTCCTTTGTGGATGAGTTTATTTAATAAATTCTAGAAATCGTATACGTACATTTATCACTTGTTTTTATCAGAATATTCTAGACTTGAAATTCTTTGCAAAAACGCTTCTACAGCGGCGACGGCGCCATTGTGTTTGCCACAAGATTTATAGATACCAGCCAGTGTGTTGTGAATTAAAAAAATAAGAGAAAAACAAAACGGCCAGCTCACCAGCGGTGACCGCGAACAAAATGCCTCGCCTAGCGTTCGCGCGCAGAATTTCTGTTATACGAGTAAATTGGAAAATGGAACAGGTATTAGCCGCTACTGGTTCCAGTGAACTGTGTTGCCGGATGTCGAAAAGTTATTTTGCCGAGTTCGTGAGCTGTGAAACATGAATTTTCGAATTTCGAAGACAGACAAGTTACATAATATGGAGTTGAACTGGCTATGTACGTTGTTTTGGTCTCTACACGTCTTTAGATACGTATATTTATGTACTGACTGCCTCGGTGGCGTAGTTGTAATTACGCATGCGTTACGACTGCTGTGCTGAGGTCTTGGGATCCCCGTGTCAGGTAAAGTAATATTGGGTTTTTCTTTTTCGAAATACTCAATATCAGCCTGCAGTCTGGAATTGAGCCGGGTATGGGGATAGTCTAGCCCCCTATCACATTATGGGACCATCATGAATTCGGCGGAAAGTGGGTGTACTGGTTACACTCCTGCCTACCCCTTCAGGGATTATATGCGTGAGTGAATATATATGTATGTGTATATTGAACTAGAGATGACTAATGTAGTTCAGGATATATAATTAATTGGCATAGATTGATGACCTTTCGTAGTCGTCTCGATGTAAATTAAATGTCTCAAACTAAATTTATACTCTAGTATATTGCACTTAAGAACTTTCTATCAACTTGAGTGTACACTCCATAATAACCTTTGTCTAAAATGTAGTCAAATAGTTGGAACAAGAATATTTAGCTAAAGCGTCACCTGAGACGTATTAATGTCACTTGAGTTCAACGTAACTTAATCAACTCAAACTAAGCTAAACGTGACTTCACCTAACTTTGTAGACAACTATTAAATAAGTATGCATCGTACCCTATTACCTAATGAATATTACAGTATAGATGTTTTACATCGTACTAAATTTGTAAAGTATTGGCAACATAATTTAAAAGTATATATAGGTACGGTATATTCAGCCTTTGGACGTAGTGGGTAAGCAGTAGAGTGACATGAAAGGTCACGGGTTCGATTTTCCGCACTGAGACATCCACAATCAACAACAAATATCTGTTTCGTGTCTGGGTGTTGTGGGACCATAATCCCTCGTACTTTTTGATACCCACGAATCAGCTTTGACATATTGTGGGATCAGGACTCGACAGAACAGGACCCGCATAGTTCGTGATATGGCGCAATTGTATTTATTGAGACACTTTATTTTTACACAAGTTATTACATCTTTCTATAATTTACTATCCCATAGAAACCGTGCATTTTCCGGGATAAGAAAGATCCTATGTTATTCTCAAACCCCTCAACTAACACTTACTTACAAACAGAGATACATTTTATAGCATTAGTGTGGACTAGTATGGCTATGACTTAAGGGATAATTTTGCAAAAAAAATGTAACATGTATTTCCTACCAAAAGCCTAAATATGAATTTTCAGATCCCTAACTTGAGAAATGATGGATTTCCCATACAAATTTTGAACTCCTATTTGACCCCTTTCAAGATTGTTTTTTGAGAAAAAGATAGCCTGTGTCCTTCTCCAGGATATAATATATCTCCTTGCCAAATTTCATCACAATCTGGTCAGCCGTTTAGTCGTGAAAAGGTAACAAACAAACAAACAAACAGAGTTACTTTCGCATTTATAGTATTGGTATGGATTATCTCTGATCTTATTATTATATCACTTATAATATCTAAGGATAAACATAAGTGCATGGACTGTGTTAAGGTAGTTTTCTGTATGACTCTAGGCAAATTCCTTTTTTTATTTAACTTACACGAAATTTATCGTCTTACCTGGTAACCAAACCATGACCTTAACAATCGAAGTTCGCAACCACTGAACCACTGAGTTGACTAAAAAATTAACTTTGAAAAAAGTTAAATGTATCACGTAATAAATTAATGACCTTATCAAAAGACAGTATCTTGTTTGTCATCTATTTAATGTACTTTACAAAGGAATATAAAAAGTCCATTAGTGTGGTGATTAAAAGAAATATCTTGGCCAAGCTTTTGCTGTACAATGATTCAGGTTTATTAGTAAGATGTTTTGGCATAATAAATTTGAAATATGCAATGTAAATTACTTTTAATTTAGCCACATTTGCTATCGAGCTCTTACGTTAAGATAATTGTTTGAATATATTAAATAATAATTGAACTCACATACAATTACCTAATATAGTAAAGTTATTTAAATTATTCTGAATATACAATACATATTTAATATTACCTCGGCGGAGCAGTTGCAATGAGCAAACGTTACGACTGCTGTGCTGAGGTCTCAGGTTCTATGGGAAAAAGTGATATTGGGTGTTCTATCATGAAATATTCAGTATTAGCCCGTAGTTTGGAATTGGCGATGCGCTCGGCCCCTATCTTATAATGACACGGTAATAAGTTCGGCGAATTGTGGATGTGGTGGTTACACCTCTGCCTACCACCTCTGCCTGCCTGCAGTAGCGAGAGACAACTATATCTCGCTACTCGACACAATCATGCCGGCCTGCCACTTTACAAATTTCACTTACCATGCGTTTCGTATGGTAAGTGAAATTTCAGGAGACCAAAACCCCCACCCTCCAAATAATTATTCCTTTTCTTGAGACCGCTTAACCGATGATCTTTATCTTGTGGGTGTTCTGGGAGGTAGACATCATGCACGATTTGCTCGTTTGAAAATCTTAATAATGCTTTTAGATCTTATGGCATTCATAGCTTAAGGCACTTAACTCTGGGGGGTACATGCGTGAGTGCGTTTGTATGTTCATATAAAAAAAAATATATAAAAACCACGTGTCATGATGTTCATAGACGCTAATCTCAGAAACCGTCCAAGCGCTTTCCATGAAATTTTGTGAATGGTTGATTCTAGCTTGAGAGATAACATAGTTTTGGATCTGATAGGTAGTGCTATTGTAGATATTTTTTAAAAACAGAAATTAGCTCTACTTGTAAGGCAGTCAGTGACAGGTCAGGGGGCCACTATTGATAGTGTATTAACATAGAGGGCTAAGATAAGCTAAGATCAAACGAAAGGACTCATTAGTACACGAGGTCCGTGCCCAGCACTGGGACAGTAAGTTAACTATGAGTTTATATATTTGGTGTGAGGTTCCAATTACGTACTACTGAAATGCAGAATAAAAAAAAAGGATCCAAGGCTTTGAGAACATATCTATATTTTATAAATAGTAATTGGTTAAAAGATACATAAAGACAATATTTGACCCAATGTTTGTGGATGGTGTCGAATAAAATGGTCTGAAATCGAGTCTGTAATACCCCAGGGGGTCGTAAACTTCGTCTGTACCCCAGCACACTTCGAATAAAACGATATTTATGACTTCCCACTTTTGAGACTTGCATGCCACTTTTATTTTAAACTTTATTATATTTTTATTTGAAAGTGGAGTGATTTCACCTTTTAGGTTTTCTTCGCATGAATTGGTTGGTTTAGTTACTTCGTTTAAAGAATTAAAATATTTTTACTAGAGAGTAATTGATATTAAATCTTATGTAATGTAGTTTTCTGTCTGTAAATAAGTGAATTAATTGGTGCACCCAATAATAATAAGATAAATTGCTTTACGAAAACAGAATCAAAATTAATTAAAAATGAGGCGGAAATTTATTTAAATTATTTGTATCATCAATAGACATTACGGGCGGTGACGTAATAATTCATGTCGTGCATCTTAATTCTACCATTTGACAAATAACCCACTCACCAGATTTAAACGGCTTTTAAATTGTTTATTTTTAGTGGAATCATAAAATCCTTTCACTAGGTTTTGAGAAGCGTAACTTACCTTATTAAAATAATCCTAAAATTCTTATATTAAAAATTCTAATAATATATTCCACACTGCATCAAAAGCTTTTAGCCTGAATATTTAATTTCTAGATTTTTTTTATACAAATGATGTATCTACTTTAAGGTGTAACACACGCGATTTATAACCGAACTTCTATTCCAATTCGCACTCAACCAAAAACATTTTTCGCCACTTAACACACGTCAAAGATTTTCTGTATAACAAAGGTTTGGAAAGCGTGAATCCAGTTCGAAGAAATTCTATCGAAGCTTTTTTTAAAAGTCCTTAGCCAGTGTCACCTCAGCAAAAAAGATTTATCGTTAAGTAACGAACAAGTCACTGTAGAGGCACTACTTACGATTTTCCCGATGATTGAATTTCGCGCGAGGTTAATTTATCTTAATAGTTTGGAAATTTGGAATGATAGAGAAAGTTATAATCTCATCGATAGTGTTTGAATAAATCGTTCAAATTGATTTCTAAACACAGGTTTTTAATGAATATTTGAATTCGATTATTTTTATTTATATTTGGCATCAATTCATCGTCAATCCGTCTGCCTGTGTGTATTGGATGCCAATTCACGGAATTAAAAACGTTCAACATATTGTTCTCATCTAGTCTCGGCGTCGAAGATGTCATATGGTGTAAAACATCAATTGTGAGATAACATTAAAATGAGATTGCATAGACTCAAGTTGACGGAAAATAAAACGCATTTTGAAATGACATATGGACTTTCTGCACATAAAGTTATTGGCTGAATTATAATCTAATCAGTTCGTTTAACATTAAGTTGAAGTATCAATAAAATATGAGAATTGGTCCTCTGATTAGTACATAAATACTAGAAAGTATTGACGGTTACCTACGATATTACTGACTTTAGCTTATGATGCTTGATCCAATAATATGAGTGTACCTAACTGCCGCACTCAGAGAGCTTCATTTACCTTAAGTAACAATTAGTAAATCGTCTTATCTTTTAAGTTTCTTAAAAGATAAGACGACGGTTTCCTTTAGATACAACATTTGATCCATACTTCTCCTGCAACAGATTAATAGTACATTGAACTTATCAAGTTAAGTGAAGTTCTCATTAAATACGCTTATTATTGTAAAATTCACATTGTTTAACAATACTTTACTGACGCTTATAAAAGATTTAACTTTATCCCACTTTGAGTGTTGAAATTTTTAAATATTTGCTAAGTGATGAGTTAATGGTCCTTTTACGACTTGGAGTGGTTTAGTTAATCCTTGGTATAAATGCTAGAGAGCTACATATATTTTGATTTCACTAATAGGTTGTTACATACATATATATACACTCACGCCTGTAATCCCCGAAGGGGTAGGCAGACGTGTAACCAGTACATCCACTTATGGCCGAATTTCGGTCCCATAATGTGATAGCGAGCCTATCGCCACACCGGGCACCATTCCAGTCTCCGGGTTAATACTGAGTATTTCTAGGTAGAAAAACCCAATATCACTTTACCCGACCCGGGGATCGAAACCGAGACCTCAGCACAGCAATCGTAACGCATGCGCAATTACAACTGCGCCACCGAGGCAGTAATAGGTTGTCCTTTATCGTATTTTGTGTAAATAACATAACACATTATTGGACCAACCCTATCATCACTTTCTTTCTGTAATTTATTCTTTTGTGTAACTTGCCTGCAGGGGCTGCTCACCTTGGCTCACGTATACTACAATTTGTATCGATTGTTAGGTTATTACAAGGTATATACCATTGCAAGTTTTATACCTATTTTTTAGCAGAGGCCAGTAGTCGACCAAGTAGGTCAACTGTTACTTAATTATCACCCCATATAAAATTCAGTCATTCAGCAGTGATTGCGTATTTGATTGCGGTACAGACTGTCAAGACGAAAGTCGTATGTTCGAAACCCAAAATGGCATACACCTCTGACTTTTCTAAATTTATATGTTTATTAAATGTAAATTATCGCTCGCTTTAACGGTGAAGGAAAACACCGTGAGGAAAACTGTATACCTAATACCTCTCATAAGAATTTCGAAGGTATGTGAAGTCTACCAACCCGCATTAATTCAGCGTGGTGGACTAAGGCCTAACCCCTCTCAGTAGTAGAGGAGGCCCGTGCCCAACAGTGGAGCAATGTTTAATAAAGGGCTAGTATTATTTATTTATTATATATAACCCACGAAACATAGTAAAATGATGCGCTGACTGGATTAGAAAATCGCTCTCATGATATGATCAGCAATAGTAAGCTGTTACTTAACGTCTGTTTTTTTTTTAATGGGACTCTATAAGTTAAGCTGTCTTTCCTGTGTTAGAAAAAACTTCAGCATGGCTCTACCATTTGACTTTTGTTATATGTAGCTTTTAAATAAAGAGCATTTTAAAGTACTAAATTCTAACTTGAGATGTATTTTTGAGTCATAACACACTATTAATCTTAATTAAATTATATCAGAATTACAAAAATAATTTTCTGTTACAACATATCAATTGTAGAAAAATATTTTGTCTACAATATTTTTTACCACTGTAATGTAAATGAAAACTACTGTTAATTAACCTTATGTTAACAAATGTATGTTCAACTTCAACATTTGAAGGCACAATTTCTTAGGATTGCAACCCACGCATTACATCGCCCACGTATATCTTGATATTAACCACAAGACTTGTTTAACAACCCAAACTCTATCAAGAGTCCTTGACGTTACGAATTAGTATGATATTTATATATTTTTATGTATACACTTTATATACATCGTATACAGACGGACTTAAAGCCGAAGACATTTTTTTTGTCATATGAATGTGACTTATTTAAAATGTATTTTATGTGTAATTTTTAGTTGGAATGTAATGACAAATTACAGAAGACCTACAGCTGAGTTTCTTGGTGCTTCTTCTCAAACCAGTGGGCATTTCCGAAGCACCGGTAGACTTAGATTTTAACATTACTATGACATATAAAAAGTGCCCCTAGTGGCCTAATTTACAAAATAAATGATTTGATTTGATTTGACATTCTATCCCAGTAGGTAGGTAGTACAGAGATAAGCAGGGATAATGATAAAAAAAAATTAAAATCAAATTAGGATGGACATACATTTACATACACATAAATTGGCATTTTAAATTCATATAGTGAATTCTCAGGTATGCAGGTTACCTCACGATGTTTTCCTTCATCGATAAAGCAAGTAATAATGAACAATGAATAAACACGTAACTTTAGAAAAGTAAGAGGTATATTTCAGTCTGGTTTCGAACCTACGACTTTCGTCTCGGCAGTCTGTACCACTCCCAACTAGGGTATCGCTGCCATTAGAATTAGGTAGGAACCCTCCTACGTTCCAACCGTATACAAATATATACAAGTATCTCCTTATATACATTTGTATCCAATTGGCCAGCAATCACCGTATATATAGTGAAAACTAGTTGTTTGCTATGAGTCTTATTCCGGGGACACCGCTCCGTTATAATCCGCACACGTTTAAACTGACCAAGAACCCTGTGGAACCTTGTCAAAGTAATTTGGAAATAACAGTTCTAGAAGGAAATAAGGTTAGCAAAGCAATTCTAAATATTTAATATTAAATTTATTGGATTACTTAAAACCACGAACCACCAAGAAACTCTTGTTGCCTAAATTCATATTAAGATACTTATGTTATTAGGTTTAAGTTTGTGTTTTTCAAAAGTGTCATGATTTTTAATGCGTAAATGAGAAAATTATTTCGCACAATTGCCTTTTAAAATTATCTTTCAGTCAATTTTTTTTTGTCCACATAATAATAACAAATAACATGAAAATAATCGAAAAGGTAAACAATAATATTACGCCAAACATGAGCAGCAATCCACAAAACACGTCGATCATTTCGCGAGCTTTGACGCGAGTTTGCCGACGCTACGGTTTCCCAAGTCTCATTTCCAAAAGGTCACATCCCATACTAAACGCATGTGGTCCGCAGATTATAAGCTTGTCTG
Source organism: Laothoe populi (assembly GCA_905220505.1). Classification (NCBI taxonomy): domain Eukaryota; kingdom Metazoa; phylum Arthropoda; class Insecta; order Lepidoptera; family Sphingidae; genus Laothoe; species Laothoe populi. Next base: position 17,110,470 of record HG992153.1, read on the forward strand.
ACTGGCGAAGGACGCAACATCGCTTGATGGTTGACATATACTTACCATAGTAGGTAGAGTTCAATCGAGATATGTGTCAGGGTAAAAAATAAGAAAGGTTACCTCACGCAACTAAATATAATATTATACCAGAGTTGCCAACCGTCCGGTTTTCCCAGGACATGTCTTGGTTTTTAGAGTGTCCTGGATACTTTTTAAGCAGCGCCTAGGTTTTTAAAGCGCCCTGATTAGGTCCTGTATTTTAAAATTCACACACCAACCACTTTTGCAATCCTTACTTTAGGGGTGGCGTCTCGGCTCGCAAGTGTTAACGCTATTTTGAAACAAAGATGCGTCCTGTTTTTAAACTGAATTTTCCTGGTTTTCCTAACTTTAAATCCTAGTATTTGAATTTCGGTGTTGGTAACCATATATTAAACTAATATACAGTAACGTTTGAAAGACAGAAAGAGGTCACTGACTAGAGAAGAGACACGACGATGTCTACTGGAGGGACTGTGCTCCGGGTAGCTGTTCATATTTATACGATGTTCTTGGTTGATTTCATACTTTGCTGGTGGTAGAATATTCATATAAGCCCGGATAGCGACCACCGTACACAGGGTGTAAAACCCACCATAGTGGCACACGCAAGTGTGTCGCGTTTCGGGATCAGTCTGTGTACATCTGGTTTTTGTCAGGGGTCTAGAGTTGGGGTACGATGTTCGGCCGTGTTGCGGCCCTCTGAGTATTCTGACACTAGACCCTCGACCGCTTCTTCACCTTCTTGCCCATGACGTAGTGTGAAGAAGCAGGCCGGCATAATTGTGTTTAGTAGCGTGGGATAGATTGCCTCTCGCTACTCTATACTCTAATTGGACGGCACTGCGCTTACGATCAGGTGCAGTGTGGTCACTTTGCCGTGACAGGATAAAAAAACTGGTTTTGTGTCTACCTCCATATCAGAGATTGGCCCATGAGACCATTGAAGTTATAAATAAACATAATTATTTATCGATTACAGACTATTCTAAACGATAGAAATAGTACTCTGAAACATCGCAATTACCGATAAAACTGTATGCAATCAACTACACGACACGAGATAACATACCAATGAATAAATTAGTTCGAGACATAACGTGAACGTACCACAGTTTACGTATACGCCACGTCATGAATAACGTAACTCGGGGCCGCCTTAATTATTCCCTTGTTGTAGGATATTGTTTTTGGTGATCTGAAATTGACGGCTTTTGTGTAATTGATTTGAGTTGTAACCGCCTTTGTTACGATTTCGAGGTTTGTTAATCCGATTGTAATTTGTTCTACTTAAGTACTTTCATTTATTATAGTAAAGGCCTTTTCACCACTTGCTGATAGATCTACACTACAAATTACCTGAGTGATAAGTTAATATTAATATATTTTTGCCTCCTTATCGCAATGGGCGAGTAGCTGGTTGTAGAACAGAAAGCCTGTGGGTTCGATTCCCGTATGGAGACTAATGTTTGTGTGACAGACTGATGTTTATTAACAAATAACTTTAAATATAATTAAAACATAAAATGAAGGCTATGCACATTTTAAGGGTTATTTCTATGAGAGTGTTTAGGACTAAGAGTGAATAGTAGAGAAGGCTCGTGCCCAGCAGTGGGACAATGCCTAGCACAGGGCTGGCATTATTTTATATTTTCTTAATATAAATAATATTGAATTGAGTGTCTACGCAACGAGTATTGAACATATAGACAGACCAGAAACCCTTCAACAAGCTTAGACACATACGATATTCAACTTCACTTGTGAAACTTCAGATATCAAATAACCCCTTACTAGTACTAAATTAACCCTTAGATAAATCTTAAGTTACAAGAAATAGAGGTATTCATATATTCATTGTTAAAATTAATCCTATCCTACTAATATTATAAATGCGAATGTTTGAATGGATGGATGTATGTTTGTTACTCAATCACGCTACAACGGCTGGACGGATCTAGTTGAAATTTGGCACAGAGATAGATTATAGTCCGGAAAAGTACAAAGGCTACTTTTTATCCCGAAAAAATGTACAATTCCCGTGGGATAGTTTAGTTTTTAACAGAGCAAGAGATCGACATGACTTTTTGCATAGTGACGGTTTAGGGATTAGAAAATGACATAGGCTACTTTTTATCCCGGAAAAATGCACACTTTATATGGAATAGCTAAATATAGAAAGGTGTTATAGCTAAGATACCTTCATGGATTGTATACCTTTCTTTCAAAAATACCCTCCACGCGTGGGGAGACCCGGGCAACATCTAGTTAATAATAAATACACCCGACAGTTATACATACCCACGGAAATACTTAGATAAACTGTAGGTATGTGTAGGTATTGTCCTATAACTGAATTACGGTCTCACGACACACAAACTCGGAATCTAATCTAAATATATATAAGCGAAATAACACTGATTGACTCATCACTAGACCTGTAAAACTTTACATCTGATTGCATTGAAATTGAGCATAGTTATAAGTTACCCACTTCGTGATCTAGAAATTTCTCTCCCAAGGGGGTAAAGTAAGCGATAAACAGTTGTATGGAAGTACGCCATTTTCAAAGTAAGAAGCACGTAAATTCATTTACCTGCTTCTGGTTAGAAGTTCATGTACACGTATATCAGTGTTTATCAAAATGTAACCCCTAAGAGAATAAAATAGGGATTAAAAAGTTCTGTCTGTTACATTTCCACGGCTAAACCACTGAACTGATTTTTATGTAATTTAGTATGAGGATATCTATAAACCTGAGGACGGATATTGGTTAATTTATTTTTTAAATCAATCCTTAAAAGGGACAATTACTTGAATGTATCAAAATTAAATATAGCATATAGTTTCAATTTTCAATTTACATTTATTTAATGGTTTCTTATGTTTACGCGAATGTTATACATTGAAATAAAACTAATTTTTACGGATTCTATCGCGGTTTATTTAACTTTTTATCCCGATTTCTTCATGGTCACAGGGCGGACATTTATTTGTAAATCGAGCCGAAAAAACAATTCAAAAACTTAAAACCGACTACTACAAATCACGCTTTAAAAAGTATGAACCAAGAAAATATTCTCATCTGAAATTGTAATGTACAAACTATTCGATATTTAGATAAACAACTTACATGTAATAAATATTTTATTATATTAGATACATATTCATAGTGTTGTTCAGAGAGCAACCGCGATCGTATGATACTTTGTAGAATTTTGAAATTTTAAAATTATAACCTGGGTATCTTCAAGTCAAGAGTGAATAGGTATCTTCTAGGCAAGCGTGCTCCACCGTAGACCACGTCATCAATTACCATCAGGCGAGATAGTGGTCGAATGCAAGCCTATTTACGCAAAAAAAGGATGTATTGCCTTGTCCGTAGGTGGCGACGGTTCCCTTTTTTTTATTAAATTCTTATTAATGTAAACTTAACAACCTCTTTTTGTAAATATTTTTTTAGAACGATGAATTCTTCGGTGAACCAAGTACACAAAATCTATATTAATCTATTTATATTTCACTATTAGATTGAATGAGTAATTATTCGTTTAAGTGGGAAACTTGGTGCGTTACCGAATCCCATCTTAGTCGCGTATTATTAACTTTTGCACTCCTCACACTTACAGATAAACTTACTCTCGATACTCGAGGTTTAGTTAATTAATTCAATATTTAACTATGAACTTGTGTAATAGCTTCGTGTGTATCCATAGATATTCTAATCTCTAGGTGGTCAAAATTGTTAAAACTTTCTACATTTTAATATAGTGTTAGTCTGTTGTGCCATAATACCTATCTTATTTTTGTAAATTCGTGGACAATGGTTTGGGTTGTATGTTTACGAAATCATTTATTTTTGGATTGTACTGTCATAATATTCTATAACATGCAACTGTTTTTTGTCCCAATAAATAAAAATAATTATCATATGCGATCAAAAATGATTTAACGATTTTTACTTCGGTACACTATAAAATATTGTCAATATTTCTGACTAGTAACATTTTTATAAAGAGAAGCAAAGTGACATCATTCTTCCTCGTTGTCGGCAGAATAAACTTGTTGATAAGACATTTTTTATTTTTATAAACTACTAGCTTTTGCTCGCTGCTTCGCCCGCGTGGTATTTATTTTTAAAACAAAAGGTATACAATCCTTGGAGAAATCTTAAGCTATTAGTAGAATGAGTTATGACGCAGCGATAGCCTAGTTGGTTGCGGTACGGACTGTCAAGACGAAAGTCGTGTATTCGAAATCCAAATGGCATACACCTCTGACTTTTCTAAAGTTACGTCAGTATTAAATGTTAATTATCGCTTGCTTTAACGGTGAAGGAATCATCGTGAAGAAACCTGCATATCTGAGAATTCTCATAAGCATCTTCAAAGGTATGTGAAGTTACCAATCCGTATTAGTCTAGCGTGGTGGACTAAGACCTCACCCATCTCATTAGTATAGGGGCCCGTGCCCAGCAGTGGGGCTAGTATTAGTTATGTTACTTAAACTATATTATTAAAAGAATTTTATAAAGCACTTAAAAAATTAAGTAAGACAATCAAATCCGGTATAAAGTGTAATTGTCAAATTAGAGAAAAAGGATGCACGATTTTTTTTACTCATACTGATATTTAAAATAGGAAGCGTTCATTATTTACGTAACAATTTTGCAAATTTTTTTTTTAGGTATTTTAGGTTAAAAATTTGCATGCATTTAAAACAACTTATAATAACCATGGTATTTATATATACATAGCTATGTTAAACTCTCAAGATATTGGAAGGGTGTCCCCTAATTTTAATACAATTTGATGATCGCCTACAATCCGGTGACTCAACCGCTCGTTTGATCCCTCTTTCTAAAAAACACGCTTATTTATGAAACTAGCATTTATTCGTAGCTTTGGTAGGGTGACTACGTTTCTCGAAATCATACGAGAATGATATGCACAAAAAAAACACTTTTAATTTTTTTTTAAGTTTTTTTTTATTTTTTCATTCCTATTTTTCTTTGTTTAAAAATATGTTTAGGGCTATAATTTTATCGTCATTTATTTAATAAATGGGAGTAGTAGGTAGTAGGAAAATGGACATTGGCATTTAAAATAAGGAGCGCCTGGTAAAAATAATAATTAATATAAAAGAAGTTTAATAAAACTTTGTCAGCAATAAGAATTGGATTTCTTAAATTACCATCAATATTATTGCTATCAGAATAAAAGCCAATTCAATATAAATAATTGTGACGGACATTGTTGACTCAAGGTAGTTCATTCTATTCGAATAATATTCTCTAGGTCCCATTCTTATTTCCCCCACGATAATATATTTTGTTCTTTATCCCCTTTTCAACGATAATTACAATATCCGCTTAGGGGAATGAAATCACTAATAATATTAGTATAAAAGTATCTCTGGATATCGGGTTGGTTTTTGTTACATTTACTTAATTGTGTTGCGTGTATTGTGATTGGGGTTTGATTTTTACGATTATTTCGGTTTCGGTTCGGTTATTGTCCATTTGCCAAGTATTTTGTAATGTAATTCAAGTTTTTAACCAGTCATGACTCATAAGCTTCCTGGCGGTGCGTGCGTTCAAATACTGGCCAGTTTCACCCTTCTTACATGCTATTTTTAACTTTAATGTTATGGGAATAAAAATGATTTTGGCTTGTATTTTCCTTCTCCTTTTTTTAATATCATTATAGACACGAGTGATTAATTAACAATGATTCAAAAATGGTCAGTACTTTTGCGTCACGATCGAGTAGTGTAATAAGTTTATACTTAGAGATAATATTCATGTCATTGACCTGGTAATAGCTTACTTAGACCGAAAACCGTGAGGTCGTGTGTTCAAATCTCAGGGTAGACGATCACAATTCGTGTCTTTATTATGTGGTGAAAATAAGCTCAGCAAGCCATGAATGTACTAGTTGTTTCTCTGTATACCCCTTTTTGTTATGAAGTAATATTTTTTGTTTTCTTATATATTTTTTTACATAAAAACAAATACACAGAAATGTAAATTTAAAAAAACATTTCTGGGGCAGTTAGGATAACTACATATAAAAATAGTTGCTCGCTATTTTTTTACTTTTTTTTTACACAGTCAGACGAGCATACGGGCCACCTGATGGTAAGCAGACACCGCCGCCCATAAACTTCGGCAATTCCAGAGCACAGCAAAGCCGCTGCCTACCGTTTCTTTATAATTTGTGATTTCTTACAGCCAATCTAATATGTACTTACTATGCTTACAATTTACGTCATGTTCCTGTTTATTCACCTCAACTGCAAAATCGACACCTTACACTTAATAAAATGGTCGATAGTAAATCACAATCTCATATTTCGAACAACAAAGAGAAATCTCGGATGAGTTTATCAACAAACAAAATTTTTCCACAAAGCTAGATTATTATAACCGGAATTTTGAAACCTCATTACAAACTTCACAAAGGGAACACCTAGAAATCTAAAATTAAAGAGGCGAGAATGATCAAACGACTTCACAAAGGACTGAACAATTCAATAGCCGAAACCTCAGCTGAGCCTGCGAAGGGTTTGACCAAAGGGCCTGACTGCCATTCCGGAACATGACACAATTTTATATGCGGTAATGTGATGTCATTTCTCCAGCCTCATTAGGGCGGGAAGAAGCGACGCGTGCTCGAAAAGAGCTCTTGTGACCTTCCACGTTGGGTCTACTATCGTTGGGGAGCTTGCAAATCTTTTTAAATGCATTCTTACGTAGTTAAAGGTTATTGTTTTGTGGTGGGATTAACATGTGTTTTATGGTATCACATATTTGTAGCGAAATTACTTTGTTACAAGGTTCGTAATGGGTCTTGTGTCGTCTTTTTTCGTTATACCATATTTGTGGATACTGTACAATTCGTTTATATGGCACGACATTTATGTTTGTTTCTTTTAATATTACTAATCCTACTAATATAACTACAAATGTTTTGATGAATGAATGGATTTTTGACACTTAATCACGCTAGAACGGGTGGACGGATCTTCGGACGGATTTCGTAGCACATGCTTTTTTCCCGGAAAAATGTACGGTTCCCGTGGGATAGATTAGTTGTTATATTCCACAGAGCAAGGGATCGACATTATTTTGCATAGTGGTAGTTTAGGGGTCAGAGAATGACATCTATACTATTTTTTCCGAAAAATGCATTGTACCTATGAGATAGCAAAATATAGAAAGATGTAATACCTTAAAATGACTTCATGAGTGTTACAAATTTTCTTCCAAAATAACTACAATGTGGGCAGAGCTGCGAGCAAAAGCTAGTATCTCATAAGATCTAGACAGTACAATAAAATGTTATATTTATCGTAGTTCATCGACAGCCTCCGTGGCGCAGTTGGCGAGTGGCCGGCTGTGAAACGAGAGGCCGTGGGTTCGATTCCCACACCGGGACAAATGTTTATGTGACAGACAGATATTTGTGTCCGGGGTCTGGGTGTTGTGAGACCGTGTGTCTCTCGTAGTCCCTGATACCTACAACACAAGACTCTGAGTGTGGGGTCGGGGCTATGTGTGTGACTGTTGGGTGTTATTTATTTATTATTTTATTTATTTATTTATTCCAACAACGTATTAAATTACGCTTCATAATATTATCAACATATCTATTAACTTTAGCCAATAAGATGTAAAACTAGATAGTATAACGGCCAGTGAGTTGATTCAGTACATGTCTGAAATTCATATATCATACTGTCAAGCGTTGATTTACAATGTGGCTACAACTTACAACTATATGAACAATATGTGTGATTTATATTAAGTACCATAGATATTGACTGCCTCGGTGGTGCCGTTGTAATTGCGCAAGCGTTACGACTGCTGTACTGAGGTCTCGAGTTCAATCTCCGGGTCGGGTAATGTGATGTTGAGTTTTTCTATTTAGAAATAATCAGTATCAGTCCGGAGTCTAGAATTGTGCCCGGTATGGCGATAGGCTCGCGCCCTATGACATTATGGGCCCTTAATAATTCAGCGAAAAGTGGACGTACTAGTTACGCCTCTGCCTACCCCTCCGGGAATACAGGTGGTATGTATGTACCCCAGCAATTCTTGCATAGGAGAAATCTGGTTAATATAACCTTAGTATCGTTATCATAATAATACTAGCCCTGTATTGATCCCACTGCTGGGTACGGGCCTCCTCTGGTAATGAGAGGGCTTAGGCCTTATTCCACCACGCTGGCCTAATGCGTGTTGTTAGACTTCATACACCTTTGAAATTCTAGAACTCTCAGGTGTGCAGATTTTGCTCACGATGATTTCTTCACAGTTAAAGCAAGCGATAATTAACAATAAAATGTTTTTTTTTATCCTGGCACGGCAAAGTGACCGCACTGTACCTGATGGTAAGCGCAGTGCGGTCCAAATAGAGTACTGAGTAGCGAGAGACGATCTATCCCCCACTACTCAACACACTCATGCCGGCCTGCTTCTTCACACTACGCCATGAGCAAGAAGGTGAAGAAGGGGTCGAGGGTCTAGTGTCAGAGTACTAAGAAGGCCGCAAAATGACCATTGTACCCCAACTCCAGACCCCCGACAAAAACCGGATGTACACTGGCTGATCCCGGAACGCGACACACTTGCGTGTGCCACTATGGCGGGTTTTTCGCCCTGAGTTCGGTGGTCGCTATCCGGGCGGATACGAATATCCTACCACCAGCAAATTTCATGCTATATATAATTTATGCTACAACATCCCAACTGTTAATGACTTCAGAAAATCATAAAGAGCCCAATTCGGTTGAATCCTACATAAATACGATGTTTGGATGGATGGATGGATGTTTGTTACTCAATCACGCTACAACGGCTGGACGGATCTGGTTGAAACTTCGCACAGAGATAGATTATAGTCTGGAATAGCACATAGGCTTTTTATCCCGTAAAAATGTAGAGTGGGATAGTTTAGTTTTTCACAGAGCGAGGGATCGACATGATTTTGTGCAAAGTTGTAGATTAGGGATCAGAAAATTACATATGCCACTTTTTATCCCGAAAAAACGGACGCTTCCTATGGGATAGCAAAATATAGAAAGGTGTAATAGCTTAAGATGCCTCCGTAGATTGTATACCTTTCCTTCCAAAAATAACCTCCACGCGGGCGGAGCCGCGAGCAACATCTATTGTGTTATATTTACCACATTAAAGTTAATATAAAACAATTCTAGTCAGTAATAAAATGTAATGTGTAATCTTTATGTTTTTAATATTACTATTATGATTCACATAATGAATAATAACATTTTAATTCATTATACATCACGCAAAACCGCGACGATAACAAAAACCGCAACTGTCCTTTTGTCAGCTTTGGGCAACTAAGCCTTTAAACATGTTAATTATGCTTAATTTTTGTGTCAACAGCCACTCTCTACATGTTTTATCAACTATGCAGACCAATATGAATCTTAACTGTTCATTTTTAAGTTCTATTATAGCGATTCAGTTGAAAGTTATTGTTTCAGCATAAGTATCTTAGGGGTCAGTTTGGCTTAACATATTATTTATTGGGTTCTTTCAAGCAAATTTTGCTGGTTCTTAATCAAATAAATACACTCAATAGTCACATACGTAGTACGGACCCTAATCTTGGTCAAATCTGTATTGTATGTCAACACCCAGACTCGAACCAATATTTGTCACACAAACATTTATCTCGAGCGGGAATCGAACCCACGCACGTTTCACAGCTGGCTACTAGCCCACTGCATCTCCGAGGCTAACAAATTAAGAAGAGTTAAACGTCAAAATGTCAAAATTAAGTAGTCTATAACTGTTCATTTTTATATTACAGAAAGAACGCCAATACTGAGTTCTATTGTATGATGAATTCTGACATAAGCTACAGTCGACCTGTTCTTACTTACGACTGTTCCAAAATTTATATTGTCCAATTCTATAGATCATTTCTAACCTAAACAATTATAATTAAAATGATCTATTAGGAAAGTTACAACAATAAATACATTGTAATATATTTTTTAGATAAGGACCTCTTACTTGTACTTCGATAAATCAATAAAAACACTAGTATATTTACTAATATTAATATTACATCGAATAAGGTAAAATCTACGGAATTTAGGTACTTATTTTCCACCCCTGTGCATATAGGGTTTATTTTGGTAGGTGTCGTGTCGCTATGAAGCAAAATGCTGTGTAATCGGGGATGTTTAACCGGCCTTAATCTGAGATGGCATTTTTCGCTCCATTGGTTGCGATTTCACGAAAGGCGGAACTGTTATTAATTTCAATCAGATAAGACCCTGGTGCCCAAAAGGGGAAGCACCCACTGCTATGAAGGCCATCACGGTATTAAGGGGCTTACGGAAACACGTAACGCGGCGAAAATTCGGCAGGGCTTTGGCTCTCATCCAGTAAATATTGAGAACCATTCAGACGAAGAGAATTAATGTTCTGGCGTGATGTTTCGCGAGCGTTCCAAGTTCCGTGTAAATTCATTTTCTTTGCAGATTTGTAAATGAGATGAATATTTAATTTCGTCCGAGACGTTTACGACGCTTTCATGACATTCGTCATTTCAAGGTGATTTAAATAAATCAGACTTTTCCAAAGGCGAAGTTTATGAATAAATAATTGTTCTGAGAATGGGAGACATTGATGTTGAATCTTTTGTAATATTTCGTTACATATATTTTCAATCAGCATAATTGCTTTTTTAGCTTTTGTATAATATTTATTTTTATTCACATCGAGATAAGTCTGTAATTTAACGAAGACTACCGTAAAGTATATCGGCGGTTTGATCTCAACCTCTAAGGTATGCAGGCCGGCAAATTTTCTCTCGCTATTTGATACTGTTCCTGGACGGCACTGGGCTTACCGTTAGGTCCGAGGTCAGAGATTTATATTATTTTATTTTGCCAGGATAAAATAATATAAATCTCTGACTATACGAAGTTATGTGATATTGATAAATATCGCTCGTTTAAACAGTGATAATTACTATAAATATTTTATAGGTACACTAGCGGGCCCGGCAGACATCGTCTTGTCTGGAAAAGCAGCGCCACCTATCAGGTCCAATTGTGTTTTCAAACCATCCAGGAACCCATTGAAATACACACACAAAATTTTATCTAAATCGGTCCAGCCGTTTAGGTGGAGTTTAGGAGGAGGAGGACAAACACATCTGCATAAGAATTATATATATTAAGATTAAGTTTAACAACGCACCGGAAAAATGTATATGTTTGATACTATAATTCATCTCAAAAATACATAATAATTACGTTTTTATCCTGGCACGGCAAAGTGACCGCACTGTACCTGATGGTAAGCGCAGTGCGGTCCAAATAGAGTACTGAGTAGCGAGAGACGATCTATCCCCGCTACTCAACACACTCATGCCGGCCTGCTTCTTCACACTACGCCATGGGCAAGAAGGTGAAGAAGGGGTCGAGGGTCTAGTGTCAGAGTACTAAGAAGGCCATAAAATGGCCATTGTACCCCAACTCCAGACCCCCGACAAAAACCGGATGTACACTGGCTGATCCCGGAACGCGACACACTTGCGTGTGCCACTATGGCGGGTTTTTCGCCCTGTGTACGGTGGTCACTATCCGGGCGGATATGAATATCCTACCACCAGCTAAAGTTTTAAGTGGTTGATACATACATGTATTAGCCATCATCGATTAAACACAAACTAAACTAAAAACAATTGTACGCACACTGATTAAAACCGAGTTACACTCCCGCTAGTTTCGTATAGACTGCCCCCGCGGGTGTTGATGCTTTCCTTTTTATAACAAATCTTCCCCGCCGAGTCCAATCTATCCACAAATATTTCGTAAGTGACCCCCAATATTTTCATAAACATCTAAAGTACCCTTACACATGTATGTGCATCAAATGATAACTCAGTCGGTTCATCAGATGTATAATATTTATTACAAATAACTAGTTATGGATTACTTGAGCAATATGTTGAAACCGGGTAGCGTTTAAAATTCACAGCAAAATACTTAGATCCTCCGTGGCGCAGTAGGCGAGTAGCCGGCTGTGAAACTAGAGGCCGTGGTTTGAATTCCCACACCGGGCCTAATGTTTGTGTGACAGACAGATATTTGTGTCCGGGGTCTGGGTGTTGTGAGACCGTGCGTCTCTCGTAGTCCCTGATACCCACAACACAAGACTCGTATCTTAGTGTGGGGTCGGGGCGATGTGTGTGACTGTTGGATGTAATTTATCTATCAATTGAGTAGGATATATTTTGTTACGTATTCGTGCAGTGTCACTTACACCCTTACGAATAATAAAGCCTTTATTAGGTGTAGTGGACTGTATATGTATAAATATAAATATGTACTGTGGGTGTTTAATACTGATGACTCGCAGTACTTCTTCTACTTCGATATATTTTGATAACGTAATGAAACACAGGAGAACTCCGAACAACTACCATTTATTCAACAAATCTATTTACATATATACAATATTTCAGTCTCGCAACTGGCACATGGTGCGCGAACGTTCACTATGCCGTTGGCCAATCACAGGCCGACTGTGCGTCTTCTCTCTCCCTCGCACATGGCCCGACGCGTTGACCAATCCCGTGGCGGTCCGTCGGTGCGAGGAACGATCCTCCGTCTCGCTCGCACACCGCCCGAGGCTCGCAACTCCACACGGGTGCCAGTCTATGCGACAGTCTCCTCGGCGTCCTCAACATCCTCCCCCCGGCGTAGCTTGCACAGCCTTCTCTACTCGGAGGAGGACGATCTTGGTTGTCGGCCGCTTGAAGACTCCATTTTTCGTTCTGACGTCCACCACTCGAATGACGCCGTCAGGACCTTTGTAGATGCGCTCGACGACTCCCCTGGGCCAAACGTTGCGGGGAAGGGTGCCATCCACGATGAGCACTAGGTCGCCGACTTGCAGCGGTCGATCTTCGCGATGAGACTTGCCTCGAGGTACCAGGCTCGGAAGGTACTCACGAAGCCACCGCCGCCAGAAGTGATCTGCCAATGCCTGGCTCACTCGCCATGTCTTCTTGTCGGCTTCAGTGCATGGTCCCGTTGATGGCAAGCCGGTCGATGAACCTAACAGGAAGTGGTTAGGTGTTAGCGCCTCGGGGTCCTCGGGGCTCACGCTAACATGGGTTAGCGGGCGGGCGTTAATTGCGAATTCCGCCTCCGCCAACAGCGTGAGCAACACTTCTTCTGCCGGAACTCTTTCCCGCAGCGTCGCTTCGAGGGCAGCCTTCACCGATCGCACCAGCCTTTCCCAGGCACCCCCTTGGTTGGGTGCACCGGGTGGTATGTAGCGCCACTCCATCCGATGAAGGTGTCCTTCTTCCTTGAGGATTGGTGCCCACTCGACGTACGCCGCTCGCAGCTCCTGATCGGCGCCTCGGAAATTGGTCGCGTTGTCCGAGTACATGAGACGCGGCCATCCTCTTCTTGCTGCCATCCTACGCAGTGCCATTATCGCCGAATCACTGGTTAGTGACGTGACGAGCTCTATGTGCACTGCGCGCGTAGTGAGGCACGTAAAAAGTGCGCCCCATCGCTTCTCTCGACGACGTCCCACCTTGACGAGCATGGGGCCAAAGTAATCTACTCCACAGTTAGTAAACGGACGGTGGAACGGGTCCAGACGAGCTCTTGGTAGGTCGCCTGGGACGGGTACTCGTGGCCTTGCCCTTCTTAATTGGCAGAGAGTGCAGTTTCTTTCTACCGTCCTCACTGTAGGTCTGAGGTGTATGATCCAATATCTTTGGCGTAGGTCATTCGTCACGCGTTCTCTGCTTGCATGACCTGCCGCGCAGTGTTCTCGTAAGACCAAGAGTCGAGTCAGGCGATGTCGTCCATCCAAAATGATTGGCCTCTTCGTGTCTTCGTGTGCTGCGGCTACATTGATCCGACCGCGCACGCGCAATACTCCGTCTTCCATTACTGGATCCAACCTAAAGAGCTTGCTTCCTTTTGACACTGGACGGGAGCCCTTGACCTGTTCTGTCTCTTTGGCGAAGCTTTCCTTTTGTGCTCGCTTGATGAGCTCCTTCTCTGCTCGTTCTATGTGCCGATATTCCATTCGTTCGGCTTTGTGTCGACACATGTCTGTGAAGGCCAAGACTCTCGCCGCCGCTCGTACCAATGTCTCGTACTTGGAGAACCTTTCTTGATCCGGCAGCCATGTGTGCGAGTCGTTCGTCTCTTCGTTGGCGAGATGTAAGACCTCGACTTCATCTTGGCCCAGCTCTTCTTCGTCCTTTCGGCTGGGCCAATTGTCTTCTGGTTCGTACAAGAACCGTGGTCCCTGGAACCAGCGGTCGCTGTCGCTGATTGCGCAGGTAATCAGTCGGGTGGCGTCGTTCGCCACGTTTTCCGCCATGGGTAACCATCGCCACTCCTCGCGATGTGTGAGCTCAGCCAATTCGCCAAGCCGATGTGCCACGAATGGTGTAAATCGGCGGGCGTCGTGTCGAATCCAGTGGGTCATCTCTATTTGGTCTCCCCCCAGTCGCATGGACGAGACGGCGTGCAGCTCCATGGGCACGTCGCGCAATACGTCCGTGTGACTGGCGCTCCATTGACGCAGGGTCAACCCTGCCCGTGCGTGTACCTCCCTGGTCTCCCTGATGACCTGCCGCGCTTCTTCGATGCTGCTGTAGCTCGCCACAAAGTCATCCATGTAGTGGCTTCCCGTAATTGCTTCCAGGGCTTTCGGGTATTCCTGGGCGTGTTCTTCAGCGTTGAAGTTCCGCACGTAGTGTGCCATGAATGGGGAACTTGCGGCCCCGAAGATCATGCTCTTCCTTTTGTAATGCCTAGGCGGACTCGTTCTGTCCGCCCCACGCCACAAAAATTGTTGCGCTGGCTGATCTTCCCGACGTATCCCTATTCGCAAAAACATCTCCTGGATGTCAGCTGTCACGGCGATCGCTTTCTCCCGGAATCGGAATAATATCCCGGGTAGCGACAACAACAGATCCGGGCCTTCCAGCAGCTGACTGTTGAGGCTCACTCCGCCACTTACTGCCGCGGCGTCGAACACCAATCGCTGTTTGCCGGGCTTGTTTATATTCTGTACAGCGAAGTGAGGCAGGAACCAACAAACTGCGCTGCTCATTTCAGAGCCGTTGCATAATTCGGCGTAGCCTTTCTGGAGCAGATTCTCTATCTGAGAGGTATACTCTTCGGCGAACTTCGGATCAGCGTCCATCTTCCGTTCCATGCTCTTCAAACGCCTGAACGCCATGTCATAGCTTGACGGCATCTTAATATTATCTTGCCGCCAAGGTAAACCGACTTCGTAACCATTTTCGGTTTTCCTTATAGTGTTCTTCACTATATCCATTGCTCTGCGATCAGCATCGCTAACGCGGGGCTCTCGTGCCACGCCTAAAGCTTCAATCTTGAAGTGGAACTTTACGGTCTTGTGAAGCTCCTCATCCTGCGAGACGTGTTGTCCGTTGCTGTAAACGTGCAGCACACTTTCTCGGGTCTTCAGCAACATTTTTCGGGGTAACGTCCCATGTATTACCCACCCGAGATGAGTTCTTGAGGCCGCAGGCTGGTTTGGCTTGCCGACGCGTAACTCTCGGGACACTATAATTTCCCAATGATCGGCGCCCAAAAGGATTCCTGGTTGCGCGCTCTCGTAGCATATATCTCCATGTTTGAGATCTCTGAGATGCTGGAATCTTGTTAGCTCCATCGGGACCATCTGCCGATGTAGCTTTAAGTCCTTCATCGTTCTTGCCCTTATTTTGTGCGATGTTCCTTCGCTTTTGCCGCGGACTTGCACCGTGACCACCTTGCTGTCCCCTTTGGTCTGGGACATGTTCACCCCATTAATTTTTAGCGGTCGTGTTGGACCTTCTGCGCCAATCTTCTCCGCTATTTCTTCGTCAATCAGGGTGACGGTTGCTCCTTCGTCCAGAAGCGCGTAGGTATTAACCTCCCCCCGTGGTCCAGCGATTACCACGGGGCACATCTTCAACAATACTGCGCTTGGGCCCGCAGCTCTTCTGGTGCCTATTGACAGCACAGCTTCAGCGTTCCCTGAAGCTTCCGATGCTGCCGCAGACTTCTCTTCGAAGTGCAGCGTCGGATGATGTGGCCGTTGGCACTGACCACATGGTTTGGCGTGACAATTTCCTCGCCAATGTTTTTGGTATGCGCACTTAAAGCATACCTTCTTCTCCTTTAGCAGGTCCCAGCGTTGCTTCACCGTCAGCGCTTTGTATCTTGGACACTGGTATAACCGGTGGGCCTGCTCACATTCCAAACACTTTTCCTGTTCGTCGGTGGTGTTGTAAACTGTGGTTAACTTTCTTTTAGGCTTCGCTGCTGGTACTTGCACTTCTCGCCTTGTCGTTGTGCTTGTGCTTGTAGATGGAGCATACGTGTAGCGCAATGCTCGGTCCGCTTCCCGCATCAAGAAGCGTGATAACACGACGACCTCTGGATCTGCAGCATCTTCATTCTCACTGGCGTAGTCGCACCATCTTGACCTTATGTGAGGGCTTAACTTTTCCAATATCTCCCGAGTCAACAAAGGGTTGTAGAGATATCCCCGTCGATCAATGGTTCTTAGAACACAAACCACGTTTTGCAGACGAACAGCGAACTGGTTTAATTCCGTAGCCGACGAACCGAGCTTCGGTAGCCTTTTCAGGTCTTCAATGGCCTTGTCAATAATTATTTCCGGCCTCCCGAAGCATTGTTCCAACGTTTTCATTATGTCATCCGGATTCGTTGCAGTATGTAGTAGCGCAGCCACCGCGTCTCTAGCTTCCCCTTTCAAACAGCTTCTCAGTCGCTGTATGTTTTCCGCTGCGGACACGTTGTACAGGCTTGTACTGTCGCTCATGGCTGCTTTGAAAGGCAACCATTCATTTATGGCTCCGGAGAATGTTGGTAGGTCGGTGTGACGTAACCTTGGTCGAGCCATCTTCTCCAAGGCTTCTGTGAGCTGCTCGACGCCTCCCTTTATAGGCGTTGGCGATCTTCCTCTCGCCGCCTCGAACCGTATTTGTCTAGGTTCCTCCCTGAGATCGGTCTGCAGCCACTCCTTAACGCGCTGATGTCCCTCCTGCGGACCCAGCGGTTCTTCATGGACGCTATTATTATCGTCCTGGATAATAGATACTTCTGCCGCTAGCCTTTTCTTAACTAGCTCGGCTTCAAGCTCTAACTGCTTCCTTTGCAATACTGCCAATTTCTCGGCCGCCTCCAATTCTGCCATGCGCAGCCTAGTATTGACGCTCGCCGTCGATCTATGCGAGCGTACGGAATGCGTAGGCGATCTCGGCCGATCTTCATGTCGCGTCGTACCCGACGTACCTGCCATCATTGTAGATGCTCCGGTAGCGGCGCGATGTTCCACCGTTGTGGAAGTGAGCTTCGAAGTGGGTGACGCCGGCGGATTTACCGACAAGCGCCTAATTCGCTCGATTTCAATCCGACGTCTCTCTTCTTGGCTCGTGGTAAGTTGTTCTCGTCCCGGTTCTTCCAGCTCTGCCTTATCACCTTGGCTCCTTGTGACAACCATTGTGAACGATGATATTCACGAAAAACGACGATCGTTACGGCTTCCTTACTCCGAGCAGCCTCTTGATCCGAATCCCTACTTGATTCGGTACGGCCTCCTCACTCGGTGAAGCTTCCCGACTCACGTACTGAACGTGTCTTACGTTTTTCGCGATCCGTCTTCAGCAATCCGGTTCACACACACTATCCTAGCCGTGGTTCACACACTATATCGATTCGGTGCACGCACTATCGATCCGCTACGCACACTAACTTCGATCCGGTTCCAAGGTCCAGAAACACTGTATCCTCTATCCGGCTCGAAGGACCATAAACACTGTAGTGGACTGTATATGTATAAATATAAATATGTACTGTGGGTGTTTAATACTGATGACTCGCAGTACTTCTTCTACTTCGATATATTTTGATAACGTAATGAAACACAGGAGAACTCCGAACAACTACCATTTATTCAACAAATCTATTTACATATATACAATATTTCAGTCTCGCAACTAGCACATGGTGCGCGAACGTTCACTATGCCGTTGGCCAATCACAGGCCGACTGTGCGTCTTCTCTCTCCCTCGCACATGGCCCGACGCGTTGACCAATCCCGTGGCGGTCCGTCGGTGCGAGGAACGATCCTCCGTCTCGCTCGCACACCGCCCGAGGCTCGCAACTCCACACGGGTGCCAGTCTATGCGACAGTCTCCTCGGCGTCCTCAACATTAGGAATAATTGATGATCAATTTTCAAGACTAAATTATCTATATCTTATACATATAAATATACACTCACGCCTGTAATCCCTGAAGTGGTAGGCAGAGGTGTAACCAGTACACCCACTTTTCGCCGAATTTATTACGGTCCCATAATGTGCCGCCTATCGCCATACCCGGATCATTTTTTTTATCATGGCGCGACAAATTGACCACACTCCACTTGATGATAAGCGCAGTGTACTCGCTCCTCAACACAATCATGCCAGCCTGCTGTGTGGGTTCTTCATTACACCATCGGGCAAAGAGGTGAAGAAGCGGCCGATAGAGTACCTACTTAGAACCAAAAAACCAGACCTAACTCTAGATAGAACCACCAACTCTAGATCCCCGACAAAAACCGTTTTATTACAATTCCATTGTAAATGGGTTAGCCTTTTACTATAATAGAGCACATTCATAATGGATAAAACGGAGCTACAACAAATGTGTGCAATCAACTCATACATTATCAATTCAAAGCAGTCTTGTGTAATGTAATGTGTAATGAGACAAAATAACGTTATACGTTTATATTGTGCAGTATCCATATACGGGCTTAATACGATGTATTTTACTAAAGTGCCTTCTAGATGGAATCGCCTGGGATAAATCGAGAGTGTTTATTGTAAATATTGCGGTATTTTTTATGAACAAGCTATCATTCGCAGCCATGAATGTTTATACTTAAATAGCTGTCTGACAGCCTCCGTGGCGCAGTTGGCGAGTAGACGGCTGTGAAACGAGAGGCCGTGGGTTCGATTTCCACACCGGGACAAATGTTTGTGTGACAGACAGATATTTGTGTCCGGGGTCTGGGTGTTGTGAGACCGTGCGTCTCTCGTAGTCCCTGATACCCACAACACAAGACTCGTATCTTAGTGTGGGGTCGGGGCTATGTGTGTGACTGTTGGGTGTTATAATATTATAATGTTGTTTGATGCGTCGCCCCATCATAGTCATTTGCTAAGCGCCTGTATTCCATAACGTGATGTTAGACAGCCTCCGTGGTGCAGCGGTGAGTAGCCGGATGTGAAACGAAAGGCCCTCGGTTCGATTTCCGCACCTTGACAAATGTTTGTATGAAAGACAGATATAAAGACAGTCAATTTTTTTTTATAATTGCATAATATGTAAATAATAAAAAATAAATAAATAATGTAATAATATGTTAAAATATGGACATTACATTTAGTCTGATGTAAAATTTAAAATAAATAAATAATATTAGTATTGTATTAGTCAGTTTATATTGATTAAATAAAACGCAACGTTGAGTCCTCAGTTTTCGTTGAATCGAAATTACACTGCTTCTATATAATTCTATGTTGTGCAAGACAGCAACAATTGATAAATTATACGCGCGCAATCAGTAATGGGTGCGCGACTAGCGGGAAGTGAACGAGATGGTGATATATTCTTTAATCCTATATTTAAAAATAATAATACTAGCCCTGTACTAAACATTGTCCCACTGCTGGGCACGGGCCTCCTCTACTATTGAGAGGGGTTAGGCCTTAGTCTACCACGCTGGCCTAATGCGGGTTGGCAGACTTCTCATACCTTCGTAAAATTCGAAATATCTACAACAAGTTATATATTACTGCTATATAGATAAGACTTAAATTCCAATATCCATCGTCGTTCGACATCCTCAACAATGAGATTTTTATTTTATTTTGTTAGGATCTCCAACGAAGAATACACCTTACATGTTCAATGGTTGTACTGTTGCAATTTGGGACTTGTGCTTCCTCAATTATGCGAGACCACAGGCCGAATACTCAAACGCTACTTAGTTGACCGACTTAGCTGACGGCTACTTAAATCTAACTGGGCAGTAAATTTAAGTGGAGTTCTCAAACACAACTTAGTGGATTTAAGATCATGATTAGCTGAGTATCCCTTAAGTTTTCTATAAATGGCAACATTACTGTAAAATGTTTGTTTCCAATTACCTATTTTATTAGTGGAATAAAAATTGGTATGTCAGTGTCATTTCACGCAGTATTTTTATAAACAATTTATGAAAATAATTTATCTGAATGGCTGATTACGAACAAAAAAATACTAACTTTATTAATTTGTATGTAATCTTAAATTACTTTCACCACTATCCGTAGAGGCCCGTGCCGATCAGTGATAATGATGATATTTTTTATTAAACTGTCATGACGGATAGACACGCCGGCGGCGCGTACACTAGCAACACTCGCCGTTCTTGCATGCAATTTTTAACTTTAATGCTATGGAAATAAAAGCTTGTTGCTTTACTCCCGACTTTTTTTTTAATATCCTTCCTGACTGGAGGGGTTAAATACCTATGAAATAATTCATGCGGTAGAAACGGAACGTAGTAGGTACCTACTGGCTACTTATAAAAAAAAATCTATTTGCAAACACTACTTGTTTTATAAATCAAGATAATAGTTTACAGTTCACATATTACTTATTACAAAATAACAATTGACCATATGGCTTCTTTTCGAAATTTAATCAATGGTAATGGAAAAGAAAACACCATGATGATGATGAACGGGGTGATGATAAAGGATAAATAGAAAGCGTGTATATCCATCGCAACGAATACAACATTTCTGCAACAAGTGGACCCCGAGTGGGCTCAATACGTTATTTATATGAAAACTTAAAGCAAAGAACAAAAAAAATGTTGCTAATGAAAATGTATGTATTGGAACATACCTAAATGATGAAAGTTGTATCAACTTTGTGCTTGTTATAAATAATAATAACATGGTAAGTAGTAATTAAAAGGACAATAGTCAAAAGTTACATTGTTCTGTTCCTCCATGAAAAATAAACCAAAAAGGCAATTTCAATCAGAGTAATACTAATGCAGCAGGAACTAAAATAAACCACTCATTTACTGCATATGAGTGATTAATTATATATGCATATTTGCCTTTTATATCAGAATTAATACACACATAACATTGTAGTATATTAAAACTATATTGTGCATCTAGATATACAGATAGATTTATAAATAATTATGTATGTTTAAGATGCTGAAATGGAAATTTTAAATGTTGGCCCACATATAACCTCACCGGGTATATTTTCCAAATAGAGCCCATAAATATTTTAGCATAAATTATGAGGTGCAGTACTTTATTTTTGTTATTATGTTGTTAAAACAGATGTAACATGGTATGTCAAGGATATACACATTATTGTTTTAAAGGATAGGAAAATCTAATTTAATTACTGATTATGAATAATGATTCTTAAGTATTGACCTTAAATGAGCAAAGTTATTTGTGGTTTTGTGTTGATTCTGTCACCATGTCAGATTGCAACTTATTTAGAAATTGGCTAATCAATATAATGCTGTTTATCACACTGCTAAATAATCATTTTTATTTAAGGTACCAAAACATGTGGAGAAAAGCAGGATATTGTTAAAAAATAAAATGAAAGCAGATAAGAGAAACAAAACTAACCACAAAAGAAAAATATTTTAGGGCAAAAATATTTTAATATAAAATTGGAAACAAAATTTACGACTGAAAAACATTGTTTAGAAACCACACTATAGAAATTAAAAATAAGAAGATTTAATTGTATGAGTCATGTTTTTTTATTAAAACTAAAAAGGGACAAATAAACACTTGATTAGTATTATTGTTTTATTTCCATTTTCTAAATAAAGTTTCTAATAAGTAAAATATGTGTTAATTATGTGATTTCTCACAATATCATTTTCATTTCCTCTCTGTGGGGCTGGTGGTAATAATTCATCACTTGGTGTGAATTCAACATTTTCTTCCTCATCTTCAAGTACATCCTGCCTTGAAATTGCTATATTATATAGCACTGCACATGCTACAATTATAGCAGGAACATTTTCCAGTTTCACCTGCAGACCCAGTTGAAGGCAAGGGAACCTCCTCTTTAATATGCCAAAAACTCTCCCCACGGGCTTCTGGTCCTTATGTGTGACCTATTATAGGCTGCTTTGTGTGGAGTGGAAGGATTTAGGATAGATGTCAATAAATATTTTCTACAAGGGTAACCACTGTCCCCCAATAAAACTATCACCAAAATCACCCCTCTCCATTTGTGCACATAATGGTGAATTATTAAAGATGGTGCTATCATGTACAGAGCCTGGCCATCTTGCTATTATATTTCTGATGGTTAATTTTGCATCACAGACTACTTGCACATTAAGAGAAAAGAAACCTTTGCGGCTTCTATATGTTTCTGCCTGTGTTCCTCCTAGAAACAATAAAACCACTTAATTCACAAAATTATTATAAATAAATAATGTTATATAATACCTAGCAGTAGCACACATAGTGCTGACCCTACAGTAAGATACAAGTCTTGTATTTAGGGTGTCAGGAAGGAAGTAGGTACACAAGATTGTTGGGTTTAATACCCAGACCTAAAATAAATATATGCGGACATCACAAACATATCTCTCAGTGCAGGAATTGGACCTGCTGCCTCTCATTTTAGAGATGGCTAGCCACCAACTGGCATGTCCTTGTCATAATATAATTACAAATAGTTAGCTATAAAAACCAGAACATACCAGGGGATTTAATCTTAATGTGTGTACAGTCCACAGCACCCAGTACTTTAGGGAATCTTGCGATCCCATAAAAGTCACTTGAAATTTGGCGTTGCTCATTAGCAGAAGGCATTTCACTATAACTACTTTTCAGCTTTGCTAACTCTGCTGCAACTCGGTGGACAATTCGATGGACAGTCGGTTGTTCCACTAGAAATAAATCTCCGACGACTCTTTGGTAACTGCCCGTGGCAAAATATCTTAGAGTAATCAGTAACTGGTCCATTGGTTGAATTGCTCGATTCGTCCTGGTAACGGGCTGAATGTTTGCTTGGATTAAGGAACACAAATGTATTACTGTTTCCTTATTAAGCCGAAACCGCATTATAAACTGAACAGCATCATATTTATCAAATGCATAAATTTTTTCTCTATTTACTCTTCTGGTAAAATGTAATTCTTCATCAGACAAGGATGACAAAGAAGAAAGAGACATGATTTCACTAACTCAAAAGTAGCACAATATATTTAAGACTGGTCGCAGGCACTCTTAAATTAAAGTGTTATTTATCAGCTGTCAAACTCTAAAGTAGCGTTTCTGAATACCGATTTCGTCATTAAGGTGGACTTAAACATTTGACTTCTTACATTTTAGGATAAGATTTAAGTGACGTTTCTGTATACCATTTTGAAGGATAACTAGCTCTTAAACGTTTAACTGAAACTTAAATATTTAATTATCGTTTGAGTATTCGGGCGTTTATCATGCAAAAGTACATCACAAACGACAAAAAATAAAACGGAAATAAACTTAAAAATCCATAAAATTATTAATTTGTAAAGCTAAAAAAAATTTACTAAAATAAATTATTGAATATACTGAAATATATATGAGATAAGATGATTACTATAACAGCCCTCATACAAGAGAGCATCTATTATACATTTCACACACTTTTTGGATTATAAATATTCGATATAATGTTCAAATTTGTTTTACTGCAAATAATAATGTTATGAACGATATTTTAAGAAGGTAATGTTCATATACTTTGAACGTAAACATAGCGACGAAGTTTCAAAACGGATGCGTCCGCATTTTCTCTCCATTCTATTACACAAACACATCGCAAAAACTGAGTAAGCTAACACCAAGCAGTTAGGTGAAACAATGTGTAATATGAAATAGGTATATTGCCCATGAAACTCGTCTTAAGGAAATTGCCTCTTGAAGGAACCCTTGAAAGCTCTGAGGGGAAAATTTGATAGCTTATAGCTCGCATAGCTTGCATGAAAACGATGACGATGAAATATTAAACTGAATAAGATTTTTCCTACATTAAGAAATAATAGATTTTTGACGAATATCTTTAGGGGGTGTTTGAATTTTGCGGGTCAAGGCACAAGCGGAGGATGCAGTGGCTCGGGGTGAAGTGGTGGTGGCGGTGTCTCTAGACATCGCCAACGCTTTCAACACATTGCCCTGGGTCTGCATAATGGAAGCACTGCGGTACCATGTGGTGCCACCGTATCTCCGGCGTCTGGTGCGCTCGTATCTGTCAGATAGGTACATAGTGTATCCAGGCGCCGACAGGTGGCACCGAAGAGCGATGGCCTGCGGTGTTCCACAGGGCTCAGTCCTGGGCCCTCTCCTGTGGAACATCGGCTACGATTGGGTGCTCCGTGGTACTAACCCCCGAGGTGTCGCTGTCGTCTGTTATGCAGACGACACACTAGTGACAGCGTCGGCCAGGTCTTTCCAGGAGGCCACCATGCTCGCCTCGTTTGCAACAGAACAGGTGGTGGGCAGGATTCGGCGACTGGGTCTTAAGGTGGCCCTGAACAAAACCGAGGCCCTTTGCTTTCACGGGCCTCGGATTCGGCCACCTTTAGGGCCCCACATCGATGTGGAGGGGGTGCGGATTCCCATCGGCTGTAAAATGAAGTACTTGGGATTGATTCTGGACAGCCGATGGGATTTCCGTGCCCATTTCCAAGAGTTGTCGCCGAAATTGGTGCGGGCGGCGGGCGCGCTCGGACGCCTGCTGCCGAACCTGGAGGGACCTAGTAACCCTTGCCGAAGTTTATACGCTGGAGTCGTGCGGTCAATGGCCCTGTACGGATGTCCCGTATGGGCCGAGTCCCTGAAAGCCCGATGCGTCGCCTTGCTGCGCAAACCGCAGCGTTCGGTGGCGCAGCGAATAGTAAGGGGCTACCGCACGGTCTCCCACGAGGCGGCCTGCGTATTGGCCGGCACACTCCCTTGGGAGTTGGACGCAAAACTCCTCTCGTCAGCGTTCTTCTGGCGGGAGGAGGCGTCCAGTCGCCGACAGGAGAGACTGGCCCCAAGGGAGATTGTGGCCCGGTTCCGCAGAACCGCTGTGGAGGAGTGGCATACCAGGCTGGAAAGCCCAAGTGCGGGCTTGAGGACCGTCGCGGCAGTGCGTCCTGTCCTAAAGAGATGGTTAGACAGGCGCCACGGTGCGCCAACGTTCCGGCTGACGCAGGTACTGACGGACCACGGGTGTTTCGGTTCGTTCCTGTGTCGGATCGGAAAGGAGGTGTCTGCCGTGTGCCACCACTGTGGCAACTGCCGTGAGGACACGGCCCAACACACGTTGGAGGAGTGCCCAGCCTGGGACGAAGAGCGCAGCGCTCTCAGAGCAGTCGTCGGAGGAGACCTATCGCTGCCGGCCGTGGTGTCGTCCATGGTCGCCAGCCGGAGGTCCTGGCGTGCGGTGGCCCACTTCTGCGAGAACGTCATCTCGCAGAAGGAGAGTGCTGAGAGGGATCGGGAACGATATGATCCCTCCCGCCGCCAGAGAAGACGTAGGAGGCGCCGGGTGGACGACTGACCGGCGTCTCCCGCCCTGTGGAATGGGGGCGTCTTGAGAATTTCACCACGGTAACCCCTGCCTGTCGTACGAGGCGACTAATTGGGGCCATCGGGGGTCGCGGGCGCGCAGCGGAGGGCTGTCAGCCCGTATCGATGCACTCCCAAATTCGGGGCATCGTGCGACCCCGAGATGGACGGCAGCGCGCGTGGTAAGGCCTCGTTCGCTGTCGTTGCTCGGTGCGCGGGGGCTCCTTAGCCTCCCATGGAGATGGGCCCGTACAGGGCACCGCGCAGGGGCGATTCCGGCTGCAATTCTAGCACTCCTTAGAATACCCCGGGATCGCTCCGCAAGCGCCGAAGAAGGCCACCGCGGGGTTTTAGCTGGTAGTGTCGGGTGGGGTGTACATAGGGGTTAGGGACTCGGCCCAGCGGCAGCACGGATAGCCATCATCCGTGCGAGGGGGATGCTGGGTCGTAAGACCGGCTAGTCCAGCATACCCGTTTTATTCTTAATCCGCTTCCCTCCGGAGCGGGCGGCAGTAATAAAACGCTTTCCCCGCGATAACAAAAAAAAAAAGGGGGTGTTTGAAGTGTTTTAGAGGATAAATATTTATTAGTTTATTCAAAATAACTTCACTTTAGCTGATATCATGCATATCATCATGTTTTTTTCAAAATTTACCTTGTTTATAATATTTTTATACAACTAACACAGTTCACAATATAGACTGATGTTTGCTTATAATCTATATATTATCTTTATATACATAATTACCTGTCCTGACTAATTCATCAACGCAGAGCCTAATTACATTACAAGATACAAACTTATAATTTTGGCATTAGATGCTTTTTTTCGTAAACATCCAATAAGGAAGGATTTTAGAAAATGTACCCCCTAAGTGAAGGGTGAATTAGCGGTCGAAATTTCGTACAACGTAACAGAAAACCCAGAAAACCAATTAACCGATTTTGATAATATTTAGTATGCAGATACAGCCCCTATAACCCGGAATACGGAAACAAGAAACTTTATTTTTTTTAATTCTCTCTCCTCTCCAGTCTATAAATTTTACGTGAGCAAATGCTTGTACCATCAAACCCATTATTAACATGAGATATCGATTTCAGGAAAAGAAACGTGTGTTTGTAATTTTGTATACCCCACTAGCTGTTGCCCAGGGCTAAAGCAGCACTGGATTTAATTAACAAAGCTTTTATTATTACTGACTACTGCAAATCCAGGTTAAAAAGACACAATTATGGCAAATTGGTCGTACATTACGCTTTAATACGTAATTACCGGCACATGACATGACATAAAACGAACGACACAAGACGTCCATTTACACTGATTACTAATCACCAAATGGATGTATGAACTGTTTTTGCGAACTGTTTAAATATGAGTTCGAGCCCCAGTTTGGGCAATAACAATTTGTGTTTGAGTTTTTGATTTGAATCCTACTTAATATCGTAAACGCGAAAGTTTGTAAGTATGGGTGGATGGATGTTTGTTACTCAATCACGCTACAACGGTTGGACGGATCTGGTTGAAACGCACATAGATAGATTATAGTCTGGAATAGCACATGGGCTATTTTTATCCCGGTAAAATGTACAGTTCAAGTGGGATAGTTTAGTTTTTTAGAGAGCAAGGGGTCGACGTGATTTTTTGCATAGTGGTAGTTTAGGGATCAGAAAATGACATAGGCCACTTTTTATCCCGAAAAAATGGGAGCATCCTATGGGATAGCAAAATATAGAAAGGTGTAATAGCTTCAGATGCCTCCATGGATTGTATACCTTTCCTTCTAAAAATAACCTCCACGCGAGCGGAGCCGCGAGCAACATCTAGTAATATATAAAAAGCTTGGAATTAGAATTATTAGGAGGTCTCCTCCTTAGTCGCCTCTAGGAAGCCAATCGATGCCAAGCTGGTCTAAGTTGGCTGCCTGGGACTTACCCAATTAAATTCAACAATAATCTAGCCATGAATCTATAGCACTGAAACTTGTGAAATAAAAAAATAATTCATAGTTATAGTTGTAGGGTCCACAACGCGGCAGTCCATCTTATACGCCGTTGAGTAAGTGAACTGAATTTTGTGATATTGTTAAAAATGTATAATTGGTGTCCCTATAAATTATGTTGTCAGCCGTAAGCGTATTCTTTAGATACAATAATTTAATACAGATGGAAAAATATTACCAAGACTCAATAGAGAAAACGTTTTCTATTATCCTGGCACGGCATAGTGCAGTTATACATCCAGTTAGAGTATCAAGTAGCTGGAAACAATCAATCCCTCGCTACTCAACATAATCATGCTGGCCTGATATGTAGCTTCTTCACACTACGCCATGGGGCAAGGAAGTGACGAAGCGGTCGAGGGTCTAGTGTCAGAGTATTCAGAAGCCACAACACGGCCAAACATCGTACCTCAACTCTAGACCCCTGACAAAAACCAGATGTACACTGGCTGACCCCGGAACGTGACACACTTGCGTGTGCCACTATGGCGAGTTTCACACCCTGTGTACGGTGGTCGCTATCCGGGCGGATATGAATATCCTGCCATCAGCAAAAGTTGTTCCATAACTTTGTTTAAGTAATCTAAAATTATCAATATATCACATAACAGCATTTCAGTAAACGGACGGCAGAATGGTACCGACATATACTGAGTGGCCGTAGTTTAGTGGACTAGTTGTACCTCTGTCTATTGCGGGATACAAGCGTGATCTTATATCTATCTCAAATGTTAACTATTGTATAATTTACCGTCCAAACAAGCATTGTTGGAAGCAAAATGACGTATGTGCCTTAACACCTGCTCAAAGAAAATATGAAGCTCACGCGTTACAAGACGCTTAGAATAAACACTCTAAGAAAACCCTCGTATATTATTAACGTGTTAAGGTATAAAGGTATGTCTGGAACGTGTGTGGTGTCAAAATGCTCATAACACTTCAGGTCACGTTTTAGCACGCCCATAAAGTTTTGCTGCATATTTACAAGTATGATGTTTGTTCAACTCTACCCTAGTGGCATCTCAAAATAGTTTTTGTCAATCTATGGTACAAAATAGTAATATACCAGCCCTGACTTCATTACTGTCTCACTGGGCATGGGTCTTTACTAATGAGAGAGGTTAGGCCTTAGGCTAGTCTAATGCGGATAGGTAGACTAAACATGCCTTTGAAATTCTTCACGTTATTCAGTTCTTCAGGTTTCCTCACGTTGTTTTTCTTTTTGTTATAGCAAGCAATAATTTACAATGAACACATACGTAACTTTAGAATATCAGAGGTGTATGCTATTTGAGCAGGTTACTTTCGCCACGAAAGCGAGCGTGGTGGACTAGGGCCTAACCCCTCACATTAGTAGAGGAGCCCCGTGCCCAGCAGTGGGGCAATGTTTATTACATGGCTAGTATTATTACTTTCGCCAGGTGAATTTCGCCTCGGCAGTCCGTACCGCTCCCAACAACACGCTACTCAATATGGCTTATAATACTAGCCCTGTATTAAACATTGTCCTACTGCTGGGCACGGGCCTCCTCTACTAATGAGAGGGGGTTAGGCCTTAGTCTACCACGCTGGTCTAATGCGGGTTGGCAGACTTCTCATACCTTCGAAAAAATCTCAGATATGCAGGTTTCCTCACGATGTTTTCCTTCACCGTTAAAGCAAGCGATAATTAACATTTTAAATACACACATAACTTTAGAAAAGTCCGAGGTGTATGCCACTTGGGTTTCGAACCTATTTAGTAATAATAGTAAATCTTAGTGGATAACGGTGTTGATTGTGTAATTACCAATTTATTCGATATCTTTGTATATTTAAGTTTGATAACACAATTGTTTGTTATCCTAAATAAATAAAGAGTTAGTTTAGTAGTCAGTCATTTGCTTTATTATTCCGAAAAAAAACTATACGTGTCCATATTGTAATTTCCCTGTCACATCATGGGACGCATAAAAAATTATAAACCGTGGATACACATGCACTTATACCTTCTCGGTGATACATAAATCTGCCTCGGTGGCGCAGTTGTAATTGCGCACGCGTTACGATTGCTGTTCTGAGGTCTCGAGTTTGATCCCCGGGTCGGGTAAAGTGATATTGGGTTTTTCTATCTATAAATTCTCAGTATTAGCCCGGAGTCTGGAACCTGTGCCTGGTATGGCAATAGGCCCCCTATCACATTATGGGACCGCAATTCGGCGAAAAGTGGGTGTACTGATTACACCTCTGCCTACCCCTCCGGGTATTACAGGCATAAATGTATATGTTGATATGAAAATCACATTAATTTTTGTAGTATTTTAGTATCTTAGGATGACAAATATCAAATATCGAGAGGCCTTTCTAAGCATTTCCGCATTTTACTACTTTCTCAAACGAATTCTATTTTGGTTCCGGCATATTCGTATTTATCCCCCGAAACTCCAATCTTCCAAAAAATCATAGTATTTGAACTCGAACCGTATAACTTCACACATAAATATCAAACTTTGTGCGTCAAGTTGATTTGATGGAATCCGTGGCAGATCCCGCACGGTTCGTTAACTTCCATTCCTTGTAACTGAGTTACATAGCTCACGGGGATGGAACGGAATGTGTTCACTTAAAGACGATGCAAAGAACATTAAGAAATCAATTTTATGTTACAATTTTTTATAGTATGTATTAATTGTTAATTATCGCTTGCTTGCAAGGAAAACATAGTGAGGAAACCTGCATAGCTAAAAATTTTCATAAGAATTTCGAAGGTATGTGAAGTCTACCAACCCGCATTAGGCCAGCGTGGTGGACTAAGGCCTAACACCTCTCATTAGTAGAGGAGTCCCGTGCCCAGCAGTGGGACAATGTCTAATACAGGGCTAGTATTATTATTATATTACCCATTGGAATAAACTATAAACAAATAGCAACTCGGGGAAAAACAATCCTTATCATTTTTTAAACATTTACTCTTCAACCGACGTTTTGCGCATGAAATATTAATAAAATGTCCGCATAAAAAAGTAGAAAAGTTAGCCGGAATATGTTATGAGTTCCCTGAAATATTCTACCTAGTTATAAAGTTTTTGATATACACTCATAAGGAAACTTTTAGCTTTGTGACAAATACGAAGAAATTTTAAGTTATGAACATTTCGGTTGAGAGTTGGTAAATTTTTTAATGAAATGTCTAAATTTTAAAGCACTATTATAAGAAAATTTTATTTATAAGCCTTATTTCATTAAATTATTTATCAAAGCTTTCGATATATTAAATTACACGTTATACTAGATTTTATTTTATTATTATGATTGGGTGCACATTTATACTTCTTAGATTTAATTATTAAGTGGCAAATGAGTTGTGGCAAGGTAATTTATGAACTCCATGGTTACTAGGTGGTATACAGATATAGTAAAAGGTGGTAGGTCCCTGGTGTACGAGGGGCAGTACAGGTATTTACCACCGCATTGTCATTGTTTGAAGGACATTGAAGCTAGTAAATTTACTGGTCATAAGAAACTAAGCAACCTCTATCTCGGAATGAGCGCAATGGTCGCACGCAGTCCTTAGCAATTCGAAGTTCTAAGTGGAATTGCTTCATGGCGCTTATAAGCGAGTGACCTGATTGTATTCTCATTGAGATAATAAAAATAATAGAATATCCTTACTTTTCAAGCATATATATATATATATATATCATATTATTTAAATTATTTCATACCTTGATAATTCAATTATGAATACAAGTGAAATTTACTAACCGTAGTTAATTATTCAATGGGTTGAACATTGGAGGCCGTTTTCAAGAAGTATACCTAAACATAATCATTGCATACAAGTTTGTAATATTGTTATTTTATGTCAGCTGCGTAAAAATACACGTAATACGTAAATATACAGCGTGTAAAAATACCTTAAGGACTTGTGTTATATGTATGAACGAAACAGTAGCATTTGTTCAATAGTGGGCCAAAAAAACTTAGTTTATGGCGTGTTCTAAATAACGTCTAACTTCCGTATTCGTATATCTAAAGAATATGTAGTATATTATGTATATGTATATTTCATATGTATAAGTATATCTTATTATATGTGACTATCTTACATTTCCATTGTATTTTGATATTTATCCCTTTCACTCAGTCATATTTTATATCTTTTATTCATATTTATCTTCCATTCCACTCATCGGTCGTAATAGCATTGACGTTCCGATCCTACAATAATCTATAAATAACATTTCAATCACAATCCACTTTGCTCAGTTCATTCTAATCCCACTTTGCTAATTAATACAAAATGAAAGCAATAAAAATGTAAAAAGAACCAATTTACTTAAACTGAAAAGCGGCCAAAGTGGATTTATGTACGGAGAGCGGAAACCTTTATAAGGCGTTTAACTAGGGCGCCCTTACACTGACAAGCACATATTTGCCATGAGATGAGTTGACATATACGGGACGTGTACGGACAACGGAGAAAATACCTTTCTATATCGAATACCGGTTTAATGGAAATCACAAACAGGTAATGTAATATGTACCAGGTATGGCTTCATACCGCGGGGTAACAACGATTAATGCATGGCTGGTTTGAAGTAAATATTGTGACGTCATATAAGGGACAAATTTAAAGCAAATTATGAAGGTTTAAAGTGATTTCATAAAATATTTATACTCAATTTATTTTAAGTGTAATTAAATAATCATGGCATATAATCTTCTGTTCTTCAAGTTTTATTCAAACAGAAAGAGTTTTTCGCAAAGTAACGTTGCCAATGTAAATTTTTGTTGTATGCTTGTAGTGCGAGAGACTTGTTTTAAAGATATTTATTAAAAAATACTATCGAATAAATTTTCAATAAGATCCGAACGGCCAATTTCCACAAGTTAATAATAATAAAAGAAGAAACTGACTGACTGACTGACTGACTGACTGATCGATCAACGCACAGTCTAAACGGCTGGGGTTAGAGACTTGAAATTTTGACAGTAGGTACCTTTTATGACGTAGGCATCCACTAAGGAAGGGTTTTTAGAAATACCACCCCTAAGGTGGTAAAATAGGGGATGATAGTTTGTATGAAAATCCGTCATTTTTGAAGTTAAGTTTATGAAAATTTGTATTTGGCCTTTTAGTCAAAAATAAAAAATATATATTGCAGGATTTTTGGAAATTCCACCCCGAAGGGGGTAAAATAGGGGAAGAAAGTTTGTATGAAAATCTGTCATATTTGCAGTTAAACGCATGAAATTTGGTATTTGGCCTTACAGTTAAAAATTAAAAACACATATTTCAGGGTTTTTGGAAATTCCACCCCTAGGGGGGTTGAATAGGGTAAGAAAGTTTGTATGAAAATCCTTCATTTTTGAAGTTAAATGCATGAAAATTGAAATTTTGTAGTGTATACTTTTTGTCTCAAACATGACCTCCACGCGGGCGGAGCCGCGAGCAACAGCTAGTTAATAATATAATGCAATCAGCAGTAAATAACTCGCAACAATAACCCGAAGAACGGGACCGCCTAATTTACGACGTATCATAAATAAAATGATGGCAAACCAACCTTATCATGTAGGTATTAATTTTATGGCTTAGCCAACTTATACATACTGTCCAGACGGCCTGACCTCGATGTATAATTAAGCAATAACTACTTCAACGAAAATTGATATGAAACATTAAATATATACAAACACGACGAATTGGCCGATTCCATCTAAATGGTGCCACTGTCATATATTTTAATGTAATTTGCAGAATTTCTTTCCTTTAGTAGTATCAACAATATACATAAGCGCCCGAATCCATGCACTCCCAATTTCGGAGCATCGTGCGACCCCGAGATGGACGGCAGCGCGGGTGGTAAGGCATCGTTCGCTGTCGTTGTTCGGTGCGCGGGGGCTCCTAAGCCCTCCTATGGAGATGCTACGCAACACCGCGCAGGGGCGGTTCCGGCAGCAATTCTAGCATTCCTTAGAATACCCCGGGATCGCTCCGTAAGCGCCGAAGAAGGCCACCGCGGGGTTTTAGCTGGTAGTGTCGGGTGGGGTGTACATAGGGGATAGGGACTCGGCCCAGCGGCTGCCCGGATAGCCATCATCCGGGCGAGGGGGATGCTGGGTCGTAAGACCGGCTGGTCCAGCATAACCGTTTTATTCTTATTCCGTTTCCGCCCGGAGCGGGCGGTAGTAATAAAAAGCAATCCCCACGACAACAAAAAAAAATGGGTAGATAGTAGCGCAACTAGAATACTAGGTATAGGTAATTGATGGGTCTTAATTGCTATTAGGAACAAGTTGTAATCTCAAGCATGTGTGAGTTTTCAATCAAAACACACTAAAATTGCAAGATTTCACAGATTTCTCCAAACCAATGAAGCAAGTGGGATTGCTTTAGAAAAATCAGGGTGAAAACTCATCCATGACTCAACTAGTATTACTGATGTTCATGAGAGAAGTTGTTCATTCACCGTCAAGTGATTCACTGGTTCGCCAATGCAACTAAAAAAAGTCTTAAAATACAAACATACATATACACTCACGCCTGTAATCCTCCAAGGGGGTAGGCAGAGGTGTAACAAGTACACCCACTTTTCACCGAATTTATTACAGTCCCATAGTGTGATAGGGGCTTATCGCCATACCGGGCACAATTCCACTCCGGGCTGATACTGCGTGTTTCTATAGAAAAACTCAATATCACTTTACCCGACCCGGGGTTCGAACCCGAAATCTCAGAACAGTTGTAACGCATTCGAAACTACAATTAACTGCGTTACCGAGGCAGTCAAGTCAATCTTAAAATACATGGCAAAGAAATTTGACAAAATGATCATTGGAGTGTATAAATTGCTTAAAGCTGCGTCTTAAGCCACTTTTCCGACTTCAAACGAGATCTTGTCTCGGTGTTAAATGTCAATTATATTTGAAGCACGAATCAATTGGGTTAATAATGACTTTTGTTGTCCGAAAAAATATATTCGGTATTTTTAATAAAATGACTGCCATGGTGCCGCAGTTGTAATTGCGCATGCGTTACGACTGCTGTGCTGAGGTCTCGGGTTCGATCCCCGGGTCGGGTAAAGTGATATTGGGTTTTTCTATCTAGAAATGCCTCAGTATTAGCCCGGAGTCTGGAAAATGTGCCTGGTATGGCGATAGGCTCGCCCCCTATCACATTATGGGACCGAAATTTGGGAAAAGTGGGTGTACTGGTTACACCTCTGCCTACCCCTTCGGGGATTACAGGCGTGAGTGTATGTGTGTGTATATGTTTAATAAAATACGACTGTTATGATGAAAATTTATTGACTGACAATATTGTCAGTCTGGTTTTTTGTAATTCACATTTTCATATCGTCTTTTTTGTTAGTGCCTCGATAGGCTGACGAGCAGACGGGCCACCTGATGGTAAGTAGTCACCGCCGCCCATAGACTTCTGCAATGCCAGGGCGCAGCAAATCCGCTGCCTACCGTTTTTGTTATAGAATAATTTACAAATTAAAGTAAGTAAAGTGTTAACAGCGTTTTGTTCCGGATCGCAATTCATTGGAAAAAGCTTCTATGGCGGGGTTTTCACTATAAGAAAAGTATCTAATGGGAGGGTACCAAGAACCTTCTCAACTAACTTGGCTAACATTTCTTCAGTCATTGTTAAATAGGAGAGAGATTGTGGACATTGGACAGAAATTTTAGACCACAATAGTGTATTCACTTCTTTGGCTTATCGGGCGAGTTGCCAGATGTGAAAGCCGCGGGTTCGATTCCCGCACGGAAGCAAATTTTTGTGTGATATACAAATATTCGTTTCAGATCTGGATGTTATAGGACCGTAGTGCCTTGTAGTTTGTGAACTCTCACAACACACAGGTTTGACCAAGTGGGGCGTCAGGACAATATGTGTGTCTGTTTGGTGTATTTATTTATTTATTATTCGCTTTATATTTTACGCATTTTTTTTATCTGATTTTACAGTAATAAAAGAATTTAAAACCTTGTTAAACTGGAAAATAGACTCGACAGCAAATTTGCATCCAATAACTTGATAGCTCACTAAAACAACTCTTTTGCAGACTGTACATTGCCAGAACTGGGTCGCTCTCATCCTGGCACCTTAGTTACCTGGACATCAATGGAATATGTAGGCTTATAAGAATTTTATTTTGAAAACGTTATGCGGTACCGCATAATTATTTTTAGTAGTATTTTTATAAGCAAGTAATTTTTAGAGGTGTTATATTTTTTTTATTTGCATCTGTTTATATGTGGAATTATATCTCAAAAAAGTGGCGTATATGACTCTCTAAA
Organism: Laothoe populi; assembly: GCA_905220505.1. NCBI lineage: Eukaryota > Metazoa > Arthropoda > Insecta > Lepidoptera > Sphingidae > Laothoe > Laothoe populi. Next base: position 17,146,506 of record HG992153.1, read on the forward strand.
CAAGTCAATAATTAATTATTCCGCTGCAGCGTGTAAGGACCAATCAACAAATACCCTTACAATTTAGCATTCATAATATTATGTAGGGATAAGTAGAGATTAGTCAGATCTGTTTATAAACATGAACCCTTAAGAAATCAATATTTTAAAGAGATTAGAGTCAAATGTTGTGCAATAGAGTACAGTTTTGCTAATATCATTTAAAAATACAAATTAATAATTAAGAATTTGCATAATTATCGTGAGTCGTTCCCAGGAGACAGATTCATGCCATCACATACATTTCTGTATTTCTGGTAAATTTAAGATGTGTATGTACAAATAGATACTACGTAGAGATAAACTTTCCAACAAAGAGCCCTTTTTTTTTTTTTGTTGTCGCGGGGAAAGCGTTTTATTACTGCCGCCCGCTCCGGAGGGAAGCGGATTAAGGAATAAAACGGGTATGCTGGACTAGCCGGTCTTACGACCCAGCATCCCCCTCGCACGGATGATGGCTATCCGTGCTGCCGCTGAGCCGAGTCCCTAACCCCTATATACAACCCACCCGACACTACCAGCTAAAACCCCGCGGTGGCCTTCTTCGGCGCTTGCGGAGCGATCCCGGGGTATTCTAAGGAGTGCTAGAATTGCAGCCGGAATCGCCCCTGCGCGGTGCTGCGTAGCAGCCCATCTCCATGGAGGGCTAAGGAGCCCCCGCGCACCGAACAACGACAGCGAACGAGGCCTTACCACCTGCGCTGCCGTCCATCTCGGGGTCGCACGATGCTCCGAATTTGGGAGTGCATCGATACGGGCTAACAGCCCTCCGCTGCGCGCCCGCAACCCCCGATGGCCCCTATTAGTCGCCTCGTACGACAGGCAGGGGTTACCGTGGTGGAATTCAAACGCCCCCATTCCACAGGGCGGGAGACGCCGGTCAGTCGTCAACCCGGCGCCTCCTACGTCTTCTCTGGCGGCGGGAGGGATCATATCGTTCCCGATCCCTCTCAGCACTCTCCTTCTGCGAGATGACGTTCTCGCAGAAGTGGGCCACCGCACGCCAGGACCTCCGGCTGGCGACCATGGACGACACCACGGCCGGCAGCGAGAGGTCTCCTCCAACGACTGCTCTGAGAGCGCTGCGCTCTTCGTCCCAGGCTGGGCACTCCTCCAACGTATGTTGGGCCGTGTCCTCGCGGCAGTTGCCACAGTGGTGGCACACGGCGGACACCTCCTTTCCGATCCGACACAGGAAGGAACCGAAACACCCATGGTCCGTTAATACCTGTGTCAGTCGGAACGTAGGCGCCCCGTGGCGCCTGTCTAGCCATCTCTTTAGGACAGGACGTACTGCCGCGACTGTCCTCAAGCCCCCAGTCGGGCTCTCCAGCCTGGAATGCCACTCCTCCACGGCGGTTCTGCGAAACCGGGCCGCAATCTCCCTCGGGGCCAGTCTCTCCTGACGGCGGCTGGACGCCTCCTCCCGCCAGAGGAACGCTGACGAGAGGAGTTTGGCGTCCAACTCCCAAGGGAGTGTGCCGGCCAATACGCAGGCCGCCTCGTGGGAGACCGTGCGGTAGCCCCTTAGTATTCGCTGCGCCACCAAACGCTGCGGTTTGCGCAGCAAGGCGACGCAGCGGGCTTTCAGGGACTCGGCCCATACGGGACATCCGTACAGGGCCATTGACCGCACGACTCCGGCGTATAAATTTCGGCAAGGGTTACTAGGTCCCTCCAGGTTCGGCAGCAGGCGTCCGAGCGCGCCCGCCGCCCGCACCAATTTCGGCGACAACTCCTCAAAATGGGCACGGAAATCCCATCGGCTGTCCAGAATCAATCCCAAGTACTTCATTTTACAGCCGATGGGAATCCGCACCCCCTCCACAATTATTTGGAGCCCAAAAGGTGGCCGAATCCGAGGCCTGTGAAAACAAAGGGCCTCGGTTTTGTTGAGGGCCACCTTAAGGCCCAGTCGCCGAATCCTGGCCACCACCTGTTCGGTTGCGAACGAGGCGAGCAGGGTGGCCTCCTGGAAAGACCTGGCCGTCGCTGTCACCAGTGTGTCGTCCGCGTAACAGACGACAGCGACACCTTGGGGGTTGGTACCACGGAGCACCCAATCGTAGCCGATGTTCCACAAGAGAGGGCCCAAGACTGAGCTCTGTGGAACACCGCATGCCATCGCTCTTCGGTGCCAACCGTTGGCGCCCGGATACACTATGTATCTATCTGAGAGATACGAGTGCACCAGGCGCCGAAGATACGGTGGCACCACGTGGTACCGCAGTGCTTCCATTATGCAGGCCCAGGGTAAAGTGTTAAACGCGTTGGCGATGTCTAGAGACACCGCCACCACCACTTCACCACGAGCCACTGCATCCTCCGCTTGTGCCTTGACCCGCAAAATCGCGTGTATTGTCGATCGGCCTTGCCGGAACCCGTACTGGCACTGTGCCAGGTCCGGCCCGACCCCTTCAAGATGCTCGACGAGGCGAGCGTGAACAATACGCTCGAAGAGCTTGCAAACCTCATCGAGCAACACGATGGGCCGGTAGGCCGATGGCGACTCTGCAGGCCGCCCCTCCTTCTTGAGCAGGACCAATTTCCCAGTTTTCCACTGAGACGGAAAACGGCCCTGCTCCAGACACGCGGAGAACAGGCCACGGAGCCTAGTACCCAGATGCTCGACGGCTAACACCCATGCACGTCCGGGGATACCGTCGAGACCTGGGGCCGTCTTCTTGCCCCGTAGCCGAAGCACTACCGCCCGAAATTCTTCGAGCGAAACCTCCGAAACAACCCTTGCCGAACTCAACGACGATGGCGTCGACGTGTGTGACGCCATCGCTGGAGGAGTGACATTCACAGTGGCAGGGAACAAAGCTGCGACGACCTCTTCAACTAGATCGCCCCGGAGACTCTGAGTCAGTGGGGGCGCCCAGGGGCGATACCTTCTCATCGCCACGCGATATGGACGCCCCCAAGGGTCGTTATCGAGAGTTCCCCGGAACTCCTCCTGAGCTGCAGACTTTGCCCTTGTTATTGCCACGCGCAGCGCTCTCTTAGCCTCCCTGTGGAGGCCGTGAAGCAGCCGCTCCTGGTCCTCGTCGCCAGAAAGTCGGATCCGACGACGACGGTGTCTGGCGAGGCGACGAAGTGCGGCCACGCTGGAGACACGTAACCGCGTAAGTTCCGCCGACCACCAGAACACCTGGCGCTTCTCGGGACGACGTCGGACTCGGGGCATGGCCGCGTCGCAGACGCGCGACATCGCTGCCCCGAACCACGCCGCCTCCTGCTCGACCTGCATCGGTGCTTCCGGTGCAGGGAGCCACGCCTGGGCCAGTGCGGCCTCCTTCAGGGCCTCAACATCGAGGCGTTTTACCGACCAACGTGGGCCGTCCGACCGCGGGCCAGTCGGTCCTCCACTGGACTGGGGGTTAGGGGACAAGGCGACGTCGAACCGAATGTATCGGTGATCCGACAACGTCTCCTCATCCTCCAGAACTCTCCAGTCACGGACACGGCGGGCAATAGCTGGGGTGGCGAACGTGAGGTCCACCACCGATCCGCCATTATGCCGCACGCACGTGTTAACCGACCCGCGATTCACGACGGCCAGGTTGGCCAAGATCGCCCATTCCTCCAGGGCCTCGCCGCGCCTGCTGGTGACCGACGAACCCCAAGCCAGAGACTTGGCGTTGAAGTCGCCGGCAACGAGAACGGGGCGAGGCTGACTGCCTCGCACCACCAGGGCCCCTAGCCGAGTGAGAAAGTGCTCGAACTCGGCCAGAGATCTATTGGGGGAGAAATACACACCCACAATCCAGACCCCCCCCAACAGAACCGCCACACATCCCGATCCCTTCGCTACTTTTTCGAAGGGTGGGGAGCCGGCGGCGCCCCGAGTGATGACGGCCACCAAACCGTTAAGGTCCCCTGCCCAGTCTTCCCTGGGGGGAACAAAATAAGGCTCGGCGACCACAGCCACTTGTATCGACCACTGCGCCATGCTCTGGACTAGAAGGTCCTGGGCCCTGGCGCAGTGATTAATGTTCGCCTGGAGGAAACGTTGTGCCATATTAATGGGCGATCTCCATCTGCTCTCCACTGGTGCCCGCTGTCGGCTGGGTCACAACCTCCGACCCCCGACCACGATTAACGCGGCGAGGGCGGGAGGAGGCGACACATGCCTTGGCGCCCACCTGGTGTCCCGCGGGCTTACCGACACCTGCGCAGACTACGCAGTGCGGCTCCGCGGAGCACCCCTTGGCCTTGTGGCCCACAATACCGCAGCGATAGCATAATTCGCTACGGTCACACTCGTCAGTGCACCGTGCCCGCACATGTCCTTTGTACAGACAACGGAAGCACCGCATGGGCCTCGGCTCAAGGAGCTGGACACGCGCCGCCACCCAGCCGATCAGAACTCGGCCTGACTTTAAAATTTTGTCGGCGACCTTGGCGGGGCACCGCACCCATGCCGCACCAAGGCCCGACCGATCGGGGCGGATCTCCCCGACCTTAAAACTCTCTGCCAGACATTCCCCAGCCCGTGCAAAGGCCGCTGCAACCATCTCCGGGTCAGCCGATGCGTCTAGCCCGGACACTCGCATCTCCGCAGATTTGAAGGGGCGGGAAACTCGAACATCTCCCGCCATCTCCGTTCCGCAGAACGCCTCTCTCACTTTTTCAGCGAGGGAATCGGCCCTCACCTCGGACTCCGGGCCGGGTACCTCATATAAATACCCGCCCGTCGCCATAAGACGCGCCCGCGTCTCAGCAATGCCGAGTCCAGCCAAGTCCACGCGTCGCTGGACCTCCCGCAAGACTTGGGCATAGGTGACGCCTCGCGCCAACCCCTCTGGCGTCACCGTTAATGTAACGGCGGCCTTGCGGGGTAAATGAATTTTTGGCTTCGGCCGATTCTGTTGTGGTGGTGCAGCCACCGCAGCAACCGACACGGTCTGGAGATTCTTCCTGTTCTTTTTTGCCACAATATTCCACCCCTCATCCATATTTGCAGGGGCGGGAGGAAGTGGTCGCGGCTCTCTTGGCGGAAGGGCAGCGGGAGTGCTCCTTCGTTTGTTTATTCTCCCCCTCCTTCCCCCTCTTCGAGATTCACGCGGAAGGGGATTTGGGGACGCCACCGACGTTGGCGGTGCCGTCGGCCCAGCGGGTACGATAGGTACAGGTCGGATACGGGGAGCGTCAACAGGGGTAAACTTGTTATTACTCCTTCCCTTGCCCAGTCCCTTTCCCTTCGGAGTGACCGGCGGACCGGCAACATCTGATGGGGTCTTTGAAGGCCCGGCAACGTCGGCCGTTGCCAGAGTTTTAGCCCTATCGGCAGCCAAAGGGGGCCGCATGATGGGCTCTGGAGGTAGCCTCGAGTATATATCGCTCAAGCGCGCGTCTAAAATATTTAAAAAACGGCGCTCGAACCGCTCGAGGTGGACCTCCTCTCCAGAAACGGCTCCAGTTTGGGCCGCCGGCTGTGACTGTCTTTGTATCGCTTGGACAGTCACCTTCATCTCCTCCAGGTTCCGCTGTTGGGATGCAAGGGAGGCCTTGAGGACAGCGATTTCCTGGGCCATCGCCGCCTTTTCGGCCTCCAACTTGTCCACCTCTGCGGAGGCTGACTCCTCAGCCCTCTCCAACAGCTCTTTCGCTGCGCGGTTTAGCCTCCGCTGCTCCGACCCTTTAAGATGCCGGGACTTGCTGGCTACGTCCTGTATGATGGCTGACATCTGCAAGCGCCAGTCACGGTCACCAGTTACTTCCATCGGCGTGGTGTCTTCGTCAGACTCCACAGCCGAAAGAGCAAGCACTTTTGGTGCCGGTTCATCGTCACTGTCGCTTGCAGATGCGTCCAGTTGCCGAGCTATTGCCGCCCTCTTTGAACGCGTCAGCATGCCGCACGTCCTGGCCCTGGTCTCGGGAGTCGAGAACATTGAAGCGGCCCCGACAGTCGTCTCCTTGGGCTTCTTCCCAGCGTCATCCGTCTTCCCAGGATCACTATCTTCTCCTGGGATAGACAATTTTCCCACCACATCTTCGTTGTTTGTTTTGGTTTTTATTTTTTTCATAATTATACCCACGAGTATGGGGGAAATATTTGGTCCACCCAGCCAGAGCCACCTGTAGCTGGGTAAGCATATACTGCACGGGGTCCAGCACGTTCCCCGCCGGGGTTCGCACTAGCGACCGAACTACCCATCGGCCATGCATCCCCTCGCGGGCGCCGCCGCTTGGGATTCGGGGTGACTTTTTATAGAGGTTTTCTCCCTCGCGGCCCGGGCGGTTAAGCCAAGACCCTCGGTCCAGTCGGAGCGCGAGACATGACCACAGACCTCCAGACCGGATTACGATTTACGACGGTGACAGCAGGAGAGAGCGTCCCCCCTACTGCCTGCTCGGCGGCGGGGTGAGCGCACACCGAGCCCGCCGACACCCCCGAGACAGAACCCGGGGGTAGCTCCATAAACGAGCACGGACTTTTGATTGAGGGCCGCCGCAACAAGCGACAACCATCAACCTCCTTTTGTCAGGATATTGGCCGTCGGTCAATATGACCGCCGTTGCCCAGGGTACACCACGTGGAGGTTTCCTGACTTCGCACCCCAACAAAGAGCCCTACTATTTATTTCAAACAAAATATTCTTTTTTTTTTTTTTATTCTGGCGCGGCAAAGTGACTACACTGCACCTGATGGTAAGCGCAGTGCCGTCCAGATAGAGTATCAAGTAGCGAGAGACGGTCTATCCCCCGCTACTCAACACAATCATGCCGGCCTGCTGTTTAGCTTCTTCACATTACGCCTAAAGGACCCAGGATCATAGGAAGGAGGGAACGCGGTAGCTGGCAAACTGTTCCACAGCTTGATGGTGCGGCAAAAATACGAGTTTGCGAACCTCTTGGTTCGGGCCGGGGTAGTAGACACCACGAAGCTGTGGCTCCGCAAGCCAGTACGCGTGGTTCTGGTATGGAAGGGAGAGGATGGGATAAGATCAAACAATTCTTCAGAGCATTCGCCATGATACAGACGGTAGAACACGCTAAGCGAGGAAATATCCCTACGCAGCTGTAGCGGCTCCAGGCTGTTACTCACGTCTGCATCATTCACAATGCGGATGGCCCGCCGCTGCAACCCATCCAAGGCATCGAGAAGGTACCTTGCGGAACCGTCCCAGAGGTGCAAGCAGTATTCCATTCCCGGCCGCACCTGCGCTTTATATAAGCGGTAGAGCTGACCAGGCGTGAAAAACCGCCGCACCCTGTTTAGGATTCCGACCCTGCGTGAAGTGGCGGATATTACGCCCTCGATGTGACTCCTTGGATTAAGATCGCAGCGGATATCCATACCTAGGACACTAAGGTCATTCCGCATTGCGAGTGGAACACCCTGAAGAACGGGGATTGGAGAAAACGGAGACTTCTTGCACGAGAACGCGCACACCTGGGTTTTCTTGGCATTAAACTCAACTCGATTCCTGGTACCCCATGATGAGATGAGATCCAAGGTCTGGTTGAGCTCAACGACAAGATCCTCTCGTCTCCTCTCAGTATCCGCCCGGCAACCAGGAGGCTTGCTGCTATAACGCCCATGAACCGTGCTGTCGTCTGCATAGCAATGAATGTTGCATAGCGACAACATATCATTGATATGCAGAAGAAACAAGGTGGGCGAAATCACAGAACCTTGTGGTACTCCGGCATTTACTGACATGAGCTGCGAAGCGTGTCCATCAACGAGGACACGCATTCTACGCTCATGCAGAAAGCCGGAAATCCACTTGCACAGGTTGTCGGGCAGACCGTATGCCGGGAGCTTGGAGAGAAGGCCACGATGCCAGACCATATCAAATGCCTTGGCTATGTCGAGACTCACAGCCAGAGCCTCTCCATGCTTGTCAATCGCTTCCCCCCAGTAATGTAATACGAACGCTAGAAGATCACCCGTTGATCGGTTATGACGGAAACCGTATTGGCGGTCATTGATCAATGAGTGATCCTCTAGGTAGTGAACTAATTGGCTGTTTATCAGTCGCTCCATGACTTTACACATCACTGAGGTTATAGCGATTGGGCGATAATTGTTAGGGTCTGACCTATCACCCTTTTTGGGGATCGGCTGCACAATAGCCTCCCTCCAAGATTCAGGCACAATACCTGAGAGGTAGGACGATCGGTATAGGCGCGTCAGTACAGGAGACAACTCCGCTGCACACTTTTTAAGTACAAGCGCTGGGATACCATCAGGACCACTAGCCTTCCGGACGTCGAGAGACTGCAGCTCACGCCGCACATCACAATGCCTGATACGGATATCAGGCATTGTGTGACCGCAACCGGGCAGCGTAGTTGGTAAATGAGCATTGCAGTCCTCGAGTCTCGAATTAGCCGCGAAGAGGTTTGCCAGTAAATCGGCCTTCTCCTGCGAGCTATGGGCTAGTGTTCCATTTCGATATCTCAGCGGTGGCAGCGAAGGGCGACAGAAATTAGATTGGACGGCCTTAGCCAAGCTCCAATAAGCACGACTGCTTGTTGGGTTATCGGCCAAAGCACATCCAATCTTGGAGAGGCGCTGGGCATCCGCTTTAACATACGCCCTCGAGTCGCGCACGAAACGCCGCCGCGATCGGATCAGTTTGAACAACGCTCCGCACGGAAAAATTGCAAATAATTAGTTAAAGTGCTCCGATTTTGATTAGTGATACACCAAAATACGCGGAATTGTGACGCCCACTTGAGGGGGTAAAGTGTTTGTGTGGTGAAGTGCGTTCTGCGAAGTTTTCACCGGAAAACAACCTCTTTGAGGTTATGTGACCAGTTTTTCGTCCGGCGCTCGGAAACGAGACGAGTGAGATAGTGATAATTTTATATCACCGTAAAGCCCTCGCAGAGGCGCATCTTTTGACCGGTCGCGTTCCGCGACCGGGCATAAGCCAAAAAAGATATTGCCAAAAAAACAACTAACCACGTGGCACGTGGTCAGTGATCCAGGACCCGAAGGAGAAAACAGAGTATCCAGGGAGCTAGGAGACGAAGAGACGAACACGGAGGCAATTTTACCATCTGAAAAGAGCGGAAGATAACAAAATAGTGAGTCAAAAACCGAAAAATTTATAATTTTGGACTTTAAATCTTTTATTACTTGGAAGAACGATGTGTAACACCATAATTTTATAGTGTAATTGGGTGCACGACGCAAACTTCTTACCGTCTCCAAAATTTCAAGGAAATCGGGAGATAACCTAATTTTTCGTGACCGATAAACTGACAAAATTTTTCAAAAAACCTTTAAAGTCAAATATTTTGGAAACGGTAAGAGATACGTCAATTCTGACCCCTGCCTCAATATATGACCACACATATATTTAGCCAAATATATTTTGTAATTCTACATATTTTAGGTTTTTAAATTTTTTGATTCGGCTATATTTTTAATTTCCATACATTTTGTAAAAATTTTATCAATGTTTTGTCTATAAGTGACGTGCTTTTTAGCATAACTATATAGTTTTAATTTTATAGGATAAGAAAGTAGTTTTTAAAGTAACTGGCGAAAAATTTTTCCAAAAATTTAGGGGTTGAAACCACCCTCGAAAGGTGGACGAAGGCCATACCAGCCAGACGAGCCCAAGCACGGGCAAAATCGGCTGGAAAACAACGGAGATATCGAGGAAGCAAGTTTATCCAGACGCCATCTTGGAAAACGTCAAAGGCTCGTATCTCCGTCAATTCTAAAGATAGAGGCTCGAGCTTGGATTCGTCTGTCTTGCCACGGTAAACCCTAGAGGTTGACAAGGTCAAAACCGCGAAAATCTGGTTTTTGGAAAATTTCATAACCAAAAAATCTTTTTCGTCGCAACGTTACCAGACGGGTAGAGAGGGTCGAGGCAAGCTAATTGAGCCCAAACTCGGGACGAATTGGACGTACCGAACCCGAGATATACGGAAAAGAAGTTGACCGGTCTCCGTTTTGAAAATTTTTAAATCAGGGTATCTCGGGAACCACTGGTCCTAAACAGCCGGAGATTGGGTTCATTTGAATCGCCACGACAAGACCTATACGGTAGACTCAAAATTTGGCTGCGCCAAAATTGATGAAGTTTTGACTAAATGAAAACTTTGCAATATTAGACCTAGATTAAGTAGACACGAGTTTAGAGAGTAGGTCGAGACAAGGGAAGGTACACAAAACGCTGACAGCGCGGCAGTTGCTTCTCTACCCCAAAATTTGACTGGAAAACCAAAAAATTGGGTTTTCAGAAATACTTTGACCCCCTGTAGGCCATCTACACCTACAGGGAACTTATTTACATTTTATATATTTTGACGTGTTCACCCAACAACACCTCCAAGTGAGTAAGATGTTCGGCATCCGAACCCCAGCTAAGGTAAGGAAACCGCAAGGTTCCCCCGAGGCCAACAGTCCGAAGGAAGCCGATGGATCGAGGGTCGCGCAGATGCGGCGTAGCCTGGAGGGCCAGGCTGAAAAACCTGACGCAACGGGCGCCGCCTGCGATATCTTGATCGCAGCAGAGAGACTGCTAAAATAACTCAGGGACAGCGAGGCAGGGAGACCTATGGAAATGACAGACACAAAGACAAAGGAAAGTGGGGGGGCAAAGTGGGGGGGAAGGAAAAGAAGGACGGACAAACACAAACGGAAATAAAGGAAGGAAACAACGAGGGGAATTTAATGGAACAAATTAAAGAACACACACGAGCCCTACAATCACATAAAGAGGAGATGGAGAAGCTAAATCTGGAAATAAAAACAAGTAGGGAAGAGGGGAAGGAGGGAAGGAGTTACGCGGCTGTGGCGGCTGGCCCGCGGGGCGCGGGGCCGTCGGAGACAGCAATGCATTCGGTGGTCATCACCTCCGTGGACCAGGTCGCAACAGGGGAGCAGGTATATGAAAAGATAAGGGAAACGTTAAATGCGAAATAAGAAGGATTTAGGATAGATAGAATGAGGAAGGGGAAGGACAGGAAAGTTATTGTAGGGTGCCATTTGAGGGAGGAATTGGGGAGGGTAAAAGAGAAAATCAGGAAGACGGGAGGGGGATTGATTGGATTAAATGTTGAGGACATGAGGAATAAGGACCCAATGGTTCTGCTCAGGGACGTCCTCAGCATCCACAATGATGAGGAGATTGTGCGGGCGCTGACAGTTCAGAATGAACATCTCCTGGGTGACGTGAGCGGGGAAGCCGCGAACCTAAAAGTGAAGTTTAGGAGAAGAGCTAGGAACCCGTTCACGTCTCATATAGCAATCCAGGTGCCACCCAGGATATGGCAGAAGCTCACAGAAGTGGGCTCTGTCCATATAGATGTGCAGAGGGTAAAGGTCGAGGATCAGTCCCCGCTGATCCAGTGCTCGAGGTGCCTCGGCTACGGGCATGGGAGGCGCCATTGCCGAGATCAGGTGGACGCTTGCAGCCACTGCGGGGGGCCCCACCACCGGTCGCAATGTGCAGACTGGCTGGCGAAGGTACCCCCGTCGTGTTGCAATTGCGCCAAAGCCAGGATCGGCGAGGCGACTCACAACGCCTTTAGCGCGGAGTGCCCTGTGAGGAGGAAATGGGAAGTCCTGGCGAGATCCGCCGTAGCTTATTGCTAAGGTGGATCCGAGGAACCCAGGTCAGACAAACCCCCCAGCAAGTGCAAGGCCGACCCTCATCGCCCAGGCTAACCTGCAGAGGAAACAACTGGCAACAGTTGAGTTCCTCCGGGAAGCTGAGAAGCGGGGGGTCGACATTGCGCTGCTCCAGGAGCAGGGTGAGAGACCACCAAGGAGTCAGGATCTTCCAGGGGACGATCGGGCAGGGGGAGGTCGTCAAGTCTGCCGTTGCAGTGTTCAACGGCGACTGGACGGTTACCCAATGCCCGAACCTCACCACGACCAACATCACAGTGGTGAGAATCCGAACCGGAACACGCGAATTGGTGGTCATCTCATTCTACTTTGAGCCGGACAAACCCATAGGGCCATACTTGGAGCAGCTGGGGAGGATAGTTGAAAAACTGGGCCCCAGGGGAATCCTCATGGGGGGCGACGCCAATGCTAAAAGCATTTGGTGGGGCGCAGCGAGTACGGACACCAGGGGAGAGGAAGTGGCAGGTATGCTGGAGGAGTACGGGCTGCAGGTGCTCAACGACGGCCAGACTCCAACCTTCGAGACAGTAAGGGGAGGGCGGCTGCTCACAAGCCATATTGACGTGTCGGCCTGCACAGAAGACGTCCTGGTCCTGGTGGAGGGATGGAGAGTTGATGACTCTATGACGAGCTCGGACCACAATAGTATTCTTTTTAAAATTAATCACATAAAAATTAAATACACTAACGGGACAACAAAGACGACAAAAAGGTACAACACAAGGAAGGCAAATTGGGAAATGTTTGAGAATAAATTGGAAGAGACACTAAAAAATTTTACAGAAACACTAATCGAAAGAACAGATAACAAAGAGGATTTGGACAAAATAATAGAGGAATATATACAAATAGTAACAGAAACATGTAACGAGACAATACCACAAATAAAAATAAATAGTAAAATCAACATACCATGGTGGTCCGAGAAACTCGCCAAGATGAAACGCCAAACCATCACCAGGAAGAGGAGGATCGGGTTAACTTTTAACACCCATGTTGCCGACGTCTGCAGGAAAGCTATAGCTTTTTACAAGCAACTATCTAGAGCTGCAAGGACACAGTGGGGACTCGGGCCGGACATCATAAAGCTGCTCTATAGAGCAGTGGTGGAACCCACCATACTCTATGGAGCAAGTGTGTGGGCCCCGGCAACCAACAAACTAGGGGTAAAGAAGCAACTCGCGGTCGTACAGAGGGGCTTTGCTCAGAAGCTCGCGAAGGCCTACAGGACCGTTTCACTGAACTCGGCCCTGCTGATCGCCGGGATATTGCCCTTGGACATCCGTGCAAGGGAGAATGCCTCCCTGTACGAGGTGAGGAAGGGCTATTCCCGGCGAGTAGTAGGAGACCGGGAGGTGGAACGGCCTGTGGCCTTCGCAGGGCTGAAGCACCCAGCCCAACGTAGTGCACTCAAATACCGGTGTTTGATGGACGGTGCGGAAGTGGACCAGATCACGCGGGAAGGCCTCTCCATCTTCACTGATGGAAGTAAGATAGGTGGCAAGGTCGGAGCGGCATTTTCCCTTTGGGAAAACGCCGCCGAGACCAAAGCCAAAAAGGCCAAACTGGAATCGTTCTGCACCGTCTATCAGGCAGAGCTGCTGGCCCTCCACAGGGCTAGCGTTCGAAATACAGAATAACTTAAGTATGGCAAAAGAACGCAACCAGAATATTGAGTTATTCTGGGTAAAGGCTCACATAGGGGTGGAGGGAAACGAGCGCGCAGACGAGCTCGCGAAGGATGCCGCACTTAAACTTAAGACCAAGCCTATGTACGATAAGTGTCCCGTTTCGTTCGTCAAACGACAGATTCGTCTGGAATCGATTGACGAATGGAACGGGCGCTACGTACAAGGCGAGACGGCCTCCACAACCAAGCTCTTTTTCCCGGACGCTGTGGAGGCTCACCAGGTCATGAGGAAAATAGGGATAGATCCTGTACTCACCCAGGTGCTGACGGGGCACGGCGGGTTCTCCGAATACTTGCACCGTTTCAAGTGTAAGGAGAGCCCGTCGTGCGTCTGCGACCCTGAGGTGAGCGAAGGTATTGTGCACGCGCTCACGGAGTGCCCAGTCTTCCTAAAAGACAGAACGATGCTGGAAATCGAATTGGGGAAAAGCGTTAAAAAAGAAAACCTTAACCAGTTAATTATAAATAAAGAATCTAGAGATAAGTTTATATTATATAGTAAAAAAGTAGCTGTAAGACTAATAAATAGGAATAAGAATAGAATAAGCTAGGAATATAATGTAAGATTATATAAATGTACTTAGCGGCTAAGGAATAGATAATAAGAAACGTATAGACTTAAGAAAGCAGTAGGAAATAAGAAATGTAAATAGAAAGTAAGAAAAGTATAGTACTAATTAAAATTAAAATTAAAAAAAAAAAAAAAAGAGACCTCTTCCCCATGTAGTGTGCTTTAGTAGTTATAGTAGTATATAAATAACAACATATTTTCAATTTGAGTCTCTTAAATGGAGTTGTCCCCCTCTGTTGGAAACTAGCCGTTGTCACTCCAATATATAAAGATGGCGATGAAGGTGATCCTAGCAATTATAGGCCTATTTCGTTGCTAAATATTGTTGCCAAATTGCTAGAAAAGATAGTTAACAAAAGGCTCGTTTCCTTCCTTGAGAAATTCAAACTGCTTTCTGATAGGCAATTTGGGTTCAGATGCAGGAAGTCCACGGAAGACGCAGTAGTTTCTTTGGTGAACGCAGTGTCGAAGGACTTAGACAATGGAAACTGTAGTCTGGGTGTATTTCTTGATCTTGCTAAAGCATTTGACTCTGTATCCATTCCATTATTATTGCGGAAGCTGGAGAAGAAAGGAATACGGGGAATAGCTTTGGACTGGTTCTGTAGTTATCTCACAGATCGCTTTCAACGCGTCAAAGTGGGTCTCCACTTAAGTAATCAGCTCAACATTAATGTCGGAGTTCCACAAGGTAGTATTCTTGGTCCCACTCTTTTTATCATCTATATTAATGATATTTTAGAGCTGGATAATCTGGATTGTGACGTCATTTGCTACGCGGACGATACAGCAGTAATTTTCCATGATACTTCTTGGGACAAGGTTGTCAAGACTGCTGAGTGCGGCATGGCCACCCTCCTTAATTGGTTTAATAAAAACCTACTAACATTAAATATCAAAAAGACAAAAGCTATTGCATTTTATAAAACCCGAGCGTCTAAACCCTCGCTGTTACCATCTCTGACCGTGCACTCAAACTGTAACACTATGTTATCATGTAACTGTGTCACTATTAGCTACACCGACAGCATCAAATACCTGGGAGTGATAATAGATGAACAATTATCTTTTAAAAAGCACATTACCTTTGTATGCAGCAGGATCAGGAGAACTATTTATATAATTAAAGCTCTACGTCACATACCTAGAGACATCTTACTGATGGTATACAAAGCAATGACGCAGTCATTACTGAACTACTGTATTCTGGTGTGGGGTGGAGCGATCAAAACGAAGTTCATAGAGTTAGAAAGAGCTCAGCGTGCTGTACTTAAGGTGATGTTGCGGAAGCCGTTTAGATTCCCCACTGATGAACTGTATTCAGAGTGCAAAGTCCTGCGAGTGCGTCAAATTTTTATTCTAAAGGCTATAGTATTTTTACACAAAAAAGTAACAAATTGTATGGAATTCCAAAGTCTATCTCAACGCCGCATTTTTCGCATTCCAACTAACTTAATCCACACTAGTTTCATTAAACGACTTCCTTCCTTTCTGCTGCCACACATCTATAACGTAATTTGCCGCCGCTTACCCGACATCATAAACTTACCAACTCGTTCGGTAAAATTTAAAATTACACTATGGCTATTAACTCTTTCATATCAGGACACTGAAGATATCATTACTACGGATGGCTAACATACATAACTTCAAACACATTCACACACACGCGCACGCACACACATGCACACACACACACACACACACACACGCACATGCACACTTCACAATATTTTATTAATATATTTTTGCAGAAAAAAAAAGTGCAAACTGTTTAAGCACTGATCTCATTTAGTTACTTAGTTTAATGATTAGTCTCTACACTGTTCATTTTATTTTGTTATTTGAAGATTTTGTTATATATATATGTTATTTTCCGAACTGGTGTCTGTTCTAAAATTCAATTGTTTAAGATGTATAACTTGTAAGGTTGCGCGACACAAGTTTAAAACTTAGTGCGCAGCCCAATGCTATATTGTTAATTTAATTGTAATGTTTTTCGTATTATATAAATAAATAAATAAATAAATAAGATAATAGGAGTCCCCAAAGAAGGGAATAGGCATTTTAGGACTCCCCAAAGAAGGGAGTAGGCGTAGAATAGGAGGTAAGTACTAAAATAAGAGAGACAGAAAAAAGAGCTCTGACAATTGTTAGGGGGAACGAGAAAAATACGCCCTCTTGCAGACCTTGGCAGCACGGTTATAGGCTGCTTTGAGTGACTTGAGGTTGTAGCGCGACCCCCGATCCAAGCACGATACGCCGCCTGTTTCTTGCCAACAGCATTGGCGCATGCACGATTGAACCAGGAGCGTCCTCGGCCCTTGCCTGCGATCTCAGAGGAAGGAATGTAATATTCCATTCCTATTCTGATCTCGCAAGCAATGGCGTCAGCACTCGCTGAAGGGTCCTTTCCATCAAAGCAGCGCTGCCGCCAAGGGATGGATGCGAAGTAATCCCGCATACCATCCCAATCTGCCGACGAGTAGTGCCAGACCCTGCGCTTGACCTTCACGGGACGTGGAAGCAAAGCGCAAGGAACCGACGTCCCAACCAGGCAGTGATCGGAGGTACCCAGGGGAGCACCAACCGTCACTTTATAACCGGTTCGATGACTCGTCAGCAGTAGGTCCAGCAGAGAGGGCGCATGGCTTGCCACATCTGGGATCCTGGTAGGCTGGTCCACCAGCTGTGTCAAGCCATTCGTCAAAGCGAATGCATGAGCAGTCCTGCCGGCATGGTCAGTTCTGGAGGAGCCCAACCACAACTCGTGGTGTGCGTTAAAGTCCCCCAGAACTACCAATTCCGCTGTTGGAAACTGCTCCTGCGCGTCGTCTGTCGCCTGGCTAATATAATTAAATAGCCGAGTTGTCTCTACGTCTCCGTCGTGTGACCTGTAAAGGCACACGTAAACCCGACTCTGGGAGCCGAGGTCGACGTGTACCCACAGGGTGGAGAAGGAGGGCTCCTCCATGCAGCGCAGACGGCGACAGCAGACGTCCGACCGAACATACAGGCATACCCCGGCCCTCGGCCTGAAGCATTCTTCAAGCGAGTATCCGGGGTAAAGCAAGTATGAAGTATCGGTCGGACTACAAATCTGCGTCTCCGTCAAGAAGAGCAGAGCAGGCCGGACCGTCTCAAGATGGTGGTGGACGGCATTAAGATTAGAATGGAGTCCGCGGATGTTAGCGAACTCCATTGTGAAGGCGGTGGTGGGGTTACGCACCGCTGTAAAACCTGCTCTCTTTGTATGCACTGACATGGAGTTATGGGAGGAGGAGGTGAAGAAGCGGTCAAGGGTCTAGTGTCAGAGTAGTCAGAAGGCCGTAACAAGCGCCGGTCCACTAAAAGAGCCGAGAGGAGGTGAGCTGATCCGCTTAGGGAAGGGCCCCCGTACCCTCCCGGGATAGGCCGCCGGGATCCCACATCCGGTCACCATACGGCACGACAGACCCACCCAAGATTATGCGCAATTTCTTTCAATTCTACTTCCAAAGACCCTTAACAACAGTTTCAAAGTATATTTTCATGATAAAAACGTGTTGAACCGAACACATTAATCCTTTTTCAAACTAAAATCATAAATACAAATGCCCGCAAACATGTTCAAGTTGGTTGTTTTCTAAGAGTTTTGCCTCGCCTTTAAAAATAACATCTATTTGCGCAACGGCTGGGTTCCATATTTCAGGAGCCCCCGTTCCGGGATGAATCTAAATCTCCCTATCGTTGGCTCCCGGCCCGGGTATTACAATGTTGGGTCATCAGGCCGTTGAACTCATTGAAATATAGATGTTTACAGTGAATACGATTACGATACTTACAGTGAAATCATCTTAACGTCCATAATGTTCAGTATAAACGTATATGTTGTGCTAAAATTACTAGAAGAAGTTTATATACATACATATACACTCATGCTTGTAATCCTCGAAGGGGTAGGCAGAGAGTAGGTACCCCTCGTTCGCTGTCGTAGTTTGGTGCGCGGAGGCTCCTTAGCCCTCCATGGAGATGGGCTGCTACGCAGCACCGCGCAGGGGCGATTCCGGCTGCAATTCTAGCACTCCTTAGAATAACCCGGGATCGCTCCGCAACCGCCGAAGAAGGCCACCGCGGGGATTTAGCTGGTAGTGTCGGGTGGGGTGTATATAGGGGTTAGGGACTCGGCCCAGCGGCAGCACGGATAGCCATCATCCGTGCGACGGGGATGCTGGGTCGTAAGACCGGCTAGTCCAGCATACCCGTTTTATTCTTAATCCGCTTCCCTCCGGAGCGGGCGGCAGTAATAAAACGCTTTCCCCGCGACAACAAAAAAAAAAGGCAGAGAGTAGGTAGGACAGGTAGGTTTTGCTGGTGGTAGGATATTCATATCCACCCGGTTAGCGACCACCGTGCACGGGGTGTAATACCCGCCATAGTGTCACATGCAAGTTTGCCGCGTTCCGGGATCAGCCAGTGTACATACGGTTTTTGTCGGGGATCTAGAGTTGGGGTTATGATGTTTGGCCGATTTGCGGCCTTCTGAGTAGTCTGAAACTAGACCCTCGACCGCTTCTTCACCTTCCTGCCCATGGCGTTGTGTAAAAAAGCAGGCCGGCATGATTGTGTTGAGTAGTGGGGGATAGATTGTCTCTCGTTAATTGATACTCTAATTGGACGGCACTGCGCTTACCATCAGATGCACTGTGGTTACTTTGCCAGGATAAAAAAGTTAACTAGAAATAAAACTTATTAATATAAAGGACAGAAAAACTAGGATGAATTATAAAATGTTCTAATGTCGAATTGTTCAACTTCTTTTTGATTATTTTATTATGCTATGTGTTCTAATGCATGTAAGTCTACGATTTTAAGTGGCCAGAATATATTATAACATCAGAAACGGCATAACGTTTGTAACTTTTGTTTAAGATTACAAGGAAATAATTGAACAAAAAACAAAAAAAAGTTTTTTTTGTATTGTGCGTGTACTTTATTTTATATTTTTATGGACATCTTTCAAATGTTTTAATCTAATTTCTATCTGTGGAAACATGTAATTAGTGTATAGGTTTTGTTTAGTTTTCTTTTTGTTACACTGTATGTTCCCATAAAATAAATAAATAAATAAAAAATGATGTTTCCCTGCGAAGATGAGGTCAAATAAAATAGACTGAGAGTGTGCCTATAATTAATAGAGCAACCTTCAAACTGGTTATATGTAGATTCCATATAACTAAAAGTGACAAGTGTTAATTAGAATACATAAAAATGACCATTTAACCTTTGTCGCTGACAATTTCCGTGTCATTGTGTACGGGGGAGTGTTTACAAATACGAGTTAATTTGGCACGTTTGCATTTCAAATCAAGCAATTGTCACGAGAGCTTTCGAACGACGCTCTATGGAGCACTTGACGAGTTTTTATTGTTCAAAATCAAATAAACTGTTACGAATTTGAATATATTTGTGCGTGTTTACGTTTGACAGTAAATATTTTCATTTAATGCAATTTTAAATACAATTAATGTGTTTTTATTTGGTTTCATTAACTCTATTTACTGTGCTGCCTCGATGGCGCAGTTGTAATTACGCATGTGTTACGACTGCTGTGAAGTGCGGCTTCGATCTCCGGGTCGGATAAAGTGATATTCGGTTTTTCTATTCAAAAATTTTTAGTATCAGCCAGGAGTCTGGAATTGAGCCCAGTATGGCGATAGGCTCGCCGCCTATCACATTATGGGACCGTAACAAATTCGACAAAAAGTGGGTGTACTGGTTACACCACTGCCTACCCCTACGGGGATTACAGGCGTGAGTGTATATGTATGTATAAAAATCATATGAGAACAAAATACATCTTGTCTAAAATAAATATTGGCATTATAAAAGTGAATGTTCAGGAATAATCCAAACTAAAAATCTATCATACTTTCAGGTAAAGCCGGGCACTGTGAAGTAATCTAATGGTAAATATTTCAATTTCTACGCAACCCATATTTTTTACTTAAATATCGTTTATTTCTATGCTGATAATATATTCTATAACATGGTAAAGGCTTCCGTTTTAATTAGGTATCCACACAGAGTAATCTGAAGAGAATTTCCGAGATTTAGCTAACTGGTTAATGATCACCATATCACGATCCAGTTCAGCAGCATTATCCTGGAAACTGAGAGTATTCTTCTCTAGTTTGTACTTACATTTACATTGCACCGTAGTGGACATTATTAGTACACTCCATAGAAATGCATAGCTAGATGACCAAACTTCAATCTGTGGTCACCTTGCTGTGCTTTGATAAAAACTACTAAATCTATTTAAATAAATGAATGTTGCTACATAGATTAGTTATCGTGTTGCATTATTTTCAAATATCACATCTAACGTTTCCAATCGATTTTTTGGGATTTACAATATCTTACAAAGTTAATAGTTTATCACACCCGTTATGTTTAACACACGCGAAAATCGATAGTAAGAAAAAAAGCCCCATTCTCATATTCTCATAAATAATTACATAACATCGAATCAAATATGTTTAATTAACCTGGACCAGTTAGGCGAGTTAACCCAATTAAAGACAACAATAATAAATAATTAAAATTGATGTCGACACGTTAAGGCTGCGATATCGTTATAATTAAGGCTTTATATACGATGCGATGGGAAATAACAGCAATTTAACACCCAAAGGGATTGTAAATCGCAAGTAATTTATATTAACAGATGTAAAGCGCGTTAGTTTTGCTTGAGTTGGTGTTTGGGGACCTGTGGTTACCAACTTGATACCCTTAATCATAACTGTAACTATAGCTACTGTTGTCGTGGTTCCACAAATGATTAAGGGCTGGCGAAGCAGGATAAATAAATACACCCAACAGTCCCACACATAGTTCTCATCCCACACTGACAAACCTACGGGTAATACTAAAGCCAATTATTAAAAAGTGATTCATCTGCGTCTGTATATGAAGCTAATGACTTTTTCGCTAATATTGGGAAAAACTTAGCTCAACAAATCTTAACATCTTTTCCTCTTCAAAAATATAGCTTTCAAAACATGACTGTGACATCCCAAAGGCCTCAAAATCTATGCAAATCTATGGCCATTGACCCCGTTGACATTAATGAAGTGGACCGCATTATTCTTGGTCTCAGGTTTGATTGTGCCGTGGGATGGGATCAAATTTCAGCAAACATTATAAAAAACGCACGCAAAACACTAAGCCCTATTTTAACTCACCTATTTAACCTATGTATATCGACTGGCGTATTCTGTCAAGTCTTCAAAAAAGTAATAGTACACCCAATTTACAAAAATGGCGCCAAGGATATATAACAACTATAGACCTATAGCCGTGCTTAGCACTCTTTCTAAAATATTGGAGAAGATTATGAACACTAGACTCGTTAAGTTCCTACAAAAATATAACATTATTAGCGATAATCAGTACGGCTTCCGAAGTGGCAAATCAACTGAAGATGCTATAATGACCCTAACAGGCTGTATTGCAGAAAGTATCGATAAACAAATCAAGACGCTTGGAATCTTTCTTGACTTATCGAAGGCTTTTGATACTGTCTCTATCCCCTTGTTAATCAATAAACTAGAGAATATTGGCGTAAGAGGCATTGTATTGGATATTTTCAAAAGTTATCTTACTGGTCGAACCCAGCAAGTTAAAATAAACGGCTTTATTAGCAAGGAACTACCAGTTTTTTACGGGGTACCTCAAGGAAGTGTGTTGGGACCTACGTTATTTCTAATTTATGTCAATGATCTCTGTAACATAGCGATTCCCCACTGCAAAATAGTAGCTTATGCCGATGATACGTCTCTTCTTATAAAGGGATCCACGTGGCTCGAGGCAAAGGATAATGCGGAAACTGCTTTAGCTACTGTTATGAAATGGCTCAAACATAACTTGCTCACACTCAACATAGAGAAAACAAAATTCATAACTTTTGCTGCTAGGAAATCCTCACTTCCACCCGTGTCATTTAATCTTAAAGCTCATACATGCAACTTAACCTCAGGGAATTTGTGTGGTTGTATTATAGTCATGAGAACTGATAATATGAAATGTCTAGGTGTTGTGCTTGATAGTACGTTTAGTTGGAAATTTCATATTGACCTTGTTGTTTCTCGTCTTCGAAAATTAATGTTTGTTTTTAAGAATCTAAGCAAATCTGCTGATAAAAATACTCTTAAAGCTGTATATTACACCCTGGTTCAATCAATCCTATCATACTGCATCACAGTTTGGGGTGGTGCTGGAAAAATAAATCTTATGCGCGCAGAGAGAGCACAAAGAGGCATATTAAAGATAATTTTAAGCAAACGTGTTCGTTTCCCTACATCTGATCTGTACAAATTGTGTGAAGTTATGACCGTCAGACAACTCTTTATATATCATGTTATACTTCACAAACATAAACAAGTTCCATTTGATCCAAATTTGGTTAAAAAGCGTAGATCTGACTTAGTATGTCCCAATAATCCTAGCAAATTTGCTATTACCTCTCGTCATTTCCAATATTTAAGTCCTATGTTGTATAATAAATTAAATAAAAAATTAAGAATTTTCCCTTTAAACATGCAGCAATGCAAGGCTCGTGTGCTAAACTGGCTTATAAAACTTACGTACGATTACACTGAAAATCTACTTACTTACAATCAAATCATCTGATAGTATAATTTGTGGCTTACATTAAATTTAACCTACACACATACACACACACACACATACACACACACACATACGCGCACACACTCACACACGCACGCACACACTCTCACACACTTCTTTTGATATTATGTGTTATTTTGTTGTATTATCTACATCTTTATTTTGTCTTTTATTAGGTATGTTTTGTTATTATATACACTAGAACCCTAATTGTTTCGTGGAGGGCCTACTAACTGCAACACAGTTTTTAACTAATGCAGTTATTATGGTGCATTTATTACCATTGTACAGATTTGTGTTACAAGTTCCGAAAAAAATAAAGATTTAATAGGGTTAATAGGGTATCAAGAACTACGAGGGACTGCGGTCCCACAACACCCAGACACGAAACAAATATCTGTCTGTCATAAAAACATTTGTCTTGGTGAGGAAATCGAACCAACGGCCTCTCGCTTCAAGGACAGTTGCTCGCCCTCTACGCCGCGGAGGCTGTCTGAAGAAAGCAGATGAATTAGGTAGAACTGTCAAATAAGGGTAGAGACTTGTATAAACAGACTGATAGCTGACTCGAGTAGGTTATAGTCCGCCATGATACCTTTGGTTTTTCAATCTCTGCTACTAAGTAACAACGTTTAAGATCACATTGGATCTTAATCCAAGATTGGGACTAGGATCCAAGATTGGGAAGTTCTTATTTATTATTATAATTATATATTTTCTATAACCTATTTCAATAATGAAATCTGCACTGAAATTTGTTCAGCCGTTTTCACATCACGCACGTTCACATTAACGTGTAATTTATTTTATTAGTTCATTTTAAATTATATACAGGTATATAATATAATGAAATAAAAACAGAATTTTCATTTCGTTGAAAAATATGTTTAAAATAATATTAAAATCTCCCACATTTAAAACATCTATGCACGTACAAAAAAATTATATTACTCAGAATATATTCTCAAATTCGAAGACAAACACGTAAGCCACGTTGCAACTCCAAATAAACTTATAAACTTCAAACAATCGCCACAATATGTATTTTTTCTTTAGGGGTCATAGTGTTTTCATTGAGAGGATCAATCGGTTTGTCTAGAAGTCGAAACAACAATTTATAGAACGTCTGTTGTTTCATATTTCATTGTCTGTATGTACGATAACGGAGAAGTTTGAAAATTGTATCAATCTATTCCCAGAATTGATACATAGAGTACGCTTTGTTCAATAAATTGGATAATAGAGTATATACTCGTATATTAAATCAATGCTTTTGTTATTAATTCTATCATTGAAGTGTACCTATTTATATAAATAGATTAATAATGTAATATGTATCTATGTAAATACTGTTATCTATCTTCATGATTGTGCGGGGTAGCGGGGGATAGACTGTCTCTCGCTACTTGATACTCTATCTGGACGGCACTGCGCTTACCATCAGGCGTAGTGTGGTCACTTTGCCGCGCCAGAATAAAAAAAAATACAATTATAGAAATCCACCGTTGTTCGCGAATAACGCAATACCTACTGGAATGATTGAAATTAAGCACAATAGACTATCATATAGACAAATAAAGAATACGTTTAAGTTGCAGGTTTGATTCGATATTTAAATCGATAAAAATATTTTTTTATGTGCAGGATATAGTCCCCTAAGTCACTAATAAACATAATCAAGCATGCAGAGCTGCAGCCAAAAGCTTGTAAAAGGTGAACAGCCAAAACAATTAAATCGTTTTCTAGTTTAGAATACTAATTTTAATGTAACTAACTAACATTTCGCCATATTGTATTTTTTATCTACGAAGATCTGCAACGAAATTTCTTATAACCACAAAGTGAATTTATTATTTTCCTCTCGGCGCCATTTCTCATAATCTCTTTTATTATCTGACGCCATCTTTTTAATTAACGATGTTACCTACAGGTTTACATTGCTGTTCTACCTTTAAACTTTACAACCAATCTTGTTTTAATGAAAATTAAATTAAGCAGAATTTCTGGAATATTGTGTAATTGTAAATAGTACGACTTCAGTAATATGGTTGGTGACATACGTTATGATGAAAAGTGGTTTTTGAACTGACTTTAAAAGGAGAAGATTAAGAATTCGTCTATATTTAGTTACATATATGTTATGTTGTATGGCGAATGTGAACCAATTTTGATCATTTTATATTTGATTACCTTTATAAGGTGGTCTAAGCCTGATGACGAAGTGAAACGAAAAACATGTGGTAGGATATTCATATCCGCCCGGATAGCGACCACCGTACACCCGGGTGAAAAAACCGCCATAGTGGCACACGCAAGTGTGTCGCGTTTCGGGATCAGCCAGCGTACATCCGGTTTTTTGGGGGTTTAGAGTTGGGGTACAATGTTTGGCCATTTTGCGGCCTTCTGAGTACTCTGACAATAGACCCTCGACCGCTTCTTCACCTTCTTGCCCATGGCGTAGTGTGAAGGAGCAGGCTGGCATGATTGTGTTGAGTGGCGGGGGATAGATCGTCTCTCGCTACTCGATACTCTAATTGGACCGTACTGCGCTTACCATCAGGTGAAGTGCGGTCACTTTGCCGTGCTAGAATTTAAAAAAAAACATAGACGTAAAATTTTACGCTATGATAAAAAATACTACAAAGATGTTTGGTATTTTATACCCCACCTGTAATACCCCATAACATTACCCTTAAAATATATATCTTATATTCCTTGTTTTAATTAATTAATTAATGTTTTGCAGAAATGGGTAATTTTGATTCCATTTTAAATTTATTTTTTTCTTATATGTCTTCCCTGATACTCAAATAAGATCATACTTAATAAGACTTAAAAGACCGCGTCACGTCATGACTTAAATCAACGTCACTCAAGTGAAGCGTTACGTGCTACCAAAGTTAAACCCAAGGTCTCAATTAGTGGTTCAACTCGAATGGATTAAAGTTAGATCGATAAGGTTTAATGAGCATGAAAAGTGACTGTTTCGAATATATTGAGGTTACGAGTATGAGAATAAAACCGAGATTAAATATAATAATTTAATTATTTCTTCCTGGTTAAATACTAGTTCCCATAATATAAGTAAAAGAAAGCAAAGTAAAAAAAATGCAGCGATAGTCTAGTAAAAAGCAGCGATAGCCTAGTTGGTTGCCATACAGACTGCCAAGACGAAAGTCGCAGGTTCGAAACCAACGTGGCATACACCTCTGACTTTTCTTAAGTTATGTGTGTATTAAAATGTTAATTATCGCTTGCTTTAACGGTGAAGGAAAACATCGTGAGGAAACCGGCATATCTGAGAATTTTTCGAAGGTATGAGAAGTCTGCCAACCCGCATTAGGCTAGCGTGGTGGACTACGGCCTAACCCCTCTCATTAGTAGAGGAGGCCCGTGCCCAAAAGTGGGACAATGTTTAATACAGGGCTAGTATTATATTATAGTATTAAGTAAAAGAAAGTACAAATAAATTATCGTTCAGCTAAACATAAATGTATATCTTAGCTAATCAAACGCCGCAAAAATAGAGTTGGATAGGCTATACACTCAGAATGGATCCCAACTGAATCCCGAGGCAAGTCCTAGACTGAAATCTCCAAGGAAAAAGAAAACGTGGCCGTCCAAAACAGAACTGGCAGCGGAATATCATTGATTAAGCGAAGGCTATTGGAAAGACCTGGAGCGAAATAAAACGCGAAGCTTAAGACCGAACTCGATGGTGAAACACTGTGAACGCCCTCTGCACCATCTAGGGGACACAGGAACATATATAATGAACTAGATGTTGCTCGCAGCATCGCCCGCGTAGAGGTTATGTTCGGAAGAAAAGGTATACAATCAAAGGGGGCATCTTAAGCTATTACACCTTTCTATATTTTGCTATCCCAAAGGATGCATGCATTTTTCCGGGATAAAAAGTGGCCTATGTCATTTTCTGATCCCTAAACTACCACAATGCAAAAAATCATGTCGATCCCTTACTCACCGAAAAACTAAACTATCCCACGGGAACTATAAATTTTTTCGGGATAAAATGTAACCTATATGCTATTCCAAACTATAATCTATCTTTGTGCCAAATTTCAACCAGATCCACCCAGCCGTTGTAGCGTGATTGAGTTACAAACATCCATCAATCCATACATCCAAACTTTCGCATTCATAATATTAGTAGGATGAATGAAGTTTCTTCACGATACTTTCCTCCACAACAATGAATGCACGTTACTTCGAAAAATTAGGTACGGCTAGTACGGTATCTACGGTAGGCAGTGGCTTTGCTGTGCCCTGGCATTGCAGAAGTTTATGGGCAGCGTTGACTACTTACCATCAGGTGGCCCGTCTGCTCGTCGGCCTATCAAGGCACTAAAAAAAATTATGTATGCCATTTGGGCTTGTTTCAAATCTTGTTTTATCTCGGTAATACAAATTCCATTTATTTTCATCTTCATATATCAAATTTAATTAGTTAAGAAATTAAAAACTCGTTAACCCAGGCCAAGCAATGGCAGGATCAAGAAATGAAAAAAACATTCTTCGTTGTAAATAATCAGGGCTATTTCACTGGGCTGCTTCCCGACGTAATCTTCGTGTTATTGCGTTAGTATTAACGCGAGGAATAAACATCACAATGTTTTAACATAATGAGCCAGCTCACGCAGCACGGCTGTGACGAAATTACGTTTTTTTGGATGAGTTATGATATTTTTTGAGATAATGCTTTGGTGAATGTGGCGTAGTAAATTAATTTAATTAATTTTTATGTTGTATTTTTTTCTTGAAAATTGTATTTTTGTACATACATGCATATACAATCACGCCTGTAATCCACGAAGGTGTAGGCAGAGGTGTAACCAGTACTCCCACTTTTCGCCGATTTTCGGTCCCATAATGTGATAGAGGGCGAGCCTATCGCCATACCGGGCACATGTTCCAGACTCAGGGTTAGTACTGAGAATTTCTAGATAGAAAAACACAATATCATTTACCCGACCCGGGGATCGAACCCGAGACCTCAGCACACCAATCGTAACGCATGCGCAATTACAACTGCGCCACCGAGGCAGTCGTAATTTTTTGTATTAATGTAATCCATGTCAAAAGAAATTGCAGGTTTTATATCAGAAAATATTTGTATTAAAAAATATTCCATTTCAACGAATAATCATTTAAGAATTAAAAAACTAAATATTCATTTATATTTTATACAAAAACACACCGCAAAAATGTATAGCCGAGAGAATTGTATTATTACAGAAGACTAATTAGAAAAGAAATACATGAAAAATATAATTATAAAAATCTGTGTTGAAATTTATACATATATGGTTTACTTAATTATATTATGTTATTTACTTAGCTATAGTTATTAGTAAGGTATAACTTATTTAATTTACAACAGCATATACTCTATTTACTACAGTACATTGTTACTTTAATATAATTGTCAACATTTTGAAACAAAAATTAAAACTTTGGAATATCTAAGACGAAACTTCTTGTCAATTTTATCTTACACCTATCTATGCTTTAAATGAATTAATATCATAATTAAATGTTAATGATACTTGAAACACAAAGCGGTATCTATCTTAATATTAGTAAAACTTTTCGCCCTAATGCAATAGTTATAGCAGAGGCTGGCAAACAAGCAGGTCGTTAACTTGATGACAATAACAAATCTATATAATTAAATATCAATGAAAGAAAGAAAGAAATATTTAATTTGTTACAAAAATTTTGTTGTAGGTAAAAACTAAAAGATATTACAATAAACTGAAATTAACTCTAAACATGTAAAAACAGTTTTTTCCTTTACACAATAGCACACTTATCTAGCTTTAGTCTATAAAAT
The DNA here is from genome assembly GCA_905220505.1 of Laothoe populi. Classification (NCBI taxonomy): domain Eukaryota; kingdom Metazoa; phylum Arthropoda; class Insecta; order Lepidoptera; family Sphingidae; genus Laothoe; species Laothoe populi. The sequence goes on from HG992153.1 coordinate 17,174,944, forward strand.
AAGAAAAATTATGTACCCATAACAAATACGGGCTCAGGCTCAGCGTGTACTGGGGTCTAGTTTAAATACCAGTGCTGGTCTTCCGCTGGGCTGCAATGCAAGTATGTTTGACCTCTATGGACTCCTAAATTATTCCTCCGATTATGATGAAACTTTGGTGAGTTATTCTTCATACGCCCGCGATGGTACCTGGCCCAAAAAAACCTCGCTAGATAGCGCTGCAGAACATCAACTTCAATACTATTTAATCAATCGCAATTAATCAAATTTACCTAACGTGGCATTGCAACGCATGCCGGGTGCAGCCAGTAACAAATAAAAATATATATATACATAATATTTTTTTAAATATTTCTAATCTACAGACAATGTTCTTGTATTCTTGAATTTGGCTACAACAAAGATACAGAAAAGCACTAAATGCTTTCCACTAAGTCTGAACGTAATCAGACCCGCCATTTTGAATACATTAAAATATGTTAATTAGCAAGCTAACGTCACATGCTCTGACGTAAATGTCAGATTGAGTAACATGGCTTCAGACATCTTGTCATATCACCAGTTACAATGTAATTTGATATCCTTGCGGTATGTTTTCGTGGAGCTTTGATCTTCTGACTTGATTCTATTTAAATACAAGCTTTTGCACGCAGCTTCGCGTACGTGGTTACGTTAATCAATACCGTAGGCGACGCTTTTGTCAATTACGTATGGTATTCAATCATAAAAAATGTTTATTTGCTTTGAAAAGCTTAATCTATTTATAAAAAAAAAATACCAAAGTCCAGCCATTTGTTATAATTTATATACGTAGATGGAACTGAATTATCATTATTGATGTAGCAGGGTAGATAATGGACTCTCAAAAAACGATTCATAGTTTATTATTTTTCTACTATTTCAGTACTGTTCTTAATTTACTCGTCTGATGAATGTTATAATAATATTCAGTCAAATTACTGATGTTATAAAGGTTTTATTGTGTTGAGTGGCGAAGGATAGATTGTCTATTGCTACTTGACACTCCATCTGGACGGCACTGCACCATCAGGTGCAGTGAAATCACTTTGCCGTGCTAAAAAAAAATAACTGTGACGTTTTCCAATATAATCAAAATATTTCTGCGGAGAGGTGTTTTGATATTCAACGTATGTCTCTTGATTCGCAGAAATCCGCTGATCACGTCGTAGCGAAACTAGACCGGGCACGTCTTGACGTATTTCCTGTTTAAATGAACTTCGATATTCCCTTTGGATGTCACATTTGTCGCGCATTGTGACGTCTGTATTGCTGTAAACTCAATTTCCTGAGGAGTGTTTGTGATTTACGCGTCGTTCTTAGGCTTTGAGATTTATCGAAGGTCGAAGGTGATGCGTAGAATTTGGCTTCAAGAAATACTTTTTTTATATTTTTTAGGTACAGTACTTACTTACTTTTATTAAATTATGAATGAAATAAGAATGTTTTTGGAAAATCAGTTTCAACACCTATATTCACATAGATAGTTCTGATCTACACCACAATTATCTTGTATTTTAATTTTATTTGATTCGGGCTCAATACAAAACTTTCCATTGGATATTTTTCTCAGTGCGGGAATCAAATGAGTGACCTTTCGTTTAAGTCGGCAACTCACTCCCTGAACTGGCGGAAGATTGTTACATGTTGGTTTATACTCAACTCAAATCCCAATTGAGAATTAATAGTCAAACAATAAATCTATTGAATATCTTAAAGCATTACAGAAAAATATTTATCATATTTTTTTTATATATCATAGTCCGACAAACGAGCCAGTGGGTCACCTGATGTTAGGTGATCTCCACCGCCCATGAACATCCACAATACCGAAAGTATCATGTATGTGCTGTCGGCCTTAAAGGACAGGAATAGGGATTAGGGAAGGGGAGGGGGAATCTTGGCCTCCGGATTCTCACTTACCATACGAAACGCGACAGTAAACTGTCACTTTACGTTGGTTTTCTGTGAGACAGTGGTTCTACCCCGGTTGAGCCGGCCCATTCATGCTGTAGACAAATATGTCTTCAGCGTGGCTCTACCACTCGTATATTTATTAAAGTAATCGTAAAGAAGTTTCAACGTTTTCTAATAATAGTCATCCGACATAATTAATCCTCGTTTTTAAACGAACCTCAAATCCGTAGCATTACATTTTATTACCAAAAAGGATTATGTCTGAACTTTTAATAAAAAAATGTTAAACCGTGTGATTTATTATCCAAATTATTCTGAGAAACTCGGGCAATTACAAAGCTCCTGTTAAGACTTAACTGTCTACTAAACTTAACTACGCAAAATCCGCTATAATTTCATTTTAGTATTATAGACTTAGTAAGCCATCTTCTAAAATATATTTTGAAGTAATAAAGACGGTGGTGTGTTCTTTGAACGGACCGGTTTTCTGAACCGACACACTAAGACTTGCCTATATGCAAAGTTATAATGAGTTGAAATTTCGTACGCAAAATATTTATACCAACTCTCGTGACATGAATAGAAAACTATTTATTTCAGGAATATGATTTTGAAGGAGTATTTGAAGTTGGATCAGGTTATTTTTAGTTATATTAGTCTATGGAAACCATACAATGCGCTTGAAATGATTTACGCTAATAAATTAAAAAGCCTATAAACTAGTGACTGCCTCGGTGGCGCAGTTGTTATTACGCATGCGTTACGGCTGCTATGCTGAGGTCTCGGGTTCGATCCCCGGGTCGGGTAAAGTGATATTGGGTTTTTCTATATGGAACTACTCAGTATCAGCCCGGAGTCTGGAGTTGAGTCTATCACATTATGGGACCGTGCTGAATTCGGCGAAAAGTAGGTGCACTGGTTACACCTCTGCCTACCCCTTCGGGGATTACAGGCGTGTATATGTATGTATGTACTATAAAATAGATGTAGTCGCTAGTCATATACATAATTTTATTTTAATACTAAGTGTACACTTCTTTAATTACATAATTACTTAAAGTATATTTGAAAGCCTTTTTCAGGCATCAAAAATCTGAAGGTGGTATTTCCAATACACAAACAAGCTTATTATTTGTACTTATGTTTTGCACAAACATAACTTATACGAGTAATATCTTTACGACTTACTTTTACAGACAGATATTTGTGTCCGGGGTCTGGGTGTTGTGAGACCGTGCGTCTCTCGTAGTCCCTGATACCCACAACACAAGACTCGTATCTTAGTGTAGGGTCGGGGCTATGTGTGTGACTGCTGTGTGTTATTTATTTATTTACTGGCATATTAATGTCCTGAAAGCCTCTGTAGCGCGATTGGCGAGTAGTCGGGGCCGTTCATTCGATCCCCACACCGATACAAACGTTTGTGTGATACATAAATATTTATTTCAGATCTGAGTATTAAGAAATCAAAAATTCCCCGTAGTTCCTGATACCCACGACATAAGATAATTGTATCAATACAAAATAACTCTTGATTTATTTATTTATTATTTATTCGGAAAACTTACAGCTAGCATTTACAATATAAAAACATAATATTATATACAAAAAGGCCATTTAAATGTTTCCACAAATAGTTAAAATTATTTAAAAAATGTGTTGGTCGGCTAAGGCACACAAAAAAATTGATGAAGTACGAGTTCACTAACTGGTGATCATTTTAGGTATTGAAATATTTTATTGTCAACATTTTTTTAAGTTGAGAGACACTGGTATGAAACAAGTTCAAATCAATCTACTATCTACAATAATACTATAACAGAATAACATATAACAACTGCTAAATATATTTTTAGTTTATCTATTTATTTTTAAATGCAGAAGAAGTTTACGACTCAAGTTACGTTAGTTGTACAAACTTGCGTGGACATTGTCTCCAGTTACACTAGTTGGAGCATTGTAATAATGTTATTGTCTTGAGTACAATAAACTAATTAAAGTCCATAGTGTAACAACAAAAAATAAGCTACCGTGTTCCCTCCTTCCTTTGATCTTGGGTCTTTTAGGCGTATTATGTCGAGTAGCAAGAGATAGTTGTCTCTCGCCACTTGATACTCTAACTGGACGGCACTGCGCTTACCATCAGATGCAGTGTGGTCACTTTGCCTTTAAAACATCTCTAATTTTGTAAGCGGTAGAGCTGTAGAAATTTTGTTTACAGTTAGGTCGATCAGGTTCTTACCACTTTTTCAAAGACAACTAACGAACAGCATGTCACGTTTCGTATGGTTGGTGAGGAAGAATTGTGAAGGCATATAATCCCTCTTTATTCCAATCACCATTCCTTTTCTTTAAGGCCGGCAAATGTAGGCGGCGTAAAGCATGGGCAATGTGGCCCATCGCCCACAACCTCGGACACTTAGGGGCTTCGCACCTGGAAGGCAGGACGAGTAACAATTTTATTCTTCGTAAAACAATAATCCTTACTCATACCAAATTGAATTGGGGTTTAAAACGACGAAAAATTGTATTCGTCGTAAAGCAGCCGTCGTCGTTTGCGTTACCAGAGGGTCTGGCAAAATGTATGCTGCCCACATGAAATTTAGGTTCTGCTCCGCCACTGTCGGCAATGATCCTACGATTCGTCTGATAGTGAGGATGTACATGACGGTACAGATCACTTACCATCAGGTGACAAACTTGCTCGTTCGTAGGCCTCTGCTATGAATAACTCCGGGGACGATGCTAAATGTCAGGCATTATAATATCTTCTGAAATATCTGTTATTGAAACATGATTGGCGGTTTTTGATCGTAGATATACTAGTTCAAATACGGGAATAATAAAAACAAAGCACTCCATAGGTGCACTATTAAAAAAATCTTTAAAATATAATTTGGGTATTTCGTAATGGAAAGTAAAGAACATACCCATGGCTTTAAACATTATAAAACCTTGAAGTTGCTCTTTTAAATTACACATTAACAGTCGCAGTAATAAAAATGTACACAAAAATTACATTATTCCGCAAACGTTAGGCAGTAAACCGGCTAAACTTAAGCAAACACCCCATAACAAAAGTTTACTACCAATCACTAAAAGCAGTACACATTGTATGTAATGTCTAGAATATCCACAATGCATTTAATGATATTGCAAAGCATAAATTAAATTGTCTCTGGCTCGTGAAGTTTTTACATCAACAAAACTTACAGTGTTATAATGCAAATGAGTTTTGTAACTCTGTGGCCCCTTAAATCTTCGCCAGTTGCGAAAATACTTGCTTTAATCTCAGATTATCTGGATGAGACGTAGATTGTGTGGGTGGTTAACATCTAACTCCTTTGATAGGTTTTCAGTTTGAATTCTACAACAGTATTATATAGTAGTACACTCATATAATATTACTAATCCTACTAATATTATAAATGCGAAAGTTTGGATGGATGGATGTTACTCAATCACGCTGCAACGGCTGGACGGATCTGGTTGAAATTTGGCACAGAGATAGATTATGGTCTGGAATAGCACTATAGGCTACTTTTTATCCTGAAAAAATGTGTAGTTCCCGTTGGATAGTTTAGTTTTTCCCAGAGCATTTCGACATGATTTGCATTTGCATAGTGGTAGCTTAGGGATCAGGAAATGATATATGACACTTTTTATCCCGGAAAAATGCACGCATCCTATGGGATAGCAAAATACAGAAAGGTGTAATAGTTTAAGATGCCTCCATGGATTGTATACTTTTTCTTCCAAAAATAACCTCCACGCGGGCGGAGCCGCGAGCAACATCTAGTCTATACATAATTTTCGGTAAATAAATATCTAGATTAAAAAGTTGCGTAGAGATATTTCCTTACCAAGCGTTTTCTACCGTCTGTAATGCTTTGACGAATTATTCAACCTTATCCCATCCTCTCTTTTTAATAACAGAACCACGCTTGCTTACGAAGCCACAGCTTCGTGGTGACTACTACCTCAGCGTGAACCAAGAGGATCACTGCTTCGTATCTTTGTAAGCTGTAGAACATGCCCACTTTTGCCCATGCACACTTTGCATTGATTCCTTTTGCCCATGCCCACTTAACATTGAGTCCTTTAAACGAAAGATGAAGAAGCATTTAGATAGGACACCATAAGTGATGAGTGGTGGGAGATAGTGATGGACAAAATTAAGTTTTAATGGTTTTTTTATGTGCATGCGAACAAAAGCAAATTATTTTCTAAAATTAAATGTCACCGGCAATATCTCTCGGTCTGAATAATCCTGACAAGAAATTCGGAAATAAGCTCATAGGTTATTTCGCCTTTATAAAAGTATAGATATAGGTTGCCAAAGTTAGTAATATATTTTTTTTTATCCTGGATGGTAAGTGCAGTGCGGTCCAATTAGAGTATCGAGTAGTGCGAGACGATCTATCCCCTGCTACTCAACACAATCATGCCGGCCTGCTTCTTCACACTACGTCATGGGCAAGAAGGTGAAGAAGCGGTCGAGAGTCTATTGTCAGAGTACTCAGAAGGCCGCAAAATGACCAAACATTGTACTCCAACTCTAAACCCCCGAGAAAAACCAGATGTACACTGGCTGATCCCGGAACGCGACACACTTGCGTGTGCCACTATGGCGGGTTTTACACCCTGTGTACGGTGGTCGCTATCCGGGCGGATATGAATATCCTACCACCAGCAAATTTGTGTGTGTATGCGCGTGTATGTGCGTTTATAACGGCGTCTGTTAATTTACGTGATATTGTTATCTGTGGAAACTGCTATGGAATGTGTATTGTTGTGTGTTCATTTTTAATTCTTGATGATTGCTTATTGCTTCTCTTTAAATCAAATTAAATCGTTTTTATTGCGGTGCATAGGAATCAATGGTGATATATTTTTTAAATTGTACAGCTATGTCCCGCCATATTGTCATACAAAATTTGTTACACATTTATTTACACAACATTTCTCATTTAAAAACTGAAACAATTTATTCTTATAATTATTAATATTATTCAATTGGGTAATAAATCTTGGTAAATTATTATATATTTTGGGAATTAAATAAAACAAACTTTTATGTAGTATAGTTTTGTGGAGCACATTTATCATTAATGTTAATTATCGCTCGCTTTAACGGTGAAGGAAAACATCGTTAGGAAACTTGCATATTTGAGAATTCTTATACGAATTTCGAAGGTATGTGAAATCTACCAACCCGCATTAGGCCAGCGTGGTAGACTAAGGCCTAACCCCGCTCATTAGTAGAGGAGGCCCGTGCCCAGCAGTGGGACAATGTTTAATACAGGGCTAGTATTATATTTGTCATTTTGTCATTACGTCTGTTTCGTTTACTAAATTTAAAGAGATGTTTATTTACATTAGCAAAAACTGTTGTTTCCCAAATAAATAATTAATTTTGTCTATGCAATTAACCACCGATAGAAGTTATTCTCCAATAGACTGGACCAGTCCTTCAACTTATCCATATAGACGTGTTGAAGTAGAATAATCCGTACGTCCAGTGTCTATGCGATTTAAATCAAATCGATAAAATCCCTTCGGGCAGATGTTACGTAAGCCTACTAATAAAATTAACCCAGTAAAGTTCCAAAACCATGCCCATAACGTCTAATAATCACAGTAAACTTTATGTTTGTTGGAAAACGTTTACAGGAATACCGTAAACTGTTTTTATCGACAATACAAAACTTATTTTTATGGTCTGTTTATATGGCGTCGGCTGGAAAGTAGATGGGTCATATCTACGGATGAGGGTGATCTTGAATTTATTGGCGTGTAAGTGTATGTAATTTGAGGAAAAAGGATATATCCCAAGCTACAAAAACTTATAAGTACACTTATAAATATTTATATTTCGACAAATAAAAAACGTAGAGTTCACACATTTTGGTGGTTAATTGAGATCTAAACCAGATTAGAATAAAGTTCAAATTATGTTTAGCTTGTAGTGATGACGTCTACACACAAAAACACACACACACACACACACGCGCGCGCGCGAGTACATTGTCACCAGCGTTTAGATCCTCGTTTAAACGAGGTATCTGCGATAGATACAATCGGCGTCTTAGTCGATGGCAATCTTGTATTAATATTTAACATTCAAAAACGTACTGTAAGATACTTTTATTTTATTTAAACTGAAGTATAATTTGGGTACTTTTTTTTATTACATATTGCAAATGTCATTCGTATTAATTTTTAGCAAAAGCCGACATTCGGGCAATTGGATCAATTGATGGTAAGTGGTAAGCGCCCGAGAACACCCACAATACCACAATTCACTTAAAAACATAAAATCACATTAAAACAATATGTTATTCTGCGAGATCGCTGTGTACGTAGGAAGGATAAGCCAGACAAATAGGCAGCAATTACTCGTAAGCACGCTGAGTGCTAAGTACAGTCGGCAGTCCACTCATATGCTTAGCGCGAGGCATCTGGGCGTACATAATCCATCGTGAAAATTCGTGAACTATAAATCTTTAGTGGCCGCTCAGCATGCCAAGTGAATGGGCATTAAATTTAAGATAAAAAACGGCCTTCTTCCCAATGATGTGGTAAAAAGAGCCATATCAAATGTATGTACACCCAACAGTCACACACATAGTCCTGATCCCACACTAGATAAAACCTGTATCATGGGTATCAAGAACTGCGAGGGAATACGGTCCCACAACGCCCAGACCCGAAACAAATATCTGTCACACAAACAATGTCTCGGTGCGGGAATCGAACTCACTACCTCTCGTTTCACAGCCGGTTACTCGCCCGCTGCGCCACGAAGGCATACAGGTTCAATTGGTTTTAGAGAGAAACTTAATTTCCTTTTTTGGCCTATTATAGATATAACTTGATGTATATTAAAAGGCATGGTCCCTCAATCGATGTATTTAGTTAGCTACATCGTTTGAGCGACCAAGAAAATAGGCCAAGGTAGACTTCAACGCCGCTCGTTTCATGACTTCTAAGTACACTACCGCATACCACGAGAAGTGTGGCTGCGTGCGTAAAATAAGTAATATAAAGTATGTTGGTTAATTAGGATTAAACTTAGCGATAACTGACCTTACCACTTTATGTAATTACGGTGGGGACTTGTTCTTAGGAAATCTTGGCCGAAACAATAACAATAATAATAAATAAATAACACCCAACAGTCACACACGTAGCCTCGACCCGCTAAGATACGAGTCTTGTGTTGTGGGTATCGGGGACTACGAGAGACTTTCGGTCTCACAACACCCAGACCCCGGACACAAATATCTGTCTTTCACACAAACATTTGTCCCGGCATGGGAATCGAACCCACGGCCTCTCGTTTCACAGCCAGCTACTCGCCAATGAATGTTCCAAGAAACCCTTAAATATATTAAAAGTACAGAATTGAAATGAACAATAATGTATTTTCTTTTTCCAAAGACGATGCCATTATGTCATGACATGCGATCCCTATTCCATAGTAATTGAATCATTCCTACCTTATTCCCTTTATATATTTACATGGGACAAACATTAAGTAATTCAGGCAAAAAGGAATCTCGTTTCGGCGTTAGCATAAAGACAAATTGAAAAAAAGATTTTAGACCGAAGAAATGATAGGATTTCCCCGTCTCTTTGAGTAATCACAGCCCTTTATTTCCTTAGCCTAAAATATTTTTATTACTTCATTAGGATTAGTTAAATTGTCAGACTGTCAAGTAAACAGAAAATTGATGTCGGCGGATTTTTATTTGTTGGAAAAGGATTTATGTGCGCCCAATTTTGTATATTCTTTGTTGTAAGCTTGTAGCCTTGAGGTTTGCGTAACAGGGTCGCAGACCTGATTAGGTGCAGAACTGTAGCACTGCCAAATGTTTTACTTTGCAAGTTATTCCTTTAAAATATATTTTGATATCAGAAAAAGTCATCAAACCTACATTTTTAAAATATACTAGCAGACAGATTGTGGGGTCAAATTATGTTAGGAGAAAATTAAATGAATATGAAAGTAATTATTTCGAAAAACTGGTTAACAAAGTGTAATTTTAAATGTTCATACTCTCTGAAATTAAGTCAATATATTTTATATGAAAGATATAATCTTAACATTTTAATAGCACCTAAACATGTATCTCGCAGGTGAAATTCCCAATGTTGGCTTCTTTTAAATTTATTTCCTATGTGTAACATACACAAAAAATACATTCTAATACAGCTCGCATACTAGAAACTCATGAGATTTATTGACTAACTTCAAGATTAAGTAGCAACGTCAGGTGAGAATTGAACTGCTAAATTATTTCACCTGATATGAATGTTTGTAGCGGTTATTTAACTGAGTTTTGTTTATTTGTTAGATTACATTTCAAAAGTTAGTAAGTATTCAAGTTTTTAATACTGTTTTATTTTAAGAGCTTAATGGTACTTCGTACTATTGGGCCACGATGATGAGAGAAATTATGTTTTCAATTTTAATTTGTATTGCTTTCTTTTTATGGGGTAATACTTTCTAACGTGATGGTTATAAATTCCAAATTTGAATGTAACGTGTTACATGCAACGTTTCAAATTAAACGTTACTGATACAGAAAATAGATTCATAGAAAAAGAGAACTGTTTGCGTTGCCGAGGTGATTTAAAAATATATAAATAATTTATTGTGGTTACATGTGGTTATATTTGATTTACTTAATACGATGAGAATATTCAACTAATGGGAAACAGTAATTGAAATATATATATTATCTTTTTTTTCTCTTGTACCAGGTTACTCGCGTTCCTTTTCAAATGTAGATAACAATTATAAATTAAGAAAAAGCAAAACGTCCAAAAATAATGTTAACCTCCAAACATAATCACAAAGATAAACAAGGATCAAATTGGGAAACAAAAACAGATACATATATGCATGCATGACTAGTTCATTACGCTAACAACACAAGAACAAATGTCTAGCAACTGATATTTAATGTAGGTGACACCACAAAGAACGAACATAAGTAAGCAACCACTGAAGCGACACCAACGAACACTGAACATAAAGCAATGGGTACAATACAATTTCTGCCTCGGACGCCTTTGTACAATACATGTCGTCCTTTTCAGGTCACTTCCAGCTGTAACGTGTTCAACAAATAATTATTATGAGACGGCTATTGTGTGAAAAAACGTTTGTTTAGCGTTTAAGCTAACCGCTTGGATTTCAAATGTAGTTGATGAAATGTTTTGTTTGACTGCGTTTGTTTCTTTGTTGATTGTTATTAACTCGGTTATATTACGTTTCTGTTTTAGTAGTTTACTTGACAGGCTTGATACAGCTTTCTTACAACATTGAGTTTCAAAGTCTGTTTGATTATGCAGAGGGAATTCCGTTTTGTATTCGTGCATATAAGCAAAATGCCAACTGGTATAAACTATCTAAAATAAGACACCGTCTATCTTATTCAAAAAAATCTTGTAAATTATTCTTAACTAGCTGTTGCTCGCGGCTCCACCCGCGTGGAGGTTATTTTCGGGAGCAGAAGTATACAATCCAAGGAGTTATTTTTTCTTGCAATTAAAATAGCCTGATGTTTCTGTACCTATTTCTATAATTCTTTTTTTATTAAATTAAATAGGTAATAATGTTAACATTTATTAATTAGGGATGATTGAGAGTGTTAAAAACGTAAAAATATAATCAGAAATCTCCGAACTGCTAAGCTATCGGGAGTTACACGTGTTATTGTGAGTCAACAATAAAATATAGACATTTGCTGTCGTGGAATTTTTTTTATATAATTTTAAGGAGAACATTTCCGTCATACATGATTTCTGTGTAGCTTTAACTATTAAGGCTGCACACGCGACGGAAGCTTAAAAAATGGAGTAAGTTCTCCTGTTTTCCCAACATTTCCCTTCACTGCTCTGCTCCTATTGATCGTAGCGTGATGAAAAGTATACTATAACCTGCCCAGGAGTATGAAGAACAATTGTACCAAGTTTTGTTGAAATCCGTCGAGTAGTTTTTGTTTCTATAACGAACATACAGACAGACAGACAGACAGACAGACAGACAAAAATTTTACTGATTGCATTTTTGGCGTCAGTATCGATCACTAATCACCCGCTGATAGTTATTTTGGAAATATATTTCATGTACAGAATTGACCTCTCTACAGATTTATTATAAGTATAGAAGATTAACGAGCTGGTAAACAAAATAATATTAGACATGGTTAAGTTCATTATTTATACATTATCAAATTTCTATTTTAAATATAATTGACGTTCCAATTAATTCTGAAAACCTTCGAACAGCCTAGAACTTTCTTCAGAGATCAAATAACGTGACTATAATTACTTTAACATCTTCAACGATATTGTTTGTTTCATTGAGTATGACAACTTCTATGTAGGCGGCTGTGAAACGAGTCGTTTTACAGTTTAGCGGTTTCAATTCTTGCAGCAACTCAAATGTTTATATGATTCACATATCGACACACATACATGCTATATTATTTGACAGCATTCGTGGCACAGTGGCTGAATAACCGGTGGTGAAAGGAGAGGCCGTGTGTTTGATTCCCAAACAACAAATTTGTGTGTTACATAAATATTTGTTTGGTTCTGGGTGTTGTAAGACCGAAAGTCTCTCGTAGTGCTCAATACCTAAAACACAAGATAGCTTGATTTTACTGTTGGGTCACTATACTCTGTAATTCAGTCATATTTTACAACTAGCTTTAAAACTATTTTTTTTTGTTTCAGATGTAACAGCACAAAACCGGAGCTAAAACACTTTCTACAATTAAAAATGCCGATACAGCACTCAGGGAAAGAACAAAGAAAAATGAACATAGTGGAGGGGTTTTAGTGAAATTTGAAAAAATAGCAGAAAGATGTCGGTAAAAGCGAGTGTTGGTTAAAGAAAAGAAAAAGATGGCCGGCAAAGGTTTCGGAGGCGAGGTGATCGGCTTCCTCTTGGCTGTGGCATTTTGCATCACTTGCCCTGAATATGGTAAGTACATTTATGTCAATCATATATTATGTTGTGCTCAAACTGTTTTAGTCCTTAGTGCTTTAAGGGATCACGATTTTCAACACTCTTATGAAGGTCATATATGGCAATAGGTTTTATAATTTATTTTTCACAATATTTAAATAAGCCAACTTAGTTAACGTACATTGAGCTGCTCTAATCCAAGATAGTCCAATTTAAATTGTATGTCCAGGTATAAATAACAGCAGTTCGAAAAGAGTAACGCTTGAAATTCTTGATCGTTATTTTCTAGGGAAACTGCATTCCGAGCAGGCGGTAGAGTAAGAAAGACTAACTGAATCTGAATCGTGTTTAACATTTCATGAATGCATTAAATATTTTGATTTGATTTTGTTTTCGGTGCGTATCGGATAAAACAACAACTATCTATATTTATAGCGTACAAAATATGTCGAAAACAAATAAACTGGGCATTTTTTTACTATATTTTTTATCTTTAAATAGCAATCTTGTCAATTCAGTAAAATTTTGCTTTTGTTTTATACCACGATGGTGGCAAACAAGCTTACGGCCCGCCTAATGGTAAGCGTTACCGTAGCCTATAGACGCTTGCAACACCAGGAGCATCACATGCGCGTTGCCAACCCTTCAAAAACTTATTTACTTCCTTCTTCCCCATACTGTAATCCCCTTCGAAAACATCGGCAGGGACCTCATTCCACATTCGGAGCGTTCGCGGAAGGAAATTCTTCTGAAGCTTACTCTTAGTATGATTAAATTACACGAATTTATAATTTATTTCAACTCTAAGGTGTTAAAAGTGGTCTTATTAAACAGAGACAAGTTTTTCTGAAAATACATTTTGAATAGAGAATATATTTATATACACACTAGAAGGAAACATAAAAAAGTTGCTATAAAAGTAGATAGGGTTACGTTTATATTTGTTGTTGTTAATAGGAAGTATGAAATAGCTACAACATATTTAAATACAAATTGCAATTCATGAAAATGTTCCCGCGTGTATACCAATGTAAGCTCCTCAAATGAAACACACATATTGTAATTAAATTTAATATGAATGTTCTGAAACATTATAAAATATTATGTGGATGATTTAAATGTAAATTTGAGATTTAATATAACAGTGTATACAGTTCCACTATCTATCAGCAAATATTGTAAATTTCTATATTAACATTTGATCAAGTTCAAAGATACTCGGTAAACAAGTGTAGAAATATATGTATCGATTGAATACTCACTATCAATATCATTCAAAATGTTATAGTCAATGTTTTGATGGTGGTAGATTATTCATATCCTCCCGGATAGCGACCACCGTACACAGGGTGTAAAACCCGCCATAGTGGCACAAAGAAGTGTATCGCGTTATGGGATCAGCCAGTGCACATCCGGTTTTTGTCGGGGGTCTAGAGTTGGGGTACGATGTTTGCCCATTTTGTAGCCTTCCGAGTACTCTCAGACTAGCCCCTCGACCGCTTCTTCACCTTCTTGCGCATGGCGTAGTGTGGAGAAGCAGGCCGGCATGATTATGTTGAGTAGCGAGGGATATATTGTCTCTTGCTACTCGATACTCTAAATCCACGGCACTGCGCTTACCATCAGGTGCAGTGTGGTCATTTTGACGAGCCAGTATAAAAAAAAATAACAATATTTTCTCATCTCAAGTTACTCTACTATACAAAACAAATTAAAAACTCCAACATAACATTCCGTGGTACAGATTAAGTGGTGTAAACCAGCGTAGCTTTTTCATAAATCAACGAGATCCTGAGATCAGATGAAGACGTTTCACTGAAGACAGCGCTCCGTGACCCACCGACGTTAGCTGACGTTATTATGTGCCTTGGATAAACATTTAGTTTGGCGTGATAAGCGTTTCTCTCTTGTACATACGAACTAATCTTTAAATTATAAGATTTGTCTTCAGCGTTAATTAGTGGTTGGTGAAAATCAAATCAATTGTTGTAATTCAACAGCAATTTTACCTCATCCATAACCAATTTATTGAAGGGAAAGTTACATCTTTTGGAATGGTTGTTGGCGGATTAGCGAGCAAAGTAATGCGTATATGTAATTTATTGATACTTTTCCAATACACTTCGATTTTGTGTTATTTTAAGTACAATGAAATACAGACATTGGCGCTTTTGATAATTTCAACAACGATGCACATCGATGTTTTGTTAACAATATCCGTTGTCAACATCGTTATTTACAGCAATGGCGTCGGGCATCCAACTACTTTATGATGTGGTTATTTATGGTTTTTTTTTATTTTGTTGTATTGAAGTTCGATGGCGTCGTTCATGCTGGCGTTGTTGCTAATAATAATTATATAAAAGAGGTTTTTTTACTTACTTATTGCAATTATTAAAGTAAATATAGATTTATACATATTAAGTAAACATTAAATATCTAAAAATATTGCATTCTGCAACGGCAGATGGGGCTATGTCGGTGATAATTGGTATTGTTTGGATTCGGTACAACGTATTGAACTAAAGATGCTGCTAGCAACCGTTGTTCAATATCTAGTCAACAGTCAACATAGGCATAAACTAACATAGTTTTTAAAAAGAGACCATTTCTATCAATAATTGACATACTAGGCGGAGTCGCGAGCTGAGTAATTTTATAAAAGTTGGTTGTATATTATCTAGATTATGTTTTCAACATACGTTGATTTTGCCTAATTTAAGAACAAATAAAAACAATTAATGTTTCTTGTGTCTAATCACTTCACTCACGTTCACTGAACTTCTGTTCTATACTGATGTCAATAAACAAACATAATAAGCATTTAAACCAGTACAGCAGTAACATCGCAATACCGAATTCCTTATTACGAAGGTTAACCAGGGTACGCAAACCCAATTATAGTAGGCCCACCCCAAAAATCCGTTTGTTACCAACTAACAGAAGTAACTAGTGTTATTTTGATATACTAAAACGTTCCGACAACGTCATTATCGGAATGTGGAGAATTCAATTTGGATTGATTTGTTTATAAACATTTCAGCCAAGGGATCGGCAGTTCAATTTGTTGTGTTATTCTAAATAACCCTCCCTTTTCCGCGTTGTTTGATGAATTTCCTATTGATTCTGGATAGTTTTTAAAAGTTATTAATAACGACAGTAAAATAACCATTGAAACAATATTTGTATTAAAATGAATAAGTGATTTTGCTCATCACTTCACAGTCGTGACTTTTTCTTTCAGTGCTAGCATAATTGTCCTATTACATTTTTTATGTTCAATTACTTATTTTTATAATAGATTTTGTTGTCATTTTGGTGTATTATAAAATTCATAATATGATTTTCGATTTAGTCTTAACATTTACTGCCACTGAAATTTTAATAATAAGGACATCTTAAGCTATAACCATTCTCATATTATCACAGTTTTTTTTACAAACTTTTCTCAGTTCTCTTACGTTAACATAACATGCCAGTAACTTTGGAATATGATTCACCGATCTGATTTCTATCCCATGATGTGATAGACGGCTAATCTATTTGCACATCGTGATGTGCCTGACAAATCCCAATCCCGAATATCTTATGTATACTTCGACTTTATGTATAAACTCAAATACAAATTGTGATTATCCGACACTTTACCGGATTCTCAGCGATTGTCTACCACAGATAAACAAGGCATTATTATAGCGTAATACATATTATTTAGAACATTATTATCGAAACATCATTTAACTACAACATAATTCAAAAATAATTTAACTTGTATTATAAGAAATAATTCCACTTACTCCGCATCCAATATAAAAACATGAGGCGGTATTCTTGCAACTGTTCCCGAAAATGAGAGCGTATGTAGTGCCACGGGCCTCTCCTACGAACACGCTTGAATAAGATATGAAATTTGATGACTAGGTATTGAAATGGATACCACAATATATGATTGATGAGTTGCGGAAATGCAGCAGAAAATGATCCGTACCTCAATGGGAATAAAGGAGTGTTTATTTTGAACAGCATTCAATTGGTATTCTAGTATTTGCAGATAGCTTATATGAATGCTAAGTTGTGATCAGTGAGTAGTGGAGTTTGTAAACCATTAAGATGATTGACTGAAGTTGTGGTCTATAGATCTTGAAAATCGACTATGTTTGGTGTTACTATGAAATAGACATGTTGATCAAGGCAGTGGGCTAATATACGAGTACAACATTTAAACCATCAATTAAAAAAGTTTTTTAATTCATAAAAAGTACACCGACTTCAATAAGAAACAAATTATGCGTCACTATAAACATTTTAGGGTTTCCCTTGATTTTTCTGAGATCCCATCATCAGATCCTGACTTGGTGCCAACGAGACCAACTGAGAAGTATACCCTTTTACCCTTTCTAGAATCGGTCCAGGCGTCTTCGAGTAATCGGGTAACATACATAAAAAAAAGATTCCGACGAATTGTTAACCTTCTCCTTTTTTAAAGTCGGTTAAAAACAAACCCAAATAACAATATTTCTGTATTACTCTAACATTGCACGAAGATCGATCGAGGCCTTTCGTTTTACTGCCAGCTATTCCAGGCCATCAATGCTATAAAAATCTAAGAGAATTAAAATCAATCTTAAATCTGAGAAAAATAGCAAAATGTATAGTCTTGCTGTACGCAGCTGCATCTATGTAATTTACCGGGTCGACTGAGGTAGTACTTACCATAATCTCACAGAAAACAGCAGCTGATGTTGCACTTCAAGCATTAAGATTTCCGAAAGCCCAAATACTAACACCCTTTACCAATCCAAATTGTCTTTTCAGGCATGCTCAAATTATTCATCTGGTATTATGGTGTTCGGATGGATGCGGGATATCCAAGACCGGGATGGTTGGCATTCACTTTTGGGCCCACGTCCAACAGTGGACGGCAATAGGATGAGTATATTATGGTGTATGGCGGTGAAGATCACTTATCATCTGTCTTAGCTGTCTTGTTTTTTTGCGGGCTTTAAAAAATATTGTCATGTAGAACACCCTTTCTGCAGGATAATTGATTATCTCACAAACATTTACACATCCTTGAGTCTTGAATCTTTGCGAACGGTCTTTCTTGTGGAATCGTTACAAATAAGATATTCCCATAAACCTAATATTAGCTCTTCTCTAGAAGATTACAGCGGAAGTGGTAAAATTCAGTTTTGTTCTTCAAAGCGTTGTTTCAAAGCGTGAACCCAAAATCTATGTCCATCGTGTGGTCAAAAGAGACCAACATCTATTTTTTTAACTTATTAGTAAGCAGCGACAGCCAAAAAAACTAAAGAGTGACGAAAGATTAAAGATTAAAGTAGATTGATGAAACGAAAGTCGCGGTTTTGATACAATCCCTAAATGGAATACACCTCTAATTTCGAAGTTACCTGTGTATTCATTGTTAATTATTGCTTTGACGGTGAAGGAAAACAACGTGAGGAAATACATGCTTGAGTATTCTAAATACGAATTTCGAAGGTGTGTGAAGTCTACCCACCTCCATTAGACCAACATAATGGACTACGGCCTAACTACTGTCATTAGTAGTGGATTGCCGTACCTAGTAGTGGGACACTGTATAATATAATAATACAATTATTATTATTATGTAATCTATGCTTTAAATTTTTCATGCCACGAACATTGTTATAGAAAAAAGTTTTAATAAGGCTCCACAATCCAACGCAATATTTACAAACATTCACGTGTATGAAATACAGAGTTAAGTAGCTTCAAAATAAATTTAAGCCCGTATCATTTAATTTCATAATGAGCACGTTGTACAATAGTCGGGAACTTAATTTAGTCGGTAAATTAAGGTTTTTACATGTAATGTTTAAATGGAGCATTACGCATTCAAAACAAGAGCGGGACCCGTTGTAATATAATTCAGGTACTTTTATATTCCAGTCCTTATCCACGTGTTTTATATAAAAAGATGTAGCTCGTGGATTTTGGCCAACTACCTGCCTGAAGTGTGTTTTACTATAGAATTATTTTAGGTATGTAATATTTCAAAACCTACTCCTGACTTAGATTATTATTGATAAATACGCTGTATTACCTATTCCTTTTAAAGAAACCCGCCATCCGGATGGTAGGATATTTGTATACGTCCGAATAGCGGCTACCGTACACAGGGTGTAAAACCCGCAATAGTGGCAGACGCAAGTGTATCGCGTTCCGGGATCAGCCAGTGTACATCCGGTTTTTGTCAGGGGTCCAGAGTTGAGGTACGACGTTTGGCCGGTTTGCGGCCTTCTGAGTACTCTGACACTAGACCGCTTCTTCAACTTCTAGTCCATGGCGTAGTGTGAAGGAGTAGGTCGGCATGATTGTGTTGAGTAGCGGAGGATAAATTGTCTCTCGCTACTTGATACTCTAATTGGACGGCACTGCCATTACCATCAGGTGCAGTGTGGTCACTTTGCCGTACCAGTATAAAAAAACAATCCGAGTGAATCCCGTTGCAGAGGCATTTGCTAGTGTAGCATAGCAAGTTACTACACACAAACATGAAAGGATAGTTAACACGATATTTCTTATTTATTTAAAAATGCGTTACCTAAATATTCTTACCGAATAATATAATCCGATGAAACATAATAAAACTGAAATCTGATGGAAGGGGTAGTTATCAAATGACAAGAAAAGATGCATGATTTTTGACGTCAGCACTCTGAATGGCCATTACGATGCAGTTGTGCGAGGGAGTGATATGTTCCCACCAGGCCCGTACCAATATTTAAATAACTGTGGTCTCGTTTTTAATCAATTTTATTTTGTTTTCTTGAATGGATTTCTTTTTCAAATTAAACATAGATAACTGACTTGTTCTAGTGAGCGTTGAAGGACACAGCGTATCTGGATCCTCCCCATGGATGGATGGCTCCTCATTATAATTGCACTGACTAGGTGGACGATGACTTGTCATTGAAGACAAAAAAATACCATTAGTGTAATATACTCTCGTGGAAATATATAAAATAAACACTTCTAAGCAGCAATGTCCTACTTGAGACGGAGAGCTTTGACCAAAGCAGCGATAGCCTTGTTGAAAGTGGCACGGACTGCCATGGCGAAAGTCTTAGGTTCTGAATACGTCCAAATAGCATATACTCCATCTTTTCGAAGTTACGTATGTATTCATTGTTAATTATCCCTTGTTCGAATAGAAGAAGAACAAATCGTGAGGTAACCTGCATACCTGAAAATGGATCATAAGAATTCCATGTGTGAAGTCTATCAACTGACATTGGGCCAGCATGGTGGACTAAGGTATAATTTTTCTC
Organism: Laothoe populi; assembly: GCA_905220505.1. Taxonomy (NCBI): domain Eukaryota; kingdom Metazoa; phylum Arthropoda; class Insecta; order Lepidoptera; family Sphingidae; genus Laothoe; species Laothoe populi. The sequence goes on from HG992153.1 coordinate 17,195,182, forward strand.
ATGAGTAAAGGAGGTCCATGCCTAGTAATAGGGCAGTTTAATATACGGAAAGTGATATTATTATGATCACTAACTAGTATAATAATATACAATATACAGTAATTTATAATAATGTGTAATAATCTTATACTCTAAGATGACAATGAAAGCACTTCGGACAAACCAGCCGAAAACTAACTTAGTTCTACCACTAACAATGTCTTGCAATTATTCACGGACTCATCTTGATAGGTTTATAAATTGCCAAATGCCCATGCCAAATTAAACCAGCTAGGCGAACTGGCTTCCTCACTCACCATAGCAGAGCTATCGGGACCATCCCACGACGCCAATAGCGGAGATCCCAAAGAGTCTCCATCACGAGCTCGTAGCTACATTATACGGATTGTATTGAAAATATACCAGAACAATTTGTAAAGAAATACAAAACTAATCAACAATAGACAAAAATTTGTATCAAAACTCACAACACCGTCAGCAAAATTCGAACATCGACTCAATTACAGAGAACAATACCAGGTCGTGAAAATCCCAACTACAAAGTCCTGCTTAAAATTTCAGTCAATGACTCCGGACTCGATAGCTCGATAGAGCCGGGATTACCGATCCCGGGAGAGCCTAGACGGGGCACGTGCGATGCGCACAAGTAAGCGGGCGGATCAATTCGTAAGCTCTATTCGAAAAATTAAAAAGAAAACGCTTAGCTGGTCTTTAAGAAGTTTGTGTTCGTTGATATATATTGTGTATATAAATTTATCTCATTGGGGATTAACATTGCACGAATAAAGGATGTTTATTTTAGTTTAAAGTATTCGAAATATAATTGATAATAATGGTTAGTATTTTTACTTGAGACACCGCCCGTGTGAAATAGATTTTTTTACTAAACAGTAAACACTTTTAGCACAGTAAAGATTAGCACTCTGATATAATTTATCGTATAGATGAATTTTCAGCATTGGATACGTAGTTCTAGAGATATTAATATTATACTTACAAATTTTACCCCTTTATAATTTTTATGGAGAAATTAAATGTATAACATAATAGTAAAATCATTATCATAACCATTATTGGTGTTATTTTGTTGTATTATCTACATCTTTATTTTGTCTTTTATTAGATATGTTTTGTTATTATATACACTAGAACCCTAATTGTTTCGTGGAGGGCCTACTAACTGCAACACAGTTTTAACTAATGCAGTTATTATGGTGCATTTATTACCATTGTACAGATTTGTGTTACAAGTTCCGAAAAATAAAGATTTTAATTTTTTATTTAATTTTAATTTTTAATTATCAAAATCATTTAGCTGTTTTGAGGTAATGTGCGAACAAATTAACAAACAGATAGCAGAGCCTACTGTTTTATTAAAAGTATAGATTAATATTATTACAGCTTTAGTTTAATTTCTAGATGTTTGTTAATAGATCTTTGAAAATCTATGTACTAGATATATAAATATATATAAAGTGAAAGAAAGAAAAGAAGCCTTAACCTTCACCTTAAAATAATGACAGCGATCAAAGCCTATATTTTGTGCCATCTAAAGATTAACAAATGTTACACTTTGCCAGTAAGTTAAGTATCTGCTTTTAACTTCATACATAAATTTTACATCATTTATTTTCCATACAAAAATGATGTCATTATTAAACTGTAGCGAAACAGGTCAGAACATAACAATAACGCCTAGAGAGATATTCAATACCTATTGTTCGCTTGTATTCTGTTTGAATTTTCATGTATTTTTAGGTTATATTTTAGTACAGTAATTATCCTCATTGGTCTGGGAAATAGTCTTACCTTCACATTTTGTCGAGGGTATCAGTAATTATCCTCATTGGTCTGGGAAACAGTCTTACCTTCAAATTTTGTCGGGGGTATAGAGTTGGGGTACGATTAATGGCCGTTTTCGGCCTTCTGAGTACTCTGACACTAAACCCTCGACTACTTCTTCACCTTCTTGCCCATGGCGTAGTGTGAAGAAGCAAGCCGGCATGATTGTGTTGAGTAGCAGGGGCATAGATCGTCTCTCGCTACTAGATACACTAATTGGACGGCATTGCGCTTACCATCAGGTGCAGTGTGGTCACTTTGCCGTGCCAGGATAAAAGAAACCCAATTCGTTTTCGTGTGAAAAGTTACACTGGAGTTATCCTGGATTAGATTTGAGTCCGATAATTATAGTGATAAAATCGTGTTCTATCACATTATAGGACGGAAATAGTCTCGGCCTACCTTGGAAGCACTAGTTTCATCCTTGACTATTCATCAGGAGTTACAGTCGAGGTCTTAATTTGTTGTATGATACGATTAATTACGCTACCAAACAATACAATTGAAGTTCTCTAATATTACAAGTATAGATGAACTGTATACTTTTTATATATATTTGTATTAGCAATCATCGATTACACACAAACTACACTGAAAACGAATGTACGCACACTGATTAAAACCGAGCAACACTTCCGCTAGTTTCGTATAGACTGCCCCGCGAGCGTTGAGGCTTTTTATAACAAATCTTCCCCACCGAGTCAACAATCTATCCAATCTACCCACAAATATTTCGTAAGTGACCCCAATATTATCATAAAAATCTAAAGTACCTTACATTTGTATACACAGGGCTGACATTCCTTTTATAATTCCCAGAAAGAGCAGGATGCACTTATTACGAAAAAGCTAAGAGCAATAGGAATAGACATATTATTTGCTGTCACTACCTGAGTTTCACAACTTTTTGGTTGGGCCTTTAGTTCTGGCCAGATAGTCTGAATGTCGACGAAATATATTATCCGTGATTGTGGAAATATATCATTATTAATTGTGTTTAATACATTTCGCGTCGTATTTAAGTGTTTTAAACGTGTTGAATATGGTACATTGCAGTGTTCTTGGCTGTAAAAGCCTAAATAAGCGAAAATATGAAAATATAATGTTTTATTCGTAATTAGCAAATTTACGTTACTATTTATCATGTTTCTTAAAAATAATTATAAAATATTGATGGTATACCATTTTCTAGGCATTCCTTGCTGCAGAAGTAAAATAAATGTATATAAAACTAATTTTAAATTTCATGTATTACCTAGTCAAATTCGGAAATTGTTTAAATGTCATTTGCTGATTAGATGTTTAGCTGTGCATGACAATTTTAGGTAAATTTATTATGGCTGCATAATACACATTATGGGGATACCAACGTTTACGACATTTAATTACCTCTTATTTATGGATAATGTCTCAGCGTTTCCCAAGAGTTTAATAAAAAAATAATACAGTTTAACTAACAAAATAAAAGTGAACAGTGATATGAACAGTTGAACTAATTAATATCAGAAAATTACATTATAAAATATTGAAATTGTTATTGTGTTGGAACTTTTCTATTGAAAATAAAATTGGGTACAGGTACAAATTATGTTATTTAAATATGTATATGTAATGAATGAATTTTATATAAATACCAATATGTATTTTCTTATGCCTCGGTACCGCAGTTGTAATTGCGTACGTGAAACGAATGCTGGGCTGAGGTCTCGGGCTCGATCCCCGGGTCGAGTCAAGTGATATTGGATTTTTCTATCACGAAATGCTCAGTATTAGGTCGGAGGCTGGAATTGTGCACAGTATGGCGATAGGCTAGTCCCCTATCACATCATTGGACAGTAATATGCTTGGCGAAATGTGTATGTATTAGTTACACCTCTGCCTACCTCTTAGGAGATTACAGGCGTGAGTATATATGTATATTATGCGTAGTAGTACACTTAACAGGGAATATTTAATACATCTTCAGTTATGTCATAAGCTAGTGAATCTTTTTGCTTTCTTTGTCGTTTTATCCCTAGCGATGTTGTGATTATATTTAATTTATGGATAACTATCGAGAAAAACATTCAACTGAATAAATAAATATAACAGTATTGGGGTTATTTTTTATATCTTGTGATTATTGGGCAAGACTGTTACAAATTTATAAGAGTGCATGTTATAAACATGCACTCTTATAAATTTGTAGTCTATAAACTCTGCGACTGGCTAATCTTCTCCTAAAAAAATGCAGGAATGTGTTGGTTGTCTATTATTTGCAGAAGTTCCTCGCGATTCTTCATTCTCTCTTGTTAACCACTACGTAATGGTCATCAAAAGTATTTGACAAAGCTTTTTAAATATCAGGCCCCACTATGTTGGAAAATCTTACGTAGATAAAAAAGACAATATTTGAAGAAACCTATATACATAAATTATTTTATTTAAAGGACAGTAATAATTACTTGTTTTGAATAGCTAATTGTTAATAAAGTTATTATGCATATTATGTAACTGTGAGTTTTTGTTTCAAGAAGTTATTACTATTATTGTCTATACCCGTACCAACCCGGATTATGCCAGCGTGGTCGACAAAGGCCTAACCCCTCTCACTAGTACAGGAAGCCCGTACCCAGCAGTGGGACAATGTTTAATACAGGGCTTGTATTATTATATAACTAAAAAGTTTTATATCAATGGTCCGTGGTTACGTACTTAGAACGTCTAACTAACATATAACGAGTTACGATATGTCAAACATTGTGTAATGTTTCTTAGGGTCCTTGTTCTAGTATTATTTTATATATTATGTCAATACCTCATAATTTTTTAATTTTATCACATTGAAAGACGCACGCCTAAGATTTCAAGAACTGGGTAAACTAATGTTAGTTGGTAACCCCATAGAGTTCATCTGTCCCTTTCGGATGCACGCCTATGCCTCATCTATGGTTGTATATACTATATCTATGGTTGTATATACTATATCTATGGTTGTATATACTATATCTATGGTTGTATATACTATATCTATGTTTGTATATATATATTTTTCGCCACGGAGGCTGTCAATTATTATTATAATTTCTTTTCGACCTTGTCTCAGTCTTAGGGCGGTAATACATAACATGTAAATGTCTAAAGCAATAAATAGGTCATGCCTCTTTAAATACAAGTTAAGTTAATTAAAAGTCGTTCTATTCATTACGTAATTTCATATTTTAAAAATTAATTCTCAGAGGACTTTTTAAGGAGTAATGAAGACTAAGTTTCAAAGAGAAATAATTAAATTATTCTTATAATTTTATATATTGGTATATATTTTAACATGTTACTACATTACTATTACGACTACCTCGGCGGCACAGTTATAATTGCGCATGCGTTACGACTGCTGTGCTGAGGTCTCTGGTTCGATCCCCGTGTCGGGTAAACTGATATTGGGTTTCCATATCTAAAAATTCTCAGTAGTAGAGTCTAGAATTTGTGGTCGGTATGGCGATAGGCTCGCCCCCTATCACATTATGGGACCGAAATAAATTTGGTGAAAAGTGGGTGTACTGGTTGCACCTGTGCCTACCCCTTCGGGGATTACAGGCTTGAGTGTATATGTTTTGAATATGCTACTACATTTTGAATGTAATGAGCAGCGATAGTCTAGATAGTATTGCCACAGATAGCTAAATCGAAAGTAGCGGGTTTGAAACCAAACCGAATAGAATACTCTGACTTTTCGGAGTAACGTGTTCAATTACCGCTTGCTTAAATGGTAAATAAAAACATCGTGATGAAACCTGCATGCTTGAGAATTCTAAATCAGATTTTCCAGGGTGTGTGAAGTCTACCAATCCGCATTAGACTAGCGTGGAGGACTAAAGTTTAACCTCTTTAAATGCAGACAGGCCTCGTGTAGTAAGTCAATATTTCATACGGGGCTAGTATTATTATTTAAATGTAGGAATTTTACTTTTATTAACAGGTTATATAAGAACACATGCTGAAATTCCTTGGGTGTAATATAATGTCTCCAAATTGAATCTAATCATCCCATCGAATATATGTAAAATTTTACGCTCGTTAAAAAATTAATCCTCGCTTTGTATCTATCATTCTAAATTTCACAAATCTGTTCAGAGCCATTACAATATAATGACATACATAATTCACGTTTGCAATATCAATATAAATAATGAACTATATCCATGTCACACGCGAAGTCCCGACTCCCCAGCAAGATATTTATCTTGTCTCATAGGTATCGGAAACTACGAGATACTTTCAATCTCTCAACACCCAGCCCTAAACAAATAATTGACTGTCACATAAACGAAAAGGAATAATTTCATAGGCGGTTTCTGCCAAGCGCGACGGAGGCTAACAAATAATAAGAATCTAGTGTATATGAATAATTTATGTGAATTAAATATATTTTTTATATCGCCGATTTATGGTTCATCGCAATAAGCCATTTAAGTTATACACTATACCCGCATCACTCATTGGGCGAGATGTCTGGCCGAGATGCAAGATCATATTAAATAGAATAATAGGTGTCGGTCTGCTGCGCTGGCAACGTGTCAGCCATGTTTTTTGTTCTCCACAACAGCACCACCTTTTTTGTACCGGTCGGTCTAAAAATATATTATCTTTCAAGCTGAATCAATTGAAATCGGTTTCAGAGATTAGCACGCACGAGCAAAGTGACAATGAGTTTTATATGTATGAGAGGCATATGTATGAGACCAAGCTAGTTGACGCTTGGTATGTTTCACCTAGAGTGTAGAGATTGTATTATTCGCAAAGAATTTTAATTGTATTTTGCCAACTGGGCGATAAATTACAATAGCATTATTTTTTATTATTTTCAAATTAAGTTAGTTTAAGTATGTAATGTTTAGTAAACTTTTGTTAACATATTTTTAAAATATTAAGACGATTATAATAAGTAACTTTGTAATCTATCTGCGGTGGCTCGTAATTGGCTTAAGTACTGTATTCATTTCGTCATATATTTCTCTGTTCGATAGCTGTGAGCCATCCAAATAAAATAAAATAAAATAAAGTAAATAAAATAATAATAGAATATTGTTTTTTTAATGACTCTAATAAATTCAAAGAAACAAATATAATTATAAAAAACATGCTTATTATATAAACACATAACACATTTCTAGAAATACGGAGAAATAAATTGTTTATATCAAAATTGCGACAGACGTTTTGAATTAAAATAAATTTTATGAAGCAATCCATTACGTTTATCACTACTCAATTTGTTTTTATTGTCATATCTGCACATATGCGACGTTTGTTGACACGCTTAAAACACATTCTTGAAATGAAACATTTTTATCGGTCTTGAAGATTTATATTTAAACTAGCGTTCCCGGGCAGACGTTGTTCTGCCATAAACCGCCTTCTCTGTGGACCGAATTTTCGTTGAAATAAGTAATAGTTTTTTAATTCATAAAAAGTACACCGATTTCAATAAAAAACAAATTATGCATCCCTATAAAATTTGAAGGGAGCCCTGGATTTTTCTGAGATCTTCTCATCAGATCCTGACTTGGTGCCAATGAGACCACCTGGGAAGTATACCCTTTAAAAAAAACACGAATCGGTCCAGGCGTCTTCGAGTAATCGGGGAACTTAAATAAAAAAAAAGATTCCGACGAATTGAGAACCTCCTCCTTTTTTGAAGTCGGTTAAAAATAAGAAATTATCCACAACAATCTTATATTATCTTCATTATTACCAATCTTATCTTAACTCATGCGTATCGAGAACTTCAAAAGACTTTCGGTAAACAATATGTATTTGTGTATATGTATTTTAAATTCTACCTTAAACTCAATTATTTCAACAAAACACTCTTTAGGTTTCTTTAGTTCTATCGTATTAAAAGCCCTTGCATGTGAAAACATAATTAAATCATGAAGCGTTGTGCAATATATCGAAGCCAAAGCAACTACAGTAATTAACTATAGTAATGTACGCCTTAAAGGGCTGATTACGCTTGAGTCGGTTCACGCGCTTATGCCGCAAGATGCCTTAAGTCGGGCTTAAGACGATCTTATGTGAAAACCTTTTGATGCAAACATTTAGATTTCTCGCTTGTTAAACCAAGCTGGGATGTCAAGCGTGAATTTTAATTGCTATAAATTCAGATTGGATCGCTAATTAGGAGTTTAGATAACGAAGTCTACGAATGCGAATGAATGAAAAATAATGCGTAATAATATTATGTAGGTATATAAACAGGAATTTAAATTAAACAAAATATTAAATATGTCAAATAAGATATGTTGATAATAATGACAGTTGGTATTATTTTCACCCCCTTCACCTTCATAACTTCACCACCCAATGCCGACCCGGCAGCCGGCTACCGCACCAAAACAGGTGATAATCGCCTTTATAGACATGCATTATAAGCGTATATACTAAAATAAAATTTCTAAATATCAATACGTTTATCCTGTCGAAATACGTCTCTTTGTACGCAAGACTAAAAACAGATATAAGGTAATATGTAGAGAGAAAAATTCAGGCCAAATTAAACTTAATTTTTACCGGCTACCGGGCTGGGCTTGAGAGGTTAAAGAATATAATTATGCAGAAATTTCTGATGCTAAACGGCATGACTGTGTACAAATAGTAGCATTCTCATCCAGAACTTTAATTATAAAGAACATCTTAATACTAGGAACTGTACCTCGGCACCCCAAGAAGTAAGAAATTAACTCTCTTAATGCCCAAGTACTTTATACTGGAGTAGAAATAGTAATATAAAATTACTAATAAAAAAACATAATGACTGCAAAAATAAAATATCTAATGAAATAACACTCCTTTGCAATTTTTTTTTATTTGATTCAAATTATTTGTTCTTACACAAATACTCGTGAAGCAACTGAAAAGAAAACTCAAGTCTGCAATTCTAGCTCACTATTGGATTGGATAGATATTAAATAATTACAAAAGAGCTTGTCCTAGAAAAGGCAATAACGATTCATTTAAAAATGGAATACGATTCTAAAATTACAAAAGGCCATTATTAAGTCACAAAGAATACTCAAAATTTCAATTCAACATGAAACAGAAAACTCGTGCGACATTAAATCTAAATGCAGCCATTTTTGACATTTCGACGAAAACATGGACCTCGAGAAGCCATTACGAAATTCTCAAACTGAAATTACTGCAATCATCTCTTCAGTATAAATGAGCTGAAAACTTTTCAAATTACAATATAATAATTCAAAATAATTGTTCGCTGTAAAAACTTTGGTCGCTAACATAATTTCTGCGTTTTACAAAAACGGGTTAGTGACTAATTGAGTTGAAATAAAATGGGTTCGTTACATGTACCCACAGTGTTTTTATTACAAAAGGTATAATACTGCGAATAAAGAATTACCTGACTTTTTGTGCTACATTTCTGCGTTCTTTTAATATAACAAAGCCTTGTATACGTGTCCTTTACTAATGAGGGGTTAGGTCTTAGTCCATCACGTTGCGTTAATGCGGATTAGTAGACTTCACAGTCTTTTGTATTCCATATGAATTCACAAGTATGCAGATTCACGATGTTTTCTTCACTGTTCACTGTAGGGATGTGCGAATATCGTTTGAATCGAATCGAATATTAATATTCGGTTCGAACATCGATTCGAATAATTCAAATTATTCGAAATTTTACGAATAATTCAAAAAAGGAGAATGCCCAAATCAGTCCCATCTTTTAAATAAAGTGCCATGGCCATAACATCATAATTCATAAAATATTTTTGAAGGTCTTTTCATTTATTTTAACAGAAAAATATTTTCTACTGCTGGTGATATTATATTATTATCTGAGAAACGAAAATTATTATCCCCAGATTCAGTATCGTATTTGTTATTTTTAGCAAAATTTTTAATACTTTATTTGCTACAAAATTATTTCTGTTTCAATCTTCAAAAAATCTATACCAATTTTTTTGTAATCTTATTTCATAGTTTAAATAAAATGTATATGAACATAACAAACGCTAAACACACAAAAATTCACGTATAATTTAATAATTCCGAATCGAATATTAACGAATAATTCATAATTTCGAATTATTCGCATACCCCTACTGTTCAGCTATATTTTACATAAATTATGACTCATATGGTCACATGAAATCAATCATTAAGATGGAACCAGCTTAAATGGGGCACTTTTGACTTTCCAAAGTTGTATGTGTATTCACTGTTAATTATCGCTTGCTTTGAAGGTGAAGAAAAACATCGTGAAGAAACTTATGTGCCACAGATTTCTAAGTAAGAATCTTAGAGCTCTATATGACGTGTACTAAGCCGCATTAATATAGAATCAGCCAATCTGTATCTATTAGCTTTTTTAACATAGTGGTTTCGGCTGATGAGTTTATCCCTAGAATTCATTAGATTTTGTCATTTTTGGATTGTAGCCAAATTCTATTTGAAATTACCTTGTTACGACAACTACCAAATGTCCTAACTTTATAGTTTGTCTGATGGCGTAACACACTCACTATGGTTTTAATATCAAATGTTACATTACTTCAAATATTTTTACATAAAGATTATGATTATAAGCGAGCTGGTAGCGACAGTGGAATCAACTACCAAAATGTTTGAAGCTTTGCCTGTATTCGTTATCGCTTGCTTTAGCGGTGAGAAAATACATTGTGCGAAAACCTGCATGATCCTGAGTAACTCCACCACTATGTGATTCCAATACAATATAGTACCAGGGCTGGTATTAAACATTGTCCCACTACCGAGCACGGGCCTCCTCTACTTATGAGAGAGGTTAGGCCTTAGTCTACCACGCTGGCCTTGGTAGACTTCACATACCTTCGAAATTCTTATGAGAATTCTCAGGTATGCAAGTTTCCTCACGATGTGTTCCTTCACCGTTAAAGCAAGCGATAATTAACATTTAATACAAACGTAACTTTTGAAACGTCAGAGGTGTATGCCATTTGGTTACGATCATACGACTTTGGTATAGTCAGTCCATACCGCAACCGACTAGACTATCGATGCTGTTTAAAATAATCTGCTTTTGAAATTGCCTTTTTAAATCATGATCACGTTTTATTATCATAAAGCTCACAAAAATCCGTACACGTTTGCTGAATATTGATGTAAATACTGCATTAATCTTCGTGAAAGCGAATGTACGACCACTCAATAAAAATAATTAAGGCCACACTAAAATATGAGCCGACGAACTCACGCAACCCGACGATTATGCTTTATTTGTTACTTTTATTAATTTATCATTTAATTTTATTAAAGAGTTTAATGTTATTGTAAAATAAACTTTGATGCTGTAACTTTAAATATCAAAGACTTTACGCGTTTGTCTCCTCCTATAAGAAATTTCTGTTACACCCAGTAGATAGGTAACGGCATAAGGACATCGCGTCACATCACTGTATTAGGTTTGATCCCGGGTGTTTCTATCTTGAAATTCTCAGTATTAGCCTGGAGTCTGGATACTGTGCCCGGTATGGCGATAGGCTCGCCCCCTATCACATTAAGGGACCGAAATTCGGCGAAAAGTGGATGTACCGGCTATATCACTGCCTAACCCTTCGGGGTTTACAGGCGTGGTGTGATGTGTGTGTATGTATGTGTTTTCGCGTTTGTCTCCTACTATAAGAAAAATCTGTAATACCCAGTAGATAGGTAACACCGTAAGGGTATTCGCGTCACACCACTGTAATTTATGTTAATTTGGCGCCCTCTGTGATACTACAGATAATAAGAGAGCTGTGAAACGAGATGCTATAGGTTCAATTCCCGCAGATGTCTGTGTGATCCACAAGTATATTTTTCGGGTCTGGGTGGTGTGGAACTATACTCACTTGTAGTTGTTGATACCCACGATATAGGTACAAAACGAACCGAGCTAATATTTCACGTAAGTTTTCTGTGAAACAGTTCAAAGAATGACCTCAGTATCTTTTTTTTTTTGTTGTCGCGGGGAAAGCATTTTATTACTGCCGCCCACTCCGGAGGGAAGCGGATTAAGAATAAAACGGGTATGCTGGACTAGCCGGTCTTACGACCCAACATCCCCCTCGCCCGGATGATGGCTATCCAGGCTGCCGCTGGGCCGAGTCCCTAGCCCCTATATACAACCCACCCGACACTACCAGCTAAAACCCCGCGGTGGCCTTCTTCGGCGCTTACGGAGCGATCCCGGGGTATTCTAAGGAGTGCTAGAATTGCAGTCGGAATCGCCCATGCGCGTTGCTGCGTAGCAGCCCATCTCCATGGAGGGCGAAGGACCGAACAACGACAGCGAACGAGGCCTTACCACCCGCGCTGCCGTCCATCTCGGGGTCGGACGATGCTCCGAATTTGGGAGTGCATCATTTGGGAGTGAATTCATTCACTTATACATAAGCAGATGCTAACGTATGCTGTGTCAAATCATGCCGGATGTTAAGTATATTATCAACAAAGACGAAATTATAATAGATAGGTATTATATAGATCAAGCAAGCCGGCATAATTATATCGAGTAGCGAGATATAGTTATTTATTACAAATATTACAATTTGATATTCTAGCTGGACAGCACTGCGCTTACAATCCAAGGTAAAAACAAATTAGAATGTATTACTTCAAAAAATTGCTGACAGAAATATAAAAGTTTAGCCATTTTGTATGGGTATATTTTCATTATATTTTAATTTGTAAGCCGAAGTTTTAATACAAAGAAAAGTTATTACCTCATTACAAAGTTACGAAGAATTTATTTATTACGGACGTGAAATTATTACCATCAAAAGTTTAGCTGAAGTATTTAACTAATTAATGTTTTTGGTGACAGGTTTGATAACTTTATCTGCTATACTCTGTCGTAAAATAGATTAAAGTTGATATACATCCAGTAAATAGACGTGTTACATCATTTTATTGCTAATTCAAACATTTAATACTAGCCCTGTATTAAACATTGTCCCACTGCTGGGCACGGGCCTCCTCTACTAATGAGAGGGGTTAGTCCTTAGTCCACCACGCTGGCCTAATGCGGGTTGGCAGACTTCTCATACCTTCGAAAAACTCTCAGATATGCAGGTTTCTTCACGATGTTTTCCTTCACCGTTAAAGCAAGCGATAATTAACATTTTTAATACACACATAACTTTTGAAAAGTCAGAGGTGTATGCCACTTGGGTTTCGAACCTACGACTTTCGTCTTGACAGTCCGTACCGCAACCAACTAGGCTATCGCTGCTGTAATAATTCAAACATTTATTTAAACATATTTAGTTGTTTTTTATGCTGCAGTTCAACTAATCTGATTGTATTTTCTTTTTTTAGTGACTCGATAGGCAGACGAGCTGACGGGCCACCTGATGGTAAGTAGTCAACGCCGCCCATAGACTTCTGCAATACCAGGGCACAGCAAAGCCGCTGCCTACCTTTATAGTCAACTAGCTGTTTCCCGCGGCTACGTCGGTGTGGAGGTTATTATTGAGAGAAAAAGTAGGTGTACAATCCAAGGAGTTGCCTCTTGCACTGTCGCACCTGTACCGATTGTCTTACCACTCAGGTTTTGTGTCTGAATCATAGAGAGAGGCAACGTTTTTCATTAATGCGCCGCTCCAATTGGTCATAGTAATGTTATGTAGCCTTCCTTGATAAATGGGCTACCCGACCTCTTGAGATTACACCGAACATCCAAACATTACCTCTTTTTAAATTAGTATAGATTGGTGCATAACCTTTACTCGTATTGGGACGAATATATCAGAGAGTAATAGAATCTCTACCAAGTTTAGTAAATATATCTTAATTACTATCTTCAACAGTTTGTCGTTTAATTAAGAGGAAAATTGAAGTTATTGTTATTACTTTGATAGAACCATTCGCTGATCAAACTCGCTGAAGCAAACTCGTAGCGTACACAGTAGTTCATTTATTGGAGACAAACAAAGAAACTAGGGCGGGTAAACTTCGGCACAGGCGCTCGGTGAAACCCTTCGCCTGCGTTCGATTTCATTGTGATAAGGGTAATGAGAAATATTTTTTATTAATACCCGACTTTTATTGAAAAAGCTTTTGCCGCAGCCTCGCATGCGTTACGTTTATTGGTACCGTAGTCCCCTACGCCTTTATAAATACGTACACCAACATTTTTTCTCCTTCATAATATTAAATAAAAAACAGCGATAGCCAATTGATTTCTTTATTTAAATATATACAATTGGGAACTTACAGCTAAGCCAAAACGCTCACAATGTTACACTATACAAAGAAAAAATTACCTTTTTTTTTTTTTTGTTGTCGCGGGGAAAGCGTTTTATTACTACCGCCCGCTCCGGGGGGAAGCGGAATAAGAATAAAACGGTTATGCTGGACTAGCCGGTCTTACGACCCAGCATCCCCCTCGCCCGGATGATGGCTATCCGGGCAGCCGCTGGGCCGAGTCCCTACCCCCTATGTACACCCCACCCGACACTACCAGCTAAAACCCCGCGGTGGCCTTCTTCGGCGCTTACGGAGCGATCCCGGGGTATTCTAAGGAGTGCTAGAATTGCTGCCGGAACCGCCCCTGCGCGGTGCTGCGTAGCAGCCCATCTCCATGGGAGGGCTTAGGAGCCCCCGCGCACCGAACAACGACAGCGAACGAGGCCTTACCACACGCGCTGCCGTCCATCTCGGGGTCGCACGATGCTCCGAAACTGGGAGTGCATCGATTCGGGCTGACAGCCCCCCGCTGCGAGCCCGCGACCCCCGATGGCCCTATTAGTCGCCTCGTACGACAGGCAGGGGTTACCGTGGTGGAATTCAAACGCCCCCGTTCCACAGGGCGGGAGACGCCGGTCAGTCGTCCACCCGGCGCCTCCTACGTCTTCTCTGGCGGCGGGAGGGATCATTTCGTTCCCGATCCCTCTCGGCACTCTCCTTCTGCGAAATGACGTTCTCGCAGAAGTGGGCCACCGCACGCCAGGACCTCCGGCTGGAGACCATGGACGACACCACGGCCGGCAGCGAGAGGTCTCCTCCGACGACTGCTCTGAGAGCGCTGCGCTCTTCGTCCCAGGCTGGGCACTCCTCCAACGTATGTTGGGCCGTGTCCTCGTGGCAGTTGCCACAATGGTGGCACACGGCAGACACCTCCTTTCCGATCCGACACAGGAACGAACCGAAACACCCGTGGTCCGTCAGTACCTGCGTCAGCCGGAACGTTGGCGCACCGTGGCGCCTGTCTAGCCATCTCTTTAGGACAGGACGCACTGCCGCGACGGTCCTCAAGCCCGCACTTGGGCTTTCCAGCCTGGTATGCCACTCCTCCACAGCGGTTCTGCGAAATCGGGCCGCAATCTCCCTCGGGGCCAGTCTCACCTGACGGCGACTGGACGCCTCCTCCCGCCAGAAGAACGCGGACGAGAGGAGTTTTGCGTCCAACTCCCAAGGGAGGGTGCCGGCCAATACGCAGGCCGCCTCGTGGGAGACCGTGCGGTAGACCCTTACTATTCGCTGCGCCAACAAACGCTGCGGTTTGCGCAGCAAGGCGACGCAGCGGGGTTTCAGGGACTGGGCCCATACGGGACATCCGTACAGGGCCATTGACCGCACGACTCCAGCGTATAAACTTCGGCAAGGGCTATTAGGTCCCTCCAGGTTCGGCAGCAGGCGTCCGAGCGCGCCCGCCGCCCGCACCAATTTCGGCGACAACTCCTTGAAATGGGCACGGAAATCCCACCGGCTGTCCAGAATCAATCCCAAGTACTTCATTGTACAGCCGAGGGGAATCCGCACCCCCTCCACATTGATGTGGGGCATTAAAGGTGGCCGAATCCGAGGACCGTGAAAGTAAAGGGCCTCGGATTTGTTCAGGGCCACCTTAAGGCCCAGTCGCCGAATCCTGCCCACCACCTGTTCGGTTGCGAACGAGGCGAGCAGGGTGGCCTCCTGGAAAGACCTGGCTGTCGCTGTTACTAGCGTGTCATCTGCATAACAGACGACAGCGACGCCTCGGGGATTGGTACCACGGAGCACCCAGTCGTAGCCTATGTTCCACAGGAGGGGGCCCAGGACTGAGCCCTGTGGAACACCGCAGGCCATCGCTCTTCGGTGCCACCTGTCGTCGCCTGGATACACTATGTACCTGTCTGAGAGATACGAGCGCACCAGACGCCGGAGATACGGTGGCACCACGTGGTACCGCAGTGCTTCCAGTATGCAGGCCCAGGGCAGGGTGTTAAACGCGTTGTCTAGAGACACCGCCACCACCACTTCACCCCGAGCCACTGCATCATCCGCTTGTGCCTTGACCCGCAGAATCGCGTGTACTGTCGATCGGCCTTGCCGGAACCCGTACTGGCACTGTGCCAGGTCCGGCCCGACCCCTTCAAGATGCTCGACGAGGCGAGCGTGAATGATACGCTCGAAGAGCTTACAGACCTCGTCGAGCAACACGATGGGCCGGTAGGCCGATGGCGACTCTGCGGGCCGCCCCTCCTTCTTGAGCAGGACCAACTTCCCAGTTTTCCACTGAGACGGAAAACGGCCCTGCTCCAGGCACGCGGAGAACAGGCCACGGAGCCTAGTCCCCAGATGCTCGACGGCTAACACCCACGCACGTCCGGGGATACCGTCGAGACCCGGGGCTGTTTTCTTGCCCCGCAGCCGAAGCACCACCGCCCGAAATTCCTCGGGCGAAACCTCCGAAATAGCCCTTGCCGAACTCAACGACGATGACGTCGATGGATGTGACGCCATCGGTGGGGGAGTGACATCTTCAGTGGCAGGGAACAAAGCTGCGACGACCTCTGCGACTAGGTCGCCCCGGAGACTCTGCGTCAGTGGGGGCGTCCACGGGCGATATCTCCTCATCGCCACGCGATATGGACGCCCCCAAGGGTCGTTATCGAGAGTTCCCCGGAACTCCTCCTGAGCTGCAGACTTTGCCCTAGCTATTGCCACGCGCAGCGCTCTCTTAGCCTCCCTGTGGAGGCCGTGAAGCAGCCGCTCCTGGTCCTCGTCGCCGGGATGACGGATCCGACGACGACGGTGTCTGGCGAGACGACGAAGGGCGGCCACGCAGGAGACACGTAACCGCGTGAGTTCCGCCGACCACCAGAACACCTGGCGCTTCTCGGGAAGACGTCGGACTCGGGGCATGGCCGCGTCACAGACGCGCGACATCGCTGCCCCGAACCACGACGCCTCCTGCTCGACCTGCATCGGTGCCTCCGGTGCAGGGAGCCACGCCTGGGCCAGTGCGGCCTCCTTCAGGGCCTCAACATCGAGGCGTTTTACAGACCAACGCGGGCCGTCCGACCGCGGGCCAGTCAGTCCTCCACTGGACTGGGGGTTAGGGGATAAGGCGACGTCGAACCGAATGTATCGGTGATCCGACAACGTCTCCTCGTCCACCAGAACTCTCCAGTCACGGACACGGCGGGCAATAGCTGGGGTGGCGAACGTGAGGTCCACCACCGATCCGCCATTATGCCGCACGCACGTGTTAACTGACCCGCGATTCACGACGGCCAGGTTGGCCGAGATCGCCCATTCCTCCAGGGCCTCGCCGCGCCTGCTGGTGACCGACGAACCCCAAGCCTGAGACTTGGCGTTGAAGTCGCCGGCAACGAGAACGGGGCGAGGCTGACTGCCTTGCACCACCAGGGCCCCTAGCCGAGTGAGAAAGTGCTCAAACTCGGCCAGGGATCTATTGGGGGAGAAATACACACCCACAATCCAGATCCCCCCCAACAGAACCGCCACACATCCCGACCCCTTCGCTACTTTTTCGAAGGGTGGGGAGCCGGCGGCGCCCCGAGTGATGACGGCCACCAAACCGTTAAGGTCCCCTGCCCAGTCTTCCCTGAGGGGAACAAAATAAGGCTCGGCGACCACAGCCACTTGTATCGACCACTGCGCCATGCTCTGGACTAACAGGTCCTGGGCCCTGGCGCAGTGATTAATGTTCGCCTGGAGGAAACGTTGTGCCATATTAATGGGCGATCTCCATCTGCTCCTCTAGGGGGAGCGCTGTCGGCTGGATCACAACCCCCGATACCTGACCACGATTTACGCGGTGAGAACGGGAGGAGGCGACGCATGCCTTGGCGCCCACCTGGTGCCCCGCGGGCTTACCTGCATCAGCGCAGACTGCGCAATGCGGCTCCGCGGAGCACTCCTTGGCCTTGTGGCCCAGTTTACCGCAGCGGTAGCAAACGTCGCTGCGGTCACACTCTTCGGTGCACCGTGCCCGCACATGTCCCCTGTGCAGGCAGCGGTAGCACCTCATAGGCCTCGACTCAAGGAGCTGGACGCGTGCAGCTACCCAGCCGATCAGCACTCGGCCCGAGCTTAATATTTTGTCGGCAGCCTTGGCAGGGCACCGTACCCACGCCGCACCAAGGCCCGACCGGTCGGGGCGGATCTCCCCGACCTTAACAATCTCGATGAGACAATCCCCAGCCCTTGCGAGGGCACCTGCTATCAGTTCCGGGTCCGCTGATGCGTCTAACCCGGACACTCTCAGTTCCGCGGTTTTACATGGACGGGAGATGCGAACGTCTCCCGCCAGCTCTGAACCACGGAACACCTCCCTTACTTTCTCCGCAAGGGAGTCGGCTTTCACTTCAGACTCCGGGCCGGGTACCTCGTACAGGTACCCGCCCGTTGCCATGAGGCGCGCCCGCGTCTCCGCAATACCGAGACCGGCCAGATCCACGCGTTGCTGGACGACACGCAACACATTGGCATACGTGACGCCCCGCGCCAGCCCCTCTGGCGTTACCGTCAACGAGACGGCTGCCTTACGGGGCAAGCGGATCCGCGGTTCTGGTCGACGCGGCTGCGGCGGTGCGGACGCCGCAGCACCCGGCATGGACTGGGGATGTTTCTTCCCTTTTTTGGCCACTACGTTCCACCCCTCCTCCATCGATGCAGGAGCAGGGGGAAGTGGCCGCGGCACTGTGGGTGGTCGAGCAGCAGGGGTGCCGCTTCTTTTTTTAATTTTTCCCCTTTTCCCTCCCCTTCGGGATGTACGAGGATTTGGGGACACCACAGACGTTGACGGTGACGTCAGCCCAGCAACTGCGACAGACGTAGGCCGGGGACAGGGAGCGCAAACAGGGGTAACCCTGTCATTGCTCCTTCCCTTTCCCAGCCCCTTTCCCTTCGGAGTGACCGGCCCGGCAACATCTGATAGGGCTTTTGAGGGCCCGGGTACTATGTTTGGCCTAGATGGCCCGGCGATGGCGCATACCGGCTGTGACGCCACTCCAGCTCTGGCCTTATCCGCAGCCAGAGGGGGCCGAGTAATGGGCTCCGGAGGTAGCCTCGAGCTTAATGCCTCCAATCGCGCGTCTATTATACTTAATATACGGCGCTCGAACTGCTCAAAGCGACCTCTTTCTTCTAAACTGGCCCCATCTTGGGTCACCGGCTGCGGCTGTCCAAGAGACTGGACTGTCACCAGCATCTCCTCCATTACCTTTTGTTGGGCAGCCAGGGAGGCCTTGAGAAGTGCGATCTCTTGCGCCATTGCCGCCTTCTCAGCCTCTAACCTAGCCACCTCTGCGGAGGCTGACACCTCCATCGTTGCAGTGTCTGTCTCAGACACTGCAGCCGGGCTTTCCGACACGGCCATTACTTTGCGCGCCGGTTCAAGTCCGCTGTCGCTGTCGCTATCGCTATCGGGCGTGTCCCGTTGACGAGCTATTAGCGCCCTCTTTGACCGCGTCATCATTCCACTAATACCGGCTTTGTCTTCGGGAGCCAAAGCTTTGGAAGTGACTCCAACAGCCGCCTTCTGGGACTTACGCCCAGTATTGTCCGTCTTTCCAGGGTCACTAACGTCCCCCGGGATAGACGACTTCTCCATATCAACATCGTTTTTATTTTTAAAGTTTTTTGCGTTATTTTTCATTTTGAATCCCACGAGTATGGGGGAAATAACGGTCCATCCAGGCAGAGCCCCCTGTACCTGGGTAAGCCTGAGGTATCACGCACGGAGGGGCAGCAGGTACTCCGGCGGCGTGGTTCGCACTAGCGACCGAACTACCCATCGGCCATGCATCCCCTCGCGGTGCGCCGCCGCTTGGGATTCGGGGTGACTTTTTATAGAGGTTTTCTACCTCGCGGCCCAGGCGGTTAAGCCAAGACCCTCGGTCCAGTCGGAGCGCGAGACATGACCACAGACCTCCAGACCGGATTACGATGCACGACGGTGACAGCAGGAGAGAGAGTCCCCCCCCCCCACTGCGTGCTCGGCGGCGGGGTGAGCGCACACCGAGCCCGCCGACACCCCCGAGATAAAAACTCGGGAGTAGCCCGAGATTCGAGCAAGGGCCGTCACAAAAGTGACAACCATCAACCACCTTTTGTCAGGAAATTTGCCGTTGGTCAACATGACCACCGTTGCCCAGGGTGCACCACGTGGAGGTTTCCTGACTTCGCACCCCAAGAAAAAAAAAAAAAAAAAATTACCTAGCCTAGCCTATTTAGCCTAAATGGTAGTCATACGGAACGTGACGAAAAACTTACCCAAAATGTGACACATCTCAGACTTTTCTAAAGTTACGAGTATATTCATTGTTAATTATCATTTGCTTTAACGGTGAAGGAAAACATCAATAAACCTCCATGCCTGAGAATTCCAAATACGAATTTCAAAGGTTTGTGAAGTCTATCAACTCACGCTAGGCCAACGAGATGGTGTAAGGCCTAACCTCACTACTTAATATAGGATAACCATGCCCAATGCTATGACAGTGTATAAATATGGAGCTGGTATTATTATAAAATTTATGGGTAGTTTGACTAATGACTCAAAAGTGAAACCATATTAATTTGATTCAGTGTGATCCCAAATACTTAAAAAATATAATTATGCTATTATACATGTTTTACTGTACTTAAAACAAGAAATTCCAAAATGTATACTACTAAAATTATTTCTTTATTTTAATAAACACAAAACAGGTTACAATCGTGTGTGTGATAAATTATGAGAACAAGTGTGTTGAACAGTAATTGTAACCCAAAACAATTTGGGAATAGTTTTTAAGGAATACGAAAATTCAGACGCAACTTTGCTAAGGTAAAATCTGAAATACGGCAGTGCATTCAGCAGAGTGTTTCAGTAAAATGAAATTGTGAAATTAATGCAAAAATCTGATTCCAAGAACTTCTCCCTCTGCTGTTGGATATGGAAAGTCGTTAACCGAGTCGTTCGCATTTATGGCTACGATATTTGGGCAAAAAAAAATTAATCTATATATTGATACGTGAAAAGAAAACGTTGTTATCCGTTTTAAACATAAAATACACGGGGAAGTGTAAGATTTTGCGTGGTTACATACATATACATCCAAGTCTGTAATCCCCAAAGGGGTAGGTAGAGGTGTAACCAGTACACCCACTCTTCGCAGAATTTCGGTCCCATAATGTGATAGGGGGCGAGCCTATCGCCATAACGGGCACAATTCCAGACTTCGGGCTGATACTAAATATTTAAAATTTGAAAACCCAATATCACTTTACCCAACCCGGGGATCGAACTCAGCACAGCAGTCATAACGAATGCGCAATTACAACTGCGCCACTGAGTGAGTTTAAACATTTCAATATATTACGAAATTTTTCAGAACATTGCTTGAACTATTGTGTTTAAGTTTAGAAACATAGGCGTTAATGAATTTCGAACGTATGTGAAGTCTGCCAACCCGCATTAGGTCAGCGTGGTGGACTAAGGCCTAACCCCTCTCATTAGTAGAGGAGGCCCGTGCCCAGCAGTGGGACAATGTTTAATACAGGGCTAGTATTATTATTAAGCGTTAATGAGGTACAAGACAAAAGAAGAAATCTAGTTAAACCACTTTGAATTAATTTTACATTACCCATCTGAAATAAAATTATTCATTTCACGCATATCTATCACCATTACATGCACGTCAGCATATAAAATATACTGGATACTCTATAATCACGGATAAAAATATGTTTTAGATAGCTCGTCTACACCATCAAATGGTACACATTCAAGTTTTCATAATTCATTGTCAACATGCAATACCACGATAAAAACTTATTTCACAAATAACTTATTAGACACGAGTAAGTAGGACGAAGAACGTTTTACTGTCTCGCAAACAATTTTCCCCTCTAATGAGCTTTAGGCTCTGTGATTTGTTGCAATAAAGGTAATCCCCGCGAAAAAAGAAGATAATTTTACTGGCCTGTAGCGGTGGTGGGTAGGGAACGAAGGGAAGGGGAGGGAAGGTGAGGGGAGGGACAGGTAGGCGTTTGTAGCATGGTTCGGATTTATTATGTCGAATAATGAAGCGATTAAGTGACAATACATTGGTTATATTCGTCATTTTTCATGAATAGGAATATCGAAGTTGTATTTATTTGGCTTCTAGATTATTCGATACATAATTATTGATTACTAGCTGTTGCTCGCAGCTTCGCCCGCGAGGAGGTTATTTTCGGGAGCAGAAGTATACAATCCAAGGAGTTATCTTCTGCACTGAGGCACCTGTAGCGATTGTCCAGCCTTTCAGGTGTTGTGCCAAATTTTATCACAATGTCAGCCGTTTAGTCGTGAAAAGGTAACAAACAAACATACAAACAACCAAACAGAGTTACTTTTGCATTTGTAGTATTGGTATGGATGACCATTAGTTTTCGAAAACTATAAATAATCATTTTGTTTTTACTTAATACTATTATGTACACTGACTGCCCTTGTTATTTTCCCTTGTTATATTTCCATCCCATGGTTGACTTGAAAAAGTCGTCGAGAGCGATAAGACCGCCAATTGTACTTTTAATTAATTATTGCAGTGTTTCTATCTTGTGTATTTAAGTGTTCAATAAACAGTATAAATAAATAAGGTTAAATGTGCAAATAACACTATGACAATATATATTACTATCTTTGCGTTTCAGTTTAAACGTTTTCTCAGAGAAAATGTCACATATAGCATTCAGATAGACGTAGACACATAATTCATGAGTTTAAAGCAGAGATTTGCAAAATGTATACTGAAACAAGAGTTGAATACCCTCTGTTCAGATAAAGAGCATAAACTTGCCATTAGAGACACTATGTGAGAGCCAAGACTTAAGTGAGGTCGTTAGTCCTACTAAATGTGAATATGTTCTAGACTTGGCAGTTTGCGAAAATAAATTGATTTGCAATTTTATATGTCAGTTTGCATTCAAATTTGCTGCATCTTTGTTTTTAAATGTATATTTTTTTCTAAATATATGGAGTTCTAAACTTTTATTAATACCGCTGATGTTGATGGTCATATTTAGTAGAATGAGACCTTAAATACTATTTTAACCCGCTGTATCGCATGCGTAGGGGACTGTACCCTACACTATAAATAAGTACACCCAGGCAACGAAGTACTTCTAGGCAAGCGTGCTCCTCCGTAGTCCACATCATCACTCACCATCAGCGAGGTTGTGGTCAAACGCAACCCTATTTATGTAAAAAAAACCAACATTTCCTTTGGTCCCTTTTTCCTTTATGAAAAAATATTTTCCCCGGCGTGAGAATTGAAACTGAAATTAAGATAAAAAGTCACCTATGTATTAACACATGATATTGATTATCCCCAATCTAAACATTAATATCTACTGAGCTGCTACATCGTAAAGTATCTAACACACACTTATAAGCTTTCGTATTTATATTATGAATGAGATCAAGATATTTAACATAGAAAAAAGTCTTTATATCACGGATAGTATATCTGTCGCCTCATTGATGTAATAGTAGAATACTAAGGGTGAGAAAATGCTGAGTCTCATTTCAAATACAACACATTCACAATGAGTCGGTATGGTTCTTGCACTTCTCAATATATGCAGGCATATTGAGGTGTCCTTGTTTTATGCAGACATATTATATTCTCTTTACTAATTCTTATTATTCTCTAATATATTTTTTATAACCTCAGTATAAACTCCATTCCCATTTTACGGTACAAATATGGCCTTTATAAATTTGATGCCAAAATCTTTTTGGAAATTAATATTTGATTTTATAGATTTTTCTATTATACTTCGTATCAATCTTGACTTTTGCTAGTTTCATTTACATGTTCATGGTTCGATTATTATTTTTCACACATACGGTTTTTTGGTTGAGGGTTTTTAAATTTTTCATTTATCTTTTTAGTAAAACGTGACATCATAGCTTATGCAAAACTGACTATTTAATTGTAGTGTTTATTTTATTTTCAAGAGTCCACGACTTAAACAGAAACAATCGCTTTTAAAAGTAATACATTTCAACAATTAGAATTACTCATACACTATCGCAAAAACTTGACATTTTAACAGTCCACAAGTGACGCCGTAACAACTAGGCTGTTTGATAAATGCACGATAACTATGGTTGTCACAACACAGTTCACAGTGAACTGACAGAAATAATTACGTTTTCATTATGTCTGGAAGTATGTGCGTGAGTAGCTCTACTTTTGTACCTTGTAGAGCTAAGTAGGTAAAGTGGCGCAGTGCCGGTCTCTACAATTTTGTTAATCGTCTCACACGGGTGGGGTTGGAGGAAGGGCAGGTACAGGAGGGGAGTGGAAGGGTAGAAGGGCGTATGGGCCGAGGGGGCTCGCCTGCGTGACTCCGCGCAAACTTTCATGGGATTAAAGTGTACTGAAATGTTTGTAACCCATGCGGCACGAAGGTGTTAATAAATTTGTTGTGCACTACAAAATCGTTGTAAGTAGGTCCTCTGTACTTAATTTATTTATTTTTTATTAATAAGTACGGATAAACCAATAACACTAATTAACATATACTTATGACTAAAGTAAATTAAATTAATTAAACATACACATATCATAATTAAAAGCTAAATAAAACAAAGTAAATACATATTGACATCAGGCATTAGTTTCGCAGTAGGGCAAACATTCATTTAAGATCACTGTCCATTCATCTGCGAACACGTCAAGATGTGGTGCACTCTCTAGGAGAAAATTGAGCGTAGTGAGAGTTTGTGGTATCGCGGACCTAGAACGAGCCACAGTGCGACACGTCGGGACAGCAAACAACTTGTGCTTCCTGCCACGATAATAAATTAATATGCATCTAGGGCAAAATATTATTACAATAAACCGTCAATCTGAGTCATGAGGTATATCGTACACTTACTTACCTACTGCTCTATTTTTAACCTGAATCTGATATAATATATAAATAAGAAATTTTGATTATGTTCTAACAAAAATACTGCCTCTTTTTAATAATGACACAAATGACATTTTTCCATCAAAGAACTCTATGAAATAGAATAAAAAAGACCATTTTAATAGCCTGTGGAATAGAGCACATAAATGTAAAATAAATGTTTATTTTATGACAATATTCACGAATCAATTGACCCACCACTTTAGTAACTCTACCATTAAATAAACGTAGAGTGAACCTATTCAAATTCAATAACAATTCTGGCCAAATTTTATTCAACGCTGTTTGGAATTCGGCTTCGAGTTTGCACATAAATGGGTCTAAGAACCACCGTCGATAGAGATAGAGTTTCTCCTAAGTAGGAATATTCCAGTAGAGTTTAAAACGATATTGTATGTTAAAGAACTCTACATGTAAAATATTGTAATTTTTTTGGTAAAATGCCGCACTCAGTGTCAATTAGTGAACAATGAACTCATCCCTTAGCAAAAATTAAAAAAATACGGCACTCATGAGTACATCTTCCGTTAATGTTAGTAAAAGCACAAGTTAATCTTCCGTTGAAAGTAAGTTTAGTCTAAGTAAAAATTTTGTCTTTAAAAGTTTTTTGAAGCAACATAACTAGTTCCTGATGCAATTTTATAACTTGATTGTGCAATTCATTCTTACATCTGTTGTAAGTCAAGAAAGAATTAAACTACTCTGAGTTAAGTAATTGAGAGAATGAATGACGACCTAACTGTTACTTTAAGGGTAATTTAATAAAGTTCTTTGAGTGTGGCGGTACGTTTTTCCAAAATCTGAAAGGATTCATCAGTCTATATCATTAAAATAAAATATTTCAACCCACTTCCGCAAATAAATTTTCCTGACTATGTTTCATAGTGTCATCTTAAAATGTTTATACTTATTCAGAACAAACGTAGTCAACAATATAGTACTATGTGTCTATCATAATAAGTATTATTTTTGTATACTATTATTATGATTATGTAAGACCTTTTGTTCAGGTTTCATACACGTGTGACAAAAGTATCACTTATCATGAATTTTTCCACCTCATTTCTCACATGAGGAGTAAAATTTTGATTTGGTGTTAAATATAATTTCAACTTTATGTCTCTTCTAATACGTCTGATATTAGAACAAAAAAATTTGCATTTAAAAATATACTTAATTCTTACGCACAAATGACGACAACTCCAATAATAAATCTAATAAGTAGAAACAACAAAAAAGAACCGGATCAATATTACTGAATCTGCTTAAAAGCAAAAAAAATAATGACATACAGCAGCACACGATCGTCCCTCGGCAAAAAATAAGAAAAATAAAGCGATGAAAAAGGGAAAGCTTTGACAGCGCCATACGAATTATTTATAGGTAACGTAATACCTCAGTAAAGTTCGAGGTTGGCGTGTGTCGTAAACCTATTAATATTTAACAAGGACCTAAAAGTAGTCTAATCTGCACTGGCAAAAGTAGATATTTATTTATCTTTTTGAAGGCTTTCTTAGCCACGACTATGGGGGAACTGAATAATTTAGATGACGCAAACGAAACGGAAGCATATATAACACTTAAATTATTCTAAAATATTGTGGCCAGTACGTTAAGGTATTTTAATAGATTAAAATATTTTTATTTTCTTTAAGAAAATAATTTTTCGACGCCCCTAAAGTTACATAACTGCTATTTGAAAAATAAGCACTTAAATGTACAGTTATTTATTTTTTTACGCTTTTTTGCTACTACACACGTGCGTATGATGTGTTATATTACATGTCCAATTTTAGGGACAATATCTTCCAAAGTGATAGTGGAGTGGAGACTACGTCTGTCCAAGCGTAGTGTTGGCCGACCTCGTGCCCGCTGGACTGACGACCTAAGAGATGTTGCGGGAGGCGGCTGGATGAGGAAGGCGGAGGACCGTCAAGGGTGGTGTAATCTGGGAAAGGCTTATGTCCAGCAGTGGACGGCTGCAGGCTGATAGATAATATCAAAACCGAATAACATCTTCAGTATTGTAAATAGAATGATGCGAACCAAAAAATAAAATGCCTGAATCATAGGGACATTTTTACATTTTCATTTAGATATAGTAACAAAAAACGTCTATATCGAAATGTACAGCCGGCCTTTACTCATTAAGAGTTAGAAAATAAATAACACCCAACAGTCACACACCTAGCCCCAACCCCACACTAAGATACGGGTCTTGTGAGAGACTTTCGGTCTTATGACACCCAGACCCGGTCACAAATATATGTTTGTTACACAATCATTTGTCCCAGTATGAAAATCGAACCCACGGCCTCTCGTTTCACAGCCGGCTACTCGCCAACTGCGCCACGGAGGCTGCTTGTTGTTAATTAAGCAAAAAAAGCCTCATTCTTTTTGTTGACATTAATGTCTAGAACGAATTCGTTGAAAAAAGTTTTTCACATTAGGACTGAATAGAGATCAATATTCTATTTTCAATTTTTTTTATTTGGTAACATCTTTAATCATACGTCATGTCTATGAGCTCTTTGTATGAAATTCTACAAGTAACGAATAATTATGATCTGTGGCGTGACGTGTGTTCTGTCGTAATTTAAAATAGTCTAGTGGATATCAGATTATGGATCTGATATCTATAAATTTCAAATTATAGGCGTTTGAAAATCCACAATATCCCAATACAAGTAATATGGTAAAATATGTATATTTACAAAAATATAAAATGTAATAACTTTATAAGAACGTGCAAGCAATTTCATCGCCGGAGCAAATGACTAAATCATTGCGCACTGCGTATTACCATAATATTATTATTCATGACTAACCAAAAATATGTTCGCGCGAATACGAAACAAGCAAAGTTTTATTAACTTGAAGAAGTTAGATTAACGTTTATCCAAACACGTGCGTTGTAGAGTGCTGTATACGCTGTTTATCTCTTGTGGTGTGTGACGACATTGTGAAGGCTTAACT
The DNA here is from genome assembly GCA_905220505.1 of Laothoe populi. Classification (NCBI taxonomy): domain Eukaryota; kingdom Metazoa; phylum Arthropoda; class Insecta; order Lepidoptera; family Sphingidae; genus Laothoe; species Laothoe populi. Next base: position 17,223,202 of record HG992153.1, read on the forward strand.
ACATTGTTTATATATTAAAAGGGAAGAGAAAACTTTTTACCCCTTTACAAAGTTATTGCAGCGCGAGTGTGAGATTTTTTTTTATCATGGCTCGGAAATATGACGACCCTGTACCTGATGGTAAGCGCAATGCCGTCCAATAAGAGTATCGAGTAGCAAGAGCCAATCTGTCTCTGGCTACTCAACACAATCATACCGGCCTGCTTCCTCAAACAACGTCATGGGCAAGAAGGTGAAGAAGCGGTCGAGGGTCTAGTCAGAAGGCTGCAAAACGGCCAAATATCGTACCTACACTGACATCCGACAAAAACCGGATATATCCGAAACATTGTGTTGAGTAGCGGGGGATAGATCGTCTCTCACTACTCGATACTCTAATTGGATCGCACTGCGCTTACCATCAGGTGCAGTGCGGTCACTTTGCCAGGATAAAAAAATAAAAAAAACATGACACACTTTCGTGTGTCACTATGGCGGGTTATACACCCTGTGTACGGTCGCTATCCGGGCGGATATGAATATCCTTGCCTATGCTATAAAACGCGATATTTCTCGATAAATATTTTATGACACATTGAATAGTGGAAGTTCAAATATCAGAATCAAATGTAAGAATTGAAATCACATTTGAAGCAACAAACAATATCAACTGAACCACGAAACTCGGTAAAATTGACGGAACAATTGAATCCGACGGGTCGATGAATTGTTAAGATATAATTGAGTGTTTCCTAACTGAAAGGTTTACGGTGAATTAACAACGAACAATGCGATTCCATTTCGATGGTGCTATCCAATGGATAATGTATGAGTTGTTACGATTTGTACAGTTTTATTGTGGCTATCTACTATATAAAAATAAGTCGGGTTTTCCTTCCTGACTCCAGAACGCACGAACCGATTTCCACGGTTTTGCATTCGTTGGAAAGGTCTCGGGCTCCGTGAGGTTTAAAGCAAAGAAAATTCAGGAAAAATTTCAACAGAAAAGCGGGAAAATCTTTTTTCACATACAGCGCCATCTCTGATACATAGCATGTACTACAAACCAATATTTTAAGTAGATGGCGCCGGTGCGTGATACATTGTTTGACAGCTACTCATTGTTCTCTGCTCAGTTAATTTCATTTTCATTTCAGAAATGGACGGATCTGGTTCAAATTAGGCACACAGATAGATTATAGTCTGGAATACTTTTATCCCGGAAAAATGTACTGTTCCCGTGGGATAATTCAGTTTTTCACAGATTTTTTCCATAGTGGTAGTTTAGGGATCAGAAAATTACATAGACTTTTTATCCCGAATAAATGGGATAGCAAAATTTGAAAAAGTACACATGGATTGTATACCTTTTCTTCCAAAAATTACCTTCACGCGGGCGGAGCCGCGGGCAACATCTAGTGTTATATAGAAAATAATATTAATACACCCAATAGTTCGCACACATAGGCCTGATATACTAGGTCACATCTACATCGTGGGTATCAAAAAATATGTATAGTAGTATGTTATCTTTGTCTGGCCCTCGCTGAAAATCAATGTCAGATGAATCCTCCCACCTGGCGGACGCTAAGCTAGTGGCCTTATTGGTCATGTTTCGGACTCGGGTGGCTGGGGTGTACAAGTATGACCGGACTTTTTAAGTTGTTTTTTTCTGCCTGGATTGACAGACAGTAGACGGGCCACCTGATGGTTAGTGGCCACCACCGCCCAGAGACTTCTACAATACCAGGGCACAGCAAAGCCAAAAGCAAAGTTTTTTCGTTTTATGTATTAGGCATGTATGTATCGTATGTTTATCTTTACTTGATATGTTTTCTGTGTTGCTGTATGTACTACTACTTACTGCCATCTGGTCCAAATACCATGGCCAAAAAAAAAGATGTTTCTTTCTTTCTAACTACGGTCCAACAACATGGATAACACAAACATTTATCTCGAAGTTGGGTCGAACCCACGTTTTACAGCGAGTTACTCACCAAATACGCCACGGAGGCTGGCAGCCATAAAAAACTCATCTATGTATCTAAATACGAAATTACAGAGCACTGTGTAAACACTTAATTTAATTCTAGAAAGGATCTTGTTGTTTTAAATTTCGAGGCAGTATTTCACAAAGACAGACAAGTAAATATCAAGAAAATATCTCGCTTCGGGCATTCTATAGGACCTACGCAAAATTCGAATTTTCGCGAGTTTACCGTGGAGTTGTGTATGTAAGCTCATGAACACATTACATAAATATTTGAATCCAATACTTTATAATTTTGCTTCACAGACAATCGTTGGTTGGGTGCAAATATTTTCCTTATAAATTAATGCTTATTACTAACCGCATCTACACTCGTAGTGATCTATAGAATTATCTTAGAGAATGTTGTATACAAAAGACGAATTTGAAGTGTATAGTATTTTAAGCCATTAAAAGGTTTAAGTATATTTTATTTTATTAGGAAATTTTACTGGTCTATGACTGGCCTCGGTGGTGTAGTTGTAATTGCGCATGCGTTACGACTGCTCTGCTAAGGTCTTTGGTTCGATCCCCAGGTCGGTTAAATTCTCTGTTAAAATTAAGTCTGGAATTGTGCCCGATATGGCGATAGGCTCGCCTCCTATCAAATTATGGGATGGTAATAAGATCTGTGAAATGTGGGTGTACTGGTTACAGTTCGGGGATTACAAGCGTGTGTATGTATATGAAATATATTTCAAATGACATATTCTTTGAAGATCAAACTAAAAACCCTGTCTTGGATAGCAACAGTAAATGCCACGAATGATAACTAAATATAAATTTCCTTTAATTATTGTTCCATTATATGTAATATCAGATATGTCGACATAATTTACCGTATCTCCATCAGTAGAACAATATGTAATCAATATGTAAACAAAAATACGTGTCAACGAAGATTTACGTTTTACAAAATAATTCATATAAAATATGATCAGCATCAACGAAATTCAGCTGGTAAATTACAAAGTCAAAAAAGGGAGGTAAGTAAGCAAATTTAATGGATAAAAATTCAGTTTTCAGACTAAGTTATAACCATAATGAAGACTTCGTACCGCAAAATAAGAACTACGAACTGAAAAATATTTCTCCACACAATCAGACAGATTGAGTGAATATAAATGAAAGAAAAAATCTACTGACCCAATTTCGAGACCGGCCTTCCCGGCCTTCAGTTGCAGCTGAGAGATACAGCCTTGATAACGACGTGTCACACACGTCAATGGCTGTTCATCTAGTGCCGACTGACAAACGAATCACAAGGGTATTAGTTGTGGCATTCGGAATTCGATTGATGTCGTCTGACGTAACATATTTTTTTCAAAGTAGATGGCTAGTATGCCGGTCATCTGACGTAACATAATTTTTTCAAAGTAGATGGCTAGTATGCTGGTCATCTGACGTAACATAATTTTTTCAAAGTAGATGGCTAGTATGCCGGTTATCTGACGTAACATATATTTTTCAAAGTAGATGGCTAGTAAGCGGGTCGTCTGAAGTAACACTATTTTTTCAAAGTAGAAGGCTAGCAAGCGGGTTGTCTGACCTAACATTCTTTTTTCAAAGTAGAAGGCTAGCAAGCGGGTTGTCTGACCTAACATTCTTTTTTCAAAGTAGAAGGCTAGCAAGCGGGTTGTCTGACCTAACATTCTTTTTTCAAAGTAGAAGGCTAGCAAGCGGGTTGTCTGACCTAACATTCTTTTTTCAAAGTAGAAGGCTAGCAAGCGGGTTGTCTGACCTAACATTCTTTTTTCAAAGTAGAAGGCTAGCAAGCGGGTTGTCTGACCTAACATTCTTTTTTCAAAGTAGAAGGCTAGCAAGCGGGTTGTCTGACCTAACATTCTTTTTTCAAAGTAGAAGGCTAGCAAGCGGGTTGTCTGACCTAACATTCTTTTTTCAAAGTAGAAGGCTAGCAAGCGGGTTGTCTGACCTAACATTCTTTTTTCAAAGTAGAAGGCTAGCAAGCGGGTTGTCTGACCTAACATTCTTTTTTCAAAGTAGAAGGCTAGCAAGCGGGTTGTCTGACCTAACATTCTTTTTTCAAAGTAGAAGGCTAGCAAGCGGGTTGTCTGACCTAACATTCTTTTTTCAAAGTAGAAGGCTAGCAAGCGGGTTGTCTGACCTAACATTCTTTTTTCAAAGTAGAAGGCTAGCAAGCGGGTTGTCTGACCTAACATTCTTTTTTCAAAGTAGAAGGCTAGCAAGCGGGTTGTCTGACCTAACATTCTTTTTTCAAAGTAGAAGGCTAGCAAGCGGGTTGTCTGACCTAACATTCTTTTTTCAAAGTAGAAGGCTAGCAAGCGGGTTGTCTGACCTAACATTCTTTTTTCAAAGTAGAAGGCTAGCAAGCGGGTTGTCTGACCTAACATTCTTTTTTCAAAGTAGAAGGCTAGCAAGAGGGTTGTCTGACCTAACATTCTTTTTTCAAAGTAGAAGCCTAGGAAGCGGGTTGTCTGACCTAACATTCTTTTTTCAAAGTAGAAGCCTAGGAAGCGGGTCATTTGATTTAAACATGATATTTTCGAAGTAGAAGGTTAGCAAGCTTGTTGTCTGACGTAAAGTGAAGTCTAGCGAGCTGGTCGTCTGATCATAGGTGCAGATTATGAACGGCGGATAAATGATGGTAGTTAATACGTTTAACATCTATTATTAAAGTAATTTTATAATTCCTCTAAAAAAAAAGTAATTTAAAAGAGATTAAAATTGGTTAGTGGGTTTTTTGACAAATGGTAGACAAAAGATGCCCGATATGAGTCATGACGTCGCCTCCCAGAATAACCAGTAGGGTGCAGTCATGTAAGGGAAGCCGAGACCTCAGCACAGCAGTCGTAACGTATGCGCAATTACAACTACGCCACCAAGGCATAAAATACCAATTAAGAAAATTTGTATCTTAAATTCTGCATAGTACTCGCCATCTATGTTTGTTTAATCCAATACGATTTTAAAATAATTTATCAGATTACATAGAAATAACATCAATGTGTCCGATATATCGTAAATGTTCAGTTTTATCTCAGTTCTGAATAATGTTCAACGCCGAAATTCGGGCTAGCGATATTTTGGTAGTCATCCTAAACATGAATTCAGGTCTAGCTCGCGATCAATACCCCGAACGTGATTAATTGTACCCATTCGTATAATTGAACGAATGGCCTCTGAACGTAGTACGAAGCTACACGAGGGCCAGCATCGTAGATATTCTCGCCGTACTGTTCTTTTTTAGAACAGATAATTTAGAGCAGTCGGAGATTTTCTTCGTTTTTTTTTATCCTGGCACGGCAAAGTGACCGGTTTTTCCGTTACCAATTATAAATGTATATAAAATGTTAATCAGAAAGTGGTACAGCCACACTTAAGACAGTATCTACAGTATGACGGCTCTACTGGCTTATTAACACGGTCTCACTGGACGTGAAGTAACAACTTGCTGTTGTGTTTTAATAATAATTATCTTTATTCAGTTCAAACAGATATGATTTCTCAAGTATTATTCATAGCATATGTAGAACATTTACCATGAAATTACCTACTTATCTTATAGTCATAAGAGCACTTATCGTCTCTGACCATTAAATACTCTATCTGTTCTTATCAGTGTAGTTTCTTTGCCGAAATAAAATAAAAAGAAAAACTGTTATCTTTACCCAACACAATCCATAGACAATATAGTAACTGTAACTTAGAGCCAGAAAAGAACAGCAAGTACGTTTAAATTGTTCATTTAGAGTACAGTCAAAATGCAGTCACGGTCTGATTTTAGGTATCAGCATCATCCATAGACAACAGAATAACTGGAATTTTTCCAAAGTCAGAACAGATTCATGTGAGAAAAAAAAATGGCGGGAATGTGATGTGATGTTGTATTGTGATTAATAAGTGAAAAAAATATTTCAGACATGGCTTAGGCCTCTTGAATTGTGTTTATTTCAGACATGGCTCCGGCCTTTAGAATGAGGAAAATATCGGACATGGCTTCCCCCTTTTGAATGGATGAAGACTGCAGACATGGCTTCGGCCTTTTGTATAAGTTAAAACCAGAGAAGAAGAAGTCTTTAATTCTAGCCCAGATTTGGAAAAAATAACGAGACAGACATGGCCGCATGGTGGAGAACCTTTGCCTTCTCTTTTATAGAGTTTTCTCTTTTAAAAAAAAAAGATTCACGTGAGTTTAAATCACATTCAAACCGAGTACAGTCAGAACGAATGTACCACGGCCTAATTTTAGGGTCTCGTGCACGATCAATAACAAACAGTCTCGATTAATTATACGAATTCACCCACTGGTTAGGGTTCATATATCATGTGTTAAATGCCGTCTTCGTTGCGTTAAAACTAGCCTCAAAGACTTCAAACGGAATAGATGCCTTTTTTCATCTTTAGTATATTTAGAACGACATCCGAAACTAGTTCTAGCGTGTCGAGATTTGTTGACTATAAATCTGGATTCAATCAATACTCTGTAAGCATCTTGTTAGCATACATGTTTTTAGAAATAGAACTGCAGTCGGTAGACCTATTTTCATTTTGTCTTTTATATCTCACTAGCCTTTGGCCGCGGCTTCGTCCACAAGCTAGCTATTTTTAACCGACTTCAAAAAAGAAGGAGGTTAACAATTCGTCGGAATCTTTTTTTTATGTATGTTACCCGATTACTCAAAGACGCCTGGACCGATTCGAGAAATTCTTTTTTTGTTTAAAAGGGTATACTTCCCAGGTATTCCCATTGGCACCAAGTCAGGATCTGATGTTGGGATCTCAGAAAAATCAAGCGAAACCCTCAAATTTTATAGTGACGCATAATTTGTTTTTTTTGTGTACTTTTTATGAATTAAAAAACTTTTACTTATTGAAATAAAAGGTACAAAATCCATGGAGACATCTTAAACTACTACATCGTTTTATATTATGCTTATCCCATAGGAACCGTGCATTTTCCGGGATAAAAAGTTACCTATGTCATTCTCAGACCCCTCAACTAACACTATGAAAATCATGTTGATCCCTTGCTCTGTCAAGCAAAAACAAAACAATCCTAGGGGAACCGTACATTTTCCAGGATAAAAAGTAGCCTATGTGCTATTCTAGACTATTATCTATCTTTATGCTAAATATCAACCAGATCCGTTCAGCCGCTCCGTCGAGATTGAGTAACAAACACCCATCCACACATTCGCATGTTTAATATTAGTAAGATTACGAGGATTGTGATATCCGATATGCTGTGAAATAAAATCAAAATTGGAATAAAATTATTTCACTGTTGCAAAAGCTATTGTTGACGATGGTAAAAATTAAAACTACCATTATTAACACCTACCAATGTTTGATCTACCCTGGTAGTTACAAATTAAGGTAAGCGATTGTTTCATGTTTCTTTTTGTTTGAAAATAAAATTAAATTCATTCATTTTGCTTTTATCTTCATCGCGATATTATTTATTTAAAAGGTATCTTTTTAAAACTGTTCAGTAGATATGTATGTAATTCTTTTATTAAATACAAATGTCTGCAGTATTGTAAAAATGAGGATTATTTGATTTCAGTAATATTTTCAGAATTATTTAATGGTATTTTATAAGTACGTTCTGAAACATAAAATGGAGATACAGTTTATCTCAATACAGTATACTGCGGTATATAAAATGAAATGTGTATTTATGAAATAAAGAGAGTACCCATTTAAGCGAGGTCTGGATCTATTAGTACAAGTCAGATACTTTTTGTTGCCCTACTTAGATAGAATCACAGATAACCCACATTCCTTTGAAGAATTATATTTGATTCACAATAGACTTAGAAATCGAAAGATAAAGAAAAAAACAAATATGTCGCAGAACAAATTTGATTTTATATTTTGTACCGCAGAAGAATAACACTTTAGAAAAAGACCAGATTTTCTGAGATTTTACCATACAAAAATCCAACTTATGTATTACGTAAATATATTTCGCCACAATTTGGCCGGCTATCGCTGTCGGGGCATTTGAGACGGGATTTATCGCTATGACTCTTTCTCTAATATTGTTTACTTCGGTAATGGTCAGTTTTATTGCTACGATCCATCGGTTTGTTTTATTTCATTCGAGTCCAACGTTATGGACAATTTGTGGGTTAATGTGGCGAGGTGTTTGATGACGTCAAAGAGATAAAAATATCTGTATCGTACCAGCTGTTTTTGTTATTGGATTTATTGTAGTGTTTGAATTACATTACTGGAGATGTGGGGCTGTGAGGAGAATTATATTATACAAGTATTTACTTGCGGCAACGCCCCCGTAAAATTAAAAATGTACTAAATATTATCAAAATTCCTTCATTGTTAATAAATTCTTATTCGTGAAAACGTAACAGACAGAAAATTTTAGACATCTAATTCACTCACTTAGGAGTTACATTTTGAAAAACCCCGATAAACATGTACATTGATTTCTAACCAAAAGCATTATGCGAAAATTCTTGCTTCTTACTTTGAAAATAACGGACTTCCATACAACCGGTTTTCTCTTATTTTCCTCACGGGTGAAATTCTTGAAAATCCCTTCTTGGTGGATACTTACAGCATCAACTGCCAAAATTTTAAGTTTATGGCCCCAGCAGTGTAGGCTCTGCGTTTATGAATCAGTCAGTCAGGACAAGTAATTATATTTGTATATGTATAAACGTTTTGTTGGTCTAGATATTATTATAGTTATATTTTTTTATAAATTTTAAAAATTACAATTTTAATAGTCTCCAAAAAGATATTTCTGGAGAGTGGACTGAACTAATTACAAATTCTTATCTATAGGATATATCACGCCTGTACCCCTAAAGGGGAGGCAGATGTGTAACTAGTAAATTAATGTTTCGTCGAGATTATTTTAACTATATTAATGACGTATCACTAAAATTAACTAACAAAATCAATACGAACCTATCCATAATTTATCACAAGTCGAAAATTTCATAAATATGGAAATAGATACAGATACATAAATAACATTAATGTAAAACTGTCACACATATAGTCCTGAATCCACAACAGAGATACTAATCTTGTAAGAAGAGAAAATACGAGAAATTTTCCGTCTCGATACTCAAACCGAAAACAAACACTTGTAGATCACATTAATAATAATAATAATACTAGCCCTGTATTAAACATTGTCCCACTGCTGGGCACGGGCCTAACTAAACTAACTAACTAACTAACTCCTGGCCGATTTCGGCCTCAGCGACTTTGCTTTCTTTCAAGTAATGCGGCTACGATCGTGGGCGCGCATATAGCTTACGTATCCGATTTTAGCACGGAACGTGCATGCACATATTCTACATGTCAGGATACCATTAATGTAGTTATAAGTGATATTGGAAGGTGGTCTACTTTTCAGCTGGTCTCTTTTGATATCGAGGTCACGCCTTCTCCGCTCCTCAAAAGCATACACCTTTTCCGTAACAAGTTGTCTCCAGCGAGTCCTGTTATTTGCCAGTTCTTCCCAAGCGGAGGGTTCTATGCTGCACCGCTTCATGTGCCTTTTCTGAACGTCTTTAAATCTGAGGAGTTGGCTGCCTTGGCTCCGCTTGCCTTCCTTCAGTTCAGAAAATAGCATGCGTGTAGCAACCCTCTCATCGGACATCCTGGCAACGTGGCCGCACCATCGCAACTGTCGTCGCATCAAGTAGGATTCGATCCCGCCGACGTTTTCGCGTCGTAGCACATCGGTGTTCCTAAAGCGGTCAGACCACTTGATGTTAAGAATATCCCGAAGACACTTGAGGTGAAATCGATCTAAAACGCGAATATGCTTGCGATACGGACACCATGTTTCAGAGGAGTATAAGATGTTTGGCAGTACTACTGCCATATAGACTTTGATTTTAGTTCCTTTTTTTTTTTTATCCTGGCACGGCAAAGTGACCGCACTGTACCTGATGGTAAGCGCAGTGCGGTCCAAATAGAGTACTGAGTAGCGAGAGACGATCTATCCCCGCTACTCAACACACTCATGTCGGCCTGCTTCTTCACACTACGCCATGGGCCAGAAGGTGAAGAAGGGGTCGAGGGCCTAGTGTCAGAGTACTAAGAAGGCCGTAAAATGGCCATTGTACCCCAATTCCAGACCCCCGACAAAAAACGGATGTACACTGGCTGATCCCGGAACGCGACACACTTGCGTGTGCCACTATGGCTGGTTTTTCGCCCTGTGTACGGTAGTAGCTATCCGGGCGGATATAAATATCCTACCACCAGCCTAGCCTAGCGTAAAATCATGTGTCTGAAAAACCTTTCCCCGTAATTTCCCAAAGGCAGCTGCAGCAGCGCCAAGCCTGCCATTAACCTCTGGGTCCAGGTTTTTTTTTTTTTTTATTGCATAGTCCGACAAACGAGCATGTGGCTCACCTGATGTTAAGTGATCTCCACCGCCCATGAACATCCACAATACCGAAAGTATCATGTATGCGCTGTCGGCCTTAAAGGACAGGAATATGGATTAGGGAAGGGAAGGGGGAATCTGGGCCTCCGGATATCTCACTTACCATACGAAACGCGACAGTAAACTGTCACTTTACGTTGGTTTTCTGTGAGACAGTGGTACTACGCCGGTCGAACCGGCCCATTCATGCTGCAGACAAATATGTCTACAGCGTGGCTCTACCACTATAGTTTGCCCGAGGTCACCTTTAGATGTGATGGTGCTCCCTAGGTACTTGAACTTGTCAACCTGCTTTAATTTGTCTTGGGCACGGGCCTCCTCTACTAATGAGAGGGGTTAGGCCTTAGTCCACCACGCTGGCCTAATGCGGGTTGGCAGACTTCTCATACCTTCGAAAAATTCTCAGGTATGCAGGTTTCCTCACGATGTTTTCCTTCACCGTTAAAGCAAGCGATAATTAACATTTTAATACACACATAACTTTAGAAAAGTCAGAGGTGTATGCCACTTGGGTTTCGAACCTACGACTTTCGTCTTGGCAGTCCGTACCGCAACCAACTAGGCTATCGCTGCTATTATCACATTAATATCGATGTGGAAATCAAACTCAGGGCCTCTAGTTTCATAGACTACAAAACGCTCTGGAAGCTATAATAGTAAGTTCTACGACAAAGGCCGGACAATGTAAATAATGAAAAGTTACTGACTAAAGCAAAAAGGTTTCGATTCAATGTCCAAATCTTATTGAAGAGCACAAAGCAGTTGGAACAATGCGGCATCTGCAATGCGTATTGTGTAACATCGTCAAGGAATGTTTGCTAACTTGCCACACTGTGGAAAACATATCACAATGCAAATGAGATAACTTTTAATACACGAGTACATCTTCGGGCAAACTTTTCATGTCAACGAAGTAAAAATACGTCTCGCTGGTTCTCAAAGTGGTCTAGAAAGGTTTCGTCACTAGGTGCGCAAAATATTATGTCAGATTTGAATTTGTATTTTAAACTCCACGAATAAAATGGAGATTATTATAATAGTAACGTTTTTGTCTGTGAATCAGTATTTGGTACTCCAAAAATCGGTGAACCATTTTCAATGCAGTTTTACAAACGGGTTTAAGTGAAACAATATAACAATGCTTTATTTTCCAGATAATATGTATTATAATTGTATATGTATGTATTGTTACAAACTAGCAGACATATTGCAAAAAAAGTAGCTTAAAGTCTAATAAAGATAGATAATTAACTATGTGTATATACAACCAGCTATGTATAACCAACTCAAATGGTATACACTTCTGACTTTCAGAGATTACGTACATATTCATTGATAATAATTTATTTATTTTGACCGCGATGGAAAACATTGTGAGAAAACCTGCATGCCAGAGAATTCTTATACAAATTTGAAAGGTATGTGAAGACTACCAATCCATGTTAGACCAGCTTGGTGTACTAAATACTTGCCCCTATCTAATGAAGCCACAGGCCTTCTCTACAATAGTAGGAGGAGTTGGACAGTGTATAATATAAGGCTGTTATTATTATTATAATTATTGAAGTCATCTTCAACTCAAATAATCAAACTCCATTATTATCAGAAGTAAAATCCCACAAACTTAAACCACGTCAAGTAATGACGGAGGACCGCTTTTCCTAAGACATGTTTCACAGACCAGCCTATAAGTATACACAACTAGCTTCATTGCAATTTTTTATCTCTTGTTGCTAGGACAGTGATGTTGAATTTAGCACATAACGTGTTCGTACTGGTCTTTTTGTTTTTTTTTATGAAAGAGTGTAGCAAAATTTTACAGCACTCTACTACTACATCGACAACACCAGAGTAATCATAGGTACAGAATGGGGACTGGTAAGGAGATTTGGACTTCCAGGAATCTCTCGAAACCCACCGATAATTTTCTGTAAGACTGTGGTAATATTCTGGTTAACCCGTTAACAGTGTAGCTTTACCACTTATAATCTATATCATTAGCTTGCTATCATAAAAGTCTATTACATCGTAACAAACAAACTTCAAATTTGGAAAACTAAAGTGTTACCGTACATATTGCTTCGGTTTACTACATTGGTCGTTCTATGACTTCGTAATCTGCAAAAATATCTGTATTGAATACATATGAATTCACGCCGAATTGGAACAAAATGTCACTGAATGAAAAAAGTTTGAGAGCCGTAGGATTCTAGCTATAAAATTCTACCGCAGCATGTCCTTTCGTGTTTTGTTCCACCCGAACCCTTGTACCGACATTGTGGTATTCAATACCTTCAATAACAACGCTCGGGCCTTCTTTATTATCATGTGCGTTATTAGCATTGAACCAAGTGGGAATGGTAAAGTGTTTGCCGAAGTTATGGTGAAAAGGAAAATGAATATCATGTATTTATTTCAGTATACTGACTTTCCGCTTGTTAGAGGTTCATACAGTACAGCTTCTTAAACTGACTAAGCAAAATAACTACGAAATAGTATAGTTAGTTTCAAGAATGATTATAAAATATAGATAGATGATAATTATTCCTACCCCTTCGGAAATAACAGAAATAGAAATAGATTCTCGTACAAATTATGTAGATCTTTAAGATTAAAACCAAACTTTATTTTATTTGAAAAAAAGGAAGCATCCTATAAACGGCTTGTCACCAATTCACGTCGAAGTTTCGGTACAATGAGCGCCACTGTCGCGTTCAAATTCAATTTGAAATTTGAGACGGCGTGAAATATTGTTCCGCTTTTTCATTTGTGTTTCGTGATGCGCCTTAGGAGTAATTGCGAATTCGGCTTCCGACTTTTCGAGTTCATTTAGGTTTACTGTCGCTGTTTCAGAAAGTTTTGAGTTCATCGTATTGGGTGTTAATTTGAATTGCTGGAACTTCTTATAGAATATTACATGTTTAAATGTTGAAGAACAGTATTACACTTCAGTGTTCTTGTTATATTATTTTTTTAGCTCAATAGTAATCTTACAAGTGATAATAAATATGGTTATAACAAATGATGTCAATATCTAAGAAGCTGAGGCATCATTTGACAATCTAACATCAGCTAACTTTATTGTTTATATTGTATGTACTTTCATTATTGTCGGGCTATCATCAGGCATCCGCGCTTCTGCAGTGCGTCGACTATGTTTGCCGAGGCTCGGGTTGCCGACTTTTATGCAATTATTAGAGCTCGCATTACTTCATTTTGGGCACGGCTGAGAAAAAGTAGTAATTAAATTTTAGCTACCATTGCGGATGATCTAACTGGACATTGCTTTCAGTGTTGGCTTAATATGCACCGCGCTAAGAATAAGTAATAGGACTAGTTTAGACCAAAATTGACAAATATAACATAGTATATAAGCCCTTTGTTACTAACATTATGAGTCACTGGTACTTGCAAATAAAGATTATTATTATTATTATTTAAGTGAAATTTGATTTAAGCATAATTTTTTACTATATTGAATTATATACATATTCAGAATTAGCAATGGTTTCTGCATCTTTTGAACCAAGTGTCAATTTTTTTATGCAATTTTTTGAAGCTCAACCTGGTAAACAATGTTATTTTCAAGGTACATTTATGTTACAAAATACAGCTCATAAATGCATAAAAACAAGTTATAATATCAATTCTACTAATATCCACGCAATAGTTTTTTTATGGTTTTTTTTTCGATAAACAAAACAAAACTTTAAACCTCTGACCTGTAACTTTTCAAAAATATCGCTTTAATCAAATTGCGATATTATTATTAAACATTGACACGTGATATAATAAGACAACTTAGAAGTGTTAAATGATCATTATTCACTTAAAACGTAAAAAATAAATCCTATAAAATTGAAAGTCATTGATGTCGAAAATGTAATTACTAATTCTATTAACGACTATTATCTTCGAACTTGCGTAAAATACAAGGTATCTTTGGCGTGCAAATTGATAAATACGAAACTGTATTCAGAATATATTGCGGCCCATTGTATCTTTATAAATAATATTTAATCAAAGACTGTGAATGATAAAATTAATTAGAGTAAAATATCGCTCGCAATCTGGAGAAGCAGATGCCAGCCTGAATGACAATATAATTGATAGAGTCGACAATGCTTTTACTCTAATTGTGTCATTCTTCGATACCGTTCCGAGATAAAACCCCTTTTAATTTCATTATTTGTGTTTGAGGATTCGTGTTTTGTAATTTCCTTTGAGATTTTATTAAATAGGTATTTAATTTGTACAGAAATTAAATCACATTTGTGGGCATCTGTGCGAGGTTATAAAGGGATTTTGGGAGAGGGAATCAAGGAAAATTTGCGTTATTACTCGTAGCCTCCGTAGCAGATGTGCTACGGAGCTACGCTGTAACGATTCAATGTTTTCATTCTTTGATCTTCATTCTCTTGAGATTTTAATTACTATAATGATTTTATATTATTTCAATGAATGTTTATTTATATTTATTTACTTAATATCTTATTATATTCATTAATTACATTGAATTATTTTGAACACAGTATGAATACAGTTATGAATATCAGTCAAAGATATACACAGCGATACAGTATAATAATATTAAAATGTAAATGTCAAAAAGAGTTAGTTTAGGGTACAGTTTTGTATAAAAACGGCTGAACAATCGCTGTAATATAGAAACTGATCATCCATCAGCCTGTAGCCATCCACTGCTGGACATAGGCCTTTCCCAGATTATACCACCCTTGGCGTTCTTCCACTTTCCTCATCCAGCTGCCTCCCGCAACATCTCTTGGGTCGTCAGTCCAGCGGGTACTGTAAGTAAAAAACTGATAATTGGTTTTTAAATATAATCGACCTTTTTATGTTTCACCACGTCAAACAACAGCATTAAAAACTGTTCTAATCTTAAAATAATGTTTGATTTTATAAAAATGAAAAACATTGTTATATCTAATTGTACTTCACTTATTTTTTATTAGATCAACCTTGTGACTAAGTCTCATTGCAACTTTGGAATATCCAGTGTCTAAATTATTCAGGTTTTGCTTCAAAACGCGATGGTAAAACAAATATTTTTCTAAAGACAAAGACGAAGAAGTTTCTGGAACCGACCTCCAACCGTGTATTAATTTAATGTAATGAAATCATATAGCGGTGAATTTATCCGCGGAATTTTCTAGCAATTTGTTTTTGACTATTTGTTGTCAGTTAGCGTCATTTATTTTGCTAAGAAAATTGAGTCATAGTTATAATATTTTTAGGTAGATATTAGAATGATCGTGTTCATAAGTTTATATTAAGGCGGTAATATAAATTTTAGAGAAAAAACAGCTGTGGGTCAGGCCACCGATGATAAATGAGCTGTCAGGATTTTAATTTCGTAATAAATACTATTAAGGTTTATTTTACATACAAAAGGAGCATAACTTTATGGAGCTATGTCTTTTTGTTGAGCTAAAAAAATATATGGATTAAAATTAAAATAATACAAATTCCATTCCATAATATTCATGACTAGTTCGTAATAACTATGAAATCTATGTATGTATAAAAATAGTAAATATATGTGAGGGCGGTTGAAAAACCCAAATTTCTATTTTTTTATAAATATTATCAAATAAAAATTTAAAAAACTGTCACACACATAGTCCTGCACTTACACTAGGTCAAACCTGTATAGTGGTTATCAAAGCGACGTGGAACTGATCTGTCTAGTAAAAGTTATTTCAACACAATAGTGAACTTGGATATTAATTGCCATATTTCATAGAAGTTCGCTCATCGGTATATAATGGGGAAGAGACCTATTGAAACCCTGAATATATTATTATTCATACCAATTCAATTATTAATTTATTTATTTTATTTATCTTAGTACAGGAAACAAACAGTATTAAGTATATTAATAATTAAAGATACATATAACTAAATCTTGGACCAATAAAGTTTCCAACAATAAAAATTAAAATTAAATACAATTATTATGGTAATCGGATTTAAAGGTAAAATAATTTCTATTTCATTGTTTGTCAAATGAATACGGCCTGTGTGGCCTTTAATAATAATTAGAAGCGCTGAATGTTTTTTTTCGAGTTTTTTTTTCATTTCATTTTGTGTAGAAACATTCAATATTTACAACCAAATTGAGTAAGTTATAATTAGTAAATGTGGTGTACCTGACTATATCGATAAAGTAGAACTGTAGCTAAAAGTTGGCATCTCTAAAATACCTGACACGATTTTTTTATTAATTTAATCAACACGTTACATTACCTAAAACCTATTATCGAAAGAATTTTATGAATCCGAACAAAAATAAGTAAATTAGACGCCATTCAAATCTACTGGAAGGGGTAATTGTCAAATGACAGTAAAAGTATGCATGATATGTCCCGTGACGTCACGGTTCTCAGAATGGTCATTACTTTGCCGTTGTGCGAGGGAGATAGTGATATGTTCCCACTATGCAACCATTTTTGCTCATACTAATATTTAAAATAAATATTATGATTTTTTCAAGCAATTTTGATTGTGTTTTAGCAAAAGGGTTTCTTTTGCGTATTAAATTCGGTTGCACAGAAACCCCTATTGTCTTTGTATGGCATCCAGATTCAATGCAATAGCTTTATATAGAGACATAAACAGAGGACGCTGGGTAGCTTATCTAGAAAACAGGGAGGCGTTGTGTTAAATGTCCAATGTGACGTCATTCGTTCTGAAGTGATGTTCACACACGTGATTGGTTCCGCAGAGCGTTCGCGCGAGCAAACCCAGATAATGGAGCTGTCAGCGCGTTGTACCGTTCAATCTGCTATATTTATTATTGAATCGACGTTAATTATGCATCATTTGACAGCCTCCCTGGCGCAGCGGGCCAGTTCCCGGCTGTAAAACAAGTGGCCGTGGGTTCGTTTCTGGCACCGAGACAAATATATGTGTGGCAGACAGATATTTGTTTCGGCTCTGGGTGTTGTGGAACCGTGGTCCCTCGTAGTTCTTGATACCTACGAAACAGGTTTTACCTAGTGTGGGGTCAGAACTATGTGTGTGACTGTTGGGTGTATTTATTATTTAGTATTTAAATATATATTATGGAATTTTATAATACCATTAAAATACAACAAAATCATTCCTAAGAATCGAGTAATTGTTTATATCGCTAAAGTATAAGTACGTATAAACTTAGGATAAAAATAATCAAAAACAAATCTTTCTTAATATTTTTTATAGACAACCAATTATTTTATTCTTGCTATACAACCAAGTTTCTATAAAACATAAAGGAAAATTACAACGAACAATACACATGACATGATCCTTATGAAATATGTCAGTATATGCAAAAACACCTCATTATGCGAGTTGAAATTCGGTAACAAGCACTTAGCAAGAAATACAGTGTAGTTTTGAATAAAGCCACTTAATTAAGTCGTGTATGACTTGTGTTCTTGACGCAATGTTTTGTTTATTTCCATTTTCTTTGTAATTTCTGAGTTTATTAGGCTCTAATAGAACGGAGTTTTTGTGTTGCGTTTTAATAATTGGATAACCTCGTGTCGATTATTAGCAAAATATTACAACAGAATAGTATTATGTTACATAATACAATCATTTTTTTTTTGTTGACAAAGAAAATTATTCATATTTCTTCTATCATTTCAGGATACTTTATTCTGAAATGCAATCCAGAGTTGATTTATCGGGTGTTAAGACACATAATATCTAGATGGCGTTAATATTATGTACAGGAGTGGCTACTGCTTATTAGTGACGGCTGATTGCAATAAAAAATCTATATGATAGATCGATCCTCAATATAAACCACTCGGATTGTGTTACTTTGAGGCATGTCCTCCTTTTATTTTTATTGGGTCTTTTCTGGGAATGATCTAAAGGTGTGAATTGAGATTATTCATTAAAACTAGGCGTTATTCATCTGTAGATCCCCCAACTCTTGCAAAATCCTATTTACGTATACGTATTTAGGATCCATATCAATCCTGTATTGTATACAATTTCTACTGTTGAATTCAAATTATGTCAAACGAGCAACAGGGTCAACTGACGTTCTCTGCAATCCATGAACATTTACAATGCCAATAGAACCAATCGTTCGTTACCAGGTTTAAGTAAAGTATCGGGGATTTTCAAGGGATTTGGGATTCCAAAAATCCCACTTACCGTATGAAAATAATTCACGTCAGTTTTCTGTAGACATTTCTATTCTAAAGAGTCTCC
This sequence comes from Laothoe populi, assembly GCA_905220505.1. NCBI lineage: Eukaryota > Metazoa > Arthropoda > Insecta > Lepidoptera > Sphingidae > Laothoe > Laothoe populi. The sequence continues at coordinate 17,241,861 of HG992153.1, forward strand.
AGATTGCCTCGGTGGTAATTGCGCATGCGTTCCAACTGCTGTGCTGAAGTCTCGGGTTCGATCCCCGGGTCGGGTAAAGTGATATTGGGTATTTCTAACTAGATATTTTCAGTATTAGCCCGGAGTTGGAATCTGTGCCCGGTATGGCTATAGGCTCACCTATCACAATATGCAAAAAAAAAGGCGAAAAGTGGGTATACTGGTTACACCTCTGCCTACCCTTTCGGGGACTACAGGCGTGAGTGTACATGTATGTGTAGAATCCCCAGTTATTGTATGCATTCATGATGATGAAATTTATTTTTCCCATAGTGTCATCAGCACAACGCGAGCTCGGCAAGAGCGTGTTCAATACATCGGCCACATCATCGCCGGCGGGCTCTGCGGACAATTCCATACAGTCGGGCGCGGCCGCCGCAGACGCTCCGCGGCCTACGCCCCGCACCGGGCCCTACTTCGATCTGATGGCGTCAAAGAACGTCACCGCACTGCTTGGCAAGACTGCGTATCTGAATTGTAGAGTGAAAAATTTAGGAAATAAGACGGTGAGTTTAACTATATTTTATTCTGACACGGCAAACTGACCACACTGCACCTGATGGTAAGTGCAGTGCCGTCCAGTTAAAATATGAAGTAGCCTCGCTACTCAACACAATCATGCTGGCCTACAAAGTAGTATTGTCTGAAATGATTCGAGGTACGCATATTCAAAATAAGAGATACACGTCTGATTCTTAAGTTAGCTAAATCAGACTTTACCTAAGAAATTCATAAGCAATACTATGATAAATTTATGTACCACTATTTTATTATTCGTATACTAAGCATTTTGGCAATGGCTGATGATTAGTGCAACGCATTTTTATAGCTCAGTGCGTCATGTGGAAAACTCCCTTACATTATGTGACACGTTTCGAGTCAGAAATTCAAAAATATCCAACCAATTTTTTTTATGAAATCGTGTTAAATATATAGCCATAATCTCAAGTTTCACATGTGCACAAAAGATCCAGGCAGTTTGATGACATTTACCTAAAAGTACTTGTCATGTTTCATTACCCTAATAATTTTCAATTAGTTACTGCATAGTACTATTTTTAGTTCCTTGTCAAACTTCGTGTACTCAAAAGTATAAAAACGTCAGTGGATCTTTTCTGCTTAACAGGGTCCAATTCAATTTCATATTAAGGTTATCTTTTGATATCATAAAAAAGCTCATAATAATTATGAAAAAAAATATTACAGTAAATTTCAATTTTCGTAATATATTTATTAGTTCGTTGAAAGATTGGCCTAGTTTAAAATGTAAAAAATAAATTACGCTAGTTTTCCAATTGCATCATTACAGATTTTTGGTACGGTTCCAATAACTTAATAACGTATAAAAAGTTGCAGAAACTGTATTGTTTATTAAACCCATTTTACCAGTTATAACATTAATATAAATCACTGTAAAATTTTATGTGGCAAGTAATAAAAACGTGACTGGCTCGGTGGCGCAGTTGTGATTGCGCTTGCGTTACGACTGCTGTGCTGAGGTCTCGGGTTCGATCCCCAGGTCGGGTAAATTGATGTTGGGTTTTTTCTATTTAGAAATACTCAGTTGATACTGAGTATTTCTGGCTGATGCCCAGAGTCTGGAATTGTGCGTGGTATGGCGACAGGCTCGCCGCCTATAACATAACGGGACCGTAATAAATTCGGTGAAAAGTGGGTGTAGTGGTCACACCTCTGTCTACCCCTTCGGGGATTACAGGCGTGAGTGTATATGTGTAATAAAACGTACAATTTTTCAAAAGCCACATCGCCTCTATCCTGGGTTTGCGACCCAAGTTTATGTTGACGGCCAGTACGTGAAATGGTCTTAAAGTTGAAAGACAACTCGACGCGTTACTAAGTTTGAAAATGTATGTGCGGCCCATCACGCTCCGCTTGAAGACATGAAGGTTTTTTATAATGGAACTTTTTGCTCGACTGCCTTTTGCAGTTGAATTGTTAAGAAAAAATTATGATAAATTTAGGATTTTAGGAAAATTATTTTTGCATATTATTGTTTAATATGCAAAAATAATTTTCAGGTATTTAAATATAAAAAGTAATTTTATATTACATTTATTGTTTCGTTTCTAAAAGAAAATCGTGTTTTCCAATACCAAATTGTATTGAAGTAAATGTTTATTTCAAAAAATATATACATACATATACACTCACGCCTGTAATCCCCGAAGAGGTAGACGGAGGTGTAACCAATACACCCACTTTTCTCCGAATTGCGGTCCTAAAATATATATAATTATTATTAAACATAATATTTCAAGTTTCAAGAAGCTTGTTATGTTGTCTTATTATCTCAGATTTATTACTTTCATTTACTCAGAAACCACTCGGTTTTATTATGCCTCAGTTATAACAGACGGCTGAAAATATATTTCTAATTAAAAAAAGGCATCTTATTTGCTAATTTTTGTACTTACGCCGAAAAACCGATGTGGTGCTAAATTTGAATGATAGGTTGAGCAATCGTAATTGGAGTTACAATATTTCGATTGAAAAATTCACACCTGAGTTGGCTGAGATTGGGATTCGTGCTTGATATGCCAGTAGGCTTGGCACCCATCACATTTTGGTACGGAAATAAGCTCAGCGAGTGAGTGAGTTTATAAAGAAATATTAAATTTAAACAAGAAAATATAACTAGAACTATTCTTTTTATAATTGTAAAATTATAAAACGTTTAAGTGGGTTAAACCCACCATCATATTTTTTCTTACCTGAAAATTGAAAATTCATGTTTTTAGGCTTTCAAATGAAAACTTTTGACAGCGTTTGTGGGACCGTAGTCCCTTGTTGTTCTTGATTTCTACAACACAAGACTCGTGTCTTACTGTGGGGTCAGGACTATGTGTGGTGACTGTTAGGATTTATTTATTTATTTAACTCTAAAGGTGGTATAATATATCTTATATATTAAAATAGAGAGACGCTGCTAGATATTAATACCATTAAACATACTAACAAAAAAGAACAATATGTTCATTTTTTAGTATTATAATTTACTTATGTCAAATCATATTTATTTTAACGATGTCAACTTTATTCAATTCATAAGAATAACTAGAATAAAATAAAAAGCCATATGACCGCATTAGGACCAGCAGTTACAATACAGACGAGTCGAGTGATCTTCATACATTCGTACTAACGAGTCATCATGGCAGCGACCGTCCAATTTACATAGCGGTGTACCGCGAACTCCTCGCTTAAAATGAAAAGCAACAATAGCACAATGCAACTTTAAAGCTCGCCATTGTGTGCTCAACTTTATAAATAAAAGTCTCATTAGGCCGCGTGGCCGCATCCCCCACCTAAATAACAAGTATGCCTAACGAGATATCTCTGTTTCTTTCACGCGGACTTTTTGATGCCACGTTGATGTGGTTTTTTTATTTACCTCCAGGTAATTGGAGTGGGAGTTTAAAATGAATTCTTAATTTGTTATTTATGTATGACTAGCTGATGCTCGCGGCTCAGCCTGCGTGGAGGTTATATTCTGGAGCAGAAATATACAATCCAAGGAGTTGTCTTCTGGACTGAGGCACCTGTAGCGATTGTCCAGCCTCTCAGGTGTTGTGCCTGAATCTTGAGATTGCATCTAAAGAATACCTCATAAGTTTAACCACGCTTTGCCCCTTTTAGGGATGATTTTTCAAAAACGTTGAAACACGTATTTCTTTATTTTCTACGAAAAGCCTAAATATGAATTTACAGATCCCTAAGTCGAGGAATTATGGATTTCCCATACAAATTTTGAACTACTATTTGACCCCTTTCAAGCTTGTTTTTTGAGAAAAAAGATAGCCTATGTCCTTCCCCAAGATATAATCTATTCCCTTACCAAATTTCATTACAATCCGTTCAGCCGTTTAGTCGTGAAGAGGTAACAAACAAACAAACATACAAACAAACAGAGTTACTTTCGCATTTATAGTATTAAGTATGGATTTTAGATTTTATATTGGTTAATATCTTATTATTAATTTGAGTTTTTGTGAATCTGGGTCTTATGTTAATCAATCATAGCCTATAAATAGGATTTGGATAAAATTTTATGTGCAGCTACAGCAATTCTTGGGCTGACTTATAGGCTACCTTTTATCTTTTTCTTATCCCGGCACGGCAAAGTAACCACACTGCACCTGATGGTAAGCACAGTGCCGTCCAATTAGAGTATCCAGTAGCGGGAGACAATCTGTCCCCCGCTACTCAACATAATCATGCCGGCATGCTTGTTCACACTACGCCATGGGGCCAGGAGGTTAAGAAGCGGTCGAGGGTCTAGTGTCAGAATACTCAGAAGGCCGCAACACACACTTGCGTGTGCCACTATGGCGGGTTTTACACCCTGTGTACGGTGATCGCTATCCGGGTGGATATGAATATCCCACCACTAGCAAATCAATCAAATTATCTGGTTAATGGCGCTTCCATTGGATAATGATTAAATCTATTTTTGTGCATTATTTTTAACTATGGCGTTGTCAATTACTGGATAATTATAAGCTTATTTTATCTTTTACAACTTATCTTCAATAAAATTGAGTTATCATCGAATATTAGACTGCCTCGGTGGCGCAGTTGTAATTGCGCATGCGTTACGACTGCTGTGCTGAGGTCTCGGGTTCGATCCCCGGGTCGGGTAAAGTGATATTGGGTTTTTCTATCTAGAAATTCCTCAGTATTAGCCCGGAGTCTGGAAAATGTGCCCGGTATGGCGATAGGCTCGCCCCCTATCACATTATGGGACCGACATTCGGCGAAAAGTGGGTGTACTAGTTACACCTCTGCCTACCCCTTCGGGGATTACAGGCGTGAGTGTATGTATGTATGTATGTATTAGACTTCTATAGCAGGTCACTGAGCTTTGTCTTCAGCTCGATGAATAATACAAATGACCATTCCTCTCTTTATCACACAAACTCACACCACATATGTTTTAAACCATACACTGTCTATACAAATTTAGTAAAACCTCCTTTAATATATGGTATAATTAAACAAATATACGGTTGAATAAGGACAAAGCTTTTCAACCGAATTAGACTAATAACAGAACCAATGCAGCGCTTTGAACATTTCGCGGTGATCGTTCTGTTCCCGCTACCATACATTAGTGGTTTTCAAACATCTATTTGAATAATTTGACGTGATTTCGCTGTTTAGTTGTTTTGTATGAACTTCTAATAATGGTTTGGTTTGATTTTTTTATGTTTGGCCTGCGTTATGAAAAGTAATATGTTTTAGCAATATTTCATAATTTTTACTTGTTGTGATTAAATTTTACAGTGAACAGTATTAATTTATTTATCGCATGCAATTTAAGCAACTGCCTCATTACATATTATATCAATAGATACGTTCGATAAGTTCAACGATTTTTTTTATTGTATATGGATCAAGATTTTTATTAAGCATACTTATTTTTTTCGAATTTAGAATACAATATTGTTAAATGAAACAAAAACCTAACTTCACTTGCATTCCTTGACAATTTTATATACCCAGACGTCAGATCATAACAAAATTGATATAAGTTTAAGAGGCTTTAAAGTAAACCCTGTCGATTTCAAAAATAATCATCAAAATTATTTCATATCTATTATAGACATATGGTCTCCTCTATTTTGAAGTTAAAATAAGAATGGTCTGAAGGCTTTAATCAATTCCTTTATATAGTCTATTTGTTCCAGTTAAACATGCAAGTGTCATGGGTTCGCCACCGGGACATTCACCTGCTCACCGTCGGCCGGTACACTTACACCAGCGACCAGAGATTTAGGGCGATACATTTGCCGCATTCAGAAGATTGGACATTGCAGGTGAATATAACATAAAAAATTATGAATATAACGTCAAAATTCGTAACATGCGAAAACTTGTAAAAAGGTAATACGTAAACTAAATTGACATATTTATACATTTAAGAAACAGTTTTTTTCATAAATAATAAAAATAAAAATAAAAATATAATGAATTTGTATCCTCTAAAGATAGTACAGCCCCAAGTATAGACATAGCTGTAATAAACGCATCGAATTTAGTTCAGTCATGCACACCATCAAATGAAAATGATCTACAATTGACGGGAATATTGCAAAACATACATTAACAGATAAATAGATGACCAAGGATAAAACACACACACTTACTCACACACGCACACATACACACACACACACACACACAAACACACACACACACAAAAGCGGGCGTATGTGCGCGCGCATGATACTGTGTTTGTTTTATTTTATAACTTCTTACAATTTTTTTTCTTGTCTCATTCCGTTTATTTCAAACATGTAGTTTAATCAATGGGGGAAGACACTGGCTCCTGATATACAGCTAGCGCCAGTTCAGGAGCTAGGGAATGAACCATATGTAAAACATTTAATTTATGCAAATAAACAATTTTATTATTATTATAAATTGAAAATGTCTACCGAAGTTGGTATTTTACCAAAAGTGACTATTTTATTCACTTTCAATTTATTGAAATCGGTCAATCGGTTCAATACAACCCAATATCAGAACTGATGCGTTTGTCAAAACTATTCTTGATAAAGTTGTTGATTATACAATCAATAGATTTATGTGTGTGCAAGACATTTCCAGATGCCATTTAAAACCTAAGGCACATTCAAAATGTTTATTTGCGTGAATGTGTACAGAGTATGATGGTAGACAGAATTTTAACTGGTCAAATCCTATAAAAATTATTATGTAAATTTATATATTACTAATGCTATTAAATAAATTGGTATTTCGTGATGATCGTACATTTTACAAATTGAACTACGATACCTATAATTCTGAAGCAAAATAGGAATAAATAAAAAACATGATGTTTCTACAACAATTTTCTATTATTTATTATAAAGAAAAGATAGGAAAAAATAATCACATATATTTGAATATATCAATTTATTATGTCAGTTCAAAAATACTTTTTTAATTTACGAAAATATAAATTACTCACGATTGTTTACCTTTCCAAATTAATTAAAAATAGCAATCACAAAACTAAACCTCATTACATTTCAAAGGGTAATTGCAATCAGGCACGTTTATAACTCTAACAAGAATATGAAATAAGAAAGTTTTACCAAAGTTTAAATTACAATTGTAATAATGAAAATTACAATAATAGTCGGCACGAATGTAGACATTTTAGCAGAGGGAGTAAACATTCAAGCTACATTTAAGCTAGATGATATTACGGCGAAATGTAATAGTGAAATTATATTAACTAAACTTGAAGTTAAAGACGTCGGTTCTGAGATAATGCCTCGCGTTTAGCTGCGATTGCCTAATTACAAGGCTTTCGCGAGATATAATGATGATTGTTTGGGATTGTAATGACTGGGACAGAGATTGTATCTAGATTGTCTGTGGTGGGTTATTATTTACCATTTAGGTATGTATGTAGTTTATGTGTTGATATTTGTTAGTTTTGCAATTGTTATTTAATTGTTTTAGGCTTTGGTTGATTGTTTTACTTGAAGCCAAAAGTTTTCGTTAAAAGTCAAATATTGCAGTTGAATCTGATTCTAAGATTCATTTAATGCTGGATTATAATCAGAATCTTTGCATTTGGCATATTTGAAATTGTTTTGCCACTCCTGAAATTTATACTTCTGTGGATAGAACGGACATTATAGACTACATTCCAAACCCTTTTCAAAATAGACCTGAAGCTTTTGATCATATAATAGATATTATATAGAAGGTTGGCGGGCTAATTGATTAAGCGACATTTTTGAACAGTTTCCGGAGACAGGCTTAAAGATTTTTTATTTTTTCGGAAAAATAATCACTATAAAAAAACTTTTACGTGGATTTAATAGAATTAATATATTACTTGCGTAAGCACGTACTGCATCTTTTTGACTTATTTTCAAGCAATTATGAGCATTATTTTCTAAAATAAATGTGCCCTAAATTAAAATGAGCCCTGTTTAACCATTCGATTTGAGCACCAAAAATGCGCACAAAAAATTGAAACTAAGCTTAAAAGATGCAGATATTTTAGCTAATTCCGAATATGTAGATATATAAATCAATATCGCAATATTGTTCAAATATGTTTTCTAAATTAAATAGCCCGCCTTCGATATTAATGGTTCATCCACATTACTATCTACACACCGAACCTTTTACAAAATTACCAGCATTTGACACGAACATAAAAGAAAATACTCAAGTTATTACAGTGTAAACGTGTTTTCGAGAGCGAAGACGAAGTTTTAAAGCAGATTTGTCTCGTGCTCACCAGACCCTAAAATTGAGTTACACTGTGTTATTATTTTATGTCTCGTTGAATAAATTAATTTTATAGCATCTATAATTTTATGACCGCCTAGTTAAGCTATTTAAAATAAATCTTTTACCATCGGTAGTTTTAATTATTTATATATTGGTACACCAATAGCATAACATATTACATGTTATTGTGTAAGTTTTGTGACAAATTCTTTATACCCCGATGGTTAATCAGCAGCAGATTAAATCAACAGCGATAGCCTAGTAGGTTGCGGTACGGACTGTCAAGACAAAAGTAGTATGTTCAAAACCCAAATGACATACACCTCTGACTTTTCTAAAGTAACGTGTGTATTAAATGTTAATTATCGCTTGCTTTAACTGTGAATGAAAACATCGTGAGGAAACCTGACAATTCTTATAAGAATTTCCAAGGTATTGAAGTCTACCAACCCGCATTAGGCCAGCGTGGTAGACTAAGGCCTAACCCTTCTCATCTAGCAGAGGAGGCCCGTGCCCAGCAATGGGACAATGTTTAATACAGGGCTTGTATTATTATTATGATAGCATAGTCCGACAAACTAGCCAGTGGGTCACCTAATGTTAAGTGATCTCCACCGCCAATGAACATCCACAATACCGAAAGTATCATGTATGCGCTGTCGGCCTTGAAGGACAGGAATAGGGATTAGGGAAGGGAAGGGGGAGTCTGGGCCTCCGGATATCTCACTTACCATACGAAACGCGACAGTAAACTTTCATTTTACGTTGGTTTTCTGTGAGACAGTGGTACTACCCCGGTCGAGCCGGCCCATTCATGCTGTAGACAAATATGTCTACAGCGTGGCTCTACCACTATCAGACCTGTCTGACACTAGACCCTCGACCGCTTCTTCTCCTTCTTGCCCATGGCGTAGTGTGAAGAAGCAGGCCGACATGATTGTGTTGAGTAGCGGGGGATAGATTGTCTCTGGCTACTAGATACTCTAATTAGACGGCACTATACAGGATCAAAAAATTGTAATATCGATAGTGGTACTTTGTTGTTTTAAAAATACTGGTTTTTTTTTTGCAAAGGTGGACGTTAAATGCAATATCGTGTTGAGTGTTAGCTATTGTTGAACTAATTTCGGAGAGTGCATGCCTATGTTTCCTGTCACCCGAAGTTCTTCATAGTATCAGTTGTATATCAAATATTAACCTTTTATAACTAAGGATAGTATTCAGACTAAGTATAGGTTAAATATAAACCAGATTTTTTTTAACTTAAAATTCAAATAGAGTAAAATGAAGAGAAATTTGCATTACTTGGGTCTATCCATTCCATAAGGGACTTTAGTGTGTATTATTTAACTTTTTTTTAGTGCAGCGATAGGCAGACGAGCAGACGGGCCACCTGATGGTAAGTAGTCACCGCCGCCCATAGACTTCTGCAATGCCAGGGCACAGCAAAGCCGCTGCCTACCATTAACTCAACTGGAAATAATGAAATATAATTTGTAAGCAAAGTATTCATTTGTTACAGATAAAATATCCCCAGCACAGAGATTCTGGGATATACGAATGCCAAATATCAACGACTCCACACATGAGTCATTTTATACATCTCAATGTTGTTGGTGAGTAATTTGTCATGTTTTTAATACACCCAACAGTCACACGCATAGTTCTAACCCCACACACAGGTAAAACCTTCATCAAGAACTACGAGGGTCTACGGTCCCATAACACCCAGAACCGAAACAAATATCTGTGTCACACAAACATTTGTCTCGATGCGGGAATCGAACCCACGCCCTCTCGTTTCACAGCCGCGTACTCGCCCACGGCGCCACGGTGGCTGTCAAAATATTGCTTAGCATATTGAAGTATTTTCTTAGAAGGTTGTCTTACAAACAAAAATATACACTAGCAAACAATAAACATATGTACAACTACGCATTTAGCTAGACCTACACTATTCTCATAAGTATAAAAATTACAATATGTACAGACTAGATATATTTTGTTATTCAACAGACCTTTCGCAAAGTGCCTAATTCTACAAGCAGCCTACCACATTTACAACGTTATATTTTCAGAGCACACAATGTAAGAACAGACGTTTTGTTTGTGCAATAAATATTAATACTACTTGTGTGGGCCCTCTTTTTTGAAACCAGCCAGTATTACGACAGACCTAAATATTTTGCTTTTCATAAGCCTGTCTGAGTATTATTGATGACCTGAATATCTGTCGCTTTTGTTTGTGGAATTATTTTATAATATTAAAGGTTCTGCGCAAATAATATTTTGTTGTGATAAATTTTTAGGAATATTTATTTTATTTATAATGTCTTTTACGTTGGTGGAAAGGGTTTAGTTTTACAAATATCGTAAGCATGTTTTTTATTCTGACACGGCTAAGTCACCACACTGCACCTGATGGTAAGAACAGTGCCGTCAAATTAGAGTATCAAGTAGCGAGAGACAACTATAATCTCGCTCGTGGACATAATCATGCCGGCCTGCTGAGTCGATTCTTCCACAGCTTGGTGGTTCGGCAAAGATACGATTTCGCGAACCTCTTGGTGCGAGCCGGAGTTGTAGACACCACGAAACTGTGGCTCCGCAAACTAGTACGCGTGGTTCTGGTGTGGAAGGGACAAGCATAATACACAACAGTCACACATATAATCCTGACCCTACACTAAAATACAAAGTCTTGAATAATGGGACTATAAGAGATACTCAGTTTTACAACACCCAGATCCAATACAAATATTTTTGGACCATAAAAACTTTGATTAGGTGCTAGGATCGAACCCACGGACTCTCGTTTCACTGTTGGTAACATAAAATAAAGTAATCTGCTCATATTTTTCGCAGTAATTTCATACATAATCAATGTTACTTTTGAATGTCAAAGGCGTATACAATGCGATACAATTAAGAATTGGGAAATAACTTCACTGTCTTAAGGAAAAATCTTGCGCAATACATCGCTTTTTCTACAATATTTCATAATCTTATGTCTTGTATCAAATTTTATCTATCAAGCAAGATAGCGAACGTGGGACGCATCCAAGTAATTTTATATTTTGTTGTGTCATAGATTGATGTATATTGTTCAGTATTACAAAAACTATTGAAACTACTGAAGTTATTAAGCCAAGATATTCCAATACGACGGGAATTAGTTCTTACTTCGATCGCTTAGCAAGAAATGTTTTCCCAACTACTCCAGAAAGGAGAGTAATGTTCAACGTTCTACATTATCTAAATAAATAAAGCCACACTAGGTAAAGCCTGTATCGTGGGTATTAACAAGTGCGAGGGACTACGGTCCCACAATATCTGTCTGTCAAATCAAATCAAATCAATGCATTTATTTTGTAAATTAGGCCACTAGGGACACTTTTTACATGTCATAGTAATGTTAAAATCTAAGTCTACCGGTGCTTCGGAAATGCCCACTGGTCTGAGAAGAAGCACCAAGAAACTCAGCCATAGGTCTTCTGTAATTTGTCATTACATTCCAACAAAAAATCACACATAAAATACATTTTTAAATAAGTCACATTCACATGACAAAAAAAAATGACGGTATACATGTCAATACAAGGTAGAGTCGGAAAAGAGGCTATACAACTTGTTATTTGATTTTATCCAACTAACAATCAATGAGCAATCCACTGTCACAAACATTTGTCCCGGTGCGGGAATCAAACCCACTTGTTTCACAGCCACTGACCGCTTTGCCACTGAGACGAATGTCTGTCAATGATGGCGTAAATAAAATGAAAGAGGGAAGTTAATAACGAAGCGTTTGTTTGTTTCTATAAGGGTGTAAGTCACTTGCGTCAGAAAGTTCGTTAACTTAGCACCAAAATGTTTACGTTCCTCATGTTTGGACAAGCCGGTTAATTAACAGTGGTATATTAAAGGCACGCACGCGACTTATGGGGGTTGGAAGAAAAACAAAACTCAACGACCTTACTGTAAAGGAATCTAGAAAGTTCCGAATAAGTATTGATAGGGTAATTTTGTTTTATGTTTATAACCACTTATATAAGTAGCGGACGCGCTTGTCCAGTATTATAATAATTGATATTATTGTTTCTTACGAAATTATAAGCAGTATCTGCTACACGGAGGTATACCATCTAAAATATAATTATTTCAGCATCTTTTTTTTTATTCTGGCACGGCCAAGTGACCACGCTGCACCTAATGGTAAAGTGCAGTGTCGTGACCAGTGTCGTTAGAGTATCAAGTAGCGAAAGGCAGTTTTTCCTCGCTTAGCGTGTTCTACCGTCTGTATCATGGCGAATGCTCGTGAAGAATTGTTTAATCTTATCCTCTACTTTCCATACCTAAACCACGCGTACTGGATTGCGGAGCCACAGCTTCGTGGTATTTACTACCCCGGCCCGAGCCAAGAGGTTCGAAACTCATATTTTTGCCGCACCATCAAGCTGTGGAACAGTTTGCCCAGTTTGCCAGCTACCGTGTTCCCTCCTTCCTATGATCCTGGGTTCTTTAGGCGTAGTGTGAAGAAGCTAAACAGCAGGTCGGCATGATTGTGTTGAGTAGCGAGGGATAGACTGTCATACATCGTACCCCAAGTATGATTTGCTTTCACATGAAGATACCTGAAATATATAACTAAAGAGTTTTATATCCATGGTCCGTGGTTACCTACTTAGAACGTCACTCTAACTACCATACAAGTTACGATATGTCAAACATTGTATAATGTTTCTTATGGTCCCATGAGCTCTAGCGAGACAGTTTCAATTAAATTAGAACATGAGTTTTGTATATAGAGCGGAAAAATAAATGAGAAAATGTTACAAAGGGAAAACACTTACCTTTCTATTCGTGACTATATTCTCTCTCAAGTTGCTCGAGTTAATAACGTTTTTCATGAATTTTGGTAAGTAATGTTAGAATAAATAATTCAAATAATTACAATAAACAGTACTCAGATATTTACGCCTGTATTCTGTGGGGGTCGGCAGAAATTATTGTTTACCATAAATTACGATTCTGGCATACCTCTTTCGCTTATACAGTATTCATTTATCATATATTCTGTTATGGTTATTCGTGACAGGCTTATTTCAGAGAAGATTATTTATACTAAAATGTAAATCACGAACAATATAAATAGTCATTATATTAACAGGTATTCGATGTTTATTTCTAAAGTATTTATACTTGCTATCCAACTAATATCGTAATATGAAAGTTTGTATGTTAGGATGTTTGTTACTCAATCACGCACATAAATATTTTATAAGCTAGATAAATATACCCATAGGACATGTTTTATCCCAGAAAAATATTAGGTATTTTTTATAAGTTCAATACTAGGCAGATATAGAAGTATGTAATATCTTAAGATGCCTCTATCGATTGTATACCTTTCTTCCTATAATAACTTTCACGCGGGTGGAGCCACGGGAATCAACTAGTAATTTATATGCAAGCGTCTAGCGGAATGGAGCATGAAAATATTAAAAAAATGACTTTAAACAAAATATACTTATCATCTCATTAAAACGAAACTATGTTAGCATGCGTTTTTGTTATCCTCGCACGGTAAAGTGACCACACTGCACCTGATGGTAAGCGCAGTGCCGTCCAATTAGAGTATCGAGTAGCGAGAAACAATCTATAGATAGGGGGATTTGAATAAAGTAATCTAACGGTAGGCAGCAGCTCTGCTGTGCCCTGGCATTGCAGAAGTCTATGGGCGGCGGTGACTACTTTCCATCAGGTGGCCGTCTGCTCGTCTGCCTATCGAGGCAAAAAAAACTTTGGGTTTATATAGAAGCCTATTTGTATTGACGAATTCTTGCCTTTTCAGTTTTCTGAAGGTAATGTGACTGATATTCTCAAGCTGTCGTCTCTGGTATTACAGTATAGATAAGACGTTAAACTGTATCTATAAAAAGAAGAAAATTAAATAAGGTTGTCATAAAATTTTCCAACGCCCTCAATTTATTCGGTGTGACATCGTTTTATCAGGAGTTTTAATATAAAGTAATAAAACGACAGAATAAAGATTATTTTAAATAGACGTATCTTTGTAATTTATTTTTCTTCAAAATGAAAGTAAATTATAAGTTATATTATACTAGATGTTGATGTGGAGGTTATTTTTAAAAGAAAAGGTATACAATTCGTGGAGGCTTCTTACAGCGAGACGTCTTATGCTATTACACCTTACTATATTTTGCTATCCCATAGTAAGCGTTTTTCCTGTGCCAAATTTCCATCAGATCCGTCCAGCCGCTGTAGCGTGATTGAGTAACAAACATTCATCCATCCATCCAAACATTCGCATTTATAACATTAGTAGGATAGGATTGAAGAAAATCAACCTTTTATTATTAATGGTGACGTTATTTTGTTGTAAGTACACGCAACAGTGTGACATAGAGTTTTGACCAAACACTAGGTCAAATCTGTGTCAAGAACTAAGAGGGACTACGATCTCACAGCACCCACACCAGAAGCAAATTATTGTGGATAGCACAAATATTTGTATCGGCGCATGTATTGAACCCACAACCCTTAGTTTCACAGCTGGGCTACTCGCCCGTCACTCCGTGGTGACAATATTTGTTAAGTATTATGAATCTACTAAACTTAATAAACTTGAGCAATGTGTGATTATTAAAGGCGTTGATAACAACAAGTGAACAAGTAAAACGGTAATTGCTAAAAATATTTTTTTCGCCCCCTATCACATTATGGGACCGAAATAAATTCGGAGAAATGTGGGTGTACTGGTTACCCCTTCGGGCATTACAGGCGTGAGTAATTTTATTTTTTATCCTGGCACGAAAAAGTGACCACACTGCACGCCCAGGGTCTAATATCAGAGTACTCAGGAGTCCGCAAAACGGCCAAACATCGTACCCCAACTCCAGACCCCGACAGAAACCGGATATACACTGGCCGATCCCGGAACGTCACACACTTGCGTGGGCCACTATGGCGGGTTTTACGCCCTCTATACTGTGGTTGCTATACGGGCTATATTGCTATATGAATATCCACCCGTATAGCAACCACACTACGTTATACCACCAGCAAACCTATGTCCGTTACAGAGTATGATACCACTCAACCAATTTCAACGATATTTTGTGTATCTAACATAAAAGATAGGATAGTTTTAGATCCGATAGGTGGCGCTGTTGTCGATATCAATATTTCTTATTATTTCAACGAAAATGCAGACCCTATAGATACGGTTAATGGCAGGACAATAACTGTCAGTGACCACTAGTGATATAAGCCGTACATATTTTTTTTAATAAAATACTTCGAATTCACATTCCCGTTACATTTCTATAATTACTTGACATTACTCGAAATTCAAAGATTCCAATCGAAAAATATTTACGTAAATCGAACATTCTGTAATGAATCACGATAACGTCTCTTTTTCGATAGGCCATAATGAAACCTTGAAGGTTGAAAAGTCGATATATAATTGCTTTAGCGTGTTGTAAAACTGTGGCGTGTACAGAAATGTGAAACGATTTGTATCTAATATGTAACACTTTGAACTATTAAATTATTTTGTCGTCATTTGGTATAGTTATTCAGACTGATGATTATACTTTTTTGATTAATTTATGGTATATGTGGGCTGCTGTATAAAAAGCAGCGATAGCCTAGTTGGTTGCGGTACGGACTGCCAAGACGAAAGTCGTATGTTCAAAACCCAAGTGGCATACACCTCTAACTTTTCTAAAGTTATGTGTGTATTAAAATGTTAATTATCGCTTGCTTTAACGGTGAAGGAAAACATCGTGAGGAAACCTGCATATCTGAGAATTTTTCGAAGATATGAGAAGTCTGCCAACCCGCATTAGGCCAGCGTGGTGGACTAAGGCCTAACCCCTCTCATTAGTAGAGGAGGCCCGTGCCCAGCAGTGGGACAATGTTTAATACTGGGCTAGTATTATTATATGTGGGCTGGTAGGTGGACTAAGACATAATCCCTGTGATTGGTAGAAAAGGCCTGTGCCCAGCAATGGGACAGTGTCTAATATATACATGTGGGTGTAATAGAAGACTTGGTCTTCTTTACAGACTTTTAATTATTAAAATGAGTGAATAAACGATCCATGAAACCCACTGTAAAAGTTAATTAACAGCGGTGAAGGGTGGAAAATAACAGATAAAATTTTCAATTAATCGTTATTGATTTATTTTAAATAATTATTTACTATCGATTTATATTTGTGGGTAAAAGAAAATTAGTGTTGACTTTCGAATACCATTCGCCATAAGATTTAAGTAATAATTGTAACTTGTTTTCAAGCTCTTGTCTGCCTAAATGTCATCGTTATATCCATATCGAGAGTACTCGTTGGGTTTGTGTAACATAAGTTGCAGGAATAGCTTCGCAATCCACTTTGGGGGCTTCAAATTCTGGATAAATTGTAAAAAAAAACACTCAAATCCCAAAAGCTGTATATTGCCTCCGTGGCGCAGTTGGCGAGTAGCTGGCTGTGAAATGAGAGGCCGTGGGTTTGATTCCCACACCGGGACAAATGTTTGTGTGACAGACAGATATTTGTATTGTGGTCTGGGTGTTGTTAGACCAAAAGTCTCTCGTAGTCCCTGATACCCACAACACAAGACTCATATCAGTGTGGGGTCGGGGCTATTGTGTGTGACTGTTGGGTGTTATTTATTTAATGCTTCAACTCAATCGGATAAATGAGAAGAAGAACATTGAAAACTCATTTTTTAAAAGACAGACTACGCTATAAACTTCTTCAACAAAAATACATTGAAATTCAAGAACACCTTCTCAAATCTTACTAATAGTTCAAGAGATTAGCGCGTTTAAATAAACAATCATCAGCTTTATAATATAATTAGTATAGATAATGATTTCTTTCCAGAACCAACAACAGAGATAATCGGCGGCCCTGAGCTTTATATTGATCGAGGCAGCACCATAAACCTCACTTGTGTGGTTCTATACTCACCAGAGCCGCCGGCATACATATTTTGGAATCATAATGATGCGGTATGTAGTATTCCTTTCAGTCCTGTTTTGTTCCGTAATTGGTACATCTACTTTAATTATTCTATTCGTCATACATTGAATAAAAGAATTTTGCGTTTCATTTTTATTTCAATTGTATTTTTTTGCGCAATTCTTTCATTTAATATTGTTGTGTAAGAATCATTCGTTATTTTTATTAGTGTTTTACTCATTTATTCATACAATATTGCTTTCTGTTTGAATTTTTTTCTCGTCATAGCATTTAACTAAATGAATATTACTTAAATATTATATTAAATCTTAATGTGTATTAAAATATAAGTTTTCGTGTGTATCCTCGAGTGGAGATAGAAGCAAAATTAGTTTGCCTAGGGTTTGCCGAGATTATTTTCGTCTTATAATGTGATAGGTGTTGAACCTATCGTCTCATCAGACACTATTTCCAATTCCAGGCAACTCAAAAACTCATCACATCAAACTCAACATTCATTATTCACAAAAAAATATTTAAATAAACATTTGCAATCATATCAGTTATCATCATGTGTTATTGTTAAAACTAGTTCGAGGACCAATTTGTCAGTAACATATTTACTGTGTGTTGTATTATTTATTTACTGAAATAGATTGCGTGATTGTTTTGGTCCTGTAATTAAAAATGAATTAACTCATGACTGATTTATCCAAGCGAAACTGCGAAGCTGCCACTTGACATATGATTATTGACGCATATTGAAGATTAATAGGCTATTTGACAAATTTTCGAAAATTATTTAAAACTATTATTTATTACATAATAAGCACACTATATTGATATTTCCGGGAAATCTACTGTATTTTTAATAAAAATCAATGTTAAAGTTTAAATCTCCAAAACCGCGGCAAAAACGCTATTTCTGTAATGGCGCTAATCATATGACACGTGTGACGTCACACGCAAGTAAACAAGCTAATAATGATAAGCAAAGCTAAGTTTTATGATAATTATTTTATCAACAATTATCATAAAACTGCTTCAAAAATAGATCAACAATAGAATTTATCACCCATAAAACATAAAACGCGAAATAAAATCACTCGAAGAAACTATGTTTACTTGGGTGTGCCGTCACCAGAGTTGCAACCAATCACAGAGTGTTCACATCTCATATAAAATTTAAAAAAATGTTGTTTAATTTGCAAAAAATATACATTATTTTGTTTAATATTAAGTGAAATGTGGTTTTTTAAGATATTGTCTAACAGGATGACCACAATTTGCAGTGTATTTTCAATGTTGTCAAATAGCCTATTATGTTCACAGATCATTAGCTACGATTCACCTCGTGGTGGAGTATCCGTGGTAACAGAAAAAGGCGAGACCACAACGTCGTTCCTTCTAATCCAGCAAGCGAGGCCATCTGACTCCGGGACCTACCAATGTAACCCGAGCAACGCACAATCCAAGAGCATTGTGGTCCACGTATTAAATGGTGAGTACTGTCTGCTGATTTTTATCAAGTTTTTTAAATATTAATTTGATATGCTGTTGAAATATAAAGTTTAATAAAAAACAGTGTGACATGCACACTAACGGTTTTACCTATATTTAGTGTTAGGGAATAGCAAAAATAAATAATTACAAATATTGTGGACTAGCACGCGTGAAAAAAAAATGATTTAATCAGAGAAAATCTGGTTTGTTCGATACAAACATTCAAGATAAAAAGTCACATCTATTAATTGACCATATAATAAATAAAGTAATTTACACACTAAGGAATATAGGAATGAAATAACTGCACTTTATCAAATCTTAATAGTTGAAATGAATATTGAAAGAATATTACTAATCTAACATCAGATATAGATAAAACAGAAAAAAGTGTAAGAAAATACAGCTACAACGACGACAATGACATAAAATTTAATGCTATATCCCTTATTTAATTATTAAATAATTCATGATGTGTCTAATCTCAGAGGCACTGTTCGTAAAATCCTCAGCATGTTTTTGATAAACGACCACAATGAGATAGCGGAAGCGAGATATATTTTTAAAATCCAACCAAGAGTAACAATCGAGAAAGACTGTTATCGTTAAGACAGCGATTGCGATGAATCAGACGAAACGAAATGTTTCCTGCGAATGAGCGCGTTAATATAAAGAATAACATAAGACTATCGCGATATAAAATCTTTTTATTTTACAACTGGGGTGTTGCTATCTGTAATCTTATCTTTATTATTAGTGTTGGTTTTGGAGTAATGCTCTCTTTTGTGTTCGTCATATAACAATTTTGAAAGCTTTGCGTTTTCTTTTATTGTTTTGAGCCTTTTGACAAAGCTATGTACTGGCCTAAAATAGTCATTTACTAGTAACTTTACAACCAAATTTCTCTCTTCATCGCATTGGCTAATATAAATTGGTATAAATAGTTCAGAACATAGGCTATGGTATCTGTTAATAGACATGATTAAAAGCCCCTGAGTGTATTATTATTCATACTGTTGATAAATAAAAAAAAAATGGATATACAGTAATTGAAGTAATAAATGAACTACAAATTTTAGTACTTACTACGTCTTAGTCGTACTATTCCCGACCATTCCGTTTACCAAAGTACATACCAATACCTAGGTTAACATAGAAATAAATCAATGCAATCAATAGAGTAAGCGATATTGTCAAGGGCGGTTTTAATTTTTGCCAAAGAAGCAAATTCTATTTTTCCCTTATCAGGAGAATACCCCGCGGCGATGCAGAGAGGGGGCCAGGCGTTCGCCCCTACATCACCGATGCACTGCCTCGTGTTGGCATCCTGCCTTTTCTTAACCCTATCTTGACACATAACAAGAATCCAGACAGTGTAAATACAAGATTTTTATCATATTCGGCGGTTTGCAATGACGCTTGTGAAACATTTAACGAACTCTCCAACTTTGTTCCAACCCACAAATGTCAATGTAAGCAGCTGAATACATGCGCTATTTTATAGTGTGGGTTGTGTTATGTACAATATAAATTTAAATAAATCCCTGAACGAGTAGTTTATATGCTTGTTTCGTATAGTGTATATAGTGTAATATAATACAGGCGGTATCATTTTTGTTGTGATTCGAAATCTACGTCTAACGTAAAATTTCATTTACAAGTTAACTACTTCTTACGACTATGAAATTCTAAATGTACCATAGAATGTATTATTCGTTGCATGTTACGCATTTATTGGCAAAATGTAATAGAAGATTAGGAAATTGAAATGTGGTAAAAAATACTTGACTAAAAAGATAGAACACAGGATATGTATAAACAGCTGACAATACTATGTTAAACACAAATGTTTAGAAGTGAAAATACTGTACATAATAACGATTAAAGTTATATGAATCAATCTATCTAGCTTTACCGTTCTGTTATAAGTGATGTACATTGTAATTAAGTTTTTCGGCGAACATGTGGATCTAAATGAAATGTAAATATAATGTATAGGTAATATATATTTACAGATATTCTAAATAAAAAAAATGTCGGGTGCCTTGAGTTGGAGTACGATGTTTGGCCGTGTTGCGGCCTTCTGAGTACTCTAACACCAGACCCATGCTTCTTCACCTCCTTTCCCAATGGTGTGGTGTGAAGAAGCTACACCGCAGACCGGCATGATTGTGTTGAGTAGCGAGGTATAGTCGTATCTCGCTACTTGATTCTCTAACTAGACGGCACTGCGCTTACCATCAAGTGTAGTGTGGTCACATTTCCAGGAAAAAGGAGTTATGACAACCTACTAAGCGAATGTTACTTCAACAAACAGATTTTGTTTATTTAGGATATCTGTGAATTAAAACTCATTGTAATTAAAACATATTAAAAATATTGTATTAGGGTAGCCATATAAGCGTAATGTTAGGATAAAATATAAATTTTACAGGTTAGTTAGAAGACAAATTTAATTTTAATATTTATTATTTGTATAAATGATCTTCCTGTGAAATATGTAGAATGGTAATATGCGTTCCTTTTTCAAAGCGAGACTGTATCTTTTAGGATAAATTCACGGAAAAGTTTTTTAATGAAACGCTGATTTTAAAAATCATGCTCTACGTTTCAAATAATTAAAATTTTATCTCCAATAGTCCTGAACGATGGAGCTATAAGTTTTAACTGAGTTTGATTATTTGTTTTATTTTAGGTGGAAACTACAATACATAAAACTAATTTTACGGGTTTTATCGGATATTGTATAAGAAATCAGTATACTTTCCTGACGACGTACAACTCAGTCCACCCTGCGACCTGCTGTAAAGTTTCCCAAACTCCAGGATTAAAAAAGTAAAATAAATCGCGATATAATCCGTAAAATTTGTTATATTTCAAATAATATCCGCGTAAATACAAAATGTTACATCAATCAATGAAAATAAAACTATTAAAGCGGATTTAAACATACAAGTTTGATCGTTTGCAAATCAATCAAATATTGATAACTTATACTTTAACCATATTCATCTAGCATTCAGTGCATTGTAAGTTATCCATTCAACTATAAAAAGTTCCTCAGCCTATCTCAGTATTATATTAAATTCAATACATAATATTGTAATACAGTTTGCCAGCTACCGTGTTCCCTCCTTCCTATGGTCCTGGTCCCTTAGGCGTAGTGTGAAGAATCAAACAGCAGGCCGGCATGATAAGGTTAAGTAGCCAGGGAGAGACTGTTTCTCGCTACTTGATTTCTATCTAGACAGGACTCCGCTTACCATGAGGTGCAGTGTGGTCACTTTGCTGCGCCAAAATAAAAATAAAACACCACAGTCTCGCACGCTTCCTTCATCCATATCCAAGTGCTTTCATGACAGATACTGTCCCTAAAATCTAGATATTTTTCCCTATATGTATATACTACCATACCACACCCCGCTAATGAAATGTAAAAATAACTATTTCATTGAAGTGTTTTTCTTGTATTAGGATATTACGAATCTGGATTAATATAACCAGTTATTATTATGTCGAAAGTTTATTATTGTATACAAGTAACAATAGTTATAAATTTGTTGTACGTACGATACTGAACGCGCGGAGCGTCGCGCGATATAATTACACGTGTAAACATTATAAAGAAACAATAAAGTTTTAAAAAAATATTTGCGTTTTCTTTCATATTGACAACCCTCGGAGCGAGAGAGGACGATGTATCGATGCCCGCACCGAACGTTCGTGTATTAAGTTAAGATTTACTATAGTTTACAAAGACACCATGGCGCAACGAACGAGTTGCCCGGCTATGCAACGGCCGCGGGTTCAATTCCCGCACAAAGACAAATGTTTGTGTGATTCACAAATATTTGTTACGAGTCTGGGTGTTGTGGGACCGTAGTCCCTCGTAGTTCTTGATACCCACGATACGGGTTAAACCTAGTATGGGGTTAGGACTATGTGTGTGACTGTTATTATTAAAAAAAATTACATACTTTTTTATGACACATCAAAATGTATCTTACGGTATAACAGTGTATTAAGAACATGTTTTTAATCGTCTAGATTACGACTTTCGAGCCTTGGCGAAACTATACCGATTTAAAGAAACTGGATATACTCCGGCTATCGTAACGACTCGTCGGAACGTCCATGAGTTCAGTATAAGTATATTGATTGAATAATGTTGAAAGAATCAGAAATAGCTTCATCAATTATTAATCAGTAATCCATCTTTCATATAACAGTGTCTTTCGGCGCATGCCTGAATTACATTACTAAGGAAACTAGGTCAATGAGTTTTTCAATTTAAAGTTATACGTACGTGCGTCATTCTCCTACATTTAGCCTGATTCAATATTCCATTCAACACAAAAAAAGCAGTGATAGCCTAGTTGGTACGGTACGGACTGTCAAGACGAAAGTCGTATGTTCGAAACCCGAATGGCATACACCTCTAACTTTTCACTCACTTGCTTTTACGGTGAAAGAAAACATTTTGAGTAAACCTGCATACCTGAGAATTCTCATAAGAATTTCGAAGGTGTGTGAAGTCTACCTACCCGCATTAGACCAGCGTGTTAGGCTAAGGCTTAACCCTTCTCATTAGTAGCGGGTGCCCGTGTTAAGTTGGTCAATGTTTATAACAGGGCTAATATTATTATTGTATTTTATTATTCATTTTTTGATGTGGTATTTAATTACTATTAAACAATCGTTAATTTGAGAAATCGTTGAAGGTGAACTTTCACACGCAACGCCATTGCATCCGCGCGTCTGCGCTGCATAAAATAATGGGACACTTAATTTTTTTCAATTATTTATTTACATTGTATATTTCTCGATGTCTTTGGTGTATAGTTTGACGCACTATGCATCTTCAAATATGTTATAAGAGAAGTCAATACCAAATTTTGCCTTTGAGTGATTGTTAAGGCAAACTTAAGGCAATTAGAGCTCTCTAAGTGCGGCAGTTATAATATTATTAAACATTAATTCTAAAAAACTACATCCAAATTAACAAATACCTAATAAATAAAAAAAAGGTAATCCCCGTTATTACCTCACAAACGAATACAAAGTAATATTGCGCGAAGGAGGGAAGAATAAAGCATTATAGATTCATAATATTACTGACGAAAGAAACTTTTTGTTTACAATAAATCACAAAAACGCTCGGCTCGGTGTGTGGGCTCATCTCATGAATAAGTAATAGCAAGGCACCGTTGAAAGATATGTTTTGTAATTCGTAAGGACTTATTTACATGCCACACTGGGCGTGTGTTATGAAAAATATTTAATAGACACGTACATCTAAGAGCGGGTCGCGTTATCAGATGCGACGTATCTAGGTTGAAAATGGAATTTGAATGTTTAATTCAGTGGAAGTGGAACCATATAGATATACCATTATAAAAGTATTTTGTTTGGCAAATACAGCAAAGTGTGAGTTCCTTTATTGAACATAATAAGTATGCAATTTCAAAGATTTGACTATTAAATTTGAAAATGCTTTAACAATGCTAAATCTTATGATAATATGGTCATTGGATTTGCGAACAATTACTAAGTAATTATGAGATCTGGTAGATCAGTTAGGGACTTTAAATATATGCATAAATCTCCAAGATATCGAATTGGCGTTGCATTTTTTAATTTGATAAAGAGTTTCCAATTTTTTCTTTAATCGATTTTAGTTTTATTAAGAAGTTTTTATGAATCCACTCTAGATTACTTAATTATCTAATAGTGAATAAATTAACAAAATCGGTTCATATTTGGTAGACACATTGTCTAGTATATTGAAATATGTAGATTTTTTTTTGAGTCGAGTGTACAGACATATAATAAGAGAAGAAGACTTAACATTTCAGGAAAAAAGCGTGCCATTTACACACTTATACAAGTGTCACGCACACATTGGCAATAAAAGGGACGTACTCAGGAAGGGGGTATCTCAGTCTTGGTTGGTACGTGTGTCGCAACTGCATGTTGTGTTCGTTGTGCATGTTAGTTGTGCGTACTTACGGTGGAACGTCATATTTGTTAACATACATACTTAACTTAACGATAACAATAGTTTGGTAAAGGGGTAAATGAGGGAAATAAATAAACATATGTAAAATTTTACAGATTATATATTTTTAAACAGAACCATTTTATTTAAATAATTCTTTTCTGACATTTTGGCTTGTTTTGCAGTGTGGTTCATCCTCTAATCAATATAAAAAATAACAATCACCTTAATCCACGTAATTTATATACATTTATTTCATTTGTAGATCTACTAACTTCTTCTTTTAATGATATATCGATTATTGTTTGGATTAGGAACAAGCACTGAACGAATGCCACCGCGATCGACTAAATCTTCAAAATAATCGATCTTCAAAATACTTGGAACATAGCACGATAGACTAGATTCACTAACCAGATTTTTTTTATCCTCATTTTTTGGAAATCTGAAAAACAAGAATAAATAAATATAAGTAAAATTAAGTACCTTTAACAATATTGCATCATCATTTAATTGTGCTAAACTTCATTTGATTTGCCCTTGATTCTAAACAACTATATGAAACGTCAAACGAGATTCGCTGTGCTGATATTAAATTTATATCACAAACATATTCAAGAAACCATTTTACTTTATGTCATTACGAGATATGCCTATATGAAAACTATAAACTGCCTCTAAAAGACCGAACTCCCACTAATTATCTCACAGTAACCAAAATATACACGAGTTTGTGAGACATCTAAAAACTTACCGATAAAAAGTAAAATTTCAGGAGTTTTCTTATACGAAGAGTTTCCGCACAAAGTGGACTACACTTCACCATTTTACTTTAATCTTTTTAGTATCATAATAAATTATTTTAAATAAAGCGATAAAAATATAACGTCTAATGACATTAGCGTATGACGTTGACATTTGTGGCTTATTTGTAGCTTGATAAGATGGCGATTTGCTTCATGATCCATTTTGTATATGTTTGTGTAAGAGTCGTGACATTAAGTTGAAAAGGGATAGGAATATTCAGTTTCTGTTTGAAAGAAAGTCTTGGAGATATTGTTTATTCACATCTAAGTAGTTGTAAAAATAATGTTTAGTCTGCATCTCTTATTATATGTATGTGGTCGAGTGAAATGAATATAAAGTTTTTTCTTATTATGGATATAAAATTTTCAAAAACAACTCATAATCGAGATAGTCATTATTTGAAATTCAGTACCCAGGTATTTGTCATTCTTTATAGCACTTAAAACGAAATGGACCCAATTTTACTTACAAATGAAACAATGCAACTTTAGAAGCATTTATATGGCTTTGTTAAGAGTTTGCATTTAAAATAAAAATTTAAAAGAGAAGATAGTACGATACGATTCTTAAGCTTTATATAGTGCCTTGGACAATAATAAAAAGAAAAGCAACCGTTTCACTTCAGAGACTAATAAAAATAGATTAGAAAACCAGGCCAGCAGACAAACGCAGCAATAATATCGTAGTTTTATGTACTACTAACTTAAGCATTCCTTGAACGTCATTGGTATCATTAGAACGCATTATATAATGAACATTTAATTTTATTGAAATGCCGAAATCTTTTGAAACTTACTCAAATATATATTTTTGTGCCATTTCACTTTATTTCAAGAAGGGAGTAAACAGGTTTCTGAAGGGTCAGCAAGGAACATATGATGCTCCTGGTGTTACAAGTGTCCACAGACTACGGTAAGCGCTTACCATCAAGAACCCCCCTGTTAAGCTTGTTTGCTTGCTTGTAAGCTTGTTTGTCACCATCGTGGTAAAAAAGTTATCAGTATGTAATTGTATTATTTTATTATCTTCCTCTAGTTCCCTTAATTACGATTCACCGATATGTATATTTTTACAATA
This sequence comes from Laothoe populi, assembly GCA_905220505.1. Lineage (NCBI taxonomy): Eukaryota > Metazoa > Arthropoda > Insecta > Lepidoptera > Sphingidae > Laothoe > Laothoe populi. The sequence continues at coordinate 17,268,558 of HG992153.1, forward strand.
TTTTTTACGAATGTATAAGAAAAGATTTGGATTTGTTCATATGGTCTACTTAACATCAACTTACTTTGAGGGATCCATTGTCGAGTAAAATTTACCAGAAAATCTGAATAAGTCTTTCCAACTTGGGAGTTGAATTGAATACCTATTGAGTAATACATACACTGGTATTAGTATTGGTTGTGGGCTACTTTCTCCGCACTAGCCCATTGACCATTGGGTCATTGTGCCATCTAGCCAGCCTAGCCCCGTCCAGAAGCGCAGGATCCCCCTGGTGTCTCCACAGGCTTCTCGGAGCGACCTCGGTGTGTCGAGGATTTCAGCCCGTTGTGTAGCTACTCCTTCGCATTTCAGGATGACGTGGGAAGCTGTTTCATCGACTGACTATTTCTGACGTAGTACTTATTCATACATACATAATATAGCTACACGGCCAGGTAGTGACAAATGAAATATGACTATGATTAATTATGATAACATTTCTTTCGCTTTATTGGTATATCTAAAAGTATAAATTGTATATATAAAAGAAGAAACTGACTGACTGACTGACTGACTGACTGACTGACTGACTGACTGATCGATCAACGCACAGCCTAAACGGCTGGGGTTAGAGACTTGAAATTTTGACAGTAGGTACCTTTTATCACGTAGGCATCCACTAAGTAAGGGTTTTTGGAAATACCACCCCTAAGGGGGTAAAATAGGGGATGAAAGTTTGTATGAAAATCTGTCATTTTTGAAGATAAAATCATGAAAATTAGTATTTGGCATTTTAGTTAAAAATAAAAAATATATGTTTCAGGACTTTTGGAAATTCCGCCCCTAAGGGGGTAAAATAAGGAATGAAAGTTTGTATGAAAATCCATCATTTTTAAGTTAAACACATGAATATTGGTATTTTGTATTGTATACTTTTTCTCCCAAACATGACTTCCACGCGGGCGGAGCCGCGAGCAACAGCTAGTAGGCTATAAATAGGAAAAAGGTGAAGTATTTCCCAAATACAGCTGTAGTTTCTTTTATAGACTTTTAGTAGCTTTTTATAATTGAGGTCAGGTCTAATTTTTATTGTTTCATTTATGTTTTAATCAATTGTCTATAGACATAGCTTAACTTTGTTCGATCATTTTCTTATATTATAAACACTAGCATCTTACTAATGTCTACAAGTAAATCTCTACCAAAAACTAACAGGCAGCATAATCCAAAAATTCCGTGTTTTCTCACTAACATTACATTTATTATTTCATAAATGACATTTTAAAATATTTTATGCCAGTATAAATGTATTAAATAAACAAAAAATCATTTGAAAATGATATCTCTGAGTGCTCTTAAGTGAGTATGCGTTGAAGCATGCCCATAATATATGGTAAGGTGACCTTTCGTAAATTATTCTTTGAAATCTCCGAAAAAGCGTGTTTTTTCTTCATAATGATGTTTTTATCGATAAAGTTCAGTTTATCGTTTCATATAATTTACGTCACGCGAACGTAATGTGAGCGCTTAAATTACATTCCGACACACAATGTGAGTGAGAAATGAACTCGTCTTGTATAAGGTCACGAGTAATTGTTACATTTCATTATGAATAATCATTTTAATGACTAAGATGCTATTAATAAAATTCATAATACGGTTTAACTTAGTAGTATTCATAAAGTTACATACATATACACTCACGCCTATAATCCTCGAAGAAGTAGGCAGAGGCGTAACCAGTACACCCACATTTCGCCGAATTTATTAAGGTCCCATAATGTGATAGGGCGCCATACCGGCACAAATCCAGACTCCGAGCAGACACTGAGTATTTCTAAATAAAAAAACGCAATATCACTTTACCCGACCCGGGGATCGAACCCGAGACCTCAGCATAGCAGCCTTAATGCATGCGCAATAACAACTTCGCCACCGAGGCAGTCATAAAGTATAGTAGGTAGGTCATAAAGTTATCATCAGTATTATTACTCACTAATATAGAAAATAGCGTAACATGTGACATGTGGCGCATCAGGCAAGTAGCTGCTATGAGTTTGCTCCCCGTAACGAGACAAATGTTTGTGTGACTGACAAATATTTGTTTCAGGTGTGGGTATTGTAGGACCGCAGTCCCTTATAGTTAATACCCGCGACCTTTGAAGGTTTGACTTGGTGTGGGATCAGGACACTTCGTCCAGAGATCGAAATATTATTTTCTATTCCACTAGTTGGGAAACTGACCTAGGTGGTGAAGATCTTTATCATCCCATAGTTTCTAAATATTATCCGAATGGTGCAATCATGCTGTAAATATACTGTCTATAATTGGATATACCATTTTAAAACACATGGTTGAAATGGGGGTGCTGGTCGAGTTGTCAACAAAATCCTTTGTGGTACTCAAATCTACATCTGATGAGCCAGATTTGTCTGTATTTTAAACTACTTTTTACACTGTTTATTCAATGCCTTTAATTTCATCCCTCCAACGCCTATTATATTCTAATATGACATCACTCATGCTTGGCAAAATGTAATTAATTATACTAAGCAGATGGAGCGCCTCGCGTCAGATACAAATTGCGCCATTTGAAACTACTGTTATAAATGCATGCGGCTTTGCTAATACTTGTTTCTTGTTACTGACAGCATTATGCTGTGATTATTTGAAGTTTAAATCAAGATCTGTTTTATCATCTGGTTAAATCGTTTTATCTGCAGCAGCACACCTAGAGTTAGAAATCTTGTTAGCAACATCAACAAATCTATGCAAAATGGATATTTAAAAGGCACAAATTACACATCTCAGTGCTTAATATCAATACACACGCATGTCAGGATTCACTTAAGGCTTCTCTTTATAATTAATCTACCAGCATTACCCTTTTAAACTGAACAACGCTATTGAACTGATTAACATCATGATTACCATTTACACTTACGACACCGAACCACGAATATACTGGCTATCGTCTCGTCTTCCACTCAACTAAACTGAACTGAACTAACTGAACACTGGAGCGCGGAAGGCACTCTGTTTTATATTAAACATTTACTACTCCCACTTTGGTTGTCATTATTAACTACCCCCAACTAGTCTCCTAAATACCTCAGTTATACCTTCGGTATTTCTAATAATAGTAAATACGCTAATACGGCCTCTCCTGACATGTGATCGTCCCGAGCACACTTTCTTTTAACAGACAGCACCCAAAAATCCCGTCCAACAGCTGACTCGAGCTTCTCATCGATATTCACCATTCTCCATTGAGCATTCACCTCTGTTTTTTCTTTATTATTCATCTAAATCTGGGAAGATTATTCATTAGTCACGCCGATTTTTTACACAACACTCGGCCTATCCTGCATTTGTAACTATTGTCAATTTATAGAGCTCTTTTAGACTTTCCTTTGATCCTAGGAAATCCTAGAGAACCATAAATGGACTTCCTTTTTGAACTAGATGGTCACAATCCAGGAGTAAACTCACAAAAACTCGCACAATAGTCCGTTCATTCCCAATTTTTTTGCCCTAGTGCCTGTTACAGTCACTCCTTTAGACTTAGGATGACCCTGTGTCAGCTCACTTGCTTAAATCTGGGTAGAACATTTTTCATCTAGTTTTAATACTTGACCATCCAGTTAACAAAAATACAACTCAAAAGTTTAGTTTCCTGCATCTCAACTGATTTTAAAAATCTAAAGTATACTTCACAATATCAATGAGCTATTAAATATTTCACTCGTCTTCAATATAATACTACCTTGTTGCCTTATCAACACAGGTTATCAAACTCAACTCAATGATTTTAAAAATCATTTCCCAAAATTAACGAGCTATTTAATATAATACTCGTTTTGTTATTATACTATCACCTTGTTGCCTTATCAACACAGGTTATCAAACGTAACTCTCAAATGATTTTAAAAATCGTAAGATATTTTCCCAAAACTCATAAGCTATTAAATGTTACACTGGGCCTTTTTTAATATATCACCTTGTTGCCTTACCAACACAGGTTCTCAAACATAAATCTCAAATGATTTTAACAAACCTTTATTTGTCTAAAACTCAACGGGCTATTTAAATATTACACTAGTTTTTAATATACGACCACCTTGTTGCCTTTATCAACACAGGTTATGAAACAGAACTCTCGAATGATTTTTAAAAATCAAAGATTATTTTGTCCAACTTAATGAGCTATTTAATATACCTCATTTCCAATATAAATATCACATTGTTACTTTATCAACACACGTTATCAAAAACAACTCACACGATTTTTAAAAAATCAAATATACTTTGTCAAATTCAATGAGCTTTATATTGCTCATTTTTATACTATCACAACGTTACTTTATTATATTACTCTTTTTATAATATCAGAACATTACTTTATCTCCACATTTTATCGAAACGAACTCAAATGATTTTAATAATCACAGATATTTTTTTTGTTAAACACAATAAGCTATTTATACATTACTCTTTTTTTTATAATATCAGAACATTACTTTATTACCACATTTTATCGAAACGAACTCAAATGATTTTAATAATCACATATTTTTGTCAAACACAATGAGCTGTTATATACTACTCACTTTAATAATATCACAATGTTACCTTACCAGAGAACAGGTCATCAAGCACAACTCTTACCAAATTATTCGTTACCTCAACCGTCAATTTTACTCCACGGTTTTATATTTTCCGTCGTAAGGTCTAATGCACTTTCACTACATTTCACGACTCTAATTTCGCGTTCTTTTTATGACAACACGTTGCTTTAGTATAACAACGTTTACAACACAATTGTAACCAATTCAATTTTATCGCGTTTACTCATATCCACACTGTGGGTAATTTTAATTACAAATTAAGAAGCCAATGCTAAGACTGTGGAGCCAATACCACTTCTGATGTTAGCAACATCAACAAATCTATGCAAAATGGATATTTAAAAGGCACAAATACAATATTTATAATTTATTAATTGATTTACACGACACTGTTACACATCTCAGTGCTTAATATCAATACACACGCATGTCAGGATTCACTTAAGGCTTCTCTTTATAATTAATCTACCAGCATTACCCTTTTAAACTGAACAACGCTATTGAACTGATTACCATCATGATTACCATTTACACTTACGACACCGAACCACGAATATACTGGCTATCGTCTCGTCTTCCACTCAACTAAACTGAACTGAACTAACTGAACACTGGAGCGCGGAAGGCACTCTGTTTTATATTAAACATTTACTACTCCCACTTTGGTTGTCATTATTAACTACCCCCAACTAGTCTCCTAAATACCTCAGTTATACCTTCGGTATTTCTAATAATAGTAAATACGCTAATAATCTTTTTTTTTTAGTGCCTTGATAGGCTGATGAGCAGACGGGCCACCTGATGGTAAGTAATCACCGCCGCCCACCGTTGAACATGTAACGCACTTAGTTCAATTCCAAATATGTGTGAGGATAATTTCGTGAAACTACCTTTCGAACTGGTAACATGAGGGCATGTTATAAGTAAGTTTAGTAATTGTTCCATCAAATACAATTATGCCTAGTTTTCATCAAACTAACAATATGGTAGTTAACTATGTTTCAATTTGTAAAAATTTCATATCCAACTCAAAACAATACGAAAAATAAATTATTTTACGAAAACAGGGTCATAATTGATTTAAAAATGAGATCGCAATTATAATTTTAAATATGAGCAAGTGACTGCATAGTGGGTACATCTCACTATATCCCTTATACGACTGTGTCGTTCATTCTGTTTAGTGTGGTGACGTCATTATTCATATCGTGCATCTTTTTTCTGTCAATTGTCAACCACGGGGGTCCACCCGATTGGAATGGCTTCTAACTTAGACTTTTTTAAGCGGAATTAATAAATTATTTCGATTTAAAATTTGAGGTGATGCAACAAATTGATAAAAAAGTACTGTGTCAACTATTCAAAAAATTATCTTCATAATAATATAAAAGTGACATGCAATGGTCATCTTTACTCAACGGAGAATTAGGTACCACTGATCTACAGAAATCTGTTGTGGTGGTAGCTTGCAGTTATTTCATATTATGTGTGAAATTTGATATTTGAGATGGACTGCCTCGGTGGCGCAGTTGTAATTGCGCATGCGTTACGAATGCTGTGCTGAGGTCTCGGGTTCGACCCCTATGTCGGGTAAAGTGATATTGGGTTTTTCTATCTAGAAATTCTCAGTATTAGCCCGAAATCTGGAATTGTGCCCGGTATGGCGATAGGCTCGCCCCCTATCACATTACCTGCCTACCCCTTCGGGTGAGATTTTTGAAGCCCCATATACCCTTCCCATCAAAAGCTTTTTATTACGTAACCAATGAATAACTAAGTATACATATAGTTTGAACGAACGGGGCACGTAGAACGCTCTTTCCTGGAAAACTAACTTCTTCGGGTACTAGCAGAAACTTACGGGTCACAATAGGTCGTATTTTATTCACATCTGTCACCTGACTTTCAATGTAGGAGTCATTGATATACGCAATAAATAGTAATGTTTGAAGAAGTTACTGTATTTCGAATGTTTGATTTGAAGTTTTTGAAGTGTATTACGTTAAATAATAATATATGATCCTCATAATCAGAGAAGGGATTGGTCAGCATGGCAGAGCAGTTTAAAAGCTAAATTATTTGGAGCCTTATAATAATTTTTTTAGTGTTCGTATTTCATTAATACCACTGGTCAAATTGATACTGTTGCTAAATTTTTCTAACTAAAGAGGTTTTTTGATTCATAAAAAGTACACAGACTTCAATAATAAACAAATTATGCGTCGGTTAAAATTTGAGGGTTGCCATCGATTTTTCTGAGATCCCATCATCAGATCCTGACTTGGTGCCAATGGGACCACCCCAGAATTATACTCTTTGAAACAAAAAAAATAATTTCTCGAATCGGTCCAGGCGACTTCTAATAATTGGGGAACATACATAAAAAAAAAAGATTCCGATGAATTGAGAATCTCCTACTTTTTTGAATTTGGTTAAAAATAGAATTTTAAGTAAATAAAAATATGATTTAAATCCTAATGTAAGTTGGGATTTTTTCGCAGATTACGTCTGACATCGTGAGTATATAGCAGTAAATTATATTAGATTGTAAATGTAAGTTACATTTAAGTCTGTGTTTTTAGACTGTGTTAAATATCATTCTAGGATACATAGAAAGTAGAACGGTGTTTAACCTCTTACTTGGGTCTCCACTGGGAAACTATTGGAACAGGGTTACAACACCTTAGTTTTCCGTGAGACAATAGAAACTAAAGAGATGTAATAAAAAAGGAGTGGTCAGTAAATACTATATATTTAAATCTCGGCCAATTTAAAATAACATTAACATAAGCAATCCTAAACAAACATGTTCTTTGTTTGAAAAAACAACCGAGGTTTAAACTGACCCAGTTACAAGAAACAAAATAAAGAAACATCACCACAAAAGTAATTATTTTTACTTCAGCCAGTGTTCAATAGGAATTAAGTGTAAATCCACCTTTTCCAATACACTAAAGCCGAGACACATCTTTAACTCCGTGGTTAATTTGTCTATGCTACATAAAGGCATGTTCATACAGTGTCGCAATTCACGTTTGTAAAATTTGCGCAAAATCTTATAGAATACTAGCGGGCCCGGCAGACGTCGACCTGCCCGTAAAAGCAGCGCCACACCGACTGCAGCGCCATCTGCCGGGCTGATTTGTGAATCTAAACCATCCAGGGCGCCACCCAAACGCTTACAAAAAAATTCATTCAATACGGTCCAGCCGTTTAGTAGTATGAGTTCAGTGACATACACACGTACAGGAGAATTATATATATCAAGATAAATAGATTATTTTGATGTGTCCGGCGATAAACTAATTCAATTCACATTTTATTTAGTAAATAGGTGACTAGGAGCACTTTTTAAGTCGGGTTTATATTGAAAATCTACCGGTGCGTCGGAAATTAAAGCACCAAGAAATTCAGTCGTAATTGTGTCTTTTGTATTTTGTCGTAATTAAATATCAATCCAGGATCCAAATACATAATTTGCATATAAATGAATAGAAAATAAATATACATTTTGGATTATTACTCGATTGTCTCTCTATACCCGATACTCTAATTGGATAGCACTGCGCTACCATCAGGTGTAATGTGGTCAATTTGTCGTGCCAGGATAAAACAAATCTAAGCACAGAAGTGATCATTGAGAGAAACCACCATTGTCCAGTTTTATTTGAAAGACATTTGATATGCTGTAAGAATGTGCAATCTATCACCATGAAATAGGGTCTAATTCTGATAAAACAATCATTTAAAGCGATGTAACCATGTGAACGAGTCTCAGCCAAACGATCTTTAGTTACAATTTCCCAAAACCAGCTGCGGTTTAGTCACATTGAATATTTATTCGATGGCGTGTATAATAAATGACGGTACGTAGGAAAGCAACTGCCTATAATTACGCTATGTTTAGTGGGGTCGGCTCAGAACCGAAAGGATTTCGATTTCTGAACAAATAATGCATGCTATAAACATGCGGTGGGGTTTAATGTGATTACATTCATGTATTCCAAATATATTAAATGTTTTGTTTATTACTGACAGCCTCCATGGCGCAGTAGGCGAGTAACCAGCTGTCGAACGAGAGGCCGTGGATTCGATTCTCGCACCGGGACAAATGTTTGTGTGATAGTCAAGTATTTGTGTCGGGTCAGGCAGGACCCACGACACACGACTCGTATCTTAGTGCAGGGTCAGGGTTATGTGTGTGACTGTTGGGTGTTATTTATTTATGCATCGAGGCATGTCTTTTAAGTTTTGTCGTTTGAAGAAAAAATCACAACTAGAACCTTTTAGTACTTTTTATTGTTTTTCAAAGTATTCACCACGTAGCTTTATACACTTTTCCATTCGCTCAAACCAGTTATTATAACATTTGTTCCACTCTAAAGTGGGGGTGTTCAAAATGGCTGACTTGAAAGCGTCGACTGCTTCTTCGCCGGACTGGAACCTTTGATCACGAAGACTTTTCTTAATTTTAGGAAATGTAAAGAAATCGTTAGGGCTTAGGTCAGGACTGTATGAATGATGGTCAAAATTTCTACTTTTTCCTGCTTCAAATACTCAATCGTTTGACGAGCGCTGTGTGAGCTTGCGTTGTCGTGGTGCAGGATGATGCGTCGCTTTGAGTTAGATTTTCGAAGTTCGGCGATGACTTGTGGTAAACAAACTGTGGTATACCACTCTGCGTTAACCGTTCTACGATCTTCAAATGCAATAGTTGCAACATGGCCGGTTTTTCCAACGAACGTGGCCACCATCTTCTTTGATGTGCTTCGAGAACGAACAACTTTAGTCGGCTTTGGCTCGTCTTGAAAGACCCAGATTGTCGAATAACAAAAAGAAAATCAAATAAATCTAAAGTCTACAATTTTTTAGTGCCTTGATAGGCAGACGAGCCACCTGATAGTAAATAGTCACCGCCACCCATAGACTTCTGCAATGCCAGAGCACAACAAAGCCGCTGCCTACCTAATGTTTTGTACATTCATTTTTAATTTTTAATATCTATATCATACCACTGATTTTAATTCAGCTTCATAAAAAAATAAATCCTTTAAATAAACTCATATAGTATTTTATTCCACAAAATATGCACAGTTCCCCAAGAAGAACCATACTTCATCAGCCGAGTGATTCAATGCTTTCATAAAATAGCAAAGCGTGTGGCATTCCGTCCTTTACCTTTACTTTATAATTTCCTTTACCTGTCCATTAGGAAACTATCTAAAAGCGAACAAAACTCCAAATCTAAAAGCCACCACACAGAACACATCAAATTTAATTCAAAAAGAAAGAAAAAGATATCAACTTTTGTGACGTGAAACTTTTTGAGTTAGATAAACGTCTAAGGAATTTAATTATGTCGACTGACACTAAAGTTTGGGGAAGTTTTTTTCGTGCGCCGAATAGAGAGGTATTTTTACAGTAACGCGGCAGGCTTAGAACTGATGTGGCGATAAATTAATTAGAGCTTTGAGTTTGTTGTTAGTTTCATTTCAAATCATTCGATCATTTAATTTTGTATCTTATTGCACACATTTTAAAGTGGTATTTATCTTGATGGTGAGTCTTTGTGTACTACAATTTGTAAGCATCATAATGCATTTTATAGATTACGAAAATATAAATATACTTAGTCATAAATTACAAAATCAGATTAGCACGATCGAAGGAAAGAACGGAAACATATTAACAACTTGAATAAATAAATAATACAACAATATTATAATATCATTTATTTTATTTTATAATAGCAGCGATAGCCTAGTCGGTTGCGGTACGGACAGTCAAGACGAAAGTCGTATGTTCGAAACCCAAATGGCACACACCTTTCACTTTTCCATAGAGAGAGAGTGTATTCATTGTTAATTATCGCTTGCTTCAACGGTGAAGGAAAACATCGCGAGGAAGCCTGGATACCTGAGAATTCTCAGAAGAATTTCGAAGGTATGTGAAGTCTACCAACCCGCATTCTTTCCTGAAAGGCCGGCAACGCATTTGCAAGCCCTCTGGTGTTGCAGATGTTCATGGGCGGCAGTGATCACTTTCCATCAGATGAGCCTCCTGCCCGCTTGCCGCCTTTTACCATAAAAAAAAGGCTAGCGTGGTGGACTAAGGCCTAACCCCTCTCATTAGTAGTGGGGGCCCGTGCCCAGCAGTGCATTAATACAGGGCTAGTATTCATTTTATTTTATTTAAAAACGACAGTTTTATTATAATGTCCAATACCATAAGGCGACATCTCCTTGCATACCGTGAGACGGTATGCAAGCAAATATCTTACTTTGAATAAATCTTGGTCAACATTCTCATGTGTGCTGTTTAGATCAGAATAGACGATACAAACTATCCAAACTTACCTCAATAGAACAAAAAGTACACCATAATACAAAAAATAGAGTTTTACAGAAACATAACGGAATTAAATTATTAATTCATAATAAATTACCCCAGCTATAAGACCCTCGATGCCTTCATAGGATAAAACCATCCCAACCGTAGTAAGCTCAGGCCTCCCTCGTTACATAAAAACGATAATACTAAATCCAACAACAAAAATGAAGGGTTAAATAATTAAAAGAGCATGAAATTGTAACGGTCTCGTGGACGGTTAAACAACAATTAGTATAAAACCAAAGTTCCATTCCATTATTGTATAAATGTTAATTACAGTGAGTTGGGCGAACAAATTGCTCTGTGAACTGACGAGTGCCTATACTTCGTGCTCGTTACAAATTATGCATATTTAGTTGCCGCCGTTCCATGTCTTTCGTATCGGGATAGAATTAAACGGGGGTTTATAACTGTATTACATTGGATATCTTAGAGTATTATTTTCAACCGACTTCAAAAAAAGGAGGAGGTTAACAATTCGTCGGAATCTTTTTTTTTATGTATGTTCCCCGATTACTCGAAGACGCCTGGACCGATTCGAGGAATTCATTTTTAGTTTAAAAGGGTATACTTTCCACGTGGTCCTAATGGCACTAAGTCAGGATCTGATGATGGGATCTCAGAAAAATCAAGGGCAACCCTCAAATTTTATAGTGAGGCATAATTTATTTTTTATTGAAGTCGGTGTACTTTTTATGATTTAATTAAAACTTTTATTTAGTACTATTAAGGGTTGCTACTTTTTTTAATGAGTAGTATCTTGAATCACGCATAATTTGTTTCTTTTGAAGTCGGTGTAATTTTCATGAATTAAAAACCTTTATATTCTGCACACGTTACTTGATTGAGCAACCGGATAATTTTATACAGCCCCAGTATCCTTACCTTCACGTATGAACCTTTTGATTAAGGAAGTTATTACAGTAGGCACAAACAGCTCACGGCACCGACACGTAATCGACGGTACCACGTTTGATTACCGACCGGTGATTAACTAAATCGCACAAGACCCTTGGGCCAATCAACTCTCACGTACGTGTTGCCAACAATAGTGAGTATTTCCGAGATAGTTTTAATTAGTAACCCGGGATTCCTGGAGGAATATGATTGTGTTTACTATGAAATTAAATTATAATTTTCTAGAAATAAAAAGTAAAAGTTTTTTAATTCATAAAAAGTACACCGACTTCCATAAAAAACAAACTATGCGTCCCTATAAAATTTGAGGGCTGCCATCGATTTTTCCGAGATCCCATCATCAGATCCTGACTTGGTGCCAATGGGACCACCTGGGAAGTATACCCTTTTAAAGAAAAAAAGATTTTCTCGAATCGGTCCAGGCGTCTTCGAGTAATCGGGGAACATACATAAAAAAAGATTCCGAATAATTGAGAAACTTCTCCTTTTTTTTGAAGTAGGTTAAATATCAAATGTATGTACAGAAGTTTTATTCATAATTGTATACGTTGTCAAATATACAGTTATTTAAAGAATATCTCAAGCTTAGATAAAGAAGCTCTAAATAAAATGATGAGCGTGATTTAAATGTCTGTTGTAAAATCGCAAGATACAATGATAAATACCCATAAAACATTTCAATATATTGTACGCAAACGTAATTTTGGTTGTTCACTATTTTTATCCTGGCACGGCAAAGTGACCACACTGCACCTGATGGTAAGTGCAGTGCCGTCCAGTTAGAGTGCAAAATAGCCAGACACAAGTATACCTCGCTACTTGACACTATCATGCCGGCCTGCTGAGTAGTTTCTTCACACTACGCCTAAAGGACCCATGATTATGGTACGTCTTACTGCAGTAGTGTTGAATACAGATGAAATGGTAGTCACGCTATGGACAGTATTTACAACACGAATGGGCTGGCTCGACCGGGATATTTCCACTGTCTTACTAAAAACCGATGTAAATGTGAGCTTGCTGTTGCATTTCGAATTCCGTTCCTTTCCTTTAAGGCTATATCCCACGCTAAATGACCTGGACGAAATTAAAGCTAACCTAGCCCCATACAGGTCCAAACGGTATCAGGTGGTTACATTATATCAAGTTAATCAAATTTAAATCGTATTTTAATTGTACATACATATACACTCACGCCTGTAATCCCCGAAGGGGTAGGCAGAGGTGTAACCAGTACACCCACTTTTCGCCGAATTTCGGTCCCATAATGTGATAGGGGGCGAGCCTATCGCGACACCGGGCACCATTCCAGACTCCGGGTTAATACTGAGTATTTCTAGGTAGAAAAACCCAATATTACTTTACCCGACCCGGGGATCGAACCCGAGACCTCAGCACAGCAATCGTAACGCATGCGCAATTACAACTTCGCCACCGAGGCAGTCAGTATTTTAATTGTATAACCAAATATTTAACGGTGTTCGAAAAGAGTAACGCTAGAGTTTCTCGCCCGTTCTTCTCTAGCGAAACTGCATTCCGAACTGGCGGTAGAGTAAAAAAAAATACTGAATCTAAATAATGTATAACATTTCATGGATTCAACAAATATTTTGTATACACGAATATTACACATTGAAAGAAAACATATTTTGCGGATTATTTTCTTTTTTTAAGCCCGACGTTTCGAATGCTTTTATGGTGACGGGGTAGATTCAAAAGTCTGCCCGAAAATCTGGCTATATATTTGACAAATAGGCTATCAAAAATGTATATTTCTCAACATTTTAAATTAGTTTTGATAGTGTGTGTTACATTAGGACTTAAGTTATGTCGTACCGCTGAACGAAAACTGACTATGACAATTTCAAATGTATTTATAACGTAATTTCGGTTACCAGTCATCTCTTAAGTGCTCTTATATGGCGTCTAGGTCTCAAAGATTTATTCAATTACAATTCAGTGTGAGCTTAACTTTAAATTGGTGTACACTTTATACATTTTACTTAGAGGCACTTATTTTTTAAAGCTAATCTCATAATTTAGTCTACGGATTGAATAACCTCGACTGGCTTAGTACCACTGTGCCAAAGAACATTCAGATGTCGCTTGTTGCGTTTCCTTCCCAGTCTCTATATGTAGGCGCAAAGTTATAAACTGATCAAACATCAATCAAATACTTTTCGGAGCATTCATGGATACGGATACCAAAATGAACTTGCAAATAACTTGATATATTGTAAATTGTGGGTACCGTCAGTAGTTTTGTTATTTTGGTCGTGGTTTGAGTTGTTTATCAGGTGATCTCGCTCTTAGAGTAGGGATCACAAACTAAAAGGAGCGCCAGTATGTGTCCGAGATTCAAACATTTACTTTATTCATAATGGCTTAATAGAAATAAAACGCTCAACATTTTTTAACAAGCTTCTATTAACGGCCTTATAAAGCTCCGATAATCCATTATGAATAAGACCGTTAGCATTTATGTTGATTGTTCAAATACTTTACTGATTTAAAGGTCGTAATGCTAGATTACTGTTTTGTCGGGGGTCTAGAGTTGGGAAACGTTGTTTGGCCGTTTTGCGGCCTTCTGAGTACTCTACAATAGACCCTCGACCTCTTCTTCACCTTCTTGCCCATGGCGTAGTGTGAAGAAGCAGGCCGGCATGATTGTGTTGAGTAGCGGGGGATAGATTATCTCGCGCTACTCGATACTCTAATTGGACCGCACTGCGATCACCATCAGGTGCAGTGTGGTCACTTTGCCGTGCCAGTATAAAAAAAAAATACTGACGTTCACTACAATTAGAGTAAAAGGTTAACATAATGCGCGTCTCAGTGCAAAGTGATATCGTGTGTCGATTATTGTAATGTAGTCTCTTGTTAAAAGAGCAACCATGGGTTTTCTTACCAGTTCTTTCCCATTGGGTAAATGGGTTCCGAACTGGCAGTAGCTTCATAAACTATGAAGTGATTAACCTGTGCTATTTCTATCGAGCTATCATACTATAACCATCCTGGCTATATCTGGAGATCAGAGAGGGATCACAAACCGTTTGGATTGGTCGTGGGCGGTATAGCACATACCATCAGATTATCTACTTTCTCATTTGCCAGTTGACATGGTTTACTTGGTTATTGATTTGGTTACGGTGAAAGAGGGTTGCTTCGTCGAATGAGGGTATTTATGAGATCTCTTTATAAATATGTTAGAAACAATACTATGTCCTATGTAAGGTGGGTATTTTAAAAGGCACATAAACGATGATTACCACTGTAAACGATCAATTTAATAATCACTGTTTCACATCTTAGTGCTTAAAGTTAAAAACACCATGTCAGGATTTACTAAAGTCTGCTTTCTAATTAAACACAAGTGCGTGTACGGACAGGATGACCCTATAAGCCGAACTACCATTAGACTGACCACGGCTTAAGCCGACGTGAACCGAACTGCTTACACTCTGACTGCACTGCGAACGAACTACAAATGAACTGACCTAACAATTGGACATAAATAAAGCAATAAACGCGCTGTGGGGTTGTCGATTACAACAACTTATTCATATAAAAGATAATAATAAAAAAAAAAACATTAAAATCAAATTAGGGTGGACAGATAAATTTACCTGCGCCTAAATTGAAATTTATCTCCAATATAGTAATAGAATCGCTATCAATCATTATGGGACAGGCTAGTTATATATCTATATACTGCCAGTCAAACAGATGTCAGACTATGTATAAAACAACTCAAACCCCTAGAAGTCTATGATCAACTTATATTTGGCAGGAACCTGGTTGTACCAGGTACCTAATTCACATGTGCGCCACGATTACAAAAGTTATATTTTCCTGATTCTATTTCACAATAAGTATAAGAAATCATGACGGCACAAACATTTCTTGATCCACTTGGGGATTACAACTTTATTTCGGCCTATTTCCAACAATGATTTCAACTGTGAGTATAGAAAGTTTTGGGGCGTTTTCGATCGAGAGGTGTCATTGTCGGGGCTTATCTTGATTGGATACTGCTTTGTTTCACAACGTAATATTCCGATTTTGTATGGTTTCTGGAGTAATTTATTGTCTTATTAGATTTTATCGATAACTTTGAAGGTTTGTTATTAAATTGGTTACAAACAATAGATTCTACGGTAAATTATGCGAAGGTATTTTGTATGCTATAATTTTGTTTATTGAAGTGAAAACTTTGGAAGTGAAAGCTTCTTTAGGCACGTTGGACATTTTTGAGATGGAGAAGCACTGAACTCGCGTGACCGTTACGCTCAGATTATTTTGCTTTTGACACAAGTAAGCCTATGACCAAAGAGTATTATACTATATACGGAAACCTATGACGTTATATAATTATTGACAAGCAATCATAAACAAAAAATGCAAAAAAAGGATACTTCATGGACGCTGTGTGAAAAAGAATACAATAAATCCAAAGTTTTAAGTTTTTACTTCTGTCGGTGTCAATGTTTTTTACCTGACTACGGCAAAGCAAAAGGGAGGGTTATTTTTTTGACCGGTATGTGAGTACGTATGTATGTTCATCTGTTCCCTCATAACTTCTAAACTACAAATAAATACATATTTTGCAAATGAGATGTCGTTGGAAGCGTCTTGTCTGTCCGCTGGTTATAGGCTATGTGACGTCACATTAGATTGAATATGGCGCCCTCGAGAGGGCACGAAGTCAAAAACTTTTTTTTTTATATTGAAATGATAATAAAGTTTAGTGCTGCCGCAAGCAAAGTTGAAATAATGATAATTTTTTTCGTCGACATTTGTCGAAGAAAAACAAAACAATTATTAATAAGCATAAAACATTCGTTTCAATTTAAAAGTGACTCCCAGTTTTTGCCCGCATTGTAACATCTTCTCATTGTTTCTTTGTGCTCTATACAGATATAATTTCATAAATAAAACATGAGAGAAAATGTAGAATACAGCGACATGAAGAACGATAACAATGCAATATCATTACATCCCCTATATGCACCCATAAATAACCCTTCATGTATATAAATATCTTGTTATAATAAACTATGTAATAATATTATGTACACATCTTATGAATTTATTTATTTCATTTATGATACTTCATTGTGAAATATAGTAAGTGTAGCCTAGTTGGGTGGGATACGGACTGCCGAGACCAAGGTCGTAAGTTCGAAACCAGTCCAATATCTCGTACATCTGACTTTTTTTAAATTACGTGTGTGTTCATTGCTAACTAGCTAGCTTTAAAGGTGAAGGAAAACATCGTGAGGAAACTCGAGAACTCCCGTGAGCTCTTCACATATATATGAAGTCTAGGAACATTAGGCCAGCGTAGTGGACTAATCTCATTGGTAGAGGATGCCCGTGCCCAGCAGTGAGTTAATTTTTAATACATAACTTGTATTATTATATTATTATTATTAACTAAGTGCAACAGAACTAGAAAAACAAAGTACAATTGATTCTGTTGTGTTGCAGATGTTCATGGGCGGCGGTGATCACTTTCCATCAGGTGAGCCTCCTGCCCGTTTGCCCCTTTTATTCATAAAAGAAAGAGAAATTTGTGTGGTCTTGGGTTCAAACCCTAGTGCAATCGCAACTTGTATTTGAGTATTCGATTCGAATAATCGTGTATCAACATAACTCATAATTGCACCTTTGATTTGAATTAATGATTATGGTATACAAATTCATTTAATATGTTTAAGTAATTATCTAAATAGATATTTTTAGTATATGCTCATACAAATATATAAATTACTGAAGGCTGTCTGGATAAAAGCTTTATAAGACGACCTTGATTCGTCTCAAGTAAAGAATTATATTAGAAGTTTATATGAATATTTAAAGAAATAAAGCCCATGTTACACATTCAAATGTATATTTAGACGCAGCCGTATATTTACAGACCGACCCCTGTCTCCGGACCCCACTTCAGATATTGCATACAATAACAATTGTGCCTTTTGACCCTTTCTTCGTTGTAATTTTATGACAACATTTATCCTGATGCTAAGATTTTATACGCCGAAAGATGTTTGACAGTATTTTGATACGGTGCATTGAATAATTTGATAATGTTGTTTACATGTGTTATTGAGTTGAAAGTTTTGACGAGGGTTGAGGAGTTTATGATGATTGTATTTAGTAGCTGATGATAATGATGTAAGGGTACTTTTACTATACAATCATTTATTCAATGACTTCCAGCTTAATCTACTCTACCTTAGAATGGAAACATCAGAAGTCACTTACAAAATACTTGCGGGTAGATTGATATGTTAGACTCGGGGGAAAGATTTGTTATAAAATGGACGCCTCAACGCTTGCGGGAGCGGTCTATACGAAACTAGCGGGAGTGTAGCCCGTTTTTTATCAGTGTGCGTATAGTCGTTTTCTAATTAAATGCCAATAGTTTTTTTAATTAAACTATTGGCATATTCAGCGTAAAATCAATAATAAATCCTCGTGTATTATTATATAACCCACCGAACAGTCACACACATAGTCCTGATCCCACACTAGGTCAAACCTGTATTATGGGTATCAAGAACCAGACCCGAAATAAATATCTACCTATCACAAACATTTGTCTCGTTACTGGAATCGAACTCACGGCCTCTTGTTTCACAACCGAATTCTCGCCCGCTGCGCCACGGAGGCTGTCAAATGACTCATATTTATACATCATTTTCATATTGTATTGGTAAAAAATTACATTTACAGTTACATTAACGACTTAAATTTATTCTAAACAGATATAAACTCCTAATCCTCCTAAAACTTATTGCATAATACATATTTTTTAGAACTAAGACAAATATCAGCTGTGTCATCACAAGTATTGGCACACTTTGGTTGCTAAGTTAAAGTAACAAATGGTCACTTCTAGGTACCTAGGAGTACTTCTTGTTTCATTATGCCTTGTT
This sequence comes from Laothoe populi, assembly GCA_905220505.1. Classification (NCBI taxonomy): domain Eukaryota; kingdom Metazoa; phylum Arthropoda; class Insecta; order Lepidoptera; family Sphingidae; genus Laothoe; species Laothoe populi. The sequence goes on from HG992153.1 coordinate 17,287,415, forward strand.
TATAAAATAATAGTCATAATTGGACGAACGAAAATTTCAATCTATCACAAAATTAAAATAAACAGACTATATAATTAATGAAACCCTAAGCTATTAATTTATTCAATGTAGTTAAAACAATAGTTTTAAGCATCAGAAAATAAATTCAACATCATTCACATCAGATTATATTTTGAATGAATGAAAAGAATGGTGTGAAACGAATGATTCTGTAAGTGTTGCATCGCACTGCCTGGATTTCCAGCCAGGCTTAAAGCCAAAGGTCATTAAAACGAAATGGAACCGTTAAAATGACATTCAGTCTGAAATATGTACGTAAACTGAGGCTTTTCTACAGAACTTTTACCTTTTTTATAGTAGTGTTGTGGTATGTGCCTATTTTTGGCCCGATTATCAAAAATATTTTTGAAATGTTCGGCTGAGGAATTAGGGTTTATTGAACTGAGAGCTAACTTCAGAGAACACGATGGATGAAGTTGTTGAGAAATAATTATAATTATTGATTCAGTGGTTCGCGAATTGGATGCTCAGAATTAGTATTTGGAGTGGAAAATTAAATTGGAAGATATATGTTTGTTGATTCATACATTCGTGAACATTTTTAATAAAACATATTTTTTATTAAAAATGTTGCAATATGAATTTTTTTTAAGGGATTGAAAAGTTCCAGTATAATAAACATATTTTGAAACCCCTGGCAACCTTTACTTAATAATTTTATATACTCTGTAACCATGCGAACGTAGCTATGATAATTTAGCTTCTGAACTTTTCAATGATATGGAATGTATCCCATATTAGGACATATATCGCGCATGTGATGCTCCTGGTGTTGCAAGCGTCCATAGGCTATGGTAACCACTTACCATCAGGCGGGTCATATCATGGTATAAAAAACATCCTCCTCCTGGTATTGCTTTCCTCGTTGCTGAAGGTCGTGACCTCCTCCATGAATCACTTTCTCCAGAATGATGTTCTTGCATCTGTCACGATTTCCGGCAACTCGAATAGCATCATGGACTGTCATGGAAAGATTGTGGCGGATTTGGTCGGACCAACGTGTAGGGTTGCGAGCTCTCTTTCTTTTGCCCTCCACTTTGCCAGTGACGATGAGTTTTTCTAGATTGTTTTCAGTCTTCCTGGTAATGTAGCCGAAGAACTCAAGGACTCTGCGTAGACAGGACAAAAAAACATAACAGAAATTATGATGAAAATAATCAGTTTACAATTTCGCCCCATTTGAACAACTGGCAAACGGCGACCTCGGGCACAACATGACCTCTAACTTCCGACGGCAATCCGCCAAAATTGACGTTCCCTATCCGCTCCAATTTAGCAAGAACTCTGTACTTCCCTCAGCAGATACGAAAATGGATATCCGAAACGGAATTCAGTGAACCGGCAGGGGTCAAGTCAAACAGGTCAGTTGTGTAATCGGCAGCTGATCCGTCGTGCTAAGCAAATAATTCGACAGTTTAATTTCTAAGTTGTAAAAGTTAATATCTTTTACAAATGTCAAAATATTAACATAATTTTATGACTAGAAATATGCAGAATAGTAAAATAATGATATATACGTAACATTTATATTCATTTGCCATGTTTTTTTTATTGCCTCGATAGGCAGACGAGCAGACGGGCCACCCGATGGTAAGTAGTCACCGCCGCCAATAGACTTCTGCAATGCCAGGGCACAGCAAAGCCGCTGAATTTCAAATATTGTTAACGTTATAAATAAGTTCTTATATTTTAAATGTTAATGTTTATACTAAAGTCCTTAGTGTGTTAAGTTTTTTATTTAGAAATCCCCTTTAATAAGAAAATAACATTAATAAAAAGTCACACTAATTTAAAGATAGTTATTAAAGTGTAGTGAGTTAAAATATTATTAACTTGAGCGTGATTCGAATGCTGACCACTTAGCGTCTAGGGAGCAGTGCATGCGATGACTAATTTCTCCTTTCCCTAATTATCTAGAAATGAGCAGTAGAATAAATAAAATTCACGAACATGTGGTTTTCTTTTTTATTCGTGCATAGTATGTATGGCCTATCAATGGAATTACTGAACCGATTATAAATTCTTTTTTAACACATCTACAGTATCCTAAGTAATACATGCTATATTTTATTTTATACATACATACATATACACTCACGCCTGTAATCCCCGAAGGGGTAGGCAGAGGTATAACCAGTACACCCACTTTTCGCCGAATTTCGGTCCCATAATGTGATAGGGGGCGAGCCTATCGCCACACCAGGAACCATTCCAGACTCCGGGTTAATACTGAGTATTTCTAGGTAGAAAAACCCAATATCACTTCACCCGACCCGGGGATCGAACCCGAGACCTCAGCACAGCAATCGTAACGCATGCGCAATTACAACTACGCCACCGAGGCAGTAGACTAATCTAATGTTTATACCAATAAAGATTTTTGAAGGGCGAATAAACAAAATAATCACATCTTAAACCCTTCTTATATTGCTTGCTTTATAATTTCCATCTTTGATGGTCGGAAACATATGTATAATTTTAGTGATTCTTAAGTAAATAGAAAGAAAGAAAACACTGTATTTGGCCATTGTCTCCGGACAGATGGCAGTGAGTACATGCAACAACACCTAAAATTAACATAGGGATACTTATAACCTACATAAAACAAATGAAACTTAAAGATTATACACCAAAAGGTCCACCGGCATACTTATGCACCCCAGCCATCCGTGTACGAAGAATGACCAAATAGGCCACAGGCTCAGCTTCCGCCAGGTAGGTCCACCCGACAATGATTTTCTGCGAGGGCCGTAGGAGTGTCACACGGATGCCAGCACAAATCAAAGATAATGTTAAATAAAAAATAAAATCAAAATAACGCACATACATAATTAAATAAGAATTCTGAAGTGGTAGAATCACGCTGTAGACATATTTGTCTACAGCATGAATGGGCCGGCTCGACTGGGGTAGTAGCACTGTCTCACAGAAAACCAACGTAAAATGACAGTTTACTGTCACGTTTCGTATGGTAAGTGAGATATCCGGAGGCCCAGATTCCCCCTTCCCTTCCCTAATCCCTATTCCTGTCCTTTAAGGCCGACAGCGCATACTTTCACATGATACTTTCGGTATTGTGGATGTTCATGGGCGGTGGAGATCACTTAACATCAGGTGACCCACTGACTGGCTCGTTTGTCGGACTATGATATAAAAAAAAAATTATATGGTTTGTCGTAAATACGCAAAATATTTTCTGCTAAACGCACAAACAGAGCATAAGACCACCCACACTACACTTTTTTTAGTATTCCAGCTGTACGCAAAGTAGTGAAGTATAATACATAATTATTTTACAATATTATAAAAGTGGTATCTTCCATACATAAAAAAATAATTTTAATGCAAATACGTTATACTTAATTTATTTAATACTAAAAAACGACAATATGTAAGAAAAGTCAATTAGTTATAATTTTAGGTCGAAGCTACTGCCGAGCAATTTCGTACCTTTTAATGTTAAAACAGACCCTATTTTATTATTGTTGCCAAAATGAAAGAAATAAATAATTTAATAATTTCAAAAGCACATACTTTATTTGGCAAAGAAATAAACATTCAACACGATTAACATCTCAATTCCAATGTTGAGCATTTGTAGCTATACGTGTAGAGTATGAGATGATTAACCGCGGTGGAAGCGGCGAGTCGTCAACGCATTACCATAATGCTAACTGATGTCGACTCCACACGGCGACGTTATTTACATGTTATTTGAATAAGTTTCGCGATGGAGGAAATAAAGCAATTCTGATTAATACATCTTGTTGGGAATTTTGTAAATATGTTAGTTGGTAAAAGTTGTATTATCTGGTTTAGTTTGCTTATAGGATAAACTTATCGTATATGTGAACTTGACATAACTACCTCGGTGGCATAGTTGTAATTGCGTATGCGTTACGACTGCTGAAGTCTCGGGTTCGATCCCCAGGTCGGGTAAAGTGATATTGTGTTTTTCTGTCTAGAAATTCTCAGTATTAGCCCGGAGTCTGGAACTTTTTTTTTTTTTTTTTTTTTTTTTACCTAAATAGGCTTGCGTTTGACCACTATCTCGCCTGATGGTAAGTGATGATGTGGTCTACGGTGGAGCACGCTTGCCTAGAAGATACCTATTCACTCTTGACTTAAAGATACCCAGATTATAATTTTCGGGAAATATAGACTCCGGCAAAGAGTTCCACTCTCTAGCGGTGCGCATGATAAATGTACTAGCAAAACGCTTCGTGCGCGCTGGTGGAATATCAACCATGTATCGATGACGTTTCGCCGAGTCTCTTGTCGTCCGATGATAGAAAGGGGTTGGGGGAATTAAATTGTGTAATTCCAAGGCACACTCGCCGAAATGTATCCGGTAGAAAACCGATAAACTAGCAACTTTTCGTCTGTGTTCAAGGCTTTGCAGCCTTGCCTCGACTATGGAATCGTTGCCTATGAGCCTCTTGGCGCGTCTTTCGATGGCCTCCAACGCCTCAAGCTGGTACTTGGCCGATCCATCCCAAAGATGAGAGCAGTACTCCATGCACGACCGGACTTGGGCTTGATACAGATCGAGCAGCTGTCCCGGCGTGAAGTACCGTCTCACCTTCGCAAGGATAGCCAGCTTCTTGGCAGCCAATTGAGCTTTATGCTCAATGTAGGAGCCAAAACTGAGAGTTGGAGACAAAGTTACGCCTAGAATCTCTAGGTGGTCAGTTATCGGTACGGACACATCTCTGAAAGTAGGAGTCAGTTGGAAGGGACTCCGTTTAGCAGAGAATAGACAAGCCTGGGTCTTAGTGGCATTAAACTTGACTTGTGCCTAGTATGGCGATAGGCCCCTATCATACTATGGGAACGAAATTCGGTGAAAAGTAGGTGTACTGGTTACGCCTCTGCATACTCTTTCGGGCTTTGCAGGCGTGATTATATATGTATGTACCTATGTACATGTCAACATGTCATCGCTTAGATAGTTAGTGAAAGGCTGGCAGGTTAGCTATTGGCTGGTAAGTTGTCATAAGTTTTTATATGGCCACATTATCAATAAAGGTTTTGATTTTATTTTATCTGCTTAAGTGTTATGCTTTATTAGAATATTTAAATAGATTGAAAACAAAGTTCTGGGATACAATTTATTATAGACATGAATGGCACATAGCATTAATCAAGGGACTGGCTCGTCACTTTATTCCAGTAATGAGTAAATTAAAAAAGTAGGTCATCCATATGAAAATAAATTAAATGCTGTTTGCTGTTAAGTGGCGTTACTTGAGAACAGTTGGATACATTTGGCTATGTACTTTTAAACAGCAGCAGCAGCTAATAACAGGAAATAGTTTTTTAGAGATAGAAAAATTAGGAAGACTGACTCTGAAAATTTGGGAAAACTGAAAGTGTTTTTTTCTCTGGAGTTTCAATGAACTACGATTCAGATAAACTTTTTACTTATTTAGCTAGATAGATAGATACTTAGCTGTGGGTAAAAGTATAATGATATAATTCATATAAAATAAAAAACAGCCCTCAGCTAAGTGGATAATATAATTACTAATAATATAATTCTCCAAAACAGCAAACAAGAGAATAATAGCTAAATGTAATGCTTCAGTAATATTCCACATAGCAGCCTTTTCAAACAAAGACTCTCAGGTGAAAAGAAATTAAAACACGTCCGATTTCACCCATTTTCGTTTGAACACCTAAAACTCAACTCAACAGAGTTCCTGTCTGGAAATTTTTCAGTCGAAAGGGTAAACCGATTACCTCAGTCCGCTTAGCGACAATGGCTGTTCCACCAACCGTAATCGCATTTGCATAGAGTTGAAAATTGCCCGACAATTGTCTCAACCGACTCCAGTAGATTAGGCAACGTAAAATGTAATGAAGCATACTGATAATGGGTATGGTTCATTAGGTTCCTTAAAATGGAATGTAGTATGACTTCAATGCGTAACTTCCATATACGAATGACATTCGTTTTAGAAAATATTATTTTTTTGTATATAAATAAAATTATTTTACTATAATATAATATGTTACTACGTCAAAAACTCCGACTTTCCGGCCATCACAGATCCTTTTATTGTCGGCATGGTCGTTTCGTTTAATTTGATCGGAGCCTGCTGTATATCTCGAATAAATCCAGACAGATGCTTTTCAGAATTATCATCAGCCATCGGCCAACAATGACTTGCATGGCCTAGGAAGACCTGAAGAGACGACATGATTTCTCTACAAAGTGACAGGAGGTCGCTATGGAGCCCAAGAAGTGGCAGTTGTGTGAGGCCCTCGGTCCCGAGTATCGAATAGGCTAAATATATTTTTATACGTATTCACACTGCCACTTGACTGTAACTACAACATGTTATATACGTAAAAAAATGTATCATATAAATGTTGATTGGTTTTCTGCAGAACTTAAAACTAATTATCTTAGATCTCTAAAAACATTCCTTTTTACAACCTTTCGTCCTTTTGAGTACAGCTACAAAATACCAACTATACACATTTCTAGAAAACCGAACCAACTAACACGAACATAAAAACCAAATTGGCAGCTCGTTAAGCAACTCTAACGTCGCGTCTATGCAAATCATGCAATACATTCTGAACGAAGTAGACAACGTCTTGCCGAGAAATTGTAGAAATGAACACAATTCTCGCCTGAAATAGCAGCAACAAAAGTTTTCAAGTGTCAAAAGTGCAGCCAGGAAAGACTAGACTTTATTCTACCTTCTAGAACGTTCCTACAATTGAGCTCCGTTCATGTTCCTTGCCTTTTACTTTTGTTCATACAATATTTTCGTGTAGATAAAGTTTATAAATGGGGAAAATAAAGGCACCCAACAGGTACACACACATTAATGATCTACATTAAATACTAGCTGTTGCTCGCGGCTCCACCCGCGTGGATTTTTTTTACACCTTGGCTAACATTATTGTAGTTTTAGTAGGGATCCTTATTTTTTTCTTGCAATTAAAATAGCCTATATTAATCAGTGATAATGTAGCATTCAAATGGTGAAAGAATTTTTAAAATAAGTCCAGTACTTTTTGAGCCAATTCGTTACAAACATACGAGGAAAGATTTGTATGTAATACAAATCTTTCCTCTTTATTATATTAGTATAGATGACGAATAACACAGAGATACATTTTAGCAGGCCGGCTGATGGGTCAAGTAGCAAGGTATAGTTGTTTCTCGTCACTTGATACTCTAACTGGACGACACTGCGCTTACCATGGTGCAGTGTGGTCACTTTGTCGTGCAAGTATAAAAAAAAAATTGTGTGATCAATGTATATTTATTTCGGATTAGGCTGTGATAGTCCCTAGTTCCTGTGGTAGTGCTAGTATTAGCCCGGAGTCTGGAATTGAACCCGGTATGGTGATAGGCTCGCCTCTATCGCATTATGGGCACGTAATCAGGGCGAAAAATCCATACTTATACTATAAATGCGAAAGTAACACTGTATGTATTTTGTTTGTATGTTTGATGATACCTTTCACGACTAAACGGCTGACCGGATTGTGATGAAATTTGGCAAAAAGATTATATCATGGAGAAGGTCATAGGCTATCTTTAACTCAAAAAACAATCTTGAAGGGGGTCAAATAGGAGTTCAAAATGCGAATGGGAAATCCATAATTCCTCAAGTTAGGGATGTAAAAAATCTAATTTAGGCTTTTGGTAGGAAATTAAGAAATACGTGTTTAATTGTTTTTGCAAAATCACCCCTAAAGGTATAGCCATACTAATCCACACTAACACTCTACAATGTAATTCTTTTTGTAAGTAGGTGTTAGTTTAGGGGTTTGAGAATAACATAAGCTTCGTCTTATCACGGAAAATGCACGGTTTCGATGGGATAACAAAATATAGAAAGATGTAATAACTTAAAATGCCTCCATGGATTATATGCCTCTTCTTTCAAAAATAGCTACCGCGTGGGCAAAGCAGCGGGCAAAAGCTTGTCTATAATAAGCATACACAATAGCAGCGATAGCCTAGTTGGTTGCGGTACGGACTGTCAAGACGAAAGTCGTAGGTTCGAAACCCAAGTGGCATACACCTCTGACTTTTCTAAAGTTATGTGTGTATTATATTAAAATGTTAATTATCGCTTGCTTTAACGGTGAAGGAAAACATCGTGAGGAAACCTGCATATCTGAGATTTTTTCGAAGGTATGAGAAGTCTGCCAACCCGCATTAGGCCAGCGTGGTGGACTAAGGCCTAACCCCTCTCATTAGTAGAGGAGGCCCGTGCCCAGCAGTGGGACAATGTTTAATACAGGGCTAGTATTATTATATATTATTATAATATTAAGCCAAATATAATTTACTACACACTAGTAAAACCAGGTAAGCTTCAAATGCCATTCAAATTGATGGCTAAGGTCAGGACGCTACAGACTACCTACTAGTTACTACATATATTATTATAACATTAACATGACATGGAACGTAACATCAAGATAAATTATTATTAACATTGTTTTGCTCATAATTATTTAATGTGATGCAACAATATTAAATTACTAAGCAAACTGAACCTTTTAATGGCTTAATTTTATTTATTTTTCGGAGTAGAGTGTTGTTTGTAAGTTAAGAAATACCATTGAAATTGGTCTTTTTGTCAATTTTTATTACGCTTCTATAAAGCTTGATAAACCTAGAAAAAATATTTACACTTACAATTTTTATGTGAAAACTTCGGCATTATTTTCAAAAAGCAAGCGAGCTTCAATATCACAGGAATTACAGTTATTTACTCACTTGAGCAAATCCATTGCCATAGTGATGTCCCATTAGTTGAATCGGTTGAATCACTAATAATACTTCATACTGGCTAATAAAAAATAAAAGTTTTATGTGAAACTCTTAAGTGATTTCAGTTTTATTTTCAAGTAAAGGCACATAACTTAGAGAAATAAATGATAAGAGCCTCAAAAACTGGATTTACGCTATTTATTATCTTCTATTATTTTTAACTTAAAGTGCAGATTTGTTATTGATTATCTGTTTTCTGAAAACACAATAATAAACTCGTCTTGTATTAAATAATTTCCCACTGCTGGGGACGGGCCTTTTCTACTTAAAACATGCGACGTCTCGAAAATACCCATGGTCCATATCAAACCCATTTAAAAATATATATATTTTACTGGTATTTCCTTGAATAATATTAATTAATAATATAAAAATAAATATTAATGAATAATAAATAAATAATAATGTTAAATACCTTATGAATAAGTAATTGCTAGTGTATTGATGATGCTATGTTTTTTATGTATACAAGCTGATATGCTTTTCTTTAAATTTCTTTACCTTTTTTTAATGTCCGCACTTGTCATAAGAGCTATGTAATTGCCTACTTGACTAATAAACGATTTCATTTCAATGATAAATTACGCCTTAGTCCACCACGCTGACCTAAACAGGATAGGTAGACTTGTCATGCCGAAATTCTTATTTAGAATCTCAGACATGCAGGTTTCGTTACGATACTTTACTTTACCGTTTAAGTATGCGATAATTTTTACTATATACACATATTTATAAAATTATTATGGGGAAATAATTTGGTATTTATGCCATTAAATATTGCGCGATTAAGACTAGTTCCTTAATTTTATAAATATGTATTCAAATCGCGTTAAGTTATGTGTGTATTAAATGTTAATTATCGCTTGCTTTAACGGTGAAGGAAAACATCGTGAGGAAACCTGCATACCTGAGAATTCTAATAAGAATTTCGAAGGTATGTGAAGTCTTCCAACCCGCATTAGGCCAGCGTGGTGGACTAAGGTCTAAACCCTCTCATTAGTAGAGGAGGCCCGTGCCCAGCAGTAGGACAATGTTTAATACAGGGCTAGTATTATATATAATTAGAAATCGACATTTCGTATCGGTAGACTTTACTACTTTCGAGAAGGCCATATAACAGATTTTTACTTTTCGTATATATCATGAAAGAAAAAATGAACAAAAATTATTAATAACGTGTGATATTACAGATTTCCAGCAAATGAAATCTAAAAAAGTATTCTCATTAAACTTATGTATAATGCAATTGAACTTCGGATTAGAATTTCCAGTGTTCTAATTTTATTTGTTTCCCTTTGACGCTAAATGTGAACCGTAATTCACTACACATTTCCAAGAACAAACTGACATCAAGTCAACTGTCCACAGAACACTCTGTTGTCCAGTATGTGGGGAATTCCGTGTCAACGAAAACTTATTAACCTTATGTAGCTTGACAAATGTAAAACGTACTGGTGGTTCATTGCAAATATTTCAGAAATTACTAATTCCGTGACCGAAGTTAACTGTGACTGTGAACAGTAGAGCGCATTGTTTCGTTTGTGCAAAAAAGGTAGATAGTGCAAGGGGTAGTTAAATAAAACTATAGTGAAAACTGTCGCATGTCAGGAGAATTGGGATTAAAATACGCATTTTGTCAATTTAATTGTTTGTTACCTTTAAACAGCCGCGGTTGGAACGGACTATCGACAAGTCACGGTTTCATGATTGCAGCACACGTCTTATTCTTTGAAATTACGCATGTATCACTCGCTTTAACGGTGAATGAAAACATCCTGAGAAAATCAGTAGGTAGTAGGCCGGCATGATCGTGTCAAGTAGCGAGATATAACTGGATGGAACTTATGATCAGGTGCAGTATGGTGACTTTGCCGTACCAGGATAAAAAACAATGTATGTTAGTTATACATTGGAAACCAACTAACGATTCACATTAGGCCAGCGTAGCGAGGGTCACAGTATGAGACGAGATGAGGTATACGGGCTGATAATAAATAAATAACACAAAACTGACAACAGTCACCCAGATTCCTCACTCCACACTGAGTTACGATGATCTTGTGTCGTGGGTATCTATATCTACGATAGTTTTAACAACATTAACACCTTAAACAAATATTTATGGATCACACAAACATTGGTTTCGGTTTGGGAATCAAACCCAAGGCATCTAATATCAAAGCAGGCTATTCACCCACTTTCCCGCGTAAGCTGACAATATTTATTGAAGTTTTTAATCTGAAAAAGTAATCAGTCAAATATAGAAGGAATGAGAAACATTTGCTGGACATTGGAATTAAAATGGCTAGAAAAAGTGTTGTCTCACTTATTTTTATACCTAAATATGGAAAGTGGGTTTTGTGTAGTCTCTCTTTATAAGGTTACTTCTAAATTATTAAAAAATATATTACAAATTTTAATATATTTTTAAAACATATGGAATGTTTTAAAATATAGTTTTTAAAAGCAAAATATAAATATTTTGCATAAGGAAGTTAGAAGTACATATACTTTTAGAGACATTGTCTCGCGTGACCCATTGCGATTTTCTTAATGGAATCGTCATAAGATCGCTATCTGACAGATAACGACTTTGCTTTGTTTTTCTTTTGTTTCATGTTGTGCTGAAATGGATTGCATAAAATCACGATCTCTGAAGATTCATTGTGACTGCAGCGAGAATTTTAAAATACTGACGAATATTTGGAGCTTATTAAATAAATCGATTGAAATATATTAATAGAGGCAGATTTTAGTTAATAGACAAGAACAATATAGTACAAAAAAAACTTATTTTTAATAATTAATAGTTTTTAAATATCTAATATGTGGGAGCCCAAAGCATCTTAGCTGTATCTGATATTCATTCAGATAAAATGGCTTAAAACACACCCACATTGAACCGATTCACATTAATAGCTCTATATACTTCTTGTCTCGTATTTGCACTCAGTAGAGCCTGATTTATGATAAAAATGCTGAGATAATATAGATCATATTATCAATCGACAACAAGTCATCCATTTATTTCGCGAACTCCAACAATTCTCAGAATCTTTTAGGATTGATTGATGGTAGGCAGCGGCTTTGCTATGGTAGGCAGCGGCTTTGCTACGGTAGGTAGCGGCTTTGCTACGGTAGGCAGCGGCTTTGCTACGGTAGGCAGCGGCTTTGCTACGGTAGGCAGCGGCTTTGCTGTGCCGTGGCATTGTAGAAGTCGGTGTCTACTTACCATCAGATGGCCCGTCTGCTCGTATGTCTACCAAGGCAGTAACAAAAATGTTCCTTATCAGCGGTCCCCAATACGCGCCAATTAGATTCTGTTAAATGTATCTACCAAAGCTGGTAAAAGAAGTTACTAAATAGCTATCATAAATAATTAATGCTCTAATTTGTACTACTTATACTTAAATTTACGAATTATTTTTATATACAAAATACGGTCAACGCGACGACAGAAGTTTACACTTAAAAAAAATATAAATTCACTCAAATATACATAGGGTACAAACCTAGTGAAAGGGGCATTGTCAAATGAGACAAAGGATGCTTGACATGATTTATGACGTCATCACCCACGAATAATATTAATGGCTCCTGTACAGGCGTTTGAGAGAGATAGTGACATATTCCCACAACGCACCCACTTTTGCTCATATCAATATTTTAAATAATAATTGAAACCTCATTTGTGAATCAATTTCGATGCGATTAAAAAGGGTATCTTTTTCAGATGAATATAAAATATACAAAATCAAATACATGGAACTATAGATAGATTTCATCGGATTACGCAGGGTATATACCCTGTTAAACAAGCTAGACAGATACCAAGAGACAGATGTCAGTTTCTTTTTCACGATTACTATTGAGTTTACAATCCACAACAGACACTTTATGTCGTGAATGGAAACTTAAGGAATAGTTTAGCGAAAACATGAATTAACTATATCATTTGTAGTTAAACAGTCACAAACAATGGATTGCAATCACCGCAACCACAAACTCCGGTCCGCACTAAATACTCTTATTTGTTGAATACTCCCGGGCGCCTGCGAGGCGGTGGGAGTCCGCTTTATTTGAATAATTTGATTAAACTCAGCCGCGGCGACGGGCCAATGACGTGGCCCTTACGGTCTAAGAAATAAGGGATATTATTGCGCCCCGGGACACAAACACTTCATACAGCGGTTTATTTCGCAGAAAACGTTGTATACAATTACGTTTTAAGGGTTTAATTAAAGGATAATATTGGATAGGTTTTTTTTGAACGACGAAAGATGATTTGGTTAAAATACATTTGTTGTCTGTCTAGAAAATTTGAGGAGGATAGCAAATAGGACTCAAGATTGATTTCAGTGAAAAACAACATTCGTAGTATATGCAACGGCCCGAACCAATAGATACTTAAAATTATATCTATACCACGCCATCAAGCGGTGGAACAGTTGGGCAGCTACCGTGTTTTATCCTTATTAAGAGAACTAGTATCATGGGTCCTTTAGGCGTAGTGTCATGTAGCTACTTAGCAGGCCGGCATGGTTGTGTCGAGTAGCGCAATATAGCTTTTTTTTATTGCATAGTCCGACAAACGAGCATGTGGGTCAACTGATGTTAAGTGATCTCCACCGCCCATGAACATCCACGATACTTAAAGTATCATGTATGCGCTGTCGGCCTTTAAGGACAGGAATAGGGATTAGGGAAGGGAAGGGGGAATCTGGGCCTCCGGATATCTCACTTACCATACGAAACGCGACAGTAAACGGTCACTTTACGTTGGTTTTCTGTGAGACAGTGGTACTACGCCGGTCGAGCCGGCCCATTCATGCTGCAGACAAATATGTCTACAGCGTGGCTCTACCACTATAGCCAGGGGTAGTGGTGTGTCCACTGCACTGCACTTACCATCAGGTACATCAGGTACAGTCAGGTCACGTTGCCGAATATTACAAAATATACCAAGTGTAATATTTTGCCCAATAGTTTCTTTATTCATTCTCTCGCGTTTTTCTTGCATTTCTTATTAAAAATTGCAGACCTAGGGTCCACCGGTAGTTTCTACATAAATTGTACGGACAGCCTGTTTGTAATTCACACACATATTTTTTCCTCACACAAATATTTGACTGAGAAAATCGAATCTGTGGCCTTTCGTTTCACATCCAACTTCCCCACTCCGCCACGGAGTTGATATTGTCAAAGGCGAATGCTGACCATAAAATTGAGAAGCTAAAAGGTACCAAAACAATTCTTAGTAAGATAGGAGTATTGAGGCGTGGCATAAATCCCCTTAAATTAATTTTAACTGGTACGTTGCGCAATATATCGTCAATATTAGGTTGAATTCGAAGAAATTTTTAAGAATCTACTAACTCAACAGCTATATAAAACTATACATGGTTTCCATACAAAACTTCTAACCTTGAATTTATACGTGTTCTTAAAGAATGTAGACACAGGCTTAAAAAGCCGTCTAAAAGGTTTTTGGTCTGGCATGGTCATCAGTCCGTCGCTGACCATGAAAGCTGTAAAGCTTTCGAAACATCGGGACTAGCGATAAAATCCGTAAAATTTTATTTCAATGTCTAGTCACATTGTCAAAGTTTCTAATTAAAATAACAAATGAAATTTTAAAAAGACTATCTCACTATGTTGAGGCTATCGGTACTCAAAACGAGGCGCGATTTATCCATTTAAGCGGGAGATTTTCTTAATAATATTTATGCGATTTGGAATGAGAATAAACTATAAAACAATCCTACAAAATTATTTCTAAGGCAAAACATGTGGAATTTGATTAATAAATGGTGAAAATGAATAACGAGAAGTGAAACCGGTTGAAAAACACTCCACGGAATAAACGTTTTTCACAATAGTCATTAAAATGAGCCATAAACGAAGTTGAGCAGTTTCCCCACCGTCCCGGTCGTTGCGGAGTGTTTGCGTGGCACCCGTTTTTAAGAAAGGTCACTGAACTATAATGTCTCGAAAGTCCAACTAAGTGGGTATTAACCTGCAATTTTCGTAATAAAACTTTGTACATTAAAATGCTTTGTGTGCGATGTTGGATCCTTCTTTAAAATTATTGGATGGACTTAAACATTTTAACTCATATACAATAGAGGAAGTTCTCAAATCATAGACATATCTAATAATATACAGGATGTTCCAGAAAGTCGGTATACATATCAAAGCGACGTAAAAGGAGGATAATTTACTTCTCGGTAGAATTTAAAACCCCGTCAACCTCATCTTGTTTGAGTAAATGGAATTAGAAATTTCCACTGAATCATTCATTTTGTGTTCAATTCAATGCTTTGATAAGCGGTTTATACTTTACTAGGTGTTTGAAATGTATACAATTTGAAGGTTACGCTACAGAAATTCGAAGAATTTCGAATTCCGATTTAAAATTTGAACGTCAACAATAAGTTATCAATACAAACCCTATAGCTATTAGCCCCAACTTTTTGCAACACGCAGTACGCATAGATCTGAGATGATAGCGTGAAGTTACACACACGCATTTCCAGTGCTCCGTCTGAGGGGTCTATACCTCAGACCGTTATTAGCCCTGTACAAGGGCCGACTCCTACGGAAGTTGCGGCTGCATGCAATTGCGTACCCCGCGACTTTAGACATAAAGGAGAGAGTGAACGATCACGGGGTTTAGTCAGTAGGATGGTCTAGGCCGGTGAGTCCGACATACTTCCTTGAAAGATCCGTAAATGGATTCTCCGTGAAAAAAAGTATAAATATAGATTGATTTTGATCAATCATTATGCTGATACTCAGTAGGGCTTACCTCTCTAGTCCTGTATTAATGTGGGTCAGATCTGAGGATCAAAGCAGTAATAGGGAAAAATTAGGTCATCAATGAATAATAGAAAAGACATTACAAAATATGGATTTTTTATTATATGGATTTTTATTTTATGGATTCATCAAAACAAATAATATTTTTTTATTAAAATTCGATCCGATAAAAGATCAAATGGGTCACATGATGTTAAATAATTTCCACCACCCATTGACACTGGTCATAGCTAGGCTGACATCAGTATTTTTTCAAAGCGAAAAACTATATACGCATGCTTTTAAATAGAGTTGGTATACCGATGTTGATACTCGTAACAGTACTAGTAGAAAAATAAGGAAATTATTCTTAGAATGGTATAAAATTCGAGAAAGAGGTTAATCGTCGAATCCGACTCGGTTGGGCAGCGTTCGGGAAGCTACGGCACATCTTTTCGTCCAATATTCCGCAATGTCTCAAGACGAAAGTCTTTGACCAGTGTGTGTTGCCAGTGATGACATACGGAACTGAAACGTGGTCCCTTACTATGGGCCTCATAAGAAGGCTCAAAGTCACCCAAAGGGCAATGGAGAGGGCTATGCTGGGAGTCTCTCTGCGTGATCGCATCAGAAATGAGGCCATCCGCAGAAGAACCAAAGTAACCGATATAGCCCTCCGAATCGCTAAACTTAAGTGGCAGTGGGCGGGGCACATTGCGCGTAGAACCGATGGCCGTTGGGGCGGAAAGGTTCTGGAATGGCGACCACGTACCGGAAGGCGCAGCGTGGGTAGACCCCCCACAAGGTGGACTGATGACCTGGTAAAGGTCGCGGGAGTCCACTGGATGCGGGTGGCGCAGGACCGGTCATTGTGGCACTCTTTGGGGGAGGCCTATGTCCAGCAGTGGACGTCCTTCGGCTGAAATGATGATGATGATGATG
Source organism: Laothoe populi (assembly GCA_905220505.1). Taxonomy (NCBI): domain Eukaryota; kingdom Metazoa; phylum Arthropoda; class Insecta; order Lepidoptera; family Sphingidae; genus Laothoe; species Laothoe populi. The sequence continues at coordinate 17,304,024 of HG992153.1, forward strand.
GTATAAAATTAGATACTGCGCCCATAAACTCACATTTGTATTTCGATTCTAGCTGTCGGTCTTTATTTGGATTCGTGGAAACCCGTGGAACCCGAAATCCGTGGAAAATAAAATTCGGATACGAGGGTAGTCTAATAAAATCATGAACACATTAAACTTTTTGAGTGGATGATGTATGACAAGCTGTAACAAAATGAGTAGAATATATACACATCCTGGCATGAAGGTGGACAGGTGAAAGATGATGACATTACATTCTGAGAACGCGAATTGTATTTATATTTGAAACGTGGCATATTTAAAATATCACTTTATCTATACTTTATATCTCAACCGAATTATTAGCACTGTCTCATAGAAAGATTCCATCCAAGTTGATGACTTGCTATTTTCTACAGCAAGCTAGATTGAAGTAGCGTTTCTACTATAAATGCAACTTGTCTTTCAGAGTTAAGATTTATAAACCTCAGTAATTTCATTGACTTCAAGCTCTTTCCAAACAGAACAAAACAGAGATAGTGGTATTTACTCAGACCGACTGTCATTACTAAAATTAGTAATAGTGTATGTTAGGTAAAAAAATAAACTATATGCTAAGCAATAAACTACGGTTCTCGACTTACACCGTATTGCCTTTACCAATGTTAATATTAGATAGATAACTCTTTATTGCACACCAACATGATAATATAACAACAAGAAACCTTAAAACTAGAGTAAGTTACAATAGGCGGTCTTATCGCTAAAAGCGATCTCTGCCAGACAACCTTAATAATATGGAGACAAATGAAAATATTCTACTCCAAGAAAACACAACCCACTCAATTTTGTATCTAGTAAGATTCAAAATTGAATGGCTGCCACTGGACAAACTCTGCAGTAGCTAAGTTCATAAGAGTACAAGTGATGTATGGAATATGGGAATGGGATATTCGGTTTGATGCTTTAATTCCGCATAGTACACAAATCACGCTTAAATTTATTTTGACTGTTTTTGTGTGAGCAATACCCAAGGTAGTGTTTAATACTGATAACCACAGTGGTGAAGTAGGTGCGAGATAAAACACAAGAGGCGGTGTGTTGGATTTTTACTCGGAGATAAATACGGTGAAGTCTTTTTTCATGGTTAAATATAACGCAATAGTTCTAGCTACAATCACACTAAAATATTTATTAAATAAATAAAGAATACTCAAGTCTGGCTATTGCTGAATCAACGTGATGAATTTATTAACTATGAAAAAAAAATCTATAACAATAGTCATGCTTGATTGCGGTTGATGCAATAGAGTAAATTCATTCATTCAGTGTAAATAATAAACAATTAACCAATTAATCTGTTCTTTAAACAAGTGATATGTTACATTGCTACGCACGTAGAACTTCGCCGTAGCAGCTACGCTGTAGCAATCAGCCGAGGTAATGGTTGGATGTCATGTCAAAGAAATTCCATAAAATGTGTATACACTGGAAATACGTTTCTTTCGTGAAACGAATGGTGAAAAAATCTTAAGCGACGCTTTGCGTGACCGTATGCGTGGTCATTCCAAATTTGGGCTATGAAGAAAAAGATTGTTTGAAAATATTATGTAAGTTTTTTCTTATCAGATATTGTTCGTGTTTTGGTTTTTGTAAGTATATTATTTTTAAATATTTCACACGTATCCTACTAATATTATAAATGCGAATGTTTAGATGGATGGATGGATGGATATTTGTTACTCAATCACGCTACAACGGCTGGACGAATATGGCTGAAATTTGGCACAGACATAGATTATAGTCTGGAATAGCACATGGGCTACTTTTTTTATCCCGGAAAAATTTAAGGTTCCCAAGGGAACGTTTTGTTTTTCGCAGAGCCAGGAATCGATCGACATGATTTCTTGCACGGTGGTTGTTTGCGGATCAAAGAATCGCAGGCGACTCTTAGCCCCGAAAAATGCACGCTTCCTATGATATAGCAACATGTAGAAAGGTGTGATATAGCTTTACGTGCCTCCATTTTATACCTTTTCTTCCAAAAATAACCTCTCCACGCGGGCGGAGCCGCGGGCAACAGCTAGTATAAAATAAAATGATACTCTAATAGACTCTAAAGACTTGATACTCTAATTGGTCGGCTTTGCGCTTACCATCAGGTGCAGTGTGATCACTTTGCCGTGCCAGGATAAAAAAACTCACTAATTATTTGTTTACATAATGGTTTCATAAGTTCACGTGAATATTACACATGGAAATAAACTACATTTTTACTTTTTAGTCCCGATTTTGTTTGCAAAAATAGAAACTTTAATCAGACATAGTCGGACTATACTATAAAAAAAAACAATAATAAAACTCTGTATTTTATTATTGTTTATTAACACTGTATTATTATAGTGAAATTATTTATATATCAAATCAAATAATCTTAAGTGTACTGGGTCATATAGAGGTATATACGAGTATATGTATATAATAAAAAAAAAAATATATATACGAGTACATTATTGATTGCAGAGTAATTAGATAATTCCAGGTAGACTGTTAATTATACTATATATTAGGGTATTTCGTATTATTAGAAATACCGAAGATATAACAGAGGTATTTAGGACACTAGTTAGGGGTACATTAATAATAACAACCTAAGTGGGAGTAATAAATGTTTAATATAAAATAGAGTGCCTTCCACGCACCGGTGTTCAGTTCAGTTGAGTGGAAGACGAGACGATAGCCAGTATATTCGTGGTTCGATGTAGTAAGTGTTAATGGTAATTAGTTCAATGACCGCGTAGTTCAGCTTAGAGGGTAATGCTGGTTGATTAATTTTAAAGAGAAGCCTTAAGTGAATCCTGACATGCGGTTATGTTAATATTAAGCACTGAGATGTGTAACAGTGTTGTGTAAATCAATCAATAAAATCATAAACATTGTATTTGTGCCTTTTTAAATATCCATCTTGCATAGTTTTGTTGATGTTCCTAACATACATTAATATGAAATCCTATAAAACCTATTATTTTTTTGAAAGGAATACTATTACTCATCATATTAAATGCAAACAAAGCATTATTATAAGCATAGACTCAATTAAAGAACAATTACTACATTCCAATTTTACGTAAGTTAACAATTACGATATAATAATATTTTACGAAGCCATTGCAAGTCCAATAAACCCGAGCCAATTTGAAGTCACGCAATATCGTATTTAGGGTACACTGCAGTCTACGTGCATTTTGTAGAAAACTTATTGTTTCTTGATTTTGTGGTCACCATCTATTCATTTATGTAGCAATGAGTAATAGAAATCTTGGAAATTGACATGAAATTAGTGTGTCGACTTTAGTTGATGGATGTTTGTTTTACTGTCTGTTATGGGTAAAATTCCCTTGGTATTGGAAGCATTTGTTTTTTTTTATTTTTTTTTTATTTGGCCACCAACAATTGTTTTACCAGTACTTACAATTATTAATATTTATTACAAGAACACATTTTTGTGGGTTTATTTTATTTCTCTCGTACCTACAAAGGTTCTGAAGTTGGATTATGGGTTTCATTCATCAAAAGGACTCTTGTGTGTAGTTTTCTGTTAGATAATCGTGATAGTGCAATTTAATTTTTTTCCCATCTCTGTATTATTTTAAATTCATTGTTGTCATTTGATTAACTTGGTGCTTGCCAATTATGCTGACGTTATTTATTGATGTTGCTTTAATTGTAATTTATTTTCTTCATATTTTTAAACTTATTAAATAATAATTATAATGAATTCTAAAGTTGTTCATAACTGCACATGCGTCGGTAATTGTAACGACATTTAGCTCAAATAATTATTATCTTTTTTTTTATCCTGGCACGGCAAAGTGACCGCACTGCACCTGATGGTAAGCGCAGTGCGGTGCAATTAGAGTATCGAGTAGTGAGAGACGGTCTATCCCCCGCTACTCAACACAATCATGCCGGCCTACTTCTTCACACTACGCCATGGGCAAGAAGGTGAAGAAGCGGTCGAGGGTCTGTGGTCAGAGTACTCAGAAGGCCACAAAATGGCCAAACATTGTACCTCAACTCTAGACCCCCGAAAAAACCGGATGGACACTGGCTGATCCCGGAACGCGACACACTTGCGTGTGCCACTATGGCGGGTTTTACACCCTGTGTACGGTGGTCGCTATCCGGGCGGATATGAATCCTACCACCAGCAAATCATTATCTATTTTATATTCGGTTTTGTTAATGGGCAAAACGTTGATGACCCTATAAATAAATAAATATGTCTGCAATCATTGTAATACAACGTCAGACAAATCATTTTAATCGACGTGAAATGAAAACCACTTTCATTGGCATTGTTTTGTGAAATATCAATTAAATTTAATAATTGAAATATCAATTAAAATAAATAATTTGTAGCTGTTAGAGCTATAAATTATTAATTCAAATCATCCATACTAAAGCGAAAGTAACTCTGTTTGTTTGTTTGTTTGTTACCTCTTCACGACTAATCGGCTGAACGGATTGTGATGAAATTTGGTAAGGGAATAGATTATATCCTGTAGAAGGACATAGGCTATCTTTTTTCTCAAAACACAACTTTGAAAGGGGTCAAATAAGAGTTCAATATTTGTATGCGAAATCTATCATTCCTCAAGTTAAGGATCTGAAAATTCATATTAAGGTTTTTGGCAGGAAATAGAGAAATACTTGTTTCAACGTTTTTGAAAAATCATCCCTGAAAGGGGCAAAGTGAAGTTAAACTTATGAGGTATTCTTTAGATGCAATCTCAAGATTCAGGCACAACAACTGAGAGGCTGGACAGGCTGCTACAGGTACCTCAGTGTAGAGGATACTGGATAACTCCTTCGATTGTATACTTCTGCTCCCGAAAATAACCTCCACGCGGGCGGAGCCGCGAGCAACAGCTAGTTACTATATAAATCTAACATGATTTATTTTGTAATGATTCTGCATATCAACATCGCAAACACAAACATAAAATTTAATATATCTTAAACATAACATAGAAATCTAGCGTTTACGTTAATAACATATGTAGACATTGCTAGAAGATGTGTCAAAAACAATAATGATAATTACATGTTGGAACTTTAAGCTAAGATTAATTAATAATATTATATAATTTTCTTCTTCTTTTTTTTATTCTGGCGCGGCAAAGTGCACCTGATGGTAAGCGCGCCGTCCAGATAGAGTATCAAGTAGCAAGAGACAGTCTTTTCCTCTTCTAAAATATTCAATACAAATAACAAATTATACGTAATGAAAATTTGAACAACTAACGACAGTCTGTCTATACATATATCAATGGTTAGCGGGCTATTTGAAATAAGCACCTTTTTTGAAATTTTACAGGAGAGGTTTAAAGTTTTTTGATTTTCAGAAAAAAATCACTATATAAAAACTATGGCCTCTAATTTAGTAGAATTAATATATTACTTAACTTTTTTTTAACCGGTGCGTCCTACCCGTAATGACCTACGGGGCTGAAACGTGGACACTCACAAATGGACTGGTCCATAAATTTAAAGTCGCTTAGCGTGCTATGGAGCGGGCAATGCTTGGGGTTTCTCTGGTGGATAGAGTTCGTAATGAAGTCATCCGCCAGAGAACCAAAGTCATAGATATTGCTCGCAAAATTAGCACGCTAAAGTGGAAGTGGGCTGGAGCAGACATGTGTTGGAGTGGAGACCGCGTTTAGGCAAACGTAGTGTGGGACGCCCTGCTGCACGATGGACCGACGACTTGAAGAAGGTGGCGGGTAGCGGGTGGATGCGGGCTACCCAAGACCGGGATGGTTGGCGTTCACTTGGGGAGGCCTACGTCCAACAGTGGACGGCAACAGGCTGAGTATATAATATATTACTTGTGTAAGCACGTACTGCATCTTTATGACTTATATTCATGCATTTCTAAATGTGCTCTGAAAAAAAATAAGCCCTGATTGATTTGAGAGCCAAAAAAGTACACCGACTTCAATAAAAAACAAATTTGAGGTTTGCCCTTGATTTTTCTGAGATCCCATCATCAGATCCTGACTTAGTGCCAATGGGACCACTTGGGAAGTAGGTATACCCTTTTAAACAAAAAAAAGGATTTCTCGAATCGGTCCAGGCGTCTTTGAGTAATCAGGTAACATACATAAAAACAAAAAGATTACGACGAATTGATGACCTCCTCCTTTTTTTGAAGTCGGTTAAAAATTGAAACTAGGCTCTAAAGATGCTTAAATTTGCTAACTCCCAATATGTATATAACTCAATATCGCAAAAAACTACGCTAAAAACAAATAGCCTAATCAATAGCCCGCCTAATAAAATAAATATAATTAATTACTTGTCCTGACTGACTGATTCATCAACGCAGAGCATAAGCCGCTGCTGTGGCTGCCAACTTGAAATATTGGTAGATGCCTTTTATGTAAGCATTTACTAAGGAAAGATGTTTAGAAATTTCACCCCTAAGGAGGTAAAATAAGGGATGAACGCAGCTCGCAGTAAAATTGAGCTTCATCTAGTTAGCGGCCCAAATAGCGAAATTTGGCCTGTAAACATATGGTTCGAATTGGTCACGAATTGGTCAGAATTACAAAAACTACAACAAATTTAAATTTTCAAGGTCATCGAATTTTTTTTAGCGGCCTAAATTAATCGTAGAGAACTGAACTAAAATGATTTCAATAGGTCACGTTACTGTCACAATTGGTCAGCTAATTGTATGAAAGCCCTTCATTTTCAAAGTAAAATAAACAACACCCAACAGTCACATACATAGCCCCGACCCCACACTAAGATACGAGTCTTGTGTTGTGGGTATCAGGGACTACGAGAGACTTTCGGTCTCACAACACCCGGACCCCAGACACAAATATCTGACTATCACACCAACATTTGTCCCGGTATGGGAATCGAACCCACGGCCTCTCGTTTCACAGCCGGCACTCGCCAACTGCGCCACGGAGGCTATCCAAAAACACCAAATTTCATATATCATATATTTTTCAAAATGTAATCCCTAAGAGGATGAATGAGGGGTTGAAAGTTTAGTTTTAGTTCGTCACTTTGAAAGAAAAATGCATGAAAATCAACATTATAGTTTCTTATATAAAATTTTTGAAAATACTATGAACATAACTTACTTCAATATACATACATCCACTCGAGCGAAGTTGCAGGCAACAGATAGTTAAAATTTAACATTAAAAATAAACCCTATGATTTCACACATAACACAGCATAATAAAATACATTTCGTTTTAATATAAAAATATCCGTTTTTATTACATCAATTTTATATTTCACATTACTTATTTTTTGTCAGAGAATGTAAAAGTTGTTAAAGATAAAATGTATCGTAAAATGCTACCGAGGCTTTTGTCTATAATGTATTTTTAAGATATACCTTTTGTCAAAAGGGTCCCAACCTTTGATGTTTCTTAAAACTTACCTTGTCTTTAATTTTGAAGATACATAAAGCCAGGTTCTAGGTTTACAGCGTCGTAAATCAAGTTTCGGAGTACCTAAGGACGCGGAGACTTTTTTAAATAAGGAAATTTAATGTTGTTTTAATTTAATTTGCCTTTTACAATATAAATTTAATTAAATCCGTGATATATGACCGTGCCGATAAAAATAATTCTTATTCAGTTCATCTAGAAATTACTGTGACTGACTATAAATGTTGTAAGGCTATAAAAATAAAACAGGTTTTAAAATAATTATTATTGAATAGTACATAGTACACTACCCATAGTACACCCAACAGTCACACACATAGTCCTGACCCCACACTAGGTAAAACCTGTATCGTGGGTATCAAGAACTACGAGGGACTACGGTCCCACAACATTTTCATTGAATGTTCATGTTACTTCGAGATACACTCTATAATTTTATTGTCGATTCTTTTGTAATACTTAAGACGTGATGCCTTGACAGACAGACAATAATTCCAAGAACATTTTTTTTGGTTTCTATATTCATAATACAAAACGTTATAATAAAAATTTTGCAAAAATATTTAATGTACAGACTAAGTTCCTCTTCAGCTTTATTAAAGTATAGATGAGTAGGTACACCGACTATCGGTACCATTTATCTTAGTCATTTCTACATTTATTGTAGACCATTGGAGGCACCCAGTGCGACACTTAACCGAGTCCATTTCAATTTGTACACATTGCAAAAATGTACCCAAATTGGTACAAAAACGTCGGCGACGCAAAACGTACACTCATTCAATCGCCACCCACCTACTTTATTGGAATTGTACCTTAAAACCCTTTGCCTATCCCCTACATGTATGTAGATGCTTATTGGAAACCTTTCCTTTGTGTCCCAACGCGCGACGTTTTGTATGAGATCTTTTATACACTTTCAGCAACTATTGACTGTGCCCTAATATACCTACGTAAATATATTGCCGCATTTCTATTTGGGAAAGGAAAATCGGGTTAGAGTGTGAAAGAATCGATTCTATCAGAGCTTACAATTCGTTCGTGTAGAATTCACTTGACTAAATTGTTTTTTATACGATTCGTCAGTAACATGCAACGGGGCATTGAAAATAACGATAGCTGGAAGAGAAATGGAAGTGGCAGGTTCATTTTTTGCTCCAAGGGTGTGGTATTAATACTAAATTATCTCTGCCTTATGGCTATAAGAGTTCTCTGTAATCGCCCATAATTGTTGATTGAATTTGTTACTATACAAAACGTGATATTAACGCAAAATTTATGAACATCAGGCACTACGAAGCTGTGGCTCCGGAAGCCAGTACGCGTGGTTCTGGTGTGGAAAGGAGAGGATGGGATAAGATCAAACAATTCCTCAGAACATTCGCCATGATACAGACGGTAGAACACGCAAAATTATTATTAACATAATAATACTTATGGTAATTTATATTATATTCATTACCATAAAATACTATAAGTATTATTGTTAATCTTATATGTACATTACATAATGAGACTTTCGACCTTTACAGAATGAAAATTACGATAATTATTGATATCAGATGGTCAGATTTTAGTTTTGCGCTCGCTCTATTGTAGAATGAGTCCCATTGAAAATAACGCATCGAACTCTAAATTGGGAATTTAGCACACAAAATTGGATGTTGTGCCATTGATGGAGCATGTCATCGTAGCATGTATTGCGAGGCCTATCAACATGTCACTCCTGTTTGTGCCGTCAGTAGTGCGAGCTCTGGTTCGTAACTTCTATATATCAATGGTTCGTATGCCAGCAAATCATGACCCAGCGTTGCAGTATACGATATAGGCTGTTTAAAATTAAAACGTTTCAACATTTTCTATGTGAAATTCTCGTTACTTAAGCTATAAAAAAATCTGTAAAAATCTTAGCTCTTAATAATTATTTAAAAAAAACTCCATTATCAAATTTAAAGTTTTCCTTTAGATTTAATATGGAAAAATTGATTTTTAAAATTCTATGTGGAACTTTGTTTTATTAACAATCATTGGTCCTTTTTCAGTAATAAATTATCTAATAAATCTATTTTCAATATTAAATCTATGGGAATGGATGAGAATCTCTCATTCTTATAGGGTGGAGTACTTATCAATAATATCCACATATAGTATTGACTCTAAACTATGTCAAATCTTTCTCACTGATATCCAGAATTACGAGGTGCTATGGCCCTACAACACAACATTTACGGTTCGGAGAACGAACCTGCGGTATTTCGTTTCACAGCCGGCTACTCACCCGCTGTGCCACGTAGGCTGTCAGTATATTTGAACCCGATTAGATAGTAACTACCTTATGCTCAGAAACAACTAGTCTGGAGATTTCTTCATGCAATTGATCATGATCCAAAATCAGCAACCTGTAAACCCAGATACTTTAAGCTATTTTTAACCTGGCACGGAAAGTGACCACACTGCACCTGCTGGTAAGCGCAGTGCTGTCTAATTAGAGTATAGAGTAGCGATAGACAATGTATCCCCCGCTACTCAATAAAATCATGCCGGCCTACTCCTTCACACTACGCTTAGGCAAGAAGATGAAGAAGCGGTTAAAAGTCTAGTGTCAGAGTACTTAGAAGGCTGCAAAACGGCCAAACATCGCACCCCAACTCTAGACCTCCGACAGAACACCGGATGTACACTGGCTGATCCCGGTACGCGACACATTTGCGTGTGCCACTATGGTGGGTTTTACACCCTGTGTACGGTGGTCGCTATCCGGGCAGATACGAATATTCTACCACCAGGAAAATAGCTGGCGTGATTCTAGAGTCTATGTGAGTAATATGACATTAAATTTGTTCTTAAGTTACTATTAAATGCAATCCAGCCCTTTGCTAGGATAAAATGTGCAACGTCAAATAAAAACTGAACTATTTACAAAAACCCAATAAAACCTTACACTACAGTAAGTGGCAACTACTGCCGGGCACTGCCAGCGCTGTGACCTACTTAGTGAGTTCGTATTCGATCCAACGCGACTCACTAACTAATCTGGCTATACTTAAGTGGATTTCTATCAACATTAGCAATCGTTTATGATGAGTGTCATTAGGTGGCATTTATAGGTCACGTCAGAAATTGTTAGCATACAAGCTGGCCTTGAAATTTTGGGGAAGATGAATTTTGGCTTAAAAATTTTATGTATTATAGCAGTGTGTATTGTAGTTGACAAACAATTATACTTATTTAAAAAAAAACAAATGATAGAGCCGAGAAAATTAATCGTTTTATAATAATACTAGCCCTGTATTTAACATTGTCCCATAGCTAGGCACGGGCCTCACCTATTATTGAGAGGGGGGCCTTAGTCCACCTCGCTGGCCTTATGCGTGTAGGTAAACTTCACATACTTTTGATGTTCGTATAAAAATTCTCAGGCATGCAGGTTTCCTCACGTTTTCCTTCTACGTTAAAGCACGCGATAACTAAAAATGAATATACTAGAAAAGTCAGAGGCGTATGCTATTTGGGCTGGTTTCGAACATACGACTTTTGTCTCGACAGCACGTACCAACTAGACTATCGCTAAATTAGCCTACTAGCTTATTCCAGTAGGCTAATTTAGCGCGTCATTTAAAATTATATATATGTATTTTATATGTGATGTGAGTATGATTTCACTAGAATTTGGCCCTATCGAAGTCACTATTCCTATGATAATAGATGTAACTAAAACTTAAAGACTGACTTTAAAAGCTGAAATCCTATCAGGTACAGAACGAATCGACAATATTTTCCACGGTAGGCGGAATAATGGTTAGCGTAAAAAACATACGTTTTTTATTCTGGCAGTATCAAGTAGCGAGAAACAACCTATCCCTCGCTACTCCACACAATCATGCCGGCCTGCTGTGTAGCTTCTTCACACCACGCCATGGGGCAAGAAGATGAAGAAGCGGCCGAGGATCTATCAGAAGGGTACAAAACGGCCAAACATCGTACCCCAACTCTAGACCTCTTTTGACCTTGGTTAAAAGCCTCACTTAAATTTCCTGTCATTTTATTTAACATGCCTCTCCGCGGTTGTATCATAAAGATTTGTGTACCACAGTCCGACCTTAAAGCACTTTCACTCGATTAACTTACGCATTTTGTATTTCAGCCTTGAATATAAACATAAACTACACCAAACCTTTTAAGGGACAGCATAAAAATGTGCATAGTTTATACAAAGCACTTTATCACCCTCTCACATACTCATTACGCCGTCGCCTTAATTTATGGACGAGAAAGCACCTGATTACTTAGCGGGAGTTACAATAATAAGCTTCTCTATAATATTTGATATAAATAATATAATAATACTAGCCCTGTATTAAACATTGTCCCACTGCTGGGCGAATGCCTCCTCTACTAATGAGAGGGGTTAGGCCTTAGTCGACCACGCTGGCCTAATGCGGGTTGGTAGACTTCACATACCTTCGAAATTCTTATGAGAATTCTCAGATATGCAGTTTTCCTCACGATGTTTTCCTTCACCGTTAAAGCAAGCGATAATTAATTTAATACACATGTAACTTTAGAAAAATCAGAGGTGTATGCTATTTGGTTTTCGAACATACGACTTTCGTCTTAACAGTCCGTACCGCAACCAACTAGGCTATCTCTGCTATCACTTTTTTTTTCGGGGGGAAGCGGAATAAGAATAAAACGGCTATGCCGTAATAAAACTGGACTAGCCGGTCTTACGACCCAGCAGCCCCCTCGCTCGAATGATTGCTATCCGTGCTGCCGCTGGGCCGAGTCCCTACCTCCTATGTACACCCCACCCGATACTACCAGCTAAAACCCCGCGGTGGCCTTCTTCGGCGCTTACTGAGCGATCCCAGGGTATTCTAAGGAGTGCTAGAATTGCTGCCGGGACCGCCCCTGCGCGGTTCCCTGTACGGGCCCATCTCCATGTGGGGCTTAGGAGCGCCCGCGCACCGAACAACGACAGCGAACGAGGCCTTACCACCCGCGCTGCCGTCGATCTCGGGGTCGCACGATGCACCGAAATTGGAGTGCATCGATATGGGCTGACATCGCTGCTATCACCTTGCCTTAACCGTAAAGTGAACGATAATTAAAATACATTACTTAGAATGCTAAGACATGTGTGGTTTAAGGCTGAGTTCGAACCTGCGACATCTGTTTAATCTCTAGGTTCTGCTATCTTTGATTTTTGTATTACATAAACAAATACAGTTGATATTTAACGAGAACTTGGATGGAATGTGTTAAAACATAAATTACCGAGAACCACATATTATTATGTTAACGTGGGAAAATTCGAAGTATTTAACGCAATCAAAATACAAATATTGCCATAGGACTATCCTGGTTGGTATATTTCATCGCGTAGTAAATTTGTATTTGTTTAAATAGGAACACGAAAAATTCTATATTCCAAAAAAAAAGTTATTATATTATTAAATAATAAATTTGAATTATTTCCATAAAGAAACAAATAAATTGACGAATAAAATAGGCTATATTAATTAAGTCACCTAAAAATGAATAGCATCCGTATGCCGAACTCGGTTAAAAACCTGTTTCTCAGCAAATGTTGTTGTCATTGTTATGATTAAGTAGGTTTTATATAATTTAATTATTTTATGAGAAGTGTAAAATGATGATATATTTATGTCGTTTGTATATAAACGCCTAAATGAAATATAATAAATACCTAGTCAGGTCATAAATTCTGTCACATGTTTAATATAAAATAATTGAAACAAGTTTATTCATTATGTACCCATTTATATACCAAAATGAACTTAACAAAACATAGATTCTTATGACACTAAAGTTTATTCAAAATGACCTCCGTTTTCATCTGAAAAAAGAATTACCCGATATTTTTTTCCCTCGTACTGCTTCAACAAAGCGCGGCATCTCTTCAGTCTCAGGTCCATTAGACGAGCATTCAAACGATGTCCTGTTTTTCTTCGATATGCCCGAAGCCCCAAGTCTTCATTTAACACCCTTTTCACCGTGGTTCTGCTTAACCCAGCTTCACAGCTTTTATCACTGCTGGAGTCCTAACAGACCGAGGGCGACCACTTCTTGACCTGTCATCTACACTAGAGTCTTCATTGTATCGTTTGATGGTACGATAAACGAATCTTTTGGTTATATTCAAATTTTTCAGTATGTCAAAAATTTGAATTGGCACGTAACCGCAACGATGCAACGCAATTACTGCAACACGGTCTTCTTTAAGCGTCCACTCCATAATTAAAAATGAGTAAAATTCTAAAAAGTATACATTTTTATTTTCATGAACAATTTGAAATTCGAGTTCAATAAACTTTTTTGAGGCCAGCATTCTAAAATAAAGGTTTTTACTGTGTGACAATACTTATGACCTGACTGTGTATATACATTGGCTCATAACTGTATCCGATATCAAACATTTAATGAATCTTGAAAACAAACACAATTTTGAAGTTCACCACAATCAGCACGATGTTATCTTTCGTTCCTCGACATATTCCATCCCTTATTGGCATCTGTTTGTCTAGCGATAATAGGTCTTATTGCAAAGTGAATAGAGTTTGACATTTAGCGATAAGATAGTACATACGTAACCCTTGCGGTGTGAGTTGTTTGTGCGCTGCTGTGTTCTCTCACGCGAATGCTCATTGCTTTTGTTTGGTCTATTGCAGAGACTTATGCTTTGAGTATAGAACGGTATAATAAATTCAAAATTATATAAAAAATACGCGCTAGTGATTGAAAGCCCCTTTTTTTTTTTTTTTTTGTTGTCGCGGGTGTACGGCTCTCTTTACGGGTAATTGATGAAATAAAAGATGTAAAGTTATTCACTGATATTATTGTTCATATAACACAAATTAATTATTTCACATATAATAATGTTACATAACGTGTTACTTAGTGCTACTGAACCAAGGAGGTGGATGCGGGCTTGCAGTGCTAAGGTGTTAATGCAACTGACTCGTCTACGTGCACTGCGCTCTATATTGCTACGTAGACGAAATTGCAACATTGTAATGTGTCCCTACATCAACCCCCTTCTTAAAAAAATTTTTACAAAAAAATTACACATAATACAACAAAATTGGCTAAGTTAGAGTTACGGATCTCTAACTTACGCATAGTCTAGTTAAACGCTCAGATTACATACTATGAAATGCTTATCGCTCTAAATTGTAAACAATTGACTTCGACCTTATGTCGTTGTTAAAACATTACTCGCAAACTGCGAATTACAAATAAATTCACGTAATATATGACATAATCTCTTGACAAGTAAAACACAAATAATTTTCAATAATAAAAAAACACAATCCAGACTAACGTCTCATAAAATAAAGAAAAAAATATAACACTAATCTACACTTTCACAAACTTGCGGACGCCTATATTTCAAGGGCCGTCTTGAAATTTATATATATTAAAAAAAAAAATATTCATTTATTTACGGTAGCTGCCATGTAAAGTATACCCTGCCATAAAAAATTACCTCCCTTGGGATCCCCATGGTAACCTTACATGACAGCGCCACAGTATTACACAAAATAATATATAATTACATATTTAATAACACAATTAGGAAATAAGAATACTCGTAATTTACCAATTTTATGCAGCGAAAACAACTTGTTGTGGGCTTCGTGTTGTAGCTGCTATCTCTACATTATTGACATCGTTCATTTGTTTTCTTATCCACGCCTTCGAGCGTGCGTTGCACCGTTTATATAGCCAATATATTAAAAATAGTGTTAACAGAATTACTATTGCTGTTAACATTCCTCCATAAATAACAAACTTGTTTTCAAAATCTTGACTAACTGTGGAAGCGTTTTGGGCTATTACTATTTCTTTACTTTGACTCTTGCCCATTTTCCCAAAAATACTCATCAATCGCGTCTGATGGATCAAATAAAATACAACAATTATTACTTTACTCTACTGTATTAATCTAGATTTACTATTGTGAAAGTAGGTTAAATCTGACTGGCTTTTTGATGACTCTACCCGAACGCGTGGTGCGACGCATGCACGAATCGTCTTTCAATATACTAGTGGCTGCCGTTGGTTTCACCTTACAATTTAGTTTATCATTAACAATGGTTTTATCGATACAAACATCATTTTTTAACTTAGTCCCATCTGACTCTGTATTCAACACATATGCGGGCTTTAAACGATCGATTGATATAAGGGCCTGTCTACCTGGTAATTGTACCACATAGCTTTTATCCCCTCTTTCTATTACTGAATAGGGTCCCTCATAAGGCGGTTGCAGCGACTTTCTCACAGCATCATTCCTAACAAATACTTTCTCACTTACCTTTAAATCGGGGTGTACAAAAATGGATCTTGAGTCTCTGTGTATAAATGTTTTAGGTTTAAGATTACTAATCGTGTTTCTAATTTTTTTAACATACTCTTCATGATCTAATATATTACCTTTACTGCTGTCAAAAAATTCCCCAGGAAGCCTAAGTGTTCTTCCAAAAGTTAATTCTGCCGCGCTTACTCCAGTATCACTTCTAGGGGCTGCTCTTAAACCTAGCATTACCGTATACATCTCCTCTATCCAGGACCCATTTCCCATTAATCTAGCCATTAATGCTGCTTTAAAAGTGCGATGCCATCTTTCTATTGTACCATTACTTTGTGGATGGTATGGGGTCGTTCTTAATTTATTAATACCTAAGAATTTCATTAAGTGACTAAACAAATTACTCTCAAACTGTCTACCCTGGTCGCTTGTCAGCTTAACAGGACAGCCATAACGAGTTATCCACCCTTCATATAAGACTTTGGCTACAGTCTCAGCATAAATATCCTTTAATGGAAAAGCCTCAGGCCAACCGGTTTGTCTGTCTATCATTGTTAAACAATATCTATAGCCTTCTTCGGTTGTTGGTAACGGTCCTACTATATCTATATGTAAATGTTCAAACCTATCTACCGGCTCAAACCGTCCCAACGCAGATGTCGTATGCCTCTGAACTTTGGCTCGCTGACATTGAATGCATGACCTAGCCCAAACTCCTATATCCTTATTCATACTAGGCCAAAAATATTTACTAGTCACCATTTTCCTAGTAGTCCTAGTACCGGGATGACTCAAATTATGGACCGATTCAAATGCCGCTCTCCTAAATTTCTCCGGTAAATATGGTCTTGTAACTTTACCTGAGCATTCACAGACCACCGGGTTAGCCTGTCCTGGGATGTTTACTTTAATTAATTTCCATGAACTACCTTGTGCTGACTCTAATTCCTTTAGTTGTTTATCGCAATTTTGCTCGTGTGCGATTTCTGAGAAGTCGAGCACTGCTGAACACACTATTGTACCTATTTCTAACCGTGACAACGAATCAGCAACAATGTTGTCTGACCCGCTGACATGGCGAATGTCCGTAGTGAATTCGCTGATAAACAATAGTTGCCTAGTGCGTCTGGGGTTCTCTTTATTACTACCCATGTTCTGAAAAGCAAAAGTCAATGGCTTATGGTCCGTAAAAACTATCAATTCTCTACCCTCATACATGTCTCTAAAATACTGCATAGCTAAATAGATCGCTAGTAGTTCCCTATCGTAGGTACTATACTTTTGTTGCGTATCGTTCAACCGTTTTGAATAATAACCCAACGGAACCCAAGTCTTATGAACTCGCTGTTGCAATACTGCGCCAACGCAATTATCCGACGCGTCAGCCATTATTGCAAGTGGCTTACCGGGTACTGGATATGCTAACACTGTGGCCTCTCGCAATATCAACTTACATTTCTCAAACGCTTGGACAGCACTTTCTGTCCATACTATAAGCGACTTATCTTTCTTTTTCGCTCCATGTAAATATCCGTTTAATTCCGCCTGATATTTAGCAGCTAAAGGCAAATGCACACGGTAAAAATTAATCATACCTAAAAACCTACGTAATTCCTCAATAGTGTTAGGTCTTGGAAATTCAATTATTGCCTTAACTTTACTTTCCAATGGCTTAAGACCTTGTGAGGACACCTCATGACCCAAAAATTCGATGTTTTCTTGACCGAAAGCACACTTAGATATATTAATCGTAATACCAAATGAGTCTAATCTTTTAAAAACTGCGTCTAAGTGTTTCTCATGTAAAACTTGGTTTTCGCTGGCAATAATTAAATCATCTAAGTAAGAAAACACGAATTCTGGTCTGCTATTGGAACACTCCGGGTGTTCACTCTGGAATTCCGCCTCTAAATTTTGTAATACACAATTGTTCATGAAGCGCTGGAATGTCTGAGCCGCGTTTGACAGTCCGAAGGTCATCCTCGGAAATTCAAACCAACCGAAAGGTGTAATTATTGCGGTTTTCTCTATGTCCACTGGAGCTATGGGAATAAAATGATACGCCCTATTTATATCGATGTGCGAAAATACCTTCTTATCAGCCAGTATGTACGTAAAATCTTTAATATGCGGAATGGGGTATCTATCCGGCTTTGTGATTGCATTTAATGCCCTATAATCCCCACAAGGCCGGATTTGCCCGTCTTTCTTGGGGACCACATGTAATGGGCTTGCCCAAGCTGACTTTGACGGCCTACAAATCCCCATCTCCTGCATAATTCTAAATTCTTCACGTACCTTTTTGTAGCGCTCTGGTGGAAGTGGCCTGGCTCTCGCATGCACCGGAGGTCCCGATGTCTCTATATGATGGCACACAGAATGTCTAGTTGGCTCCTTAAATGATACAGGTTTAGTTAAGTCTGGATATTTACTTAGTAATTGATAGTAGGGGTGCGTATCGACTACTGTTACTACAGAAACCTGATTTATCTTAACAATTGAAGCTATAACCTGTAGATCGGTTCCCCTATCGATCAATCGTTTCCCCTTTAAATCTACAAGTAAATTATAATGTGACAAAAAATCTGCACCTAAAATCGGTTGGCTTACATCAGCAATAACAAAGGTCCATTTAAATGCTCGCCTTAACCGAATATTTAAAGATAATGTTTTTGTACCATAAGTTCTAATTTCACTGCCATTAGCTGCATAAAGCTTATAATTACAATTATTTTGTTCGTTAAAACGCACTGTTCTATGTCCACGGGGAATGACCGAAATATTAGCTCCTGAATCTATTAAAAAACGCATACCATTTTCCTGATCTGACACGCACAGTCGGTGGTTGTTGACATTGATGCAGGGCTCCACCTCCGCTACCTGCATCCTTACTCGTTTCCCTGCTTCTTCCAGCTACACGGCGCGACGCACCTCGTGGCCTTATTACGAAAACGATAATGATAAATACACAGCCAGTTAGGGTTATTGGGTGTTCGCCTATCCCCGCTGCTACTCCTCGCCTGTCCTCGTAGCTGAAAGCGGTTACTGTCTTCCCTTAGATTCCTTGATCTTGATCTCTCCATATCCTTCATGCGTATGCTCAACTTCGCTATCTCAGCCAAAATAACTGATGCCTCACCTTGTGCCTCTTGTCCTGATTTGACCTCCGAAATCTGATTTGGTCGTACACTTTCTATGACCTTGTCTGCCACGACTCCCATTTTCTCTAGGTCCGCTGTATCCATGGCCGACAAAACTCCCCGCACTGCCGCAGGTAACAAATTCTGCCATATGATACTTAGGGTTTCATCATTCATTTTTCCTTTCGCGAGATTCTTCATTTTTCTCAACAACTGTGTAGGTTTTTGATCACCCAGCTCCATTTCATTTATTAATCTCTGCACTTTCCGACTATCCGATTCCTCATATATATAAATTAGTCTGTTTTTGATAGACTCATATTTCTTTTCTTCGGGGGGGTCCACCAAAATATCCGTGACCTGTTGCAATACGTCTTTTCCTAACTTGGATACGACGATGTTAAATTTAGCTGCATCCCCCAGCTTCTGTGGTGCCAATATTGCATCCACTTGCAGGAACCAGATGCTAGGCTGGTCCGTCCAGAACTCTGGAACTCGTGCCGACAGCGAAACTGCCGCCAAACCGACGTCTTCCACTTTGATTGGTACCGCCGGTGCAGCCGCCGCTGAAGTCGCCATTTTAATTACCCGATATTACAATTCACGCCGTAAAAAAATTGAGTTGCTCCGCAAATATCCACACTCCGTTACACGTGTTCAGTAGTCACTAAAGTCGAGGGTCACCAATGTACGGCTCTCTTTACGGGTAATTGATGAAATAAAAGATGTAAAGTTATTCACTGATATTATTGTTCATATAACACAAATTAATTATTTCACATATAATAATGTTACATAACGTGTTACTTAGTGCTACTGAACCAAGGAGGTGGATGCGGGCTTGCAGTGCTAAGGTGTTAATGCAACTGACTCGTCTACGTGCACTGCGCTCTATATTGCTACGTAGACGAAATTGCAACATTGTAATGTGTCCCTACACGGGGAAAGCGTTTTATTACTGCCGCCCGCTCCGGAGGGAAGCGGATTAAGAATAAAACGGGTATGCTGGACTAGTCGGTCTTACGACCCAGCATCCCCCTCGCACGGATGATGGCTATCCGTGCTGCCGCTGGGCCGAGTCCCTAACCCCCCTATATACACCCCACCCGACACTACCAGCTAAAACCCCGCTGTGGCCTTCTTCGGCGCTTGCGGAGCGATCCCGGGGTATTCTAAGGAGTGCTAGAATTGCTGCCGGAACCGCCCCTGCGCGGTGCTGCGTAGCAGCCCATCTCCATGGAGGGCTAAGGAGCCCCCGCGCACCAAACAACGACAGCGAACGAGGCCTTACCACCCACGCTGCCGTCCATCTCGGGGTCGCACGATGCCCCGAATTTGGGAGTGCATCGATACGGGCTGACAGCCCTCCGCTGCGCGCCCGCGACCCCCGATGGCCCCTATTAGTCGCCTCGTACGACAGGCAGGGGTTACCGTGGTGGAATTCAAACGCCCCCATTCCACAGGGCGGGAGACGCCGGTCAGTCGTCCACCCGACGCCTCCTACGTCTTCTCTGGCGGCGGGAGGGATCATATCGTTCCCGATCCCTCTCAGCACTCTCCTTCTGCGAGATGACGTTCTCGCAGAAGTGGGCCACCGCACGCCAGGACCTCCGACTGGCGACCATGGACGACACCACGGCCGGCAGCGAGAGGTCTCCTCCAACGACTGCTCTGAGAGCGCTGCGCTCTTCGTCCCAGGCTGGGCACTCCTCCAACGTATGTTGGGCCGTGTCCTCGCGGCAGTTGCCACAATGGTGGCACACGGCGGACACCTCCTTTCCGATCCGACACAGGAACGAACCGAAACACCCATGGTCCGTTAATACCTGTGTCAGTCGGAACGTAGGCGCCCCGTGGCGCCTGTCAAGCCATCTCTTTAGGACAGGACGCACTGCTGCGACAGTCCTCAAGCCAGCGGTCGGGCTCTCCAGCCTGGTATGCCACTCCTCCACGGCGGTTCTGCGTAACCGGGCCGCAATCTCCCTCGGGGCCAGTCTCTCCTGACGACGGCTGGACGCCCCCTCCCGCCAGAGGAACGCTGACGAGAGGAGTTTGGCGTCCAACTCCCAAGGAAGTGTGCCGGCCAATACGCAGGCCGCCTCGTGGGAGACCGTGCGGTAGCCCCTTACTATTCGCTGCGCCACCAAACGCTGCGGTTTGCGCAGCAGGGCGACGCAGCGGGCGTTCAGGGACTCGGCCCATACGGGACATCCGTACAGGGCCATTGACCGCACGACTCCAGCGTATAAACTTCGGCAAGGGCTATTAGGTCCCTCCAGGTTCGGCAGCAGGCGTCCGAGCGCGCCCGCTGCCCGCACCAATTTCGGCGACAACTCCTTGAAATGGGCACGGAAATCCCACCGGCTGTCCAGAATCAATCCCAAGTACTTCATTTTACAGCCGATGGGAATCCGCACCCCCTCCACACTCATGTGGAGCCCAACAGGTGGCCGAATCCGAGGCCTGTGAAAACAAAGGGCCTCGGTTTTATTGAGGGCCACCTTAAGGCCCAGTCGCCGAATCCTGCCCACCACCTGTTCGGTTGCGAACGAGGCGAGCAGGGTGGCCTCCTGGAAAGACCTGGCCGACGCTGTCACTAGTGTGTCGTCCGCGTAACAGACGACAGCGACACCTCGGGGGTAGGTACCACGGAGCACCCAATCGTAGCCGATGTTCCACAAGAGAGGGCCCAAGACTGAGCCCTGTGGAACACCGCAGGCCATCGCTCTTCGGTGCCAACCGTTGGCGCCCGGATACACTATGTATCTATCTGAGAGATACGAGTGCACCAGGCGCCGAAGATACGGTGGCACCACGTGGTACCGTAGTGCTTCCATTATGCAGGCCCAGGGTAGAGTATTAAACGCGTTGGCGATGTCTAGAGACACCGCCACCACCACATCACCCCGAGCAACTGCATCCTCCGCTGTGCCTTGACCCGCAAAATCGCGTGTATTGTCGATCGGCCTTGCCGGAACCCGTACTGGCACTGTGCCAGGTCCGGCCCGACCCCTTCAAGATGCTCGACGAGGCGAGCGTGAACAATACGCTCGAAGAGCTTGCAGACCTCGTCGAGCAACACAATGGGTCGGTAGGCCGATGGCGACTCTGCGGGCCGCCCCTCCTTCTTGAGCAGGACCAATTTCCCAGTTTTCCACTGAGATGGAAAACGGCCCTGCTCCAGACACGCGGAGAACAGGCCACGGAGCCTAGCACCCAGATGCTCGACGGCTAACACCCATGCACGCCCGGGGATACCGTCGAGACCCGGTGCCGTCTTCTTGCCCCGTAGCCGAAGCACCACCGTCCGAAATTCTTCGGGCGATACCTCCGAAACAACCCTTGCCGAACTTAACGACGATGGCGTCGATGAATGTGACGCCATCGGCGGGGGAGTGACATTCACAGTGGCAGGGAACAAAGCTGCGACGACCTCTTCAACTAGATCGCCCCGGAGACTCTGAGTCAGTGGGGGCGCCCATGGGCGATACCGTCTCATCGCCACGCGATATGGACGCCCCCAAGGGTCGTTATCGAGAGTTCCCCGGAACTCCTCCTGAGCTGCAGACTTTGCCCTTGCTATTGCCACGCGCAGCGCTCTCTTAGCCTCCCTGTGGAGGCCATGAAGCAGCTGCTCCTGGTCCTCGTCGCCGGGATGATGGATCCGACGACGACGGTGTCTGGCAAGACGACGAAGGGCGGCCACGCAGGAGACACGTAACCGCGTAAGTTCCGCCGACCACCAGAACACCTGGCGCTTCTCGGGAAGACGTCGGACTCGGGGCATGGCCGCGTCACAGACGCGCGACATCACTGCCCCGAACCACGCCGCCTCCTGCTCGACCTGCATCGGTGCCTCCGGTGCAGGGAGCCACGCCTGGGCCAGTGCGGCCTCCTTCAGGGCCTCAACATCGAGGCGTTTTACAGACCAACGCGGGCCGTCCGATCGCGGGCCAGTCGGTCCTCCACTGGACTGGGGGTTAGAGGACAAGGTGACGTCGAACCGAATGTATCGGTGATCCGACAACGTCTCCTCGTCCACCAGAACTCTCCAGTCACGGACACGGCGGGCAATAGCTGGGGTGGCGAACGTGAGGTCCACCACCGATCCGCCATTATGCCGTACGCACGTGTTAACCGACCCGCGATTCACGACGGCCAGGTTGGCCGAGATCGCCCATTCCTCCAGGGCCTCGCCACGCCTGCTGGTGACCGACGAACCCCAAGCCAGAGACTTGGCGTTGAAGTCGCCCGCAACGAGAACGGGGCGAGGCTGACTGCCTTGCACCACCAGGGCCCCTAGCCGAGCGAGAAAGTGCTCGAACTCGGCCAGAGATCTATTGGGGGAGAAATACACACCCACAATCCAGATCCCCCCCAACAGAACCGCCACGCATCCCGACCCCTTCGCTACTTTTTCGAAGGGCGGGGAGCCGGCGGCGCCCCGAGTGATGACGGCCACCAAACCGTTAAGGTCCCCTGCCCAGTCTTCCCTGGGGGGAACAAAATACGGCTCGGCAACCACAGCCACTTGTATTGACCACTGCGCCATGCTCTGGATTAGCAGGTCCTGAGCCCTGGCGCAGTGATTAATGTTCGCCTGGAGGAAACGTTGCGCCATATTAATGGGCGATCTCCATCGGCTCTCTACTGGTGCCCGCTGTCGGCTGGGTCACAACCTCCGACCCCCGACCACGATTTGAGTGGCGAGGGCGGGAGGAGGCGACGCATGCCTTGGCGCCCACCTGGTGTCCCGCGGGCTTACCGACACCTGCGCAAACTACGCAGTGCGGCTCCGCGGAGCACCCCTTGGCCTTGTGGCCCACAATGCCGCAGCGATAACAAAGTTCGCTGCGGTCACACTCATCGGTGCACCGCATCCGCACATGTCCTCTGTGCAGACAACGGTAGCACCGCATGGGCCTCGGCTCAAGGAGCTGGACACGCGCCGCCACCCAGCCGATCAGGACTCGGCCCGACTTTAAAATTTTGTCGGCAACCTTGGCGGGGCACCGCACCCACGCCGCACCAAGGCCCGACCGATCGGGGCGGATCTCCCCAACCTTAAAATTCTCAAGCAGAGAATCCCCAGCTCTTGCGAGAGCCGCTGCGACCATCTCCGGGTCAGACGAAGCATCTAACCCGGACACTCGCATCTCCGCGGACTTGAAGGGGCGGGAAACGCGAACATCACCCGCCAGTTCCATTCCGCGGAACACCTCCCTCACTTTATCAGCGAGGGAATCGGCCCTCGCCTCGGACTCCGGGCCGGGTACCTCATATAGGTACCCACCCGTCGCCATTAGACGTGCCCGCGTCTCGGCAATGCCAAGACCGGCCAAGTCCACGCGTTGTTGGACCTCCCGCAGGACCTGAGCGTAAGTGACGCCCCGCGCCAACCCCTCTGGCGTCACTGTTAACGTGACGGCTGCCTTGCGGGGTATGTGGATACGCGGCTTCGGCCTGCTCTGCTGCGGTGGTGCGGCTACCGCAGCAATTGTAACGGGCTGGGGATTCTTCTTGCCCTTTTTTGCCACTACATTCCACCCCTCGTCCATACTTGCAGGGGCGGGAGGTAATGGCCGCGGCTCTCTGGGCATTAGGGCAGCAGGAGTGCTCCTCCTTTTATTCGCTTTTCCCCTTTTTCCCCCTCTTCGTGATTTATGTTGAGGGGGATTTGGGGACGCCACAGATGTTGAAGCTTCAACAGGGGCGGGCTGGGCATTACTCTTTCCCTTGCCCAACCCTTTTCCCTTCGGAGTAGCCGGCGAACCGGCGGCGACTGGAGGGGCTTTTGATGGCCCAGCAATGGCAGGCGTCGCCGGAGCTTTAGCCCTATCAGCGGCCAATGGTGGCCGCATGATGGGCTCTGGGGGCAGCCTCAAGGATAAAGCGCTCAAGCGCGCGTCCAAAATATTTAGAAAACGGCGCTCAAAACGCTTGAAGCTGTCCTCCTCCCCAGAAACGCCTCCAATTTGGACTGCCGGCTGCGACTGTCCTTTTAACTCTTGGACAGTCGCCATCAACTCCTCCAGGGACCTCTGTTGGGCCGCAAGGGAGGCCTTGAGGGCGGCAATTTCCTGGCCCATTGCCACCTTTTCGGCCTCCAACCTGGCCACCTCTGTGGGGGCTGACATCTGCAAGCGCCAGTCACGGTCATCAGATACGTCCATTGGCGCGGTGTCTTCGTCAGACACCACAGCCGAACTCGCTGAGACAGCAAGAACTTTATGCGCTGGTTCGACGTCACTGTCGCTTGCAGATGCGTCCAGCTGTCGAGCTCTTAGCGCCCTCTTTGAGCGCGTCATCATGCCGCTCGTCCCGACTTTGGTCTCGGGAGTCGAGATCACTAAAGCAGCCCCGACAATCTTCTCCTTGGGCTTACACCCAACGTCGTTCGTCTTCCCAGGGTCACCATCGTCCCCCGGGATAGACTCCTTCCCCACTACATCATCTTGGTTTTTGTTTTTGAAAAGTTTTCATTTTATGTCCCACGATTATGGGGGAAATATTCGGTCCACCCAGCCAGAGCCCCCTGTAGCTGGGTAAGCAAATTCTGCACGGGGTTCAGCACGTTCCCCGCCGGGGTTCGCACTAGAGACCGAACTACCCATCGGCCATGCATCCCCTCACGGTGCGCCGCCACTTGGGATTCGGGGTGACTTTTTATAGAGGTTTTCTACCTCGCGGCCCGGGCGGTTAAGCCAAGACCCTCGGTCCAGTCGGAGCGCGAGACATGACCACAGACCTCCAGACCAGATTACGATTTACGACGGTGACAGCAGGAAAGAGCGTCCCCCCTACTGCCCGCTCGGCGGCGGGGTGAGCGCACACCGAGCCCGCCGACACTCCCGAGACAGAACTCGGGAGTAGCTCAATAAATGAGCACGGACTTCTGATTAAAGGCCGCCGCAACAAGCGACAACCGTCAACCACCTTTTGTCAGGATATCGGCCGTCGGTCAACGTGACCGCCGTTGCCCAGGGTGCACCACGTGGAGGTTTCCTGACTTCGCACCCCGAGTGAAGCCCCTGAGGTGCAATTTTAAGTTAAAGCTTTTTTTGGTAAGGCTTTTGGGATGCGCAAAAAGCACTTAACTCGCGTGACCGTCTAGCTCAGATTATTTTACTTCTCACCTAAGCACATATGACGTTCTACAATTATTAACAAGCAATCATAATCAAATAAAGTTACAGTAACTTAAAAAAAGAACAGCAATTCCAAAGTATTAAGTTTTCACTTCTGTCGGTAGTCCTCATGTCTGCGTGTGTTTTTTTTATAGTTTTACTTTTTATTTTAATCTATTGCTAATATATTGCTAGAGAAATTGTAAATTTACCTTGGTCCTTTGAATCCGTAGAGTCCCAGACAATTTTCATTAAAGCCCGTATCAACATTTTTATATATTTTTCATACATTATTTGAGAAAATTTATAGAAATTCTATTGTGACATAATGAAGCCATATTTAAAATACATTTTTAATTTAGCGATGAATTTAGCAAACTTCACAAATTTTTCTTAAAACTCGACAAAAAATTTACGGTTTGTGCAGCCTTAATAAATTCTTTTATTTCTACATATACCTAGTCAGGTCATAAATTCTGTCACATGTTTAATATAAAATGATTGAAACAAGTTTATTCATTATGTAACCATTTATATACCAAAATGAACTTAACAAAACATAGATTCTTATGACACTAAAGTTTATTCAAAATGATCTCCGTGATTTTGAATACAGGCCTTCAATCTGCGCGGCCAGTTGTCTATCGCAGCACGAACGAGGTCCATGTCAATATCGGCGGCTGCCTTAATCAAGGATGTCTTGAGTGACTCCAAATTGGGATGAGGCTTTGAGCACGCCTTTTCCTCCAAGTTTTGCCATATCTTGTAATCTAACGGATTCAAATCTGGACTGGAGGAGGGCCAGTCTTCGTGCCGGATGAAGTCGATTTCACGCGCCGCCAGCCAGTCTTGTGTGCTCTTCGCTCTATGAGCTGGCGCCGAATCTTGTTGGAATACCCAGTGCCTGTTATTGAACATGGTATGAGAAACAGGTTCCACAAGGTTCGTCAGGACTGTATTTTGATACACAACTGCATTTGTTTTTACACCTTTCTCACAAAAATGTACCTCTGTTAGGCCCCAATAAGAAACTCCCAACCATACCATGAGCGAGGATGGAAAATGACCTCATTGGACGCGCGGAATACGGTTGCTCGCTTCTTCACTACTGTGTGCGTACACCTTATTATTTTGTTTGTTGTAGCTCTCTTCTACGGTAAAAATTTTTTCATCTGAAAAAAGAATTTCCCGATATTTTTTTCCCGCGTACCGCTTCAACAAAGCGCGGCATCTCTTCAGTCTCAGGACCATTAGACGAGCATTCAAAGGATGTCCTGTTTTTCTTCGATATGCCCGAAGCCCTAAGTCTTCATTTAACACCCTTTTCACCGTGGTTCTGCTTAACCCCATCTGAAGGGCCAACAGTTTCTGCTTACGTTTGGGATTTCTTTGAATTCGCGCCTTCACAGCTTTTATCACTGCTGGAGTCCTAACAGACCGAGGGCGACCACTTCTTGACCTGTCACCTAAACTAGAGTCTTCATTGTATCGTTTGATGGTACGATAAACGAATCTTTTGGTTACATTCAAATTTTTCAGTATGTCAAAAATTTGAATTGGCGCGTAACCGCAACGATGCAACGCAATTACTGCAACACGGTCTTCTTTAAGCGTCCACTCCATATTTAAAAATGAGTAAAATTCTAAAAAGTATACATTTTTATTTTCATGAACAATTTTAAATTCGAATTCAATAAACTTTTTTGTGACCAGCATTCTAAAATAAAAGTTTTTGTATTACTCATGCGGGAAAAGTAGTATCTTGACGCTCGCTGTTACGTTTGAAAAAGAACCGTTTGCCAACGAGTGCGACAAGTTTACTTGTCGCACTCAAATT
Organism: Laothoe populi; assembly: GCA_905220505.1. Classification (NCBI taxonomy): domain Eukaryota; kingdom Metazoa; phylum Arthropoda; class Insecta; order Lepidoptera; family Sphingidae; genus Laothoe; species Laothoe populi. The sequence goes on from HG992153.1 coordinate 17,331,923, forward strand.
ATTCTTGGCACACGCAAATTTAGATAAAATTGATGCATCAAGAAAATGAAAGATCCGAAATTTTAGAGCAGGTTTCATCTAAAAACGCCATGAATTTGAATATTACATTTACGAACTGCACAAACATTACAGTTCTTTTAAATGACACTGAAAAAAAGTAACTTATTTATGTTGCTGTTGTTGTTCTTGTTATTTTTTGTTCTGATCAAATAAATTTATATTTATTTGTAATTAATTGATACTTTTTTGAATGCTTAATTTTTCAGCTATTATTTCTGGTCCGAAAAGGCTTCGTCCTTTTAAAAAAAATTTTATTTATTGTTTAAAATATATTTTTTTCTTCTTTTAAAACTTTTTATTTGTTTTGAGGGTTTTTTTTGTCGATTGCCCACTCAACCCACTCAAGCGAATGACCGCACTCGCTTCGCTCGTGCGTTCAACTTCGCTTTCGTGGGCAATCGACAACTTGTCGCACTTGTTTCACAATGATCTATTACTGTGTGACAATACTTATGACCTGACTGTGTATATATCAACTGCGATAATATGTGAAAAAATATTTCACCTACATTTTTACGCACGCTATTTCAGTTTGCACGGAAATAACCCCACAGAAAACAACCTCTAACATTTCCCTATGAAATATGAAACCAAGATTTATAAAAAGTTTGGCGTAAGCCCAGTACGCGTATCAACGTAATTTTCTTTTTTATCCTGGCACAGCAAAGTGCTCACACTGCACCCGATGGTTAGCGCAGTTCCGTCCAATTAGAGTACCAAGTAGCAAGAGGCAATGTATGCCTCACTACTCAACACAATCATGCTCGCCTGCTGTGTAGCTTCTTCACACTACGCCATGGGGGAAGGAGGTGAAGAAGCGGTCGAGGGTCTAGTGTCAGAGTACTCAGAAGGCTGTAATATGGCCAAACATCGAACCCCAAATCTAGACTCCCAACAAAATACGTTATAAAACAATAAATACTGACTTGTAACGTATTTAACGACTAGTATAATTATTTTTAGCCATTACTTATACTTCTATGTAATCAAACAAAAAAAATACACATTTATGTCTCAAAGAATTATCAAAATCTTAATTATAATGATTAAGACACAAAATCGCTTTCGCTCATGCAATTTGATCCACAATCTAAAACTAGACGATACAGAGAGTTGCGGTTGGCGTTAATTAACTACTGACTGAAAACTTGTTACAATAGACTAGACTAATTTGGAAATTGTTAATAAACGTGCCATTAAACGTTAACAAAATAATCTGTATATATAAAAGAAGAAACTGACTGACTGATCGATCAACGCACAGCCTAAACGGTTGGGGTTAGAGACTTGAAATTTTGACAGTAGGTACCTTTTATCACGTAGGCATCCACTAAGGAAGGGTTTTTGGAAATACCACCCCTAAGGGGGTAAAATAGGGGATGAAAGTTTGTATGAAAATCCGTCATTTTTGAAGTTAAATTTATGAAAATTAGTATATGGCATTTTAGTTAAAAATAAAAAATATACGTTTCAGGATTTTTGGAAATTCCGCCCCTAAGGGGGTAAAATAGGGAATTAAAGTTTGTATGAAAATCCGTCATTTTTAAGTTAAACGCATGAATATTGGTATTTTGTATTGTATACTTTTTCTCCCAAACATGACCTCCACGCGGGCGGAGCCGCGAGCAACAGCTAGTATGTCATACGTCAGAAGGGGTATTTATTTTCAATGTTCCGTAACAAACTATTCAAGCTGTACTGTGTTAATAAATGTAAAATAACCTATCTACGGATCAACAAAATTTTGTAATGTAAATATTACTCAAGCATAAGGTTAAGCTTGTAATAAAAAAATCACCTAACAGTCACAGACAGTCCTGAACTTAGGTTAAACCTGTATAGTGGGTATCAAGAACTACGACCACGGACTCACAACACCTAGACGCGAAACAAATATTATAAGAGTAGACCGGCAGAAGTACGTATACAAACAAAATTTCGTGCTTCTTACTTTGAAAGTGACGGACTTCCATACAACCGTTTTCCCTTATTTTACCTCCTAAGGGGGAAAATTTTCG